>JAZFAV010000019.1:2535000-3802500 GCA_037954035.1 Rosalia funebris | reverse complement strand
AGGAGCTCTAAGAGGGCAACAATTTGAAGATGACCAGGGCGTAAAGGGATTCGTGGGCAATTGGCTACCGACGCAACCAGCTTCATTCTACTATACTGGGATAAAAAACCTTCCTTTTCGTTGGGAAAAACGTATTGTAAAGCAGGAGACTATGCAGAAAAATAAAATATCATTGCCGTTTGTTTTCCAATCAATATATTTTTTTAATAAAGTCCCCTTTGTATTTGATCCGCCCTCGTATATTATACAAGAGACCAAAGATCCCCCATAGCTGCGTCTACTTAACTTTAAAAAAACAACTTCTATAGACGTAAATTCTTCGTTATACTCCCAATTTATTGTAGGCATCGTTTCACCATTCAATGGGAAGACTTGTATTGGTGGAAGCATTCTCTTAAATGGAGAACGATAAATTTAAAACCCTACTTCATAAGTTCATATTGTTAATTAAGAAACCTCGTTAGATATAATAAATTCGTGGGAAGGTAAATAAAATCCAGTCGCTCGCAATACTCCCATTTAAAATATGTTATAAAGGATATTTCGAATGTGTCGACATTGAAAAGGCATAATAAAAGGCTGTGTGTACAAATAATGAGATCGGATTTGAAAAATTCCTCTCAGGTATATTTGTCACGTCTCTATTTCTTGTGAACGATAAATATATTTTTCATTGCAAACCAGGCGTGGGTTATATTTAATAGGTAGATATGTACAGGGTGAGCGAAATTCGATGTCTCAACTCTATTATAGAAAAAGGTAGAAATAGATGATATGGTTGTATTTATAGAAATCTATAAATACAACCATAGTGATAATTTTAGCTTGTTAAATGATCAAGTAGATATACTATATTCTCCTCTTTATACTGTTACCCAAATTAATAAATCCCCTGTGTAATGGTTCTTAATAATATTCATGGAAATTCCCACAATTTGATGGTCGGGATTCCACCATTTGGAAAACACGTTTCTTATAAACCTTAACTACCTGTTTATTGTCATAACACTTAGTCTCTGTATTTGGATAGTATATATTATACGAACAGAATGTTTGTATTTTATTCTTAATTGACTCATTGTTTGAAAATGGCATAATTGTCGAAACTGTAGTCAAGTTTCTGTGAAAATATAGTGGCATAAAAACGTAGTAGTTGTTTTACTCATTTCCGTTGGTAATTAGTTCTTCGTTGTCGATGTTGATCTGACAAGTGTTCTAAGTTATGAATTTTATAATTGTGTTAACAATTTTCTTTCAAAATTTTTCGTACCGAACTATATCTTAAATTCAACTCACGATAGGCTTTTTGAATCCAGTTCCTTGGATGGCCTTCAAAATGCTGCAAAAAAAGTGGCAATAGTATTGTCAGAATTGACCCATTTAACAATTTTTCTTCCCTTTCGAGAAAAAAATGCCTCGTTATTTGCACGTAAATTGCGTTCCAATCTTGCAAATATTTTTAAGCTTGGAGTAACACATTCGGGGTATCTCTGGGCGTGTAACTGAACTGCTATTCTAGGGTTCTTTTGAGATTCCCCATAAACTAATAACATATCCACTTTTTCGTTGTGCGTGGACATTTTTCAAAGTCAAATGACAACAAAACAGTGTTTGTCAACCATTAGATTGATTATTGACAGGTGCGACTTTGCTATTTATTTCCAAAAGCTACTTGTTAAAATCGTGACGATTGCGAATTATTGATAATAGTTTTTTACAAATTTGCTTATAATTTTTTAAAGGAAAAAGAATTTTTTCTTTACAAAATTTGTTTACAAAAATTATCTCTTTTTAAATATGCCAAAATATAGGTATGTTCCTGGGAAACAAATTCGATGGCGTCATTACTTCAGTTTCCAAATATGGAAAAATATGCAAATTCGGCTTAAAATGGACCTTACTCAATCCCATTTAAGAACCTCTTTTCAGATTTTTTCTATCGTTTTTCCTTTTCTCATAATAGAGTTGAGACATCGAGTTTCGCTCACCCTGTACGTTTCATTGCGTTCACTAGGCATAGCCAACGGCTTTGCACCGACGTATGTACGACGATGTATCCATGGATTAACTGGTTTCTCGCTGTTATTGAATCAGATAACATGGCGCTGGTAGGTGGTGTACATTTTCGACTTTTATTAAAACTCTTAAATTATTACTTTTATTTTTTCAAAGATTTAAATCATAGTACATACACGATATTAAATTAAATAATTTCAACTAATGTTTAACAAATTAGAATAGTATTATCGGCGAAAAACGCGAATAACTAACAAAAGGGGATGATAATATCAAATGCAATGAAAATGGTGTTAAAGAATAACGTTTGAAAAAAAAATTGGAGGTGAAATAAAATTGTAATAATTTGAATTCAGTAGCATGTAGATACTCTTTTAGCTCTTCATCTCTGCAGTCATTCGTTTGGGCATGTTATTGATCAAGTGGCGAATGGTTTCTTGTGGAGTATTCTCCCATTCGACAAGAATAGCTTGTTCAAGTTCTCTAAAAATCATAGGGGTAGATGTGTAGCGCCTAACTGACCGTTTTAGCGAATCCTATAGATGCTCTATGGGGTTCATATCTGGGCTTCTTGGTGGCCACTCCATAGTTGGAATAGTCACAAATCGAAGATCGTCTATTTATGTATTAGACTATCTTCCATATATTATATCTAGCTTCTATTATTTGTATTCCATATTCTTGTCCTATAAATAGATCTATTTCTATTAAGCAATAAAAGCACTATTATTTTTTCTTATAGAGTGCTCTCCTAATTTTAGGAGGTTGTGTGTAGACACTCAAGGGGCCCGTGGTAAACTTGATTGTCTTTTTATTGCTGTTGTAGAAATTTACGGACGGTGCTTCAAGTGTCGATAATTACTGATTTCTGTGATACACCTGGAGGTAGGTGTTTTCCTTAATCTTTAACAACTTTAGGGCTGCTATCAGGCCGGTAGGTATCTCACCTGTGGCGCCTATTACTGTAGGAATTATGACGTCCACCTCCTGTTGCCACATCTGCTTGATCTCCTCAGCAAAGGGTAAGTATTTCGTGATTTTTCCCTTTCTTTCTCCTCCATGTTCTCTGGCAGTGGCACGATGATATCTACTAGGTAAGTTTGTTTTCCTAATGTCAGTATTATATCTGGCCTGTTATTGGGGGCCTACTTATCAGTTGTGACAGTTCTATTCCAATATAATTTGGCCGTATCTGTTAGTATAACTGATGTGGGTATATATTGGTAGTATGGGACCTGAACATGGTCCGGTTTAACTTGCATTAGCAGTGCCTGGTGAGCTATCTTTTCTACAATGTTATGGCGCTTCGTGTAGCTAGTTGGGGCTAAAATGGAACATCCCCCTACAATGTGTTCAATACTCTCCCCAGCCTAGAAGCATGCTCGACATTTATTCGTGGCAATCGTGGTGTCCCTAGCTATGTGCTTCATATAATTGCAGGTAGTTATTACCTTGTAATAACTACCCGCAATAATAATAACACTTGTAATAACACATGACATTGTAGATGATATGAGAACCAAACAACTCGTATGGTACGGGCATGTTCAGCGAATGCCAAATGACAGAATACCCAAAAAAATTCTAAACTGGAAACCACAAGAAAGAAGAAGGCGAGGAAGACCACGAAAAAGCTGGAGAAAGGGCATCGATAATGAAATTCGGGAGAGAGGTCTGGACGAGGACATGTGGCGAAATAGAGAGGAATGGAGATTAGGAATCGGAAGACGGCGAAGGACGTTATAAACCGATATGATGATGAGTTATTACCTTGTCCTGTATTGCCATCAGGAATCCTTCGGTCTGTGGGACGAGATTACTGTTGGTTAGACAGCTAAGCGTTGCATCGCGATTAATTTTGTCTCTGGAAATAAAGTTGGAATACTTTCCGTGGAGTTGTTTGGACTTCCACTTTTCTATTAATGTATTATGTATTATTATTGGGTTCGAGTCTCCGGTTTAAGTGGAGGTTAAGTGGGGTAAGACGGTTGTCTGTGTTCACTATGGCTGCATGTAGCGGACTGGTTTGGGCCTTCTGCGTGAAATATGAATGAAGGTTGTGTACTTGATGCATGTGTTGTGCACTCATGTGAGTTATACCTTTTCCGCTCCGCGAGCGAGGTAAGTGGAACTGTTCTACGGAACTTTTTGGGTGATGAGACCTAAATTTAGTAAACAGCGTTTTGGTGAGTGTCCAAGGATGCTAGTTCCGTTTGAGCCCAGCTTATGGCGCCAAAAGTGTAGGTAGCGACCGCAAGAGTATAGGTATTCAATGCCTTAGCTTTTTTTGATTACAGATAAGCTGGATTTGAGGATGCCGATGATTGTTTCCTTCAGCATATCCTTTCCTTTATTTTCTATTGATCCGTTATCCAATATGCACTTCTGGTCGACTCTTAGGTATTTATACATTTCGTCCCCCTCCATACTTTCTATTTCGCCTTCATCGATTTGGAACAGCGCCTACTCCGCCCATTTCCCACCTTTCATAGCATTGATTGATTTATCTAATTCAAACTGCATCTTAATGTTCTCGGAGAATCTCTTAACTATGTTTATTGACTCTCTTTGTGGTTTCCTGTGTAGAGCGTCAAATCATCCATGTAGAAGAGGTGACCTACGGACTTCTGTGGTGTTATAGGGTACCTCTTTGATATTCGGGTCAGCATTTCAGAGAGGGGGGTTAAGAGAAAGGCAAAACCATAAGTCACTTAAGGCATCTCCTTGAAAAATACCTCCTTTGATTTTAACCTCCTCGACGTCAGTTGCTCCGTTTGGTAAGGTGAGTTTAAGTTCGGTGTTTCAAGTGGACATCACTTCTTCATTACTTCTTTACGTGGTACTTTATTATGGTTCAATCTATTTTATAAGTGTGTAGGATCTCTAGTAGCCTAGAGTGTGGTACGTCATCAAAGGCTTTCTTGTAATCTATGTAGCACACATTAAGTAGATTCCTGTTTTTCTTCTTCTTCTTATTATTATATAGCTATGCCAAGGAATTAGTAAATTTAAAATATTTGTTGAGCGCTTTTATTCTTCACGGAAAACAAGCTACATACACAAAAATATATGAATTTAATTTTTTTTTAGTTGGAGTATGTGGCATACTTTTGTTACTCTTTGTGGTATATGATAAACTATAAAGTGGATTTCTTTGTGGTTTGGATTATGTAAACAGACTCAATAGCTGTATAAAAACTACAACAACATTATCAAGTTTGGGGAAGCTCTTTTTCTTATAAATAAACATCTTAAAGAACGTTTTTGTTGTATTTACTTTTACAAGAAGTACAAAATGTCGTAAGGAGGCTTATACTCCAACCATCTATATGTCTTTAAACATTAACGGTTAAACACATTAATTAACACACACTTAATTTGTTTAATGCTTAAGGATCTACAGATGGTTGCAGTATAAGACTTCTTACGACATCTTGTAAAACTTACCATCTGAAAACTTTGCGTTTTTGGATTTACAAGAAGTACTCTTATAAGCTTCTTGACTGTAGTTAACCTACCAATTCACCTTGCGCAATCACGTTTGCCGTCTTTATTTGACAAAATGTAAAACAACACTATATAAAGACAGTCGAACCTCGCGGTGATCAGATCCGGACCCCACAGAGCTGCTAGAGCCGCGCAACAGGGAAAAATAAGCACAAGTCCAAAACATTATTAACTCTAGCTCGGTTGTTTTCAAATGTATGAGAACATTACATCTAGACAAATGGTAAGTACGCACTACTGTAAAGCATCACATATCAGCGGAAGCGTGCACAGCTGTATAGAAGTAGATAAGAAGCAGGCAAATATATATGTGGAAATGTTAAAAAATGTCAGAAACACTGCCACAAAAACCTGGTGATTCGTTTGAGCGACTTACAATTATTCGAGGCTCTTGTGCTAAAGATAGACATGTTTATTAAATGGTGTAGCAACTGATTTGAGGTTATGTACATCGTCAAATTTATACCACGTCCTGTGAAAACCATGGAAGGACAAAAATGGCTAGTTTATACTGTTTAGGAGATAGCCAATCAAAGTGAGATGGTGTCTAAAGTATGTAGTCCTTAATTAACATTGTACCGTGTGGAACTTTGGGAATATTTTACAGGCTAGATCCATTAGGTCAATGGTTCTCAACCGGTGGTATGGTTCTCAATCCTTGGGGGTACGCGAAAATCTGTAAGGGGTACGCGGTTACTACCAAAAAGCATACAAAATTATATTGATACATACTAGAATTTAATTGTGACAAAAGTTTGAGTAATGATTTAAATTTCTTGTTTTTCAAATAAATTTCTTGTAATAGAATTTCTTATTTTTAATTTACGTTACCCATTCGTAATTAAACTGTAACAGTTTAACAGTTAAACTTTAAATTAACTAATATAACACATTTTAATAAACTAAAGTGTATTTGTTGGGGGTACGCATGCTTA
The DNA here is from genome assembly GCA_037954035.1 of Rosalia funebris. NCBI lineage: Eukaryota > Metazoa > Arthropoda > Insecta > Coleoptera > Cerambycidae > Rosalia > Rosalia funebris. The sequence goes on along the minus strand of JAZFAV010000019.1, from coordinate 3,796,042 downwards.
ATGGTACACAAATGGAACGTGGGTTGAAAAAGGTTGAGAACCCCTGCATTAGGTCAGTATCCTGGGAAGGGATTGGAACCTTCGATTGCAACAACAGAAACCGGATACCAGTTGTGCACGAATATCGAAAGAGTATTTTTCGATGCGTGTTTTGGTATCATCGCGAGAAGGTTTCAACTTCGGTAGAGTATTACTTTTAATCAGATCCCGATAATGTCAACTTAGTTGGCGAAACGCGCGTCGAGAATTGTGTAATCTTTCGGTGTTGGTGGAAGACTAGTCTCCCGTTTCTGTTGTGTCAATAATATTAAGATAGCGAAATAGAACACGTGTGAGATTGACCCCAGATAATAAATTTCCATTTTCATGTTATTTGTAGTTTCCTGAAGAATTCTAATGGGCTCCTCATCGTGATGCACCTAGTGTATACAGCGTGTCTAATATATCCGGTAAAAAAGAAGATAGGTGAATATTTTTTACGATATCGCATAATTTTTCAAGCCCTATAATTTGAAGATAATGTCTATTATACAAGGTGCTTATTTTTTTCTGGACGAGCACCAACTTTGTGTTTTTAAATAGCAACCAATAATTTTTATTATTTTTCCGGTTTCTATATAAAATATAAAGGGTTTGTGATGTTATCACTTCTATGAAAACATCGATAGGGTTCGAGATATTTGGCCTTATAGGTTTCTCTTCTCGATTTTCGTCGCTCATTGTATTTAAAATTTTTAGGTTATGCCAAGCCCCAATCCAGTTATCTTTTGCTTAAACATTCAACAATGACAGCTCTTTTAAACGATATGCCAAAAACTGACTTGTGCTATACAGGGTGCGCAAGCTTACCAAAAATTATAAAACACTGTATGGAAAAATTGTTTATTTTAAATAGCACACCCTGTATATTGGTACATGACCAAATGCACCATTGAAAGATCTACAAACTTCCCATTGCATTACCTATTATAGCTAATTTTATTTTATTTAAACTGTAAGTTAATGTTCTTGCAAGAAACTGTAAAATTTCTATGCAATAAATGCAATTATGTTATTTTTATTATTATTGTAGCTAAGTTGAACAATTTTTCTTCAAAATGTATTAGAAGTGATTGCAAAACTGGATGAGTTGCCTTATAGACACGACATTTGTTCAATAATTATTAACCCATGCCTACAAATTTTGACATTTTGAAAGTTGATTTGGGTTTGATATGTGATTATAAGTTAGTTATATACGTTGATTTTATATCTACCTTTCGTTTTTGCTCCTCACGTAAGGTTTTTGATCAACAGATTATTCACCGAATAAATATGGAAATATTTACGGATAAAAGGCTATTGAAAATTACTAACTATAAGATTCTTTAGACTGCCCAACAATAAAATTTTCTCCTATATCTAAATCTATAGTTATTCTATCTATGCTTAATTGTAATACCAAACTACTGAAGTGGGGAGACATATCCACACCATCTGCAAATGCCTTATACAATAAGGACTAAACAAATTAGGCTAAAACAGCTATTCCCCTGGCTACATGCTAACGATGAGCGCTGAATTACGAGTATATGGCGAAATTTGCCGTATTTTGGCTAAAAGAGTTATCACTAAAATACAGTGATTTAGTTTGCTCGAAAACCACAAGGAAAATGCAAAGCGTCCTCTATCTCACGATACCAGTAACTGCAGACCGGTTTCGACCTTATCTTGGGTCTCGTCAGTGCAGTGTATACCTTTAACAAACGAGGCTCGCATCTTGTAAACACCAGTAAGTTCTACTACAGTAGAGCATAACAAGCGCCATGTCTCGACAGTTTCGAAAACAATCCAAATCCAAATAAAACTTGATATCATCAATACAATACAAAGTTTTACTTGGCAGATGGTAATTTTTACAAACAACTGAAGTGGGGAGATATCTCCACACCATCTGCAAATGTCTTATACAATAAAGGTTAAAGGTATACTCACTTACACTGCACTGATGAGACCCAAGATAAGGTCGAAACCAGCCTGTAGTTAGTGGTATCCTGAGATAGAGGACGCTTTGTATTTTCCTTGCGGTTTTCGAGCAATCTAAATCACTGTATTTTAGTGCTAAGTTTGTTATTCAAAATACGGAAAATTTCGCCAGATAATTCAGCGCTCATCGTTGGCATAGCCAGTAGAATAGCTGTTTTGGCCTAATTTGTTTGGCCTTATTACATTATGACCTGATTTCGGAAACTGAAAGGATTCCTCGTGCTATGCTTGAAAGGAGTATGGATGATTTTGCCACCCATCTATAAGTATGCTTCGACAAAAATGGACGCCAATCACAACTGATATGATTTTTCGCAGCTGACTTATGTTATGTATTCTTCAATGGCAATACACGACTACTGTATAAAAGCAATACATTTTAAAATTCTTTCAAAAATAAGCTTGTCATTCTTTTTAAAAACATCATATCTCTCTGATGACCCTGTACAAAACTTTAATAAAATTATGCTTAGTTTTACAATTTAATTTTAGCATGAATTTAATAATAACTAAAAGAGGTGGGTTTGATGCAACTCAATGCTTTAAAAATCTTAAATATTGTAGAGAAAACTTTGAAATATACACGAGGGTACTTTTCGAGCAAGAATTGGCAGTCATAAAACCAGTTTAATAGTTAGGATTCATTTTTATTGTTTGAATTACATCGAGAGAGTTTTATGTTATCTCTCTCATGAAAGAACAGCCCACTTGATATTAAAATAGGTCTACGAAGCAGGGCTACGCTTGAATTTCTCTCTCGTTTTCTAGTAGGAATTTATCCTTTTGTGGAGACCTCATCTCAATTGCACAACTTCTGTCTATCGATCTGGCAGAAAATCCGCACGCTGCTACCTCCCCTTTCCTTCGAAGCGAAAGGATACGCAACAAGGGAGATCGCGATAATTCTTCCGATCCGTTGGAAGTTTTCGAAATTCAAACGTAATGCACGGGCGAACCATCAAAGTTTTTGTAGCAGCAGAAGCATTCCAACTATCATAGACTACCTCGTCTTTATCCAAGCCCAACTATAGAAAAGAATTAAATTCGTTTAAAAAATTAGTATTCATAAAAAAGTCTGGCAAAACAATGTCATTAATGTTGCAAAACATGACTGGTGAGGTGATATTTCTTATCGGCCGACATTTGTATGCTTTAAAAAACTCGTTACGTGGACGTTTCCGTGGCCTCCTGCGTGTATATTCGGCAAACTAAGCAGCCGATGTTTAAACGACTTGTACGTACGATGTACGAAGTACGTCGTAGGTTGCACGTGATTTATATTTTACGATACGCGGAAAAAGAATTAAAAGTCGCGCTAATCTAACAACAAAATTTGGTAACCATACGCTACAAGTGCAGGTAATTTATTTAGATGGGCGGAGGGAAAAAATGTCCAAGAAAAGGCCTTGGTCCAAGAAAAAGAAAAGGTAGTAAGTGCTATCAAAAAAGTGTTACCAAAGAACATTATGATTTAGTTTCTGAACCCAGATCAAAATATCTCGGACATGTAAGTCCTGAAGTGTAAAAATGTTTGGAAGTGCAAAAGTATTAAAACATTATTTGAGTTTTTAGAAAAAAATAAGTACCACTTATATAAATACAATTGTGGCAATAGGTTGTGACGGAACTGTGGTAAATACCGACTCAAAGAATGGAGTAATTCGAGGTCTAGAATTGGATATAAAGAAGCCATTACAGTGGTTAGTTAGTTTGCTTCACACGAACGAATTACCACTGCGTCATTTAATGAAATATTTGGATGGAAAAGCTTCCAGACCAAACGGGTTTTCGAGGCAAATTGGCAAGTCTCTAGAATCATGCTAGAACTTACCAGTGGTAGAGATTAAAAAAGTTGAGACTATGTTACTTTCAATAGATGTGAAAACATTAAGTACAGATCAAAGATACTTGTTTGAGATGTGTCAGGGAATTTGTAAGGGAATTTTGGGAGAAGAGTTAGCTTTAAAAGCACATGGAAAAATGTCCCATGCCAGATGGCTTACAACAGCCAACAGAGTTCTAAGGTTATATGTTGCTAGTAAGGAACCATCTCAAAACCTTCAAATATTAACTGAATTTATAGTTAAAATATATGTCATAAGTTGATTTGAAATGAAATGCAATTGGTCTTGTAAATATGGTGCTAGGCACCTTTTCAACATTATTAGAAGATATCGATACCTCCCTGACGAACTTAAAAAAGTGATAGATCCTGTAATAAAAAAGAACGGACATTTTACCCATTCAGAAAACCTTTTAATAGCAATGTTAGTTGATGACAGAAAATTCGAGAGTTGGCTTTAAGGAGGATTCTAAAATGTAGAAAATCACCGGCGATAACAGAGGACGTAAGAATATTTCAATTGAATGAACTAAATTTTGATTGTGAAGATTGTGTGGAATTAATTGATTGGCAAAAGGTTTGTATAAGCGAACACCTTTTGACAATGGGAATATCAGACGAATAATTAACTAATACGATTTCGATGGTTCCGGATGAAATACCTATATTAAAATTTCCCTGTATTCGCAGGCGGTTGAAAGATGTACAAAACTAATAACAGATGCTTCTATAGCAGCTTTTGGGTCTGAAGCGAGAGATGGGTTCATAAAAGCTCGTATTGAATCAAGAGAAATTTTGCCACAATTTGAAACAAAAAATAGCGCGTAATTCAAATCCTATAGTTCCAACTGAGACACCATATAGATATGAACTTCTACGGAAACTGTTGAAAATGTATACGAAAAATATGTTTTGACATCCCGTGAAGTTATGACGTTACCTACAGTTAGTCATTTGTCTTTGTTCGAATATTGATAGCAACAGCAGTCTTGAAAACAACTATACCGATGATGATGATAATGATGAAATTAATAAATATTGCCAATTGAAATCGACACTAAATTGTGTGTTTTCTTATCAACCACCATCCCTGTTTGAGATTTTCAAATAAAAGACAATTTACTGCAATTTTAGTTAACTTGTGGAGTACTTTCACTGCCTGTTTCTTTTTCAATAACTTAACTGGTGATAGTGATGTCGCTAGAAAACAAATGACTATCGCCAATTGAAATGGACACTAAATTGTTTCTGTAAATTAAGTTTTCTAAATAATTTACAGCAATTTTAGGTAACTTGTACTTTCGCTGCCTGTTTTTATTTGTGCACTTACCTGAAATAATAACATTATTCGCGGTAATTTAAAATCCGATTATGAAATATGAATTAGGTAGAACATATAAATAATTGTACCACATATAGAGTAAATTTTGGGAAATAACAGTCGAAAAATGAGTTTTTCATAAAGGCCATATTCCTGCTGACAATGATAGCATTGCTATCGAAATGTGTATATACAAGTTCATAAAATATCGGTTGTAGTTAAGGAAATGATAATAATTGTGTTCAATTTTAAACTTGTAGTAAAGAAGTATTCTGTCGGATTTTAAATAACCGTAATAACCAATTTTATTACTTACTTTTCAATGTCAAATTCATGGTCTACGCTCGAAGACGGCCTCCTGCAGTACCGCACGCGTTTTTAAAGCATACAAATATCCGCGAACTCTCATCGACATTATAACTTATGACACCTAGTCTACTGGGTTCCCTCAAGTCAAACAACAACAATAATATAAGATAACAGTGAAATGAAAAGACTAACACGTAACATTCACTTTCTCACATTTCATCAAAATGCAACATTGAACACCAAAGTTATCGTCAAAATCTATTGCGTTCATATGGCCGGACTAGATCCAGCTACAGTGTTGTAAAATCTGGACCAATCGGTGGTCGTTCGCGGGGGCGAATGAAGTCAGACTCATGTTAGAAACCCCTCTGCCTGGTTGTAAAATATGATAAACGAATAAGCCAATAAATATTATGTACTATTCTTTGGTCTTATTCATAACTTACCTACAATTTATTAATCGTGTTAGGTTCAAATCTGATAAGAATTAAATGAAAATAGTTATAAAGCTCTTACACTATGCAGCACATGCGAATTTTCTGTATTTTTGATATACCAAGATATCTCCCTGTCTCTGATTTCCTGCAGTAACTTCTGAGTTGGTTTGTAGTCCTATCAGCTTGAATCTATTAATTCTAATATGTGAAGTCTCTCTTGGAGGCTTTTATCGCACATCTAAAAGAGCAACCTACATCCAAATTGGCATCTAGAATGCTCTGTTCGCCAGAATTTACAGGGTCTTTCAATAGGGACGCTCGAAATTTGTTCGGTTGAAATTTGTAGCTGCCGTTTTGTTAAAGATTTGTCAATTTATAGTGAATTGTTCAGTAGTGCATGGCAAATTACCGTATAAGGTTACAGCGTTCAACAATGTCCACAAATTATCAAATTTTATTTTCAAATCAGTGCTCCGTTGGAGATAAGTGCCGCACGTTTCGCACAACCGTCCCTCCGAGTCGACTATTCGACGTTTGGTGGCTAAATTCGAGTCAACTGGTTTGATAAATAATCAGCCAACACTCGTACGTCACCGAAACGCAAGGTTTGCTGAAAACATCGCTGCTGTGCGTGAGAGTGTACGAAGAAATCCGAGGCAATCAATTTTTCGTCGTTCACAAGAACCTGGCCTTTCCGCGACTTTAACTTAGCGAATTTTGCGTCGGGACTTGGGTCTGCAACTGTATAAAATCCAACTGACCCAGGAACTTAAGGTAAACGATCATAGACAACGCCGAGTACTCGCTGATTGGGCTCTGGAGTAGTGGGAAGCTGACCTAAATTTCGCCGAAAAAATCATCTTTAGTGACGAGGCCTATGTTTGGATGGATGGATATGCGAACAAGCAAAATTGTCGGATTTAGGACGACAAAAATCCACACAAGATACATTAACACCAAATGCATTGCGATAAAGTCACTGTTTGGTGCGGATTTTGGTATGGCGGCAACTTCTTGTGGCCTAAACTGGATGATACGGATACCGACGACATGTGGTTCCAACAGGACTACGTACTACATAGCGTATGCCACGATGGACATTCTGCACGAGTGATTTGAGGGCATGGTTATCTCGCTCAGCGGCGACGTTAACTGGACACTAAGATTGTGCGATTTAACGCCTTTAGACTTTTTTCTTTGGGGCTATCTGAAATCAGAGGTCTATGCGAATAATCTGCAAACAATTGATGCCCTCAAAGTCAACATAACAAATGCGATCCAGCAAATTCAGTCATATTTATGCGACAAAGTCATAGAAAATTCACCACCAGTCAAAGCCACGGTGGACGTTTGGATATCGAAGCCACGGTTTGGACGACGTTATATTACATACTTAATACCATAACATATTTTTTCAAGTAAAAAAAATTGTGTCAATATCTCACACATAACTTGTTTTATTTACGTTTAAAAATCGAGCGTCATTATTGAAAGACCCTTTATTAACCATTTTTACCAGTCATTTTAAATTTGGAGGAGGTGTTCTAGTAATTGTTCTTACCTAAGTCTTTAGAGGAGCTTTCTGCATATATTAAAATCCAGATCAATTTTAAAAGTAATTTGCATTGTTGAAATAAATTTTCTATGTATAATGTTAACTTACGCTCTTAAAGTTTTGAATAAGATTCATCTAATTAAAATGGTATCGAACGTGATATTTTCATATTTGATACGTTAGAGTTCGATTGTTAGGGTTTAAAGGGTTAGAAACAACCCCTGCAGGTGCTCTTCTGACAGAAAAAATCAACGTATCCAAAAAGAGTCTACAAGAAGTGTTAGTTTCAATTCGATGAATTTTTCTTCATACTTTATATATTCTGACATCATGATAAAAGGTTTAGGCTACGTAAAAGAGAAATTTAAGATTGCATATTGTTTGGGAATAAAATACCGAGCTTAAACAAAGTAACTTTATCCAACAGATTAGGTTACTAACCGCTTATGTATTTGAATCTTCTTTATTACCTAAACCAAACGTTTATTTGGTTAAGTAAATTAATATTATGCTTTCAAATATTATCTTAACGACGAAAAGTATTTTCAATAGTACGCCTATAACGTCCATCCATCTTACGTCTATCCTAAATATCGTCCTCTTTGCCGCCACTCTTTGTACTTTCTTAAATTTCACCCCAGCCCCCAATCTTTGACTTCATTCTCGCCCCGTTGGTGTTCCAAGGTCACGCGCCTGAACACGTGCGTTAATCTTTGCTGGATTTAGTCCGGCCATGTAAACAAGACGCTAGGGTAAGTTCCATGCGTAATACTTACTTCGTCCGTGTCCGTTCCGAAGAAAAGGAGGTCGAAGGGTACTGCCGCCACTAGATCGATCAGAAACCACCCCTTGAGGTAGTGGACCGCTATGCGGACGGGGTCCGATACGATTTCGTCGTTGCCGCTCACGTACGTTGTGCGAAAGTTAATCAGAATGTCCACTATGAAAGTGACGTCCACTGGAAAAGAAAAACACGGTTACTGAATGCTATACAAATAGATAGAGTACATAAACAAGGGTGTTATATGTTTGCGACGAAGTTTCATGAAACTTAATCGTTTTAGAAATAATAAATATATTACAGACCCTTGGTGTATAAATCTTACTAACGTATATATGTCAAGAATTTAAAGTTAGTCACAAAAGTATCTGATACGTATTGAAATTGCCCCTGAGGCTTTAAAAAAAGGATCCTCTTTCAAACAAAGTGTGAACCTTTGTGGATAATCAACAAGCATTGGAGATATGTACCAGACCCACAAAATTAGTAACCCACAGGGATAGGCAACTCAGACGTTAACAATTTATGTAAAGAGGGTTCTATTTGCGTAAAATCTCTTTCAATTCAAGTTATCCGTAAAAGGTATCTCGACGATACCTCACTCTCAGCAGGGGATTAAGTGTGTCACCCAGCTCTCACCAGAGGCTTCAGTTTCTTAGATGAGTGCTATTGATTACACCCAAGTTAGCCGTCCATCGTAGTCGTCGGTCGACGTATTAGCTTTAAAGCTGACACGAGTTGGACAAGCTTTTTATCTGCTGCGTCGTGATGTTATTTCACTATGGATTGGGATTTGTTGCTCGGACATGTACGTGGAGTTAAGAATGTCATTTTATTCCTAACATACGTTAGGATCTAGTAATGCTTCTAATAACGATAATTATTCGTGAAATGCGGTGAGAGAATGTGGCAATTCTATTCTTTGTTAATATTGCCTTTTTGATATTGAGTGCAAACAGTCGTGTATGACTGTAAAACTTCTACATATTTACGTTACATAAAGTTCCGGAGACGCAATGTATATATAAATATTTACACTACCAAAACTAACAAACTTACAAGTGGTCACACACAACAAAGCTAAACTGAAATTCTTGTACCTACATCGATTCAAATATGTCAAATCGCCCTTATAAATTATGTTAGATATTAATTCAGTTGCACATTCAATTAACACTGCTTGTTGCGTTTCCTTTTAAGATACTGCACTGTTTTCTTTTTACTTAGAAATATGGAACCCCTTACCTATTAAATCTATAATTACTATGGGGTCTTCGCTGTACTTCTTGTTCTTCCTGTTGTTAAAATCCGGCTCTCCGAGTAAAAAGGCCGCTACGTACGGGGTGAAAATGGCCGTGTACATGACCAGGATGAGGATTATCCAATCCCATACCGCCTTGAAGGGTGAGTAGTGTAGAATTGTGTAGTTATGTATCTTCGGATTCTGAAGTTTATATTCGGGTAGTACGTCGGCTCCCAATGACAACACCTGCAACAAAGTAGGCCGTTAAACTGGTTGGTTCTCGGTATAGTCCGAGGTTGCGTACAAATATTCACAGATGTCACGATAATATCGGTAATTTTAAACAATGTAGTTGATGCAATACTAAGAAAGAATGTTATGAGATACAATGTCCGGGGTTGCCTGAAAATATAGGCAAGAACAAATTAATTTGAATGTTAATTATGCCTCTGATCAATAGAGGGCGCGGTTATGTCGGCACCAAGGACATAATTAACTTTAGAGCGGATTCATTATTGCCGATATTTCAGGAAAATATATCGACAGTGCTTCATTATATTTTTCTCTTAAGGATGCAAGTTATTTATAATATTTTAACATCTTTATTTTTAGAATTTTAAATGAAGTTAAATAAAAAAGTTAGGGCTACATATATCTCTTTAACATACAATTAAAAAAGATACCCGGTATTAATGCAGAGCCTTTTAGATGGAGTACCCTTGTATGTTTTTACACTTTTATATCATCATTTATATATTCTCTTCTGAGCTTAAATATACATAGTTGGAATATCCAAATGTTTCCCGCCAAAAATTTGCCGGTCGATTCTATTTCTTTCACGATCGATTTATTATTTTCGTTGATCACACTGGGTTCCTAAGCATTGAAACTTATCAAGTTTCTCTCTTGCAGCTATTTTCAGTGTTTTGTGTGTTTCTGTGAAAAGTTAGAATTATGCCGCGTCATTCGAAAAAGTATTCTCATATATTTTTCCGTATAAAAAAGGCAAAGAGGGTTTCAAAGCCTCAACATCCCCCAAAAGTTCGACTTAAAGCCCCGCCAGGCATAGACCTTGTCTGATCGTGCAGAAACACGAGAAAGGGGTCGAGGATCGCTTTCAGGTATAATTCAATGCCTGGCGGGGCTTTAGCCCGAGGAGTAGTTGTTTCCTATAGTGATTATGTAATAGCCTTGCTATTCGGGAACTACTTGATAACCGTTGGGCGGTTTGGTAGTTCCTTTCTCGATTCCCGACTTATATGTTACTGAGGTCGTGTAATTCGAAATATTTGGTGTCACTAGTTTATGGTTGACTTGCTTTCGTTGACCTTATGATGACCTCTCTTGATGACTTGACATGATAGCAGTATCATCAGCTAATGTTCCTATTGTTGTGTTTTTCGATGTTGATAAGTCAAAGGTATACAGAGCATATAGTAGTGGCGCCAGTACACTTCCTCGTGGAACTCCCGAATTAATTGGATGATTTGTGGATATTTAATTGTTTATTTTAACATGGAATTGTCGTACTTCTAGATACGATTCTAGAATATCGTAGTACATACGATGGAGGTAATATTTGTTTGAATTTAAACAATAATCCTGGCTGTCAAACTTTCTCAAAGGCTTGGCTTATATCCAAAAAGGCAGCTGGACAGTATAGTTTATTTTCGAATGTTTTACTTACTACTTGTGTTAATCGGCGACACTGTTGCATTGTTGAGTGAGCTTGTCTAAACCCAAACTGTTGATTTGGAATCCAATCCTGTGGTCTCAAATCCCCATTAATCCTGTGCAGTATTAATTTAATTGGGAGCGGGCTTACAGGACGATAAGAAGCGACATCTGTCGGTTATTTACCTGGTTTATGGATCACTATTATTTGGACAGTTTTTAGGGATTTTGACCATGATTCTAATTTGAAGATAACATTGGTTATATAACTTTAGAGCACTATATCCTTTTTTGAAAATCTTTTAACATTGTAGCTGTTATTAGATCTGCTTCAGGTGCTTTTTGGGGTTAAGTAACTATTAAATTTAAATTTACACACAAAATGTAAATAAAGGGTGGTCCAACCATAGTGCACGATGTTAATTGTGAGTCCCACCTTAACGTCAAGTTTTTTGCCCAACTTAATTTGTCATTTCTTTGTTTCAGTGTTTGACAAATTCAACCATGGAGAGGTACACAATTGAGCAGCGCGTTAAGATTGTTGAAGCCTTTTACGAAAATGGGCGTTCAAATCAAAATGCATTTCGTGCACTTCGTGATTTTTTTGGTCAGCATAATCGACCAAATGTGTCCACAATCGGGAGAATTGTGCGCAAATTTCAGCAAATCGGGTCTGTAGGAAATGTAAAAACACCTGTGCATGCTCGCCCAGTTCGTTCTGCGGAAAACATTGCTGTTGTTCGCGATAGTGTAGCAGAAGAGCCGTCAACCTCGACTCGTCGTCGTGCCCAACAATTGAACATCTAACGAACATCACTGATGCGAATTTTGAATAAAGATTTGAATTTACATGCTTACAAGGTTCAATTGACTCAAGAGCTGAAGCCTACTGACCATTTCAAGCGTCGTCAATACGCCGAATCGTTGGTTGAACAGACGGAAGTGAATGGTGACTTTACAAAGAAAATCATCTTCAGCGACGAGGCACACTTTCACCTCAGTGGATTCGTTAACAAGCAGAATTTCCACATTTGGGCAAATGAGAATCTACGAGTGACTGTTGAAAATCCGATGCATCCACAAAGAGTGACTGTTTGGTGAGGTTTATGGGCTGGCGGCGTCATTGGGCCGTACTTCTTCGAAAATGAGGTCGGCCAAGTAGTCACCGTGAATGGTGTTCGCTATCGCGAGATGATAACGGACTTCTTGTGGCCACAAATTGAGGATATGGACCTGGACGATATGTGGTTCCAACAGGATGGTGCCATTTGCCACACAGCCAACGAAACAATGGCACTTTTGCGCGAGAAATTCAATGGCCGCGTTATCTCACGTCGTGGCGATGTTAATTGGCCGCCACGATCATGTGATTTGACACCGTTGGACTTCTTTCTTTGGGGATATTTAAAAGAAAAAGTGTACGTCAATAAGCCAAGAACAATTCAAGAGCTAAAGGATGAGATAATTCGGCACATTAACGACATTGAACCTCAATTATGTCTCAGTCATTGAAAATATGGACCATCGGATAGAGGTATGCCACCGAAGCCGTGGTGAGTATTTGGCCGATATTTTGTTTCACACATAATTGTCATAGATCCTTCTATCATAATAAAAAATATTAAGATAATTCTCTGAAAACTTTTTGTTTTATTTACAATTAACATCGTGCGTTTTGGTTGGACCACCTTTTAGAAACAAATTGGACATCATCCACCTGTGGGAGACTTATCCTGACGCTGGCTGTGAATTATGTCCAACCACTTCGATTAACATGCCGAAGTTTTGTCGGATGTAGCGTCGTTATATTCGCGTGTAAGCCTCGCATAAAATATCCATTCATTTTATAATAACGTTTCCATTAAATTGAATCGACCGGAGCATGCCTTGCATGCAAATGATTCGAATCGTGCGTACCTTTGGATAGTTAATCGAGCAGCATCTGTCTTTATTTGCCTGGAATGCTTAACTAGCTTCTATCTCAAAGTAGCTAGGGAGTTACTGTGGATATTACACTATACACAAACTAATTAGAAGTTCTATTAAAGGCGGTATGTCTGCAATAACGTCTTGTTTTAAAAGATGCGTAATATAAAATGAAAATAAGCGACATTTTTAAAGTATATGACACCGGGGAACAGCCAATTTGTTGCAATGACTTTAAGAGTCGATTTTGAGTACATTATTACCCCTGATGAAAAACAATTTATTGTACGATTTTCTGGAAGAATTAGAATCAGCATTGAACGAAATGGAGGCAGTGTTGACAGAGGAATACGGAATGAGGGCGAATAAAAACAAAACTAAAGTGTTAGTGTGCAGAGGGCGCGAGAGTAGAGCAAAAACGAAAGTACAAATTAATAATGAAAGATTGGAGGAAGTTAAAGACTTCACTTATTTAGGAAGTAAAATAAATTGGGATGGAAGAAGCGATAAAGGCATAAAACAAAGAATAGCGCAGGGTGGAGTAGCTTTTAACAAAAAGAAAGCACTTTTATGCTCGGGGATAATAAACTTAGAAACAAGGAAGAGATTTTTGAAAACATATGTATGGAGCACACGGTACTATACGGTTGCGAAACCTGGACGGTAGGGGAAGCAAGTAGGAAGAAATTAGAAGCTTTTGAGATGTGGTGTTACCGAAGAATGATGAAAATACCATGGACTGATAGGGTTAGAAACGAAGAAGTATTGGAGAAAGTCGGCGAGAAAAGAAGTATGTGGAAAAACATAAAGAAGAGAAGAGATAGAATGGTAGGCCACTTGCTGAGACATGGGGGAATAGTCCGCGATATTTTGGAGGCAGAAATAGGAGTGAAGAAAGTTAGCGTCCAATCAGTCTTAGGACTGATGACCTCATGATGATGATAAATTAATTGCTTGCATAAATTAGTAGGACATAATAAGGACAACCAACAAGTTTATATTAATTAAAATTTATTTTTGACCGCCTGCGCCTGCTACTTGCTGCTCTATTTGTTTCACTAGAAACATTGAAAGTATTGTCGGAGGTGCATTGCTCTATGTGATAATAGTAAAGGTATACGAGGGCGGATCAAAAGAAATATCTGAGGGGATGACCGATGACGCGATGCCGTCCGATCAGTTACTGTGATATTTGAGAGTGGTGTGTTTGTACACAACTCGAGACTGTCGTAGTATATTTATTTTTGTACGGTATTACATACAAGTAGTTATGGTGCATGACAATTTGACAGTAAGTATTTTAAAAAGTCTAGACCGAATCCAACCCCTTTATGTATGGCTGCGCCGTACATCAACGGGGCTTGTCGACTCTTGAACGGAACATCTAATTACGATATGTTATATATAACGTGCTTAGTACATGGTCTTCATCGCGTAGCAGAGGTAATCCGTGGCCATTATCCGAGTGTCCATCGCCTGATAGCGAATGTCAAACACCTATTTTTAAAAGCCCGGTAAAGGGTGGCATTATTCACAGAAATGCTTTCCCGCACACATCTACCTTCAGCCCTGTAATAACTCGGTGGGAAACGTGGATCGAGGCAGCTTCATATTATTATATTAATATAGCTATTCAACAAGATTTGGCGTATACACATAGCAATTTTTCACGCATACCAAAAGCCATTGAAACAGGAAAAAAATCGCGGACAGATGAATTTTCGATAGTGGATGCTATAAATGTTGTTTGGGATCTTCGGCAGTACATATTTTAGTTCGAGCGGGATACTGCGAAGGCTATAAAAAAATACTGCAGTTTTGGATAAAAACCCGGGGTTTTCTACTACAGCAATCATAGTAAATATTTTACAGCAGAAAGAGGTTCATGTTTCTAATCCAGAAATCAAAATGAAGGCACTACAATATTATTGATGTTTCCGGTATGCTCCGTTGCCTTCCATTGATGTAGAACGATCATTCTCACATTATAAATATAAATACTCATGTCATTATACGCGTAAATAGTGTTACGTGTGTGGTGATGTTATCTTGAAGAACTACTGTGTTGTCCAGATCGTCTTGATAATACGGTAACATGATGACTTGCCCTGCTCTCGAACCTGACTATGCATTTTTAGGAATACAATTACAATTAGGAATACAAGAAGTCCTCATTTTTTTTCAACATTTTCAAATGTGGTTTTGCTTTCACAAAAACCCATTGTTCGGCAATGATCCATAAAAATCCTCTAGTCGTACTACTAAATCCATTAAGTACTCTTGAAATATAAATGTTGACTGTATTCCCAAATTTGAATATTATTATTATTATATTATATAGGTTTGGGCCTCATCAGCCACTGATCGCATGGGTAGTCCCTTGGCGATCCCCTCTTATCCGGGTCATTATCCAAAAATGCTATCCCATAAAAGGAGAAATTTAGGCACGTCCCCCGCCTTAAGCCTCGCCCCCTCTAGGATAACAGGTATATTAGGGACCCAATATAAGATACCTCTTCTCCTCCCCAGTGCGGGGCAGGAGTAAAGAAGATGAATCGAGGTTTCCTCGTCTTCTTTACAGTATCTGCAGGCCGGGCTATCAGTCAGCCTCAGCTTGTGCTTATATGCATTCAGGCTACTATGGTGGCCCGTTATGATTCCCCCCACGGCTCTGGCTTTGTGCCTGTTCAATTTAATGAATTCTTGAGCTCATCTCTCAATCTCTGAGTATTCGATGAAGAGTTTGGTTATTCGACAACCCGTTACTCCTCTCCATCTTTTATTGTGCTGGTCTCTTGCCCAGCCATTGATGCGGTCTCTAATCAGATTCCGACTTATTCCCACTGCAGGTTCTGGTCCATGGAGGTTTTCCCTGGTCCCTATTCTGGCAAGGTGATCTGCAATTAGATTTCCCTTAATGCCATTATGCCCAGGTATCCATAAGAGTTCCACCGGTCCCTTCCCTGCCAAGTGGTTCAGTGCTTCATAGCAATTATAGACCAGCTTCGACTTTGTCGTTGCTGAATTCAGGGCTGCCAACGCCGCCCTGCTATCCGAGCAGATACATACCTTCTCCTGGGTCCGATTTTGGTCGGCCCCCAGAACACCGTATGTAATTCCAACTAGCTCGGCCTGGAGTGCGGTAGTGTATTTGCCCAAGGGGGAGGTTTTACCTATCCCGTCGCGTCGCCTATACACCCCCGCACCCGCTCATAAAATTTGAATGACTGGGTTTAAAAATATGTTCAATAAATGGTATACGAAGACCATAATTTGAAGACTACAAATATTTAATATTACAATAGGAGAAAAGTTCACTACAAAACATCAAAGCTTCCATAACCATTCTCCTTGTATGTTTTCTGTAATTCACGCCATATCTATAAATCCAAGGATTTGACGGGTGGTAACACAATTCCCATGTTTAATAAACTCATATAATCATTATATTGTTTAGTATCTCTAGAAAGTGCATCTTATAAACTAAAAAACTCGGCAATTGAGCTAGTGGTATTTACTTCAAATACATTTAGAGTAGAAAAAACATCTAAAAACATTAGACGTCTCGCAAAACTAAATCCCAATAGAAAGCCAAATAAATGAGACTGAGGATCATCTGTCATGTCAGATAGAGAGCTAGAAACCCCTAAGCCGTATATATTGGTAATAAATGACACGAGGAGAATGTTATGTGACTGCTGGACAATACTCCATCACGCGAAAACAAGTAAATTGGATTTGCCGTTCTGATATAGACAAACAGCGTCCCAAGATATTTTATGAAATAAAGGTAAAACTCATTTTCTACGCGAGCGCTACACACGAATTTTATGGTCCAATTAACGTTATTAAATTTATATGTATGAATGGAAAAAAGGAAAACTGAGTACGGATTCCGATTGAAGGTTTCTCTTTCACTTCAGTGTGTATATTTTTCAATGTTTTCAAATATTACCGACTCCTACAGTTGCATACACAGTGAGTAAAGAAACGTTTAAACGATGTCCGTTTTTATAACAACGATATTGCCACCACGTGTTACCCAGAGGCCTGTTATGGGTTTGTTGTAGTCTAGTCGTTATTCTCAATGTTTACGTGGCCTCATGTGTTTGAATTTCTGTGTCTTTATTTGTGTGATAACGTGAAAATTAACATGCCACGAGACAAAAAAAAAAAAATACAGACCAAAATGATTGCTAATCTAGATTGATAGTGCCTCGGAGTTGGTTTCGTGCATGTGTATTAGAGAAAATAATCTATTTTATAATGCATATGAACAAACTGCACAGGCCAACAAAGATTTTGTGATCGAACTTTTTCTAGTTACATACCATGAAGTACAGGAACACTGTTTTTTTTTGTTTCCATCACGCACCAGTATTTGCAAATGTACATTGTACAATAATTTGTAAAGTTTTTAAAACCGAGGTTCTATAAAGTTAAATTTCGTCTCAATCTTTGCGGCGCTCTCTTGTTTATTCGATATGAAAAGTACACACAAGTGTGGGGGATTTACCGAAACAGAGTTGTCCGGTGGGGATATTCCGGTTTTATACTATTCGGGTATTTATATAGTCGATGTAGTACATTTTTAATGTGTGTACGTTTACTCGTGACATCGCGTCGTGTGTTTTTATTTTGTTTTAAAAATGCCTAGAAGTTGTAAAAATACACCAAATATATTTTGCCATAAACACCTGGTTCAAAAAACGTTTGCGAATTGGTCGATTCGCAGAATATTATTTTGCCGCCAGATAAAAATGGGAATTGTTTTAAGTATTCGTGTGGCCAATTTCCAGCTCTATCTGAAGAAAAGTTAAAGGAACGTATTTCAGTGGGACAACAAATAAGGAAATTAATGAAGGACCAACATTTTGAAGAAAAAATGACAGAAATTGAAAAATAATCTTGGATACGTTTTAAAAATGTAACAGAAATTTTTTTAGGAAATCATTAACATCCGCAGTATGAGGAAATTGTCAACAAATTGTTTAAGCAACTTGGTTGTAATATGAGCATAAGAATTCATTTTCTGCATGCCCATCTGGACTACTTTCCAGAAAATCTTGGCGCTGTCGAAGTGGAAAGCAAGATGAAAGGTTCCATCAAGACATAAAGGAGATGGAAAGGAGGTACCAGGATCGATAGGATGTGGCGATGATGGCAGATTACTGCTGGATGCTAAAAAGAGAATATCCAACGACTGATTACACAAGAAAATTAAGCCTTTTGTTAATAGGGGAGAGATTTTCGAATAAAAAAACAAATTAGAGACTGAGAACTATTTGTGCTGTTGCTTTTTGCTATGTTTTGGAAGTTTATTTTATACAACGTTTATTAAAATGTAATTTTTGAAGTGAATACTTCTTTGGCGGCGTTCTGATATTTGAGGAGAATGGAGAGTGAATTAGAAAAAATGTAACGTTTCCAGATTTCGTTACGCGAGAGAGAAAAAAGGTATAACGTAGAGAGAAGGAGAAAGAGAGCTGTACATTTGGTATATCTAAAACAAAGGCTTCGTTACAAGACAGAGTACACAGATATATAACATAGAGAGAAAGAGAAAGAGAGCTATACATCATATATATCAGTTTAGGCTATCCGCGTCTCCCTATTGTCGCGCATGCACACGTTATAGATGTACGCGTCCAGATGCTATATATTAACAGCTGAAGCAGCACGCGTGTGTACCGAATATTTATCATTGTGTTTTGTAATTATTTACGTTAGTTACATCTATGTTCTGTGATTATTTGATAATATCCTTGAACCGTTTAACTTGTTAAAATCTAGAAGATATAATATATTTCATTCAGCGCTCCCTACTGGTTTACAGCCACACAGGTGCAAATGCACTTGGAAGAGGCGAAGACAAAATCCCTTTGATTCTCGGGGAAGAATTCAATGTAAATTTCGGATCCAATGATTCTTTGACGTTGATTAACTTTCTTCGAGAAACATTTGGTCTGCTTATAAATAACAATCCCAAAGAATCAACAACAAAATCCGGAACAACAATAGAAAATATCGAATCACGAACATATATTTCATATTTTAGTTATCACAAACCAATCATATCAGTATTACCAATTGAACCACCAGCCGATGATAGCGTAGATAATGAATGAACCGAATATTTTTTACACAAATTTTATATTGTTATATTTATTTTGAAATTATCCCTCTCCCTTTCTCTCTCTCTCTCTCTCTCTCTCTCCCTCTTTCAATCTCTCACTCTTGATCTCTCTCATTCTCTATTCTAAAGAAGTATGCACTTCTATCACGTGTACTGTGCTGCAGATGATTTTTTTTATTTAGTTTGTAATTTACTCTGATTATTCAGTTGATCAAAGACCTTACGTGAGGGGCAAAAGCGAAAGGTAGATATTGAATCAGTGTAAATAACTCACTTGTCAAACCACTTATCAAACAAACTTTCAAAATGTCAAAATTTTTAGGCCTGTGTTATTTATTATTTTGGACACTCTAACCTTATTGATGGTTTTAACATCAAGCAACAAAAGAAAATCAAACAAGAAGACAATAAGTGGCGTCAGTTGTAATATTACCTTATAAAGTTTCTTCCAAACATGATATTTTTAATTACTGATTATAAAAGGAGAACTTTTGATTACGAACTTTACAAAATTAATATAGAAAAGTTGCTACAGTTACTTGTAAAATACTAATTTGGCAACAGTGATCAAAAATTGAAGCGCGATCAAGACTCGATGTGAGTTATTGTTTGTTAAAGGTTTTGCCAAGCCTTGTTTAAAAGAAATATTCTCCATATTGTCTCAGTTGGAACTATAGTATTGCTTTGATCACCATTTGTGTTCTGTCAAAGATAGGACGTCAATACTTATGACTATCATCTACAAACCATACAACGTCAACATGCCTGGTTGTCTAATTTGGATCAATTATTCCACCACTGGAAGATGAGCACCAAACCGTTTTTTTCAAAACCGTACTTGTTTCAAAACGAAGCTGGTAATGCTATCACAGTAAATGGGAAGCGCTATCATGACATGCTAAACAACTTATTTTCCACCATATTGATGATTTGGTTTTGAACAACATGCGGTTTTAGCAAAACGGTGCAACGTGTCATACAGCAAGTGCCACCATAACTCTGTCGCATATTAAATTTTCTGATCATGTTGTCTCGCGGAATGCTGACATAGATTGGCCTGCAAGATAATATGATTTAAGACCACTGGATTTTTTTCTGTGGGATTGTGTCAAGGGAAAAGTGTATGTCACCCAGCCAGCAATAATCAAAGGCCTCAAGGTAAACATTCACGTCTTATTCGGGAGAAGAAGTCCGTTTTACGTATGTTCCCGCGTCATGGATAATTTTGCTAAACGAATGACATGTGACTCATACGAGATAAGTCGAGGCGGTCATATGAACGATGTTTTTTAAGTTTGGACATACGGAAATTAGACATCCTTCCCCAGAAAGCCTACAGGCAGGCTTTGTGTAGGGGAAAGGTTACACATATAAACGCGGACGTTCTTTTCCATTTGTAGCCATATCGTCTGCATTTTATGTAGAAGAATAAAAAATCTCAGTTTGTTAAATACGAGGGTGGGGTGAAAAGTTTCCAGCCAGATTATTTCCGACTTATATGTTACTGACAGAGATCGTATCGATGAAGATGTATACGCCATAAAGTTCATTCGGCATTTGTCCTGAATCGGCGTACCGTGTACGGCACTGATGAGAACTAATAAGTTCGAAACAGCTGTATGTCATTCGGTTCCGATCCGGGACAAATATCGAATCCTACCTGTGGCGGGTTTTATTTTTTTTAAGCCAGATGAAGAAAAATGTCTTTTTAAATTTTTTGTTATTTTATTTTTCAACATAATCTCCATCTCCATAAGTGTAATGCATTTTTCATAACAGTACTATAATGTAATGATATAATTTTTTTAGAAGGATTTGTCGAGCCCTTCAAAATACGCATTTACAGCATTGATTACTTCTTCGTTGCTCATAAATCTTTTACCTTTGAGCCATATTTTAAGGTTAGGAAACAAATAGTAGTCGCTGGGAGCTAAATCTGGTAAATACGCTGGATGAGGGAACAATTTGGGAACTCCAATTCGTTGATTTTAGCCATCGCAATGACTGACGAATGAGCAGGTGCATTGTCATGGTGAAACAGGATCTCTTTCTTCGCCAAATGAGGTAATATTTCCTTCATTTCGTCACTCAAATGATTTAATAACCCTACGTATTCACCATTGATGGTTCTTTGGGGTTGGTTTACCTACTCCAGTCTATTGTTTTGACTGTTGTTTACTTTCAGGAGCGTAATGGTGGACACAAGTTTCATCAACAGTTATAAATCGACGCAAAAATTCGCTGGGATTTTGCTTGTACAGTGCGAAATTCTCAGTCGAAAGGTCTTCAGACGTAATTCTTGATCGATAGTTAGCAAATGCGGCACAGAGCCTCTACATGTACAAATGTTGATGTAAAATATTGCGTACACGTTCAGTTCACATCAAAGCAGTCTCCGAGCTATCTCCGTCTCTTTCAATCTGCGGTCCTCCACCACGATTCTATGAATTTTCTCAATTACTTCGGCAGTTGTAACCTCAACGTGACGTCCTAAGCGTGGTTGACCATCAAGGCTCGTGTGACCTTTCTTAAATTCAGAAACCCACTGTTTGGCTATTGAATATGATGGAGAAGAGTCCTATAGTATTGAATATATTTCTTCCTTCATTTAAAGTGGTATTAAGCCTGTCAAATGTATTTGATGACCGCATCCTTGTCCAATTTCTCCATTTTCACGTAGTAAACAAGTGTCTTTTTCAATAGGCTGTCAAACATATACTAACACAGCAATCGACCACAAAGTTATTATACAAGTTAGTCAGGGATAGTACTATAGAATAAGAGTCAAAAATTAGACCTGATTGAGCTATCTCTGACTCAGGCCGCAAACTTTTCACCCTACCCTCGTATTATTAGTTTTATTCACAAATCACATACTATAGTACCAAATGAGATACCCAGCATATTAACGTCATATGGTTTGTAGATAACAGTCGTTAAATATTGACGCCCTATCTCAGACAAACACAAATGGCGCGTAATTCAAATCCTATGGGTCCAACCGAGACACCCTATATAATTTAGAACACTGGCAATATTAAATAATTAGATACTTGTATAAAATTAACACTGCCAAACAAATCAGTCATGAAAAGGGTATTTTAACATTATTTTGAGGCCGGCTCGCATTCTGCAGCAAAATAGACATACAGGGTGGCCCATGAAGTTTTGGCCAGTCGATATCTCGAAACATATATGAACAATAACTTTGAAAATTGGCGATGTTAAACAGTCGAAAGCGTTGACCATTTTTGGCATAAAAACATTTTATTTCACCAGCACATTTCCGGTCACGTGACATCAACTTCAATATTTTAAATGAGACGCCCTGTATGTTATTACAATTGTCTGTCTAATACCCATCCAATGATACCATATTTGTTTTTGAGGCACTACAGTAATGATAAACAACTGTTTATGAACGTTTCTTTATTTTTATGAAAAAAAAAAAAAGAAAAAACGTAGGTAGCTTAGAAACAAAACTGTTTCCTGGCAACACAAAGAGATAAATATTTGTCAAGAGCTGTCAAGCAGTGTTAGTAGATTTTGTGTTTGTAAAAATAGTAATAAGATTATTATGTCTTTACATTTTAATTACGACGAGTACGTTGATATGCTGCTGGTAATAATATATGGAGAATGTGGAAAAAATAGCAGACATGCTAGAGATTTGTATAGTTATCGTTTTCCCGACCGAGCAGATCCAAGTAAAAATACTTTTGCTTACGTGGAACAAACATTAAGACGTGTTTCTTTTCCTAATTGAAAACGGAAAACTCCTCGAAGAAAGCCTATTCAAACAGAGGATACCACAATTAATATTCTGGCGTATCTTCAAGTAAATCCCCATATCTCAACGCGGTGTCTTCAGCAAGAATTAGGAGTAAGTAAAACTACAATCCAGAGAGTAATAAAAGATCATAAATATCATCCTTTCAAAATACATTTAACGCAAGGTTTAACCTCTGAAGATGGTGAAAGAAGACTTAATTTTATTGCTAAAATGTCAGTGAAAGTCGCAGATGACTCGTTCTTTTGAAATAAAATATTGTGGAGTGATGAAAGTCATTTTCACAACAACGGTACCGTTAGTAGACACAATTACCGCTACTGGTCGGCTGAAAATCCAAAATGGACGCGAGAAAACCAAATTTCCAGACAATATGGGGCATAAATGTTTGGTGCGGTTTATTCAACGGCCGTTTAATTGGGCATAAACGTTGAACGGCGAAAGATATTTAGATTTTCTCCAGAATCTGCTTCCCCATTTACTTGAAGGTATTCCCTTAAGTGAAAAAAGGACGATGTGCTGGCAGCAGGATGGTGCACCTCCTCACTTTGCCCAGCAAGTTAGGGGATATATTTATACTACATTCCCCGAAAGTTGGATTCGGCGCAATGGTACAATATCTTGGCCGGCTCGCTCCCCAGATATAACACCTTTAGATTTATTTCTACGGGGATACTTAAAAGGTTTCGTTTTCAATACCTAGCCTAGAAATTTAGACGATTTGTAAAACAAAATCAGAGCAGCGTGCTAAACTGTTACACCAGAAATGATTAGAGCAGAATGCTACACAAATGTTTTATAAAGATTTGAGTATTGCGTTAATGAAGGTGGACATCAATTTGAGCATCAACTGTAATGATTTTTATAATTATTGTATTTTGCTATGTAATTATTTATTTTTAATGAAAATTTTAAAAAATCAATCCATTCATTTATCAGCTCAGATTATCACTGTTTTACATAAACGTGTTAATAAATATGGTATCGTTGGATTGGTATTAGATAGACCATCACAAAATTGTAATAACGTACAGGGTGTCTCATTTAAAATGTTAAAGTTGATGTCACGTGACCGGAAATGTGCAGGTGAAATAAAGTCATTTTATGCCAAAAACGGGCAACGCTTTCGACTGTTTAACATCGCCAATTTTCACAATTATTGTTCAAATAAGTTTCGAGATATCGACTGGCCAAATCTTCGTGGGCCACCAAGAAATAATGTAATGGGATTCTTTTCTCAAGTTCCTACGAAGTGTATACAATGATGAACTAATTCTAGAGACAATTATGCTCTGGGTCAATAGAAAACGTGATTATGGCGAAACAAAGAGTACAATTAACTCATTATAAAAATTAATTCCCTATTGCTTATGTTACAGGGGAACATCCTGAAAGTATGTCATTAGATTTTATGATGGACCAAAAGTAACCAGAGTAACTTTTAGCGCTAGTATTATTCCACAGCTTCGACTTTGAGTATAATAACGCCAGGCTTTCTCCCAACCGGGAGAAAGGGCATTACAACAGCATATTCACCGAAAGACATACACTCAACAGAAAACTTACATTTCCTATGTTGTTCTTCTTGTGACTGCTCGTTGGACTCTTCAAGTTGTGATACTCCAGGTTCATGTTGGGTATCCCGTTGCAGGGCTCGATCTTAACCACACTTTTCCGCGATTCCTCGAAGCCCGTGCCCTTAATCCTGACGCTCGACCACTTAATCGGGAAATTTATCATGTTCGACAGCGATCTGTTTCTGCCGATGTCATACTTCAAGCTGCCCCCGACGTTTCGGCCCTTTCCGTAACAGCTGTTCTTCCTCTTGTAGTCGGCGCCCTTCTGGCTCTCCGGCGATTTGCTGTCGCTGGTCTTGCGACTCTCTGACCTGCTACTACGATTTTCCGAGCTTTTCCGCGAGGATTTCTTATTGCCCTCTCTGGCTCGGGAGTCTCTGCGTGTGGCCTCGGGTGTTGAGGTTGTAGAGGTGATGATGAGCGGTATTTCCGTCGGTAGCATCAAGTGATCTCCCATTGTGCGAATTTATGTAACTAACTAGCTTGAGCATCACCAGAACCGTCCGCGAATTGTTCCGGTTATCGCTGAACTGATATGATAAACGAGCGGGTAAGAATTAGATTTTATTTAGGAGCTATACTCGTTCCACAGCATACTATGTTCTTACTCAGTAAATTCTCCTGGAAACTGAGTATTAAGTCGGGAAGTTGGAAGACGTACTGTACAGGAAAAATAACGTCAAGCAAAGCGAGTCTTTTATCAAATTACATTCTAAGGAAGTTTCGTCACAAATCCCGATTTAAATAAAATCGAACACCGCCACAGTTTACCCCAATTTTCCCAACTAACCAAGTACAACGGTAATCGTGTCGCTTACAGTGTCAATTGTCCTCCCTCTGGAATATCCAAAGAGTTTGCGCTGTTGTTTATTTTTATAAAATATTCACCGGCTTTCGAGTTTCAGTCATGGAATCCTCAAAGGCAACACGACTGGGAAATGATGTTAATAGTAAACGGTTCATTTTACGCAGGAGAATGATAATGAGTTATTAATTAGCAAAGCCGGTCTTTGCTAATTAAAGTTTATACAAAGCCAGTCTTTGGGTTGGATGTACTGGGTTATCTACATAACACTCCACCCCCTTCACTGTTTTATTTTTTGAAATAGACAAAAATGGTAAATACGAAAGTTGTAGGAAATTTTACTGCCATCTCAGATATGTATTTAGAAAAACAATCGAATCTCGCGTTTCGGGGATCTGGACTAAACTTATATTTTTTTAAATAGAACACCCTGTTTGTTTTTCGATTTTTGAAATCTACGTGCTTTTCTGATTACAACAATATATACATGTTATATCTTTGCTCCAGTAGTTTGCACAGTATCGCCCTTTGAAATATCGAATATCAAACAAAATCAAGATCGCCATGGAAAATTTTAAACAATAATTACGAGAATTATTATAAAAAGAGTTTCACTTTGACAGCTTGTCTGAGGTGTTAGTTATTGTGTTCCCCCATTATTTTTAAAAAGGGTATATTATTATTTTTTTTATTATAAAGCAGTTTTATTATATTTCGTGGAAAATCCGAGACACTCTACTCAATATGCGTCGAGATATTTACAAATTTCATGGACGTCGGTCCAGAGAATATTGAAAATCCATAAGTCTAAACCAGAGGTCCCCAAACTGTTTTGGCCCGTAGACCACGTGCCGAATTTTTCTGTTTTGGGTAGACCCTCTGCTTTCCTAATATTGCGTATGGACGCAACGCGTTGCTACTGGTATCGAATGTGCAAGTTTTTACAAGTTACACGTACTGCGACTATAGAGCGAATAGCCCGCTTACAACTGATTACTGCTTATAATCTTATGAAATATACATATAATAATTAGGAAATGTATATATCTATTATAAGAAAGTATTACGTAAGTACCCACATAGGTACCATCTGTGTTGGGTCGATTAATACATTTACGGGAAACTAAAATTTTGGTTTGGTAACGACCTACCTAAATGGGATCCATTCTGGTGGACCCCCATTTATGTATATCTCATGCCCCGAATTTTTTTACATTGACATGGACCACCTGCAGGTCAAAGTCGACCCCTGGGGGTCGACATAGACCACTTTGGGAATTACTGGTCTAAACCATATTGCTTCCAACAAGTTAAAACACTGTATGGAAATGATAATTATAAAAGACAAGAATATTGTGGTTTGATGTTGGAAAGACAAGCGGAAAATGAACTGTTTGTAGGTGCGTATTATTTTATAAATTATTACAACTAATGTTACTATTACTATTACTACTATGTTACTTCTACTACTATTGCTAAACTTCTATTACTCTATTACTAGATTACTTAAAATAATTACAGATTCTATAATGTGGACCGATGAAGCCAAAGCCAGTTTTTCAACATGTAGTATCTTTAATAGAAGAAATACTCACCACTGGTCATCAGAAAATACACACCCGTTTATACTAGTTCATCGACAAGGTCGTACTTCAATCAATATTTGGTGTGGTATTTTTCGAAACTCAATTATTGGACCAGTATTTTTCTGAAGGCGGCTTAACTGGACAAAAATATTTAGATCTTTTAAGAGGAGAGATTTCTGATTCAATAATCCAAGTAAATGAACCGAATATTGTTTGGCAACAAGACGGTGCTCCGGTATATAAATCAAATGTTGTCAAGCGGCATTTAGATAATACTTTTATAGAGTTGATAGTTTCTAATGGAACTATTTTATGGCCGACCAGAAGTCCTGACCTGACCCCACTGGATTTCTTTCTGTGAGACACTTTGAAAGATCGGGTATATACGAAAGGTCAATTAACGTAGAAGAACTTAGAGAAAAAATATGTCGGGAGATCAGAGACATGAATGAGGCTGGTATTTTGGCTTACAAACGAAATTTGTTAAGGAGGTATGCTCTCTGTATTGCAAAAAATGGAGGTATTATAGAACACCTTCTATAATCATAGATTCTATACTCTCTTCACCTTCTATAATCATATTTATAATCACAGTTTTTAATAAAATATTACGTTCCATCCAGAAATGTGCTTTTTAATAATAGTAACGATGATAACATCAAAAATAAAATCTAATTTAAACTAAACTCTGTGTATAACAATTCTCGTAATTACTGAATTATTGAAAACATTGAATATAAAAGTTTCATGGTTTTTAGAAGTCTAATAATAGATGACGCTGATAGTTTATTTAATCGGGGAAATGTGGAGGTCATTTCAAGGTTAACCTTTCCTTGTTTATGGAATGGTACATTATTTGTTGAAGGAATTGATGGTGAAAGATCAGTAAATTTTGCGTCAAAAATGATAGATATTAATGTCCTAACTCCACCGCCTCGGCAAACGATAAAGTTTTGCCTACGGGCAAGTAAGTCATTTTATTTCTTATTTCTGACGCAGATTACTTTCATCTAACGCAGTCTTTCACGTGAGGGGGAAATTAAAGAATTATTGCCAGTTACACCAGGCTGTTCCGGAGCTGCATGTCGCGATTTCATCCTTATTAGGAATTATCAGTACAAGTCTAAGTAGCGCTTTGAGAATATTAGACGAGTCTTGTACCACTCATTTGTACGTTAAAAATGAGCATTATCGTTTAGCAGGAAGATAGCGTTTGTCGTGTTGCTACATGTGTTGTTCAAGATAGGTCTAATATTCTCAAATGGCCATGTATAGTCCGGTAGATTTGCGCTGATGGTTCCTAATAAGGATGAAACCGCGATATACAGTTTTGGGACAGCCTGGTGTAACTGAGATTAGTTAGATGGTAATAATTTACTATTATTCTAAAAGGGTAAATTTAAGGAACTGCTGTAGAAAAAACAGAATGTGTTGGCCACGTGGAGAAAAGAATGGGGACAAGATTACGTAATGCAAAATGAGCGAACACAGGCATTGGTCGTAAAGAGGCAGGAAAACTTACGGATAAAATCATTGTTGAATTGACAAAATATTATGGTCTAGCGATTCGCTGTAATTCAAATTCCGTGGATAAAATGAAAGACGCAGTGTGCGCGACGTACTTTCACAAAGGTTCGACCGATAAAAATCCGCAGCACGACAAATACCCACCGGGAGAAGAAAGTTGATGTACCTGGCGTAAGGTTGAAGCTACTGATTCTCTTGTCGAGTACAAGCACTATTATTAAAAGTCATCAAGCCAATTTACGAGCATTTATCCTCGGAAAATTTGCTCAAGAGGTGCTTGGAAGCTCATACGCAAAATAAAAATGAGTCAGTAAATGCGACGATTTGGAGCATGGCGCCCAAACGTCAGCATTCTGGCCTCATTGTTATTGAGACAGCGACTCAATTAGCTGCAATGATCTTTAACGAGAGCACCTCAGTATTATTGCGAGTGTTGAATATCATGGGTGTCACCGTGGGGCCTAACGCCGAGACCTACGCCGAGACCCACGATAAAGCGCGCATCAACGACGCCCAGCGCAGGGTTTCGGACGTTGTCAAAAGGGCCAGAAGCGAACAAAGGGAACAAGTAACAGCGTGGTTGGAGAGTTATGAAGAAGAGGAGGGACAACTGCATGTCCCAAGCATTGCACGTTGACGGTAGATTTACCTGCCTTTGAGTAATTAGCTTTCAAAACTTTAAATGCGTTTTTCTCGAAAATACAAATAGATTTTCAAAGCAGTGCTTTCTAACGGGTGTCCAAAAAGGGTAGGGGGTATTTGTAGATTCAATAAAAAAAATTAGAAGTCGGAAAACATACATTTTTTTGTTAATTTTTAAAGGTTTTGGAAAATTAAGTACTAAAGATTATGTTCTCCAAATGTTGACCCTCACGCTGCTGGCACTCCTCTAACTGTAAACGGAAATTAGCCACCACGCGTCTACACATCTCTTTGGAAACGACGGCCATTTCGGTGCAAATGTTGCGCTTTAATTGCACTAAAGTTCGTGGTTTGTTTACATACACTTTCTCTTTAAGGTATCCCCATAAGAAATAATCAAGAGGTGTAAGATCAGAAAATGGATTCGAATGTTTGAGAATACCGGTTCGACTGTAAAAATTCGCAATCCAGGTCGCCCGTGCTCTGTTCGAACCCCACAAGCGATTGAAGAAGTGAGAGTTTCAGTACGTGAAAATCCTTTTCAATCAATTCGCAAACTAAGCTAAGAATATATTCACTAATTCACTTTACGCCCTCAGTAATTGATAAGTCCAATAAAAAAAGAATTAAATTATCTGATAACGCCGTCTAAATCGATGTATTGTCAACCAAAGGGTAACACCACTGAAAATTTTTCAAAATATCGATTTTTTTATTAGTTTAAAAATTCTTTGACCTTTTTAGAATATGGGAGAGAAAGCTTTTTTCCTAAATAATTTTTTTTTCCTTAAAATTTCGCGCTCTTCCCTAAACGCCTCGGACTGCTCCGAAGCGACACCTGCGTCAAATAAATACATGCTGAGAAGGGGTACAGTTTAGGTACAGCCTAATGTTTTACCTTATGATTTATAACTTCTCTAATACAAATACAGTCGCTAAAAGATGTTTATGTTCAGTCAGACGCATTTAGAAAAACGTGCAAACTACTTGATCAATTAAAAATTTATTATGGCTCGGCAATACATCGGAATCTGAACTCCTTGGGAAAATATGAAAAATGAAACCTGGGCGACCTTATTTCATAAGTTATCAACCGACGAAATTCCGCAGCACGAGAAGTGCTCAGTCTTGGTGTGACTGGAAGAAGGTGCAAGTAGCGCATTCCTTGAACATATTCCATCATAAGCCCCCGCTCCCTAAGGAAGTTTTTAAAGCCATCAAACCGATTAATGAGGACCTGAGCTGAGACGAGTAGCTAAACGTTGCTTGGGAGGCTACACTCAATATAGCAATGAAAGATTCAATGCTACTGTTTGGAAATTGGCTCCAAAAATTTATTCAAGTGACAAAAAAGTTTTGAATGTAGCGACTAATATTGCAGTGTGCACTTTTAATGATGGTCTGACTAATATTCTTCAAATTATGAAAGTTTTTCAGATGCATATTGGCGTCCAATCATACAATTTTTGTCTAGAAGCCGATGCTAAGCGGATCGAGCACGCCGAGATGTCTTTGACAGATGAAGCAAAAGAGGCACGCTTTAATATAAAATGTTCGAGGAAAGAGAATGAGGCAGAATATGTAAATGTAGATGGTCAGCTTTATGGTCCTGGTATAGCAGATTAATGGCAAACATTTTTAAATAGTCAGATTTTTCATTCGTTTATGTCACATAAACATATACCAGTTTATATACATAAATATATAAACATAACACATTTCAAAACACACTAAACTACCAAGAAATGGCATTTGATACATTGTACTGCGGAGGAACGTAGCTACGTCTACTAGATGTGAGCCTCATCTGTCAAACATATACTCGTTTACACTGCACTGACGAGACACAAAAGAAGGTTGAAACTGGCCTGCAGTTAGCGATATCCTGAGCTAGGTGACACTTTGTATCTTCCTTGTGGCTTTGGAATAATCTGAATCACTGTATTTTAGTGCTAACTCTGTTAGACAAAATACGGCAAACTCTGCCATTTAATTCAGCGCTCGGCGTTTGGCATATAGCCAGGAGAATAGCTGTTTTCACCTAATTTGTTTAGTCCTTATTACATAAGGCATTTGCAGGGGGTGGAGTATGATCTTCTTATTTCAGTGGTTTATTAAACGCGTCTTTATCTGAATATGATTTTTAAAAACGGCACGCAGCATAACTCCAATAATTTTCGTTTTTGTCATGCGAATTTTTAACAATATCTTTAAAAATAAAATTTTTAAAGTGAAATTTCCTTACGGAATTTTTGATAAGTTAACTTAAACATTATTTATTAACAAATTATTGTCCCTTTCTTGTCAAAAATTTAACCTTTTTTATTTAGATACTCGCTAATCATACAAAGATGAGTATTTTCTAAATCTCCTACAAATTTCACTAGCTATAAACATGAAGATTAACTCAAACATCGACCCTACTGACAAATCCAAGTTGTTTAAGGTGATTCTGTATACTAGATTTTGACGTCCCGATTTTTTCTGCAAGCGCACGTATGGTTTGGCGAGGATTGTCTCAACTAAGGCTCGTAAATGCTGGAGAATGACTTCTTTAGGTCGGCCTCACTTTGAGCCATCCATGGGGGGAAAATCGCCAGATCTAAATCTCCTGAACCTATTAACGCCATTTTTAGATTTCTATGGACCACATAAATTGTGTGTTTCATATTTTTTATAAAACTCGAAGATGTTTCTAGAACTTTGTCCTACCCAATATCTTATCGCTTAATGTCTATTCCTGATCAATGATTATAGTCTTAAACTATATGTCTATATTGTTGTTAATAACGGGATTACGGATTTTAAGTGTTTAGAAATATTTTCTTCAGATTTGAGAACCACTGACCTACTGGACGGAATGTTTACAATTTTCCGAAGTGTGCAGTGTCCGAATCTGTGGCTTCCACCTTGAATTACAACTTTAACGGCAGTTTTTTAAAGTAAAGTGCAAAATATTTATACGTTCTATTATGCTTTTAGCTTATCTGCTTTTATGCGAGCACTATACGAGGGGCATCATTTATATTTTGGGCCTTAGCAATACTAAGTGTTGTCAGACGCCATCTGTTGTTTCCAGTGAAAACTTTGACATTTTTTACCATAACTTTCTTCAGAACATTTCATTATTTATGCACGATTTGTGTTGTTTACAGTGATTTAAAAATTGTATCTCAGCAAAAAGTGAAGTCGCAAGCAAGACAAGAGTGCATCGATCAACTTACTTTTACTTCTGGCGATAAAGCCCCATCTTTTGCCACTGTGAAATGCTGGTATAACGAGTCTAATCGTGGCCGCCATTCGCTTACCGACGAAACTCGCGCAGGTCATCCAAGATCAGTTGTTATGCCAGACAACATTGATGCTGTGCAAAAACTGATAATGCAAGATCGTCATGTGACATGCCATGAGATAGAGGCAACCTTAGGCATTAGTTCGACTAGCATATATAAAATACTGCATGACGATTTAGATGTAAAAAAGGTTTGCTCTCGCTGGATCCCACATAATTTGGAAAAATCTCAAAAAGATGCTCGCGTCGATTGGTGCTTACAAATTCTTAAGAAATACAATGGCGGTACTTCAATAGACGTCTATAACATTGTAACAGGTGACGAATCATGGATTTATGCATATGAGCCGGAAAGTAAACAGCAGTCGACTGTATGGATGTTTCAGGATGAACCAAATCCAACAAAAGTTGTTCGCACTCGAAGCACTTCAAAGCAAATGGTCGCCTGTTTTTTCGGAAAAACTGGTCATGCGGCACAGTGCCTTTAGAGGAACGTAAAACAGTACAGCAACGGGTCAATTCTGAATGGTACACACCATTTGTTTGCCGGAAGTTTTCGGTGAAATGAGGAAAACAAACAAGCGTCATCGGATCATTCCTTATCATGAATCATGGCAATGCGAGCTCTCACACATATCGTCTAACAACCGAATGTTTGAACACTTAAAAAATCGAATGAATGGGTCATCCGCCGTACAGTCCTAATTTGGCACCCAATGACTTATTTTTGTTCCCGAACGTCAAAAATGTATTGCGTGTACAACCATTTTCGTCGGCAGAAGAAGCTGTTGATGCGTCCAAAAACCATGTTTTGGAGATATCTCAAGCGAAATGGAAAAAATGCTTTGACAAACGGTTCGAACGCATGCAAAAGTGTATAGATCATGAAGGAGAATATTTTGAAAAATGATAAAGTAATTTTCAATGACAAATTAATATCTTTTGATTATTAGGCTCAAAATTTAAATAGTGGCCCTCGTACGCCATTGATTTTCGAATGGATTGCGCTAGATCAGTGATACATCTTTACGGAATTGCTATAGTAAACACTCGAGTCTGTTATGAAGGCAATTTATCTCACATAATAGGCGAAAGCATTGCTTGGATGAAAATAAATCTGCAACATACAAAGCAAATCATAGACGGTACGCAATTGTACAAAAAAATCTGCGATAAGGTTCTCACCATGCTCCTGAAGCTTTAAAGTAGAAGGGAATCGATTGCTTGAAGTGACATGCAACGAAATCTTAGCAGTTTAGAGTGATAAGCAACTGATACGAGACTCACCTATACAGCAGTATTACGTCCAGATCCAAAATCGGGGGTGGTATAGGGGTAAAAACGATCACAACACTGATAAATGAGCGGCAAGCGATTGAAAGCGGTTTGTAGGAAAGCTGAGCCTCGTGAAAAAGCTTAACCTCGCTATATATGGGCTTTTAATAATTGCGACATATTATATTTAGTTAAGCGGCTGGCGATATAAAACTGAAAATAGTTATAGGGAAGGGTTGGATCTTTGATGGAATGTTGTTGGAAGTTTTTCACAGACGCCGAAAGATTAAACGTCGTTCAACGTATGTCTTGCCAACTAAGTTGATTAAAGATAACTCTTAAATAACTGTTACCCTCTATTGACATTTATGTCTAATTATAAATGTTGTCCAAATTCACTAAATCACTATAAGTATTTCTAATAATTCTTATTGTTGTTAGGAACACAAAACGGCCAGCTTAATATTTCTGGTCTATCAGTTCTTTGTGTGGCACTAATTCAAAAAAAGACAAGACGGTAGTTAAAGATGTAGCTATTAAAAAATAATAATGTAGGTTTAAAGCAACTCTTTCTAATCACATGACTTTTCGAAAATACTCAAGAAATCCTTTTTCTGCCTATCTCGCACGAATCACAATTCATTAGAGGATTCAAAAGAGTCCTCAAATATTGGGAATCACATTAGTGGACTCCTGTCATGATAAATTACAAGGACTCTTATGAAATATCAAAGAGAAAATGTTAAACAATGAAGTTCGGAATTTTTGTAATCAAGATTGTAATAAAAAGTATATTGGGCAGACAAAAACTAGGTTCAAAGAACACACTTACAGTATAGAAGATTAGAAAATCTTTATAGAATAGACTCTACTAGTTTAAAGTTAGGCAAACCTCTAACTAATATAGCTAAATATGAGAATAGCATGAATAAAGAGAAGGGTTGTATACTTAACAGTTTGTTGTTTTGGTTGATGTGATAAATGACGATATTAATGGATCAGAAACTACACGTTCCCATCTTATAACTAACTATGAAATAAAATAGTTATGGGTAATTAGCTTTTATAATCGAAATAGCGGTGCAATAAACTTGAACATACTATCAACTTTTTGTTTATTAACTCTGAAGAAAAATTATTGCAAGCAGTAAGAGTATTAGTGCATGTGATATAAAACTTATTCGAAAGGGTTTAGTAAACCTGGGCAAAACATATATATCAATATGAATTAAAAGTAGTTCAAAAGTCAGTTTAGATCATCTCTTTATGATGCAAACTTGGTTGGCGGGAACACTATCGCGTCGAGAGACGTGTAATATTTCGGTGTTTATGGAACATTTGCCTCTAATTTTTGAACAATAGTTATTTAGTGATATATGATCTGATACTTCATTTTCAAAGATAGGGGAGTTTGAATGTACATTCAGAATAACTAACCCTGATTTACACCCAGCTTCTTTGCTGTGGTATTATACATACGATAGCAAAGATGCGGCAGCAACAAGTTAGTTATTCAACTAGTCAGTTATTTGATATTGTGTAAATTACACTGATTTTATGTATTTCTTTTAATTATGTTTCAATTTAAATATTATTTTGTGTTGTTTGTATTATTTTGAAATTAAAAAATCAAGATTGAGCCTAATTTTCAACTTTTGACTATTATTTCACTATAGAGGTATATATACCAGATTATTAATATTGCGGCCCAGGCACAAATCTAAAAAGCAACGAACTCGAGTACCTTAGCTTCCATTATTCCTCATTTATCGTCTAATACATTATATATCAGTGTTATATGAAATTTGCAACTTGAACCAAATACAGTTTTAATTTGTCGCCAAAAATTCAAGGTGCTATGAATTGTTTAAGCATTCTTGGTGGTCTGATGACTATCTTTGACCACAAATTATAAAACTTTATTAGTCCATTTGGAATGGACTCAAATACGTTTAAGAATAGAATTTTATATTTTAAATAAAAATACTTTGTGTTAGAAAATCAACCACCAAGTAAAAGAATGCGTTTGGAGTTAATTCCTGAAGAAGATAAGAAAAGCACCTACGCACGATTGTTTTATGAAATTTTGAACATTATTACTTTGAACATTAGTGAACGGTTTAGTGAAATTTCTAAACTGAAATTCTTAAATCTAGATTCCACACAATTTACTTCATTCGTGAAACGTTTTCCTGACGAACTTGTTTCTTCTTTAGTAGATACATATGGAACAATCTTTGACGCAAATCGTTTAAAAAGTGAACTTTCAGTGATTTATAGTGATTCCGATATGAAAGAGAGCACTGTGTTTGAGCTTTACCAATATATTATGTCCCTTCAATTATCTTCTGTTTTCTCGGAGTCATCAAAATTGTATCGTTAAATTTTGACAATTTCTGCCACAAACAGATCCGTGGAAAAATCATTTTCATGTTTAAAGAGAATAAAGACTTATCTGCGAAATTCTCAAAAGCAAGAAAGACTGCAAGCTTTAGGATTAATAAATATTGAAAGTGCCTTGTTAGAAGATATGCGATAGTCTCCAACATTTGAAGAAGCAGTGATAGACATTTTCGCTGGACAAATAAAAACCGAAGAATTGATCTTCATTTTAAAAATTAAGATATATACCTCGGCATAATAATTTTAGGTTAGTGTCATTTTTTTATTTTTACCATTTTCATATGGCCTACCACAGCTTCGACTATACCTCTTCCCTTTATAAAATTTTTATCACATCCCTAAATTCTTTTCTTACGCTACGCCCTTGGCTAAATGTATTAACAAACAATTACAAAATGTTATTTTATGTCTGCCAAACAATTATACTTGTTTATCAGTAGTGACAGGATATCCTAGGCCACCTACATAAAATATTTAAGGTTTTATAACTTCGAAGAATTATAAGAAATAATGAAAATAGATAGTTTCACTTTTAGATACGTTATTTTTATCCAGGAGTGTATAAAGTTACCCTTTATATCTATTATTATTACCCTTTATATTTTTATCCTTATAATAAATTCTGAGCTTAGAAAGGATAGCCTATTTCCAATATCAATATTAGTTTCCTAATTACCATGTATTCTTCTATAGGAATTTTTGTAGCAAGTAATTCACCCACATAAAACAGAAATGAGTATTGAATTTCGCCAGACACTTTCATGTTTCCGGGCAAACGCAACGGCGACAACCATTTCATTTGACACACAGAAACCCTTTTTTTAATTATCGCTCAGTCAGAAGCAACACGAAGCATTTTGTCGGGTGAATTACGACCGCATGTCGTTCAGGCGCAAATGGATTACGGCCCAAGTGAGTGGCAGGCGAAATGTTTGTATTATGCGCTACAATCTAAGTAGGCGATTGAATTATTTATAGGGCGTAATCCAATCGTATCGATTGCAGCGGCCACTTCCGCGGTTGTGTATTGAATGATGCCAAAAGCACGATTCGTGGGCTCTTCTACTGTGCAAGACAGCTCACGTAAGATGGAATTTAACGATCATCCTTTTTGTATGTAAAAGGTCTTTCAATAAGGACGCTCGATATTTAAACGTAAGTAATACAAGTTGTGTGTGAGATATCCACTCAATTCTTTCTATTTGAAAGAATATTTTATGGCATTAAGTATGAAATATAACGTCGTTCAAATGTCCGCCACGGCTTTGCTTGGTGGCACGTGTTCGGGAGGTCCAATTTTCGATGACTTTGTCGCATAAATCTGGCTGAATTTGCTGGATGGCGTTCGTTATATTGACTTTGAGGGAATCAATTGTTTGTGGTTTATTCGCATAGATCTGCGATTTAAGATAACCTCAAAGGAAGAAGTCTAAAGGCGTTAAATCGAAACGATCTCTGTGAAAAATTTTGAATTTCTCGGGATGCATTTGGTGCTAGTGTATCTCGTGTGGATTGGTATCGTCCCAAATCTTACAATTTTGCTTATTCACATATTCATACATCCAAAAATGGGCCTCGTTGCTAAAGACGATTTTTTTGGCGAAATTTGGGACAGATTTCAACTTCTCCAGAGCCCAATCAGCGAACACACGGCGTTGTCTATGGTCGTTTACTTTAAGTTCCTGGGTCAGTTGGATTATATACGGATGTATACCCAAATCTCGACGCAAAATTCGCCAAGCTGAAGTCGCAGTAAGGCCAAGTTCTTATGAACTACGAAAAATTGACTGCCTTTGGTTTTCCCGTATAGTCTCACGTACAGCAGCGATGATTTCAGCAGATCTGGCATTCTGGTGTCGTACGGTTAACTGATTATCTATCAAACCTATTGACTCGAATTTGACCACCAAACGTCGAATAGTCGACTCGGCGGGACGGTTGTGGCGAGGATAGAAATCACGTAATGCGTGGAACATTTCTCGAACGGAGCACTGATTTTGAAAATAAAATATGATGATTTGTATATGTTGTTGAACGTTATAGCCTTCCATAGTGATTTGTCATTCACTACTGAATAATTCACCGTAAATATGACAGATGTGGCTTTAACAGTATGACCACTATAACCTAACCTAACCTAACAAATTTCGAACGTCCCTATTGAAAGACCCTACATACACTGTTGATGTATAATCAAATTTTCGTGGGAACACATCAACTAATGGATCCAATCGAGCTTGTTGTTGTTTTCTTATATCTCGATTTGTTGTTTATTCCCATGACTTACTTTAATAATATAAAACGAAATCTGCTTTAATTTTAACTGGTAACTGGATATTACTTATTCTGGAGATCGATAATCGTATTATACTTAGAAATTCCATGTTATGTCAAAGATAGGACGTCAATATTTAACTGACTGTCATCTACACATAATTAAACAATGATTAACAATTTAACAACAAATACCTTATGTACAACTGTTTTATGAAAATGAGCGATCACTTGCAGTTGCATTAGGAAAAATTCGCAGAAACTTGAGCAAAATAAAGTACCTACAGCGTTAATAGTTCGTAACTTAATCAAGAAATTTGAAGAGACAGGTTATGTTATTAATAAGGCAATACCAATACGTCCTTATTGTGGACGGTCAGATGAAAATATTGCTGCAGTGAGAGAAAGTGTACGGGAGTATCCAAACACATCAAGTCGACGTCGCGCACAACAATTGAATCTGCCAAAAACCACCACGTATCGGATTTTAAAGAAAGATCTGCATTTGTGGGCATACAAAATTCAGTTGACACAACAATTAAGTTACAGACCATCTAAAATGTTGCATATTTGTTAAATTAGGTATTAGAAAAGAATGAAGGTGATGCTGATTTTTGCGACAAATTTTTTTCAGCGATAAAACACATTCTCATGTTGATGGGATACGTCAGCAATCAGCATCCACAGAGGTGTACATTTTGAAGTCATGGAGTAATTGGGCCATACTTTTTTCAAAGTGAAGCTGGTGATGATATCACAGATGTCTCGACATCGGATTGTTTGTAGATGACAGTCATTAAATATTGACGCCCTTTGACAGAACACAAATGGCACTCAATTCAACTCCTATAGTTCAAACTAAGACACTCTATATTTTAATCATCTTTTTTTTCAATATTGATTCAATATTTATAAATGTACTCGTTGGTCAACATTAATTCAACTCATCATCATGAGGTCATCAGTCCTAAGACTGGTTGGACGCTAACCTCCAGCTTCTCCTATCTTGTGCTAACCTACGAATTTCACTAATTGTGCTACAACCTACATCCCTTACTATTTGCAAGCAGTAGTCTAATCTAGGTCTACGTCTGCCTTTCTTCACTCCTATTTCTGCCTCCAAAATATCGCAAACTATTCCCCCATGTCGCAGCAAGTGGCCTACCATTCTATCTCTTCTCTTTTTTATGTTTTTCCACATACTTCTTTTCTCGCCGACTTTCTCCAATACT
Source organism: Rosalia funebris (assembly GCA_037954035.1). Classification (NCBI taxonomy): domain Eukaryota; kingdom Metazoa; phylum Arthropoda; class Insecta; order Coleoptera; family Cerambycidae; genus Rosalia; species Rosalia funebris. Next base: position 3,756,389 of record JAZFAV010000019.1, on the reverse strand, counting down.
TCTTCGTTTCTAACCCTATCAGTCCATGGTATTTTCATCATTCTTCGCTAACACCACATCTCAAAAGCTTCCATTTTCTTCCTACTTGCTTCCCCTACCGTCCAGGTTTCGCAACCGTATAGTGCCATGCTCCATACATATGTTTTCAAAAATTTCTTCCTTGTTTCTAAGTTTATTACCCTCGAGCATAAAAGTACTTTCTTTCTGTTAAAAGCTACTCGACCCTGCGCTATTCTTTGTTTTATGTCTTTATCGCTTCTTCCATCCCAATTTATTTTACTTCCTAAATAAGTGAAGTCTTTAACTTCCTCCAATCTTTCATTATTAATTTGTACTTTCGCTTTTGCTCTGCTCTCGCGCCCTCTGCACACTAACACTTTAGTTTTGTTTTTATTTACCCTCATTCCGTATTCCTCTGTCAACACTGCCTCCATTTCGTTCAATGCTGATTCCAATTTCTCTTTACTAGATGCTAATACTGCTATATCATCCGCGAATCTCAGCATTTTTAGTTTCTGTCCCTGTACTTTAATCCCGAAATACATTCTATCTTTTACCACATTAATCGCCTCTTCGATGTACAGATTAAAAATTAGTGGTGATAGCGTACATCCTTGTCTTACTCCTTTCCTAATACCTACTTCCCTTTTTTCCCCTTCTACTTCTATAACAGCAGTTTGCTCTTTGTATAGATTGTGTACTATCTCTATACTTCATTCCCGCGCTCTTTAGTATCTCGAACATTTTTTCCCATCTTACGTTATCAACTGAGTAAATTCAACTGAGTAAAGAAAATAAGAATATAATATAGATAAAGGGAATGTCATTACCTTGCAAATCATAATAACCTCGACTTTTTTATTAGAATTGTGTTAAATTAGCTGCGTATGTAAGTGGTTCGAACGAACGCAAAAACACTTAAATACAAAGGAAAGAGAAGACAGCTTAAGGAGAGTAATAATCCTTATTTACCAGACTCAGAAAGGCTCGATGATGCTTGAGAAAAAAATGGCTTCTTTTATGCTGTAGATAACATATTAGGGACTTCTTTATTATGGGATTTCTCTAATTAAATAAGGTCTAATTAAGATTTGTTTCGGGCTTGGTCCATTACCGTTTATTTTCCGTTTAGTCTGTGGTAAAGCAGGGCTTCAAAGAACTTCAGTACGGAGTAAGATTAAAGCAGATGTATATAGGTAGGATGTTCTCAAAATACATTGTAATAGCTTTAACGGGCAAAGAAAAAATTGAAAAACTTCAGTCTTCATCAAGCCATCCATGTGCCACGTGGGAGAAATGAGACTAAGGCATATTAGTAAATTAAATCCTGAAAGAGAAGGTTTTCTTCAGGGTATTTTCTTTTGTTTTTGTTTTATAATCAACAGAATATTATGAAATGAAAACTGAAAACGCTTAGCTGATGTTAATAAAAATAGTAACATTTGAATCACCAATGGATTCCAGTGTAGCGAAGCATTAAACTGGCGCATTAGCAAGGATAATGAGTGTGCCTCGATAGCTCAGCGGTCAGAGCAACTAACCGGAAATTGGGAGAGCCGGGTTCGATTCCCGGTCAAGGCATATGCACTTTTATCCTTGCTATCGCCAAAGTGGTGACCCCGACGTGATGTGATTCATTCCAGTATATGCAACCTCCCTTACATTTCAAATTCGCAGATTCGATTCCCGTCCTATCCATCGCCCTATAGTTCCGGGGGTTACCGAACAACGGTTCATAAGAATGGCGAACGCGGTCACATTCCGTTAAATTGTATCGAGACAAACCATGTCTCTAGGGAGGGAGTACTGTAGTGACGCATTAAACTGGCGCATTAGCAAGGATAATGAGTGTGCCTCGATAGCTCAGCGGTCAGAGCAACTAACCGGAAATTGGGAGAGCCGGGTTCGATTCCCGGTCAAGGCATATGCACTTTTATCCTTGATATCGCCAAACCAGTTATATCCAGAATTTAGGAATCTATCCTTTAGAGTAACTATGTCTTTTTGTTCTCATGGTTTTGACGACTTGCTTGTGATATATTGTTGGACTGTAATTATAAAGAGTAAACTGTCATAATTTTTTTTTAGAATAATAATAATACTAATAATAATATTGTTAGTATAATAATAATTAGTAAAATTTGATGATTTACACATGTCGTTGAACGCTATAACCTTCCATGATAATTTGTCGTACACTACTACACAATCCACAACAAATTTTACAGATGTTGCTTTAACAATATGGCCGCTATAACCTAACAAATTTCGAGCGTCCCTATCGAAAGACCCTGTAGATTGCAAAGCCGACTGTAAAGGATCCGCATTTATTCCTGAGGATACAGAATCTTTTTAAGAAAACGCCTGTAGAAGTAGAGACCGAATATTTTCTGAATTGTCTCCTGTTTTATTTGTTTCCCCTATTTCGTTTTAGCAATACCCATTCTACTTTAAACAGAATTTTCAATATTATCCCTCGACAACTTGCGTAGATTTCTAACCCCCGCGACGGCGACGTCTCAGGGTTTCAGGGTCAATCACCGATTGCATCGATCTATAGCGCTGTCCTTGTGAATGAATGGCCTGGAAATTTCACTGTATTCGACAAATTTTAAAATTGTCAATTCAGTCGTGTATGGCAAATCACCATGGAAGGTTATAGCGTTCAAGAACGTGTACAAATCATCAAATATTGTTTTCAAAATCAGTTTCGTGCATTACGTGACTTTTATCCTCGCCACAACCGTCCCGCCGAGTCGATTATTCGACGTTTGGCGGCCAAATTCGAGTCAACCGGTTTGATAAGTAATCATCAAACAACCGTACGTCACCGAAACGCAAGATCTGCTGAAAACATCGTTGCTGTGCGTGAGAGTGTACGGCAAAACCCGAGGCAGTCAATTTCTCGTCTTTCACAAGAACTTGGCCTTTCTGCGACTTCAACTTGGCGCATTTTGCGTCGGGACTTAGGTCTGCACTATGCGTATAAAATCCAATTGACCCAGAAACTTATGGTAAACGACTATAGACAACGCCGCACGATGGACGAAAACGCCGAAAAACTGGCCAAAATTCAGAAAATGAAGGTTCCAGTTTAGGAATTTTTGTCTCGCAATGTTTAGTAGGGTATCCTAGGTGTAATAAAAACCGGTTCCGAGGGGTCGCCGACGGCCCTACACTTTGTAAGGGCACTCTGAATTTGACCGTTGCAGCAAGCGCTTCGTGTATTTCGCATCGCACGTTTCGTAAGCCTTTGTGAAAAGTACAATAAAAAGTGAGCTATAAGCGCTAGAACAGTTTTGCAAAATATATTCTCCTCCGCAAGGTATGTATAATTAACAGGTGAAAGCCGAAATTGTTAATTCTTAATATGAAAAATATTATTAACAATGCAATGGAGATGGTTTTTTTGAAAAAAAAAAATTGTTTTCTTGAGCATATCGTGAAGAAAGTTTATCACTCGTTCACACTCGTTTAATAATCTTTATTTTGTGATACACCCTGAATGTTTATCTTACAAAAAATTGAAGAATTGGCTGCGGCCATCTGCGGCTGTGCCTGTAATGATACTTATTGTTACGCGGTGTCAAATGTAGCAACCCGTAAAATTCGATTTATAACATTACTTTCACACATATTCATTATTAAATTCCATTGCATTATACAAATAAACAATTTTCTTTTGTTATTAATAATTTTTACACAAAACAATGAATTTTTTATGAAATAAAATACATTTTTTATGATATTTATTGCAAGTAAATAGCGATGATTTTTATTTTTGCTTTTATCAGCATTCATATTATTCGAAAAATAATGTGTTCGTACATATTGCCTCTGTTTCAGATGTTGCGAGCAGTGGAGAAGCAATTTCTATAACGAAAAAGGAACTGTTTTTCTTATTGAAAACACTTTTGAATGATGAGTTGCAAATTACAATAGACATAATGTCATAATAATGAGTTTTAGGCCGATTAAAAAATGTTTCTGCCTTCAATATTGGTTATTTTCTGTATTTTTATAATTGCATGTAGTAAGCTTTAGACTTTAATGAATGCTATTTTATTTTTCTCCCACTATACCTCCGATAACAAATTGTCAGTAGTAACGATCAATTTTTTTATTTTGTGGTGTCCACATTGAAGTCGCCATTTTGTTTTTTGAATAACAGTTGTCAAATTCGTACTCAGCGGCCTCGAAAATCCCCAGGCCCCAATTTTTACTAAGAATAATAAGCTTTTGAATAATTTAGGTCTCCATATTAGAGCCGCTATTTTGTTTGTGTTATCAAATTCGTACTCAGCGATCTCGAAAACCCCCGAGTATCAATTTTCACTAAGAATAATAAGCTTTTTAATAATTTCGGTCGTCATGTTGGAGACGCCATTTTGTTTTCTGAAAGACTGTTGTCAAATTCGTAGTCAGAGACCTTGAAAACCCTCAGGGTACTAATTTTCACTAAGAGTAATAAGTTTATGAATAATTTCGGTCGCCATATTGGAGCCGACATTTTATTTTTTGACAAGCCATTACCAAATTCGTAATCAGTGACTTCGAAAACCCACGAGCACCAACTTTTGGTTGCATGACATGAGTTTTCTAATTTTGGCCAGCTTTTCGGGGTTTTCGTCCACTGTGCGCCGTGAGTTCGTTGATTGGGCTCTGAAGCAGTTGGGAGTTGACCCAAATTTCGCAAAAAAAATACTATGTAGCGATGAGGCCTACATTTGGAAGAATGGATATGTGAAGAAGCAAAATTGTCGGATTTGGGACGATACCAATCCACACGAGAGACACCAGCGCAAAATGCATCCCGAAAAAGTCACTGTTTGATGGGGATTTTAATCTCGCGCAGCGGCGACGTGAACTGGCCACCTAGATTGTGCGATTTAACACCTTTAGACTTCTTCCTTTGGGACTATCTTAAATCGTAGGTCTATGCAAATAAAACTCAAACAATTGATGCCCTCAAAGTCAACATAACGAACGCCATCCAGCAAATTCAGCCGGATTTATGCGACAAAGTCATCGAAAATTGGACCTCCCGAATACGTGTCACCAAGCAAAACCGTGGCGGATAATTTGAACGACGCTATGTTCCATACCTAATGCCATAACATATTCTTTCAAATAAAATAAGTGGATATCTCACCATAACTTGTTTTATTTACATTCAAAAATCCAGCGTTTTTGTTGAAAGACCCTTTAGAATCAATATATTGAATATTATCAAGGGTCAGTTTCATTCATTCGTCTCTTCGACAGGCTGCTATAATACCCGCTATTACGACAGTCTACAAGAAGGCAATAACTAATTTTTTTACATCATAATTACAGCAATAAATATGATACATAGCGACGATCCTTTCAATCTATAAAATTATGGCGCAACTGAGATGGCTTCATTGTGAAAGAAAATCAATAGTATACGTATAGAGTTCTAGTCAATTGATAGGTGTACTTATTGTTAGAAATAAAGCTAGTGGTCAAGTAGCAACTTTAGCAGAACAATCAGACAACATGGAACCTATTCCAGACACACCAAGCGACATTAAAGTCTATTTAAAATAAAGAATTTGGAAAGTATGGCAACAGGATTGGAATACAAGTGAAATACATTTGAGACAGGTTATACATGATGCACACATTTGGCGATAAGCAGTACATACTTGGCTCATTTTACATCATACGTAGGAGAACTACATGGGAGAACTACAACCTGTTTGCGCAACATGTAACACCATATCAACTGCAATTCACATCGTAATAGAATGTCCTAATTATGAGGATGTTTTGTGAAAATATGATATAAGTGATATATTTACAATGCTAGGGCAAAATGTGGAGAAATCAAGACAATTCACGTTCAAGCATTCGAAAATAAAGGGATTAAATAATAATAATAATAATAATAATAATAATAATAATAATAATAATAATAATAATAATAATAATAATAATAATAATAATAATAATAATAATAATAATAATAATAATAATAATAATAATAATAATAATAATAATAATAATAATAATAATAATAATAATAATAATAATAATGCCTTTATTGCCCAATAGAAAAAATCCATTTATGGAAGAAAAATATGAAATGACGAATTTCAACGAATTCAAATTTCAACGAACGAAGTTCATGTCACAAGTGCTTGATATTGCATTAGATTTTATGACATTGTAAACACTGGCGATTTTAACAATACGTTAGTTCTGGTAATAAAATATATTTTCCTATCGAGAGCCTAGTCTAGGTGTGCACATACTAGTATTGCGGATATTGTCTGTTTCATCTCTATTTGCCAAATAAAAAAATCTTAAAGGATACCGACAATCGAACCGGCAGTCGACTTAATGGGAGACCGGGACAGATAAAATGTTTTACGGCAAATTAAAATAACCACTATAAATGCGATTCCATGCGACGAATTGTTGTGTTTTTATATATTACCTATAATAAATTAATCAGAAATAGACACGAAATTAAAGAATAACTAATTTACTTCTAGTTCACCAATTGTTGTTTACCCCACCCTACCCCAATTTGACGTACTATACTTCACAATATTGCCGGAGTGATACGAATAAGACGTAAAAGACGAACCACCGAATAAGACGTGTAAGAGGTTGAGTATTTCTCGTAGACTATCCAAGTACTTACTAACAATATTTGGCAACGTAGCTTTTTACACGATACAAGCTAAAACCGACAACAAACTTTCGAAATACGTTGCTTTAGAATACGCTGTCAAAGACAAAGACAACCGATATTAAATAACTCTAAACTGCAATCGGATTCACATTGTCCTGGGTTATGTGTCAATAGGGGTGGATTTCGGTAAGTCTAATATTCAATTTTTACGCGTCTTTGATTAAACTTAACCTTGAGACTTTTGTGCTGTTTAATATTTGGTGTTTTCATGGTGTATATTTAGTATTTTAGAGTGGTTATATTTTGGGGGATAGATATTGTGATCTAGTAGGTATTTATCAGTTTGAATGAAATTGGGGGATTCAAGCGTAGACTATTATCGAAATATAAATGCTGACATTTTTGAGAAATGGTTTAGAGATACCTTACTTCCGAATGTTGAAAGGAATAGCGTTACTGTTTTAGACAACGCCCCAGACCACTCAAGATTTTTAGAGAAGATTCCAAATACAGCACTAAGAAAGGAGAAATTTAATAATTTAAAAAAAATCATAATTTAGCATTTGAGAAAAAGTTTACGAAGGCTCAACTTTTGGAAATTGTAAAAAAGAAAATTTTTGAAGTGATTACTTCTTTGGCGGCGTTCCGATATTTGACGAGAATGGAGAGTGAATTGGAAAAAATGTAACGTTTCGAGATTTCGTTACACGAGAGAGAAAAAAGATATAACGTAGAGAGAAGGAGAAAGAGAGCTATACATTTGGTATACCTAAAACTCAGGCTTCGTTACAAGACACAGTACACAGATATATAACATAGAGAGAAAGAGAAAGAGAGCTATACATCATATATATATATATATATATATATATATATATATATATATATATATATATGTATCAGTTTAGGCTATCCGCGTCTCCCTCTTGTGCGGTCCTTCGTCTTTAACGCCCACTTATACGCTAAGTCCAAGGTCCAAGTTGCTTTAAGGGGGAATAGTTTAGGAAGCATCGTACGAGCAAGAGAGAGAGCCACGTATTCATTGAATACTAGGCAATAGAAGAAAATATAGTATGACGCGCATGCGCGCGAGTACGTACAACTCTGACGCCACACGGGAGTGAAGCAAGAGAGAGCGATATAAACTCAGTACGAAGCGATAGAATAGGATAGATAGATTGTCGCGCATGCGCGCGTTATAGATGTACGCGTCCAGATGCTATATATTAACAGCTGAAGCAGCACACGTGTGTACCGAATATTTATCATCGTGTTTTGTAATTATTTACGTTATTTACATCTGTGTTCTGTGATTATTTGATAATATCCTTGAACAGTTTAACTTGTTAAAATCTAGAAGATATAATATATTTCATTCATCGCTCCCTACTGGTTTACAGCCACACAGGTGCAAATGCACTTGGAAGAGGCGAGGACAAAATCCCTTTCATTCTCGGGATATTTCAATGTAAATTTCGGATCCAATGATTCTTTGACGTTGATTAACTTTCTTCGAGAAACATTTGGTCTGCTTATAAATAACAATCCCAAAGAATCAACAACCAAAATCCGGAACAACAATAGATGCAATTTTTACACGTTATCTAGAAAATATCGAATCACGAACATATATTTCATATTTTAGTTATCACAAACCAATCATATCAGTATTACCAATTGAACAACCAGCAGATGATAGTGTAGATAATGAATAAACCGAATATTTTTTACACAAATTTTATATTGTTATATTACGTTTGAAATTATCCCTCTCCCTTTCTCTCTCTCTCTCTCTCTCTCTCTCTCTCTCTCTCTCTCCCTCTCTTTTTCAATCTCTCACTCTTAATCTCTCTCATTCTCTATTCTAAAGTATTCACTTCTATCACGTGTACTGTGCATGATATTTTTTCTAACAAATACTAGTATGTCATCGATGAGATGGCTAAAGCTCATGGACACTGTTCTAAGATTATTATAGACGTATTTTTTCGTATTTAACCCGATTGAATTAATATGTAGTGAATTAAAGCAAGGAATTCGAAGAAACAATAAGTTTCCTAAATTTGATTGAAAAAAGTTATGATCTTATAAAACCGGAGGTAGAGAAAGTATCACCAGATAACTGGAGGAAATGTATATAGCATGTAAAAAAAATTGGACATGGGTACATTGAACTCGAGAGAGCCATAAACCCTAATCAAGACCGGTTTATCATAAATGTGGGTGAAGATTCTGGAAAAGTAGTGATAGTGACCTTAGTGACAATTTGACGACGAATAGGTAAATTTTCGAATAGATTTGCTTTTTAACTGATCTATAATACATTTACATGTTTTAGTACCAATAATAATTATATGTGTGTTTTGATCTATTTTTTAATATTTTCAATTATTTATTTTTACTTTATAAAAAGGAAGTTTATTTTAATTTATAAGTTATGCAAATTTGTTATAATTTTGTATATTTTTTATTCCTAAAAGAAATATTTTATTTTATAATCCTATCGATCCTTTTACCCCACATAACTAAAAGGTAGAGAAATGCTATTTTATTTTACTAATGTTACTTTCTTTTACTATATTAAAGAATATATTTTTTGTTAAATTTTATACTTGTGCTTATGCTTACACGAAATCCACACCCGACCCTCCTCTTCCAGGCAAGGAATATGCTCATACCTCCCCGTGGTCCTTGCTGGGCAACAATAATTTTTATTTAAAAATAATTGTTGGCAAAACTGAGCACATACCTAATGTATCATAGACAAGGTATAAAATATTATTTTGATTTAAAATATATTGTTCCTATTATTCTGCCCACATGAAAACGCATAAATGCGGTCCTGTATGTATTCGGCGGTTCGGTCTGTCAGAAAGATAAGAGAGTTTTTTATTTGGCAAATAGCGATGGAATAGACAATATATGCTTAAGTTTGAAGTTTGATGACTCTACATTGTTTAGTATTTGTTTAGCAGCTAGCAATAGTGAACGCTCTCAGTGAATTTGTAAACATGGAAAAAATTGATCAATATGTGATCCAATACTTTAATTTGAAAGGCCTCAGTCCAACCGATATCAAAGCGGAGCTAGATTCTACTCTGGGGGAGTTTGCTTCTTCGTTTACAACAGGAAAATATTGGGTGGCAGAGTTTAAACGAGACCGTACGAGCTGCCAGGGTGAACATCGCTGTAGTCGACCAAATGAGGCGACCCCGCCAGAAATGGGGAAGAAAATCCACAAAATAGAATTGGACGACCGTCGACTGAAAATGCGCGAGCTAGCAGACACGGTAGGTATTTTAAAAAGTGCTGTACATCGCATATTGAGTGACAGCTTGAACATGAATAAGCTGTGCGTAAAGTGGGTGCCGCGATTATTCACAATGGAACAAAAACAGTGTTGTGAGGATGTTTCAATCGATGATCTGGCGAAGTTTCATGAGAACAAAGCCGAGTTCTTGTGTCGATTGATAACCATGGATGTAATATTGGTCCATTACCTTACACTTGAATGGAAGGAACAGCCAAAAAAAATGGACTGAAAGGAAAGAATCGGCTCTAAAGAAGGCGAAGACAGTTCCATCTGTAGGCAAGGTCATGGCATCAGTTTTTTGGGATACGCGTAGGATAATTTCATAGGCCAATAAAGATATTGTGATCGTAATTTTTTTAACTTTTTGGCTTAATTACATACCATGAACTACAGAAACACTGATTTCTTCTTTCCATCGCGCATCAGTATTTATAAATGTACATTGTACAATAATTTGTAGTTTTTAAAATCGAGGTGCTATAAAATTAAATTATGTCTCAATCTTTGCGGCGCCCCTGTGTTTAATCGGTTTGAAACGTACAGAGTGTGGGGGATTTACCGAAACAGTTGGCCGGTGGGGGTATTCCGGTTTTATACTATTCGGGTATTTACATAGTCGCTGTAGTGCGTTTTTAATGTGTGTACGTTTACTAGTGACATCGCGTTGTGTCTTATTTTGTTTTAAAAATGCCTAGAAGCTGTAAAAATACACAAAGTATATTTTGTTATAAACTTAACTGGTTCAAAAAACGTTATTTATGCAAATTTGGTTGATCCGCAAAAAGTTCTTTTGCCGCCACTTCATATTAAATTAGGATTAATGAAGCAGTACGCAAAAGCTATAGATAAAAATTGGAACTGTTTTAAGTACTTATGTGACAAATTTCCAGCTTTTTCTGAAGGAAAATCAAACAAAGGAATTTTCGTAGGACCGCTAATAAGAAAATTAATGCAGGACCAATAGATTGAAGAAACAATGACAGAAATTGAAAAAGAATCTTGAATATGCTTTAAAAATGTAACAGAACTTTTTTAGGAAATTATAACCATCTGCAGTATGAGAAAATTGTCAACAAAATGCTGGATAAGTTTAAGCAACTTGGTTGTAATATGAGCATAAAAATTCATTTTCTGCATGCTCATCTGGACAACTTTCCAGAAAATATTAGTGCTGTTAGTGAGGAGCAAGGTGAAAGGTTCCTTCAAGACATAAAGGAGATGGAGAGGAAGTACCAGTGTCGATGGGATGTGGCGATGATGGCCGACTACTGCTGGATGCTGAAAAGAGAACACCTAACGAATGGTTGCAGAAGGAAGACTACAAAACGAAGTTTCTTGTTAAAACAGAACAGATTTTCAAAGACAAAAAACAGAAATTAGAGACTGAAAACTATTTGTGTAGTTGTTTTTGCTGTTTTTAATGTTTATTAAATATAATTAATTATTTATTAAAACGTAATTTTCCTTTAATTTTTAATTTATTCTGATTATTCAGTTGGTAAAGAACCATACGTGGGGGCAAAAACGGAAGGTAGATATGAAATCAGCGTAAATAATCAAACTTATAATCACTTATCAAACTCAAATCAACTTTCAAAATGCCAAAATCTGTAGCTTTGTTTTCATTGATTATCTTCAGAAAGGAAAGACAATCAACGGCGTGTATTATGCTAACTCATTGTAGCGTTTGAGTGATGAAATCGAGAAAAAACGGCTGCATTTGGCGAGAAAGAAAGTTTCGTTTCAAGAAAATTCACCAGTTCACATATCCGTTATCGCGATGTTCAAAATCAATGAACTAGAGTTGGAATTGCTTCCTCATGCATCATATTCACCAGATTTAGCCCCCTCAGATTATTTTCTGTTTCCAATCTTGAAATAAATGTCTCGGTGGTAAAAGATTCACCAACAATGAAAAGGTGAATTTGTGGTTGATGGTTATTTTGAGGAACTCGATGATTCTTACTATAAATACAATATGGAAGCTATTGAACATCGCTGGGAAAGTATATCGAGCTAAAAGGAGACTATGTAGAGAAATAGAGATAATTTGTCCCAAATTTATTGTGTTGTTTTTTGTTAGGTCGGGTACTTCTGAGACTACCCTCGGATACCTATAAAGTTCTTGAAGTTTTGTGTTGAATTTTTCCTAACATTGTGAAAAGTGTAGCATAAAATTCTATCAAAACAATATCTTTTTTACAGTTCCGCACCCCGGAAAATTAATGTAATCGTGTAAAGAAAAATTGAAAAAAAAATTTGTTTAGCGTTTATTTTTCGTTATCGGCCTAAACAAAAAAAATGGTTTTTAAAAAAATTTGCTGTGTGTGTATGTCGTTGTCGTTATTGTTGTTGTCGGCATTTAAAAATCTTGTTGGCGCGATAACTCAACTAAATCGTATCGGATCGATCGGGTTTTGATTGATTCTGATCGGGGACGTCTCACAGACGACACTTACTGATTTTGAGGTGGATAGGATACATTCTACCATGTTCATGGGTCATGAGAACGCACAGTTGTGGACTATTTCAGAATTTTTTTTGTTAGTACGATCACTCAATTAAATCGTGTCGGATCGATCGGGTTTCGACTGATTCTGATTATGGACGTCTACCAGACGATATTTATTGATTTTGGATAGGACACACCCAACCCTGTCCATGGATCATGACTAAGCACGATGGTGGACTATTTGAGAAAAATTGAAAAAAGTAAAACTGTCGCATAAAACATATATTCTGCATTTATGTGTTGGTTTATTTTTTCTCGGCCACTCAATTTCGAGATAGAGATGTCCTGCGTGTGGAAAAGTCCGTTTTAAGGCTTTGAAACTGTTTATTTGAATAGAAAAAGCAGCATTTCAGGATGTCATCTAAAAATTGTAAATTAGGTAGAAAATAATTGTAGTAATTTAAGACGACTAAAGCTGCAGACTCATCTTTTTTTAGTCCTTTTCCCCAAACGACTTTCCACAGTCTTAATTACTGCGTTCTCGAACCCCACAGTTAGAAAACGTTCTGTATAAATTTTACTGATACTGCCCGCAATCGACACTTTTTATCAAAGTGGCTCTTCCATTAAAAATAAACGGCCAACTTGTTAAACCCTCTAGAATCTGTAATCCCTTTCTCGCAGCTATTGCATATTAATGAAACTCCCCGTGGAACCAACAACAAAACATTTACTTTCGCCGGTATAACACCCTTATCGCTACACCAAACAAGGGGTTGATTTTAGTACTGGGTATTAAAACGAATAATAAACGTGTACGATGTGTGTAACGTATCAAATCATCTCGAGTGGCGTATTTCTCTTGCAAAAAATTATGAACGCGTCAGTGTGGAATAATTAAAATAATGTATACAGTGGCGATTCGTTGAGCAGGAAAATTACTTTTTTTTTTATTATAAGGCTACCCTTATTGTATATATTTTTTAAATTACGCAACGAGCACCTTTTCTGCTACTGTGGCATATGGAATTCGATGTGCGAATACGGTGGGCATTCCTTTCGGTTCAGTGCCCGACGCTATCTATGTATGGAATACAAATCAGGAAGATTGTGCCGTGTTCGCTTTAAGGACCGATAGCCTATATCTTTCTCCAATAAAGGTATCCGCAACAATTCCATTTCCACCAGGAACGGCATTGTTGGGAGTTGCAGATCAAGTCAGGTCATTATCTTTAATAATAACTTGAATTGGCGAACGCATGTAGAGTGTAGGTGGCTTTTTACTATGTTTTTAATGCTTATTAAATATAATTAATTATTTATTAAAGCGGAATTTTCCTTTAATTTTTAATTTACACTGATTATTCAGTTGATCAAAAATCTTACGTAAGGGGCAAAAACGGAAGGTAGATATGAAATCAGCGTAAATAATTAAACTTATAATCACTTATCAAATCCAAATCAACTCTCAAATTGTCAACATTTGTAGGTCTGTGTTATTAGTGACTTAGATAAATTATTCATGCATCAATTATCAATGGCATGCGCTCCACGTTCTTCATTTTAAATCTTACAAATATTTTCATAGCTATTAAAAATTCACAATCACAGATCCTCAGGACTGATGGATGGGGTTAGGAATTTGTATGGGGCTGGGAGAAATTATTTTTTCCTTTTTAGTCCGTTCTAAAAACGTGATATATTAAAATTTCTTTTTATTCAAATAATTATACCTTTTAGTTTTGATTGACTTTTACACTGAACCTTACGGTTCAAAAGATACAGCCTTTTAAAGGTAGGACAAGACTTTACAACAATTGATGACAAATGTTGACAGTTAAAAAATGATTGACATAAATGCTTAATACTTCGTCAATTGTTTAGAAATCTACGACCACATTTGATCAAGATAAGTTCTGATATCTCGGTCGAGCGATGTTTATGTCGATGTCACTTTTACTTTTAGCAAAAAGCATGCACAAATCCAGGGGCGTAGCATACATGGATGCGAGTGATGCGTCGTATCCCTTAAACAATTGGCAAATTAGTGTTATTTAAAAGTTCAATCGATTTATTCAATTATTAGAATTTTTTAATTATTTTAAACCGACCGCAAACATCCATTATTTACTTTAAACGCTACCATCTACTTTTTTTATTTCAAATCGGCAGCGAAGGCGCCCGAAATTATTGGACTCCCGCGTTACTTGCTGCGGTGCTGAAATGCGATGGTCCACGTTACATCCAAGCTACGCGTTAGATGGGCGAAAAGGTCAGTGATCTTGCGCAGTCAACAGTGGAACCTCGAGTGGGTATTGTCGTTATTTCCGGCCTCAGTTATGCGATTATGTGAACGCATCTTGGCGACTGTCGCCATAACATAAGGAAGATTTAGAAGCGCTGTTTCAGGTAATTCAGGCGTTGTGGAAAATAAAAATGAGGAATGGGATCGAGAAAACGTTATTTGTGCTAGAGGCCTTTTAACTTTATTGCGCGACTTTCATTTTAATTTTTCCTTAGCAGTATGTTCTGCCATATTCCCACATTCCGAGAGTCTGTTTAAAATTCTACTAGCAATAATATCAGATATTAGTTACTGCAATAAAAAGATCGCCGAGATAAAATCACGTATTCCAAAAATGAGAAACGAGTTTAGTGACATTTGGGACCATATGGACAGATTTGTGTTAGAAAATCAACCACCAAGTAAAATAATGCGTTTGGATTTAATTCCTGAAGAAGATAAGAAAAGCATCTACGCACGATTGTTTTATGAAATTTTGGACGTTATTACTTTGAACATTAGTGAATGCTTTAGTGAAATTTCTAAACTGAAATTTTTAAATCTAGATTCCACACAATTTACTTCATTCGTGAAACGTTTGCCTGACGAACTTCTTTCTTCTTTAGTAGATACATATGGAACATTCTTTGACGCAAATCGTTTAAAAAGTGAACTTCTAGTGATTCATAGTGATTCGGATATGAAAAAGAACACTGTGTTTGAGCTTCACCAATATATTATGCCCCTTCACTTATCTTCTGTTTTCCCGGAGTCATCAAAATTATGTCATTCAATTTTGACTATTTCTGCCACAATAAGTTCAGCGGAGAGATCATTTTCATGTTTAAAGAGAATAAAAACTTATCTGCGAAATTCTCAAAAGCAAGAAAGACTGTTAGCTTTAGCATAAATAAATATAATTAGCAATAAATTTGTTAAATATATGAGATCATCTTCAACATTTGAAGAAACAGTGATACACGTTTTCGCTAGACAAACAAAAAGGGAAGAATTGATCTTCACTTTAAAAATTAGGATATATACCTCGATATAATCATTTTAGGTTAGTGTCTTTTTTTATTTCTACCATTCTCATATGGCCTACCATACATTCGACTATACCTCTTCCCCTTATAAAATGTTTATTACATCCCATTCTTTTCTCACGCTACGCCCCTCCATGAATCCATAACCATATGGTAGTACAGATTCTTGGATGCCAATTCAACGAATTGGATTACCCTGGCTGTAAGGCTGATGTAGATCAAGAGTCACCTCATCTGTAGCAGTTAAATATTTCAATTGTTCACGTTAATACGAGCCAAAGTGGCCAAAGTGAGTTGCCGACACCACATCACCCAACCATGAAAATTCGGGATCATCGCGGGCGGGAAAAGTACGAGAATAGGGTCAGCATATTTTCCCCGTTACCCGAGCGCAATTATATCAGCAGGGGAAGGTGCGTAATTGGCAATTTGACCCGTCGTCGCGTCGCGTTGGTGGAAGCCCCAGCTGGGCGGAATAAAGAGAAACCTATTAGAAAGTTAGTGCGGAAAATGGCATCGAGCGATTTCGTGTAAAGGTAATTATTCTAATTATTAGGATGAAAACCAGTTTATCCGTATTGTAAGCGTCTGTCGGTTTATGAATGAATAGAAGCCTGGAAGTGGTGTAAAGTAGCCGTACACATTTTGGGTATATAAAATTATACCCAAAGTATCTAGTATATATAAATATACTAGACACAAAAATTAAGGGACGAAAAAATCCTCTATTTTTAGGAGATTTTCAATGGGCTATAACTTGGAAAAAATACTCGCAGAGCAATTTTAAAAAACAGGAAATTGAAGCTACAAGTTTCTATTTTCCATATCTTGTGTTAAAATTTCTTTCCCATCAGAAATTTCTTACTAATAATAAGAAAACCATCGAAAAATGTTTTTACAAATTTTTGCTTGCATTTGAAAATCTCTACGGACTTTAAGATCTTATCATAAAGCATTCTTAGATAATCTTATCCTCTTTAATTTGTGCCGTCTAGAAACCTTGTACGATGATTTTTTGCTGAGTTATCGTCAAAGCAAGAAAGTCAGTTTTGACTCGGGAAATAATTTTTCTTATATTTTTTTTACAATAATTAACATCTTTTCATAAAAAATATGGATTATTGCTGAGGTTGAAGGTTGAAAAGACATTTTGAACCTTAACAAATTAATAAAAAATTAAAAAATTCATCTGTAAACTGATTTTTAGCAAAAATAAATTTAAGCATTCCGAATATAATGAAAAAAAAAATCGCAGCGCTTTCAAATTTTCAGGGTATTTTTTGGGATACTTTATGGTTGAAAAGAAAAAGTCAATATCCTTAGCCTATTCGTTATTTGCAAAGTTATGACAAGTTAAACTAACATCCCTAAATACGCAATTTTTTACCTCTTCTTCAATCAACATTCTCACACAGACTTTTTTTTATCAAAAACCAATAAATACCATTTGTAAAGAATATGTTGCAGTTTTTAAAACGCTATTTGTATTTTTTTTACAATCATTATGAACAAAGAAATTAATTATTAAAGTCAAAATTGACTTTCTTGCTTTGAACAACGATATCTCAGCGAAGAATCATCGTACAAGATTTTTAGACCACTCAAATTAAAGAGGATAAAACTGTCAAAAAAACTTTATGATAAATTCAATGAAAAAAAATTATTGAAGTCCGTGGACAAAAATATTAAAATTTGTTCTCTGGTGGTTTCCTTATGATAACTCAAAAACTGCTCAAGGTAAAAAATTTTTCATTCAAGATCTGAAAACTAGAGACTTTATGCTTTAATTTGATTTTCTAAAACTGCTCTGCGGCTATTTTTCTCCAAGTTACAGCCCTTTGAAAATCACATAAAAATTTAGGATTTTTTTGTATCCCTTAATTTTGTGCCTAGTGTATTAGTGTAATTCATTTAAAAACATTTCAAACTGATTCCGCGCCGATTAATTAATCCACTAGCATACAACATCTGTATTAGATACTTAGTATAAACACCAGTGTTAGTAAACAGTGAATAAATTTAACTACTATGTATACAGGGTGTCCCAGATTTAAACGGACATACTCTAGTGGAACATAGAGCACACTCAGCTGAGTTCAGAACACCCCTATACTTACCGTTGAATGTGAACTGTTGAGATACGGGGTATTTTATGGTTTTTGACCAGAATTTTAGTCCGCCATATTTTGGAAATGACTGCACATATTTAGATAAAACTTGGTATACACATTATACTCTTTTGGGTTAATAAATAGCTTAAGTAATTTTGGAAAAATTCAAAGGCCGACCTCCATTTCTTTAACATGGCTCTTTGGGTCGTTTATTTTTTGTAGTAAATGTTAGTAAACTTTTAAAAAGCCTATGGACCAGTTTATGAAATAATGTCATAAAGACCAAATTTGACATTCTACAAATAACGCAATCTAGTTGCTAACATCATTATTTTATTAATTTTAGCTAAATACCCCGCAGAAGAGGTTGTTATTTGTTTTTGCTTTGACATTCAGTGTTTTTTCCGTCCAAAATGAAGCACATTCCATTTATTTCACGAATAAAAAATAAGTAATAAAACGATGCGATTAACACATGAAATTGTTGCATTAAACATTCCAAGTAGGCACATGTCAAATGTGTAATTTTACAAATAACAATTGCTGTTCGCTCTTAGTAATTGTTAGAATAAGTGATAGAAAACCTATTATAAAACTAAAAATTTTAAGATGCCGTTTCAATTTAGCACTAAAGAATATGCGGATATTATTTTTGTGTATGGGTTTTGCGACGGAAGTGGGAGAGCTGCAAAAAGAGAGTATCAAAGGCGTCTTCTAAATCGCCGTGTACCAGATCACAAAACGTTTTCAGAGGTATACCAATTTAGTAGGGAACATGGACAATTTCCGTCAATGACAAAGCATGAACATGTTCCCAGAGCTTTTCCACAAGAAGAGCAAATATTACAGGTTGCGGGAAATAATCCATCCATAAGTGTTAGAAAAATAAGTAATGAGCTAGCAGTACCTAAGACAAGAGTAAGGCGAACATTAAAGAAGGAAAATTTGTATCCATTTCATGTTAAAACAGTTCAACGTCTAGAAGACGACGACGACGTTCCCCGCTTAACGTTTTGTAGGTGGATTTTGGCTGACAGAAGAACAATATCGAGAGTTCTATTCACGGATGAAGCCCAATTTACACGTGACGAAATCAATAACTGTAGAAATCAGCATGTTTGGGCAACCGAAAATCCACATGCAGTGATTCAGAAACATTCCCAATACATATTTAACATTAATGTGTGGTGTGGTATTTACAATAGTCATCTAATAGGGCCTCACAATTTTGAAGGAAGGCTAACTGGTGAAGTTTATTTAAACTTTCTTAGAGATATCTTGCCAGATTTACTAGAAGGCATCAACACTAAGGGTTTGTGGTTTCAGCACGATGGTGCTGGACTCCATTACTCTGCACCGGTCCGGGATCATCTGAACTAGCATTACACCAACAGATGGATTGGTCGCGGAGGTCCGGTAAACTGGCCACCTAGGTCTCCTGATTTTACACCTCTAGATTACTTTTTATGGGGAAAAATCAGAAGTGTACAATGAAGGGTTCAATACACGAGAGCAGTTTCTAGAGAAAATTATTACTGTATGTGATAACATTAGAAATAACCCGGAAGTGATCGACAGGTCAGTGAAAAACATACTAAAACGTTCTCGAAACTGTATTGACGCTGGGGGCATTCATTTTGAAAACCTGTTATAGTTTTAATTATTTGCACCGTTTTCATATTTTTTTATTATTATTCAAAGTTCTAAATAAATTTATGAAAGAAATGGAATGTGTAATATTTTGGATGAAATTATACTAAAAAAAGCTTAAAAACACTGAACGTCAAAACAGAAACCTCTTCTGCCGGGTATTTAGCTGAAATTAATAAAATAATGATGTTAGCAACTGGATTGTGTTATTTGTAGAATGTCAAATTTTGTCTTTCAATATTCTTGAAAATTTATTGAAGAATAACCATAAACGTGCCATCAAATATTATGACATTATTTCATAAACTGGTCCATAGGCTTTTTAAAAGTTTACTAACATTTACCACAAAATAATATACGGTGTGATGTTAACGACCCAAAGAGCCATATTAAAAAAATGGAGGTCGATCCTTGAATTTTTCCGAAATCACTTAAGCTATTTATTAACCTAGAAGAGTATAATATGTGTACCAAATTTTATATCAATATGTGCAATCATTTCAAAAATATGGCGGACTAAAGTTCTGGCCAAAAACCATAAAACACCCCGTATCTCAAAAACGGTTCACATTCAACGGTAAATATAGGGGTGTTTTGAATTCAGCTGAGTGTGCTCTACCTTCCACTAGAGTATGTCCGTTTAAATCTGGGAAACCCTGAATATGGTTTATTTTAGGGTTAAGTGTAAGCGCACTTAATGGTTAAATTTCGTCCCTTGTATTAGGACAAGGACTGTTGTATTTTTCTGACTCCAAATTCAATAAAGATATATGTTATTAAAACTCAAAGCGTTTGAATAAACCTATGATGATGCAGCTGTTATGGCTAGGTACGTATGTATGTAAATGGATTAAAGTTAAAACGAAACCTTCAACTCCTCAAGCATCTACAATACATCGTTATGCCCATTCCTTAAATTTATTTTCAAGAAATTCATGCAACTCAATTCCACAGGTCAGAATTCTGTTTTCTGATTTATCAGGTTGTTCTTCTTTCTTTTCAAAATCGACCAAAAGAACTATTAGATGATTTTAAACGGAATAAGTGTTCTAGAAGCCTAAAGGATGATGCCTGTTCATTGCAGATGTATATATCTCTCTTTACTAAACGGCTGTTTTCGTGTGTGTGTCACGAAATTTTTAGGTCGATGTACGAAATACGTATAGTTCGAATTTCGCCATTTTGACAAAATCAATATAGTAAATCGACCCTTGCGAACAACCTGGTAACATTTTTTTTATCCGAAGCCTCTAAAGGCATGCCTCGGAGGTGCGTAAGGGGGCGGCGCAATATTATTGCGATTTGCTTACTCCTTACTTTGCTTATTATTTTGTTGTAAGGCATATAGTCTAAGATCCGGCAACTGATTTCTGCAGGTATCTGTTTTTTTTTTTTTAGTGAAACTTAATTCAAATGAATGATTAATGACAATGTAATATATTGCTGCCGGGTTGCCTATCGAAAATTATCCGCGATTATTTTTAATTAATTATATTGTAATTAATTTACTTTAATAAATTCCAACTATATTTTTTAAGCGAATTCAACGTTATTTGAAAGGAAATGATGTGAATAATTAAAAAAAAGATGGTTACCAGCTCTCAGTCAGCCGCAACCTCTACGTTGTCAGATGTAAACAGGTGTATTATTGTTAATTATTTACATTCATCGTGTTTTTCAGTAAAATATTATACTAAATTGAAGTTTAATTTTTGCTCTACACGATAATGCATGGTTGCCTGTGAAGAAATGGCCTCAAGTAGTGGTTGCCATGATTTGAATTAATTACTCTCGCTCTAGATGGGGGCAGAAAACGAGTGTAAACAAGAATACAATGTGGTGTAGTTAAAGTAATTTTTCTGTATAAAATATTATCAAAACTTATCGTATCTCAGCTGCAACGATTGAAAAAAACATTTCATAAATATTGATCAATCAGGGCAATGAAGTATGTATTTCATAATAATGACATTAAGAAATTATTACGGTTTTAGTTTAGGCATTACGTAGACTAAATAGATCTTTAGGTATTAGATTTTTTTTATTAAAAAAATATAAAGCATATTTTTTTACGAAGTAATGATTTTCTTTAAAAAAATATATATTTAAATTAAAAAATATGTTTCTAAAATATATATTCAAAATATTTTCAAAGAACAAGACTTTTCAAAAAAATTTCGCGTCATTGACTGATGTGATTGACATTTTTAATGATAACAAAATTAATGTTGTCCAGGAATTTACCACTCTTATGCACGGCGTCAAAAAATATACAAGTGTAAATAAGGTCAGATATAAGATATTTGAAAAAGATATATTCAGCAACAAAAAGTAATGAAGAATTCTTAAAAAAAGTAACTAGTTTTGTCTCTAAACTGAGTCCACTTTGTTGGAAGTCATTAAATCAGAAAGTGTTGCGAACTATTTTTATTAATTCGATGTGGCTTAACGCAACAGATCCATGTTGTGTGGAATTGAACGCAGAGGATGGTGGTTGGTCATTAATTGATGGTACTTTAAAACCAATATGGTTCATTGGTGACCCGACGCCCATGAGAGTCGAACACATTCTATCCGTGTCAAGAGAGGTAACTTCTGAAGACAAAGAAGGTACGAATGGAGGTTCTAATATAGATGAAAGCTCTAATCATTCAGATGAAGTTAATAGAAGTTCAAAAGAAGAAGAACAGGAATAAAAAATAATTTAGGTTTATTAAATTCATGTCAGAAAAATATGTTTTTTTAAAGCAAATCCATTATTTGGTAAGAAAATATGATTTATTTTTTCATTTAAAAAAAAACTAAAATCGTAATAATTCTGTAATTAGGCAATGAAATAATAATTTCATTATTATGAAATATATATTTCATTGCCTTGATTGATCAATATTTATAAATTGTTTTTTTAAATCGTTGCAGCTGAGATTCGATAAGTTTTGATAATATTTTGTATAGAAAAAGTCCTTGTTTACACTCGTTTGCTCACACTCATCTAGAGTGAGAGTAATTAATTCAAATCATGGCAACCACTACTTGTGCCTATTTTTTTTTTTATAGGCAATCATGTATTATCGTGTACAGTAAACATTATTGTTAGTATAATATTTTATTAAAAACACGATGAACGTAAACAATTAATAATAATATACTTGTTTACATCTGGCAACCTAGAGGATGCGGCTGACTGAGAGCTGGCAACCACTTTTTTTTAAATTCTTTACATCATATTCTTTCAAATAACGTTCAATTCACTTAAAAAAATATTGTTGCTCTTCATTACAATAAATTAGTTACAATATAATTAATTAAAGGTAATCGTGGCTAATTTTTGATAGGCAACCAGCAGCAATGTTCTACATTACATTGTCATTAATCATTCATGTGAATTAAGTTTCATTAATAAAACAGAAATACCTGCAGAAATCAGCTGCCGGATCTTGTACTTATGCAGAAACCTTATAAGCCGAATGAAAATTAAACAAAGAACAAAGGCAGAACGTTATTTTCCCTGTACAGTATCTCGGCTAACGCAATTATCATCATGTAAAGTGTTCAAGCGACCACGAATCATCCAAAGGCAGACTTTACCAGATCCAGCTCGCTCATGGAGGCAGAATCCGACTGTTCTATTGTCGGAAACACTTCGGAACACACCCAAGCGCCACGACAGGGTTACATTTTCGCGTTCTTGCTCGCATAAGGGCTTCACTTCGACAGATTGTGGTTGACTTTGGGAGGATCGCGCGATATTGGCGTGCGACACATCGCCGCGACAAGGTGGAACTGCCTCACTCGCATCCTGGACCGACGGCAGTGGCAAGGGATGACTATACCACAGGGGGTGCGCATTCGTGCGCGCGTCTAGAGATGAGGACTTCTTCGGGAAGGCGGCGTGGAGGGAGCACCGGAATTTGAACGGTGTCGGTCGCGACGGTCGGCACTCGGGGCTTCCAGAGTTTCGCGTTTGGTGACAGGTTGTTGCGAAAAATCCACATGAAATTTACCGCAACGCACAATCTTTGGGTTGCGCAAATCAGTCTGGCGCTTTTGGTGGACGGCCAAATTTTGGAAATGAATGATTTGAATACGTCACTTTTTCGTTCTAAATAATTTTCATTTTACACTACTTAAGGAACCCGATATAAATACGAGGGGTACTATATTTTGAGCCTAATAATAATAATAAAAAAAACATTAATTTGTCGTTGAAAATTACTTTATCGCTTTTCAAAAAATGATCTACATACTTTTGCATGAGTTCGAACCATCTGTCAAAGCATCTTTCCATTCCGCTTGAGATATCTCCAAAACATGGTTTTTGAACGCATCAACGGCTTCTTCTGCCTACGAAAATCGTTGTCCATGGAATTTATTTTTGACGTTCGGGAACAAGAAGAAGTCATTGGATGCCAAATCAGAATTGTATGGCGGGTGACCCATTAATTCGATTTTTGGAGTGTTCAAACATTCGGTTGTTAGACGAGATGTGTGAGAGCTCGAATTGTCATGATGAAGAATGATCCGACGGCGCTGTCAGCGCTGCCTCCATTTCGTTCAATGCTGATTCTAATTCCTCTTTACTAGATGCTAATACTGCTATATCATCCGCGAATCTCAGCATTTTTAGTTTCTGTCCCTGTACTTTAATCCCGAAATCCACTCTATCTTTTACCACATTAATCGCCTTTTCGATGTACAGATTAAAAATTAGTGGTGATAGTGGCGTACATCCTTGTCTTACTCCTTTCCTAATACCTGCGTCCCTTCTTTCCCCTTCTACTTCTAACAGCAGTTTACTCTTTGTATAGATTGTGTACTACTCTCCTATCTCTATACTTCCTTCCCGCGCTGTTTAGTATCTCGAACATTTTTTCCCATCTTACATTATCAAGAGCTTTTTCTAAATCTACAAATCCTATATAAGCGTTCTTTCCTTTTTCTATTGTTTTCTCTAACATTACTCTTAGCGCCAGAATAGCTTTGCGAGTTCCCCTATTTCGCCTAAACCCGAATTGGTCTCCTCCGAGTATTTCCTCCGCTCTATTTTCCATCCTCTTCTGCACTATTCTGGTTAAGATTTTTGACGCGTGGGAAGTTAGGTTAATCGTTCTAAAGTTCTCGCATTTGTCGGCTCCTCTCTTTTTCGGTATAGTAACGATAATGTTCCTCTTATAATCCTCCGGCATCTCGCCCGTTTCGTATATGTATTTTACCAGTTGAAACATTCTATTTACTAGATGGTGTTCTTGTAAAATTAATTTGTAATTATGTTACATAGAACCTGATGGCGTAATTACTTGACATAGGATCTCACTTACTTACCCCATTCGATGAAGAGAAAAGTTACTAACATCAATACGGAAAGCGGGACAAATAATAGATCGGTTACAATAGAAAAATATGCAGTTTGAAGCCACAGCGGTAAAAGTTCGGGTTATTAAAAGTGAAAGGTATTTTGAAAAGATTTTAAATAGTCCTTATGTCTAATGTTAAAAACCCTTCTACTAGCTATTGCATTATTCAAAAGAAAGTTTATAAACTCCTGATTTTTTAGTTTTTATCTGTTTTTGGTTTCCACTGTAAACATATTTTCATGCAGCCTGAGGTTATCTTTAGATAGCTTGTATGAATTCTTAACAAAATCTAGAAAATTAAATACATTAGTCACTTAAAATCTATCATATAAACCCATATAAACACTGTAAACTTAAAAAGACCTGTACCTTAAACATATTGTAAAGGTGTTACAATAAGGCGCAAAGTTTGAATTGCGCACCACTTTGGCTGTCATTATTCGACAGGTCAATAACTGAAGAATTGGTCGATTGATCAATAATTGAAGGAGATAGATATGAGCTAGTAAACACGGAGCGCTACACGATGCAACAACACGTTATTAAAATAGTGAAAGTGTAATTTCTACGATTCGTAAAGTGTGTGCAATTTTCGGTAGAAATACTGTTCTAAATTTATCAATTGTGAAGCGAATAATCGAAAAATTCGATGGTACCGGTTCAGTTATTGATGTGAAAAACATACGATACAAGCTCATAGTAATCGTTCAGAGCAATACATCACGGCAGTTCGCGAGAGTGTGGCCGAGAGTCCAAGGACCTCGATCCGTCATCGTGAACAATAATTGGACATTTCAACAATCACTTTTCACCTATTCCTTGAAGATTTGCATGTTTACAAAGTGCAATTAACTCAACAACTTCTGACAACAGACCATGCACAGCGAATAGAGTTCACCAGTTGGATTATGGAACAACAAGAAATGAATGCTGATTTTGTGGACAAAATCATCTTTAGCGACGAGGTTTTCACCTTGCTAGCTTCGTTAATAGGCAAAATTGCCGAATTTGGTTTTCAGAAACTTCACGAATGATTCATAAGAAGCCAATTCATCCCCAAGGTGTCATTATTTGGTGTGCATTATGATCTGAAGGAACCATTGGACCATTTTTCTTTGAAAACGAGGCAGGGGTAATGCATTAACGATAAATGGCAAACGATATTGTCATATGATAACCCAGTTTCTTGTGCTGTAATTGAAAAACATTGTTCTTGGAGACATGCGATTTCAGTAGGACGGTGCCACGTGCCATACCACCATTCTTGCACGAGTCTTTTCCTGGTTATGTCGTCTCCCGTTTCGGTGACCAGGATTGACCGTCACGATCTCTCGATTTAACACCTATGCACTTTTTTCTGTGAGGTTTTCTGAAGTCTCAGGTTTACGCCAACAAGCCCAGTGTTCAATTTCAGCTTTCATTGAAAGCTGAAACTGAACCACCCAAGCATTGAAGGCCGAAATTGAACGCTGTAGCAACGATATACCACCACGTTTATGCAGAACCGTTATTGAAAACTTCGGCAGAAGTGTACTCGTATGCCGCCAAAACCGTGGCTGACATTTGCCGGATGTATCATTCCATCAAGACTGCTTTGCATAATACATAAAACCATTTTATTTAAAATTCACATCTTGTGTTTTTATTGTAATACATTTATAAACCTGATAGGTAATCTTGTAGTTTTATTATACTCCATAATGTAGTTTTAGTAATTATAAAATTTCAGTTGTAAGAACTGAAAATATATACTTAGTGATATTTGACAAAGAACGTGTTCCTTTTTCTTGTAAAGGGATATCACAAAGTGGTATCCCATGATGTCATGACAATTTTATTGAATGTTTATTTTTTATTAATAGTTTTCATCTTCCGATATCATAAGTCTATACTGTGGCATCTTCTGCATATCTTTAATACATCCAAACGTTTATATGGATCCCCGAGTCAATTAGAACTATTATGACATGGTACTATAGTTCCATAAAAACATTGTCTATAATACACCGTAGTATTATTTATAATATATTTATTACGCAACACAGTTTTTACTCTTCCATATCTCTCACAGACCCGTAAGTTCAAGGAAATATTCCACTCATTTCAGTTTTCTATTTTCTATTAAAGCCTGAGGCTTAATCGCGAGTGAGGAAGACTTGAATACGTCACGCGACTGAAATGACCACGAAATTAATCTTTGTTATTAACAAGGGTTCTGGATTTGCGCTACTAGATACGGATTTAGGCTTTTCTATGTCTGATCTAAAGAGAGGCGGAACAGTTGCATAATATCTGGAAAAATTCGAATATTATGTTCTTATAATAAAACTTCAAAGTTGAAAGGACAATGGATAGAGGATAAATGCAAAGAAGTAGAAGATAAGCCCCAAGTAGGCAAGACCGATGAGGCTCACAAAATAACTAAGAGGAACTTCAGGGTATAAGACCAATAAGTAGAAATGTTAGGAGTCAATCGGGGGACATACTGATCGGAAGAGAGGAGAAAGCGGCTAGATGGAAGCAGTACTTAGGAAATTTATACGAGGGTCAGGAATTAGGAGAGATATTAGAGGAAGAATCTAGCATCGACAGGGAAGATGTAGGAAAACCTATATTCAGAGAGGAATTTGAAATAGCACTAAGGGGGCTAAAGAACAATAGAGCGCCGGGTGTAGATAAAATACAGGCGGAAATTTTGAAATGTGCGGGACAGAAAGTAGTAAATAGGATGTTTGAACTGGTAAAATATATATACGAAACGGGTGAGATGCTGAAGAATTATAAGAGGAACATTATCGTTACTATACCGAAAAATAGAGGAGCCGACAAATGCGAGAACTTTAGAACGATTAGCCTAACTTTCCACGCGTCAAAAATCTTAACAAGAATAGTGCAGAAGAGGATGGAAAAATGGAGCGGAGGAAATACTAGGAGAAGACCAATTCGGGTTTAGGCAAAATAGGGGAACTCTCGAAGCTATACTGGCGCTAAGAGTAATGTTAGAGAAAACAATAGAAAAAGGAAAGAACGCTTATATAGGATATGTAGATTTACAAAAAGCTTTTGATAATGTAAGATGGGAAAAAATGTTCGAGATACTAAAGAGCGCGAGAATGAAGTATAGAGATAGGAGAGTAGTACAGAATCTATACAAAGAGCAAACTGCTGTTATAGAAGTAGAAGGGGAAAGAAGGGAAGTAGGTATTAGTAGAGGAGTAAGACAAGGATGTACGTTATCACCGCTAATTTTTAATCTGTACATCGAAGAGGCGATTAATGTGGTAAAAAATAGAGTGGATTTCGGGATTAAAGTACAGGGACAGAAACTAAAAGTGCTGGGATTCGCGGATGATATAGCAGTATTAGCATCTAGTAAAGAGGAATTAGAATCAGCGTTGAACAAAATGGGGCCAGTGTTGACAGAGGAATACGGAATGAGGGTGAATAAAAGTGTTAGTGTGCAGAGGGCGCGAGAGCAGAGCAAAAACGAAAGTACAAATTAATAATGAAAGATTGGAGGAAGTTAAAGACTTCACTTATTTAGGAAGTAAAATAAATTGGGATGAAAGAAGCGATAAAGATATAAAACAAAAAATAGCGCAGGGTCGAGTAGCTTTTAACAAAAAGAAAACACTTTTATGCTCGGGGGTAATAAACTTAGAAACAAGGAAGAGATTTTTGAAAACGTATGTATGGAGCACAGCACTATACGGCGAGAAAAGAAGTATGTGGAAAAACATAAAGAAGAGAAGAGATAGAATGGTAGGCCACTTGCTGAGAGATGGGGGAATCGTCCGCGATATTTTGGAGGCAGAAATAGGAGTGAAGAAAGGCAGAGGTAGGCCTAGATTAGACTACTGCTCGCAAATACTAAGGGATGTAGGTTGTAGCACAATTAGCGAAATGCGTAGGTTAGCACAAGATAGGAGAAGCTGGAGGTTAACGTCCAACCAGTCTTAGGACTGATGACCTAATGATGATGGTGACCTAAATATGTCTCATAACTTCCTCAAATATGATTATCTTATTGCCTTTTCTCCTATCCAAAAAAAATTGTCAAAAAAGCCCTATTTTTAGCTTATTACAGTTGTGTTACCTCTTAATTTCTTGTCTTCAATAAGGCTAAAAATAGAATTCTCGTTTATATTTTTTGAACCCTCCTCGCAGGATATATCGTACAGGGCCTATCAAAAGTAGCAGATGGCGGTTTAGTTTTCCTACAATATAACTTTTGGAAGAATATTTTAAACACAGATATTAGGAGATTAAGAAATGCACTTTGTAACAAATTGTTTTAATGTACTAGATGTTCCGAATAAATGCGATACATTAAACTTAACATTTCTTAAATATACCGCCCTATTTACGCCTTTACATATTCGTATCGATATTTTAATCAGCAATGTCATTATTTGTATAATATCACGTTTAAAACATTCTTTCCGAAATCTCATATTTTGGAAAATAAACCGGACCTACGACTAACCCTGTACAATTTCAATTTCCTCTAATACGAAAGCAATTTTCCCCTCGTTTGTGCTTTTACATCGAAGGTCATAAACTGCCCTTAGTTTAACCTTAATGTCAACGCTGGAAAGTTCACGTTAAGCTACTTGAAAGTAATCGCAAGTTGTGACGTAATCCGTAAGCGCGAAATATTGAAAATAACTCTTGGGTGACTTTTATTACAATGTCATGTAGCTTTGCTAATCCTTGGGCGCTTTGCAGTCCACAGGGATGATTAGTACAGAAGCTGAATGTGCTTCGCCCCCCTTTCTAGTAATGGTGAAGTAAAGGGTGGTTCAACCATAGTGCACGATGTTAATTGTGAGTCACACCTTAACGTCAAGTTTTTTGCCCAACTTAATTTAACATTTCTTTATTTCAGTGTTTGACAAATTCAACCATGGAGAGGTACACAACTGAGCAGCGGGTTAAGATTGTTGAAGCCTTTTACGAAAATGGGCGTTCAAATCAAAATGCATTTCGTGCACTTCGTGACTTTTTTGGTCAGCATAATCGGCCAAATGTGTCCACAATCGGGAGAATTGTGCGCAAATTTCAGCAAACCGGGTCTGTAGGAAATGTGAAAACACCTGTGCATGCTCGCCCAGTTCGTTCTGCGGAAAACATTGCTGTTGTTCGCGATAGTGTAGCAGAAGAGCCGTCAACCTCGACTCGTCGTCGTGCCCAACAATTGAACATCTCACGAACATCACTGATGCGAATTTTGAATAAAGATTTAAATTTACGCGCTTACAAGGTTCAATTGACTCAAGAGCTGAAGCTTACTGACCATTTCATGCGTCGTTAATACGCCGAATGGTTGGTTGAACAGACAGAAGTGAATCATCTTCAGCGACGGGGCACACTTTCACCTCAGTGAATTCGTTAACAAGCAGAATTGCCGCATTTGGGCAAATGAGAATCCACGAGTGATTGTTAAAAAGCCATTCAGTTACCGTGAATGGTGTTCGCTATCGCGAGATGATAACGGACTTTTTGTGGCCAGAAATTGAGGATATGAACCTGGACGATATGTGGTTCCAACAGGATGGTGTCACTTGCCACACAGCCAACGAAACAATGGCACCTTTGCGCGAGAAATTCAATGACCGTGTTATCTCACGTCGTGGCGATGTTAATTGGCCGCCACGATCATTTAATTTGACACCGTTGGACTTATTTCTTTGGGGATATGCTAAAGGATGAGATAATTCGGCGCATTATCGACATTGAACCTCAATTATGTCTCAAAGTCATTGAAAATATGGACCATCGGATAGAGGTATGCCACCGAAGCCGTGGCGAGCATTTGGCCGATATTTTGTTTCACACATAATTGTCGTAGATCCTTCTATTATAATAAAGAATATTAAGATAATTCTCTGAAAACTTTTTGTTTTATTTACAATTAACATCGTGCGTTTTGGTTGGACCACCTTATATAAGTGACATGATTAAATTTACTTATGATAACAATATTATAACCGATGTTCCAGAATTACATAAATTGTTTTCGTTAATATTATCTCTCCCTCTAACATCAGCGTCGGTAGGAAGAAGCTTTTCCGCCTTGAATCGAATTAAATCCTATAGCAAGAAAGTCGGGCATTACCCAAACGTGAAATTCTAAATGTAGCGGAAAATATAACAGAATGAAGTTATAAATAAACACAACCAAAAGTTTGGGGAAAATATAAAAATGATGAAATATTTAATGAACATATTATTTATTGTTCTTTCCAATGAGAATAGTATAAATAATATTCTGGAATTGAATAATTTTAAATTCCAGAAACACTTTATATTAATGTAGTAGATTAGCATGCAAATTTTTGGGGCGCTTTAAAACAGTATGACCTTGAAATTCCTGAAAAAATTTTGCCTGCAGCGCTCCACAGAAGTCTACCGTCCCCCGCACCCCCTGCAGCTCTAATCACCGTGTGCACAGATTTTTTTTACTTACTCCTATCGCGGCCGACCCATATTTTATGGCCACGAGCCGTCACTGGATGTTAACGTCGATGTTTATTGCTGTTTCATAGACTTTGAAAAGGCGTTTGATAAAGTTAACCACACAAAGCTTACTGATATTCTTAATACATCTGGAATACGCAGCCAAGATCTTAGAATAATAGCAAATCTTTACGATGAACAAAAGGGCATTGTTAAAGTAGAAAATGAGAGATCAGAGGAATTTGACATAGAGAGAGAGAGGAGTCCGTCAGGGATGTATCCTATCACCCTGTTATTCAACATATATTCAGACCACTTGTTCAGAGAAGCGCTCGATAGAACAGAAGAGGGAATTGTAGTGAATGGCATACCCATAAATAACTTTCGATATGCTGATGACACTGTTTTACTTGCAGACAGCCCAGGAGTATTACAACAAATAATCGACCATGCCGCATCAGTTTGCGAAATATATGGGATGAGACTTAATATCAGAAAAACAAAAGTAATGATCATTAGCAAAAATCCTAATGCTAACGAACAATTTAATATAAACGGAGAAATTTTGGAAAAGATACAAAACTTCTCGTACTTCTGTCCAGTATCAGTATCTGTCGATACTGTCTGGCTGTCCACTCAACGAAAACTGGGACCACTCACGCGAAGTCCGTATCCGTGTTGAGAAAGCGAGAAGCGTTTTCTACCAAATGAAAAACATCCTTTGTACACTTCGCTTAAACGCACAAACTAGATTACGAGTTCTCAAACGCTGTGTTTTCCGTTCTGTTGTATGGTGTTGAAGCATGAACGCTGACGGATACTTGTTGCAAAAAAATAACAGCTTTTGAAATGTGGTGTTATCGGAGAATGATACGAATATCTTGGACATATTGTGTTACAAATGAAGAGGTATTAAATAGACCAGGACAACCAACAGTACTAAAAGCAGTCAAAGAACGAAAATTAGAATATTTTGGTCATATTAGGAGAAATAGTAAATATAAGGAAAAATGAAAGGCAGAAGGGGATCCAAAAAACGACGAATATCATGGCTCAAAAACTTGACAATGGATCGGCAAAACTTCAGGCCGAATTATTCAGAGCGGCAGTTAATAAGGTCAGATGGGCCTTAGTGATAACCAACGTTCAATCGGGATATGGTATTACAAGAAAAAAGAGAAAATTATCTAAAAAATTAATAACTTTCTTTGTAGGTACTGTTAAAGGTATTTGTATAAGCTCCATTTTAATTAATCATCCCTAAAACTGTTTATGAAAAATTATACAGTGGCGGTTTTATTGTAGGTGCATTTGTGCAGCGAGCTCCCTTAAAAATTCATAAAAATACCTATTAGGTGTTTACTATACATTACACTATCATTACATAGAATGTTTCGATATCTAACAGTCTCGCTTACAGCTTTTTAGATGTCGCGAGAGTCGCCAGCCCTGGAATTTATCAGATTTACGTACGGGATATAATCTGCAACTCTAAATACATAGCAAGTTCAATTTTTGTCTAACACACATCAGAGGACCGTTTAACCATGTGTTAGAAAGAGAGGACTCGGGCGCGTGCAACAGGAGATTTCTATACGCATGTATATGAGATATGCGTGCATTGCACGGCGACGCAAAGCAAATTTGATTCAGTAAGCTTTGACGTAAGTGTATTGCATCAGGTTGTCTATTGTCTGTTGAATCTGGGCTGTTTGGGTGGTCACGTGTTGTTTTTATTTTTATAACCACAACGAGAGGGACAAGATCGAATGGAGGCATATTCGGTGGAATATATAAAAGAAAACAAAAACAATTTCCAAACTCATGTAGAAATGAAGAAAAAAGGAATTATAGATTACGCCCCGTCCAGAATTAAAATTGACCCAAGAATGCACGATGGAAAGTAAAATATTCAAACGCGTCTTTAAAGTAGAACAATATAAAAAAACATTGTGGATGCGCGGTTGCAATAAGTTGAACGTTTTCCATGTTTAATTTTTAAATGTGACGAAAATGCAACTGTTGACTGGACAAAAACTGGTGTTGCAGATTTGTCACATTTATCGAACAAAATAAAAAAACATGCATGTTCTCAAATTCACATGAGGAATGAAATTCTGCATATCGCAAATCGGTTAAAGATTTTAACGAACAAGTTACAAAAAATCGTTATATATTGTCTCGACTAATCGATTGCGTTAAATTTTGTGGCGTATTCGAGCTTGCATTACGTGGACATGAATCCCCGGATAGTTTAAACCGTAGTGTATATAGGGGGCTTATAGATTTTGTTGCGGATTTTGTTTAGATATGGGTATGAAACAACATTTGAAGGAAATAACGTATTTAAGGGAACTTGTAAATCAATTCAGAACGACATACGATTCTCGTGGTTTGCCAAGGAGAAATAAAAAAATAAATTTCGGAAACTCAGTTTGCAGCAATTCAAGCTGATGAGACGACGGACGTTTCTACATTACAATAATTCTCGTAATTATTGTTTAAAATTTTGCATGGCGATCTTGATTTTGTTTAATATTCGATATTTCAAAGGGCGATACTGTGCAAACTACTAGAGCAAAGATATAACATGTATATATTGTTGTAATCGGAAAAGCGCGTAGATTTAAAAAATTGAAATATAAATAGGATGTTCTATTTAAAAAAACATAAGTTTGGTCTAAATCTCCGAAACGCGAAATTCGACTATTTTTCTAAATACATGCCTGAGATTGCAGTAAAATTTCCCACAACTTTCGTATTGACCATTTTTTTTTCTATTTCAATAAATTAAATAGTTAAGGGGGGTAGAATGTTATGTGGATAACGCTGTACTTAATTAACACCTTGTATGGTTATGTTATGTTTTAGTAATATTATTAAGAATGAGATAAGCCTTAGCTTTAATATTAGTAGAGAAATAATAATTATATATAATGGATTTTTTCATGTCTTTTTATATTAGGGTTCTTCTTGATGTAGAAAAAAATATTGTTGTATAACATCGATATTTTTAGTTAATTAATGGAGAAAATTAATTTTATTAAGTCTGGCTGTGGAATTAGTGCCACGGAACACAAAGAAGGCATTGCGCGATGCTTTCGATATATGTTTTTTAATTAATAATATCAGTAGATAAGATTCCACTTTTTTCAATGTTATGTATGAAAATCTTAAGGGCGTCTGGAATTCGATATGAATGCAACTTACGGAATATCGGTCTCCCATAGAGAATACTCAAGTTTGTTCTCGAGCCATAAGTCAGTCATAAGTTCCAAATTGAAAAAAGGTGAAATGAAGATGCAAAAAAGCAACACGAAAGTTGTAGTCGGAAAACGTAAAAATAAGCGAGATGTTTTATTTCTGACAACGAGAGCTGTCCCAGAAATGGTTGAGATTCAAACAAGAAGAGGTCCTGTTTTGAAACCGTCAGCGGTAGGGGAATAAAATTCAACAGGGGCGTAGCGCACATAGATGCGAGTGATGCGACGCATCCCTTAAAAAATTGGCAAATTAGTGTTATTTAAGTTCAATCGATTTATTCAATTATAACAATTTTTTAATTATTTTAAACCGACCGCAATCATACATTATTTACTTTAAACACTACCATCAACTTTTTTATTTCAAATCGGCCGTAAAGGTGCCCGAAATTATTGGACTCCCGCGTTACTTGCTGCGGTGCTGAAATGCGATGGTCCACGTTACATCCAAGCTACGCGTTAGATGGGCGAAAAGGTCAGTGATCTTACGCAGTCAACAGTGGAACATCGAGCGGGTGTTGTCGTTATTTCCGGACTCAGTTATGCGATTATGTGAACGCATCTTGGCGACTGTCGCCATAACATAAGGAAGATTAGGAAGCGCTGTTTCAGGTAATTGTGGAAAATGAAAATGAGGAATGGGATCGAGAAAGCGTTATTTGTACTAGAGTCCTTCTAACTTCATTGCGCGACTTTGATTTTAATCTTTTCTTAGCAGTGTTTTCTGCAATATTCCCACATTCTGAGAGTCTGTTTAAAATTCTACAGACAAAAATATCAGATATTAGTTACTGCAATAAAAAGATGGGCGATTTCAAAACACATATTCAGAAAATGAGAAATGGGTTTAGTGACATTTGGGACCGTATGGATAGATTTATGTTAGAAAATTAACCACCAAGTGAAAGAATACGTTTGGATTTAATGCCTGAAGAAGACAAGAAAAGCACCTGCGCATGATTGTTTTATGAGATTTTGGACGTTATTACTTTGAACATTAGTCAACGGTTTAGCGAAATTTCTAAACCGAAATTCTTAAATCTAGATTCCACACAATTTACTTCATTCGTGAAACGTTTTCCTGACGAACTTTTTTCTTCTTTAGTAGATACATATGGAACATTCTTTGACGCAGATCGTTTAAAAAGTGAACTTTCAGTGATTTATAGTGATCCCGATACGAAAAAGAGCACTGTGTTTGAACTTCACCAATATACTATGTCTCTTCAATTATCTTCTGTTTTCCCGAAGTCATCAAAATTGTGTGGTTTAATTTTGACTATTCCTGCCACAAGAAGTTCCACGCAAATATCATTTTCATGTTTAAAGAGAATAAAGATTTATCTGCGAAATTCTCAAAAGCAAGAAAGACTGTCAGCTTTAGCATTAATAAATATTGAAAGTGGCTTGTTAGAAGATATGAGATCGTCTCCAACATTTGAAGAAACAGTGGTAGACGCTTTCGCTGGACAAACAAAAACCAAAGAATTGATATTCATTTTAAAAATTAGGATATATACCTCAGCATAATCACTTTAGGTTAGTGTCTTTTTTTTATTTTTACCATTCTCATATGGTCTACCATACATCAGACTATACCTCTTCCCCTTATAACATTTTTATCACATCCCTAGATTATTTTCTCACGCTACGCCCGTGCAATTCAACTAAAGGCTTTGTTGATATTTCGGATCAAAAAGCTTCCTATAGTTCTCCAGTACGCCGTGGGATCAAATCGTACCGGAAGATCATCATTGAAATATTGACAAATATTGCTCTTTTACTGTTGATGCTTTTGTTGTATTCAAATATGTAACTGGAAAAAAATATGAGTGTAACAGAATTTCGTGAAAATATCGTTCTTCCTTGATAGGCGCGAGGCGTGGAGAAGGTAACAAAAAATAAGAATCAAGTGCCACATACCATTGAGGAGAAGCAAACTCAAGGAATTTGCTATAAAAGGTATTCAGGAAGCGAAGGGCGCCAATCAACAATGAATAATGCCAAAAAAGTACATTCTTTTCGTCCTGCATGCTTCCAAAATGCGACATATACTATGTGTATACATTGTTTTTTCAAGAACCATACGTCTGGCGTTAAATAATAACTTTTTTTATATTTCTTATACACATATTTGAAATTTAACATGGGATTTAACGATGGATGGGATTTACTAGTTTACATTTTTGAAATAAAATGTCAAAAAGGAGATTCTAGCTGCGACCCATTATGGTACATATGCCTTTAGTTAACTTATATTTTCTTTAACTCATACCACGTGTGCCATTGTGGTGAACATGTTGTTCTTTTATTAAAAACTCGTTATAAACCGCTTCTTATTTAGAAAAAGTTATTGTCAAACTTCGTTTTGTTAAAAATCAATAAAAATCTATCTTGGTCCGGGACCACATTTTTAAATTTAAGCTCTGGAAGTTAATGTGTTAATAAATATAAAAATCTCAGCGAATTCTTAAAAAAACGGGAAACTATTAGTACTACTTCAATATTCATTATTGTATCATGATGTATTTTCTGTGAACTTTCGCTTTGTAATAATAGTGAGTTGAGTTCGACTCTGTTGTGGCTCGTAGAAATAGACACTTTAATTTTTTCTAAAAATAAAACCCGCCACAAGTAGGATTCGACATCTGTCTCGGGTCGGAACCGAATGACATACAGCTGTTTCGAACTTATTAGTTTTCATCAGTGCCGTACACGGTACGCCGATCCAGGACAAATGCCGAATTAAATCTGTGGGGTATACATCTTTATCGATACGATCTCTGTCAGTAACATATAAGTCGAAAATCGAGAAAGGAACCACCAAACCGCCAAGCGGTTATCAAAGTAGTTCCCGAATAGCAAAGCTATTACATAATCGCTATAGGAAACAACTACTCCTCGGGCTAAAGCCCCGCCAGGCATTGAATTATACCTTGAAGCAATCCTCGACCCCTTTCTCGTGTTTCTGCACGATCAGATAAGGTTTCAAAAAATAAAACCCTCCACAGGTAGGATTCGACATCTGTCCCGGATCGGAACCGAACGACATACAGCTGTTTCGAACTTATTAGTTCTCATCAGTGCCGTACACGGTACGCCGATCCAGGACAAATGCCGAATGAACTCTATGGGGTATACATCTTTATCGATACGATCTCTGTCAGTAACATATGCGTTCGGTTCCGATCCGGGACAGATGTCGAATCCTATCTGTGGAGGATTTTATTTTTTGAAACCTTATCTGATCGTGCAGAAACACGAGAAAGGGATCGAGGATCGCTTCAAAGTATAATTCATTGCCTGGCGGGGCTTTAGCCCGGGGAGTAGTTGTTTCCTAGAGCGATTATGTAATAGCTTTGCTATTCGGGAAGTACTTTGATAACCGCTTGGCGGTT
The DNA here is from genome assembly GCA_037954035.1 of Rosalia funebris. NCBI lineage: Eukaryota > Metazoa > Arthropoda > Insecta > Coleoptera > Cerambycidae > Rosalia > Rosalia funebris. The sequence continues at coordinate 3,718,395 of JAZFAV010000019.1, read as the reverse complement.
TGGTGGTTCCTTTCTCGATTTCCGACTTATATGTTACTGACTGAGACGCTTTAATGATAAATACACGATATATATATACATATGTATATAGCTCGAACAATTATTCCAAACTCTACGAAGTTGACCAAGATAACTCGCGATATCAGTAACTCATAATGTCCAGTTTCTTTTTCCGAATCATTCACTTTAAGGTAAATCCAAATCATGACGCGAGCAGTCAAAACCTGGACCACCCTGTACCACTAGAGCGTGTCCGTAACCCCCACCCCACCAAGTTCTCAGCAATGACAAAGTTCATTCAGCTTAAAAATCGATAGGGGCGGTCATTGGTGCGCATGCCCTTGAACTCAGAACACGGTCCTCCAGCGTAACTGGCGGTGTCTGTGTTATTTAGCAGCGATGTAGCGGTGGGGTATGGAAGGGGTGATATGTCACGAGAAGTGATACATCGGATGGGTTTGCTATACTCGAAATTCGACCGACTTTAATTTCCCCTCAGCCGTAGATCAGGAAATCGGCGTAACGGAAGATTAACGACAAAAGTCTAGGATCAACGCTGGGGTTATAAGATAATTGTAGTTGTACAGGGTGTTCACAACCGTGGAGTTATATCTCTAATGGAAGATATATCTCGATGGAAGAGGTCAGTGTTAAATGTTTATTTGTAAAAATAATCGAGGGATAAATTAGAGTCATAATTGAAGCTGTGCACCAGCGCTGCATACCATTGGCGTTTCATGTAGGGCCATGAATATTCTTACTGCAACGAACGTTTCGTTTATCAAATCCACAAATATTATTATTTGTGGATTTCTAAAATTCTACGACTATTCTAAAATAATATTAACAAAATATCATTATAAATTTTCGTCATAAAATTTCTATTAGATTGTAAACGATATATGGTAATTCACCGAGATCTGTTTTTTAATTTATAAACAGTTTTAACGTAACGATGCTATGATAACGCTGAAACGAGGTAATTGATCGACAAACGGTAGTGGAGGGGGATCAGCAATGCACTTTTCACGACCGTAATTGAGTCAGATTTATCGATCGAGGTGTACGTACGGTCTCCGCCGTGTCAGATGAAACGAAATCTCAGAAAACGCTTACATGGTCACCAAGTGAATTTTGTGCTTGGAAACTACGATTTGCGGACAGCATTGATTTTCTGTTACCATTTGAAGAAAACTGCTGCAGAATCGCATCGAATGCTTGTCGAAGCCTACGGTGAGCATGCTGGGCATCTTGGTATATCACAGTACTTTGAGTGATTTAAAAAATTCAAAAGTGGCAATATTGACGTGAGAAACGAAGAACGTTGAAGATAGCGAATTGCAAGTATTGTTGGATGAGAATGACGCTTAAACGCAACACAAACTCGTGGATCAATTAAATGACACGAGCAGCCTTCTTCATTCGTTTGAAAGCCATGGGAAAGATCCAGAAGATGGAAAAATGGGTTTCACATGAACTGAATGAAAGACAGCAAGAAAATCGAAAAACAATTTGCGAAATGCTGCTCGCCAGATACAAAAGAAAGTAATTTCTCGATCGAATTGTGACTGGCGATGAATAGTGGATATATTTAAAGAATTCTAAGCGTAAAAGATCATGGATAACTCCAAGCGAATCATCGACATCGACTGCAAGGCCAAATCGCTATGGACGGAAGACGATGCTGTGTTTGGTGGGATCAGAAGGGCGTGATCTATTACGAGCTACTAAAACCTGGCCAAACCGTTAATACCAAACGCTACCGACAACAAATGATCGATATGAATCAAGCTTTGCCTGGAAAACGACCAGAATATCACAAAAGGCAACACAAAGTGATTTTGCTTCATGATAATGTGCCATCACACTCAGCAAAACCGGCGAAGGAAACGATTGGGGCGTTTAATTGGGAAATACTTACGCATGCAGCTTACTCACCAGACTTGGCTCCATCCGATTACTACTTATTTGTATCGATGGGACACGTACTTGCTGAGCAGGGCTTCACTTCTTACGAAAATGTACGAAAATGACTGGTTTGCCTCAGAAGAGCAAGAATTTCTTTGGCACGGAATCCACAAATTGTCAGAGAGATGGGAAAAATGTATAGCCTAGCAATGGGCAATATTTCGAATAAAATATTTCTTTATTACTTTCATATAATAAACGTGTATTTCCTATACAAAAAATTCCTTTTTCACATTTACATACCTGGTATGAAACAAATTTGATGTTATTGGTTTATATTATTATAAACATATTTGTTTATAATAAACATATCTGTTTATATTGAGAAACAATACAAACAAAAATAAGGAATATATCATGCTTTGTTATAAAATAGACACACACGATAAAAGAAAATTGCCACATTTGGAATGAAATGGCATAGAGAGCCTATATATCAATCAGTTTCAGCATTTTCAACTTCAACTGCTGTGGTAAAATTTTATAGAATATGCAAAAATGCAAAAAGGTTATATTGAATTAACTGTTATATATTGAAAAGATAAGGGGGATGGAAATTAACATCAAAGTAACTGTTGACTACTCCAATAATTCGTTGAATACTACAGAATATTATCGAGAACAATCAAAATGAAATCGAATTTAATGAAATCGACGTACCGGGTCTATCAAATACATTTCGTACCTGTTAATAAATTCGATCCCTTTTAATTTTCACGGCTCACGGCTAATTTTTCTTTCGATATTCATTTACCGACATTAAATTTGCCGGTGTTTATTTACATTCGTGTTTTATTGACTCTTTGATTAATCTATTCTTTTGGTATTCATTGAACAACGCCAATTTTCCAATATTTACATGTTAATATTTTATTCTTGTCGTTATTTTTTAAATAACTATTCTTATTGTTTTTCTTAAATTAAGAAAAATTTTTATATCCAAAGAATTGGATGCAAATTTTGTTTAACACTAAAGAATTTATCATAGTGTCGATTTATTTTTTTTTTCTGTTTGGCAACTTAAATCTATTTATCGGTATTTTATTCGGTGTAGTTTTTTCCACTGACGATGTGCAGACTATAAACACTCAGCTATAAATTTTGGCAATCGGTCGACCTGTTTCTATGCAATAAAATTTATAGAAACGGATATTCGTCAATCATTTTCAAAATATAAAAACAAAATGACCCGTGGGGATAATCGTGTGTCGAGTTTTCTTGTTAAAGGTTGCTCAGGGGCCTTAATGGAGCCTCTTCTCATTTTGTTTCTCATCTGATACTCCCTACCCATAAGTTTCCTGAGGCTTGGAACGTAGTAACGAGCTGCGTTGTATTAAAAAAGGCAATCCATCTGACATGAAAAAAGAATCGTTCCATCTCTATTCTGTTAAATCTTGCAAACGTTTTCAAAGTGTCATTATACAAGGTGGGGCAGAGCAACTTGCTTATTTAGAAATTCAATTTAAAAAAAAGTAATGCGGATATATATGTAATTCTTTGAACATCATCAAGTACAACATTGAAATTTGATGTTTACACAATTTTAAAGATGATATCAGGAAGGTGGCGTCCCTTATTGGGCCTCAATACACTGCGTTAATCGAACTCGGAAGTTTCCTTCAACTCTTTCCAGCATATCGACGGGTATGTTGGCGACAGCTTAACGATTGTTATTCTTCAGGTGAGCCGGGGTCCTAGGACGATTGTTGTCGGCGCCAAGAAACGCCTCACATGCTATTTATTGAGCAACAAAATAAAAAATCAACTAAATTAATTGTTTACATTGTGCATCATTGGTTGCTGAGAGTAGCCCCAGCTATTTATTTAGTTAATTATTTCTTTAAAGAATACTTTTGTTATATTTTGTTTGGAAAACGCAGTGTGCTTGAAACCCTTATCGGGTTGTGATTTTATTAAGACTTACTAGATTACTTTTCGTGGGGATACTTAAAAAGCAAAGTATACGTTACTAGGTCGGAGAATTTAGAAGATTTAAAAGCAATAATTCGTCACGAAATATAACGTATACATCTTGAAGTTATTGATAACCAGGGGCGTAGCGTGAGAAAAGAATCTAAGGAATCTATGTGATATAAAAAATTTATAAGGGGAAGAGGTATAGTCAGATGTATGGTAAAAATAATGAAAATGGTATTGTGAGCTTTTCAGAAGCTTTTACGAGAACCATCGTACTAGTTCTCGTAAAAGCTCCTGACGCAGGTGGCACGTTGCTCATCGGTGAAACGATCCATTGCAATTGAATTTCCAAGGTGCGGTATCTAACAAACACATGCGCGCATATATCTACAGCTACCACTTTCCGAGATGTTCAACAAACAAATGAGGAAAACATTTCAGGCCGACCTGTATTTTAAAATTGCAGAATCGTTTATCAATATGGGTTGCTATTAAAAAATATATAGATAATGTCATAGTCCCTACAAAAACGACCCTATACGTATTAATTATATTTAAAAAAATGTGCAACTAAAAATAAAATTAGATGGGTCCGAGAGTCCTTCCCAAAAGTTATTCCTTACATTTTTAACGAATTTATTCATTACTTTGCTAAAGCAGTCTATATCTATCTCATAGCTCTATTATGTCCATCAAAACCTCGAACATCCGGTCAAGGTATTGAACATGACAGGTCAATTACTGCTTGATTAATATCGTGAATGGTAGTTTATTGACTGCGCAATATCGCGACGAATGTTAAAAATGTCGATCATTCACTAAAACCCAGAAAACTGGATGAGACGAAACTTTTATTGAATTGCTCCTACCACATCTGGAATTATTCGTGAAATATCTTGATCGACACCGACTTTTTGGTCTCTTAAATTGTTTGACCTACCCACCACACAGGTACTACTTCTTAGATGTTGCTACACGAGTAGTTAAGAGGATTCAATTCCGCCGATTAAGCTGGCCATTATAAGTAAACGAAAATATCTCTAATAAAGAAAACGAACACGACGATAACGATCCTAACTGGATTGAAGTAGTAACTGATCTGTTTTTAAACTTACTATCTCATAATTACCATCTTCTGAGAAGCCTGATTAAATATGTACTTCCCCACTTGTGCCAATACATGACGGCAACGACCATTCACCAGATATTGTCAGTTATCGATCCAAAAAACGAAGATAATCCACTTTCCAGATACAATGACGATAGAACTGATGACGAAATCGATGACGAGGATGCAGCTTCACTGGAAGAAGGACAAAAGAATAGCACGTCTGAAGATGAAAGTGAACAAGAAGACATGGAAGACGGAGAGGCAGGGGACGAGACTGTGAATGAGAAGTTACGAATAGCTTTGCACAAAGTTTTGAGTAATAATGGGTATCAAACAGACAAGGAAAGTATCGATCTCGACCACATTAGTGACTCTGAAGGACAAATTTGTGTAGTGTTTTAGTGTTTTGTGGAAAACTAACAATAAGTCAGTGTTATCTTCACATCTAAGGTTTCAACTTATTCCAGTAAAAAAATAATGTGTCGGCCACGTGGAGAAAAGAATGGGGACAAGATTAAGTAATGCAAAAAACTAAGAAAACTTCAAATTCCGTGGAGAAAATGAAAGACGCAGTGTGGGCGACATATTTTCACAAAGGTTCGACCGATAAAGATCCGCAGCACGACAAATACCACCCGGGAGAAGACAGTTGGTGTACCTGGCGTAAGGCTGAAGCTACCAATTCCCTTGCCGAGTACAAGCACAAGCCTCCTCTGAATGAGACGGTATTAAGGAAGTCATTTAGCCAATTTACGAGGATTTATCCTCGGATAATTTGCTGATGGTGCTCGGAAGCTCGTACGCAAAATAACGATGAATCAGTAAATACGATGATTTGGAGCGTGGCGCTCAAACATCAGCATTCTGGCTTCATTGTTATTGATAGAGCGACTCAGTACTTTTACGAGTGTTAATACTCGTAAAAGCAGTGATATTTAACGAGAGCATCTCAATACATTTACGAATGTTGAATATAATGGGTGTCACCGTGGGGCCTTCTGCCGAGATAGACATCGGGACCCACGATAAGGCGCGCATCAACGACGCCGAGCGCAGCGCTTCGGACGCAGCCAAAAGGACCAGAAGCGAACAAAGGGAGCCAGTAACAGCACGATTGGAGAATTATGAAGAAGAGGAGGGACAATTGTATGGCCCAAGCATTGCGGATTGACGGTAAATTTACCTGCCATTGAGAAATTAACTTTCAAAACTTTAAACGCGTTTCTCACGAAGAGACGATTTTCAAAACAGTGCGCAAGCTTCATCTGAAGCTATTAAAAGAGCTAGAGCTGAAATTTCGTACACAAGTTCTTCAAACATCTAGGTATCATGTGACGGGAGCTTTTTTGAAACATTTTTGTACAACTTTTATTAACAATAGCAGTTGAGAAAACATGTGAAAAATCACGTTTTTTTTTCGAAAAAAGTCCGTCGTTTTGTTAACTCTTCGAATTTTGGAAAAAGCTGCCGTGACACGATAGCCAATTGGATACTAATTAATTTTTCAAGAACGGTTTTTGTTTCAGACGAACTAGGTGGCCGGAAACGTGTTCGCCGCTTTTTGCAGGCCTTTAATGAAGTAAATATAACGGTCGCCATTCTGTTTTCTTTTTCAAAAAGATTTATATCAATAAACTAGTACTCTAGAATAAAAGATAGGTACCAAAAAAAATGGAATCTACCCGTATTACTTTTCTCGTAATAAATTAAATAAAAACATATGAAAAACATAGTCTAGATTCCGCGGCTACGGACGTTTTAGGACAGGAGAGAAGGGAAGCTAGGAAGCCCTGGATAACGGACGAAATCTTAAACTTAATACAAAAGAGACGAGGCTACAAAAACAGACGAGACGAGGAAGGACTGAAAACTTATAAGTCAATAAAGTGGGAAATCATTAGAAAGTGTAGAAAAGCGAAAGAACAATGGATAGAGGATAAATGCAAAGAGGTAGAAGATAAGCTTCAAGTAGGTAAGACCGATGAGGCTTACAAAATAATTAAGAGGAACTTCAGGGATATAGGACTAATAAGTAGAAACGTTAGGAGTCAATCGGGGGACATACTGATCGGAAGAGAGGAGAAAGCGGATAGATGGAAGCAGTACTTAGGAAATTTATACGAGGGTCAGGAATTAGGAGAGATATTAGAGGAAGAACCTAGCATTGATAGGGAAGATGTAGGAAAACCTATATTGAGAGAGGAATTTGAAATAGCACTAAGGGCGCTAAAGAACAATAAAGCGCCGGGTGTAGATAATATACAGGCGGAAATTTTGAAATGTACGGGACATAAATAGTAGTAAATAGGATGTTTGAACTGGTAAAATAGATATACGAAACGGGCGAGATGCCGGAGGATTATAAGAGGAATATTATCGTTACTATACCGAAAAAGAGAGGAGCCGACAAATACGAGAACTTTAGAACGATTAGCCTAACTTCCCACGCGTCAAAAATCTTAACCAGAATAGTGCAGAAGAGGATGGAAAAATGGAGCGGAGGAAATACTAGGAGAAGACCAATTCGGGTTTAGGCCAAATAGGGGAACTCGCGAAGTTACTCAGGCGCTAAGAGTAATGTTAGAGAAAACAATAGAAAAAGGAAAGAATGCTTATATAGGATTTGTAGATTTAGAAAAAGCTATTGATAATGCAAGATGGGAAAAATGTTCGAGATACTAAAGAGCGCGGGAATGAAGTATAGAGATAGGAGAGTAGTACACAATATATGCAAAGAGCAAACTGCTGTTATAGAAGTAGAAGGGGAAAGAAGGGAAGTAGGTATTAGGAAAGGAGTAAGACAAGGATGTACGCTATCACCACTAATTTTTAATCTGTACATCGAAGAAGCGATTAATGTGGTAAAATATAGAGTGGATTTCGGGATTAAAGTATAAGGACAGAAACTAAAAATGCTGAGATTCGCGGATGATATAGCAGTATTAGCATCTAGTAAGGAGGAATTAGAATCAGCGTTGAACGAAATGGAGGCAGTGTTGACAGAGGAATACGGAATGAGGGTGAATAAAAACAAAACTAAAGTGTTAGTGTGCAGAGGGCGCGACAGCAAAGCAAAAACGAAAGTACAAATTAATAATGAAAGATTGGAGGAAGTTAAAGACTTCACTTATTTAGGAAGTAAAATAAATTGGGATGGAAGAAGCGATAAAGATATAAAACAAAGAATAGCGCAGGGTCGAGTAGCTTTTAACAAAAAGAAAGCACTTTTATGCTCGGGGGTAATAAACTTAGAAACAAGGAAGAGATTTTTGAAAACGTATGTATGGAGCACGGCACTATACGATTGCGAAACCTGGACGGTAGGGGAGGCAAGTAGGAAGAAATTAGAAGCTTTTGAGATGTGGTGTTACCGAAGAATGATAAAAATACCGTGGACTGATAGGGTTAGAAACGAAGAAGTATTAAAGAAAGTCGGAGAGAAAAGAAGTATGTAGAAAAACATAAAGAAGAGAAGAGATAAAATGGTAGGCCACTTGCCGAGACATGGGGGAATAGTCCGCGATATTTTGGAGGCACAAATGGGAGTGAAGAAAGGCAGAAGTAGGCCTAGATTAGACTACTGCTCGCAAATAGTAAGGGATGTAGGTTGTAGCACAATTATCGAAATCCGTAGGTTAGCACAAGATAGGAGAAGCTGGAGGTTAGCGTCCAACCAGTCTTAGGACTGGTGACCTCATGATGATGATATGAAAAACACCCCCTTAAATCTCCTCAACGTATGAAGTTCTCGAAGAAAACGTGGTTTAAGGAGGTTCTAACGAGTGGTGAGGGGTAAGGGGATTAGCCCTATGCTCGCCATATATGGCGAGTCAGTGTTCCAACTTACAAACGAAAAATTTTTACCCCTAAATTTCGAAATTAGCACTTGACTGTGTCGCTGTTAACGCATATTCATTCATAAAAACTCGTAAATAACCATATTTTATATAAAAACACAACCGCTCTTGCAAATTGACAAATTTGTGAATTTGTTTTCTGCGTGTATAAAACACGGCAACGCTACTATAAAACTCGCAGATTTAGCGTGTATCTTCGTTGGCAGTATGTCGCCATAAAGATTTATCCTAACCTCAAAATGTCACCGCGTTCATGTTGTAAAGGGCGCTTCGTTTCCCAAAGTGAGTTAAATAAAATCCGCATGGTATCTGAAACCGGGAAAGGTAATGCGGGGCGAAAAACGATAGTCATTTGGGACAAACGATGAAATGCTCCTCGTGTGAGATGTATTTATCCTTCGAAAATATCGTAAATGAAGCGAAATTTGGGCTTGCTTCGGAACTGACTATAAATGTCACAATGGCTCATTGCTAAACAAAGTTTAAACCGTCAACCAATACAAGAATGCCAAGGAATACAATTATTGTATTGGCGTTGCCTTTTACCTCTTTAACATAATTTTTTTCTCTCTTAATCCAAATGGTAAAAAATTTTCAAAAAATTCATGAAGTTCTATTTTAAGCTGAAGAATATGTTAGTAAATTTTCATTGCGTTTTATATTTTTGAAAATACCGTTGAAACCTCCTTAGAGCTATTCATACCAACCATAAAAGAGTTCATGATGCAATAGAGAAATTACAAAATAGTGCGCTGGCGTTAGCGAAGTCCCTACAAAACGGGAACCAAGTATATCCACTGCTACAGGCTATAGATGATGCAAAAAATGAGGGAGTTAAACAAAAGTTCGAAAGCGTTTTAAAGAAAGACACCGATTTTAACAGATGAAGTTTGTGATGATACTGCTAATAGTGATATTGCACTTATAGGTTCTTTAAGTGAATCCAAAGAGTATTTTACGTATGCCTGTATTACATCAGTAGATGTCGAATGGTCGTTCTCCAAATATATGAACATATTTTCATCACACATTCTCTGAGATAAATATGGAAACATACCTAATGCTGCAAAGTATTTACGGATGATGATGTTAGTTCATCACGCTAGTTAAGAGGGGAGGTATCGGGTTAGTCACTTAAAATTGACCCCCCCTTTATGTCTCTTAATTTCAATCGAATCGAAAAATTCAAACAAGGACTTTACATGATGATTTATAAATTTTTTGAATATTTAAACAAATTTTCAAAAACTCTGCAAATTGAAAGGGGGCGAACAATTTTTTATTTTTTTAAATGGAACACCCTGTATTTTTTTACTTAAAAAAGTTACCCACAGTTTTCTGATCACAAAAATATATAACTGTTGTATCTTGGTAAGTATAGTTCTTGAGGTATTCATACAAATATATAGTCACATCACAGGAATAAGTTTGGCATAATTCAATTTGCAGAGTTCTTGAAAATTTGTTCCAATATTCAAAAAATTTATAAAAAATCATGTAAAATCCTTTTTTGAATTTTTCGATTCGATTGAAATTAAGAGAAATAAAGGGGGGGGTCAATTTTAGGTGACTAACCCGGTACATACTGTGTTATATTTACTTGTAATAGTTTAGTGCGTTTGTTACTAATTACCTCGTATTATTAATTTATTACCCTTCTTAAGACGCGTACGTCTATGGCGCGCAGCACATTTCCCACAACCTTAGTAATTAATGTGGTATTAAAAATAGATTATTGGATTGTTTTAAATTATCGCAATGTTTGGCATTGCGGAGGTTGTCGAAGGGACGAGTTAACAATAAGGATGACATCGACAGCATTACTGGTCCATACAGGAGGACATATAACGAAGCTGAGCCGCTACTGTAGTTAGAAATCTGCACAGGTTGCCAAAGAAAGTATTAAAAATTCTATTCAAACTCAAATAGTTATTGTTAGATAAAATTGGGGTAATAAAACAGACATCGAAATTGACGTTTCAGAATCAGACGTCGTTAGTTCGCAATACAAGATACTAACCTCTTTCACGTTCTTCCTGACCCTTTCCTGGTGCACCTTCGACTCCCTCAGCACCCTGTATTCGTCGAGCAATCCGTCGTTGAGCTTGCCGCTGTTCCTGAAGACGCTCCTCCTGCCGGTGAACCGCCTGAACGCGTTGGCGTCCGCGTTCTCGTTATCACAGTTTTCGAAGAAGTTTATGTACACGTCGTTCTCCTTCTGGAGGAACTCCTCCAGGCTGTTGGACGGCTTGAATTTGACGACGTTACCGTCGAGCGAGCTGGTGGTCTTCGGCGATATCTGCGACCTCTTGTACTTGTGAATGAACGAGTCGCTGTTGCTGATCTTCTTCTGCTTGCCGCGCCTCCTCAGCCTCGACTTGCTCTTGCCTCCCGGGCCGGTGTTCTCGAAGTCGTCGATGATCATCTTGATGATGTTGATGTTCTCGGGGTTGATGTGGTTCATGGCGGCGGCGTCGACGTCCATCTTGTCCGATTTTATTAACATGGCTAGACGAGTTTAAGGCATCTTCCGGTTGCGACGGCCTTGCTTGTGCTTAACCTGCCGGGGGAGTGTGATCGGATCAAGCGCCGGGCTCATGTAAATGCATGAGCGAAGCTGGAAAAGCTGGAAGCTGCGAAAGCGGTGCATGAAAGAGGCCAGCAGGCTCGTCTTAGGCTCTTTAATCGCTACATGCTAGGGTTTCGGTAATATTAATGATAACAGATGTCACTGCTAAATTACACAGATCTACAATATATACTCCCAGACAACATTAATGCATCAGCGGAACTTTTCATTACTTCTTATAATTTATTGAAGTTTTAAATTCTTAAACATTTTATATAGGTGGCCTAGGATATCCTCTGTCACTATTGATAAACAATTGCAATTGTTTGACAGATGTGAAGTAACATTTTTTTTTATATTTGTAATAATACATTCAATACTATTTAAAAGGCAATAAATGTAGTTATGGTAGTGATTTTTTTAAATTTAATGTCATTAAGTGAATGCATTATTTAGGAAGTAAAATAAATTGGGATGGAAGAAGCGATAAAGATATAAAACAAAGAATAGCGCAGGGTCGAATAGCTTTTAACAAAAAGAAAGCACTTTTATGCTCGGGGGTAATAATAAACTTAGAAACAAGGAAGAGATTTTTGAAAACGTATGTATGGAGCACGGCACTATACGGTTGCGAAACCTAGACGGTAGGGGAAGCAAGTAGGAAGAAATTAGAAGCTTTTGAGATGTGGTTTCACCGAAGAATGATGAAAATACCGTGGACTGATAGGGTTAGAAACGAAGAAGTATTAGAGAAAGTCGGCGAGAAAAGAAGCATGTGGAAGAACATGAAGAAGAGAAGAGATAGAATGGTAGGCCAGTTGCTGAGACATGGGGGAATAGTCCGCGATATTTTGGAGGCAGAAATAGGAGTGAAGAAAGGCAGAGGTAGGCCTAGATTAGACTACTGCTCGCAAATAGTAAGGGATGCGGGTTGTAGCACAATTAGCGAAATTCGTAGGTTAGCACAAGATAGGAGAAGCTGGAGGTTAGGGTCCAACCAGTCTTAGGACTGATGACCTCATGATGATGAAGTGAATGGAACACTTTGACTAGTATACTTAGAGTAGAAGAAATAAATCATCTACGCAACTTAAGAGAAGATGAAGCAATGAAAGTGGTAACTTTAATTGACGAGGGACATAACCAGAAATGTGGTTGATTTGTTAGGAGTTAGACAATCAACAATTAGTCGAACAGTTTAATCGAACTTGGACGTTACCGTAGAACTTCAAGATAAGATCATAAGAAGTCTGCATATACAAGAGTTGAGCGATATCTTATACAAATAGCCTTTAGAAAGAGGCATTCTAGCAGTATAGAGCTGAGCAGAGCCCTAGCAGCAACTTGAAATGTAGCAATTTCTAGATAAACGGTTAGGGAAAGGCTTAATGAAGGAGGATTGGACAGTAGAAGACAAGTAGACCACTGCTCAGTAGAGAACAGAGAGTTACTTGACTGTGTTTTGTAAGAGAACATGTAAATTGGACCATTGACGACTGCAAGCGAGTTTTGTTTTCAGATGAAACAAGAGTAAGTCCTAATTCACCAGATGAATATGAATGAGTCTGGCGAAGGCCAGGAAAGAGGTTTCTGCTTGCAATATTTCTCCGAGGATCTCATTTTCTGGTGGATCAATTTATTTCGATGGTCACACGGATTTGGTTCCTATACAGAGGAGATTAATGAATACATATTCCTACGTAGAAAACATCGTAGAAGAACGTATGATGTCATTTGACCCGATTGTCGGCGATAATTTAATTTTCATGTAGGATAACGCTCGACTCCACGTTGCTAAAGAGGCACTGAACTACACGGTATTTCAATAGAGACGCTCGAAATTTGTTAGGTTATAGAAGCTGGAGGTTAGCGTCCAACCAGTCTTAGGACTGATGACCTAATGATGATGATGAGCGGCCATGTTGTTAACGTAGTATCTCTCAAATCTATTGTGAATTGTTCAGTATTATTCGACTAATCGATCATCTTTAGCCACGAGGCCCATTTTTGGATGAATGGATATGTGAACAAACAAAATTGGCGGATTTGGGACGATAACAATCGACACGAGATACACCAGCACCAAATGCATCCAAAGAAAGTCACTATTTGGTACGGATTTTGGTATGGCGGGATAATCGGTCCGTATTTCTTCCAAAACGAAACTGACATTGAAATAACCGTCATCGATCTGTAGCGGCGAGCGCTACAGATCGATGATAAACAACTTCTTGCAGCTAGCAACTAGATGATATGGATACCGACGACATGTGGCTCCAATAGAACGGCGCTACGTGCCACACAGCGCACGTCACGATGGGCATTCTGTACGAGCGATTTAAGGACATGGTTATCTCGCGTGGCGGCGACTTGAACTGGCTATCGAGATCGTGCGATTTATCGCATCTAGACGCCTTCCTCTGAGGCTATCTTAAATCGCAGGTCTATGTGAATAAACCGCAAACAATTGATGCCCTCAATGTCAACATAACGACCGACATCCAGCAAATTCAGCTAGCCAGATGCGACAAAGTCATCGAAAATTCAATTCGACCTCCCGAATACGTGCCATCAAGCAAAGCCGCGGCGAACATTTGAACGACGCTATATTCTACACTTAATCCCATGAAATATTCTTTCAAATAAGAAAAATTATTGAGTGGATATCTCATACACAACTTATTTAATTTACATTTAAAAATCGAGCGTTCTTATTGAAAGACTTCTTTACCTTCTGCTTGTGAATATTCTAACTCCGGATTAGCCACCAAGAAGCCCAGACACGAACCCCATAGAGCATCTATGGTACTAAAACGGCCAGTTAGGCGCCATATACCCGCCTCTATGACCCTTAGGGAACCCGAACAAGTCGCTCTTGCCGAATGGGAGAATATTCCTCAGGGAACCATTCCCCACCTGATCAATAGCATGGCCAGATGAATGGAAGCACTGGTAAGAACTAGAGGAAGATCTACACCCTACTGAATTCAAATTCGATATATTGGATATTTCCAATTTTTTTTGTAAAGTTTTTCATTAACGCTGTTTTCGTTGCATTTGACGTTATTCTTCCTTTTTGTTATTTGTTCATGTTTTTTCCATAATATTATAATTCTAATGTGTTAAATATTAGTTGAAGTCATTTAATTATAATATCACATAGGCACTATGATTTAAATCTTCGAAAAAATTAAAGTAATAATGTGAAGTTTCACTGGTGCGTTAATTTGTCCGGCCGTTGTCTTGCTGTGAATGGGGAACACTTCGAAGATGTGCTTTAAATTAGCGATTTCCGATATTAACCCATTTTAATTTACTGTTTTGTACTTTTTTTCAGCAAAGAGAAGTCAGTTATTACACAGACGAATTTTAGTTTGCTGATAAGACTTTTCAAACGCCTTGTATTACTTATGCCACCTTGACAAGTTGAAGTTACGCGCAAAAAGGTCAAAACTTTCACTAGACACCGTTCTCTGTTTGGCAACCCTGTCGAATTCAGATTTTTGCATTTATACTGAAACGTTAGGTTTTAAAAAATATTTAATGCAACTCCATATACATTTTACACGTCTATACATAAAAAAAAGAGTTGATTCCAAATAATAACAGAAAAAAGTGTGATGACACCTATTTAAAACACAAAATTGGTTGCCATGGCAACGAAATTACTGGCTCCCACTAAACTGAAAGTTACCGAAAGGCGTAAAAGACTGAAAAAACTTATTTGAACCATTTTTTATACATGGTGTGTTTAAAAAGTTATAAATACTATTCCATACGTATTGAGCACCCTGTATACTATAATATACAGCCTATTATTTAAGTACGTGGCCAAACTTCAAGGGGTATTTCCTTAAGTGATTCTAAGACGAAAAGTATAAGTAAACATAGGTCCGGTAATGCTTCGTTTTCAAAATACAGAGTCAAAACATTTTTTTAAAAATCGTTTTCTCGTAAACATTTTAATAATCCTTTAGCCGATTCTGCTGAAATTCGGCAGTGTTATTTATGGTAGAAATGGACTAATTTAGCCCTAAGTAGATTAAAATTATTGAGTCCAGTGGCGTCCCGGGGGCACCTTAACCTAGATTTGACAAAAAAAAATGTGCGCCACTGACTTTCTGAAAACTTTTATAATTTCTTTCGCATTAAGCAACCAAAAATACAACTTTTTTGTTTTAAAAAGTAAAACCCTCCACAGGTAGAATTCGACATTTGTCCCGGATTGGAACCGAACGACACACAGCTGTTTCAAACTTATTAGTTCTCATCAGTGCCATACACGGCATGCCGATCCAGAGTTTTATTTTTTAAAACCTTATCTGATCGTGCAGAAACACAAGAAATGGGTCGAGGATCGCTTTTAGGTGTAATTCAATGCCTGGTGGGGCTTTAGCCCGATGAGTAGTTGTTTCCTATAACGATTATGTAATAGCCTTGCTATTCGGGAACTACTTTGATAACCGCTTGGCAGTTTGGTAGTTCCTTTCTCGATTTCCGACTTATATGTTACGAACTTTTTTTGTTATAAAAATTAATTTTTTAAAAAACGTTTGACACTGAAAAGTTTGACACGTAAAAAAATGTATCTCGAAAAGGAAGGACCTATGTTTATATAAACTTTTCATCTTAGAATCACTCAAGGAGTTACCCCTTGAAGTTTGGCCACGTACTTAAATAACACCCTGTATACATGCATATAAATATGCATTGTAATTATTCTGCACGTGAGCCTTCGTCCTTGAAACAGAAAAAGGGGGATAGTAAGTAGGGCGACAGGGATGCCCTGTCGCTATCAATACCTTCTTTGTGCTAGTATTCTATTGTTATTCTGTTTACTATTGATTCGTTCTTGCAAAAGATTCGGTGAATTTACAAAGCGACTGGATCATTTCTGTTTTTTCGATCGCTTCCATAAACGTTCCCAAGGTTAATTGCCTGTAGAATAACTCCTGTTATGCTTTGTAGCATTGCAGAAATCGACCCTATAAAATTACGCGGCAACACGCGAAGTCCCATGCACAAGGTCAATAACACCCGGAGGCATTGGGTCTGACCCAAAAATTAATTTTTGCCTTGCAACTGGGCGAGCACTGAGGATTGCGTCATATTCCTTATCCAAGTGTTTTACAGGGGATTGAAATTGAGTTTGTGTGAGGAGGTACGTATGTAAGTTGTGGTCGACGAAATACAGTGGGTTGTAAATAAACGGTCGATATATTTATTGAAATTATGATAAATTATTCTTTCGTTAATCTGGAAACGGACCGAGTTTGGTTGTTAAAACTGTGTCGCTATGCTTTGCTTTTAAACAAAGGAAATTGGTAGTACTCGTATAACTTTAATAAATCATGATGCTTCTAACAAAATATCAAAAATTATTCTGACTAAATCTGGTCGTAAATTTTAAGATAATTGCTGAAGCTACAATAGCACCGTGTATTTACTTAAGTCAATCGTTTCCTGGTTGCCAAAATCTGTCAAGCAATTTCACAAGAGTACAAAATTTCCATGATTCTATTTTGATTTCTTTGTAATTTTCATTTTAATATAATATTATTTTACATCTATTTATGTGACTTCATTTGACAATATCGTGGTGAAGTTGATTCCTGAATGCTCTGTGACTGTGAAGTAAAGGCCAGTAGCCAAATACAGACAGATCCAAATTGATTGACAATGACGACGTCACACAGGAAATATACTAAAGTCATTGAAACTGATTTCTATTCTATTGAAACTATTTTCGTATACTTAGGACGAGTTGACGCTCTCATCGTTGTTACAAATATGATCTCTAGATCCTTATATTTCAGAGACTTGATGCATTGTAAATATAGAGTATTTCAGTTAGAACTATATGATTTGAATTGCGCGCCATTTGTGTTTCAATATTTAACGGCTCATCTACAAACCATTCGACGTCAACTCGCGATTAACAGTTTAACAACGAATAGTTTGTGTACAACTATTTTATGGAAGTGAGCGATCATTTACAGCTGTAGTAAGAAAAATTGGCACAAAATTAAAACAAATTGAAGCGCCTACAGAGTTATCAGTTCGTAACATAATCAATAAATGTGAAGAGATGGATTTTGTTAGGCAACGCTAATACGTTTTCGTCGTGGTCGGTCAGATGAAAATATTGCTGCAGTGAATTAAAATGTACGGGAGTATCCAAACACATCAACTCAACGTCGTGCACAACAATTGAATCTGTCAAGAGCCACCACGCATCGGATTTTAAATAAAGATCTGCATCTGTCAGCATAAAAAATCCAGTTGACGCAACAATTAAAAGTTACAGCCCATTTGCAACGTCGAAATCACGGTTTCTGTGTATAGTGTTGATCTTCAACAGTTTATTTGTAATCTCGAAGTACTTATAAGTTGCAACGAGTGACGCAAAAGTGTACCAAGGCAGGAAAGGTACAAAAAAATCGTATCCAACAAGGCGTCGGAGTAATATGTCATCGAGAGGACCGTTTGTCAAGAACTTAAATTTTGTCAAGAAATTAAAAGTCTCTCATGAAGATTTAGATAGTAATTGGGCATTTGGCATATTAATTAACTCGATTACAAATTGACAATAGAATTATACTTTCTTTTTGCCGTTTTCTCTGATATTTCGCAACACGTGAATTGTCAAAAAGTGCTATTTAGACATCATGTTTCATAAAAGAAGTCCTCGAGGCTCAGGCTTCAAGATAGTTATCGCTCCTTGGAAAATATAACAATGAAATCTGGGCCACCTTATTTCATAAGTTATCAACTGACGAAGCTCCGCGGCACGAGAAGTGCTCAGAGTCTTGGTGTGACTGGAAGAAGGCAAAAGCAGTGAATTCTTTGGACACCTTCCCAATACAAGCCGCCACTTACTAAGGAAGTCTTTGAAGCCATCAAACCGATTTATGAGGACTTGAGCCGAGGTGAGTTTCTAAACAGTTGCTTGGGAGTCTACACGCTATACCGTTCTTTCATTTTTTTTACTAGACAGCAAGTCAATCGGTCGATTTCGTATAATGTGTAGGGAGGGGACGTGGACGGTACGCCCTGCTTCAGGTTGTCCAGTGTCGATACTTAGCGGCGCTACGACAGTTACGTTCTACACGCGAGGGAATGTCCATCGTATTTGTAACGGGGAAAGAATTTTACGTGGGATGTGATGTTGATGGATTTACTGTTAAAAGATGATCAAGGTATTTAAAGAAAAAATATCTTGGCCATATTTAACAGCAAACTATGATCTTTTTTGCATTATTTTTATAATTGGTTTTGCATTAAAAAAAATGCCTTCTAATAAAACGTTAGAAGGCACTTAGTTAAAAAAACAAATAGCTTCTCTTAAAATAATTAAAAATAAAATACAAACTCTTAAAACTTAAAAAATATCCCCTTGAATAAGAAAAAAACTAAAGAAAATTTTCGAAGATGCCTCCGTCTTGCGCCAAACAATAACCCAACCTGTCGTCAAATTCTGAACGAATGTTGGTCAGCATAAGAGGGCTAATTGTTTGAAATAAATTTTCAATATTAGCCCTCAGTTGATTTAAATTATTAGCTCTTTCATGAGGATGCCCGTATAACTTTGATTTAATATACCCCCATAAGAAAAAATCATTAGGTCTTGGTGGCCATTGAATTACGCCTCTCGTAGATATAATTCTTTGGGGGAATATCGTATTCAAATAGTCAATGACTATTCTTGAGTTATGGGCCGGACACCCATCGTGCTGGAACCAAACGTTGTCAAAATTGGGGTTAATGTTTGCCAATGCAGGAACAATTTGGTTTTGAAGAAGATTCAAATAAGTCTCCCCATTTAAATTCCCATCAATAAAGAATGGTTCAATAATATCATTCCCATAAATACCAGCCCAAACATTCAATTTTTCGGGACAGTGTGTCCTTGTATTTAACAGGCGATACTGATTTTCAATAGCCCAATGCCGTAGAATTGATGGATTGTGCCTACCATGTAACGGAAACGTGGATTCATCGGTGAACACGATGTTATAAATAAAATTGTCATCCGCACTTGCACGTTCCATTACTGTGTTACAAAATTCCATTCTACGGTACTGGTCTTCATCGAAAATTTCTTGATGGGCTTCGTATTTATAGGAATGATATTTATTTTTCTTTAAAATTTTGTGAATTTTATCTACACTAAAACCAGTCTCCTCGGAAATTTTTGGGATAGAAGTATTTGAATCTTCTTCTACCATTGCACACACCATTAATTCCTGCATTTCAGCATCCTCGTTAATTCTAGGTATCTTGTGGCATTTACAACCTAAAATGCATCCCGTTGACTTAAACTTTTCGACTACTGTCGATATTGTGTTCAAGGCAGGGATCGGACGATTTACATATTTGACCGAGAAAAGGTCCCTTATTGCACGTAACGAATGTCCTTGAAGAGACCATGATATCAAATCATTTTTTTCCTCAAGTGAGTACGTCATAATTACTAAGTCTAGAATTAAAAAAATCTATTTAAAATTACACGTATTACTGCGAAGTTCACTCGTCTAAATGCCAAACACGTATGCGACGGTAAATGTGAAATCTAAGTCGTCGATCATCACGGCGTACGGCCGGACTCCCCACCTGAGCGGTGGCTAATTTTCCGAGAAGGACCGAACGATGGAACCTATGTACAGTTTTAAAATGAAAGCACGGTATAGCAATGGAAGTTTCAATAATATCCTTTGGAAGTGGCTTCAAAATCTTATTCCAGTGGCAACAAAGTCTTGAATATAGCGACTGATATTGCCGTGTGCACTTTCAATGATCGTCTGACTGATATTCTTCGAATTGTGAAAGTTTTGGAGATGAATACTGGCGTCCAATCATACAATTCTTGTCTAGAAACCGATCGCCAAGATGTCTTTGACAGATGCAGCGAAAGAGACACGCTTCAACATAAAATGTCCGAGGAAAGAGAATGAGGAAGAATATTTAAATATAGAAGGGCAGCTTTATAGTCCTGGCATAGCAGATTAATGGTAAACGTTTTTCAATAGTCGGATTTTTAATTTTTTCATGTCTATAACACGTTTCAAAACTTTAAAGGCGTTTTTCTCGAAACATGATATTTCTCAACGGCACTCAGCATAACTCCAACAATTTCCATTCTTTTCATCCGAATTTTTAACAATACCTTTAAAATAACATTTTGCCACTGCACTCGAAAATTCTGTACGTATTTCACTATACGTACAGAATTTTCGATAAGTTAATTTGAACTTTATTTATTAACAAATGATTGCCCTTTTTGTCTAAAATTTAACGGTTTTCACTTAGATACAAGCTAATCAGACAAAAACCAATATATTTGTGTGACTTTCAATATTCCACGAGCTACAAACATGTAGGTTATAATTTGTTTTTACACATGTAAATTTGTAACAGTTACACTGCGCGCCGCAGAGCGTCTTACATTAGACATGTCATGCGAGAATGGCTCCAGTGTCGCCATTTTTGAATATCTTTTGATAAAAATTTTTGTATTATACTTAAATATAAGCCTAAATATTATTATATATAGGTACTTCGGAGGAGAAGAGAAAGCGGATAGATGGAAGCAGTACTTAGGAAGTTTATACCAGGGTCAGGAATTAGGAGAGATATTAGAGGAAGAATACCTATATAGAGAGGTAGGAAAACCTATATTGAGGAAGGAATTTGAAATAGCACTAAGGGGGCTAAAGAACAATAAAGCGCCGGGTGTAGATAAAATACAGGCGGAAATTTTGAAATGTGCGGGACAGAAAGTAGTAAATAGGATGTTTGAACTGGTAAAATACATATACGAAACGGGCGAGATGCCGGAGGATTATAAGAGGAACATTATCGTTACTATACCGAAGAAGAGAGTAGCCGACAAATGCGAGAACTTTAGAACGATTAGCCTAACTTCCCATGCGTAAAAAATCTCAACCAGAATAGTGCAGAAGAGGATGGAAAATAGAGCGGAGGAAATACTAGGAGAAGACCAATTCGGGTTTAGGCGAAATAGGGGAACTCGCGAAGCTATTCTGGCGCTAAGAGTAATGTTAGAGAAAACAATAGAAAAAGGAAAGATCGCTTATATAGGATTTGTAGATTTAGAAAAAGCTTTTGATAATGTAAGATGGGAAAAAATGTTCGAGATACTAAAGAGCGCGGGAATGAAGTATAGAGATAGGAGAGTAGTACACAATCTATACAAAGAGCAAACTGCTGTTATAGAAGTAGAAGGGGAAAGAAGGGAAGTAGGTATCAGGAAAGGAGTAAGACAAGGATGTACGCTATCACCACTAATTTTTAATCTGTACATCGAAGAGGCGATTAATGTGGTAAATGATAGAGTGGATTTCGGGATTAAAGTACAGGGACAGAAACTAAAAATGCTGAGATTCGCGGATGATATAGCAGTATTAGCATCTAGTAAAGAGGAATTAGAATCAGCGTTGAACGAAATGGAGGCAGTGTTGACAGAGGAATACGGAATGAGGGTGAATAAAAACAAAACTAAAGTGTTAGTGTGCAGAGGGCGCGAGAGCAGAGCAAAAACGAAAGTACAAATTAATAATGAAAGATTGGAGGAAGTTAAAGACTTCACTTATTTAGGAAGTAAAATAAATTGGGATGGAAGAAGCGATAAAGATATAAAACAAAGAATAGCGCAGGGTCGAGTAGCTTTTGACAAAAAGAAAGCACTTTAACTAATAATTAGCACTAATAAACTTATAAACAAGGAAGAGATTTTTGAAAACGTATGTATGGAGCACGGCGCTATACGGTTGCGAAATCTGGACGGTAGAGGAAGCAAGTAGGAAGAAATTAGAAGCTTTTGAGATGTGGTGTTACCGAAGAATGATGAAAATACCGTGGACTGATAGGGTTAGAAACGAAGAAGTATTAGAGAACGTCGGCGAGAAAAGAAGTATGTGGAAAAACATAAAGAAGAGAAGAGATAGAATGGTAGGCCACTTGCTGAGATATGGGGGAATAGTCCGCGATATTTTGGAGGCAGAAATAGGAGTGAAGAAAGGCAGAGGCAGGCCTAGATTAGACTACTGCTCGCAAATAGTAAGGGATGTAGGTTGTAGCACAATTAGCGAAATGCGTAGGTTAGCACAAGATAAGAGAAGCTGGAGGTTAGCGTCCAACCAGTCTTAGAACTGATGACCTCATGATGATGAGGTACTTCCTTAAATATATTATCTTATTACCTTATCTTCCATTCAAGAAAGAAAATTGTCAAAAAGCCTCTTTTTTAGCATTACAGTAGTGTTACCCCTTAAGAATTAAAAGAGTATACCCCTATTGGAACGGAGATGCTCTAATTTTTATATTTAATAAAAATGGTGTATTAATTTAAAATTTATTTCATTAAAATGGTACTGGTGGGCAGTTTTGGTATTTATTGCACTTTAAAAAAACTTCGCTCTACTCCATTCTTTCATTCTTCAAAAAATAGTCACCAAAAATATCATATACGTTTAAAATGTGGTTAGTAAACTCCAATTCAGGTCTATAATACGAGAAGAGTGTTTCAGATGTTTTCTTCAAACTCTGTATTTAGTTAAGTTCAGATTTTGAGAGCGCCTCATCTGTCAATCTAAGTTATTGTTGCCAATTGTATGTCTTGAAAATGTCAGTAGGCTCACAAAACATGTGAACGACATATTCAATCAATTTGGATCGCTCTGTATATCCTACGATTACCCACACAACCTTAAAAAACTAAACTAGCAAAGAATAACGGTAAGCAGACATCCGCCGACAGTGTTCTATATGGTACATTAAACCAATCAAGCGGTGCGTGAGGCCCTCCCTGTATATAAAAGCTCGCCTACTACGATCGCCCCCTTCGTCACACGACGTCTGATCGATAGTACTACGAAAATTGCGACAATTCATAACGTCTCCAAAGCGGTTGCGGATGGCAAATTGCTGTGCAAAAAAAATGCAAAAGAATACCAGCTCAAATGCGTTTATTTCGTGAAATACTCACACAGACATTTTATTAGCTATTATTTTTGTGTATAAAAATCAGTATAAAAACTAGGGGTCTATCTAGAGGGCCGAGTACGTCGGGGTAACTACGATTTGACACATCTTAGCACTGCGTGAAATTTGGCAACATTCGAGGTGGGGGGGGGGGGGGGGGACTGAGCGTCAGAACGGAATCGGGGTAGGCGTCGCGTGCGTAGGTAACCGCAGTGTGCTGTGGACTGACTGGAGTCGGGTGGTGGTAGAGTTAGCGTTGCCAGCAGTTGGGGGGGATGATCACGTCGTTCACCCCCGCCCGGAATCGGGGCATAGAATTCGGAAGTCGAGAGGGAAGGATGGTTGATTTATGTCGTCCGAATTTGGGGAATATCTTGGTGGAATGACAGGGGATAAAATGAAAGGGTTTTAGTAATTCGACGATCAAATTGCGGTCGATTGGAATCTGAGGGCAAAGTTACCTAAGGACTTTATTTGAGTGTCTACGATTGTTCATCGAAGGGTTTAAGGAAACATTTTTATCTACACACACTATACAGAATGTCCCAGAATACATTTTACAGTAAAAAAAACATTGACTGTGTAAAATACAACTATAGTTCAAACAAAACAGAAAGCAATGAACGTCATCGTGTGGCGTAATTCATTACCACTACACTTTGAATTTCATTCGTTTCTAGTCAACAGAAATTTAAATTTGGCGCCCATTTTGAGGTTGGTAGCAATTGACGTAGGTATGTCGTGCGTGGTGCCAAATTTATCGGTTTAATATTTAGATGGTTTAGGATATTCGGTATCTAACGTGTTTTAGCCACAAGTGAATAAGAAAAATGTTCTTTCCAGAACAAAAGTACCTGGTATTAGCCAGCGCAAGCACCATAAATATTTGGACTGTTGCATGCGTTGGGCTGATATTATTTACATAATACCCAAAGAATTAAACGGTCGTAAAGAATTGGTAGCAAATTTGCTTCATTATTTTAAACAAGAACGAGGCAACAAAGGCCCATTGATACCATCAAAACAGTCGCTACGGAAGTAAGTTATTTTTTGGAAATTAGTGTTTGAAAATTATATAAAATAACCTTCTTTAGCGCGTAGCAGCAGCTTTGAATTTAGATGTAGATTTCGACCATTAGAAGAATTTTACAAGCACGTAAAACAGTGAATTGTTAAAATCGCCTTCAAGGAAACGTAGCTATAATAAAAGAGTTACTAATAGAGCTATGCTAGATCCAAGTGCTATCCGTAATAGGATTTATAAGATGTACGAGAGAAGTAAGTGTCTATGTACCTATTTTTCTATAGTATTTTTTATTTTTTTACAAAAAACGTTTGTAATTACAGTGTTTGGAGTAACTTTCATATTTACGGGAGAAATATACTGTTGTGGTTGCTTTATTTTTCCATATTTATAGATGTACAGTAATTTTTTTTGTTTACTTTTTGGCATATTTAAAATATTAAATTGAAAGATGATAATAAATATTTTTAAATTCACATAGAATTTTCTTTACTTGTATGTATGTCCTAGAAATGGGGTTTATTTCCCTAGGTATAAATAACACTTGCTATATCTAACGAATAGACTTTATAAAAAAAAATGAATAACAAAAGAGTTCTTTCTCTCGCAAACATTATTTTAGGCCATAGTGCGTAAACACATCCCTTTAAAGTGAAGTTTATGTAAAATTAGCTTAAAATTTTACTTTGCTAATGTTAGTTATAACACATAAACATAACCTTAGTCTTATGACATTTACTCAATGAACTGAAAACCAAACTGGAATGCTCTCACTTATGCACGGTTACTGTTAAAGGTCATCCCAGCTGTTAGACAAAGCCCGTTGCTGAGAAGTGGTTGCCCGTCCTTGTCACTCTTATGGTGTTAAGTGAGGTTTATGTTGGCGCGTGTTAATTTTTGTTATTTTTTTCTAATTTGTGATTTAATATGGTTAAATCGTGTTGTGCCTATGGTTGCACAAATGAATGGACTCCCAACGGAGAAATAAAATTTCACAAGTTTTATTTTTCGCCAAACGCGAAATTAGAAAACTTGTAAAGATAAATATAACCTTAAAATACTTTTAGTAGGTATTTTTTGTAGAAGCAATTTATTGAACAATATACTAAATAATTGTAATTATTAACTCAGAAGTTTGCTAAATAGATATAAATATATTTATTGTAGATTTCCTATGAAAAATCCTGTAAGATTACAACTATGGATAAAAGCTCTTCGGAGAATAAACTTTAGCCCTAATTCTAGTAGTGTAATATGCAGTAAACATTTTAAAGAAGAGGATTATTTGGAATCATCTGCAAATAAAAATATTTTAAAACAAGATGCAGTGCCTTCACTTTTTAAATTTCCTCATTATAAGTTAAAAGAAAGTCCTAAAAGACGAAAACTTTTTTTGCATGAAGATGAGCCATGTGCACAGAAGGTACTTATTATCTTATTAATCATTGTCAGCAATAAATTGTATTTTAAGAAACTGCTTCTTTTAGATTTCTGTAGAAAATGAAGAAAAAATGGAGCTGTCAGTGCGTAACGTTGCCACTCAGACATCAGGTTTGAAGACTGAAGTAGAGCTGAAATTACGAAGACAACTAAAAAAAGTTAAGTTGAAAGTGAAACGAAAGAATGAAACACTAAAGTCAATGAAAGATTTGATTAAGCATTTTAGGGCAAATAAAAAATTTGTAAACACTGTTTAAAAAAATGTAAAAACAAATAAATTATAAAAGAATATAATAAATGTTTTACTTATAGGTAGTATTTTTGTATTCGTGATATATATATATATATATATATATATATATATATATATATATATATATATATATATATATATATATTATATAGTCAGCCAATAAATTTAAAATAAACTGTATGTGTAAAATATGTTGTTTTATTTACAAGAGAAACTCCTGTATTAGTTGAAAATAAAAATTTCGCATTTTCCTGATGTTTTAAACCAGTGAAAATATTCGTTTCCTGTCTATAAAAGAATATTAATATGACCAAAAAAAATCACCAACAAGAGTTTAAATGTACGCAAATACCTAAAAATAATCCCGCGAGCGGCGGGAGCTTTACCTTTTCTACCTGTCTATTGTTTAAACCCATAAGCGCATATGGGTAAGAGTGAGAAAGCATACCACCCCAGAGCAACGGCTCTTTTCTAACAGCCAGGCTCACATTTTTAACACGACGCGCGCCTTCCAGTCTGGTTTAGAGTTCACTGCATTTACTTGATTTCTATAGTATTTTTGGCAATGTGGCAAGAGTGGTCGTCTCTGACGCATCAGGTACATTATGACGTGCACCGATTTTTGTTCTGTATGAACTATAGTTAAACCTTCAATAGTCTGCCTCTGATGAGGATCTACATACACAACACATCTGGAGAAAATTAACTTATCAACAAAACTGTATATCAAACAGTCCAATGCCTTGGCAGAGACAGTGAGTTAGACGACATTAATGGTTCAGTAAACGGAATAATTATAACAATAATTTGACTATTTATTAAAACGTTGACTAGAATTTTTAAGCGTCCTTTACATTCAACTACGCTTACGAGGCGTTCCTTTGTGTTGAACATCATGAATTTTCTCGTAGTAAACATTCTGCTTTCGACAGAATTGTTTTCCTTTTCCACAACGCTTCCGCGAAATACTATACGCCAAATGAGATCATTTTCATTGTTGTTTCGGGCTTTCGGATTTCTGGAATACGTTTCTCAACTGCGGCGCAATTTATCCACACACCATCTATGCGGATCACCGGCGTCGCGACGTCTAACATCGAAACCTTGCCAAGAAGTTTTGGCAAAAAAATATCGCCGTGATATAGCAAGAGTATTCGTTCGATACTCGTAGTATTTTTTGTGTGTTGACAATGGATATCGAAAATATGGGTGAAAGTATTAATTCATTTTTAACCAGATTTTTACTTTTCCGCACTCAACTATAGTTGAGTGCGGAAAATATAGCTAGTATATATAGTATATATACTAGCGGAAAAGTAATGTAATCGTGTAAAGAAAAATGGAAATTTTTTTTTCGTTTATTTTTCGCTTTTCGGTCTAAAAACAAAAAAAAAATGGTTTTAAAAAAATGTTGTCTGTGTGTGTGTGTGTCGTTGTTATTTATTCTTGTTAGCACGATAACTAAATCGTGTCGGATCGATTGGGTTTTGACTGATTCTGATCGGGGACGTCTCACAGACGACACCTATTGATCTTGAGGTAGATAGGACACACCCCACCCTGTCCATGGGTCGTGGGAAATCACGATGGTGGACTAATTGAGAATTTTCTTTGTTAGCATGATAACTCAACGAAATCGTGTCGGATCGATCGGGTTTTGACTGATTCTGATCGGGGACGTCTCCCAGATGACACCTATTGATTTTGAGATGGATGGGACATACCCCACCCTATCCATGGGTCATGAGGAAGCACGATGGTGGACTATTTGAGAATTGTTTTTGTTAGAACGATAACTGAACGAAATCGTGTCGGATCGATCGGGTTTTGACTGATTCTGATCGGGGACGTCTCCCAGATGACACCTATTGATTTTGAGGTGGATGGGACACACCCCACCCTGTCCATGGGTCATGAGGAAGCACGATGGTGGACTATTTGAGAATTGTTTTTGTTAGAACGATAACTGAACGAAATCGTGTCGGATCGATCGGGATTTGACTGATTCTGATAGGGGACGTCTCTCAGATGACACCTATTGATCTTGAGGTAAATAGGACACACCCCACCCTGTCCATGGGTCGTGAGAAAGCACGACGGTGGGCTATTTGAGATTTTTTTTTTTTTGTTAGCACGATCACTCAATTAAATCATGTCGGATCGATCGGGTTTCGACTGATTCTGATTAATGACGTCTACCAGACGATACCTATTGATTTTGAGGTGGATGGTGGACTATTTGAGATTTGTCGATTTCGCATTGAATGAAAAAGACATATATTCAGCCTGTATCATATACGAATGAATGAAAAAAAAATTTTTCGTTCGATCACAAACGTATTGATACGGCACTGAAGTAGTTGCCAATGAAAAAAGTAAAACTGTCGCATAAAACACATATTCCGCATTTATGTGTTGGTTTATTTTTTCTCCGCCACTCAATTTCGAGATAAAGATGTTCTACGTGCGTAAAAGTCCGTTTTAAGGTTTTAAAACTATTTATTTTATTTTTCAGTTATTGCCATGATTAAGAGAATTGTAAACAAATGTTTTAGTTCACGTAGACAAAGTTTTTCAATTTTGAAATGACATTATTTCAACCAATGATATATTTTTCGATTTTATACCCTACCCCTTCATCTCATTTAATGGTGACATGATATCTGAAAGAGCTTTTAATTCTCTATTCAATAATTAAAAAGTTTTTGAATTCAATACAAAAAATGCATAATTTGATTTTTTTTTAAGAAGCGTAGGTATTTTGGAATAATGACTTCTATTCAAAACTTATTAAAAACTCCATTCTCTAGCTTGATTTTGGAGGAAAAAGTGCAAATTAAAACTCTAGGTAGGCCCACTCCACAAATTAATTTAAAATTAGCCGTGAAAGGAAAAAATAAACAATTTGTAAGAACATTTAATAATAACTTATTTAAAAAACATTTGTGGTTAAGTGGATGCGATGTATTGAACGCAGTGTTTTGTTTTCCGTGTGTTTTGTTTGGCGGGGAAACATCTTGGACCAAAACTGGAGTAACGGATTTAAATCACATAAAGGAGAAAATAAAAAAACATGCAAATTCTGCTGGACACATGAATAATGTTTTGAATTTAGCCATGCTAGGCACTGCAAATATTGCGACAATGCTCGATTCTGCTCATCGACGAGCAGTGGCAACATACAATGAAGCGGTTTCAAAAAACAGGTATGTTTTAAACATTATTATTAACTGTATTCGTTTTTGTGGAAAATTTGAACTGGCCCTAAGAGGACGCGATGAATCGGAAACATCATCCAATCCAGGCATTTTTCGTGGGTTGATTGATTTCAGTGCCGAATTAGACGGGGCTATGAAGTATCATTTACAAAACGCGGCGGCTTTTAAAGGAACTTCTAATACTATACAAACCGAGCTACTTCAGTGCATGCTTGAAGTTTGTCACGATGAAATAACCATTGAAATTAAAAAATCCACTTTTTTTGCTATAATAGCAGACGAAACTACAGACGTTTCTACAATTTTTCAGTTGGCTTTAATATATCGTTACATGGTGGGTGGAAAGCCTGTAGAAAGATTCTGGAGTTTTTTAAAACCAGTAGGACATGATGCAGAGTCATTGGCGGAGTGTTTAAAAAGTGAACTAGACTACCATGTTAAAAATGACCCACATAAATTGATTGCTCAAACATATGATGGAGCTGCCGTTATGAGTGGATCATCGAATGGAGTTCAAACCAGGATTAAGATGAGTTATCCAACTGCCCAATATGTGCATTGTTATGCGCATCAATTAAATTTAATTATGGCAAATGCGGCTTCTGCTAATCGGAACGTACGAGCATTCTTTGCAAATTTGGGAGGGTTTTGCTCATTTTTCTCTAAATTCGCACAATGTACCGCAGTTCTTGATGAAGTAGTAGGAACTCGATTACCCCGATCAGCACCTACAAGATGGAATTTCAATTCTAGAATAGTAAATACTGTGTTTGAAAACAAAGAAGAATTTCTGGAATGTTTAGAATTGATTGAGATGAAAGAAAGTCACATACAACATCCACCTACTATTGATAAAGCCAGTGGATTGAAAAGAACTTGTAAGGGATAACGATTTTCTATTTTGGTTAGGTAATTTTCACAAAATTATGCCACATGTCAACATTCTGTATAATCAGTTACAAAAAAGAGAAACTGATCCAGTTTATGTAAAAACATCTATAGATGGTTTTATTAGAGAAATTTCTGCAATACGAAATAGCACCGAAACCGCCACAAGCACTGAAGATGAACCAAATAAAATACAACCAATAAAAAGGAGACGAGTAGACACTTCTACGGAAGATAAAAATAGAGAACTAAAGGAAGTGTGTGACATTATAATGTTTCAAGCTAAGGAGAGATTTAATTTTACTGGACACTTGGTAGCATCCAATTTACTTCTCCCAGAAAAATTTTCGGAATATTTTAAAAAATTTCCCAAAAATTACTTAAAACAAACAGTCGAATCTTACCCGTTTTTGGACATAAATACCGTACCGAGTTGTCCTTAAGTTATCAAAGAATTGAGTTTAGAAATTTAAGCGGAGCTCTATCACTAAATACATTTATTAATTCCAATAAGCTAGAGTCAACTTTTGAAGAAAGTGCTAAATTATTGAAAATCATCATATCAGTACCTGTTTCGTCAGCAGAAGCCGAAAGGTGTTTCTCGACTTTAAGACGAATAAAGACATCTTTGCGCAACACCATGTGCCAGGAAAGACTGTCGGCTTTGGCTATGCTCTCCATTGAAAAAGACTTTATTACAAATATCAAAAATTTTAACAACAAAGTAATTGAAAAATTTGCACAGTGTAAAAATCGCAGAATTGAGCTCATTTACAAAGAAAATTAGGTAAGTTTTCAAATTAAAAAAGTTAATAAGAATATCCTTAATATGAGATAAATATTTATCTCATATTAGGGATATTCTTATTATTCTTATGATTATCATTATTTTTATGTATGGTGCACCCCCAATCAGGTACTCCAGGCAACCTCTAATGTGCCTGGAGTACCTGATAAATATAACACCTGGTATTCGGGTCACGGACGACTATTGTAGCGCAACCTGGTGTTTAATAATAAACTGGCACAATTACACGTAAAATTCCTTCAGAATGCATCGATCTTAATAGGTCTTGGACCTTGAACTACTTCCTATTTCTCGAGTCTCGGTTATATGGATTTTCCGCTCTTTGTTGTTGCTGACGCGGGTTTAGATGGTAGTGGATAGAGGGCGCCACGCGTCAGTTTGTTGTGTTGACACCGATCAATTATCCTAGTGTAGAGGTTCTCCCCTAGATGGGGTATTAAAATAATATGTCACGGCAGTTTTATTTTCAAAAATAAGGCGATTAGGAAAGACAATTTTAAACAAGCGTTTCAGGGAATTAAGAGAGGCACTTTTTAGAATATCTTCCGATATATAGAGTGTTTTGAATAAGCGTGATACACTAAACATGCGTTAAATATAAAAATACAATTTGATTAAACTTGTCGCTCATTATTAATATTTTTTACTGACTTTTCAAGTCGCGCAGTTAGTAACAATGATTTAGATGACGGATATGATGACTTGTAAGTTTAAACTCAAATGGAGTTAAAAAATGAATAATTTAAAAGATACATTTTATATTAATTCAATATTACTAATATTCCTTTGGCCATCGTATGCTTAATTACGCAAGCCTACAAATTTTGACATTCTGAAAGTGGTTTTGGGTTTGATAAGTGATTATAAGTGAAATATATACGCTGATTTCATATTTACCTTCCGTTTTTGCCCCTCACATAAGGTTTTTGATCAACTGAATAATCAGAATAAATTAAAAACTAAAGGAGACATTACATTTTAATAGACATTAAAAAACATAGCAGAAAGCAACAACATAAATAGTTTTGAGTCTCTAAAATTTCTTTTCTTTGAGAATCTCTCCCTTTTTAAAATTTCGTTTTGTAGTTTTTCTTGTGTAATCATTCGTTGGGTGTTCTCTTTTCAGAATCCAGCAGCAATCTGTCATCATGACCACATCCCATCAAAGTTGGTACATCCTTTCCATCTCATTTATGTCTTGATGGAACCTTTCAGCTTGCTCCTCACTAACAGCAGCAAGATTTTCTGGAAAATAGTCCAGATGAACATGCAGAAAATGAATTTTTATGTTCATATTACCATCAAGTTGCTTAAATTTATCCATTTTGTTGACGATTTCTTCATACTGCTGATGTTAATAACTACCTAAAAAAATTTCTGTTCAATTTTTAAAGCATATCCAAGATTCTTTTTCAATTTCTGTAATTGTTTCTTCAAACTGCTGGTCCTGCATTAATTTTCTCATTTGTGGTCCCACGAAAATGCGTTCCTTTAATTCTGCTTCAGAAAGAGCTGGAAATTTGCCACGTAAGTACTTACAGCAATTCCCAACCTTATTTACACCTTTTACATATTGCTTTATTAATCCTAATTTAATATGAAATGGCGGCAAAAGCATTTTTTGCGGATCAACCAAATTTGCATAAATAACATTTTTTGAACCAGGTCTTAAGTTTATAACAAAATATATTTGGTGTATCTTTACAACTTCTAGGCATTTTTAAAACAAAATAAAAACATACGATGCCGACGCGAAGTCACCGATAAACGTACACACATTAAAAAAGTACTACGGCGACTATGTAAACACCTGAATAGCATAAAACCAGAATAA
Organism: Rosalia funebris; assembly: GCA_037954035.1. Classification (NCBI taxonomy): domain Eukaryota; kingdom Metazoa; phylum Arthropoda; class Insecta; order Coleoptera; family Cerambycidae; genus Rosalia; species Rosalia funebris. Next base: position 3,685,505 of record JAZFAV010000019.1, on the reverse strand, counting down.
CCTCACCGGCCAATTCTGTTTCGGTAAATTCCCGACACGTGTGTACATTTCAAATCGATTAAACACAGGGGCGCCGCAAATATTGAGGCAAAATTTTATTTTATAGAACATGGTTTTAAAAACTACAGACTATTGTACAATGTACATTTACAAATACTGCTGCGTGATGTAAACAAAGAACAGTGTTTCTGTGGTTCATGGTATGTAATTAAGGCAAGAAGTTCGATCACAAGATCTTTGTGGGCTTGAGTTATTAGCAGTGTATGTTGTTTAGTTGAAAAAATCCTTTCTTGGTCAACATTAACGGTTTCCATCAACGGTTTTCTTTGATAGGAAACCATTTGATGTTCCAAACAAAATTGTAACTGGATTCGCTAGATATCTTTTTATAGTGTATTGTCCACTTACGATGTGCAGCTTCTAAATACAAGTTCTGGCAATCACTCAACCTGTATCGATATAGTAAGATTTACAGAAGTGGACATTCGTCAATCATTATCATAACTTAAGAACAAAGTGACCTGTGAAGATGATCATATCCCGAGTTTCCTTATTAAAGACCAGCTCAGGGGTCTTAATAGAGCCAGTTCTTATATCGCTTCTAATACTCACTATTTGAATTATAATCGTAATTATCCAGACGCACATTATTTATTTAATATAACGTGTTTAAATCTGAGACCTTTTTAGTATCATCTTGAGTACCTCAAGGTTCAAATTTAGGGCCATTATTCTTTGTCTTATTTACAGACGTTTTGTCTCTAATGTCACATCGTCTTCTTTTTGCCGATGACATTATTTTTAAATATCGTATAACCTGCTTAGATGATCAATTGAGGTTGCAAAAATGTATCGATCTTGTTGTGTCATGGTGTTCAAAGAATAAACTATCAATAAACATAAATTAGTATAAACTTTGCTTACATACCTTAAAGAATCAATTACTAGTATTTGACTATTCCCTTGGTGGGACAGCTTTAATACCTTTCGAAAATATTAAGAATGTTGGTGCGTACTTTGATGATAAATTATCGTTCGCTGGGCATATCAATCATGTGGCTCTTAAATCATATAAAACCCTTGGTTTCGTTATTAGAAACACGCCAAACACGGCATAATGTAATAAACACTGCTACTTTAAAATTCTTATATTTTGCGTTAGTTCGTTCAAAATTAGAATATTGTAACCTTATTTGGTTGGCATCCCCGGTATCTAAATCAAATTAAACAATTTGAAAATATTCAATGGCGTTTCTTAAAGTATTTATCATTTCTCATCGATAATTATTATTCAGTGAGAGGTTACCGTCATACTCTGCTTCTACAAAGATTTGATATCTCGTCAGTGAACTCTAGAAGGGTGCTTACTAGCAACAACACCTCTACATAAGGACAAAGCGCTCACAAAATTTTAGCTCGTGACGTCATGAATGTAGGCCTTTCCGATATGGAGCGAAGATGTAGGAAGCCAGCTTACAGGTGGCGTAAACACGATCGAGACACCACAGATGTTTGCAACGTTGCCAGACTACTACGATACTAGCGAATATTAGGATTCCAGTATATAAAAGATGTATCTCTTTCTCTTAAATTACCATTTTCTTCTTCAATATCGTAAAACACATATTTCCATAAGATGTTCTTTCCCCTTTTTTTTTAATGTGGTATTTCGTAATTTATTTATTTAATTATCAAATACTACTACCTTGCTCGACTTCCCTAACAAAAATACTTTCCTTTCGGAGCCGGCAACAGCGCTCATCTGGTACGCTAACCTGTGAACCTAGTGTTGCTATAATCAGCGTTATTTCCTGCATTTTTCTGAAATCAGAACTATTTATGTGCTTTTAAGTGCGTGAAACTTGTACCTAATATTTCGTTGTATATTTAGGTATACAATTTATATTGTTAGGCGTATTTTTAAATACGTAAAACCATATATTTCGGACTTATAACCTGTTGCTTTTTTGGCGCTCCGTCGGTTTGTTTACAGCACAGTTTATAAGTTTTTGTTCGTGTTCAATTGTATGTTTTTCTCTTGGTTTCGGCTAGTTTTGTGGTAACTGATACTTAGTGAAATTATGCCTCAAAAGTGTTGTGTTCCTCGCTGTAACGGAAACTATAAAAATGGGCCGAAACTTCATGTTTTCGGTTTTCCAAAGGACGTAAGTTTACGACAAAAATGGCTAAAAGCGATACCCCGAGATGAATTTCAGCCCACAAACAACACGAGAGTATGTGAAGCTCATTTTCCTGAAGGTAGTATAATAAAAAGTGCAATAGTTCAAGACTCAAACACTGGTAAGATTTTTACAATAGATTTACTAAAACCACGGCTAAAAGAAGACTGTATACCATCTATTTTTTTAAATTGCCCCATTTATTTATCAAAAGATGTCAAAATACGGCCAAGTAAAGATGAAAAGCTCAAAAATATTGATGAGTTAAATTTGTCAAAAGCCCTTGAAATAAGCAAAATTGAGCTTGAGAAGCACGAAAAAAACATACATTTTGACAATTTTGATAAATTTATAGTAAAATTTTCTACATTTAAACTACCAAAAGACTGGTTTGAAAATGATGAAAATTGCTCTCAACAAGACTTTTCTCAAATTAAAACGTTATTGTCTCAAATTTTAATAAATGATGTATTTTATCAACGATGTATTGCCGTTAATTACATATATAGGTGGCTATTGTTGCTATATTACGTTAAAAAAATTAAAATGTGCCAGCTGTAAACAAAAATTAGTATATGACGAGCAATTTATTGTTGAGGACAATTTTGATCTCAATAATAAATTAAATCGTGGAGGACTTTTATATCCCCAAGGACAAGTTATAAATGTTGTATCTGTGACTTATATAATCTTCAATAAATTAATAAATGAATTTGAGGACACATTTCTAGAAATCTATAATAAAAGATCGTTCATGGTTTATTTAATTTTGGAATATTGTATTGAACAGAAACATGTCTCACATTTCGATGGATGCGCTAACCATAATGGAAAAGACATTTTAAAAATTATTCTCAAAAGTATTTCCAATGCCCTCTTAAAAAATTATTGCGCTAAAAATAGCGACCATTTAAAAAAAAGAAATAAAAAAAGAAAACTCGATACATTAACGAAGTAGGCCATATACCTACCTATACATGCATAAATATTTTTTATAACTAAAAGTATATAATTCGGGACCTATTTCTTTAAAAGTTTAATTAATGTATTTTCATGGCTTGTGTCCTATAATATATTTTTTATACCTAAACTCTCACCTCAACACTAAGTTATGCACGATGTTAGGTAGGTAAATGAAATTTGAAATTGCATAACATGAACTTGCATACCTATATTATACCTACTAAGTAATAATAATTAAGAGAAGGTGTGGAATAGTTCAGTATATGTATTTATGTGTAATAACCTCTTTTCAGTAGTGTGAAAAATGTTTGTTATACATAAATACATATCCTGAATTTTGGCGCAGGTGTAGAGGAGTTGGGAGCCTGCACTTAATACTACATCTAGTATTAAACCAAAACTCAAACATAATTTTTGGGATTTGTCAAGAAGCCTGTCATATAACTAGCGTTCTTTAAAATACGTTAACTATTGATAGTTTTAGGTTAGCACAAGATAGGAGAAGCTGGAGGTTAGCGTCCAACCAGTCTTAGGACTGATGACCTAATGATGATGATGATTGATAGTTTTCATAAATATTAGTGTATGTATCCCCGTATATGATTAAAATTGCACGGCCTACATTGATGACGTCACACGACAAGCACTAAGGCCTTGTTATTCAGTGGGTGTTGTTACTAGCCTCTCATCTTTATTTAAATTGTTCCATAACAGCACAGATGCACCTGTATTACTAAGCATTTTCCCCCCTTTTCATGGCGCCCAAATGCTTACAAGTTTGTATTATTTTTTATGTATTTTAACCTTGTAAAATATTTTATCTAATATTAAATATATTCGTGATTCATAACTTACTTCTTTTTCTTTATATTACATTTATTATTGTTTATTGTTGAATTTATTATTGTTTATTTATTATTATCATCCTGCTTCATACTTTGAAGCTTACTAACTGATCTATCTGATGAATAGTTAATTATATCATAATACATAACCTCATCTATTGGGTTGTTCGAAAAGTCGTTTCGTTGCACAGCTGCAGCCTTGAGGCCGCCCTCCATATTTAAACCTGATATTTAACTGTTGCTTACTGCCGTTATACTAGTGAATTTGTTTCATTATTGTGTGTGAACTTAATTGAAAATGAGTGAAACCGAGCATTTTAGGCACGTTAGCAAGGCTTTTTTATTTAAAAAAAGGCAAAAACGCAGCTGAAACTTGCCGCAAATTGTGTTCTGTGTACGGAAAAAATGTTATTCAAGATTGAACGTGTCAAAAGTGGTTCAAGGGATTTCCATTTGGCGATATTTCTCTAATGGACGCCCCAAGGTCAGACTGACTTAAAGAAGTTGTTCCCGAGCATTTAAGAGCCTTAATTGAGGCAAATCCTCGCCAAACCATACGTGAGCTTGCAGAAAAAATCGGGACGTAAAATACAGTGTACAGAATCGCCTTAAACAATTTGGGTTTGTCGGTAGACTCGATGTTTGGATTCCTCACGAACTCGGCGGATCCAATTTAATGGGTCGCATCAACATCTGCGATATGTTAAGGATTCGTCGACGTAGCGATCCCTTTTTGAGAAATATGGTTACTGGAGATGAAAAGTAGATTATTTACGATAATGTCAGTCGAAAAAGATCATGGGGAAAGTTCGATGAACTTTCTAAATCCATACCAAAGGCAGGGCTTCACCCCAGGAAAGTTTTGTTGTCCGCTTGGTGTGATTTCAAAGGAATCATTTATTTTGAGCTATTCCCGAGGAACGAAACAATAATTTCGGACGCTCACTGCGAAAAACTACAAAAATTTAGCCAAGCCATGCAGGAAAAGCGCCCAGAACTTGTAAATCGTAAGAAGGCCGTTTTCCATTACGACAACGCTCGACCTCATACTTGCATATCCGGGGGAAATGGTTGGAGTTCAAGTGGGATGTTTTACCCCATCCACAGTATTCTCCAGACCTCGCGCCCTCGGATTTTCACCTATTCCGCTCCATGGAAAACAGTTTACGAAACTTAACATTTGCCAATGACAAGGAGGTCAGAGATCATTTAAAAACCATTTTTGTAAAGGAAATCATCTGTTACCTAAAGTTGTGTATAAAAGTGGTATTAAGGATCCAAACGCTGCCTTCTAGCAAGATATTATCTTAAGAGTGTTATGAAATATATTTTTTATTGGTCGTTGATGCATCTTTGTTACCGTGCTGATAAAAACTACTTATTATTATCATTATGGATTACCTTAAGATTCTCTTTGACTTATTTTGGTGTCTTACACCACACCATCTATTCTACTAACCTTAGAACATATATTAGAAGTAATTTCTTTTATAAATTTTATTAACGAGGCGCATTTTCATTCGTCGATAAATACATAAGTCTAACACTGATATACAATTTCTTGGTGTATGTTACCATCAAAACGAATATCTGGGAAGGTACTCACCTGGGCTACTTTTTCACCCATCTTGGGCGTGTGGATGCCGCTCTGGAACAACTTCGCTGAACCATTATCTTGGAAGGAAAACTGGAAAAGAAAAGTGAATCGTAATTTGCAATTTTTTTTGTAAAATATTAGGTTGACAATACTAAACTGGTTGACAATAATAAACTGGCTGGTATTTAATTACAAGTGTCTATTCCAGAAAATCGCAACAGCGACGGACTAACGATCGATATGCTGCTGATTGCTGATGTTCGTTTTTATACAACGACATTGCCACCGTATGTTATATAGAGATCTGTTATAGGTTTGCCTTCACTCATAGCTGCTTTTACGGGCCTGCGTCGTTTGTTTGAATTTATGTGTTTACATTTCTGCGGTAATGTCAAAATAAACATGTCGTGAGACAAACAATACAGACCAGACTTATTGCAAAGCTGGATTGATACTGTAGATACTTAAATTGATACTAACTGTATTATCCTTAGATATTTACTGGATTGATACTTAGATTGATCTATTAATATGATCTATTTTGTAATGTAATTAGGAATCGAGAAAACTACTATTAGAGTTGTTTTATTTTGTACTACTGGAGTAGTTGTTTTCTTTAACGATTTTGTAATAGTCTTACTATTCGGGAAGTACTTGATAACCGCTTGGCGGTTTGGTGGTTCTTCTCTAGATTCCCGACTTATAAGTTACTGGCATAGATCGTATCGATTTAGATGAATACCCCACAGATTTGATTCGGCATTTGTCCTGGATCGGCGTACCGTGTACGGCGCTGATGAGAACTAATAAGTTCAAAGCAGCTGTTTGCTGTTCGGTTTACATCCGGGACGGGCGTCGAATCCTACCCGTGGTGGGTTATCCTTTCTTGAAAAATATGAGAAATGAAATCTGGGTAACCTCATTTCATAAGTTATCAACGGACGAAAATCCGCAGCACGAGAAGTGCTCAGTCTTGGCACCTAACAGAAATTATAACCAGAGGGTTCACTCTCCGGCGGTACTTTTATCTTTCGCTTACAAAGGGCATGCCGTCATGCAGCTGTTCAACGGCGGCCTTCTTTGTATATGGGGGATACTTCGTTATGATACTTCGTTATACAGGGTCCGGCAGGGACGTATGGAAGATTTGAACGGGGCGCCAAGCAAGGTGGGGTGAACCTAATGTTTTCGGAATAGGTAGTATCTACTGGTCACGAGATGCCATTTTAGTTGCCATGGAGCCGTGGTCTATTGAGCATCGTGTGTTTGTTTACAACACTTTCATTGAAACGGGTCGTTCTGTCATTTAAACACAGAGACGATTCCGAAATTATTTTAACGTTGGCCGTCACGGTCGTGTTCCGAAGTTTGAAACGATCATGAAGTGAGTGAGTAGCTTTCAAAGAACTGGATCTTTGAGACCTGGAACTGCGCGAGGAAGTGATAGAACGGTAAGGACCCCGGAAAACATTGAAGGGGTGCGTCAAGCAGTTGAAGCCAGCCCTCGTCGATCAGCCGTACGTCACACTCGGGCTCTACGGATGCCAGACCGCTTAATTCGCCGAATTTTACACCTCGACTTGGATTTTCATCCGTATAAGATGATGGTTGTTCAAGAATTGCAGCAAAACGACTACGGCAGACGGATGAGGTTTGCAGAAGCGATGTTGCAAATCTTGACAGATGGCATTGTTTTGATAATGAGTGACGAAGCCCACTTTCATTTGTCAAGGGTGGTTAATAAACAAAACTTCCGTTATTGGGCATCTGAAAACCCGCAAGAGCTCCATGAACGACCTCTCCACAGCGAAAGGGTAACTGTTTGGTGTGGCATTAGTCGAAACTTCATTATTGGTCCGTACTTTTTTCGTGAAAACGGCCGGACCGTCACTGTCAACACAGATCGTTACCTACAGGTGTTGCGTGATTATTTTCTGCCAGAACTGAGAAGACGAGGTATCAACCTGAATACTATATGGTTTCAACAAGATGGGGCGACTTGTCATACATCAAGAGCAACAATGGGTTTTTTAAGGAACACATTCCCTGGACGTCTGATTTCATTGCGAGGAGATGTGGAGTGGCCCCCTCGATCACCGGACCTGTCACCATGTGATTACTTTTTATAGGGCTATCTCAAAGCACGAGTGTACATAAACAAACCACGTACACTCGAAGCCCTAAGTGAGACAATAACCCAAGAGATTCGAGCAGCTCCACGTAAATTGCTTCAGAGGAGTATGCAGAACTTCTCACAACATCTTAAGGAGTGTTTCGACAAAAATGGAGGGCACTTAACTGACGTTATTTTTCGTACCTAATCAAATTTTTTTTCTTACTCTTAACTGGTTTTATAATGGCAACATCTAAGGTACACATTCAAAAAATAAAATTTGAGTTTAGATAAAAAATGAGTGAGTTACAATTTTTTCAAATCTTCCATACCTCCCTGCCGAATCCTGTACATCCGCCACGTGCTAGTTTAGTTAGCTAATTCTCGCTGGACGACGAGACGGGGTAAGGAGGAAAACTTAGCGGACGGGGTCCTTATATTCGACATGTCTCGTGAGAATGGCTCCAGTGTCGCCATTTTTGAATACTGTTTGATAATAATTGTTTGTATCATACTTCAATATATGCCTAATAACTTCCTTAAATATTATTATCTTATTACCATTTCTTTCATGCAAAAGAATTGTAAAAAACTCTTTTTTAGCTTATTATGGCTTAGCTTATTTATTTAGCTTATATGCCAAAAATCAAATTGTCAGCTTATTATGTCAAAAACTCGAATAAAGTGTTACCCCTTATTCGAGTATTCATTAATATTTATTATAGTGCTATGATGTCTTTAAACTGTGGCTGCATTATAATAGTGGTCTGAGTTCAACTCTGTTGCGACTCGCCGAAATAGACCCTTTATTAATCACAAATAAAATCAGAGATGTTTCTTGTGGTTCCTTCTCCAAACCCCACCATCAACTAAATGACATTTATTCAATTATTTTGCGTTAAAGCAAGAACACTTTCATCTGTTTTTCGAAAAGCTGTGTAGCATTTCTAGATCTCTAGCATGTTGAGGAATTATTTTATCGTCTTTTCTCAATGTGTCCTAATGTGGTATTGCCAACAAACGTTTTCTGTTACGCGTATCCGCGATTTCTTTGGTGGATAAATATCGCGGTTATTTAAGCTGAAATGAAAATTATTGATTAGAAAATCGAATTTAGAATGTTTATCGTAAAAATGTACAGTTGCACACAAACTGTTCGTTGTTGAACTGTTAATCGCGGCACGTCTTCATCATATGGTTTGTAGATGAGAGTCGTTAAATATTGACACCCTATCTTTGACTGAACACAAATGGCGCCCAATTCAAATCCTATAGTTCCAACTGAGACAGCCTATGTAACAGTAAAATAGTCAGTGCATTAAAAGCGAGAGACTTGAAAATAGTAGTAAATCCGAATTACACAATAAAAAACTGTGGTTAGTTGTGGACGAGACACTCGATTCTGAAAACATACTGTGGCTAACATTATACACTTGATTCGCTTCGACCGTCATAGGGGCACTAGTTATATTTTGAGCCTAATAATAAAAAGACACTAATTTGTCATTGAAAATTACTTTACAGTTTTTCAAAATATTCTTCTTCATGATCTCTACACCTTTGCATGTGTTTTAACCATTTGTCAAAGCATTTTACTTTTCCGCACTCCACTATAGACGGAAAAGTAATGTAGTCGTGTAAAGAAAAAGTGAAGAAATAATTCTTTTGGGTTTATTTTTAGTTTTTCGGCCTAAAAACAAAAAAAAAGGTTTTTACAAAATTTTTGCTGTGTGTGTGTCGTTGTCGTCGGCATTTATTCTTATATAATATATAATGCCCCTCGTAGTCACTATAAGATTGGATTGGGAAAACATACGTAAACAGGAAATAGCTCAGTATCCTATATTAAGCACATGACAATATTTCAGTCTTCAATACATCAAGTGTTACTATTCCTCTACAATTTTATGTTATAAGCGATGTTTACATGACATAGACCATGTTTAGACTGACGCAGAAGTATCCAACACGTTGTATAATAATATTCGCTTACTGTAAAATCGAAAGAAAGTCAAAATAATATTACAACTAACCTCTGATAGCCACTTGGCGTCCGATTTCTTCAACGAGCGTTTATTTTTCTTCCCCCGACTTTTGTCGCAAAGCAAAGACACCTGTATCATCGTCGAGAACTGCTCGAATCTGTTCAAGATCAAGTTTTCACTCACTTTTATCAGTTATCACAAACAGGTTATTAACACATGTTATTAAGAGGATCCGTCGTCAGTTTGATGTAAAGTTCTTGACTTGAAAAACGTTTAAGATTAAATATAACAATGTCGAGGAAATGAAAGTATTAGTAAACAGTCGCGTACGGGAGAAAAGAAGCCGGACTTAGGAGCAACAGGCGCTAGTCGACGGGCATACTTCTGAAAGCAAGTTGCGACTCAGGCGATAGGCGACGTCCAGACGCCATTGGACATTAAAACGGGAGATGTGGAAACGTCATATGGGAACGAAGGGGACTGCGGAACGTGATGGTCGTAGGGATTATTGGAAGAACAGTTAAAGGGAATTATGGAGAGGGTATTTATTTCATTTAAATTTACAGGGTGACTCTGGTGCCGCGACGTATTCCTTTGAAGAGGTGTTAGCAGTGGCGGCTCATGGTGATTTGTCATGGGTGGGCAACAACTAACTATTAATAGGTTATATAGTGCAAAATAATGAAGTAAAATATAGTAAAAAAAAACTTTGACTCATCACTCTATGTTAGTCGCTGTACAAGTATATGTTAAGATTTAAAATTCTTTCAGCTTTCAAGTTGAAAAGCACAGCACTATAATTGCATAAAACTAGTAGAGACTCTTATGAATGCTACACAATTTTTATATTTACACATTTTCTAATACATTAATAACCAAAATAATTTTACTTAATAATATAACAAATACTGTTATAGAGAAATTCTCTCACGTTCGCCATGGTATAAATAGTAAATAAATACAATACTAAGCAAACACAAATGTAAAGTACCAACTTCCACAGACAGAACGCCGCGCAGCACTAATTTATTGTAATTATTGTTAAAGAACCGTTAAAATTTTGAAAATCCTAACCTACAGAGTACAGACCTTGCTGAAATACAACGTTCTACAATGTCTCTGAAAACTGAACTCGGAAATACGGAGATCGGAGATTCTCGATTCCTTCCCCGTTTTGCCGAAGGCTTCTTCAGCAGGGTGGTCTAGTCCACCCGTGTCACAGCTTACTCGAGACTCGAATAAGCTGTGTCCGTGTTTCAAATAGTTTCATGTAGTTTACACGTGTATAATTTTGTTTTTATGTCTTCAAATCATTCGTAATTCTATTAATTAATTAAGTCTATTCATGTGTTTACTGTTTATTTAATTTTATATTCCAAATTCCCATGTTTCTATATTATTGTGAAATAATTTAAACTTTCAAGGGATGTTGAATATGTAATATATAGTGTATTTGATTAATTACATATTACATAATTATATTTTCACTAATTTCTATAAACGGTAAATAACGACCTTTGGAACTGTGTGTTCCTCTTCTTCTAGGAAACAGCTGGGTGGGCACTGCCCACCCTGCCACCCGGGCACTGACCAGCCGCCACTGGGTGTTAGTAGAGACAATTTGCAGTCAATTGAACCATAGTATGTATAATGCCATTGTTGATAGTTTTCGAGATATTTCAATTTTTGTGTTTTCTTAGAAATGTACTATCTAATAGGTACTACTAACTGTAAAATTAAAAAGGATGTTTTTTTTGTATTTTATTTTACTTCTACCGTTAATACACATAGTAGTTCATGTTATGTAATAAAAATTATGTTAAATTATTGATATGATAAAAATACAGGAGCTAAAACCTGCAAGGGTTGTTAGAAACTTTAACCTAATGGTACGTTCACCAGGATTTATTTAAAAATTTGTGAATATATTAAACGTACGAATAATTTTAAAAACTTCTATGCCTCATCACCTTTCGAACGACGTATAAATTTTTTAAAAATTTCCTGTTACTTCCAGGAATAACACAAAAATAGTAGACGCAGACTCAATTTAGTCCTCATAAAAATTGGGAAACTAAATAAAAGTCCATAAATCTATGTTACATTTCATTTGATCACGTTTATAACAGATTTGCGAAGCAACTACCTCTACTCCTTATGCAAAAACGAGACCGTTTCCTTATTTCGGTTCTAGTAATCCCGGTGGAAAAATTATTTCGTAGAGTTACTGCTGCATCTTGTATCCTACGTATTAATTGTTCCCGAGTTGTAATTTCGGTCACATACATGAGTACACCATGTGCCCCCATACATAAAAATCCAGAAGGGTAAGGTCGGGGCTCCTAGCAGGCCATGGTATAGGCCCTCCTCTCCCAATTTGTTTGGGAACCATTGATCTAATAATGCAGGGCGCTTTAAACAAGTTTGGCAATTGGTGCAGGGAGAGGGGACTCTTGGTCAATCCCTCTAAGGCTGAGGTGATGGTGTTCACCAAGAAATATAAGTGGAACAAAACATGTCCGCTGAATCTTGGTGGCCAAGAACTAAGCTACAATAGTGAAGTGAAATACTTCGGAGTAATCCTGGACGGGAAACTGTCATGGGGAAAACATCTAAGTCACATATGTTCCAAGATCACAGCAACACTTTGGCAACTGAGAAGAGCCATTGGTAATAGCTGGGGCTTGAAGCCGGAAACCATGAAATGGATGTATGAGGCAATTCTCAAACCCCGACTGACGTATGCAGCACTGGTCTGGTGGGAGAGAGCCTGTTTAAAGTCGGAAGCCAACGGACTTAACAAGCTAAAAGGATTGATTCTTAGAAGTATAACCGAAGCCCCGAGATCAACACCGATCGAGGCGATGGGGATACTGACAGGGATACCACCTCTTGATGTCATCCTGAAAACGGAAGCCGCAAAGGTAATGCACAGGGTGGGAAACATGAATAGGAAGGTAAGAGATCTGAATAGACCCTCAAGAGAGCTAGCTGAGGAGGAACTCCTATGGATTCCCTCTGACAGTACGGGTGTTCACTTCCTGTTTGACAAGAAATATAAGATCACCTTCACCAGTAAGACCGACAGGATGGAGGGTCGATCTGGATTGCCGCTCAATGGAGACATCTGGTACACGGATGGAGCCCAGAGTGGGAACAGAGCGGGTGCGGGGGTGTATAGGCGATGCGACGGGATAGGTAAATTTCCCTTGGGCAAATACACTACCGCACTCCAGGCTGAGCTAGTTGGAATTACATACGGTGTTCTGGGGGCCGACCAAAATCGGACCCAGGAGAAGGTATGTATCTGCTCGGATAGCAGGGCGGCGTTGGCAGCCCTGAATTCAGCAACGACAAAGTCGAAGCTGGTCTATAATTGCTATGAAGCATTGAACCACTTGGCGGGGAAGGGACCGGTGGAACTTTTATGGATATCTGAGCATAATGGCATTAAGGGAAATCTAATTGCAGATCGCCTTGCCAGAATAGGGACCAGGGAAAACCTCCATGGACCAGAACCTGCAGTGGGAATAAGTCGGAATCTGATCAGAGACCGCATCAATGGCTGGGAAAGAGACCAGCGCAATAAAAGATGGAGAGGAGTAATGGGTTGTCGAATAACCAAACTCTTCATCCAATACTCAGAGATTGAGAAATGGGCCCAAGAATTCATTAAATTGAACAGGCACAAAGCCAAAACCCTGGTGGGAATCATAACAGGCCACCATAGTAGCCTGAATGCATATAAGCACAAGCTGAGGCTGACTGAGAGCCCGGCCTACAGATACTGTAAAGAAGACGAGGAAACCTCGATTCATCTTATTTACACCTGCCCCGCACTGGAGGAGAAGAGGTATCTTATATTAGGGGCTCCTGTTATCCTAGGGGAGGCGAAGATTAAGGCGGGGACGTGCCTAAATTGCTCCTTTTATGGGATAGCGTTTTTGGATAATGACCCGGATAAGAGGGGATCGCCAAGGGACTACCCATGCGATCAGTGGCTGATGAGGCCCAAACCTATATAATATAATAATAATTGATCTAATAATGCTCTTATCGGTCGATACTAATGCGCAGCACATCCATCGTGATGGAATATCATCCTACGTCTGCTTGTTAGAGGTACATTCTGTAAAAAAAGGGCTAAATTTCCGCTGGAAACTTGTTAAAATCAGGTAAAAACTTTCCTAATCATTATCTTTCAACTTAGAGAACATTAAGCCTACCTGCTGAAGCTATTTCTATACTATTGATGGAAGTAACAGGGAATTTTTTAAAACTTTGTACCTCATTCGAAAGGTGATGAGGCATAGAAGTTTTTAAAATTATTCGTACGTTTAATGTATTCACAAATTTTCGAAAAAAATCTTGGTGAATGTACAATTAGGTTAAAGTTTCTAACAACCCTTGCAGATTTTAGCTCCTGTATTTTTGTTATATCAAACTATTTAACATAATTTTTGTTACATAACATAAACTAGTATGTATATTAACGGTAGAAGTAAAGAAAATTAAAAAATACGATCCCTTTTCTGTTTTACAATTAGTAGTATTAGGTAGTACATAATATAGAAAACACAAACATTGAAATATCTTGAAAACTATCAACAATAGTATTGTGCATATTATGGTTCAATTGACTGCAAATTGTCTCTACTAACACCTCTTCAAAGGAATACGTCCGTTACCAGTCACTCTGTAGATACGAGGCGAGATTTCTTTGGAATCTGCGTGGTATTGAAAATTACTTGGAATGGTATTGGTTGTCAAGTTACTGCTATATACAGAGAGATCCAGACTGATTGAACATGCTGCTTCACGCAGGTTGTTTATGTATTCGCACGTTTGCTGTGCTTTTTAACGTTCACAGGTCGTACGGTTGGCAACAGTGATTTAAAATGATGGGTAAGGTCATCTGCCATGTGTCTCATTTAAAATGAAGACCCGGATATTTTTGTATTTTTTTTAAATCCAGACTTGAGCTTTGGCACAATTGTAGTCCTGTATAAGACGTACATTTCGAGGCAATCAACTAAAATTTAAGTAAGAAATTGAGACAACGGCAAAAAAAAAGAAACAAATTGTCAAAAAGCCCCTTTTTTTAGTTTATTACAGTGGCGTTACCCCTTAAGAACTGTGTCCTAACTGAATAATTTCTCGAAATTGCGGCCTGAATAGCTCTGAAGATTGCCCGACTTGACGGCGCCCGATTTTTTTTTCTGGTGCTACCTAAAAGAAAGAGTATACGAAAATAAACCGCGACACTGGAACTAAAGACAGTTGTTGTGAAAATAAATTTGTTACGCCGCTGATTAGTGCCACAGTTGTTGACCAGAGGGCATTTGCGTGTAGCCATACACCGCTCCCCGCAAGTAGGCGAAAGGAGAACGATTCGAGACTTGTAATCGAGTAGTCCGCAGCTAAGTTAAATAAAACCAAGAAATAAATTGTCGAATAATTACAAAAAAAAGGCGTATTTTATTCCAAACAACAACAAAGAAAAAATACAATTATGTGCGAATCCCGCACAACAGTAATAGAAACGAAATTCGGGTAATATCAATAGAAACCTTGAAGTTAGTGATGGAAAATGTAGTGGCTACAGCAAGATAACGCGAAGAAGAAGAAGGCGGTCACCTACGAGACGAGATCTTTCGCAAACAAACCTCCAAGGAATACACCTTTCGTTATCGTTTGAAATAATATTATTTTGAACTTATTAAATACTATACGAGCCCAGGCTCATAATAGTTCAGACAGGCATAATTTTACAATTAATACATTTAAATAAAAGTAATAACACTCTCAAGACTATTCAATTAAAGAAAAATATTGGTAACAGAAACAAACTACAAACTAATTTAAATACGATGAAATATTACTACGTTATGATGTGTCAGTGACTGACACATCATAACGTAGTAATATTTCATGGTATTTAAGTTAAAAGTTTATACTTTGTTTATGTTACCAATATTTTTCTTTAATAAAATAGTTTTGAGTGTTATTACTTTTATTTAAATGTATTAGTTGTAAAAAATGTATTAGTTGTAAGATTATGCCTGGCCAAACTGTTATTACGAGCCTGGGCTCTAAATAAATGGGATATCTACTTCTGCTCCACCTTGTAATTACCAAAAAAGTTTTCATATAAATATCATGTATAAACCGTCTCTTGGTTGGCTAGAAAATATGTTGACTTTCGACTAGCGTTTAATTGTGATATATTTATGATAGTGCACTTTGTAAGAAGAATTGTCAATTCATGGGGATTTAAATACAATGTCGTTACGAGGTAATTTTGTCGGTGACAAACAAAGTTCGATACATCAAAACACATACGAAAATAACCCTTCACTATTATCCAACGTTCTCCGTTTTTAAAAACGCACACACACACCAAAACAACAGACGCCTACTACGATCAGCGCGACGCGACGCATCAGAAAACATGGGACGATCGCGATTTCACGCGTACGCGTTTATTCTTCGCTTACTCAGCGCGCTTCCCGTTGATCCCGAGATCGTCGCCGATGAACATCGCGGTAGGCTGGGGCGTCTTCCGCGCGTCGTTCGAGACTGACTCCGAGGCCTACCGCGACATTCTTCGTACCGAAATAGATGTTAATAAAAGCCATTCAGGTGCTGACAACGGGGATTGATCAAAACTGCGATCGGTGACGGCTGTCGTCGCCCCCGACCAAAAAAAATAAATATTTGCGATGGCGAAACGGGCGATGGCGGCGTGTTCAACGGTCCGCAGCCTCGTGGACTATATTTATCGAAAGAGGATGATGGCCTAGATCGCTTTTAGTGCGGCATCTGATGCAGAGAGGAGGTGTGGATTGGAATTCCAGTCGGATACAAATAGTCTAGGATCCGGCAGGTATCTGTTTCTTTTCTAATGAAACTTAATCCAAATGAATGATTAATGACAGTGTAATACATTGGTGCTGGGTTGCCTATCAAAAATTAGCCGCGATTATCTCTATCTAATTAATTATATGGTAATTAATTTATTTTAATGAATTCCAACTATATTTTGAAGTGAATACTTCTTTGGCGGCGTTCTGATATTTGACGAGAATGGACAGTGAATTGGAAAAAAATGTAACGTTTCGAGATTTCGTTACACGTGAGAGAAAAAAGATATAACGTAGAGAGAAGGAGAAGGAGAGCTATACATTTGGTATACCTAAAACACAGGCTTCGTTACAAGACAGAGTATACAGATATATAACATAGAGAGAAAGAGAAAGAGAGCTATACATCATATATATCAGTTTAGACTATCCGCGTTTCCCTTTTGTGCGGTCCTTCGTCTTTAACGCCCACTCATACGCTAAGTCCAAGATCTAAGTTGCTTAAAGGGGGAATAGTTTAGGAAGCATCGCACGAGCAAGAGAGAGAGCCACGTATTCATTGAATACTAGGCAATAGAAGAAAATATAGTATGGCGCGCATGCGCGCGTTATAGATGTACGCGTCCAGACGCTATATATTAACAACTGAAGCAGCACGCGTGTGTACCGAATATGTATCATTGTGTTTAGTAATTATTTACGTTATTTACATCTGTGTTCTGTGATTATTTGATAATATCCTTGAACCGTTTAACTTGTTAAAATCTAGAAGATATAATATATTTCATTCACCGCTCCCTACTGCCACACAGGTGCAAATGCACTTGGAAGAGGCGAAGCCAAAATCCCTTTGATTCTCTGGGGAGATTTCAATGTAAATTTCGGATCCAATGATGATTCTTTGACGTTGATTAACTTTCTTCGAGAAACATTTGGTCTGCTTATAAATAACAATCCCAAAGAATCAACAACAAAATCCGGAACAACAATAGA
Source organism: Rosalia funebris (assembly GCA_037954035.1). Lineage (NCBI taxonomy): Eukaryota > Metazoa > Arthropoda > Insecta > Coleoptera > Cerambycidae > Rosalia > Rosalia funebris. The sequence goes on along the minus strand of JAZFAV010000019.1, from coordinate 3,667,966 downwards.
TGCAATTTTACACGTTATCTAGAAAATATCGAATCACGAACATATATTTCATATTTTAGTTATCCCAAACCAATCATATCAGTATTACCAATTGAACCACCAGCCGATGATAGTGTAGATAATGAATGAACCGAATATTTTTTACACAAATTTTATATTGTTATATTTCTTTTGAAATTATCCCTCTCCCTTTCTCTCTCTCTCTCTCTTTCAATCTCCCACTCTTAATCTCTCTCATTTTCAATTCTAAAGAAGCATTCACTTCTATCACGTGTACTGTGCTGCACATGATATATATTTTTTTAAGTGAATTAAACGTTATTTGAAAGAAAACGATGGGAAGAATTAAAAAAAAAATGGTTGCCGGCTCTCAGTCAGCCACAACCTCTAGGTTGTCAGATGTAAATAGGTGTATTATTGTTAATAATGGTTTGTATAATGATTATTTGCGTGTGCGTCACAGCTAACAATCGTATGAATCAATCAACTGACATTTTTGAACAGTGTCGTGCCTAAAACACATTTCAGGATAACAGTTAGTACAATACAAATCCGTCAACCTATGACAGAGTAATGAAAAGGTTCTCCACAAAACAACATTCAATGGAAGTGATATTTCCATCAAAATAAATGAAATAAATTCAACAAAAATCAAAATAAATGAAACAAAAATGAAATAAATTTTACGGAAATATTGAGACGCCAATGAATGAGATTATACAATAAAACTAAGACGTGACTTCATAATTGCATTTTGTTCGGCAAATTATTAACTGTCTATGCCTTACGTAGTTGATTGAAACATATGTCGCTAGACATACGTGCTGGTAATTGTGGCATATTAGTAACAATTGCGACTGGTGTAGCATGCAGTGGCGGCACGTGAGATTTTTTTAGGGGAGGTAGAATATATTTATCTACCGGCGACACTACTCAATGGCGCCGCAGACGAAAATTTTTTAGAATTTTCAAGGTCACGCGTTTTCTTGAACCTTTAGAATTCCAATAAAAAATCCATTTATACAAAAATATAGACTTTCGCGAGAATAATTTTTAGAATTTGCTACCTTTTCGAAATAATTATAATTCTATTTATTTACATATTTACTTACGAATTACAGCTACTAAGGGAATAAACAAAATAAATAAGTTTTATTGAAGTTAAATATTGTTTATAAACCAAAAATTAGTTCGTGAAATTTATGATCAATACCTAAAATTTGAAACAAACCTCGAAATTATCACTTTCAGCACAATTAGCACATTTCCCCGCCACCCTTGAGGTAGTGCTACAGAGCGTTACTTTTTTTTTGTTGTGGGTTGTTCGCCGGTAGCCATATTGTCCCACTTAAACTAAATAACACTTCTGCAAAATAAATTAAAATAGTACGAGGAAAACGCAGAGAAAAATAATAAATAAAGGAAAATAAAATACGTATTCTTTAGTAGTGGTTGCCATGATTTAAATTAATTACTTTCGCTCTAGATGAGTGTAAGCAAACAAGTGTAAACAAGGATACAATGTGGTGTAGTTAAAATAATTTTTCTGTATAAAATGTTATCAGAACTAATCGTATCTCAGCTGCAACAATTGAAAAAACCAATATATTAATATTGATCAATCAGGGCAATGAAATATGTATTGCACAATAAGGACATTAAAAAATTATTACTATTTTAGTATTTTTTTATTGAAAAAATACAAATCACATTTTTTACCAAATGGTGATATTTACTTTAAAAAATATCTTTTTCTAAAATATATATTCAGAATATGTTCAAAGAACAAGACTTCAAAAAAAAAAAAAATCGCGTCATTGACTGATATGATTGACGTTTTAAATGATAATGAAAAATTAATGTTGTCCAGGAATTTACCGCTGTTATGTATGGCGTCAACAAATCTACAAGTGTAAATAATGCCAGATATGATATTAAAAAAAAATATATATAGCAACAAGAACTAATGGAAAATTAAAAACAAAGTAACTAGTTTTGACTCTAAACTGATCCCACCTTGTTGGGAGTCGTCAAAGCAGAAAATGTTGTGAACTATTTTTATCCAGTCGATGTGGCTAAATGCAACAGATCCATGTTGTGTGAAATTGAACGCAGAGGATTGCCGTTGGTCATTACCTGATGGTATTTTAGAACCAACATGGTTCATTGATGACCCGACGCCGATGATAGTCGAAGACTATTATCCAAGTCAGAAAAGGTAACTTCTGAAGACAAAAAAGGCACGGATGAAGGTTCTGATATAGATGAAAGCTCTGATGATTCAGATGAAGCTGATAGAAGTTATAAAGAAGAAGAAGGAGATGAATAAAAAATAATTTAGGTTTATTAAATTCATGTTGGAAAAATATATTTTTTTAAAACAAATTCATTATTTGGTAAAAAAATACGATTTATATCTTTTGAATAAAGAAAAATACTAAAATCGTATTGTCATTTTGTAATGTCATTATTATGAAATACATATGTCATTGGCCTGATTGACCAATATTTATAAATGGTTTCTTTCAGTCATTGCAGCTGAGATACGATAAATTTTGATAACATTTTATATAGAAAAACTACTTTAACTACACCACAATGTATCCTTGTTTACACTCGTTTGTCACACTTATCCAGAGCGAGAGCAATTAACTCAAATCATGGCAACCAATACTTGCGGTCATTTTTTTACAAGCATGCATATATTATCGTGTACAGTCAAAATCAAACTTCAATGTAACATATATTTTATCGAAAAACACGAGTGTATGAGTGTAAATAATTAACAATAATATACCTGTTTACATCTGGCAACCTAGAGGTTGCGGCTGATGCTGATTGAGAGCTGGAAACCATGTTTGTTTTAAATTATTCACATAATTTTTTTCAATTACCTAACGTTTAATTCATTTAAAAAAAAATATAGTTATAATTCATTAAAATAAATTAATTACAATATAATTAATTAAAGACAATCGTAGCTAATTTTTGATAGGCAACCCAGCAGCAATAAATTACATTGTCATTAATCATTCATTTGAGTCAAGTTTCATTAAAAAAACAGATACCTGCATAAATCAACTGCCGGATTTTGTACTAAAACACGGATATTTGTAACGGGATGTCAAATATTATATTAAAACAGAAGAACACCTTTCCATAACATCGAAATATTACATGCCACTCGACACGAATTTCGCCAACAAAGGATAGGTGACTAAAACTAAATTTTAAACTATCTCTAGTCTCTCTATTTACATTTTCTATGTACTTTCAATTATTGATCAATTAATGTCATTATTAACTGTATAAAAACAAGGGACTGTTATATACATATTGGAAGGGTAGTATTTTATTTTTTGCCTTCTATTTGCGAACGGCAGTTCTTTCGTCGGTGAACAATGATCGATATCGTCATCTTGAGGTCATCAGTCTTAAGACTGGTTGGACGCTAACCTCCAGCTTCTCCTATCTTGTGCTAACCTACGCATTTCGCTAATTGTGCTACAACCTACATCCCTTACTATTTGCGAGCAATAGTCTAATCTAGGCCTGCCTCTGACTTTCTTCACTCCTATTTCTGCCTCCAAAATATCGCAGACTATTCCCTCATGTCTCAGCAAGTGGCCTACCATTCTATCTCTTCTCTTCTTTATGTTTTTCCACATACTTCTTTTCTCGCCGAATTTCTCTAATACATCTTCGTTTCTAACCCTATCAGTCCACGGTATTTTCATCATTCTTCGGTAACACCACATCTCAAAAGCTTCTAATTTCTTCCTACTTGCTTCCCCTACCGTCCAGGTTTCGCAACCGTATAGTGCCGTGTTCCATACATATGTTTTCAAAAATCTCTTCCTTGTTTCTAAGTTTATTACCCCCGAGCATAAAAGTGCTTTCTTTTTGTTAAAAGCTACTCGACCCTGCGCAATTCTTTGTTTTATATCTTTATCACTTCTTCCATCCCAATTTATTTTACTTCCTAAATAAGTGAAGTCTTTAACTTCCTGCAATCTTTCATTATTAATATGATCGATATAATTCGTATTTAAAATTATACTAAATAAAATCGTTTTACAAAACCTGGCTAAATTTTCAATAACGATTTTGCATAACTGTGGCGATATTTCGATGACGCAGCGTTCAATTTCGGCCTTCAATGCTTGGGTGGTCATGGGCGTGTTGGCGTAAACCTGAGACTTTAGAAAACCCCACAAAAAAGTTCATAGGCGTTAAATCGCAAGATCATGGCAGCCAATTCTGATCACCAAAACGGGAGATGACACGGCCAGGAAATGGTCCAATCAGTCTGTCTGAGCCCCTATGTTAAATGGTCACTAATTAGCAAAAAGGAAATTTGCGCATATAGAAAATAAAATTTCAAGAAACTTACAGTTTTTTGCCCTCAAAATGGCGGCCGCTAACATAACCTAAAAAATTCGCAAAAGCAAAAAAAACCTGTTTTTCGCGAATAAAAAAGAAAGTTGTGTTCGGATTGGAAAAAGTTAAATGAGAAAGTTGTTGACAATGAAAAAATCTTTTCGATTCAATGTTTTTAAGACCGAATCGATTTATTACTTTTCGAGATATATCGAAAGAACCGTTGAAAATTGCGTATTTTTGTTTTTGCTCTAAAAATAACAATCTTTGATGAAAATATTTAATAATTTCAGAAATGTAGTCCTAAGTGAGACGAAAACAATCGTTTTTATACAATTCCAATTTTTTTTTTTTTCAAAGTTTTCGTAAAAAAAGGTGTTTTCGTAAAATGGCTTTTCCATCGAAACGGATGGTCCTACAGACTTGTTCGAGGGCTTATTTTTTTCGTTAGGAGTTGTACTACAAATATATTTTCGGCAGCAATCGACTTCTTTGAGTTTGTATATAAAAAATCGCGTTTGAAAATGATGTGATTTTCGTACATCGGTTTTATTATAAGAATTTATTCAAAAAATCGATGTACGAAAATCACGTCATTTTCAAACGCGATTTTTTAAATAAAAACTTAAAAAAATCGATTGTTGCTGAAAATATATTTGTAGTACAACTCCTAACGAAGAAAATAAGCCATCGAACAAGTCTGTAGGACCATCCGTTTCGATGGGAAAGCCGTTTTACGAAAACACCTTTTTTTACGAAAACATCTTTAACTTTGAAAAAAATATATATTTTGAAATTGTATAAAAACAATTATTTTCGCTTCACTTAGGACTACATTTTCTGAAATTATTAAATATTTTCATCAAATATTGTTATTTTTAGAGCAAAAGCAAAAATACGCTATTTTCAACGGTTCTTTCGATATATCTCGAAAAGTAATAAATCGATTCGATCTCATAAAAATTCAATCGAAAAGATTTGTTCATTATTATCTACAACTTTCTCATTTAACTTTTTTCAATCCGAGCACAAATTTCTTCTTTATTCGCGAGAAATCGTTTTTTTGACTTTTGCGAATTTTTTAGGTTATGTTAGCGGCCGCCATTTTGAGATAAAAAAAAACTGTAAGTTTCTTGAAATTTCATTTTCTATATGCTCAAATTTTTTTTTTGCTGTTTACAATTAGTGACTGGGTCATTCCCTATTGATTGGACTAAAAAGACTTGTCTACGATCGTCAATGTTTCACGGGTGGTTCGGCACGTGGCAACCTTCTTCTGAAACCACATGTCTTCAAGAGCAATATTTTTTCAATTTAGGCACAAAGAATTGTGCCGATCAAGAAAAAATAATGCCATTTTCAGCATGGGGGGCAGTAATGTACTCAAAATCGACTATCAAATTCCTGGCAACAAATTGACTGTTTCCCAGTGTTATTATTTATTATTGTACTAGCCTTTATTATAGATAGACATTTCTCTAGAATATCTATTTAATTAACCATGAAATTGTATTGAGTCTAACCCGTCATTAACTGAAAATAGATATTGACGTAAACGGTTGGGAAATATATTATTTTCTATAATAAATGTGTTTCACAGCAGTTTCATATTGTGTTTAGAATTTATGAGTTTTTTTTAACTTCGATAAAAAATGTAAAACCACGTGAATGCTTTCAAAGCGGGGAATGAAAATATTTTCTAAACTATTTCCTAACATAATCCATTATTTTTTTGTTTTCACGCAAAACTCTAAAATAATGAAAAATTGCTCTAAAAAATTACTAAGACTTATATAAGAAAATGTATAAAAAAAGATAACTAATGATATCTTATCCTATTTCATTATATAAAATTGTTTTCTAATTTTAACGAAAAAGATTTTATATAACGGTGAAAAGTTATTCTATAATGACGGAAAGTTTATCTAAAATTGTATTCCCTAAGAAGTTGCAAGATTTTTGTTTTTATAATAGATTAATTTTAAATTTTGACAAATTAAACTTTCAAATATGACGAAAAGCTTTCTAAGATGACAAATCACGAAAATATTTTAATTTTAAAGAAATAACTTTATCAATTGAAAAAAGTTTCTCTACAATGGCAAATTTCTTTTCTAACAAGTTGTATCAAATATATTTCTTTGTAGATTTCAAATTTAGAATTTTGTCAAAAGAGACTTATCGCAACACTTCATAAATGATACATGAAGATAATATTCATTCTAATTTTGAAGAAAAAACTTTCTAAATTGATAAAAATCTAAAATGGCAAATGATAGAAAGCTTCTTCTTCTTTAGTGAAATCCAAGATTTTTCTTTTTCCGAATATTGACAAACTAAACTTTCAAATATGATGAATAGGGTAAAATGACAAATGAAGAAACATATTTCGAAGGTAATAAAACATTTCCAAATGAAAAATTCCAAATGATAGAAAGTTTCTTCTTTAATAAATTGCACCTAAAATTTCTCTTTTTATAATAGATTTTAAAATACGAATTTTGACAAAAGAAACGTCTAAACATTATGATATGGCTTCTATATCGTATTACATCTATATGATTTTCTAATTTTAATGTTTTGTAATGGCGAAAAATTACTCTATAATGGTAGAAAGTTTCTTTAAAATTGTATATCCTAATGTGTTGCATCTAGAGTTTCTTTTTTTTTTTTAATTTTAAATCCTAAGTGAGAGTAATCATAAGAAAACCACCGGAAAAACAATTCAAAAATTTTGCTTGGCTTTATAAAGGTCCACGGATTTCAATATATTTTTTTCCAGTGATTTCATCATAAAGCTTTTTTAGATAATTTTATCCTTTGAGTAATTTGAGTAGTCTAAAAGCGGTATCCTTGTATAGTTTATTTCATCGCTCTTTGCCAAATAAAAAATCCCAAGCGGCTCTTATCTCATACCGTGACTTGTTCTTATAGCTAGGCTCAGGTAGACTGCTCCGTTTATCGGCAAGACAAGAGACTTTTTATTTGGCAAATAGCGATGAAATTAATAGTACGATGATTTTTCCCTGAATTACTGTCCTTCAAAGCAAAAAAGTCAGTTTTGACTTTGGTAATTAATTACTCGGGAAATAAGGGTCGTACAGAAAAAAATTAAGGTAGGGTTTTAAAAACTTCAAAGTATTATTTTTATAAGTTATAGTTATTATTAAAAAAAATTCGGTGGGAAAATGTTCAATGAAGAAGAGGTAAAAAATTGTATATTTAGGGATATTCGATTAACTTGGCATAACTTTGCAAATAATGGATAGACTAAGGATATTGATAGCTTATATTCAATCTCAAAGTTTCCAAAATTAACCCTGGAAATTTCAAAGTGCTGCGTTTTTTTTTTCATTATGTTCGGAATGATTGAATTTGTGATTTTTGAACTTTGCTAAAAATCAATTTAATGATTTTTAGCAAATTTATGATGAATTTTTCATTTATTATTCATTAATTGAGGTTGAAACTATTTTATTTAATAATAATCCATATTTTTATATCAATAAATGTTAATTAATGTAGGAAAAAGATTAAAAAAGAAAGTCAAAACTGACTTCTTCGTTTTGACTGACGATAACTCAGCGAAAAATCACCGTATAAGGCTTCTAGACACTCAAATGAAAGAAGATAAAATTATCTAAACAAGTATTATGATGAAGTTACTGAAAAAGAATTTATTGAAGTTCGTAGACCTTTTGAAAAGCAAGCAAAAATTTGCAAATATTTTTTCCCGATGGTTTTCTTATGATTACGAAAACTGTTGAAGGTAAAAAATTTTTGACTTTTATCTCAAGAACTAAAAACTTGTAGCTTTAATTTAAGCTCTACGACTATTTTTCTCCAAGTTACAGACAGCCCTTTGAAGATCAACTAAAAATTTAGGACTTTTATAATCCCTTAATTTTTGTACCTTGTGTGTATAAAATATTTTGCTAATGTCAATAAAATAAACTTTCTGAAATAGCGAAAAGTTTCTGTAAAATAATAAACTCTGAAAAGGGTTTCTAAAATTAAGCAGTTCACAAAAGATTTGAATTATTTCAAAATAATTTGATATTTATCTTAGCAATGCTCGCATATACACATACATGTTTTTATCTATAATGTAAATATGTATAATATAAATTAAACCGTAAATACATCGTAAAAGTTCAAATATAAATACATATGTAGCCATTATCAGAATATTTTGAGAATTACGATGTTTTTTTTTTCGTTTTTACTTTTCCGCACTCCACTATAAGCGGAAAAGTAATGTAATCCTGTAAAGAAAAAGTGAAAATACAATATTTTTTTTGGGTTTATTTTTCGTTTTTCGGTATAAAAACAAAAAAAAATGATTGTTAAAAATTTTTTGCTGTGTGTGTGTCATTGTCGGAATTTATTCTTGTTAGCACGACAACTCAATTAAATCGTGTTGGATCGATCGGGTTTTGACTAATCCTGATCGGGGACGTCTCCCAGACGACACCTATTGATTTTGAGGTGGATAGGACACACCCCACCCTGTCCATAGGTCATGAGAAAGCACGATGGTGGACTATTTGAGAAATTTGTTTTATTAATACGATAACTCAACTAAATCGTATCGGATCGATCGGGTTTTGCCTGATTCTGATCGGGAACGTCTCCCAGACGACATCTATTGATTTTGAGGTGGATAGGACACACCCCACCCTGTCCATGGGTCATGATAAAGCACGATGGTGGACTATTTGAGAAATTTGTTTTGTTAATACGATAACTCAACTAAGTCATGTTGGATCGATCGAGTTTTGACTGATTTGGATCAGGGACGTCTCCCAGATGACACCTATTGATTTTGAGGTGGATAGAACGCACTCTATCCTGCTCATGGGTCATGAGAAAGCACAATGGTGGACTATTTGATAAATATATTTGTTAGCACGATCACTCAATTAAATCGTGTTGGATTTTGAGGTGGGCTACCCTGTCCATGGGTCATGAGAAAGAACGAGGGTGAACTATTTGAAAAAAGTGAAACTGTCGCATAAAACACATGTTCTGCATTTATGTGTTGGTTTATTTTTTCTCGGCCACTCAATTTCGAGATAGAGATGTTCTCTACGTGCGGAAAAGTCCGTTTTAAGGCTTTAAAACTGTTTATTTTTTATAGATTGCCGACATGAGGGATTACCTCTATTTACATACAATACATATGAATAGGTAAAGGGAGAAAAACTTTACTACTGGTAGCACCCTTCTGGCATTACCAAACAATGTAATAGCTTTACTTTCAATTCCACTTTCTTCTTCCACCATTTTCTTTTTTGCGTAAGTAGATTTAATTAAATCATTAAATAAGGCTGTTAGGGTGTCTTTTTGGTTTTACAGATCATAGAGGTCCTTACAGAGAAATGGACTAATACAGACAGAATAAACATAAAGGTAAGGGCTTTTAGACATAAAGGTAAGGGATCTTACTATCACAGAGTGTATTTTTAATTTCTGTGTGTATTTTTGGGTGTATTTGATTGACATCATTATATGATATGTCATATCTAAAGGTTTTATATTTCATCAAGCAAATAAGTTGGTTTCAAAAAGTCGAATCAGTTGTTTTAATTTCTTCTCGACTTCATCCAAAATGAGCTGTGTCACTTGTGTGAATTTGTGTGAGTTGTGTACAAACACACTCCACTCTCAAATATCACAGTAACTGATCGGACAGCATCTCGTCATCGGTTATCCCCGCAGAAACACCCGAAATATCGGGTAAAAAAATAGAAATTTCTTTTGCCCCGCCCTCGCATACTTTTACTATTAGCACATAGTAAAAGTATGCGAGGTAATAACGAAGTAATAACCTTAAATAATTTAAGGTCGTCAGCATATAACAGACAATTGACAGATATTACAGTGACAATGTCATCAATAAAGATATTAAACAGAAAGGGGACGAGAATAGAGCCTTGAGGCACACCTGTCGTGGCACCATACTCAAGGGACCTGAAACCATTGATTTCGACGTACTGTTTTCTGTTAGAGAGATAGGATTTTAGAAGGCTTTTATCAGATCCTATATTTACAAATGAGATACCCTGTATATTCAGGTACACTAATTAAACCCCCATACTATTACTGACCTCAGTTCCTGACGAATTTCCCGATATTTTTCATACACAGATAATACACCTTACGTACATATAAGAATAGTAGCATTAAGATAAATATTTGAATACATTTATAAGTTAATTTCAAGTTTTATACTCGGGAATTTACGAGCGAGATTCACTCTAAAAATAAGGTCCGCTAAACAAGTGAAATGTTTGTTGACATAAAGATGAATAAACTGTATTATGATGTTTTTATTGCTATAATCTGAGAAGTATTAAAATCCTATAAAATAAGTTATGTCCGAATTGATGACATCAAGATGGTCAGTAGACGTCATATCTGCATGCGTTTCTTGATAGCTTTAGTAGTTGGTAATAAAGACAAATAAAAAAATAAGAATGTGGTTGGTGTTGACATAAACGAGGTGTATGTTATGGGCGTAGAATCTAGGGATGTGATAAGAATTTTATAAGGGGAAGAGGTATAGTCAGATGTATGGAAATGGTAAAAATAAAAAAGACACTAACCTAAAATGATTATGCCGAGGTATATATCCTAATTTTTAAAATGAAGATCAATTCTTTGGTTTTGTTTGTCCAGCGAAAACGTCTATCACTGTTTCTTCAAATGTTGGAGATGATCTCATATCTTCTAACAAGACACTTTCAATATTTATTAACGCTAAAGCTGATAGTCTTTTTTGCTTTTGAGAATTTCGTAGATAAATCTTTATTCTCTTTAAACATGAAAATGACCTTTCCGCGTAACTGCTTGTGGCAGGAATAGTAAAAATTAAACGACACAATTTTGACGACTTCGGGAAAATAGAAGATAATTGAAGGGACATAATATATTGGTGAAGCTCAGACACAGTGCTCTTTTTCATATCGGGATCACTATAAATCACTGAAAGTTCACTTTTTAAACGATTTGCGTCAAAGAATGTTCCATATGTACCTCCTAAAGAAGAAAAAAGTTCGTCAAGAAAACGTTTCACGAATGAAGTAAATTGTGTGGAATCTAGATTTAAGAATTTCAGTTTAGAAATTTCACTAAACCGTTCACTAATGTTCAAAGTAATAACGTCCAAAATATCATAAAACAATCATGCGTAGGTGCTTTTCTTAACTTCTCCAGGAATTAAATCCAATCGCATTCTTTTACTTGGTGGTCGATTTTCTAATATAAACCTGTCCATATGGTCCCAAATGTCACTAAACTCGTTTCCCTTTTTTTGAATATGTGATTTGAAATCGGCGATCTTTTTATTGCAGTAACTAATATCTGATATTTTTGTCTGTAGAATTTTAAACAGACTCTCAGAATATGAGAATTTTGCAGGAAACACTGCTAAGAGAAAATTAAAATCAATGTGGCGCAATAAAGTTAAAAGGCGTCTAGCACAAATAACGGTTTCTCGATTCCATTCCTCATCTTCATTTTCCACAATTACCTGAAACAGCGCTTTCAAATCTTCCTTATGTTATGGCGACAGTCGCCAGGATGCGTTCACATAATCGCATAACTGAGTCCGGAAATAACGACAACACCTACTCGAGGTTCCACTGTTGACTGCGTAAGATTACTGACCTGTTCGCCCTTCTAACGCGTAGCTTGGATGTAACGTGGACCATCGCATTTCCGCACTGCAGCAAGTAACGCGGGAGTCCAATAGTTTCGGGCGCCTTCACGGCCGATTTGAAATAAAAAAATTGATGGTAGCGTTTAAAGTAAATAATGTATGTTTAAAATAATTAAATTATTGTAATAATTAAATTAATCGACTGAACTTTTAAATAACGCTAATTTGTCAATTTTTTGAGAGATGCGACGCATCACTCGCATCCATGTACGATACGCCCTTGCTGTATGTAGATGATGAATAGAGAATAACTAATATTAAGGTAACTGTTACATAAAAGTATTGTATTGATCGATATAGTTGATGTACATGTTATATTTTTTTTGTAAGTAAATGTCAAACGATTGTCTCAATATAGGTTTGATTTATTGTTGATGTTGAAAGCGTGTAATATTCCCCTTCACATACTAGATAATGAACTATTTCGAAAGTTTTGGCACAAAAACAATGCACAGTTCCATTTACCAAATCGCAGAACATTATAGAGAGATATATCAACTGTACGCGACGATACTACAAAGAAGATTACACATAAATTACAAAGTAGACTACTATGGTTATGCGTTGACGAGAGAACCGATCATATAAAAAAATTCATTGTGAATATTGTAGTAGGTACATGTACTCCACCCTCGACAATCGACATTTCCAGTGCTACTAGAGGCACTATTTATATTTTGAACCTAATAATAAACAAATATTAATTTGTCATTGAAAATTACTTTATCGATTAAATTATCGTAAATTATCGTTTTTCAAATATATTCTCCTTCATGATCTATACACTTTTGCATGTATTAGAACCATTAGTCAAAGCATTTTTTCCATTCCGCTTGAGATATCTCCAAAACATAACTTTTTAACGCATCATGGCTTCTTCTGCCGACGCGAATCGTTGTCCATGCAATTTATTTTTGACGTTCGGGAACAAAAAGAAGTCATTGGGTGCCAAATGCGGACTGTACGGCGGACGACGCATTAATGCGATTTCTTGAGTGTTTAAACATTCAGTTATTAGACGAGATGTGTGAGAGCTCGCATTGTCATGATGAAGAATGATCTGACGGCGCTTGTTTGTTTTCCTTATTTCACCGAAGACTTCCGGCAAACAAATGTAGGTGTACCATTCATGATTGACCGCTTGACGTTCCTCTAAAGGCACTGTTGTCACGTGACTAGTTTTTCCGAAAAACAGTCGACCATTTGTTTCGAAGTGCTTCGAGCACGAACAATTTTTGTTGGATTAGGTTCATCTTGAAACACCCACACAGTCGACTGCTGTTTATTTCTCGGCTCATATGCATAAATCCGTGATTAATCACCTGTTGCAATGTTATATACGTCTTTTGAAGCACCACCATTTTATTTCTTGAGCATTTGCTTGCACCAATCGACACGAGCATCTTTTTTTTTCAAATTATGTGGGATTCAAAAGTGACAATTTTGACGTGAGAAACGAAGAACGTGGAAGACCACCGAGAAGTTTGAAGATCGCGAATTGCAAGCATTGTTGGAAGAGAATGACGCTCAAACGCAACAAGAACTCGCGAATCAACTAAATGTGACATGAGAAGCGTCTCCATACATTTTAAAGCCATGAGAAATATTTAGAAGATGGGAGAAAGAATTCCACATGAACTGAAAGACAACAGGACAACCGAAAAATCATTTGCGAAATGCTGCTCGCCAGATCCAAAATAAAGTCATTTCTCCATCGAATTATGACTGGCGATGAAAAGTGGATATATTTCGAGAATTCTAAGCCTAAAGGATCATGGGTAACTCCAGGCAAAACATGGATATCGACTACAAGGCCAAATCGCTATGGACGGAAGACAATGCTCTGTGTTTGGTGGGATCAGAAGGGTGTGATCTATTATGAGCTGCTAAAATCGTTAATAATGAACGCTACCTACAACAAATGATCGATTTGAATCAAGCTTTGCATGAAAAACGACCAGAATATCAAAAAAGGCAACATAAAGTGATTTTGCTTCATGAAAATCCGCCTTCACACACAGTAAAACCGGTCAAGGAAACGATTGAGGCGTTTAGTTGGGAAATGCTTTCGCATGCTGCTTATTCATCAGACTTGGCTCTGTCCGATTACTACTTATTGTATCGATGGGGGATATGCACTTGCTGAGCAGGGCTTCACATTTTACGAAAATGCCTGCTTTGCCTCAAAAAAGTACGAATTTTTTTGCCATGAAATCCACGAATTGTCAGAGAGATGGGGAAAATTTATTACTAGTAGAGTGCATCAAGTCAAGTAACTTGATGTTTTTATAAATTACTTGACTTGACTTGAAAACCAAGCTTTACAAAAATTCACTACTTGACTTGACTTGATTTTTCATCGTTACTGCTTGACTTTATATCAAGTAGTTTCAAGCTACTTGATATTACTCGATACTCAAATAACCGCTCAATTATGTTCGAGAACGCGCGATTTCCACATCATTAGAAGGTACTACTGTTCACTTCCGATGGTGATAATTGGTATAAATATGCTTCTGGATAAACTTGAAAAATGGGTTATAGAACTTGACAATAACCCAGATAGATATTAAACTTATGAGAAAACAATATATAGCATTCAAGTGGCAAGGGACAAAATCATTAAACATTACGAGAGAAGTAACTGGATATACTGTGTTGTTTTAATCTTATACCCTCGACATAAGGTGGAAACATTCTCCAATATAAATTGGGGAAAGGATTTGCAAATGGATGCAGTCAAGCATTTCGAAGAAATCTTCAAAACAAAGTATTTTAGGTCCAATTCATTGCTCATATCATCTTCATCTTAAAAACCAGATGAAAATAGTGATTGCCGTGAATTTGACATCGCTTTACTAAGTTTATTTAAGAAATCTCCTGTCAACCCAAAAGATGAAATGACTTGGCACTACGAAATAGACTATGTCTGATTGATGAATATGAATATGTCTGATTTACAAGCTAACAGTTGTGAAGATATTTAAGAATAGTGAAAAATACCCGAAAACGTTTTTCCAAACTTGGCCATAATGACCAAAGATTTTTTATCAACACCTGCATTTTCAGCTCTTGTTGAAAGGCAGTTTTCCAGGGCCGCTCTAACTATTACAAAACACTTGTAACCGGTTAGGCGATAACTCTATTAGAAGCCTCATGTGCCTTAGATCATTGATGGCGAACGATGATATTAAAGACTTCTTTTAAATTTTGCTATTACTACTATGTTACTGAAGAAAAAGAGGGCATACATTTGATCGTTATCAATTTCATTATTTTGTTTAATATTTTAGAAAAATTTGTTATGTTATTAATATGCCCAATAAATAGTTTATTATTAGTATTTTTTACATTTATATTTATATATTTGTTATCCTATAGATTATAGTTTAAGATTTAGTTTTGGAAATAAAAGGCTTTATTGCAAGGTTTCCTTTATTATTACTTCTTGATAATATTAAATGATTAATGAAAAATCAAGTAGTCCTCAAGAAATACTTGATTTTTCAAGTACTTGAAATATAACTACTTGACTTGAACTTGACTTGATTTCAAGTCAAGTCAAGTCAAGTAGCTTGAAAGTCAAGTCAAGCCGTGCATCCCTAACAGCTAGCAATGGGGAATACTTCGAATAAAATATAATTTTCATACAATAAACATGTATTTTCTATACAAAAAATTCCTGTTTCATATTTACATATCTGGTAAATTTACTCCTACAAGCTATAGATGATGCAAAAAATGAGCGCGTCAAACAAAGGGTGTTAACGAAAGACACCGATTTTAACCGATTAAGACATGTTCGTGATGATACTGCTAATAGTGATAGTACATCTACAGATCCGGTAAATGAGTGCAAGAAGTATTTTAGGTATGCCTGTATTACATCAGTAGATGTCGAATGGTCGTTCTCCAAATATAATAACATATTTTCAGTACAGCGAACATCAGATCAATATGGAGACATACCTGATGCTGCAATGTATTTACGGATCATCTCCAGTTCGTGATGATGATGATGATGATGATGATGCTAGTTCATCACCCAGTTAAGAGGGTAAGTACATACAATGTTATGATTACTTGTAACAATTTAGTGCGGTTGTTACTATATAATTACTTTGTATTATCATTCTATTACCCTTGTTACGAAGCGTACGTCTATGGCGCGCAGCACATGTCCCGCAGCCTTAATAACAACTGTTAATAAATAATATTAAATCTATAGTATGGCTAAAAAACTAAAACGCATGCTATTAAAAAAGTATCAAACCATCGTACGTACTTGTGGACAAACCTTTTGTTTCAGGGAGTCGGTCGGATTGGACAGGCTCGGACTGCGCCTGTCGTTAGACTGCTGCGCCGTTCGGTATCTCTGAAGATCGCTCTCGGACGAAACGTTGTGAAACTGTTTGCTCAGCTGCGGCTTGTTGGCTGAAAACAAAAGGGAAACATCAGTATGCAGTAACGTTATACCTATACTATATTTGGGGTTAGATAGTCTATTTACTTAAACAGGGTATCCTAGTTTAATGTAGAAATATTCCAGAATGATGCTAGAGAAACTTTGTAATTTTGAAGATTAAATGAAAACAATCGTTATACAGGGCGCGACAGAAGTCTCCTCCCCAACTTTCATTAACTTTTGAATGGATTACTCGCGGGAAAACAAATTGGGGTGGTTTATTTGAGGGTAAAACACTGTTGTTCTTGGAGAAAACGGCAATCTTAATGTTATAAATAGAGTCTAGGCGCCATCTTGATTCTTCTTTAAATGGCACAGTGGGTGGAGCTATTCTTCATTCGAAAGCTACTATCATCTGGAATACAATCCTAAAATTCTAAATTTTTATATTCAGTCAATTTAAAATGTCACTTTGGGGATGCTAACAAAAGCAGCATCGTTGTTTAACTTCCTTTATTTAGTGCGCACAAGTTTTAAGAAATCATTGAAGGAAGGAAGCATAAAGGGGAGAACACACTTACCTGAGACGCAACCCAAAGCGACGCGACTCAACGTCACCCGCCGCCTTATCGAATATTGGTGGGGGTGTGTATATCAGTTCGACGCAAGCACACTGTAGATCACGTTAGTTTAGTCAGCCAAACGAGTTTCGTAAAATGGAGAGCTCTGAGGATGAATATGAAAAAGAGATCTGCCTTGCAATCTCTTCCCAAGTTTCGTTTCTCATTGATTCGTCCCTATAAAATTTACTTTTAACGTCAAATAGACAAGAATGCTCCCTCACAAATTCAATCAGCTCAGATTGACTAGATTCAATTACGACAGAACGAACAGGTGGACGTTTTTTGAGGTAACCTTGGAATAACCTTCTTCAAAATAGACACTTCCGACGCTACTCGACGATAATCTAGACCAGTCATGGGCAATGTATGGCCCGCGGGCCAAGTGCGGCCCTTCGGGGTAGTCAATCCGGCCCGCGACATGGTTTCGAATAACCCCTACAATTACACCTAGGATAGGACAAAATGTTTTTCTGCGTAGCTAGAATAGAATAATGGTTTCCTTCTCATCGCGTTTTAAGTACCTACGGTATTATCTGAGTTTGCAAGCAACCTCGCGTAGGCGTAGTGCAATACGTGTGTTGCTCGGCTAAGTTCGGAACGAATCGGGCGCTATCATTTTCGTTTCGTTTGTTCTCAAGGTTAGTGTAGTTCGGAGAGTCACGTAGTCAGTGTCAATTCACCTCTGCGGCTGTGTGCCTGGCTTGTGTTTCTATAGTTTTGCTTTGTTGATAGCGTTTTTTGACATTTTTTGTCGTTACAATGGCAAGTAAAAAACGTACAGTTGACTCAGAATGTCGTGTTTTTAAAGATGAGTGGACTTGGAAATACTTTTTCACGCCTATTACGAATAAACCTGTGTGCTTCATTTGCAATGAAGCTGTAGCCGTACTCAAGGAATTCAACCTCATGCGACATTTCATGACAAAACATAACAACGCCACTTATGAAACTATGACCGAAGAAGAACGGAAGCAAAAATCAGAAGCTCTACGTAAAAAACTGTCAGGTCAGCAATTTTTTTTTTAAACAAAGCTGTTCTCAAAAGCTAGCTACACATGCCAGTTACGTTGTGGCATACAATATTGCAAAAATTAACAAAGCATTTTCTGATGGCAAATTTGTAAAAAGTTGTATGCTCCAAGTATGTGACATTTTGTGTCCTTACAAAACAAAGGATTTTGAGACAGTAAGTTTGTCTCGAAAAACAATTACTTCTAGAATTGAAGTAATTGATAAGCAGTTTGTCTCAAAACTAGAGTAAAAGATAAGCGAGTTTAAATTCTGTTCTTTTGCGTTTGATGAAAGTACGGACATAACTGACACAACTCAGTTACTGATATTTATAAGAGGTATTGATGACAACTTTTGTGTTACGGAAGAATTAACTTGCATGCGTTCATTGAAGGGAACGACAAGAGGGTCAAACATTTTTCAAGAATTTCAAGAAACTATCACATCTTTGAAAGTACCTTTGACCAATATTTGTAACATTACTACAGATGGAGCACCGAATATGACAGGGACGAAATCTGGTTTTGTAGGCATGTTTAAGGAATCATTTTCTGGGAACGAAGTTGTGTTTCTTCATTCTGTCATACATCAAGTAGTTCTGTGTAAATCTGCTCTAGACATGAAACATGTGCTTGATGTTATTATTAAGCTAACATCTATGAGATTTTTATAAAATCGTTTTACTACTAACCTAAAAAATGTTTCTTCTAGTAGTCTATCTATCTGTCTGATATTAATTTGAATTTAATACATGCTATTTTATTAATTTTTCTAAATAAAGTTAGTTAAATAATGTTGCTGTTTTCGTTAAATTCCCAAATTACATTTATATATTCGATCGGCATTTTAAATTTGCTGAATATAAAAATTTTAAATTTCAGTATTATATTCTAGATAACATATCTTGTAAATACAGGTCTTAGGCTAAAGGCCTGGTTACACAGTGCGAGCTGGCCTAGACAGTTACTGCAGTGCAGCTACTCGTACCGTATGACCGTCTCATACGAGTTACTGTCATGTGCTAGTCGGTCAGTAGATTACATCCGAGTTACTTCAACATTTTTTGTTTTTACTCGCCCATCGCCTTCCCACGTCACCCACAAGGCAGCAGCTCGCATGCTACTCAGACGTCAACTCCCTCGAGTTTGCGAAATGTCAGTAGCTCGTATGCTCAGTACATTTGCACATAACGAACTTCATACTTGACTGCAGTGTCTCAAGCAATACCAGCTTACCTGTGTCATAGTAGCCACTCTCATCCAATTACCGGTTGAAGCCGGTCGAGGCCAGTCGAGCTACTGTCATGTGAGTATAGAGTGACAGTGGCTATCACGTCAGCAGCCTGTACTGTGTAACCAGGCCTTAAGATATGTACCATTATTGTGAAAGGTAGAAGAGGTGACAATGATCCCTAAATATGACAAACCGCCACATGAAGTTTCCTCCAATAGCCCAATTTCTATCCTGCCTCTATTATTGAAACTATTCGAAAAACTGTTATTAAAACGACTAAAACCAATCATAGAGGAACATAATCTGATCCCGTCATATCAGTTTGGGTTTAGAAAAAGACATTTAACTATTGTTCAGATTCACAGAATTACAAATATAATAGAAAAATCACTAGAAGAAATGAAAGTCTGTTCTATAATCTTCCTTGATGTGGCACAGGTTCTCGATAAAGTTTGGCATAAAGGTCTAAAATATAAATTGAAGATCTATCTACCTAAACAGTTTTCTGATATTGTAGAATCCTACATCTCAGAAAGACATTTTAGAATTAAGCAAGACGGGGCCTATTCTGAGCGTAAGATAATTAATGCAGGAGTACCGCAAGGAAGTGTACTAGGGCCTGTTCTATACCTTTTGTATAGAAGTGATATTCCTAGATTAGAAAATGACACCATTGCAACGATTGCAGATGATACTGCTATATTATCAGTAGGTAATATAGCATCACGAAGAAGCAGTAGAAAATTTTCAGATGAGTCAACAAAATTAACAGTTGGGCAAATAAGTGGAGAATAAAATTAAGCGAATTAAAGTCTGTATTATAAACCACTGAAGTGGGGTGATATTTGCATTAAATCCTGTATTAATTAACTTTACAAACAGAGCTAATCAACATATACTCATAAGCATAAATAATAAACGAATTCCATTTTCAAATACAGCTAAATATCTTGGTATTGCTCTTGATGCTAAGCTATGCTGGAAAGCCCATATCAAAATGAAAAACAAGAAATTATAATTAAATATACAAAAATGTACTATTTGACTGGAAGAAATTTAATTTTTTCATGTCTCTAACATATTTCAAAACTTTAAACGCGTTCTTCTTGAAACATGATTTTTCAAAACGGCACGCAGCATAACTCAAACAATTCTCATTCTCTTCATGCGAATTCTTAACGATATCTTTAAAACAACATTTTGAAGTGAAATACGTACGGAATTTTCGATAAGTTAATTTAAGCATTATTTATTAACAAATGATTGTCCTTTTTTGTCGAAAATTTAACGTTTTTATTTAGATACTCGCTAATCACACGAAAATCAATATTTTTCTGTGATTATCAATGTTTGACTAACAATAAACATGTGAAATCTTTTAAGCTTTAAAAACAACAAAAAATTTCATCATTTTCACATTTTTTTTTTTATTACTTTTGGTTAATACTTTTTAAATCGGTTTCGTGAGGACGTTTATACACCATTTAAGAATAGGTCTCACAATTTTCAGCCGAAATCCGAGTAATTTAGGAATATATATTTTCAGTTTCACTTTTGACAAAAATAATGTTTGTTACTTTTGTGAAGATTATTATTTAAGATAAACACATTAATTTAAGTTTGGAAACAAACGGAGCAAACACAATCATGATAGTCAGTTGATTCTGTTGATAAGGTAAATCTGTTTTTAAAATTCCCCTAACAATTATTGTATTCTTAATAGTAGCAAATTAATACAAGATGATCGAAAACGGGATAGAACAAAAGGTTTATACGAGACTAATACCACATATTTAAGTAAACGTAGTCTCAAAACTATATTATTAAAGAAAAATATTCGCAAAAGAAACAAAAAATAAACTTTTAACTTAAATACGATGAAATATTACTACGTTGTGATGTGCCAAAGACAAGTTTGTTAATAAAAAACACAAAGATTCGCGGTTCAGAATAGTTCGGCCAGTTGCTGAAATTCATAGTAGGCTTAACTTTTCTAGCGTTTTAAAACAAAATAGAATCTCAGTTGTTGTCAAAGTGAAGCGGATATTATCAGTGGCGGATTTACACTTTTGCCGCCAGTAGGCTATCCAAATGTTGCCACTCCTACCGACCTCTGTCATTCGATACTTTAGTTCGCAATCATATTAATTACAATTTTTGTTGTCAATGAAATTGTAACTTTACGTTTTGTGCACTGTCGCCCTAATTACACCACCTTTTTCCCGTAACTAATAGATTGTGAACTAGGAAATCGATGTGTCACTTCCTAGATTATTTTTACAACCCAAAGATTTAGTTAAGATTGCACAAGGAATAGTTTTTGGGTATATTTCTGAATTAATAAAAGCCCAATCATGTTCTACTAATAAGGCGGTGTGAGGTATGCCTTAATAGGGGTAATTCTGTAACTTATGCCGTTAAAAATTCTTAACGCCTGAATTATCCATTCTGATTGGACAAAACATATTATTGCCATAGAAAGTTATTAAAGTAGCCGCTAAATATTTAAAAAAAAAAGACAGTCCTAGACAAGAGCCTCTAAATTTAACTGGAAAACTGGCAAATTTAACGCTTGTTTGTATTTTGTTGCTATGAATTTTTATTGCGTTTACTTACAGAATAAAAACAATATATTGTAACGAATTTACTATAAAGTTCTTTATTTCGAACACTTATTTACAAATCAACTATTTACAAGTCCAACTAACTAACTAACTTTCTTTCTACTTTAACTTTATAAACTAACTTTCGTACTGTATTACACAATGTCACTTTCTTCGCACCGTATCGCTCACTATCGCGGTCTAGATTCAACTAACTCCTGGCTAGACGACACAATTCTTATATAGGCAGTAGGACGTCTCTCCAGACGTTTCTAGATAAAGAACTTTGGCGAATCTTCTGGTATAGAATGCACTTGAAGTCAACTCCACACGCTCTTGATGGTTTTGAATATTTCCCGGCGTTCGGGATCGCTCGAGGCGTTCGTGACAATACAATTAAGTGATGAAAGTCTTACAATAACTTTTTGCGCGATTTTCTATTCGCAAAACCATCAATTATCTCGTTATATGAAATATTGTTCATTAGTTCTGACTCTATGCACAAAAGAGCTAAGGCGTTTAGCTTTTCTTGGCTTAAGGTAGATCTTATATAATTTTTCACCCGTTTTAAGCAAGAAAAGCTTCTCTCACCCGACCAATTTGTCGCTGGCGTACATAGAGCCATGCGAACTGCTATATCCAAGTTCGGATAAACGTTTTGCAAATTCTGTTTTCGCAAGAACTAAGATACACTTTCCAATGATCCAGAATGTGGTTTCACCAAAATTCTTGCAGAAGAAAGGTGCATTGAAGATGTATGCATTCTTGAACTAAATCAGTCTTTAAATCATTAGGATAAATTTTTTCTTAAAAAGGACTTTTTCTCTAAGGGTTGATGATGACAATTCACATATTTTGGTCAGAAATGAAAACTTTTCATTGAATCTGTTGTAGGTCTGCCGTTTTTGTAATTCGGATATGAGTTTATCAGTGAGGACGAGAAATGTGTTAACCCTGAAAATATATGAAAAAAATTTTTGGCTCCAAATTTACTGCCCCTAAAATCTGCCACCCTAGGTTCCAGCCTACTCAGCCTGCTGGTAAATCCGCCACTGGATATTATAATGTGTTCTGGAGGCGTCTGCTAAAATTTAAAAAAAAATGGCATGTGCCGTGTCATTAAGTGATGATACGCAAAAATCAATTGTTAATGCTTATAAACAGGGAACTTCGGCTCGAAAAATATCTGCTAGGTATTCGCTGCCTAAATCTACAGTGCAAGGCATTATCAACTTGTATAAAAAAACTCAATGAACAGCCTAAAGAAAGAAAACTGTTCGACCATTTCAAATTTCATGCTTAAATCAACAGGCTCTGAAAAGGATTGTAACATCAAATCAACGATCCAGTGCAAAATAAATTATGGTACTATGGGGGCGCGCCACTGGAAGAAATATTTCTGTATCTACAAAAAACAAACGCTCAATAAAGAAAATAGGATACAAATTCTACAAGGTAAAATTATTTGATTATTTACATTCTACTTTTGATCTTACCGGGTTCTCCTTCAGGCAAAAGAAATGACTAAACGACAGAAAATCAATCGGTTACGGTGGGCCAGAGTGACGAATCTAAATTTGAAATCTGTTTAGGCAATACCAGAAAACGTATGCTAAGAAGCCCACAGGAAACTTATTATCCTTATTGTTTGGTTAGGAAAGTGAAATTCGCTGCGTCTCTTGTGATCTGGGGATGTATGAGTGGTATGGGCGTAGGAAAATTGCATTTCGTAGATGGTACTGTGACAGCAGAAGAATATAAACAAATTTTGGCAGACAGCTTATTGCCGTCAATACCAATATGTCAAGGCATTGACGCGTAGTACATTTTCCAGCAGGTAGTGCTGCGTGTTACACAACAAGAACTGTCATAGCTTGGTTTACAGAACATAATGTTCCTGTTATGGAACGGCTCTCTAGCAGTCCAGACCTCTCACCAATAGAAACATTGTGGCATAAAATGAAAAAACAGATGCGCAAACATCCAGTCCGTTCAGTTAACGATCTACGCACCAAATTGCAACAAATTTGAGACAGCACGCTTCCTGAACAGTACGCTAAGCTGGTAGATACAATGCCTACCAGAATTAAAGCTGTTATTGTTAATAAAATTGATGTAACACAGTTTTCATGAAGCGGAAAAACTATTCTGATCCGCTTAATGTATTTTATTAACAAACTTGTCGTTGACACATCATAACGTAGTAATATTTCATCGTATTTAAGTTAAATGTTCATACTTTGTTTCTGTTACCAATATTTTTCTTTAATAAAATAAGTTGAGAGTGTTTTATTAAAATATATTTGTAGTCCAATCAATCTGTCTGAGCCCCTATGTTAAATGGGCACTAATTGTAAACAGCAAAAAAAAATTTGAGCGTATAGAAAATAAAATTTCAATAAAAACAGTTTTTTGCTCTCAAAATGGCGGCCGCTAACATAACCTAAAAAATTCGCAAAAGTCAAAGAAATGGTTTTTCGCGAATAAAAAAGAAAGTTCTGCTCGGATTGGAAAAAGCTAAATGAGAAAGTTGTAGATAATGAAAAAATCTTTCGACTCAATTTTTATGAACTCGAATCAATTCATTATTTTTCGAGATATATTGAAGAAACCGTTGAAAATCGCGTTTTCTTGATTTTGCTCTAAAAATAACAATATTTGATGAAAACATTTAATAATTTCAGAAAATGTAGTCCTAAGTGAGACGAAAACAATCGTTTTTGTACAATTCCAAAATTTTTTTTTTCAAAGTTATAGCTCGTAGCAAAGTTATAGTTTTCGTAAAAAAAGGTGTTTTCGTAAAACGGCCTTTCCATCGAAACGGATGGTCCTACAGACTTGTTCGAGGGCTTATTTTCTTCATTAGGAGTTGTATTACTAATATATTTTCAGCAACAATCGATTTTTTAAATTTTTTATATAAGAAATCGCGTTTGAAAATGACGTGATTTTCGTATATCGGTTTTATTACAAGAATTTATTGCCAAAAAACCGATGTACGAAAATTACGTCATTTTCAAACGCGATTTCTTATATAAAAAATTTAAAAAATCGATTGTTGCTGAAAATATATTTGTAGTACAACTCCTAACGAAGAAAATAAGCCCTCGAATAAGTCTGTAGGATCATCCGTTTCGATGGATAGTCCGGTTTACTAAAACACCTTCTTTTACGAAAACAGCTATAACTTTGGGAAAAAAAACATTTTGGAGTTGTACAAAAATGATTGTTTTCCTCTCACTTAGGACTACATTTTCTGAAATTATTAAATGTGTTCATCAAATATTGTTATTCTTAGAGCAAAAACAAAAAAACGCAAATTTCAACGGTTTTTTCAATATATCTCGAAAAGTAATGAATTGATTCGAGCTCACAAAAATTGAATCGAAATATGTTTTCATTATCTACAACATTCTCACTTAACTTTTTCCAATCCGAGCACAACTTTCCTTTTTATTCGCGAAAAACCGTTTTTCTTTTGGATTTTGCGAATTTTTTAGGTTATGTTAGCGGCCGCCATTTCGAGAGCAAAAAAACTGTAAGTTTCTTGAAATTTTATGTTCTATATGCTCAAATTTTTTTTTGCTGTTTACCTACAATTAGTGACCCGGTCATTCCCTATTGATTGGACTATTGATTAGTTGTAAAATTATGTCTAGCTGAACTATTATGAACCTGGGCTAGTATTCACAAAGTATTTTTTTACACATTCAGGTTAAAGACATGAATGGATTAGTTTCAGTCACATCTATTTCCGAGGGTTGCCGTACATTGACTGGTAGAATGGCTAGGGGTGGAGGGGCTGGCACCAACACTTACAGAGGGTAACGGTAGGGTATCCTGTTCGGAAGCATTGCCTCCTGGCAATGGCATCAAGGCTGGTGGCGTGCGAGACTCGGTTCTGGGATGAATGGTGTTGCCTAAAACAATAACAGGATGAACATCCAAAATGCTACAGGAGGGAGGTTAAGTTTACTTAAATAGGGGTCACATCTTTATTTCTACAGCGAAAATGGCTTCTTGATTCTTGATTTGAGGCTTTTATATTTGTTATTATTTGCGTTAATGATGTGTGAATATTTAAGACACAAGTAAGCACGTTTTAAACATAGTATCTTTGTAAAGTAATGAATATATTCGTTAGAAATTCAAGGAATACATTTGCAGAAGAACTCTGGGAGATCTAAAATTTTTAGTTGCGCCTTTTTTAAAATATAATTAATACATACAGGATGATTATTGTGGGAGGGAGGCATGACGTCATTGATTTTTTTTATGGAACCGTCCTTGTTTTACATATTTTACAAAAATTAGATTAGAAATTGGTGAGTATAAGTTAAATAAAAAATATCATGTGCAGCACAGTACACGTGATAGAAGTGAATACTTCTTTAGAATAGAGAATGAGAGATTGAAAGAGAGAGAGAGAGAGAGAGAGAGAGAGAGAGAGAAAGGGAGAGGGATAATTTGAAAAGAAATATAACAATACAAAATTTGTGTAAAAAATATTCGGTTTATTCATTGTCTACACTATCATCGGCTGGTGGTTCAATTGGTAATACTGATATGATTGGTTTGTGATAACTAAAATATGAAATATATGTTCGTGATTCGATATTTTCTAGATAACGTGTAAAAGTTGCATCTATTGTTGTTCCGGATTTTGTTGTTGGTTCTTTGGGATTGTTATTTACAAGAAGACCAAATGTTTCTCGAAGAAAATTAATCAACGTCAAAGAATCATTGGATCCGAAATTTACATTGAAATCTCCCCCGAGAATCAAAGGGTTTTTGTCTTCGCCTCTTCCAAGTGCATTTGCACCTGTGTGGCTGTAAACCAGTAGGGAGCGGTGAATGAAATATATTATATCTTCTAGATTTTAACAAGTTAAACGGTTCAAGGATATTATCAAATAATCACAGAACACAGATGTAAATAACGTAAATAATTACAAAACACAATGATAAATATTCGGTACACACGCGTGCTGCTTCAGCTGTTAATATATAGCGTCTGGACGCGTACATCTATAACGCGCGCATGCGCGACAATAGGGAGACGCGGATAGCCTAAACTGATATATATGATGTATAGCTCTCTTTCTCTTTCTCTCTATGTTATATATCTGTGTGCTCTGTCTTGTAACGAAGCCTGTGTTTTAGGCATACCAAATGTTTAATTCTCTTTCTCCTTCTCTCTACGTTATATCTTTTTTCTCTCTCGTGTAACGAAATCTGGAAACGTTACATTTTTTCCAATTCACTTTCCATTGTCGTCAAATATCAGAACGCCGCCAAAGGAGTATTCACTTCAAAAACAAATGAAGAAAAACGATTTTGCAATTTTAACATATCGTACCATATTTAATGGCAATGATTTTTGCACAAATCGATCAAAATAACTGTTGTTAATTGTCAAATTGAGCACCGTTGACTGCCTGACAGCAACTTTGGCGACTGATAATACTTTTTATTGTTATCAGATAAAAACATGACATAATACCGAGAATCCCCGATCAATTATGGAGTGTCTATCATACAGAAAATCCCCAGAAAGTCAATATGTGGTGCGGCATAGGCAACGGAAGAGTTCTGTGTCCCTATTCTTTTCACGTCAGCCTAACTGGTACAAGATATTTGGTTTTTCTTCGTGACGACCTTATTCCTGCACCAATAACTTTATATGCAGACGTAGAGGAACCTAATCTTCCAAAAAATTACTTTCAACAAGATAGTGTACCTCCCCATTATGCAACACCTACCTGCACTTTCTTAGATGACATGTTCCCAAATCGTTGGATAGAGAGAAGGAGACCCAGTGAGTGGTCAGCCAGATAGTCAGATTTGACACCCCTAGATTACTTTTTGTGGGGATAGTTAAAAAGCAATGTACACGTTACTAGGCAAGATTTAAAAGCACGAATTCGTCAAGTTAATGACAATGTTCAAAAAGAATTAATTGTCTTAGTTACTATCAGGTAGCCAACGGTGTACAATTTCAATATTTACTTTGGTTCATTTTTAAACTATCTTTGCCATTTTTTTATTTGTTTATTAGTTGACAATCACAATTTATATAATATTCTATGAGTCTGTGTAATGGATTAAGAGCTATGGAGCTCTTTAATATGGTGATGAGGTATTTCTCCAGTGAGAAGTCCCTTTTAAATCTCTGGCTAATATCTTCTGAGTTTTCTATTGAGCTGCGGTTCAACCAGTGGCTGTATTGTGTCGTTGGGGTGATTGTCTAGCTTGTCCTGGTGACGGATACTTTTTTATTTGATGACATCTTTAATATACGGTATCTTCATGTCCGTATGTAATGTTTGATTGCTTACGTCTGATGGTACTTTAGTTATTATCCGGAGTATTTTTGAATGGATTTGTTGGATATGTTGATATGTTTGATTGGCTTGCACATCCCCATAAGTCTATTCTCTAAACCCATACGAGGGCCACTGTTTATATTTTGAGCCTTAGCTAAGTGTTGTCAGGCGCCATCTGACGTTTCCAATGGAGTGTTCGACATTTCTGACCATAACATTCTTCAAAACATTTTATCATTTAAGCACGATTTGTATTGCTTACAGCGATTTGAAAATTGTATAGAGAAAAAACAGAGTTAACTCGCGAGAATTTATTACGACTTTCGACGTGGATTATCGAGACAAGAGTGCATCAATGAACTTACTTCCACCTTTGGTGATAAAGCCTCATCCTTTGCCACTGTGAGCGCTGGTATAACGAGTTTAATCGTGGCCGCCATTCGCTCACCGATGAAAGTCGTGAAGGTCGTCCAAAATCAGTTGTTGTGCCAGAAAACATTGACGCTGTGCAAAAGCTGATAATGCAAGATCGTCATGTGACATACTGTGATATTGAGACAACCTTGGGTATTAGTTCGACTAGTATACATAAAATATTGCATGATCATTTAGATGTAAAGAAGGTTTGTTCTTGTTGGATACCACGTAAATTGAAAAAATCTCAAAAAGATGCTCATATCGATTGGTGCAAACAAATGCAATGGCGGTACTTCAAAAGACGTATATAACATTGTAACAGGTGACGGATCATGGAACTATGCGTGTGAGTTGGCAAGTAAACAGAAATCGACCGGATGGGTGTTTCAAGATGAACCAAATCCAACAAAAGTTGTTCGCGCTCGAAGCACTTCGAAACACATGGTCGCCTGTTTCTTCGGAAAAACTGGTCATGTGGCAACAGTGTCTTTAGAGGTCAATTCTGAATGATACAGGACCATCTATTTACCAGAAGTTTTCGGTGAAATAAGGAAAACAAACAAGCGCCATCAGATCATTCTTCATCATGACAATGCGATATATCACACATCTCGTCTAACAAGTAACAACCGAATGTTTGAACACTCAGAGAATCGAATTAATGGGTCATCCGCCGTACACTCCTGATTTGGTACCCCATGACTTCGTTTTGTTCCCGCACGTCAAAAATAAACTGCGTGGGCAACGATTTTCGTCGGCAGAGGAAGCCGTTGATGCGTTCAAAAACCATGTTTTGGAGATACCTCAAGCGGAATGGAAAAAATGCTTTGACAAATGATTCCAACGCATGCAAAAGTGTATAGATCATGAAGGAAGAATATTTTGAAGAACGATAAAGTATGATGAACATTAATTTTTCAATGAAAAATTAATGTTCATCATACTTTAAACATTAATTTTTCAATGAAAAATTAATGTTTTTTATTATTAGGCTTAAAATAAACATAATGCCCTCGTATTGGTTCATTTATTGCCTTGTAACGTAGCATTTTGTTTTCTATTGACAGATTGGAGTTCCTACCAACAAGCGAATATAGCTCTTTTGTTTTGAAGTCGATTTGTTTCCGTTTTTTGAGTGTGTGGGTTTTCCAGGCGAGTCTACTATCCAAGTCCACAGAATACCAACAAATTTTATACTTGTATACTGTAGCTACACAATTGTGGACACTGTTTTCTTCTATGTGTGAAGTCCACTTGGACGGATTTAGTCTCATTTAATTTAATTTTCGATTTTTTAAGCCATGATTGTATTTGATTTAGGTGGTTTTGCGATAGTTCTGTGGCCATTCCTGGATTATGGCCGCTGCAGGGATAAGGATAGACGTAGCGTATGTAAAAATATATGCCCTTTCACATTCCGCAATAAAAAAGTGGATTGCCATTAAAAAAACTCTATGACCTTATATGTCATACCTCCTACACAAATCACCCTGTATGTATTAATTATATTTTAAAAATGTGCAACTAAAAATACAATTTGAGTATTCCGAAAGGTTTTCTCAAAAGCTGTTTCTCGAGTTTTTAACGAATATATTAATTATTTGACGGAAGCATTATATTTTTACGAACGATTTTTTAAAATCATCAATAACAATTAGTTATTTGTCAAAAATTGTAAACATCTGTAGTCTTTAGGGAAGATATCTATAATTAAGTTCGCTAGGTAAAGGAGGGGACGGGACAACTAAGAGTTGTTAAAAAGCTTGTTGATTAATGACAGATTGGACAGCAAAATAAAAATTGTAGAAGCTTTAATGCAGAAAAGAATTGTATGTTGACGTGCGATGATTTTGTGATGATGAAAAATTGAATGTAATTGTACTGGGTGCCCTATTTAAAACGAAACACCTGGAATAACTGTTGGTATGTTTTCTTTCATACGAAAATGCGATGACACGTTAATTTTCATTTCCAAGAGGAGCATCTTTGGTGTCGATGACGTTACTGTCACTGACACCCTCTCCCATAATCAACCACCCCTGTAAATGATTGAAATGGGAACATTGTGGGTGGTAAAATGTCAATTCAGAACCAAGTTAAGTAATATATAATTTAAGAACCCTCATGATTCTAATAACGCCGCTGGTTTATTCCTTCTTTTTAGCTAATCAGTTATTGGATGAGTTAAATTTGTTCCATATTGATCTAAAGGCAATACATAATACCTAAACTTGCAGTTATTCTATTTTAAAGACAGACAGTAAACAGAGATAATAAAATAAAAATGTAGGAATTAAATACAGAAGCAAGTAAGAATATATGTAATTAAAAAGTACTTACTTAGCACTACTATAATTAAGTTAAATTACTTCATTAAGTACTCAAAATGCCCATCACCGACTTTTATGTGGTAGTATGAATTCTGACGATTTACTTATAACATAAAGGGTGTTACATGATTCGAATTGCTCGCCATTTTGGCTATCATGATTCTGTAGGTTAATAATTGCAGGTCTATAGGAGACAGATAGGAGTTATCATTATTATGTTATATAGGTTTGGGCCTCATTAGCCATTGATCGCATGGGTAGTCCCTTGGCGATCTCCTCTTATCCAGGTCCTTATCCAAAAATGCTATCCCATAAAAGGAGAAATTTAGGCACGTCCTCCGTTTTAAGCCTCGCCTCCTCTAAGATAACAGGGGTCCCTAATATAAGATACCTCTTCTCCTCCAGTGCGGGGCAGGTGTAAGAAGATGAATAGAGATTTCCTCGTCTTCTTTACAGTATCTACAGGCCGGGCTGTCAGTCAGCTTCAGATTGTGTTTATATGCATTCAGGCTACTATGGTGGCCCGTTATGATCCCCACTAGGGTTCTGGCTTTGTGTCCGTTCAATTTAATGAATTCTTGGGCCCATTTCTCAATCTCTGAGTATTCGATGAAGAGTTTGGTTACTCGACAACCCGCTACTCCTCTCCATCTTTTATTGTACTGGTCTCTTGCCTAGCCATTGATGCGGTCTCTGATCAGATTTTGACTTATTCCCACTGCAGGTTTTCCCTGGTCCCTAGTCTGGCAAGGTCATCTGCAATTAGATTTCCCTTAATGCCATTATGCCCAGGTATCCATAAGAGTTCCACCGGTCCCTTCCCTGCCAAGTGGTTCAATGCTTCATAGCAATTATAGACCAGCTTCGACTTTGTCATTGCTGAATTTAGGGCTGCTAATGCCACCCTGCTATCCGAGCAGATACATACCTTCTCTTGCGTCCAATTTTGGTCGCCCCCAGAACTACATAATTGCAACTAGCTCGGCCTGGAGTGCGGTAGTGTATTTGCCCAAGGAGAAGGTTTTACCTATTCCGTCGCGTTGCCTATATACCCCCGCACCCGCTCTGTTCCCACTCTTGGCTCCATCCGTGTACCAGATGTCTCCATTGAGCGGCAACCTAGCTCGACCCTCCATCCAAGTCAGTCTTACTGGTGAGGGTGATCTTATATTTCTTGTCAAACAGGAAGTGGACACCCGTATTCTCAGAGGGCATCCATAGGAGTCCCTCCTCAGCTAGCTCTCTTGAGAGTCTATTCAGGTTCCTTACCTTCCTATTCATGTTTCCCACCCTGTGCATTGCCTTTGCGGCTTCCGTTTTCAGGGTGACATCAAGAGGTGGTATCCCCGTCAGTATCCCCATCGCATTGATCGGTGTTGATCTTGGGGCTCCGTTTATTCTTCTAAGAATCAATCCTCTTAGCTTGTTAAGTCCGTTGGCTTCCGACTATAAACAGGCTCACTGCCACCAGACCAGTGCTGCATACGTCAGTCTGGGTTTGAGACATTGCCTCATACATCCATTTCACAATTTCCGGTTTCAAGTCCCAGATACAATTACTAATGGCTCTTCTCAGTTGACAAAGTGTTGCTGTGATCTTGGAACATATGTGACTTAGATGTTTTCCCCATGACAGTTTCCCGTCCAAGATTACTCCTAAGTATTTCACTTCGCTATTATAGCTTAGTTCTTGGCCACCAAGTTATAGCGGACATGTTCTGTTCCACTTATATTTCTTGGTGAACACCAGCACCTCAGTCTTAGAGGGGGTGACCGAGAGTCTCCTCTCCCTGCATCGATTCCCAACCTTGTTTAACGCTCCCTGCATTATATCGAGAATCGGCTCCAGGAAAGCCCCTTCGTTGTTATTACTAAGTCATCGGCATAGCCAATTACTTGGTAATCCTTTAACCTTTCAAGCAGCTCATCTACTACTAGGCTTCATAGAAGGGGGGGACAATACCCCCCCCTCTGTGGACAGCCCGAGTCTATTCGGCTCTCGATGGTAGTCTTGCCTATACTGGCAGTAATCTGTCTGTTTCCCAAGATATGGTCTATCCATTCAGCGATTATTCTGGGGGTGTAGTATCTGCCTAGTGCTCCACTAATCATCTCCCTGGATGTAAAGTTGAAGGCTCCTTCAATATCAAGGAAGGCGTCGACAACCAGATAGGAGTTAGTAAGCATCGAGCGCTACATAATGCAATAACGCGTCTTTATATTTAAACATTACTATCAAAATGATGAAAGGTTGGCCATTCGTTGCTACGATTCGTAAAGTCCGTCCAATTTTTGGGTAGAAATAATGTTTAAAAACATTTTTTAAACAAATCATATCAACTGCGAAAAGAATAATCGAAAATTTTAAAAGTACTGGTTCAGTTATTGATGTGAAACAGACGACACGAGCTCGTAGTGGTCGTTCAGAACAAAACATCAAGGCAGTTTCTGAGAGTGTGGCCAAGAGTTCAGGGATCTCGATTTGTCTTTGCACACAAGAATGGGGCATTTCAACAGCCACTCTTCGCCGTATTCTCACTAAATATTTGCATCTCCATGCTTCCAAAGTATAATTTACTCGACAAATTCTGCCAACAGACCATGCACAGCGGAAGAGAGTTCACCAATTGAATCATTGAACAACAAGAAGTGAACGCCGATTTTGTAGACAAAATCATATTCAGCGACGAGGCCCATTTTCACCTTAATGGCTTCGCTAATAGGCAAGATTGCCGCACTTGGGACTCAGAAAATCCACGAGTAGTTCATGAGAAACAAATGCATCCTCAACGTGCCACTGTTTGGCGTGAATTGTAGTTTGAAGGAATCATTGGACCATTTTTCTTTGAAAGCGGGGTAGGCAATGAATTCATAAATGCGAACGTTATCAAGACATAATAACCCAGCTCTTTATGCCTCAGTTGGAAGATGTTGCTTTTGAAGACATCAGGTCTTCTTGAGGTTTCAGCAGAACGGTGCCACTTGCCATACTACCCGTGAAGCATTGAGGGTCTGGTACGAGTCTTTTCCTGGTCATGTCATCTTTCGTTTTGGTTACCATGGCCGCCATGATCTTGTGATCTAACACCTATGGACTTTTCTTTTGTGGGGGTTTCTACAGTCTCAGGTTTACGTCAACAAGCCCACGACCACCCAAGCACTGAAGGCTTGAATTTTGAAAGCATTGAACGCTGCCGCAACAATAATTAAGGTATAAATATGATACATTGTTAGCATAAGACTAGTTTTAATCATCTCCAGATGATGCCAACTGTGTTGGCGAATCGCGCGTCGAGTGTAGTGTATAGTATTTTGATGTTTTGTGGAAAATATGTCATTAATATCTTCACACCAAAGGTTTCGACCTACTCCAGTGTTCATTCAATTATTGCGATAATATTCTTTTTATATATCTTAACAGTCCATCGGTCGCGCCTCTTGGAGTCTCATGGACGGTCGCACTGGATCTATGAGATTCATTTACGGAATTCTGATATTTACGGAAAAAAACTAACTTTTTTTTTCTTTAGGTCATAAGAAAATGCAAATCATGTTTTTATAACTTTTATTAAAACTTTTATTAAAAACAAGGCTACTTTTTTAACAAAAATGTTAGGTCCCGAATTGCAGCCAAACGGTCTACTGTCTTCCGTTCTTGACGAGTACCACAATCATCGAATCGAATTTTTCCTAAATCTTTGTAACGACATAGTCAACCTAAATATTTTTATGCCGAAACCATCGGTGCTCCAAAGATCTTCAAAGTTGTTTCTTCAGCTTTATTCTCTCCAGCAATATACAGTAAGCCCATAAAAGCCTTAATTTTTATTGGTAGTTAGTGCATCCCGAGCCCGCGAAAAATTATCACGAATTGTGGCGTTGTACTGATTAGTATAATTAACAATCATATCCAACATAGTGTCGTCGAACAAGCACAGCCATGTATCCAACAGAGTGTTTATATTTTTTGCCATCCCTATTACACCAGGAAGTCTTGTAAGCAAATTAATTTTCTCAATTTTCTTTTTGTTGGTGAATGGAGTTCTTTTCCAGCTTATGGTCTCAACAACTTTCTTCCCGATTTTCCTTTTGCAATTATAAAATGAGTTGTCGCCCTCTTCATCTTCAGAACGCGAATCTACATCACTCTGTTCAGAATTGGACTCCTCTTCGTGCACCTCTATTTCTTTAGTTTCATCCATATCAGAAGCTACTTCATCTATATCGTGACGAGGGTTGTTCCGTGCAGTGAAGTGTTTTGTGTAGGTTCATCATCATCACTGTCGTCCAATAGAAGTGCATGGATTTTCAAAATGTTCACTGCATTTTGAAGAAAAAATATATTTTCTGACGCTATTATGTCTCTGGGAAAAAAAAGGAAAAAATTGTTCATAAAATAAAAGAAGTTTTTTGAAAAAGTACAAATCAGAAGAACACAACGTGAACGGTCGCATTGGATCTAACAGATCCAGTGCCCATATAACACTGAAATACCTTGTACCAAAGAAAACAAAGAAAACGATTCTTCTACGGTTAATTAGGGTAAGCACCATAGTTGTTGGACAGTCTACTGTTAATGGACACTTGCATTAATGCTACCTATATTTAAGTCTCCCATGCACTATTTGTGGCTACTGGTTAATAAATGGATACACCAACACGTTTTCTTGATGTAGTTGTAGAAGAATCGCGCCTAAAAGTAGTTTGGTGTGTTTAAGTGTTCGTCAAATGTTTATGTGAACGGCAAATTCTTAGTTAGTAAATTATTCCTTAAGAGACAAAAAAATTGCATTGACTTTATAGTCAATATATTTTGATTCATAATAGCAGCCTTCTCCGTTCAAGGATAAGTTCAGACGTTGATTATATGTGTTATTTATTGGTTAAGTGTGTATATGAACTGAAAAGTGGAATTTGTTCATGTCCAATAACTGTACAAAATATTAATCTGTTTTTAGTAATTGGACAGTGTGTCCAATTACTAGATTCTTAGTAAATATAACCATGGACAGTTTTTGGACGGTTGCTGTATGAGATCCTGAAGAATACAAATAAAATTGTTTTCAGATATCTGAGGTATAGGATGCCAAAGCTTAAACGTGATCCAGAAAAAGTTGAATTGGCGCTTCAGGAGCTGCAAGACAAGAAATTGTCAGTGCGGGCAGTATCTATAAAATATGGCATTCCGAAGTCTACGATTCATTTTAAGTTTAAAAATCCTAACAGCAAGAATACTTTTGGACCTACACCGTATCTGTCTAAAGATGAAGAATAACGTTTAGTAAGTTGGATATCTAGTATGGGAAAAAGGAGCTTTCCCAGAAATGTAGAAGATCTCCTATCAAGTATAAAATACTTTCTAGACCATAATCCAAGACCGAATCCTTTTAACGATAATCGTCCAGGCAAAGGCTACCTTAAAATCTTTTTGAAAATAAATCCAACTGTTACAAAAAAGGCAGGGTGAGGCTGCCCCTTCTGCAGGGGCGTGTATGACTGAGTCCAATATACGCAAATAGTTTCAAGAGGTGAATGAGTATTTCACAGAGAAAGATTTGGGAACGGTTTTAAGTAATCCATCATGTATTTTTAATGGAGACGAAATTGGTTTTCAAATATGCCCATCTACAGGAAAAGTATTGGCCGAAAAAGGAACCAAAAACTTGTATTCCCTAGAAAAAGGATACTCAAAAGAAACATAACCATTATGTTTGCCTTTTCTGCCTCTAGCCATACTTGTCCACCAATGATACCCCTATCAAAGGATCCCTGAAAAAATTGTGACATCTGTTTCATCAAATTGGGGTATTGCAAAAAGTGAGCGTGGTTGAATGACCGCAGAAGTGTTTTATGAATACATAGCTAATGTATTTCATGCGAACTTAGTGAAATAAATTTCTAGGAAAACTTTTGTTTCACTCCTTCAATTTCTACCCCAAGAATTCATCCAACACCACCGAATATAATAGAGAAGGTTTATCCTAGCTGCTCGTCATCCAAACTTTCACCATTTTTAGCGTGGCCCAAATCTCCGAAAAGGAAAAATAAACGCGTTATAGAAAGGACGCCATATGCTCTAACCTCAGAGAAGTATCAAAAGTTTTGAAACTAAGAGAGCTGTAAAATTCCAACAAGAGAAAGAAAAGGAAGAAAAGAAAAAGAAACGGGACGAAAGAAAACAGGAACAAGTAAAAAAGAAGCGAAACACCGATTTCCTTTGCGGTATGTGTCTCAAGAAAATGACAAAAACACGATTAACATGATCTAATCGCCAAAAACATTTCCATGAATCCTGTGTTCCTAGTAAACATCGTGAGCATATACCAAACGATGAAGGAGATGACTATTTGTGTCACTTTTGCTATAAAGAGGATACTGACGATAGTTGTAGTGACGATTTAAATGAGAGCGTAAACGATGATGACATTAATGACATCGATGATCTTTATTCTATGTGCCTGTCAGCGTAGAAGGAGAATAACTGCTAATGGTTTTTGTTTGCATTGAATATGTTCATTAAGCTAGTCCTCTTGGGTTTGTGCGTTTCATTGTTAAAAATCTCTATTTTTCGTTCCATTTACCAGTGAACTGGTTTATAGAAATTGTGTCCAGTAACTATATTTTCTTTGTCCAATGACTGTAAAGTGTGTCCATTAACTGTGCTTTTTTGGGTTTTATATTAGAGACTACAGATTTTTTTTATATGTACTATTTTCTTAAATGTAAATGTAAAGGATTAAAACCTGAAATTTGAATGCTCATTTGGTATGTGTTTTTGTAAATATATACAAATAATATTTTTTTTCTAAATTTTTCAACTAAAATAATCCCTTAAATGTCCAATAACTATAGTGTTTACCCTATACACGAAATGTAAAAATGTATATGAAAATGGAAAAATTCTGTAAAAAATTAATACTTACAAATTAGGTTGCGTGGGATTTGATAGATCCAAGTAGGTCCCAGTCGAACAACGCAGTCAGTTTCAAGGTCGCAATCACACTGAATTATGTGGCTTCACTGGTAAGGAGGATAGGTGGAGGGAGAACTTCCCACCACCCAGCTCTACTTAGATGTTTACAAAATACTACTACGTGGATCTCAGAGATCTGCAGCGATCGACGAAGTGTTAAATACCATTTAAGTAAATATAAAAACGTAATTTTTACAATAGTCAGTCAAAATACAACTCAAACACTCACCTTGTACACAAATTCGTTGCTTGACGTCGCAATGTTTCGATACACCTTGTACATTAACAACAGATCGACGCTCGAGCGACTCCCGAAGCCTCCTTCGATACAAAAACGTCCCCAATACACTACCCTCGTCCTTCCTAATCAATTAACCCGGTGAATACGTTTCCTGCAATTTAGGCCCGGACACGACTGTTGGGATGTAACATACCTATGCGGATCCGCGGCCTCCCAGCAGCTACCCGACCAATTGGCGAAAGCGTTAGAGGCATGTATGACGTGATGAATGTCATGTAAATGTCACCTCGTGATGAAGCGTGTTAGTAGGCATCTTGCGAATTGCGAATGACAGGATGTGAGTGTGTGTATGTGTGATGGCAAAAAGTTGTCCTAAAAACGAATACGGATCAAGGATGTAGCACATGCGACGTATATATGAGGAAGCGACGCTGGCGTCGTCTGACATAGAAACAAGGAAAATGGCATTTAGGGTTAAACTGTCGATTCAGGACATATAATATTACATAATCGGCGAAAACTGACAAGGGACCAAGTGGTAGAGAGTTCATAATACCTACGATTTAAATTTGTTTTTTATGGCAAATAATTGTAAAGTTATAGTTATAATATAGACATGTTCTTTAAGTTTATTAGCAATCAGATACGATACAATGTTTAAGGTAATTTCTCCGGTACCGTCCGATCCAAAAATAATGCGCGGGTAAACGTAAAATGTATGGAATATCAGTAGTCTAGTGTTCATTATTTTTGTTGAGAAACTGTACTCTATCCAGACACTGCATGTATACGTGTACGCACAATTACATGTTTATCCGTTGAAACTAAAGACATGGCAACGTTGCGTTCTTATACTTAACCTAACTTTAAACTTTTCCGGAGAGTGAAAGAAAATTTATAGGAAAATTTAAAACGAATTTTTGTCGTGATCAAATGCGGGACAATAAAGGAAAATTTGCAAAGCGGAAATTAATACAGAAACGCTTAACACGTTGTGGATACCCATGCCGATGGGGTGTCGGCGCGTGACATTTTATAGCAGTGCCCATGACGCAGATATGTCGTTACTGAGGCCTAGATATATAATGTTGTGTTGAAATATGTGCACTCCAGTTGAGTACTGGATAAAGTAGGGGCACGTTGTTAAAGGTTAGAAAAAGTGTTTCCCGTACGTGGTCCCTTGTATAAGTGTATAATACTTTCTAATGAGAAAATGGCGGACGACGCCACTCCAGGGCCATCCCAACCAAAGAAACCGAGGATTAGATCATCATCATGAGGTAATCAGTCCTAAGACTGGTTGGACGCTAACCTCCAGCTTCTCCTATCTTGTGCTAACCTACGCATTTCGCTAATTGTGCTACAACCTACATCCCTTACTATTTGCGAGCAGTAGTATAATCTAGGCCTACCTCTGCCTTTCTTCACTCCTATATGTGGCTCCAAAATATCGCAGACTATTCACCCATGTCTCAGCAAGTGGCCTACTATTCTATCTCTTCTCTTCTTTATGTTTTTCCACATACTTCTTTTCTTGCCGACTTTCTCTAATTCTTCTTCGTTTCTAACCCTACCAGTCCACGGTATTTTCATTACTTTTCGGTAACACCACATCTCAAAAGCTTCTAATTTCTTCCTACTTGCTTCCCCTACCGTCCAGGTTTCGCAACTGTATGCTCCATACCGTGCCGTGCTCCATACATACGTTTTCAAAAATCTCTTCCTTGTTTCTAAGTTTATTACCCCCGAGCATAAAAGTGCTTTCTTTTTGTTAAAAGCTACTCGACCCTGCGCTATTCTTTGTTTTATATCTTTATCGCTTCTTCCATCCCAATTTATTTTACTTCCTAAATAAGTGAAGTCTAACTTCCACCAATAGTTCATTATTAATTTGTACTTTCGTATTTGCTCTGCTCTCGCGCCCTCTGCACACTAACACTTTAGTTTTATTTTTATTCACCCTCATTCTGTATTCCTCTGTCAACACTGCCTCCATTTCGTTCAACGCTGATTCCAATTCCTCTTTACTAGATGCTAATACTGCTATATCATCCGCGAATCTCAGCATTTTTAGTTTCTGTCCCTGTACTTTAATCCCGAAATCCACTGTATCTTTTACCACATTAATCGCCTCTTCGATGTACAGATTAAAAATTAGTGGTGATAGCGTCTTACATCCTTGTCTTACTCCTTTCCTAATACTTACTTCCCTTCTTTCCCCTTCTACTTCTATAATAGCAGTTTGCTCTTTGTATAGATTGTGTACTACTCTCCTATCTCTATACTTCATTCCCGCGATCTTTAGTATCTCGAACATTTTTTCCCATATTACATTATCAAAAGCTTTTTCTAAATCTACAAATCCTATATAAGCGTTCTTTCCTTTTTCTATTGTTTTCTCTAACATTACTCTTAGCGCCAGAATAGCTTCGCGAGTTCCCCTATTTCGCCTAAACCCGAATTGGTCTTCTCCTAGTATTTCCTCCGCTCTATTTTCCATCCTCTTTTACACTATTCTGGTTAAGATTTTTAACGCGTGGGAAGTTAGGCTAATCGTTCTAAAGTTCTCGCATTTGTCGGCTCCTCTCTTTTTCGATATAGTAACGATAATGTTACTCTTATAATCCTCCGGCATCTCGCCCGTTTCATATATGTATTTTACCAGTTAGAACATCCTATTGAACATCCATCTTTCGAACTATCGAATACTGAACTGAGTTTCGAACTTAAATAGAAACTGAGGTGACGTTGAATTTTCACCTCTCCAAGTCATTAGTGTAAGCACCTACTCCTTCTACAAGTTAACACATTAGCTTAAGGTAGTTTCTCTGGAAACCCACTTCTCTATAGAATTTCATGAAATTTCG
Source organism: Rosalia funebris (assembly GCA_037954035.1). Lineage (NCBI taxonomy): Eukaryota > Metazoa > Arthropoda > Insecta > Coleoptera > Cerambycidae > Rosalia > Rosalia funebris. The sequence goes on along the minus strand of JAZFAV010000019.1, from coordinate 3,626,834 downwards.
GGTACATATAAAGAATAAGCTTCCCGAAAGAAATAGCGAAAATGAAAAAATGTTTCCCGTACAATAAAGGAGATATTCGCCATCAAAGTTGAAACTTTTTGCGTGGTCTGAATGTATCAGTTGACTAGAAGTCACACGTTTTATATCATAACTTGAAAACTTTTCTATAGATTTTTTTCAAAAACAACTCATCTATGTATTAGGAATACGTAATTGATTACGAATATTTTGAATTAAAAAAATTGGTTGTTGCCAGATTTGTTGAAAAGCTAAACATTTTTAAATATGCCAGTTTAACACGTTGACTGCGACACATGCCCCCAAAGGCATGTCTCGCTTTTTTGTCAAGTGCTAGGAGAAGTTGGAGGTTAGCGTCCAACTAGTCTTAGGACTGATGACCTCATGATGATGATTCGATAGTGAATTTGATGTAATATTATTCTAGCAAGGAGCTACAATGTGCTTCGACTTTTAGATGGTGATTACAGATTTGGTTTTTGATAACTCTTCTTACATAGAGTATATTCAAGTCTGTATGTAACATGTGGTTTGAAACATACCAGGGTGCATCTGTTATGGTACGAAGAACTTTCGATTGAGATCTTTTCATGATAGTAATGTGTGATTTAGTTGCGCAATACCAGAGATTTACTCCGTAGAACCAATCAGGTTTAATTACTGTTTTATATAAAGGGTGTTTTAATGAGGACGCTCGATTTTTAAGCGTAAATAAAACAAGTTGGCATATTTTATGACATTAAGAATGGAACATAACGTCGTTCAAATGTCCGCAGCGGCTTTGCTTGGTGCCACGTATTCGAGACGTCCAATTTTCGATGACCTTGTCGCAAAAATCTGAATTTTTCGGATGGCGTTTTTTATGTTAACTTCGAGGGCATCAATCGCTTGCAGTTTATTCGCATAGACCTGTGATTTAAGATTTAAGAAGCTCTAAAGGAAGAAGTTTAAAGGCGTTAAATCGCGCGATCTAGGTGGCCAGTTCACGTCGCCGCTGCGCGATACATCTTATGAACTCGCACCAAATGGTCCTTGCAGTCAATTCACGATGACAATAAAGGTACTTACCATGTATAGTTTATTTCATCTCTATTTGCAAAATAAAAAACCCCAAACGGCTCTGATCTCATACAGTGGCTTGTTTTTATGGCTAGACTCAGGTAGATTGTTCCGTTTATCGGTAAGATAAGAGAAGAATTCTTTACTTGGCAAATAGCGATGAAATGAATAGTTTAAACAACTCCCTTTATCTTAGATCAAAACCAGGAGCAAATACCTAAGCAGAAAAATCAAAGACCTACCTATTAATATTACTGTTGTTGTTGTTGTTGTTACTGCTAGTTGTCGTCGCAATAGGCCTCGTCCTCTCCACGCTCTCCCCTCTCTCGAAAGAGGCCTGGTGACTGGTAGGGGCGCTATGTGATATCGTCAGGGCCGTGTAGTCTTTCTGTTGAGCAGGTACAGGAATCGTGGTCTGAGTCGTGGCCGTAGGCACTTCTGTTTTCGACACCCAAGTCTGTTCTAGTATAGGCGTGGGTGACTTCGGTCTCAATGGACTGCAAAGCGATAGTAACGTTAGTAACAAACAGCGGTGGAGCCTATTAGAAGGCAAGATTTATGCCGTATTGATTTTGTGATTTTTAGGTGGAAAAATGTACTGGGATTCAAAGATTATCTTGGTAAATGATGGGATGGGTGTGGATTTTATAATAACTATCGGAACAAGTCTAGCGACACGAATATTTCGATTATAAAAATTTGTGAAGCAGTTCTGGTGAGGTTTTTTCGTTACTTTGCGAATCTTAGGCGGGTTTTGAATTAGAATTTTCACTAGTGACAAAAGAAAGCATAAAAACATGAAGTAGTTAAATCTCAAATTTTCAGTACTTAGTTTACAGTTAGTTAGAGTTTGTAAAGTCAATTACCACTGTGTTACGTCACCTCTACTCTTCAAAACAGCATTTATACGCCTAGACATGGTGTCTACAAGACTCTGGCAGTCTTCTAAAGAAAAATAATCCCATATTTCTTGGAGACGATGTCGCAAGAACTGAAGCGTTTTAGCTGGCCGATTACGCAATCCATTTTTCATTTGATGCCATAATATCTCGATCAAAGAAAGATCAGGACTACTCGAGGGCCAACTTAGGACGGAAATATCGTTTTCCGACATCCAGGATTGCACAGGTTTGGCTGTATGTCAAGCTGCGCCATCTTGTTGGAAGAGAAATTCCCGGTTATCTAATTGCAGAGACTCGATTGCTGGAAGAAGACACTGATTTAAAATGACTATGTATTTTTCTGCGTTTACGGTGCCTTCAACAAAGTGAAGCCTACCAACGTGATTGGCGGACATACATATCCACACCATAGTTGAAGCGGGAAACACTTTTCGCCGAACACAGTCTTTGTTCTAAGCCTCGGTTTTCATTCGAATCACTAAAATTTTCAGTGACTAGTTTACACTGAATTGTGAAGCCAATTACCACTGTGTTACGTCACCTCTATTTTTCAAAATAGCATTTTACGCCTAGGCATGGTGTCTACAAGACTTTGGCAGTCTTCTAAGGAAAAAGAGTCCCATATCTCTTGGAGACGATGCCGCAATGACTGAAGTGTTTTAGCCGGACCATTACGCAATTCTATTTTCATTCGATACCATAATGTCTCGATGGGAGAAAGACCAGGATTACTCAAGGGCCAACTTAGGACGGAAATATCGTTTTCCGACATCCAGGATTTCACAGGTTTGGCTGTATGTCAAGCTGCGCCATCTTGTTGGAAGAGAAATTCCCGGTTAGCTAATTGCAGAGACTCGATTGATGGAAGAAGGCACTGATTTAAAATGACTTACAGAGCTTCAATAAAGTGAAGCCTACCAACGCCATTGGCGGAAAGACATCCCCACAGCATAATTGAAGCGGGAAACACTTTTTATCGAAGACAGTCCTTGTTATAAGCCTCGGTTTTCGTTCGAATCACCCTGATCCGCGAATCTCCTACACAAAGCTCAAATTTTGATTCGTCGCTCCAAACAACCGACCTCCACTGCTTCAAAGTCGTTTTTATGTATCTTGGCCCATAGTAAGCGGTTTTTCTTCTGTTTTTGAGTGAGTAGAGGATTTTCTTTTGCGTTTTCTTTGTTTATTTTTTCTCGGTTACTCAATTTCGAGATAGAGATGTTCTACGTGCGGAAAAGTCCGTTTTAAGGTTTTAAAACTGTTTATTCGAAAGTGTCAGGAGATTAACAGCCATCGGTTTAATTGCATTAAGTGTGGTTTCCAATCAGGGATCTTTTAAAAAATTAATTAAAAGCGACTTGAAACTAACTGCAGACAATAGACTTACGTACATTTTTGATGCTCCTCACCTATTAAATCTACCAGGAATAATTCTTTTTTCTTACAGTTTTCTGCTATAAGAACGAGCAACTCAAAAATCTTATCTAGAGACCTTTTATAATAATGACAATGTTAAAGAATACAGGCTTTGTTCCAAATTAACCTTTCACACATCCGTGTAGAAGTTTTCGATTAAATTATTTTTGTTCCTCTATATGAGAGAGCGTCTTTGTTGTTACGAACGCCTCGAGCGATCCCGAACATGTTCGAGAACATTCTCGAACTTTCCATAGCAGTCAAGAAAACCCACGAGTGTGACATATCACTGAACTCGTCTCGTCCTGAAGAGGTCAAAGATTGACATTTCAAGAAGGCCAGAGAACATTCTAGAACATTCCATGACAATCGAAGACTACTTACAGTCCCTGGAGAAACATCTCCAGAAGGCTCATAAGACAGGCCGTGCGAGAAAAAACCAGACTTGAGACCGACCGAATGAAAACCTTCAGTATTCGTCCTTCGGTCATACCTTGTCTACATTCGGTCGCTTGCTCTATATTTAATTGACCAACGTACAGGGTGAGTCACGGGAAACGGACGTTTTTCAACAAAGAATAACTCTTGCAATTTTATGAAAAAATAAGTTTTATTTATAAAGAATTAAACGATAAACTATGCCATTTTATATGCTTAAGTGCGAAAAATAATATCTGATAAATGACGGCCATTTTCACGTATACACAGCTGAAGTCGTTTTCAAAAGTTTGATTCTACGTTTCGCAACGTATCTAGGTTGATTTCTGCAATTTTTTCACGTATTGCTGTCTTTAGGTCCTCTAATATACGGGATATACGCTCATATACTCTTGATTTTAAATACCCCCAAAGATAAAAATCACAAATGGAAAGATCGGGCGAGCGCGGCGGCCAAGAAAGGTCTCCGAAGCGTGAAATGAGGCGATTGGAAATGCAGTTCGAACAACAGTCAGGGAAGCTCTTGCTGTATGAGCGGTCGCCCCGTCCTGTTGAAACCACACCTCTGCCCTATTGATTCTTAGCCTGCGAAGTTCAGATAACAAAAAAGTTTCAAACATGTTCACATAGCGATCAGAATTAAGTCACCGTTCTCTCGTTTTCTTCAAAAAAAAAAAAAAAAAAAAGAAAAAATAGTCCGATAATCCCGCACCGTCCACTACCGCACCAAACTGTACCTTTAGAGCTGTGTAGCGGTCTCTCATGTAATCCCCGAGGATTATCTGCAGCCCAATATCGACAGTTTTGCTTATTAACCGCCCCTTCCAGGTGAAAATGGGCTTCGTCGCGCATTATGATAATCAAATTTTCATTTTCTTCGTATAGGTGAAGCATTGCTTGACAAAAAGTCATTCGTTGCTGATAGTCTCTCTCATTTAGCTTCTGAACCATCATAATTTTATAGGGATGAAATGCAAGGTCTTTGTGTAAAATTCTCTGCATCGTGGATTGACTTATTTGCAGTTCCCTAGAATGTCGTCTAGCAGAACCAGTGGGGCTTCGGTTCATGGATTCCCTTACTCGATCCACATTTTCAGCTGTTCGGGCCGTTCGAACTGGGCCGGGTGGTTTCCTTTTAAACAGCGACCCTGTCGTTCGCAATGAATTAACCCATCTAAGAATGGTATTCCGCTGAGGGAGGCCACCATGACGGCCGATGTTGAAACGCCGTCTGAAAAGACGTTGCACAATTGTCACTGAACCTCCACTTTTTACAAACTCGTCGTAAACAAACACGCGGTGTTCCCTTGTCCACAACGACATGATGGATACTAAATGGCAACTCAAGGAGTGTTGACTGTCATTTCTCCCACTTACATACGCCTGACACAAGCTGTGTACTACTCGTTCTAAAAACGTCCGTTTCCCATGACTCACCATGTATATTCTATTAGCCTTCGACGTTAACAAACGCCCACGACGAAATAAGTGATCTAACACGATGTATTCCCCGTATACTTAAGAAGGCGGCCCCTCAACAGCTGCATGTCGGTATGCCTTTGTAAGCGCAAGATCAAAGTTCCGACGACGAGTGGACCTTCTGATCTTAGTTTCTGTTTGGTGCCTTTGACCAACATAATTTTTTTTATAAGTAGGATAATGTTTGATTATTTTATATGGTATTTCATATAATTTAAATCATAATAATACAACAAACATAATAAAGTCGTTTACAGTAACGAGTGTTCGGGCTGTTTATAAATTCGTTTAGGCAAAACGGCTTCCTTATTTCAGTCTTCACATAAATCAACAGTTGTATGCTGAAACCGTCAATTGCACAAAGTTATTCGGTCATTGGTCTCGATTAAAACATCCAACGCCATATAATCAATTCATTGAGAATACGTAAAACTCGCCCCCATAAATTTCGTAGTCAATTTCCATTTCTATGATCGAATTCAGATGGACTTTCTCCTCATGAATATTCAATGAACTTCAATTATATATGGCCGTTACTAATATGCATTTCTAGGTAGGGTTATTAGCTTTAGCTAATTAACTATTTAATGGAAAACATAGGCGTAGCATTTGTGGTTTGTGGTATTGTCAAAGGGGTCTAATAATGTTTAAGTACTAGGAATAGTGAACAGGATTGTTATCTTTGATTCGTGAAACATCGAAGCACGTGGTGTAGCGTAAATGTAATCCAACTTTTATAGCGAATCTATTTTTGAGGAAATATTGTAAACAGAATTACTAGGAATAGGTATAAATGGAGAATTTGTTATTAATATGAAGTATACTGATAGCACAGTTTTGTAAACGAGCAGAATAAATGAATGATTATAAATATAAATGAATTTTAGCAGAATCCCAAAAACATCATCGCATAATCAAAACCAGATAAAACTGACGATAGTGAACATCGTTATAGAAAATTTAGACACATAATTATTATTATTATTATTATATTATATAGCTTTGGGCCTCATCAGCCACTGATAGCATGGGTAGTCCCTTGGCGATCCCCTCTTATCCGGGTCATTATCCAAAAATGCTATCCCATAAAAGGAGCAATTTAGGCACGTCCCCCGCCTTAAGCCTCGCCTCCTCTAGGATAACAGGGGTCCCTAATATAAGATACCTCTTCTCCTCCAGTGCGGGGCAGGTGTAAAGAAGATGAATCGAGATTTCCTCGTCTTCTTTACAGTATCTGCAGGCCGGGCTATCAGTCAGCCTCAGCTTGTGCTTATATGCATTCAGGCTACTATGGTGGCCTGTTATGATTCCCACCAGAGTTCTGGCTTTGTGCCTGTTCAATTTAATTAATTCTTGGGCCCATTTCTCAATCTCTGAGTATTCGATGAAGAGTTTGGTTATTCGACAACCCGTTACTCCTCTCCATCTTTTATTGTGCTGGTCTCTTGCCCAGCCATTGATGCGGTTTCTGATCAGATTCCGACTTATTCCCACTGCAGGTTCTAGTCCATAGAGGTTTTCCCTGGTCCCTAGTCTGGTAGACACATAAACTCCTGGATAAAATTAACGAATCAGTAAAACTTCACATTATTACTTTTATTTTTTCGACGACGTAAACCATAGTACCTACAATTTGTATAATGGGTCTTTGCGCGTGTATCAATTTAGTGACGACGCACGCATCACATGCTACACCACTCGCAACTGTTACTAATATGCCACGATTACCAGCACGTATGTATAGCGACATATGTTTCAATCAACTACGTACGGCATAGACAATTAATAGTTTTCCGAACAAAAATCAAATAGGAAGTCACGTCTTAGATTTATTGTATCATTTGATTCATTGGCGTCTCGATATTCCTGTAAACTTTATTTCATTTTTGTTTAATTTATTTTGATTTTTGTATAATTATTTCATTTATTTTGATGGAAATATTACTTCCATTGCATGTTTTTGTGGAGAACCTTTTCATTACTCTGTCATAGGTTGACGGATTTGTTTGGTATTAACTGTTATCTTAAAATGTGTTTTCGGCATGACACTGTTCAAGAATGTCAATTGATTGATTCATACGATTGTTGCCTGTGACGCACACGCAAAGAATTATTATACAAACCATTACAATTAAATGATTTCAACTAGTGTTTAACAAATTAAAATGGTATTGTAGGGAAACAACATGAATACATAACTGAAAGAAACAATAATGTTAAAAGCAATGAAAACGGTGTTAATGAAAAACTTTAGAACACAAAATTGGACGTCAAATTAAATCGTAAGAATTTGAATTCAGTAGTGGATAGATCCTCCTCTAGCTCTTATCATTGCTTCCGTTCGTCAGAGTGGTGAACGATCTCTTGAGGAATATTCTCCCATTTGACAAGAACGACTTGTTCAAATTCCCCAAGTCATAAGGATAGGTACGTTGCGCCTAGCTGATTGTTTTAATGCATCCCAGGATCTGTGTAGCTCATATCTGGGCTTCTTGGTGACCAGTCCATAGTTCATTCAATAGTATGTAGTATCATAGAATATTCAGTAGTATGAAGGTATCCAGTACCTCTCTGGCAACGTGGGACCGAACATTATACTGCATAAAAATGAAATTGTTGTAAAAGGCATCACATGTTATTCTACGATATTTTCTACGTAGAAATGTGCATTCATGGATCTGCCCCGTATAGGAACTAAATCTGTGCGACCACGGAAATAAATTCCTCCCCAGAACATTATTGATCCATCAAAAAATGGGTTCCTCGCAGAGATATTGGAGGCAAAACCTCTCTCCTGGATTTTACCAGAGTCGTTGACGTCCATCTGGTAGTCCAATTTATGTTTTATCTTCTCTGCAAAACGCAATCTAGTAGGCTGAACAGCGCGGATTTTGATAAACTATAGCTCTAACATTTTCAATTGTTTTAGGAGTTCACGACACCCGGTGATTTTTCTTCAACGCAGAACCACTCTGTCAACAATTTTAAACCCACACAATTATCGTATTACCACTGGGAACTGCATCATGGCGAGTGATTCTAAAATGCATGTAAAATGATTGGTGGTAATGAAAAGACAATTGGTGGATTACAATAGACAATTGTATAATTACTGAACTTTTAAGTAGAAGCAGAAGAATACAGAATTAGATACGTGTAATTGAACACAAAGTAATATAATCAGCCTGAAACTTACCATTGCTCCAAGGTGTCTTCCTCCTCCTCCGCAGCAGTGACGTCACTAGGAGGAGTTAGGTAACCCGTTGATCTCAGTCCTCTTCCTCTGTTTGATCCTAACCTAAAGCTTTGTCGGAAAGATGCTCTGGCTCTGTCAACTTAAAACATAACCTATTAATAATATTGGCAACAAGCCAAAGTATGGTAAACAGTAGTGTGAGGAACAAACTAATACGATTTACGTTTGCAAGAGAGAATTAGTGTAAATAATTCTAGAGTGGGTTGGAACCTTTGGGGTGAAGATAAAGCTGACATAGTTTTCCACAAAATACCAAAACACTATACACTATACTCGACGCGCTTTTTGCCAACAAAGTTGGCATTGTCTGGAGATGATTAAAACTTTTAATCATCTCAAATTTAGAATTTCATGCTAACAATGTATCCTAAATTATTATTTATACCTAAATTATTGTTGCGGCTCAGTGAGCCCTGGCCGTCATGGTTGCGCCTCACTGAGCTCCGACCGTCACGGTTGCAGTCCAGTGAGTCGTGAGTAACTAAGTAATAAAGCGGGCTATGTGGAATAGGCCCTCTGTCACTATTTATACTATTTTTACACTTTTCAATTTCTAAACTTTCAAATGCATCTAGCTGTGTAATATTTATTACATTCTTAATTAATCTTAAATTGCTAATATCTATTTTATGGTTGTTCTTGAAGGCATGTTGGGCAACACTGGACTTATCTGTCCTACCATGTTTGAGATGCGCCATGTGCTTCTTGAACCTGGTGTTTGAATAGATCGTCTGATCTGTCCGACAAACCTTCGACTACAGTCGTTACAGATTTCGTAAATTCCCGACCTGTCGTTTTTGTTAATTTTGTCTTTTGGATTGCCAAAAGTTTATTTATTTTATTTCTTGATGAACTATCCCCTCATCATCATGAGGTCATCAGTCCTAAGACTGGTTGGACGCTAACCTCCAGCTTCTTCTATCTTGTGCTAACCTACGCTTTTCGCTAATTGTGCTACAACCTACATCCCTTACTATTTGTGATCAGTAGCTAATCTAGGCCTACCTCTGCCTTTCTTCACTCCTATTTCTGCCTCCAAAATATCGCGGACTATTCCCTCATGTCTCAGCAAGTGGCCTACCATTCTATCTCTTCTCTTCTTTATGTTTTTCCACATACTTCGTTTCTCGCCGACTTTCTCTAATACTTCTTCGTTTCTAACCCTATCAGTCCACGGTATTTTCATCATTCTTCGGTAACATCACATCTCAAAAGCTTCTAATTTCTTCCTACTTGCTTCCCCTACCATCCAGGTTTCGCAACCGTATAGTGCCATGCTCCATACATATGTTTTCAAAAATCTCTTCCTTGTTTCTAAGTTTATTACCCCCGAGCATAAAAGTGCTTTCTTTTTGTTAAAAGCTACTCGACCCTGCGCTATTCTTTGTTTTATGCCTTTATCGCTTCTTCCATCCCAATTTATTTTACTTCCTAAATAAGTGAAGTCTTTAACTTCCTCCAATCTTTCATTATTAATTTGTACTTTCGTTTTTGCTCTGCTCTCGCGCCCTCTGCACACTAACACTTTAGTTTTGTTTTTATTCACCCTCATTCCATATTCCTCTGTCAACACTACCTCCATTTCGTTCAATGCTGATTCTAATTCCTCCTTACTAGATGCTAATACTGCTATATCATCCGCGAATCTCAGCATTTTTAGTTTTTTATCCTATATCTTTAAAAGTCTTACTAATGCCTCGAGCAAATCGAGGGTCGTAAGGAATTGATACATATTGTTTCGAATGTTCCCTTTCGGTTTGAAAGGTTGAGGAATTTCGTACATCTAAACTAGTACATCTAAAAATGGTAGTTGTTACTACCATTTTTAGATGTAGTAGTTATTAGAAATAATGAAAGTAAGTTAGAATTTGATATATACAGAAAAGACACCAGTACTTTCAGATATACTTCTAATGATTCCCACCATTGTATTTAATACAAAATGGCACACCTTAATTTTCTAGTCCACCGCCCACTAAGCTTCCCTCTCAATAAAGAGTGTCATCATCATAAGGTCATCAGTCCTAAGACTGGTTGGACACTAACCTCCAGCTTCTCCTATCTTGTGCTAACCTACGCATTTCGTTAATTGTGCTACAACCTACATCACTTACTATTTGCGAGCAGTAGTCTAATCTAGGCCTACCTCTGCCTTTCTTCACTCCCATTTCTGCCTCCAAAATATCGGGGACTATTCCCCCATGTCTCAGCAAGTGGCCTACCATTCTATCTCTTCTCTTCTTTATATTTTTCCACATACTACTTTTCTCGCCGACTTTCTCTAATACTTCTTCGTTTCTAACCCTATCAGTCCACGGTATTTTCATCATTCTTCGGTAACACCACATCTCAAAAGCTTCTAATTTCTTCCTACTTGCTTCTCCTACCATCCAGGTTTCGTAACCGTATAGTGCCGTGCTCCATACATACGTTTTCAAAAATCTCTTGTAAGTTTATTACCCCCGAGCATAAAAGTGGTTAAAGAGTGGTTTGAAAAAAACCGATGATCAAGAATATAGCTGAGGGTAATGAATATTCTATTTGTATAGTTGAAATAATGATTAGGAAACGTAAATTTAAAGAAACACTTCGAAATTCCTCGATCTTTTTAATTGAAAGGGAACATTAAAAAAATAATGTATCTATTCCTTACAACCCTCGATTCATTCGTGGTTTTAGTAAGACTTCTCAAAGATATAGGGATGACGGTAGTTCATTCATCGAGAAATAAATTAAGACAACTTTTAGGCAACCCAAAAGACAAAATTAACACAAGCGACAGGTCGTGGATTTACGAAATCAGCTGTAACGACTGTAATCAAAGGTATGTTGGGCAGACCAGACGATCTATTCAAACCAGGTTCAAAGAGCACATGGCGCATCTGAAATATGGTAGAACAGATAAGTCCAGAGTTGCCCAACATGCCTTCCCATGAATAACCATAAGATAAATATTAGCAACTTAAGATTAATTAAGAATGTAATAAATACTAGACAGCTAGATGAATTTGAAAGTTTAGAAATTGAAAAGTGTAAAAATAGTATGACTAGTGACAGAGGACTTATTCCACATATTATTGTTCAGCTACTCACGGCTCATTGAGCATCAACCGTCACGGTCGTAGCTCAATGAGCCGCAATCGTACCAGTCAAGGCTCACTGGGCAGCAACAATAATTTAGGTATAAATAGGATACATCGTTAGCATAAAATTAGTTTAATTATCTTCAGATGATGCCAAAATTGTTGGCGAAACGCGCGTCGAGTGTATTGTATGGTATATGAAAAATTACGTCAGTATTAATGTAAATAATTGTTCACGATGTGCTTTACATCGTTGTTCTTTTACTAGAAGTGAAAGCTTTTGTCTTGCGTTCGTACTTTTTTTGCGGTACTTCAACCATAGTTAGGGAAAGGGCACCACATATTTAGGGACAACTCATAACAGCGTCACTTTATCAAATAAGTTACTAAGTCAAAAAAACCCATACAACTGGTACTTTGAGAGTAAACAGGAAAGGATATCCTGAAGTAATAACCGAGGAAAAGTAAAGAAGGGGAGAATATGTTTGGAGGATATTGCGAAACGTGTATATTTCTATGTGGGAGGATAAGAGGGACATCCTATGACACTACAAAGTACCATCTACTGTTAATTGAGGTGACGAATATATTTGGTTAAATGAAAACAAAACCTAAAGAAATAGCTGGATATAACATGTACATGTCAGGTGTAAACCATTGTGATCAACTTACATTCTATTATTATAGTCCTAGGAAAACTATTAGATGGTACAAAAAGACTATTTCATCTACTGAACGTAACAGTCTTGAATGCCTGGCTGATATATAAAAAAAAGAATAAACAGAAATATACGCTTTCTTGAATTTCGCGATCAACTAATGACGCATTTCTTGAGTTTCCACCCGATGTGACAGATGGCAGACAGCTTGTGAAATCAGGCCTCCTGCACTAACCGAGAAAGCAAGAAAATAACTCAAATATAGCTAATGCCAACCTAACCAACCATTTTTCTAGAAAGAAATCCCGCCCCTGAAAATTGGAAAAGTAAAATCTATTTTCTTCGTTGTAGAGATTATTCTAAAAATGAAAAAAGGACAAACACGTCCTGGCGCTGCAAAAATTGTCAAAATAAACCTGTCTTGTGCGCAGGCAGCTGTTTCGAATCCTACCATAAGAATTGTTAAAATTTATCATATCTGTGAGGTTTTTTTATAAATTTTCTTATAAGTCTTCTAAATAAATTATTTTAGTAAGTAAATGATGACGACTGCAATTGTAATCCCTTTATCACTGCCCATCAATGTGTTATCATGTGCAGCACAGTACACGTGATAAAAGTGAATACTTCTTTAGAATAGAGAATGAGAAAGATTAAGAGTGAGAGATTGAAAGAGAGAGAGAGAGAGAGAGAGAGAGAGAGAGAGAGGGATAATTTCAAAAGAAATATAACAATATAAAATTTGTGTAAAAAATATTCGGTTTATTCATTATCTACACTATCATCGGCTGGTGGTTCAATTGGTAATACTGATATGATTGGTTTGTGATAACTAAAATATGAAATATATGTTCGTGATTCGATATTTTCTAGATAACGTGTAAAAATTGCATTTATTGTTGTTCAGGATTTTGTTATTGATTCTTTGGGATTGCTATTTATAAGCAGACCAAGTGTTTCTCGAAGAAAGTTGATCAACGTCAAAGAATCATTGGATCCGAAATTTACATTGAAATCTCCCCCGATAATCAAAGGGATATTTTGTCTTCGCCTCTTCCAAGTGCATTTGCACCTATGTGGCTGTAAACCAGTAGGGAGCGGTGGATGAAATATATTATTATCTTCTAGATTTTAACAAGTTGGACGGTTCAAGGATATTATCAAATAATCACAGAACACAGATGTAAATAACGTAAATAATTACAAGACACAATGATAAATATTCGGTACACCCGCGTGCTGCTTCAGCTGTTAATATATAGCGTCTGGACGCGTATATCTATAACGCGCGCATGCGCGACAATCTATCTATCCCATTCTATCGCTTCGTACTGAGTTTATATCGCTCTTATCTCTTGCTCCACTCCCGTGTGGCGTCAGATTTGTACGTACTCGCGCGCATGCGCGTTATATTATATTTTCTTCTATTGCCTAGTATTCAATGAATACGTGGCTCTCTCTCTTGCTCGTACGATGCTTCCTAAACTATTCCCCCTTCAAGCAACTTAGACCTTGGACTTAGCGTATAAGTTGGCGTTAAAGACAAAGGACCGCACAAAAGGGAGACGCGGATAGCCTAAACTGATATATATATATATATATATATATATATATATATATATATATATATATATATATATATATATATATATATATATATATATATATATATATATATATATATATATATATATATATATATGTGATGTATATACCTCTTTCTCCTTCTCTCTTCGTTATATCTTCTTCTCTCTCGTGTAACGAAATCTCGAAACGTTACATTTTTTCCAATTCACTCTCCATTCTCGTCAAATATCAGAACGCCGGCGCCGCCAAAGAAGTATTCATTTAAAAAAATTATTTTGTCCAATGCGATGGTTTCATTTGAACGATACTAGTCCAACTGAGCAGGGAGAGTGGCTGGTAAGCGCAGGTGCCTATCATGAGAGGGCAGCACTGCCAACTCACTTATCTAATTCTCGTTGTATACTATACATTCGTTCTTGTAGATCTTACAGTTTCAAAGTTAAAGAGGGGGAAGGGAGGACGGGACTTTAGATTCGCCATGTATAATGCAAATCTTGCAATACAAGTATGGTAAAACTTGATTGTTACTATCGACACGCCATTCTGCGGGCCATAAAACCTATCGCGTATTATGGGAGTTGCTGGAATTTGGAGAATCGCTCCCCCAGATTTATTTTATTGAATTGCCTACGATATTTTTAGCGCTAGTATCCTCGGTATTTATTGACTTCCACGGTTTTAATTTAGAAGGTCGAGCGGTCTACGCACGAACTGCGTCTCAGCGTGTTGCCGTTCCACGGACGTTAATAATCCGGGCATACTTCAACTTAAGTTACGGAAAATCCCGGAAAAAGGGTCGGATAAATCTTGTTAGTTGTCCATTTGACACGCCCGCCCCACTGTGGGGCCAAGGCGGAAAGAATTAGCAATATGAAGGGTGATTTAGAAATAATCCACATTCTTCTCTGTTACTTCTGACAATTGTATAAACTGAATATTATTCAGGGGTGATTTAATACTATAAATTAGAAAGTTTATCGTCCGAGAAAGTTCGATTAGAGATAAGAATCAGACAATTGCGAACTTAGAGACCAATTTCGGTATTTAAAAAAAATCTTCGGGTTCATCCACCTTACTTTTGTAAGACGTAAGTTTATTTCCTTAGTCTAATTTATGGGCCCGCTGTCACAGCGACGCCGGTGACACTACTCCTATTAAGATAAGACCGGTTGAATATGAAATACACAGGCCAGGCAAAGAAATGATGCCAGCAGGCACATATTTTATAAACAAACGCCTGAAGCCAATAGTCGCTACATCGGTCGATTCATTATGTATATGGAGTGTCTTTGTGCGTGCAGCTAAAAACAAAACCGAATTGTGTTAAAAATTGTGTTCTTTATAATAATTCCTGGATAATCATCAATTGGTGAGCTTATTCACTGAGCATTCCATTTTCTCCTAAATATCAAATACTATATATTGACTGATTTTACGTTTAATCACTGAAGTATTTCATTAAAATATACAGGTCGAAATAGTATAACTTTAGGATAGCTGAGCTACGCAATCCTTTATTCCTATTTATCGCTATTACGGAGTGCTTGAGCCGTTTAGCGTGACCCTGGGATTTGCTCTGCGGAGTGCTTGAGCCGCTAGCATAACGCTTTCCTATTTTTTCCTGACGGAGTGCTTGAGCCGTTCAGGTTGCTGTGGAGTGTTTGAGCCACAGTGCATCCTATATTTTTATCCCTTACCTCGTTTTATGCACAACTTAGCATATCCTTAGTTTTGCACTAGTGGGTGACAGACACAAAGTGCTTTATAACGATAAATTAAGCTTTAGAAATAATATCACTTTTAGTGAAGATCTATGTGATCATATTAAAAGCAATTTTTGATAAAGAAAACCTTATGGCGAATTGGTTGCTCAGACTATTGTTTTGTTTCAGGTATCTCACTTGTCTTGTCACCTTGCTCAGGAGTACCTTCATCATTTATTTTTTTTACATTATTATTTAATTCCTCGGCTCTTAACGAAATATGGCTCACACTTTGGCTTTTCTTGTGATTTAGGCAAGTAATATTGTAGTCCAGGAAAGTTTCACCCGCCTAAACCTGCCTATCTGGTCACAGCAGCGTTTTATTGAGGGGGTATTCTGGTCCAAAATCTTGAAAAAATCGAATATTTTTTTACACATTGTCAAAGTTCAGACCTTTAATAACATATCCTATAAAGAACTTTTCAAAATTCTAATTATTTACGGAGTTATAGATACTTTAGTGACGCGGCACCTACACCGGTCCTGCCGAAGCGAATCGAACGATAGACGGTAGACATTACCCGACTACCTGAGTAGTCTTTGAGGGAGAAAGTTTGTCTTCATAAAGCTTATTACATCGATGTTTGGGCTCAGAAACCCAAAGTAATATATCGTTAAATTCATTGATCTGGCCTTTTGCATCAAAACATATACATGCTGGAACACGGACAATTAAAATTACAAATTATATAGCTGTGTGCATTTTCAATGAAGGCGTTTTACCAATTTTAAAAATTATGAACGTCATGGGAATCACTATTGGTCCTGAAGCCCATGCGTTCGATATCAGACGAGACGAAACTGGGATTGAGCGGTCTGAGGTACGAACTTCTGATGCTTCTAAGGAAGCTAGCACTGCTCGTCTAGGAGAAAGAACTTCGAAAAATTTACATTTTGAAGTAGAAGAAGGCCCATTGTATGGATCAGGAATCGCCGATTAACGAAGTGTAAGTATAACGATGTTATATGACTTAAACGGCCTGAAACTTTGCGGACATTTTTAAACGCATCTTTCTCCAAACTACTTTTTTCAACACGGTTGACATGATATCTCAAGTTCTAATGAACCGATTTACTTGAAGTTTGTTAAGAACCTTCTCTATATAACCCTCTATCGCCCCTATAAGATTTGTCAGATTTTTTTTACTATTTTTAAAATATTAAGACTTTTTTTTCAAACAGTCGCCATTTTGTAAAAAGAAAAATTTCTTTTCTCTGAGGTAGGGCCTACAACGTCACTCTTACTAATTAAGAATCTTTTTTCTTTTCTTTCTTTCAGATGACTAGAAGGGTTGGAATCGTGTCAACCAGGATGCGCCTTCTTTTACCCCGCCCCCCATTTTACTTACCGAAGTGTCGGCTTCGTATACGCCTACCGACTAAACCCCCCCTCCCCCCCCCCTATCCTATCAGTGTAATGCCGAAGAGGAACCGCTCTCGCTTTACTTATCTTTGGCATATCAATCAGGATACGTATTCATTCCCCACTTCCCTTTCCTCCTTCTCTTTTTCCTTCATGATGGCCGTTACCATCTGCTCCACCATTGTCTATCTTTCCCTGCTCTCGAGCATGATTGGGATCATGTTATCTACAGTGATAGCATGTCCTATCTTTTGCTCAGCAGCTCTCCTTTCTCCTATCCACCTTTTGCAGCTGAACACTGTGTGGCAGGCATCGTCGACCTCTCCACAGGACCAGCACTCTCTGCTCTCGCGTTTGCCTATATCCAATAGGTAATCCGCGAAACAGCCGTGTCCAGTAAGGACCTGGGTTAAATAATACCCTACATCACCATGTGCCCTTCCGCACTACGGCCTTATGTTCGCGATTAGCACCCTCGTCCATCTCCCTCGAGGCTCAGCCTCCCATCTCTCCTGCCGGTGTTCCCATAGGCTCTCCCTTACAGCACCTTTGTCAGCTCCTCCGTACACCTCCAGTCTCTCCCTTGATAGAAGGTCAATGGGTGTTATACAAGCTATCATCAGCGTTTCCGCTGCCGATACGGTCCTGTATGCATTACAAACCCTTAGCGCTGCTCTTCTCTGGACTTTGGTGAGCTCTCTCCTCCACTTGCCCCTTCTCAATATATCCACCCACACCGATGCGGCATACAATAAGATCGACTGCATCACCCCGCTGAGGACTCTCCTCTTTGCCGCCATGGGGCCCTTAATGTTTGGCAGCAAACGACTAAGGGCCGAGACAGTTTTGTCAGACTTTTCCAGCGTCTGTTTGATATGTTCCCTAAACGAGACGGAACTATCAATTCAGACTCCCAGGTACTTAATACTCTGCTTCGGCACGACTTCGGTATTCCCTACTTGAAACGTGATGCACGGAAGCTTTCTCCTCCTTGTCAGGAGGACTGCCTCCGTTTTGTCCAAAGCCAGAGTCAGTTGCCTATCCTCAATCTATCTCCTGATCCTCTCGACAGTGAGTTTGGCGTTTTCCCTCACGTCAATACCACTTCTTCCGATAACAACCACCGCAACATCATCAGCGTAGCCCAAGACCCTCACTCCTTCGGGCACTCTGAGTCTAGATACCCCATCGAACATAATGTTCCATAGGGTAAGACCCATAACTGACCCCTGTGGCACTCCACACGAGATTCCCCTTCTCTCGTTGCCGTCGTCCCCGGCCAGTAATATCAGGCCCCTGCAAGACAGGTAGCTAGCGATCCTGTTTACAATATACGGTGCTATTTCTAGCTCCCGCAGTCTCCGCATGATGCTTCCCCATGAGGCCGCATTGAACGCGTTTTTCACGTCCAAAGTGATCAACGCGCACAGATTCTTGGACTCCCACGCCTCCTGTGCAATGGTTTTTATGACCATGACAGCATCTACCGTAGATCTCCCCGCCCTGAACCAGTACTGGTTCTCCGCCAGGCCTCCCGTTTCTTTCCAGCTCCCCTAGGCGTCTCCCTAGGATGAGATATTCCAAGAGTTTCCCGAGCACGTCAATCAGGCATATGGGCCTGAAAGATGTGGGGTCCTCCATCGGCTTGTCTTCCGTGAGGATTAGAACAAGCCTGGCTATCTTCCATACCTCGGGGAAGTCACCGCTCCTCATGATATCGTTCATGATTCGCAGCATCTCCGCAGGATATTGCTCCATCACCGCCTCGAGGATCTCAGGGTGGATACCGTCCGGACCAGGCGCCTTGCCATTTTTGACCTTGACGATATTACCAGCCTGTAACTTTTTTAATTTTTAACATTTTTTTGTATATTTTTAAAAGATCAATAAATATCTGGTAGAAAAATGGATACTACAAATATTTTTAGTTTTTTTTTTGCACTTTAAAAAACGCCTAAAATGTGTGTCTCTAGACCAGAATACCCCCAGACAGTTACAGCTGTTATTGACATATATGGGTAAATAGCGATTTCTGTTGAAACATGATCATTGTTTACTTCAACACGCGGTGCCTTGCTAATTATAATTTTTTTTTCAAAAATCCAGCTGAGAGCAGAAATATTCAAGATCGATGAAAATTTGATTCAAAGACTAGCAATAATTCTCGAGGTAATTACCTGCCGTTTTCCTATTGACCTAGCCAAGTTTGGATTGTATGCTGAAGAAACCTCAAAATTAGCTAGTGCAAGGGTTCCCAAAGTGTGCGCCGTAGAGAGTATAGAGGAGCGCCGTGAAGCGCTCTTATTTACCATTGCCTAGAAACGAAGTTGAGGTATTCGCGGTTACAAAATAAACAATTCAAATCTCGCGCGCTGCATGCGTCGGTCACTCGCCGATAGGTACTTGCGCTCGGTAATCGTCGATACCCCCTCGTCCTGCGCTTTGACTCGCCCGCCATCCAACTAGCTAAAGACGTTGCATTACGTCGATTGCTTTGTTTTGGTTATGTCGCTTTGTTTGTGTTTTCGTCAAAATGGACAGATTTTTATTGAATAAGCAAGACGGTAGTTCAAGTGGTAGTGATCAAGCTTCTACAAGTAGCGGAGAAGCAAAAAAGCGGAAATATCGAATATATGATGATAGCTATTTGGACTTTGGCTTAACTTCAATAGAAGTAAACAATGAAGAAAGACAACAGTGTGTGCTCTGTTTGAAGATTCTGTCGTCAGAAAGTATGCTGCCAAGTAAGACATCTTCAGACAATTCACCCTGCTATGGTTGAAAAATCACATGATTTTCTTTAATAGGAAGTTGCAAGATTTACAAAAACAAAAAAACGTGTTCACTCAACAAGCTCAGTACCTAGCAACGCACTGTTAGCATCATGCAAGGTGACATACAGGGCGGCGAAATGAAAAAAACCTCACATTATCGCAGAAGAGCTTATTCTATCGGCTGCTCTCGACATGGTGAATATTGTGGTGGGAGAATCTGCGGGAAAACTAATTTCTAAGGTACCTTTATCTAAAAACACTATTAGTCGAAGGATCCATGACATAGCTGACCATCTCAATCAACAATTAATAGAAAATATGAAAGGCAAGGAATTCGGCCTGCAACTTGATGAGGCTATTGATAGTAACAAAGTTATTTCTTACGTACGCTTTGTGGATAACAATGTTATCGTTGAAGACCTTTTTTTCTGTAAAAGAATTACGGAAAGCGCAAAGGCTCAAGATTTGTTTGAAGTTCTTAACAAGTTCATAACACAAAATGATTTAGGTTGGGAAAAGTGTATCGGTGTATGTACTGATGGTGCTCGATCAATGTCTGGCAGGTGTGGAGGAACACAAGCGCTTATTCGTAAAAAAGCACCGCATGCTATGTGGACCCATTGCATCATCCACAGGGAAGCGCGTGCGTCGAAGTCAATGAATTGAACCAAGTATTAGAGCGTGTCATTGACGTAGTAAAGTACATAAAAACTAGACAGCTAAAAGCCAGATTTTTCAAAAAAAACTATGCCTAGATATGGGAGCTGAACACACAGCCCTGCTGTATTACTGTAGTTCACGATGGCTTTCACGTGGAAATGTCTTCTTATTACGTGCATTCGAATTACGTGAAGAAATTCGCACTTTTTTACAAGAAGAAGGTCATGCGAACTCCAAATACTTTACCGATTCAAACATTTTGCTAAAACTAGCGAATTTGTGCGGTATATTTGACAAACTGAATAATTTGAATCTGTCTCTGCAAGGCAATAACACGCACATTTTGAAGTTATCAGAGAAGATTGCGGCGTTTTGAAAAAAACTACAGTTGTGGATAAAAAAATTTAATGAAAATGGCGGACAAGATTGTTTTCCGCAATTGCATAAATATGCGGCTTCTAATGAGCTTGCTGTCTCACAAAACTTAATGTCTCTGTTCACGTAACACTTTTCGAAGCTCACAGAATGGTTTTCGAAATATTTTGCTGAAGACGATGTCGAAAAATATGCGTGGATCCAAGACCCTTTCCATGCACAAGCTCCACCAGAAGTCCCTTCGAAGAAGAAGAGTATCTTATTGAACTCTCTTGCGACAGCAGCCTAAAAACAAGATTTACGTGTTCCGATTTGATGGAGTTTTGGATATTGGTCCAAAATGAATACCCAACTTTAAGTTCAAAATCAGTAATGATTCTCATTCCCTTTGCTACATCTTATTTATGTGAGGCCCGATTTTCAGCTGTAGGTGTAATAAAATGCAAATATCGATCAAAGATGAATGTGGAGCAAGAAATGAGAGTAGCGGTAACAAACCTTATCCCGCGCTTTGAAAAAGGTGTGGAGATCACCAAGCTCACACGTCACATTGATTAAGTTGTCTTTGTATTTTATATCCTATTTTTCTTAAATTATAAATGTTTCTTGCGTGTCAATGAAAATATAAAAACTCAGCTTCATATTACGGATGTTTTAATTTTTGTGCCTATCTACCTAGTATCCTTGTACCTTCTTTCGAGTACTAACGACTACGGGGCGCCGAGACAAAATATTAAACCTGTAAGTGCGCCGCGAACTGAAAAAGTTTGGGAACCCCTGAGCTAGTGCATTTTACCTATGGTCTTGCATACCATCAACACTGCACAAAATGTCATTCCATGGTGCGGAAATACTGGAAGCTGCATTTGTTCCTGTTGAATTGCGTTCTAAAGAAGTACAGGAGGATCGCAATAAAGACTACAAATACAAACTGCTTCGGTTCCATCAATTGCGAAAAATATTTATGCGCGTTTGCATACAAATAAGGACGTTTACCACCGATCTTTGAATCTTCCGACCCATACATCTCAAACTGGAGACTTGAACCAAATACAAAATACCCCCCACTGAGTGTACACGTATTGCAATCGTTAAGATAAGGTAGATCTTTTTCCCAAGTAAAGTAGATGCCTATGTTGTTTTTATAAGTTGAAATATTTTTATTTTTTCAATCATTCTTGAAAATAATTTCATTTTATCAATACTCTTGATATAATAAATCTTGTTTAACAGTAAACCTTGTTTGCTTTTGTGTTTGTATACATGTATTCATTTATTATTTTATTTTAGTTGTATTTTTGAAATCGTATATCAATTCCAGATTTTATTTAATCTGTTGCTTACGTTGTTCCATAAACAATTTATGAAGAACTAACTGGTACCCGGCGCGTTGCTGCCGCAGAAGAAATAAGTGTGGTAAATTAATTAATTACCTACTATAAGTTAATTGTACTATGCTTATAATCTTCGCGCGAGTGCGAGCAATAAGTTGACAAAGTTTTATCGCAAATGGATGAATGGTATGACAGCGCACAAAATACGAACAAACAAAGCCAATTTTTATGTACATACCACAAAGCCAATTTTTCGAAAGGCGTATGAAAATCCTTTGGAATTAATGCACAATATTGAATACCAACAATGCTTCACTCAAGCCACTTGCTTCTACGTTGCCAGTTCCATAAATTTTGAAACTCACGACCACCACTGACTAAGACCATTTTTGATATCTCAGGACTTTCAATTTTACCTGTCAATTTTAGTCAAAACTCTATGATTTGTTAGATAAAATCCAAATGTTTGCTGAAGCAAACTATTAAAGCCTTTAAGAAACATAAATTTTGACATTTCGGCAACCTATAACTGGATGATTCCAGTTGAACAGTAGACTTTTACTACTGGTTTGTATACAAATATAGTCCAGATTATGGTCTGGCAATCGCGATGAGGGGAAGTACAGGTCGTCAATGATAGGAAAAAGCGCGAGATTTATCTGTGTATTTATACGTAAAAGAAAGAATGAGGACATCATTCAGCTATTTACTTAGACCAGGTCATTTACTGATCGTGGACGATCCCATAAATCGCAGTTTTGAGACTTGTTCCTATTCTTGACAACCTGTAGAGGAAGGAGGAAGGAGGGGCAGCTACCCCACTGGGATAGCACATACATTGCAACATAAGTGTTTTGCGAATTCTGATTTGGAGTGTGCATAAACAAAATATATTCTAGTATACATATTTACCTACATTTACTTAATCTATTCTTTCCGATGGGGCTGTTTTCCAGAGAGGGCGCGGGCACCGTCGTGAGGTCCTCGAAGTTTACTATGATGAGGCTGATGTCATCCACCTCGCTTCGAATGGGGGCTATCACTTCGGAGCATAGGAATTTTGAGCCTGAAATTAAAAAAAGACTTAGTTTATGCTTTTTCTATTTTTTGTTTTAGTATTTCTCTTTTTTAATTGCATTAACGTACAGGAAACTGCAATACGTATTTTTCTCGGATTTGGAGGATTCGTGTTTTAGAGAATTATCTAAAACCTCATAGAGCGAGGAGTGCATTCCATATCGTTTTCTAAATTTTACTTTACTAAATTTACTACATGGTGAGTCATGGGAAACGGACGTTTTTAGAACGAATAGTACACAGCTTGTGTCAGGCGTATGTAAGTGGAAGAAATGACAGTCAACACTCCTTGAGTTGCCATTTAGTATCCATCATGCCGTTGTGGACAAGGGAACACCGCGTGTTTGTTTACGACGAGATTGTAAAAAGTGGAGGTTCAGTGACAATAGTGCAACGTCTTTTCAGACGGCGTTTCAACATCGGCCGTCATGGTGCCCTCCCTCAGCGGAATACCATTCTTAGATGGGTTAATTCATTGCGAACGACAGGGTCACTGTTTAAAAGGAAACCACCCGGCCCAGTTCGAACGGCCCGAATAGCTGAAAATGTGGATCGAGTAAGGGAAGCCATGAACCGAAGACCCACTCGTTCTGCTAGACGACATTCTAGGGAACTGCAAATAAGTCAATCCACGATGCAGAGAATTTTACACATAGACCTTGCATATCATCCCTATAAAATTATGATGGTTCAGAAGCTAAATGAGAGAGACTATCAGCAACGAATGACTTTTTGTCAAGCAATGCTTCACCTATACGAAGAAAATGAAAATTTGATTATCATAATGAGCGACGAAGCCCATTTTCACCTGGAAGGGGCGGTTAATAAGCAAAACTGTCGATATTGGGCTGCAGATAATCCTCGGGGATTATCTCTTACATGAGAGACCGCTACATAGCTATAAAGTTACAGTTCGGTGCGGTATTGGACGGTGCGGGATTATCGGACCATTTTTTTTTTTTTTTTTTTGAAGAAAACGAGAGAACGGTGAGTGTTAATTGTGATCGCTATGTGAACATGTTTGAAACTTTTTTCTTACCTGAACTTCGCAGGCTAAGAATCAATAGGGCAGAGTTGTGGTTTCAACAGGACGGGGCGACCGCTCATACAGCAAGAGCTTCCTGGCTGTTGTTCGAACTGCATTTCCTAATCGCCTCATTTCACGCTTCGGAGACCTTTCTTGGACGCCGCGGTCGCCCGATCTTTCCATTTGTGATTTTTATCTTTAGGAGTATTTAAAATCAAGGGTATATGAGCGTAAACCCCGTACATTAGAGGACCTGAAGACAGCAATACGTAAAAAAATTGCAGAAATCAATCTAGATACGTTGCGAAACGTAGAATTAAACTTTCGAAAACGACTTCAGCTGTGTATACGTGAAAATGGCCATCA
Organism: Rosalia funebris; assembly: GCA_037954035.1. Classification (NCBI taxonomy): domain Eukaryota; kingdom Metazoa; phylum Arthropoda; class Insecta; order Coleoptera; family Cerambycidae; genus Rosalia; species Rosalia funebris. The sequence continues at coordinate 3,602,198 of JAZFAV010000019.1, read as the reverse complement.
TTTATCAGATACTATTTTTCGCACTTAGGCATATAAAATGGCATAGTTTAGCGTTTAATTCTTAAAAATAAAACTTATTTTTTCCTAAAATTGCAAGAGTTATTCTTTGTTGAAAAACGTCCGTTTCCCGTGACTCACCCTTTATATTTACCAGAAAAAATAATAATATGTGACGGGGTTGTTGGATCGTAAAGATTCATGAGCATATTTCATTAGCCAAAGTAAGTTTTGTAAATTCCCGCCCCCTGTAGTGCCTTTTAATTAAACCCTAGTTTTGATTGCGGACATTTCCAGGGTCGGACTTATACGTGTTCTAAAATATCTATTAGAAATACAAATACCGTAAAGAAATATCACAATCTTATAATGAATTATACTATGGAGGTATTCGGGGTGCTGTTTGTGTAGCGAGCAAGCTAATACAGAACGAAGAGAGAATATTTCGGGACGAGATGAGGGTATTGACTGACTTAGAAACTTATTTCAAAAGCCGACGCCACGCTTGTCATAAAAAATCGACCTACTTTGCAAGGGTCTTAACAAATGGCTGTAATCGCGTAACTTATTGCTCACAACTTAGAATTAATATACACGAAAATACCATCACGGCTGTCAATAGGCGTATATGGAGCCACGTGTGCCCACAATACAATAAAACATTTCATGTCAGTAGCTTGTCCACTCTGGCTAATTTTTTTGTAATGTAAATTAACTGCTTGTATATATTGGTAGAAAATCAACTAACAATTTTATATTAAACAAAATGTATTCATTGACCGCCTGCTACCTACTGCTCTATTTATTTCACTAGAAATAATAAAAGTATTGTCGGGGGTGCATTGCGCTATGTAATAATAGTAAAGGTATACGAGGTGGGGCAAAGGAAATATCTGCGGGGATGGCAGTTGACGCGATGCCGTCCGATCAGTTACTGTGATATTTGAGAGTGGTGTCTGTTTGTACACAACTCGGGACTGTCGTAGTATATTGATTTGCGTACGATATTACACATAAATAGTTACAGTGCATAACAATTTGACAATAAATATTTTAAAATGTTCCGACCAAAACCATCCCTTGCCACAATACAGGGTTGAATAAAGGAATTTTCGGGTTTGGTGTTAAATGACGTTAGTGAATTGCGGTGTTCTCATTGTGATATATACATAGCAACATAGCGTGTACCTGAAAATCGGATGTTATTAGATATTGGTGTTTCGAAAAACATAAAACCGCGGTTACTGGACGGAGCAGTGTTTGTGAAAGACACACGACGTTTTATAGCGAATTGGTTAAATTCATGGTTGGGTGTAATATCCCGTGGGCCCAATTAGACAATCATAGTTTTAAAGACCTTATAGAGAACTGTTTAAATAGGGAATTTGGCAAAGTAAACGTGCCCACAGAATCGACCATTCGAAAAAAATATCTACCGCAAGCTGCTACCACTGTCACATCTATTATTCATGAAGAATTTAAGGATAAATATTTATGGGTTTCTGTCGATGAAACCACAAATACCTCCACTTGCGGCATGCAAGTGACGAATGTAGTTATAGGAGAAATGAGCGATATATATGAGCAACACAATCACATGTGATAGCATAAAAAAACATGAGTAAAACAAAAATATGACTATACTTTTTCTTAGGGATGCTGCGGCATACATGAAAGCGGCATGCCGACTTTTCAACAGAACGCATAATTACGATATGTTACATGTAACGTGTCTAGCGCATGGTGTTCATCGAGTAGCAGGGGAAATCCGTGGAAGTTATCCGAATGTCGATCGCCTGAGAGTGAATGTCAAACAAGTGTTTTTTTAAAAGTCCCGCAAAGAGTGGCATTATTTATAGGAATGTTTATCCACACACAATTACCCCTAACGCCTGTAATAACTCCGTGGGGAATGTGGATCGAGGCAGCTTCATATTATTACTGCAATTTCGAGAATATCACCGGGGTATTTCAACAGTTGGATCCAAACGATGCTATTTCCATTGCGAATGCACAACAGACTTTAACGGATTCAGCAATTCAACAAGATTTGGCTTATATACATGACAATTTTTCGTGCATACCAAAAGTCACTGAAAAATTGGGGGAAAAAAAACCGACTGATGAATCTTCAATAGTGGATGCTGTGAAAATTGTTTGGGTCCTTCGACAGTATATTTTTCAGTTGGAGGGGGATACTGCGAAGGCTATGAAGAAAACATTTACTGCAGTCTTGGATAAAAACCCGGGGTTTTCTACTATAGCACTTATAGTAGATATTTATATGGTAGAAAGAAGTTCACGTCTCTAATCCAGAAATCAATATGAAAGCTCTATAACATTATACTTATTTCCGGTATGCTCTGTTGACTTCCGTTGATGTAGAATGGTCATTTTCACATTATAAATGGATATTTACATATGAATATACGTCGCTCGCTGAATGCTGAACATTTAGAGCAGCTACTAATAATACACTCATGTGATCATACGCGTAAATAATGTTAGGCGTGTGGTAATAATAAAATGGGAAAAAATGTTCGAGATACTAAAGAGCGCGGGAATGAAGTATAGAGATAGGAGAGTAGTACACAATCTATACAAAGAGCAAACTGCTGTTATAGAAGTAGAAGGGGAAGGAAGGGAAGTAGGTATTAGGAAAGGAGTAAGAAAAGGATGTACGCTATCACCACCAATTTTTAATCTGTACATCGAAGAGGCGATTAATGTGGTAAAAGATAGAGTGGATTTCGGGATTAAAGTACAGGGACAGAAACTAAAAATGCTAAGATTCGCGGATGATATAGCAGTATTAGCATCTAGTAAGGAGGAATTAGAATCAGCGTTGAACTAAATGGAGGCAGTGTTGACAGAGGAATACGGAATGAGGGTGAATAAAAACAAAACAAAAGTATTAGTGTGCAGAGGGCGCGAGAGCAGAGCAAAAACGAAAGTACAAATTAATAATGAAAGATTCGAGGAAGTTAAAGACTTCACTTATTTAGGAAGTAAAATAAATTGGGATGGAAGAAGCGATAAAGATATAAAGCAAAGAATAGCGCAGGGTCGAGTAGCTTTTAACGAAAAGAAATCACTTTTATGCTCGGGGGTAATAAACTTAGAAACAAGGAAGAGATTTTTGAAAACGTATGTATGGAGCACGGCACTATACGGTTGCGAAACCTGGACGGTAGGGGAAGCAAGTAGGAAAAAATTAAAAGATTTAGAGATGTGGTGTTACCGAAGAATGTTGAAAATACCGTGGACTGATAGGGTTAGAAACGAAGAAGTATTAGAGAAAGTCGGCGAGAAAAGAAGTATGTGGAAAAACATAAAGAAGACAAGAGATAGAATGGTAGGCCACTTGTTGAGACATGAGGGAATAGTCTGCGATATTTTGGAGGCTGAAATAGAAGTGAAAAAAGGCAGAGATAGGCCTAGATTAGACTACTGCTCGCAAATATTACGGGATGTAGGTTGCAGCACAATTAGCGAAATGCGTAGATTAGCACAAGATAGGAGAAGCTGGAGGTTAGCGTCCAGCCAGTCTTGGGAGTGATGATCTCATGATGATGAATATGCCCAATAAATAGTTTATTATTAGTGTTTTTTACATTTATATTTATATATTTATTATTAGGTTTCCTTTATTCTTATTTCTTGATAATATTAAATGATTAATGAAAGATCAAGTAGTCTTGAAAAAATCAAGTAGTCCTCAAGAACTACTTGATTTTTCAAGTACTTGAAATATAACTTTGACTTGATTTCAAGTCAAGTCAAGTCAAGCCGTGCATCCCTAGGTCCAAATAATGCTATTGCGAATGCAGACTCTAGTGAATTCAACTATTCAACAAGATTTGGCGTATATTTGGTATATTTGGCCATTTTTCATACCTGTAAATGTGATAAAATTTTACCACGACAGATTGTCAACAGAGTAGAGGAACAGCCCACGATTTTTAACAAAAACCTTCTTCTACTACTGCGTGTTGATACAAAATATAGCTACAGTCTACAGTTAGCCCGAAAAACATATTTTGACCGTAGCGAATCGGTTTATTGAAACTCGCAGGAACACTTGTCATAAATAAATAAACATATCTTAATATGTTTCCCCACGCACTCTCCTAAATTACAAGGAACACCTGAATGAACAATACATCGAGCAGAAAGGAAAGCAAACTGAAAGCGATTTAAGTCGTGTGAATCATTTCGGCGGATTTTATTCTGGCTTAATGTTAAGTAACCATTGCCTCTGTAATAATGAAAATAAACACCTAAATATAATTTTTATGGAATGCGGACCTACTGACAGTTCCCGGAAAGTATTTGGCGAGGTGACTGCCGTTGGAACACCGCCTTGTACTATGAGAGATATTTGGCGAGATAATTGCCGTTGGATCATCGCCTTGTACTGCGAGGCATATCTCATTGATAGCCAATAACAGGGATTTCAAATGATGGGTCGCGTTAGAAAAATTACCCTAAAGGTCGTGTGTTAGATTTAACCTAACATTTACTATTTTTAAATAAAACTAAAATTACTTTTACTTTAGTTAATATTTTTTTTATTTTTACTTTAAACGATTAAACTGACCAATATAGTAGCTTGCATAAATTAATATTTACTTATCGGAATCTTCTCCATGGGCGGCGCAAGAGGTGCATGCCGATATGGATGTCATGGTATGCCCTTTGCAAGTAGGAAATTTACATGTTCCATAGCGTTGCATAGTTTGAGTAGCGCTCATTTTGCATTGCAGTCCAACAAATTAAAGGACTGATGGTGATTAATAACTTTGTAAGCAGTAGTTAATTTTGCTGCATACACTAAATATCTTCTGGTGTATTTTTTAACCATAAATGATGAAATATCTCTTGAAGTAGAAGCTGGCCGATACTTTGCACTTCCCACCGGGACATTTAGTAGGTCAAGCGGGACGACAGGGACCAGGGTTCTAAACCGGTGACATGTCCCGGTGTACCGGGACGTATGGCAACCTTAACCTACTAATAAGTTCGTTAGTAATAAAAATGGACCGTTGCGGCTGAAGTTGATGACTGGGCTTTGATTTGACTTTAACAATTTATTTATCTAACGGCTGCTCTAAATCCAATGGTCAATGATATTAGGTGACATTAATAAGTAATAGCATAAAAAGTACGTTGAGGATTGCACGCCTAATAATTCCATTTTAATTTAATAGGATTTTTTATAATTGATATATCGGTCGCTATTCACATCGATATTACAGATACTTTCATTTAAACAGCGCCAATGTGATCCTCGTAAACGAAAGTTATGAAAGTTCTGAAAGCAATTTTCATTGGAACCGTTCCTAAAAATACCGTCCTTCTCGTTTTAATAGAAATATCGCTTAGTCAAAGTATGACACGTCATAAAATAAACAACAGCTGAAACGCGTATAAAACTGCCAAATCTCATCTTCTCATCTGTCATCTGGTGATCGTAAATTTCAAAGCCGATTAAATCGGCAAAGGCGTACGGGAGTTGCGCCGCGAATTTTTATATACACGACGGACGCCCACTCGATGTTAATATACAGAGCACACATGAAAACTAAAGCTTCAATAAGTGCGCCACGCCGCGTCCTGTTGGAAACACATGTCGTCGGTATCCATATTATTCAATTTAGACCACAAGAAGTTGCTTATAAGCAATCTGTAGCCCTCGCCGTTAACGGTTATGGCAACGCCAATTTCGTTTTAGAAGAAGTATGGACCGATGACTCGCCAGATCAAAATCCACACCAAACAGTGACTTTCTCGGGATTCATTTGGTGCTGGTGTTTCTCCTGTGGACTGATGTCGTCCCAAATCCGACAATTTTGTTTGTTCGCATATCTATTCACCCAAAATGGGCCTCGTCGCTAAAAATGATTTTTTCGACGAAATTTGGGTTAACCCTTAACTACTATGCGAGGGTCCTAAGGACCCGAGACCATTTGGATTCCTTCATAACTTAACTGATGTTTGAATGATGGCGCTGTGTGTCCATGTATTTTCTCGTGCCGACAGTAGGAATTCAGTAGTGTATGAGGAACTGTACGCTGCAGTGTTGGTTTCTCTCTGTTATCTGGGTCTCGTGGACCCGTGCATAGAAGGAGCGGAGGAAATTGCTGCTTTCGACTTTTTGAAACAACAATTGGTCATGAAACCTGTACTGGAATTGTTTGATCCAACACTAAAAACTCATCTTTACACCGACGCCAGTAGGTTTGGGGTGGCCGGTATTTTAATGCAAATTAAAGGCGACAGACAACACGCTGTGGCTTACAATAGTCGACATACTACAGCTGAGGAACAAAATTTTCATTCTTTCGAACCTGAGACATTGGCCGTGGTGGCCTCAGCTCGAAAATTTAGGCAATATTTATTAGGACGATCTGTGACAATTTTTACTGATTGTGCCGCGGTCAGATACACTTTCGACAAAAAGGAATTAAATGCCAGGGTAGGGCGATGGGTACTTGAGCTTAGCTAGTTTGACTATACTATTAAACATAAAGGCAATCAACAGATGCGACACGCAGATGCCCTGAGTCGCAACCCGTATAGTGGCGAGCACCAGTTAAAAACAGTAGCCCTCGTAGCCGAAGCAGACTGGCTACTAGCGGCCCAACAACCAGACAGAGACATACGATGGATACGAATAATTTTACAATCAGGAAACCGTGATGATCATAAAGATATTTTTAATGATTATGCATTAAAAGGTGGGAAAATTTATCGCGTTACATTAACTGGATTACGGTGGGTAGTCCCAAAATCAGCAAGGTATCAAGTACTACGCGTGGCTCATGATGAGAACGGACGTCTTGGCATGGATAAAACGTATGAGTTTATTGCTGCCAAATATTGGTTCCCGCGTATGAGGCGCTTTATAAAAAAAATATATCAAAAATTGTTTAAATTGTTTATATTTCAAAAGCAACTCAAACAAGTGCCCGGGATTATTACATCCCATTCCCAAAGCACCGATATCTTTTCATACAGTTCACATGGATCATTTAGGGCCGTTCATTAAGAGTAAACGAGGGAATTCTTAAGACATTCGGTGTACCTCGTCGTATAATTAGCGACCAAGGAAGAGATTCCTAGATTACTTCTGCAAAATTTTCAGAATTTGTTCGGAATTGCGGGTTTTGTCACCATTTCAATGCGGTTGCTCTTCCAAGAGGAAACGGTCAAGTAGAGCGTTATAACAGCGTTATTACAGAATCGTTGGCCACAATGGGAGCGAAAACATATGACAAATCTTGGGATTATAACATTATAAATTTACAGTTGGGATTAAATGGTACTTTAAACAAAGCCATCGGTGTATCACCTAGTGAGGCTCTTATGGGTTTTCGAGTTGTCAGTTCTAGGGTCCTCGATTCGGATGACGCCCCACCTATGGACGTCACAGCCTTTCGAAACAAAATAGTAGCACTGGTGGAAAAGCACCAAATCGAGCAAAAATGTCGGTTTGACAAGAAGCGTGTCATGGGACAACAATACCAAGAGGGGGACTTGGTCCTGCTGCGGCTTACGGCTACCCCAAATACAGGTACAAGCCGGAAGTTACTACCAAAATGGCGAGGCCCGTTTAGAGTGAACAAAGTACCGGAACATGATAGATACGAGGTGACCGACATACCTGGTGCAGTACGGTCTCGGGTGCCTTACCGAGGTATCGCAGGGATGGAAAACATGCGGCCCTGGATACGATATGGTGAGGAGTAAGGTGGAGGATACCATACAGGTAGGCAGAGCAGTGCAGGTACAATCCCTGGAACGCTGCTCTGGAAATTACAGAACGGTTATTGTTCTGGAACAGAGCTAGCAGGAGGTTAGGTGGGTACTCCTGGAATTACTAGCTCTGGAATCAGGTGGACTTGTCCTACCTGGAAGCGCAAGGGGCCCCATATTAGGTTACTTTTTTTATGACCGTATAGTTTATTTTTATTTGTTTTAATTATGTTTATTTATTGCATTGTATTGTATTTATATACTGTATTGATATTGTGTATGCATACACGTATAGGCTTTGTTTATGTAGCTAGGAGCAGGAGGAACTAATGCAGAGATGCTGCGAAAAAAAATTTTTTTTCTATATTTTCTATCACAGTTTCTTCTTATTTTAAAATTCGTTTTCCTTTTGCCAGAGCTCTCCATTGGTGGAAATCGCCGGAAGCTTTGAAGTGTGGACACTCTAAGGTCAGGAAGGGCCGTGTCAGAAATAGGTGACAACATCGCACGGTCTGGGAATGCAGCCGGGTGGTAATAGCGGGGCGAGATGCCGATACCGTTAAGATAAATAAACAAACATGGATGTTGATGAGGAGAAAAGAGAAAAACGAGGGGCATTATTCGTTCGGGTTTCAGCCTACGTTAAAGTTGAGATATGTCTTCAGATTTAATGTTTTAATATGTTACCTAGTTATTTTACTTTGTGTAAACAATAAAACTTGTTGTTCGAACACGCGCGATTTATTTTCTTATAATATATATAGTTGACTTTAGTGCAGCCTTGTACAATGTTAACTGAACCCCTTGATTAAATTTAATACCACAATCGCCCGAAATACTCAAAGAAAACGTGCCTGAAAGTGCGTCATCAAACAATTCTCCAACAAAATATTGAGAAGGAAATTTACAAAAGTTAACGGAACGGTCCTTAAATAAATACGAATGGGGGAGAATTACAATCGAGAGTACTTCACTCTAAGCTCTTATTTACATTAAATATGTTTCTCAGCGTTGACTTTTGCGATCCAGATACTGAATGCGAAATAAATAGACGACTGTCTATTTATTTCGCATTCAGTATCGATTGAATTTATTTTGAAAGGTTGCCATAAGTGATGTGAATTTGACGTCACATTTTCGTCAGAAACGACGTCGGGGAGATAAAGGAATGACACGGCATAGACGACAACGCAACTGTTTCAGTTATATAGTCGGTCTTTTTATCCTACTATTGATCAATGTCGCAATTGTAACGCTCTCCTAAACCTCTCTGCTAAAGTTGTTGATTAAAAGTTGAATAAAAAAAAAGTGGATATATTCGCTGAAATTTTGCGATATTACGAGGGGGTATTCAAAAAGAAAAACGAGAATTATTTGTTTAAGTTTTTACTTTTCCGCACTCAACTATACCAGAGCGGAAAAGTAATATAACAGTGTAAAGAAAAAAGTAAAATGGAAAAAAAATTTTTCCTAGCGTTTATTTTTCGTTTTTCGACCTAAAAATAAAAAAAATGGTTTTTAAAAAATTGTTGCTGTGTGTGTTGTTGTCGTTGGCATTTATTATTGTTAGCACGATAACTCAACTAAACTGTGTCGGATCGATCGGGTTTTGAGTGATTGTGATCAGGGACGACATCTATTCATTTTAAGGTGGATAGAACACACTCTACAATGTTCAGGGGTCCATGAGAAAGCACAATGGTGGACTATTTGAGAAATTTTGTTTGTTAGCACGATCACTCAATTAAATCGTGTCGGATCGATCGAGTTTCGACTGATTCTGATTAGGGACGTCTACCAGACGACATCTATTGATTTTTAAGTGGATAGGACACACCCCACCCTGTCTATCGGTCATGAGGCAGCACGATGGTGGACTATTTGAGAAAAATTGAAACAAGTAAAACGCGGTATTAACAAAAAAACTCAAATAGTCCACCATTGTGCTTTCTCATGACCCATGAACATGGTAGAGTATATTCTATCCACCACAAAATCAATAGGTGTCGTCTGGGAGACGTCGTCGATCAGAATCAGTCAAAACCCAATCGATCCGACACGATTTAGTTAAGTTATCGTGCTAAAAAAAAATTCTCAAATAGTCCACCATCGTGCTTTCTCATGGCCCATGGACAGGGTCGGATGTGTTTTATCCACCTCAAAATCAATAGGTGTCGTCTGGGAGATGTCCCCGATCAGAATCAGCTAACACCCGATCGATCCGACAACAATAACGACACAGACACAGACACAGACACAGACACAGACACAGACGCAGACACAGACACACACACACAGACACAGACACAGACACAGACACAGACACACACAGACACACACAGACACACACACACACACACACACACACACACACACACACACACACACACACACACACACACACACACACAAAATGGTTTAAAAATTTGTTTTTATTTTTAGGCCGAAAAACGAAAAATAAACCCTAGAGAAAAAAATTGTTTTTACACGATTACATTACTTTTCCGCGTATAGTGGAGTTCCGAAAAGTAATAACGTATTGAAAACATCATCTTCAAAATACTATCCATTAGATGATCTGCACTTGTCCGAACGGTCTTTCCACCTGTTTGAAACACATTTTATATTCGTCAGAACTAACGCTGTTAAATGTCTCCAGCATTTTTTCTTAACCTCTTCTATGACCTGCAAAGGATTTCCCTTTAGGTGTTTCTTTATCTTCAAACTTCGCCAAACTTTGTCTAAAGTTTGTCCTGTATCAAGAAATACTGCTGCACAGTAGTGTTATTCTTCAACTGTTTGTCTGATTATGGATATGATTTTGCGCATTTGCCATATAGTTTAGTTCAGTGGCGGCTCGTCATGAAATGAAACGGGTGTTCTGCACAGGGCCGATCCTAGGGTATTGGCCGCCCGCGCGCAAATTTCAAACGTATCCAAACTACTGGCGCCGTAGGGGCCGCAACAAAATTGCGAAATTGCGAAAATTTTTAAAATTTTTAAGGGTACGCGTTTTCCTGATACTTCAGAATTTTTATGTAAAATCCGTTTATACAAAAAAATAGACTTCCACAAGAAAATTTTTTGGAATTTAATACCTTTTTAAAGAACATTCATGTTTGCCGTCATATTCTTTGGTTAAAAGAAAAGGCTTGTAAAGTGAATTTTCTACTAGAGGGTCTATAACACTTAAAATATTTTCCGAAAGAGTTTCAGCGTCACATTTTGTAGGTTTCAGGTATGTCCAAATACGTTCAATCGGTTCACCATCGAGAATATATCTTAAAACTACCACTAACCGAGTTCTTGCAGATACATCAGTTGTTTCGTCTGCTATAACTGCCAAAAATGAAGTTTTGTTAATTTCTTTAATTATTTCTTCAATACATACTTGTAATATACAGTCTAAGAGATCATTTTGTATTTCTTTACAGGTTCCTTTAAATACTGAAGCATTTTGTAGATGCTCGCTTAAAGTTACATCAAGCTCAGCAGAAAAATGTGTCAAACCATGAAATATCCCCGGGTTTTGAGAGGTTTCAGCTTCGTCATGTCCTCGCAGCGCCAGTTCAAAGGCACCACAAAACTTTATGGCAGTTTATAATTTTTGACAAAACGCATCTCTTTTTTGCCACATTATCATTGTGCTTTTGCACATTTATCCAATAAGCTGAATCTAGCTGCGTTTTAATATTAGTTGTTCCTAATAAAGCTAATTCCATTGTATTATGCAGATGGCTTTTGGAGTTGTCATGCTTTTTTATTTTTTCAGTTAAGTGCACCAAAACCAAATCTGTCACCCCTACCTCCGTCCATGCTTTATCGCCTCCAAAAAGTAAACAAGGAAAACAAAATAACGCATTTTTTTTGTTGCACCCACAAATCCAATTGTTCTTCGAATAAATGTCTCTATTAAATTGACGTTTATATGCTTTTCCGCGGCTAACACCTGCAATCTCAATAACAATATCGGGCAATGGCCTACCATTGTTTTTTAAATCAATTTTTTCTTCATAAAAGTATTTAAAAAATCGCTTCACATGAACTAAATTATAAACTAAATCCATTGTCACTATCACAGTATATAAATATTAATAATTAGTACAATGAATCACTACACAAATTCACAAAACAGTATTTAAAACTCAAATTAACACGAAATACGAAATAGGTACGATTTACGCCCGCCAACTGTACGAGAAGTAGGAAGGAGTAAACATTCACTGATGTTGCCTTAGCTGGAAAAAATACAGCTCACTGACCCTGTAAATTCGCGCAATTACGAGCGCCAAATATGGATTGTCGCGGGAGTTGAGGGGGAGGACGGGTGTGCTGAGCCGTACTGAGAACTACCTCGTGTGGCACAGTTCAATGTACCGCGACGCGCTCGCGTAGAGACCCAGATAATTCATCTGGTCTACTACTCAATAGAGGACGGCGGGCAGAATGCGACTTTAACGCAATAATTTGGTTAGCTGCACCAACTAACCAAATTATTTTATTAATAAATTTTAGTAATTATTACGTCGCGAAAATATACAAATATCTAATTTTTTGGCAGTTCTGCAGCTTTGCAGCACCTATACACCAGCCGCCCCTGGTATAGTTCCTGCCTGCATCCGAACTGATGATCGGGTATGAGACGCTTAAGAGCAGGCTTCAATTTTTCTAGGAGTAATTTTGTATACAGCTTTGAAAATACTGAAAATAGACTAATAGGTCTGTACGATGTTGCTTCTTCTGTAGGTTTTCCTGGTTTTGGGATCACCATTATTTTGCGCTTATATCATGTATACAGTGGAAACATATAAAAGAAAACATTATTTAAATTAACCAAAACGTTTTCAAAGTGAAATAATGATTTATCAGAAAATACAGTGGATTTCAATAAGCATGCTCGAAGTTTGCTAGGTTATAGCAGCCATCTTGTTAAAGCAATATGTGTCAAATTTATTGCGAATTGTTCAGCAGTCTATGGCAAATCACCGTAGAAGGCTATAGCATTAAAAAATGTGTATTAAATTTTATTTCTAAAATCAGATCTCCGCTCGAGAAATGTCCTGCGTATTAAGTGATTTTTATCCTCGCCACAACCGTCCCGCCGAGTCGACTATTCGACGCTTGGTGGTCAAGTTCGAATCAACCGGTTTGATAAATAGTCAGCCAACACCCGTACGTCACCGAAACGCAAGGTCTGCTGAAAACACCGCTGGTGAGCGTGAGAGTATACAGGAGAACCCGCAGCAGTTAATTTCTCGTCGTTCAGAAGAACTTGGTCTTTCTGCGACTTCAACTTGGCGAATCTTTCGTCGGGATTTGGATCTACGCCCGTATAAAATCTAACTGACCCAGGAACTTAAGGTAAACGACCATAGACTCGCTCGACAACGTGCTCGCTGATTGGGTTCTGGAGCAGCTGTAAATTGACCCAAATTTCGCCAAAAAAATCATCTTTAGCGGCGAGGCCCATCTTTGGATGCATGGATATGTGAATAAGCAAAATTGTCGGATTTGGGGTGATACCAATCCACACGAGATACACCAGGACCAAATGCATCCCGAGAAATCACTGTTTGGTGCGGATTTTGGTCTGGCGGAATCATCGGTCCGTTGTTTTTCAAACCGAACCTAGCATTGCTATAACCGTCAACGGCGAGCGCTACAGATCGATAATAAGCATATTCTTGTGGTCTAAACTGGATGATATGGGTACCGACGATATGTGGTTCCAACAAGACGGAGCTACGTGCCACACAGCGCATACCACGATGGAGATTCTGCACGAGCGGATTGAGGGCATGGTTATTTCGCGCAACGACGACATGAACCGGCCACCCAGATCGTACGATTTAATATCTTTAGACTCTTGAGGTATCTTAAATCGCAGGCCTTTGCGAATAAACCGCAAACAATCGATGCCCTCAAAGTCAATACAACGAACGCCATCCAGCAAATTCAGCCAGATTTATGCGACAAAGTCATTGAAAATTGAACCTTCCGAATACGTGCCACCAAGCAAAGCCGCGTTGAATATTGGAATGACGTGATATTCCTAACTTAATGCCATAAAATATTCTCTCAAAGAAAAAAAATTTCGTTTAAAAATCGAGCGTCCTTATTGAGAGACCCTTTACAAATATAATTAAATTAAATTTCCGTTCTAGTGCGGAGAAGTACAGATTTCTAAATAAAACGAGTGATTTTCTAAAATATTTGAAGGTTGTTCCACAGATAGACGCATTGTTTACCTGTCAAGGTTATTTATACCAACTTTTAAATAAAATAACCTCGAGTTGACATTAAGAAACGACATAAAAACATTATTTGTCCACTAATCCCTTTTATTGCGAATTTTATCGACATGGTTCGCTTAATGTCATTGTCGCTTATCAAACCTTGATTATTTCCCAACTTATGCGGTATTTTTAAAGTTAACCAACCTTCTTTTATCTTGTATTTAATCTTTTCGGGTGGACTTTCGTAGATTTGAATCTTTATGCCATGACTATTCAGGTAATACGGCAATCAAATATAATTTAGTTAATACTAAAAACTATATCTTGTTCTGTAATCTTAATCATAAAAGTTCCCTTGTAAAATTTCCTATAGAACTTGGCGTTTGTATTCTCTCGCAACGGAATTAACTATAATTATGAGTTCTGTGAAATGTATACTTGACTGGACTTGTATGTCAAATATCGCCTGTACTTCTACCCTTTTGGCAAATCGGTTTTGGTTACCGGTTCCGATCCGGGACAAATGTCGAATCCTACCTGTGGCGGGTTTTATTTTTTGAAACCTTATCTGGTCGTGCAGAAACACGAGAAACGGGTTGAGGGTCGCTTCTGGGTATAATTCAATGCCTGGCGGGGTTTTAGCCCGAGGAGTAGTTGTTTCCTAGAGCGATTATGTAATAGCTTTGCTATTCGGGAACTACTTTAATAACCGCTTGGCGGCTTGGTGGTTCCTTACTCGATTTCCGACTTATATGTTACTGAAATGTTAATAAGTACGCTGTCTTCTTATAACGTTTCACTTGCTTCATATGTTATATAGGGTGTCTCATTCTCTTCTCCTGAAGCTATATGATGTGATTTGTTAATAAAACTAATAAATTTGACAAACTGGGGTTTTCTTTCTCGAACATAAAATGGAGACGACACGGCAACAAATGGAAAATAATATTGTTTGTACGGCCGCCTCGACTTATCTGTAGAGCTGTACAATCGGTGCCGCGTACATGGGGCTTGCGTATGGGAAGGTGTAGCGGGGGCCTCGAGCACGTGGCGCGGAGTTCAATTCATGCTGATTTGTAACTTATAAATCGGAAATCGAGAAAGGAACCACCAAGCCGCCAAGCGGCTATCAAAGTAGTTCCCGAATAGCAAAGCTATTACATAATCGCTCTAGGAAACAACCACTCCTCGGGCTAAAGCCCCGGCAGGCATTGAATTATACCCAGAAGCGATCCTCGACCCCTTTCTCGTGTTTCTGCACGATCAGATAAGGTTTCAAAAAATAAAACCAGCCACAGGTAGGATTCGACATTTGTCCCGGATCGGAACCGAACGACATACAGCTGTTTCGAACTTGTTAGTTCTCATCAGTGCCGCATACGGTACGCCGATTCAGGACAAATGCCGAATGAACTTTATGGCCTATACATCTTTATCGATACGATCTCTGTCAGTAACTTATAAATCGGAAATCGAGAAAGGAACCACCAAGCCGCCAAGCGGCTATCAATCAGCGGCTGATTTAATCTGACTTTCCACTTTTTCACTTGCAGATGGTACATAGCTGCGCACTGTGGCCCTAGTCGGTAATGGGTACTTAGTATTGTATTTCTTCCAAAAGTCCTTAAATGCTGCTGTGTCAAGTAATGTAAGTGGTAAATGACAGGTAATTAACATGAGAAGTAGATCAAAAATGTACTCCGTTTTCCGTGGCAGGTCCTTTTTTATATTAATCTGTTCCGTACTATTTATATTTCTTTTGCAGTCACTCTTGTCCCAATACAATAAATCTTTTTCACAAACTGTACACACTATTTTCGCTCCATCATACATCAAATCTGGAATGTCCCGAATAAGCTTATTCACATTGTCGGGAAGCGGCCGTTTTTTCGCCTTTGGCAGTGTGGATATTTTTTTTCTAACGCACGCATGGCGTACAAATTATGTATGTAATTACGATCGCAAAGTGATTTAGTTCTTTCGCGAATCAGACGCACAGTCTCAATGTTAAACAGTAACTGGATGCCTAGCACAAATCGAGTGTTTTGTGATACACCTAGTTTGCTTACAGCGTGAATTGAACTCCGCGTCACCTGCTCGAGGCCCCCGCTACACCTTCCCATACGCAAGCCACATCCGATTTAAAATCCGATACGTGGTGGCTCTTGACAGAATCAATTGTTGTGCACGACGTCGAATTGATGTGTTTCGATACACCCGTACGCTTTATCTCACTGCAATAATATTTTCATCTGACCGACCACGACGAGGATGTATTGGTGTTGTCTTATCAATAACAGAACCCGTCTCTTCAACGTTCTTGATTAAGTTCAGAACTGTTAACTCTCTAGCACCTCATTTTGTCCTAATTTTGTGCGAATTTTTCTTGTATGCACATGTAAACTCTATCGCTTCTATCAGATATACTTTAGACAATTATACAGGCATATTTTCCCGATTTAAATGCTTGCTTGATTGCCTTTCTGACCTTCAAATCACGGCCTTAAAGAACGTTTCGAAACCACCGATTCAGATCATTAGAATCGCTCGGAAACAGGCGCAACAAACCGAGTATCTGATAAGAAAATGACTCCTCTGAAAGCTATTATTCCAAGGAAAGAGATTGTTATTTATTTCCCACCTACAAGAACATTATTCGTGACACCAGATACAGCCACAGTATTTATTGAAATGAAAATATAAATATACCGCAACGTATACGAGCCGCAGACGTGCGTTTTCCTTATCTACACGTGCCAATGGAGCAATCAGGTGCCTTATCGCCTACTGCGATTTACATTTCTCGAATCGTGGATTCATACGAAATCGGGATCGATCGGGGAGCGGCGGGGAAACGAGAAGTCGGAACAGGATTACAAGATGTATGATGGATTGAATATTAACGTACGTGAACGAGTTTCGATGCTGTGTATCGTTAAAGTGATCTCAAAGCGGCCCTTTACGAGCCCTAACAACTACATACATCTCAGGGGCGTAGCGTGAGAAGAGAATCTAGGGATATGATAAAAATGTTATAAGGGGAAGAGGTATAGTCAGATGTATGGTAATCCATATGAAAATGGTAAAAATAAAAAAAGACACTAACCTAAAATGATTATGCCGAGGTATATATCGTAATTTTTAAAGTGAAGATCAATTCTTCGGTTTCTATTTGTCCAGCGAAAACGTCTATCACTGTTTCTTCAAATGTTGGAGACAATCTCAAATCTTCTAACAAGGCACTTTCCATATTTATTAATGCTAAAGTTGACAGTCTTTCTCGCTTTTGAGAATTTCGTAGATAAGTCTTTATTCTCTTTAAACATGAAAATGATCTTTCCGCGGAACTGCTTGTGGCAGGAATAGTCAAAATTAAACGACATAATTTTGATGACTCCGGGAAAACAGAAGATAATTGAAGAGACATAATATATTGGTGAAGCTCAAACACAGTGATCTTTTTCATATCGAGATCACTCACTATAAATCACTGAAAGTTCACTTTTTAAACGATTTGCGTCAAAGAATGTTCCATATGTATCTGCTAAAGAAGAAAAAAGTTCGTCAGGAAAACGTTTGACGAATGAAGTAAATTGTGTGGAATCTAGATTTAAGAATTTCAGTTTAGAAATTTCACTAAACCGTTCACTAGTGTTCAAAGTAATAGTGTCCAAAATTTCATAAAACAATCGTGCGTAGGTGCTTTTTTTATCTCCTTCAGGAATTAAGTCCATGCGCAGTAAGTTAAAAGTTGGAAGGGCAACTGGGATAGACGATGTTCTAGCGGAGGTGGTGAGGGCTTTCTGCAAAGAGCACCCACTTGTTGTCCTGAGAGCGATGAATGGGGTCCTCCGTAGCGAGGTGTTCCCACAGTGTTGGAAGGGAGGGAGGCTGGTGCTTCTTAGAAAGCAGAGGAGGCCGGAAGGAGATCCGGGGGGGTATAGGCGAATATGTGTGACAGATGTACTCGGGAAGCTGTTGGAACATTTGATATTGACTACGCTTCTCGGGGACATAGAAAGGAGTGGGGGCCTCTCGGGCAACCAGTATGGATTCAGGGCCGAGAGATCGACCGTCGACGCCATCGCACGTATCGGGGAGACAGCAGTAGAGGCCTGGTCTGCCGAGAAGATGTGTGTTTGATAACGCTAGATATTAAGAATGCGTTTAACTCGGTAGCCTGGGACAGTATCAGGGAGGGATTGATAGAGAAGAGAGTGACCCCATGCATTACCAACATTATAGGCAGCTACTTAGTGGGCAGATATGTAGTAATGAAAGACACGATTGGGAGGCAGGTTAGGAGAAACATCGTGTGTGGTGTTCCGCAGGGCTCGATCCTTGGACCAGTCGTGTGGAACATCATGTTCGACGGTGTGTTATGGCTAAGAGTCCGCCAGGGGTTAAAATTATCGAATACGCCGATGAACTCGCGGTCTTGGTCGTGGCGAAGAAACGAGTGGATGTGAGGGAGGATGGCAACAGAACTATAGGAGAGATTGGGAGGTGGGTGAGAAAGAAGCATCTAGAATTAGCAGATGAGAAAACGGAAGCCATCCTCCTGACCAGGAAGAGGAAGCCACCCGAGCTGGAGTTCCGGGTTGTAAGCATGGGAGTAAAGCCTGGAAGGGCGCTGAAGTACCTAGGTGTGTAGCTGGACCCGGGCCTACCGTTCAGGGAACACGTGACGAGGACGCTAGAAAAATCCTGGAAGACCGTGTCGGCTCTGGGGCGCTTGATGCCGAACTTGAGGGGCCCCAGAACGGCGAAGAGAAGAGTAGTTGCCGGAGCTGGACACTCTATTTATTGTACTCTATGCAGCTTCGGTGTGGGTCAAGATCTTAGAGAGAGACAAATGGAGACGTGAAGTGTTGAAGGTGCAGAGGAGAGTGGCACTACGTGGCACTAATCAGCACATATCGGACTGTCTCGGGGTCAGCTGCACTAGTCTTAGCCGGTATGCCTCCAATCGATCTTGTGGCGAGGGAGAGGGAGGAGGTATACGGGCGTTTGGAGAGAAAGGAGGCGAGAGATAGGATATGGGAAAGGTGGCAAGCGAGATGGACAAGGTCTATCACACCGTATGTTAGACCTTGGGTAGAAAGGAAACATGGTGAGATGGAGTATAATCACACGCAGGTGTTCTCGGGGTACGGATGCTTCGGGGAGCACCTGCGTGGGATTGATAAAGTTGAGTCAGAGGAATGTACGTTTTGTGGAGAGAGGGATCACCTCGAGCATATGTTGCTTAGGTGCCCGAGGTGCTATTTTGTGTTGGCCGGAGAGTGTATAAGACCTGGTGTGTGGAGTGATTGAATGTGAAAGGAAGTGGATGTATGGGGAGAAAATGATTAGTGGGATTATCAAGAAAAAGCGAGAATAGGAACGTGAGATTGGCCCGAACCCCTAATCGCGTGGCGGAAGGGGGACGTAGGGTGAAGAAGAAATTTCTAACATCCAATGAGAAGATTGACCCCTACCTCGATGATAAGCGAGAGCAGTGCCGAGGCAAGTGGGACACTGATGATAAAAGGAGTTAAATCCAAACGCATTCTTTTACTTAGATAGATAACTTCTTGTGGCCTCAACTGGATGATATGAATACCGACATGTGATTCCAATAGGACGGCACTACGTGCCATATAGTGCATGCCACATTGGGAATTCTGCATAGCGATTTAAGGGTATGATTGTCTCGAGCAGCGGCCACGTGAACTGGCCACCGAGATCGTGCGATTTAACGCCTCTAGACTTCTTCCCTTGGGGCTATCTTAAATCGCAGGTCTATGTGAATAAACCGCAAACTATTGATGGCCTCAAAGTCAACATAACGAACGCCATCCAGCAAATTTAACCAGATTTATGCGACAAAATCATCGAAAATTGGTCCTATCGAGTACGTACCACCAAGCAAAGCCGCGGTAGATATTTAAACAACGTTTTATTCTATACTTAATGCCAAGAAATGTTATTTCAAATAAAAAAGAAAATTAATGGATATCTCAGACACAACTTGTTTTAATTACGATTAAAAATCGAGCGTCCTTACTGAAAGACCTTTTATTATAACACAACTCTCTAAATTTAAAACAAAACACGTCGACATCATCGTAAACCTTTCTCGTTGTTTACTCATTTCATAATAAAAGTACTCGTGACAGGCAATAGCATGGCACTGTCGTAACAGAGACAAAACATAAATAACGATAATTCACTGTTTCTCCTTCGAACAAGCGACTCGAACTGTCGGTCTATTGATTACAAACGTCAGAGGCACTCCCTCGCTCTAGTGAACCTACCCTAATATACTTTTTACGCATCAAAATTCCTTAAACGGGGTTAATTGCCCATCGTTTATGTTATTGTTATGATGTTTGGGTATGAATGTAACTCTCCAGCTCTCGTCAGCGCGAAACATATTGAAAGAGAGATTTTAGCTTCGGACCGTCAACTGTCGCAGCCACTTCCTCCTTTGTAGGCCTCCGTTATGATATGAAGACAAAGAATTTGAGGTTATTTTCCATAAGTAGCAAGGTTCTGTAGACGGAATTTACAAAGCACAAAGAACGTAGACAAACACCTGGTTTTGAAACAGGTACCAATTCAGCTTTATAGTATTCGAATCAGTGAATGTAATAACTTCAGAAGCTATCTGAAAATGGAACTTGTGAAGATATATTGTGCGTTGTTACTTGAGCTGTTCACATCGATGCACCATCAGCAGCGACGCCGTGCATAAGCATATACAGACTTGGCAACTACACATCTTAAGTGGACTATTTATTTGTGTTAGAAAAGAAGAGAAATAAGAATAATTCGTATTTTAGAATGAAACAGCTTTAGTTCTTAAACGATAGAGGAGCTGGGATGTCTATTGTAACCACGGGAGTGGCTATCAACTTATGGGCGGGGCTACAGGTTTGGGAGGCTATTGGGTTTTCTGCCGAAGCTGGTGCTTTAGATCGTCAGGTGTTCCGGCCAATCTCTCGTATTATTTCTACCGAAAATTGGACGCATTTTACGAATGGTAGCAACCAAGCTTTGCCACTTTGATAGTACTGTTTAACAATAAGGACACGTTACTTACTGTATCATATAGCGTTCCATGTTTATGAACTTCTTGCTGTCTCCTATCGACCTGTCACAACTATTAACCTCTTCGGCTTCGGACATTAAGGTCCAAAGCCATCTGATGGCTCTTTAGTGAATCTTCATAGATACGAGTTTTGACATTTACAGTGTTTTTTTTTTATTTGAATCAAAAAATTGTATTGTAAACAGTGAATAGTTGCTATTTTTGAAAGATGTGAATTATATTGTTTTTTTTTCACGGCGTAAACTTTATTATGAAATGCCGCTTCTTATAATTTTGAGTGATTCTCATGAAACCTAACCTAGTCCACTGTTGCAGTGTCGAACTTCATAAGTAAATAAAATGAAAATCAAGAATTTGATAATGGCATGTCCAAAAACAAAATGGCGTACCCAATATGGATGGCTACCAAAATATGGAAAAAGCCAATTAAATAAAATGAAAATCAAGGATTTGATAATGGCGTGTCCAAAAACAAAATGGCGGATCCAATATGGCTACCAAAATTTGGAGAAAGCCAATCTAATCAAATGATAATCAAGACTAGACGATTTTCGCAGTCGAGGATTACGAATTTGAAAATGGCGTGCTGAAAAACAAAATGGCGGACCCAATTTGGCTACCAAAATTTGGAAAAATTTAATCAAATCAAATGAAAATTAGGACTAGGGGGTCTTCGGAGTCGCTGAGTACGAATTTGATAATGGCGTGTTAAAATAAAAAATTTCGGACCCAATATGGCGACTAAAATTTGGAAAAGGTCTATCAAATCAAATTAAAATTAAGACTTCGTTAAGAGTTTTCGAGGTCGCTGATTACGAATTTGATAATGGCGTGTTAGAAGCCAAAATGACGGACCCGATATGGCGACTGAAATTTGGGAAAAATCAATCAAGTCATATGAAAACTGGTACTGGGGGGATTTCGGTACCATTCTGTTTTTGGGAATGCCATTATTTAATTTGTAATCAGCGACCTCAAAAACCCCCGAATACAAATTTTCATTTCAATTGATTGACTCTTTCCAAATGTTGGCCGCCATATTAGATCCACCATTTTGTTTTTTAAAACGCCATTATCTAATTCGTAATCAGTGAAAATTTCGAAAACCTCTAAATACAAATTTTGATTTTAATTGATTAACTTTTTCCAAATAATGGTCGCTATACTTGGGCCGCCATTTCGTTTTTGAAAATACCATTATGTAATTCGTAATCAGCAACCTCGAAAACACCCAAATAATTTTTTTTTTATTTCAATTGATTAAATTTACCAAATGTTGGTCGCCATACTGGGGCCGCCATTTTCTTTCATTTTGATATCAAATTCGTAATCAGCTACTTTGAAACCCCCCTAGGAGCAACTGTAAGAAATATGCGCTTTTTTCAATTATGGCTAGGCATCTCAATTTTGCCGACTTATATCATCAAATCAGAGAAACAATTTTAAAAATAACAGGACAATTTCGGAGGCCAATGTTGCTATAATCGTATTTCCATCGTTAAATGTTCAACAAATAATTTACAGTAAAACATATTTGTTGCTTTATAAAAATACTTTTTTGTCATGAATTAAAAAAACACCTTTATTGTATTGTTAATCAATATTTACTACTTAATAATTAAGAAATTTAATTGATCACATTTTATTATACATATCTTGCGGAGGAGAATCCATGTTCACGTTTCTGGAGAACACTTTTTTACCCTCGTTTTTATTTGACTTCCTTGGAGCTTCTACGTGTCGCCTAAGAAATACGTCTCGAACAGCTCTATACAACGGTTATATTCGGAATGTCGCTGCAAGGAGCTCGAAGGCAGCTGGCCTCTAATAATCTGCTTATATTATACCTATGACCCTCTACTAAACATTTCGGGACCTAAAATTCCCGAAGTCCAAACTTCGTTTTTAAAATTTTGGCCAGACATTCGAAATTCTGTCCCACTGTGTGCCGTGATGTTTTATTCTGAACGACCAGTACGAGCTTGTATCGTACGTTTCACATCAATAACTGAACCAGTACTTTCGAGTTTTTGAATTATTATTTTCACAGTTGATAAATTTGGAACACTACTTCTAGCGAAAATTGGACGGACTCTGCGAATCGTAGCAACCAAACCTTCACCATCTTGGTAGTAATGTTTAATAATAAGGACGCGTTCTTGTATCGTGTAGCGCTCCATCTTTACCAACTCCCATCTGCCTCCTATCGACCTGTCACGACTATTGACCTATCGAATCATGACAGTCTAAATGGCGCGCAATTCAAATCTTGTACTCTTATTGTACTTATGTTACTGAAGTATTCCATTGTATATTTATGTTAAGAGTTATTTAGAGGTTATATTTTTTATTTCAATTATATTTTATAAACACATGTATTTATCTATTTATGTATTTATTTGTATTAGACATTTTTATCCTATAAATGAGGAGCCTAGAAGCCAAGGCGTACAAGTGCGGTTTTGTACTTTTGAAGATAAGGGCAGGAACTAGTTGCTACGGCACTAAATAATATTGGGGTAAAGGGATACAAGTGAAACACTGTTAGGTGCTGAGATCTAGCGGATGGTATAAGTACCAGTTCAAATGCCAGCACAAAGTTCCGTCCAAGAAAACAAGCAATCATGCCACTTAAGTATTTAAAAATCACATTAAGTCTCTTCCAAAATACAGTAGCCACTACTGCAGGATTAGGTCTCCTAATTTAAAGTACTTGAGTGATGACCTAAACTTGAAAACGCTCTACACGATGTAGGTAGAAATGTGTAGGGAACAAAATCTAAACCCTGAAAAAGAAAGTTGTTATAGGCACATTTTCCATGCACAATTCAACCTTTCTTTCAAAAGACCTCAGACTGACACCTGTGATAGGTGTGATACGCTCCAAAATATAAGTGATAATGGAATTGATCAGGAAAAAGTCTAAAACTCTAAAGGTCAGAAAGATTTACACCCGCGCAAAGCAGAAGCTGCAAAGACCGCAAAAGATAATGATGCACTGGATAGGCCAATATATTTTTATGGCATGAAGGCCAAGGCAACCGTGGGTGTGAAGAGGTTGGGTCATGCCTTTGGAAATTTTTCAAAACGCTACCACCAACTGTAAAACATGTTATTCTTTACAGTGACAATTATGAGGGCCAAAACAAAAGTCACTTAATAACACAGTTTTGGCTCTATGTTGTACAAAAAACACAAATCGAAGCAGTTAAATAAAAGTTTCTTATTGTAGGACATTCCTTTATGGAATGTGATCAAGATTTCGGAATAATAGAGAAAGCCAAAAAGAGGAACCATCAACAAATCTATGTTCCAAGCATGTGGGCAGATACGATAACGAAGTCTAGTAGAAAACTTATTGTCACTCAAACGTACGATAACGACATTGTGTCTTTAGAACCACTAGAACACTACTTCATGAAAAAATAACGTACCCGGAATCAGCAAAATTCAGTGGCTGCATTTTGAAAGAAAAAAACCCCTTCACGCTTTTTTATACAGAGAGTTTCAACACACCTAATTTTCTACAGTTAAACATGAAGTCATCCAGAGCTGGTCGACCTCTTACTGGACGTCTTCCTCCATTGGAACCAATACGAGAAAAGCCAACAATCAAGAAGGTGAAATTTGACAACCTGCAATCACTTTTGCCATACATTCCCCCAATCTATCATGCATTTTTCAATGTCCTGAATTATAGTGATAGGCCAAACGATGATCCTGTTCCCCAAGAAGGTAACCAGGAGGCCACTGGTGAAAATGAAGACCCAGCAAACATTTACTATAGTGACTCAGACAATGAATTGTGCTAATTTTGTTTGTATACTTGTCATGTTTATTGTCTTTAATAAACACACATTCAATGGTAACAATGTTCTATGTCAATAAAAGCTTCGTTTGATACTTGAAATCCAAAGAGTGTAGTAAATGCTTTCTCATTTTTTAGAAGTCAATGGGTACAAGTGACGATTATTATCACGTTATCAGTGATTGTCGAGTACAATCTTTGAGTTCATATCAGAAACTTAATATACAACTAAAGAAACATATACAAAACTTATTACAAATGTGTTATACGTCATAAAAAATTTGCATACAATTTTCAATTAAGGGTTAACTTCGTCTTTGATTTACTCAAAAATTACTTTTTGTTAAGTACTTATACCGCTTGACTTCTAGGGTCCTCGAATAGATTTTTCTATTGGGCAATAAAGGCATTATTATTATTATTATTATTATTACTATCTCCTAATCGATCTCTTGCAGTTAATTTGGTATAGAGTATTGACTAATAAATGAACAATGAATATCCGAAATAATAATTAAAACATTTCTGACATGTATGTATAGTAGTTAAATATAGATTATATCCTAATCAATTTCCATGTAATTTTGATTAACGTTCAAGTAGCGTGAGACTACTCAGAGACAGATTACTGGTAACCAGGTTTCAATATCTGTAAAACAATAATATTCTTTGTGTACTTAGAACTGATCTTCCTAATGCAGCTCGACTGATTGTGAAATGGCGATGTAATGATAGGCTCTACGCTATCAAATCAATATACGTGCGGCTTATTTATCAAGTAACACCATCGGGGAATAATACCAGGAGGTACTGATATCTAATTGGTCTGGCACAGACGATTTTTTTTATAAAACGTGGGATCAGTTTCGTACTGATATACAGAGATAACTCGATATTAACAACAAAATTTAGAAAATATTACAGGGTCTTTCAATAGTGATGCTCGAAATTTGTTAGGTTATAGGGGTCATGTAATTAAAGCAACATCTGTCAAACATTGTGAATTGTTTCACTGAATAATGTGAACGTGCGAAAATAATCAAATTTCGAGAAACGTTACGCGCATCATGTTATTTGTATCCTCGCCACAACCGTCCCGCCGAGTCGACTATTCGACTTTTGGTGGCCAAATTCGAGTCAACCGGTTTGATTAATAATCAGCCAACACCCGTACGTCACCAAACCTTAAAGTCTGCTTAAAACATCGTTGCTGTGCACGAGAATGCACGAGCAAACCCGAGACAGTCAATTTCTCGTCATTCACAAGAACTTGGCATTCCTGCGACTTCAACTTGGCGAATTTTAGCCTCGGGACTTGGATCTGCATCAGTATAAAATCCAACGGACCTAGGAACTTAAGGTAAATGACCATAAACAACGCCGTATGTTCATTGATTGGTCTCTGGAGCAGTTGGAAATTAACCTAAATATCGCTAAAAGAATCATCTCTAGCGACGAGGCCCATTTCTGTATGAATGGATATGTGAACAAGCAAAATTGTCGGATTGGCATGATACCAATCCACACGAGATATACCAGCACCAAATGTATCCTAAGAAAGTCACTGTTTGGTGCAGACTTTGGTCTAGCAGAATCATCGGTCCGTACTTCTTCCAAAACGAAATTAGCATTGCCATAACCGTCAACGGCGAGCGCTACAAATCGATGATAAGTCGGCAATAAACCATGCGAGAAAGAGCAATGTATAGCTTACTATAGCTTACCTTCTCCCACGCGAATGCACTAAAAGAATTTTACGCGCGCAAATAGTTTATAGGCAAATAGTCTGCGTCTTTTATTCAGTCAGACATGCATCTGTCTTTGTCGCACGATTTACGACGACTTGGTCTTCATAAAATAATTCTATTGTATATGAAAAGTCGTTGTCTGTATTAAAAACAGGTCATTGAAGAATTACAGTTTCGTGTCCCCGATATAGATATTAATCACATGGCATTTTCCCGTTCCCGATATTCATTAAATAATAGGTTTACGTAATGAAAAACCCCCGGACTTTCCAGTAAACACGCCACGATCTTTTCCATAACGTGATAGGTATGTCCACCCCCATTACATCGAGTGGTGCATGGGTAAGCGAAGGTCAAAGAGTCATGCGCAGCTTGATTCCATCAGTTTTATAGTTATAGTGCGAGGATTTAAGAAATATAAACAGTTCTAAAACATTAAAACGGACTTTTCCGCACGTATAACATCTCTATCTCGAACTTGAGTGACCGAGAAAAAATAAACCAACACATAAATGCAGAAGATGTGTTTTATGCGACAGTTTTACTTTATACTTTTCCGCACTCCACTATACGCGGAAAAGTAACATAATTATTTTGGGGTTTATTTTTCGTCTTTCAGCCTAAAAACAAAAAAAATATCATGTGCAGCACATTACACGTGATAGAAGTGAATACTTCTTTAGAATAGAGAATGAGAGAGATTAAGAGTGAGAGATTGAAAAAGAGAGAGAGAGAGAAAGGGAGAGGGATAATTTCAAAAGAAATACAATATAAAATTTGTGTAAAAAATATTCGGTTTATTCTCTATCATCGACTGGTGGTTCAATTGGTAATACTGATATGATTGGTTTTTGATAACTAAAATATGAAATGTATGTTCGTGATTCGATATTCTCTAGATAACGTGTAAAAATTGCATCTATTGTTGTTCCGGATTTTGTTGTTGATTCTTTGGGATTGTTATTTATAAGCAGACCAAATGTTTCTCGAAGAAAGTTAATTAATGTCAAAGAATCATTGGATCCGAAATTTACATTGAAATCTTCCCTGAGAATCAAAGGGATTTTGTCTTCGCCTCTTCCAAGTGCATTTGCACCTGTGTGGCTGTAAGCCAGTAGGGAGCGGTGAATGAAATATATTATATCTTCTAGATTTTAACAAGTTAAACGGTTCAAGGATATTATCAAATAATCACAGAACACAGATGTAAATAACGTAAATAATTACGAAACACAATGATAAATATTCGGTACACACGCGTGCTGCTTCAGCTGTTAATATATAGAGCCTGGACGCGTACATCTATAATGCGCGCATGCGAGACAATAGGGAGACGCGGATAGCCTAAACTGATATATATATATATATATATATATATATATATATATATATATATATATATATATATATATATATATATGATGCATAGCTCTCTTTCTTTTTCTCTCTATGTTATATATCTGTGTACTCTGTCTTGTAACGAAGCCTGTGTTTTAGGTATACCAAATGTATAGCTCTCTTTCTCCTTCTCGCTACGTTATATCTTTTTTCTCTCTCGTGTAGCGAAATCTGGAAACGTTACAATTTTTCCAATTCACTCTCCGTTCTCATCAAATATCAGAACGCCGCCAAAGAAGTATTCACTTCAAAAATTGTTTTAAAAAAAATTTTGCTGTGTGTGTGTCATTGTCGTTGTCGTCGTTGTCGTCGTTGTTGTTGTCGTTGTCGTCGGCATTTATTCTTGTTAGCATGTTAACTCAACTAAATCGTATCAGATCGATTGGGTTTTGACTGATTCTGATTGGGGACGTCTCCCAGACGACACCTATTGATTTTGACGTGGATATAACACACTCTACCATGTACATGGGTTATGAGAAAGTACAACGGTGGACTATTTGAGAATTTTTTTTAGCACGATCACTCAATTAAATCGTGTCGCATCGATCTTTTTATTGCAGTAACTAATATCTGATATTTTTGTCTGTAGAATTTTAAACAGACTCTTGAAATATGGGAATAGTGCAGAAAACGCTGCTAAGACAAAATTAAAATCAAAGTCACGCAATAACGTTAAAAGGCCTCTAGCACAAATAAAGGTTTCTCGATCCCATTCCTCATTTTCATTTTCCACAATTACCTGCAATAGCGCTTCCAAATCTTCCTTATGTTATGGCGACAGTCGCCAAGATGCGTTCACATAATAGCATAACTGAGTCCGGAAATAACGACAACACCCACTCGAGGTTCCACCGTTGACTGCGTAAGATCAGTGACCTTTTTGCCCATCTGACGCGTAGCTTGGATGTAACGTGGACCATCGAATTTCAGCACTGCAGCAAGTAACGCGGGAGTCCAATAATTTCGGGCGTCTTCACGGCCGATTTGAAATAAAAAAGTTGATGGTAGCGTTTAAAGTAAATAATGTATGTTTGCGGTCCGTTTAAAATAATTAAAAATTGTGATAATTGAATAAATCGTTTGAACTTTTAAATAACAGTAATTTGCCAATTTCTTAAGGGATGCGACGCATCACTCGCATCCATCCTACGCCCCTGGACAATAGTGCACAAACGAGACCACTCAAACGCAGGACCGCACTGGACTTACCATTTAAAAGCTGAAAGAAATATTGTCAATTACTTCAAGATAAGAAGTTTGTTCTGGATTGATTGGGCCGTTACTTGATGAAAATCCATATTTATACAAAGAACTTTGTGATAAAAACTGCAGAGTCTTATTCATTCGAATAATTCTTTATCGAGACGTTCAAATCAACACATATGCTTATTATTTACTCTTTGTGGTTATAAACAGATTGCATAATCAACGAGAAGCAAAACAAAAAATGTTACAATATATGCACAATGCAGTCAAGAATAAATCAGTTTGTGGATAGTTAATAATCCTCTTCTCCGAGTATAAAAATAAGCCACCCACTAAATATAGCGCTTCCAATTTCAACAAACACCGTCGACTTTTAAAAAAATCCGGTCAGTGTTTAATTTTATAGTTGCCGTTAACAAAATTATAGCCCGCCGGATTTGTAAACAACAAATGCATAATTTGGCATGTGCCAACTCGATTAAAATTAATTGGTTACAAGCTAATTGCATGTTCCGCTTTAAATAATAAATACAGATGGCGGCCAAAATAAATAAACGAAATTATTATAACCAAATTACATTAAACAAACCCATTTGATTTTTACGTGTAGGAAATCCAGTTTCATGCACACGATATTCCCTGATGGATTGTGGGATGTTTTTGGTTATATCCGGCATGTGACGCGACAAATATTCACCGTTATTTTAATGGGTTTTTGGCGATAGCAAGGATAAAGAGTGCATCACGCCTGGACGGGGAATCGAACCCGGCTCTCCCAATTTCCGGTTGGTTGCTCTAACCGCTGAGCTATCGAGGCACACTCATTATCCTTGCTAATGTTGCCAATTTAACGCGTCGCTACAATACTCCCTCCCTAGAGACATGGTTTGTCTCGATACAATTTAACGGAATGTGACAGCGTTCGCCATTCTTACGAACCGTTGTTCGGTAACCCCCGGACTGTAGGGCGATGGATAGCATGATAATCGAATCCGCGAATTTGAGATGTAAGGGAGGTTGGATGTACTGTAACGAATCACATCACGTCGGGGTCACCACTTTGGCGATAACAAGGATAAACGTGCATAATGCCTTGACCGGGAATCGAACCCGGCTCTCCCAATTTCCAATTGGTTGCTCTAATCGCTGAGCTATCGAGGCACACTCATCATCCTTGCTAATGTTGCCAATTTAACGCGTCGCTGCAGGTTTGTTTAATGTCCCTGTTATGGAATAGCCCTCTAGCAGTCCAGGTCTCTCGCCAATAGAAATATTGTGGCATAAAATAAAAAAACAGTTGCTCAAAGATGCAGCCCGTTCTGTCAACGATCTACACACCAAATTGCAAGAAATTTGGGAAAGCACGCTTACTGAAGAGTGCGCTAAGCTGAGTGATATAATGCCGGCCGATATCACAAACTTTGGACTACCTTAGGGATTTACTCGAATCAAATAATCTTAGTCCAGATATAGTAAAAGAATATATCGAACTCACTAAAATTTGCATGAGACAGAATTGCTTTCAATTTAATAACTGTTTCTTTGAACAACATGAAGGGGCAGCCATGGGTAACTCGCTGTCACCTTTCATCGCCAGTCTCTTCATGAACAGATTTGAAACAGAAGCAAAAGAAGAAATGGTGTAGGTAGTTCCCTAGGGTTTGGCTTAGGTATGTGGATGATGTGTTAGCAGTATTTGACACAAAAGTTATGAACATTGATAACTCCTTCTCGAAATTAAATAACCGTCTTGCGTCAGTAAAATTCACATACGAAGTTGAAAACAATGAGCAACTACCATATTTTGATATATTAGTTCTTAGAAATACTGAACGTAAGTTAGAATTTGATATATACAGAAATGACACCGGTACACTCGTTGTCAGATATATCCTTAATGATTCCCACCATTGAGTTCAACATAAAATGGCGAGTCTCAATTTCCTAGTCCATCGCCCACTAAGCTTCCCTCTCAATAAAGATATGTTTGAAAAATGAAAAAGCGCTAATTAAAGATATAGCTGAGTATAATTAATATTCTGTTTGTACCGGGTTAGTCACTTAAAATTGACCCCCCCCCCCTTTATATCTCTTAATTTCAATCGAATCGAAAATTTCAAACAAGGACTTTACATGATGTTTTATAAATTTTTTGAATATTTAAACAAATTTTCAAAAACTCTGCAAATTGAAAGAGGACGAACATTTTTTATTCTTTTTAAATGGAACACCCTGTATTTCTTTACTTAAAAAGTTACCCACAGTTTTCTGATCACAAAAAGATATAGTTGTTGTATCTTGGTAAGTATAGTTCTTGAGATATTCATACAAATATATAGTCACATCACAGGAAGAAGTTTAGCATGAGACCATAAATCAGGAGAGCTATGAACCGAAATGATTTAAAGCAACAATAATGCTTCGTTTGACAGTTATGTTATGTTTGATTTATGTTTGATTGTTATATTATTAATACGCTTTAAGTTAAGTTTTAATACACTTGTTAATATATCTAATATATTGATATGGGATATTCATTAGTCGAAAGGAAAGAAATATTAGAAATTTACTTAACCAGCAATAAAAACAAATATATGGCTAAAAGAGAATATCCAATAAAATGACGCGTGAAAGACACGTTCTCTCCAAGAACACTTTCTCTAATATTTATCTCAAGTTTGGGGACAGCGAATACTTAAAAGATAAGAAACGAGAAAGAAAGAAGACCAAAACAGGAGAAGATATGGAAATGGACGTTTTACTTTTTTCTACCAAACACCCCAATAAATCTGCTAACGCTGCTGCAGAAGAATTTAATATTTCTCAAGCAAGTATAAGACGTATATTAAAACGTCACAAATATAAGCCTTATAGTATTTTGCCAGTTGAGCTTTTAACTGAAAATAACTTTGCCGACAGAAGAGCTTTTTGTAGAGAGATAATTGAGAGAGCAGAAAACGACAATAACTTTTTAAAAAACTTATTTTGGACCGATGAAAATAGCTTTTCAACGGCTGGAGTTTTTAATAGGAAAAATGCACATTATTGGGCGCCCGCAAATCCACATATTATAAAAAAGATAAAAACCCAAAGGATATAATACAGTAAATGTGTGGTGCGGTATTCATCAAAATACAATTGTGGGTCCCGTATTCATTAATGGGTCCTTGAATGCAGTTCAGTATTTGAATATTCTTCGGGGTGAAGTAGAGAACTATCTAGACAATATTCCCCTTGCAACCAGGAATTCTGCTATTTGGCAACAGGATGGTGCTCCTCCACACTCTGTACGGAACGTAACGGAATATTTAAATGACAAATATCTATTTTGGATAGGAAGATACGGTCTTATACATTGGCCTGATAACATCCGAGACTTGAGTCCTTTGGACTTCTTTTTGTGGGGAACACTAAAACAAAACATATACGAAAATTCGGTATATAATAACTCGGATGAGTTGAAGGACTGTATCAGTCAAGAAATAGAAAATTTGCGGCAAAATGTTCATTTATTTGAAAACGTTAGAAATGAGTTTATTAAAGGATGCCAACTGTGCCTTGATAGAAACGGAGGATACGTGGAGAACATATAGATATGTTTAATTTTAATAAAGTTCATTGGTTTTATGTTATTTATTGTTGCGCATTGTTTTTTTTTTTATCATTACTTCGTTATTTATGTTTTGTGTTCATTAAACTTTGTTGTTGTCATTTTAATAAAGGTTTATTTGTTTATTATAATTATTATGTGTTGCCGCATCAAATAATTTTCATACTTTTTTTCTTAAAAAACAAGATGTGTCGTTATATCTCAGAAACATAGCTCTCCTGATTTATGGTCTTATGCCAAACTTATCCCTGTGATGTGACTATATATTTGTATGAATACCTCAAGAACTATACTTACCAAGATACAACAATCATATATTTTTGTTATCAGAAAATTGTGGGTAATTTTTTTAAGTGAAAAAATACAGGGTGTTCCATTTAAAAAAAAATAAAAAATTGTTCGCCCCCTTTCAATTTGCAGAGTTTTTGAAAATTTGTTTAAATATTCAAAAAAATTATAAAAAATCATGTAAAATCCTTGTTTGAATTTTTCGATTCGATTGAAATTAAGAGAAATAAAGGGGGGATCAATTTTAGGTGACTAACCCAGTACAGTTGAAGGAATGATTCATCATTAGGTCATCAGTCCTAAGACTGGTTGGACGCTAACCTCCAGCTTCTCCTATCTTGTGCTAACCTACGCATTTCGCTAATTGTGCTACAACCTACATCCCTTACTATTTGCGAGCAGTAGTCTAATCTAGGCCTACCTCTGCCTTTCTTCACTCCTATTTCTGCCTCCAAAATATCGCGGACTATTCCCCCATGTCTCAGCAAGTGGCCTACCATTCTATCTCTTCTCTTCTTTAAGTTTTTCCACATACTCCTTTTCTCGCCGACTTTCTCCAATACTTCTTCGTTTCTAACCCTATCAGTCCATGGTATTTTCATCATTCTTCGGTAACACCACATCTCAAAAGCTTCTAATTTCTTCCTACTTGCTTCCCCTACCGTCCAGGTTTCGCAGCCGTAAAGTGTCGTGCTCCATACATATGTTTTCAAAAATCTCTTCCTTGTTTCTAAGTTTATTACCCCCGAGCATAAAAGTGCTTTCTTTTTGTTAAAAGCTACTCGACCCTGCGCTATTCTTTGTTTTATGTCTTTATCGCTTCTTCCATCCCAATTTATTTTACTTCCTAAATAAGTGAAGTCTTTAACTTCCTCCAATCTTTCATTATTAATTTGTACTTTCGTTTTTGCTCTGCTCTCGCGCCCTCTGCACACTAACACTTTAGTTTTGTTTTTATTCACCCTCATTCCGTATTCCTCTGTCAACACTGCCTCCATTTCGTTCAACGCTGATTCTAGTTCCTCCTTACTAGATGCTAATACTGCTATATCATCCGCGAATCTCAGCATTTTTAGTTTCTGTCCCTGTACTTTAATCCCGAAATCTACTCTATCTTTTACCACATTAATCGCCTCTTCGATGTACAGATTAAAAATTAGTGGTGATAGCGTACATCCTTGTCTTACTCCTTTCCTAATACCTACTTCCCTTTCTTCCCCTTCTACTTCTATAACAGCAGTTTGCTCTATGTATAGATTGTGTACTACTCTCCTATCTCTATACTTCATTCCTGCGCTCTTTAGTATCTCGAACATTTTTTCCCATCTTACGTTATCAAAAGCTTTTTCTAAATCTACAAATCCTATATAAGCGTTCTTTCCTTTTTCTATTGTTTTCTCTAATATTACTCTTAGCGCCAGAATAGCTTCGCGAGTTCCCCTATTTCGCCTAAACCCGAATTGGTCTTCTCCTAGTATTTCCTCCGCTCTATTTTCCATCCTCTTCTGCACTATTCTAGTTAAGATTTTTGACGCATGGGAAGTTAGGCTAATCGTTCTAAAGTTCTCGCATTTGTCGGCTCCTCTCTTTTTCGGTATAGTAACGATAATGTTCCTCTTATAATCCTCCGGCATCTCGCCCGTTTCGTATATGTATTTTACCAGTTCAAACATCCTATTTACTA
The DNA here is from genome assembly GCA_037954035.1 of Rosalia funebris. Lineage (NCBI taxonomy): Eukaryota > Metazoa > Arthropoda > Insecta > Coleoptera > Cerambycidae > Rosalia > Rosalia funebris. Next base: position 3,567,366 of record JAZFAV010000019.1, on the reverse strand, counting down.
CTTTCTGTCCCGCACATTTCAAAATTTCCGCCTGTATTTTATCTACACCCGGCGCTCTATTATTCTTTAGCCCCCTTAGTGCTATTTCAAATTCCTCTCTCAATATAGGTTTTCCTACATCTTCCCTATCGATGCTAGATTCTTCCTCTAATATCTCTCCTAATTCCTGACCCTCGTATAAATTTCCTAAGTACTGCTTCCATCTATCCGCTTTCTCCTCTCTTCCGATCAGTATGTCCCCCGATTGACTCCTAACATTTCTACTTATTGTTCCTACATCCCTGAAGTTCCTCTTAATTATTTTGTAAGCCTCATCGGTCTTACCTACTTGCAACTTATCTTCTACTTCTTTACATTTCTCCTCTATCCATTGTTCTTTCGCTTTTCTACATTTTCTAATGATTTCCCACTTTATTGCCTTATACGTTTTCAGTCCTTCTTCGTCTCGTCTGTTTTTGTAGCCTCGTCTCTTTTGCATTAAGTTTAAGATTTCGTCCGTTATCCAGGGCTTCCTAGCTTCCCTTTTATCGTGTCCTAAAACGTCCGTAGCCGCGGAAGCTAGACTATTCTTGATACCCTCCCACTCAGTTTCTGCGTTCTTGATTTCGTCCTTACTCGTTTTATTTATTAATTGATCTGTTTTCTCCTGGAACTTATCTTTCATATTCTGATCCCTCAATATGTCTACATTTATACGTTTCTTATCCTTCCGGGTTTTCAGATTTTTGAACTTTAATCTAGCTTTCATGACTACCAAGTTGTGATCGCTGTCTACATCTGCTCCTGGATAACTCTTACAGTCTTTTACTTGATTTCTAAATCTCTTCCTAACCAGAATGTAGTCTATCTGATACCTGTCTATCCCTCCTGGCATTTTCCATGTATACCGCCTCCTAACGTGATTCTTGAACAATGTGTTCGCGACTACCATCTTGTGCTTCTCACAGAATTCTATCAGTCTGCTACCTCTCTCGTTTCTGTTTCCTAATCCATAAGGCCCTACAAATTCTCCTTCTTTCCCCTCACCTACGACTGCGTTAAAATCTCCTACTATTATTAAATTTTCATGACCCTTCACAAATCCTATTACCTGCTCTATGTCCGAATAAACGGCTTCTAACTCTTCCTCGCTGTGGCTAGAAGGAGGCATGTATACTTGCACTATTACTGTTTCCACTGGCTTCGAATCTAACCTAACCATCATTACTCTCTCGCTGTATTGTAGGTAGCTATCTACACACTGTCCTGCGTTCTTCCGCATAACGATCCCTACTCCCGCGTTTCCATTTGCCGATCCTGTGTGTATTACCCTATAGTCACCGCTCCAAAAATCTCCTACTTCCGGCCAGCGCATCTCACTTATACCTACTATATCTAATCCTAACCTATCCATTTCTATCTTCAGATTTTCTAGCTTCCCTGCCTGTCTCATGCTTCTGACATTCCACGCTCCGACTCGTGAAATGCTACACTTCTTATTATGATTGCACTCGATCACGTCTCCCGGAACAGTCCTCACCCGGAGATCCGAACGGAGGACTATTTTACCTCCGGAGTTTTTTGTCCCAGGAGACGCCATCATTAATTTAGGATAATCTTTCTGCTAGCTGTTCTGAGGATTATAATGTGGTGGTTTCCTCTTGCCTTCCACATCGCAGTCGTGTGTGTCATAGCACCATACCAACCCCCACGGTTTCTGCCACTATGACTACTGAAAGAGCTGCTGCCCTCCTTCAGGGACTTGTCTTAGTCTGGTTTTTCAATAAGGACCCCCCCACTATGGTTAAACCTATGGTACGGCTCCTTAAATCATTAAAACGCGCAAGCCGACCCACCCGTTCCAGTTTGCACTAGAACTTCGTCAAGGTTCAAGTCCTATCGGATCGGAAGGAATGATTAGGAAACGTAAATTTAAAGAAACACTTCGAAATTCCTCGACCTCTCAAACTGAAAGGGAACATCCAAAAGAATATGTATCTATTCCTTGTGATCCTCGATTCACCCGTGTATTGATAATATTTTTAAACATATAGAGATGACGATAGTTGATGAAGAAATAAATTAAAAGAACTTTTAGCCAATCCAAAAGACAAAATTACAAAAAAAAGACACAAATAACAGGTCGGGGATATACGAAATCAGCTATAACGACTGTAATCAAAGTTACGTTGGACAGACTAGACGATCTATTCAAATCAGGTTCAAAGAGCACATGGCGCATCTAAAATATGGTGGAACAGATAAGTCCAGTGTTGCCCAACATGCCTTCGAGAACAACCATAAGATAGATGTTAGCAACTTAAGATTAATTAGGAATCTAATAAATACACAGTGCTTTGTAAAAAATGTATATATATATATATATATATATATATATATATATATATATATATATATATATATATATATGTCTTGAAAGTTTAGAAATTGAAAAGTGTAAAAATAGTATGAATAGTGACAGAGGACCTATTCCACATAGCCCCCTTTATTGGTTAGTTACTCTCGGCTCACTGGGCCCCAGCCGTGACGGTCGTAGTTCAACGAGCCGCAAACCGTAACGGTCAGGACTCACTGAGCCACAGCAATAATTTGGGTATAAATAGGATACATTGTTAGCATAATATTAGTTTTAATCATCTTCAGATGATGCCAACTTTGTCGGCGAAACGCGCGTCGGGTGTAGTGTATAGTGTCTTGGTGTTTTGTGGAGAACTAAGTTAATGTTAGAATTCAAGCTGTTATTGTTAATAAAGGTGATATAACACAGTTTCGATGAAGTGGCCGGACTATTGGCCGGATATAAAGGGTGGTCCAACCATAATGCATGATGTTAATTGTGAGTCACACCTTAACGTCAAGTTTTTTGCCCAATTTAATTTGACATTTCTTTGTTTCAGTGTTTGACAAATTCAACTATGGGGAGGTACATAATTGAGCAGCGCGTTTAAATTGTTGAAGCATTTTACGAAAATGCGCGTTCAAATAAAAATGCATTTCGTGCACTTCGTGACTTTTTTGGTCAGCATGATCGACCAAGTGTGTCCACAATCGGGAGAATTTCAGCAAACCGGGTCTGTAGGAAATGTAAAAACACCTGTGCATGCTCGCCCAGTTCGTTCTGCGGAAAACATTGCTGTTGTTCGCGATAGTGTAGCAAAAGAACCGTCAACCTCGACACGTCGTCGTGCCCAACAATTGCACATCTCACGAACATCACTGATGCGAATTTTGAATAAAGATTTGAATTTACACGCTTACAAGGTTCAATTGACTCAAGAGCTTAAGCCTACTGATCATTTCAATCGTCGTCAATACGCCGAATGGTTGGTTGAACAGACAGAAGTGAATGGTGACTTTACAAAGAAAATCATCTTCAGCGACGAGGCACACTTTCACCTCAGTGGATTCGTTAACAAGCAGAATTGCCGCATTTGGGCAAATGAGAATCCACGAGTGATTGTTGAAAAGCCGATGCATCCACAAAGAGTGACTGTTTGGTGCGGTTTATGGGCTGGCGGCGTCATCGGGCCGTACTTCTTCGAAAATGAGGTCGACGAAGCAGTTACCGTGAATGGTGTTCGCTATCGCGAGATTATAACGGACTTCTTGTGGCCAGAAATTGAGAATATGGACCTGGACGATATGTGGTTCCAACAGGATGGTGCCACTTGCCACACAGCCAACGAAACAATGGCACTTTTGCGCGAGAAATTCAATGGCCGTGTTATTTCACGTCGTGGCGATGTTAATTGGCCGCCACGATCATGTGATTTGACACCATTGGACTTCTTTCTTTGGGGATATTTAAAAGAAAAAGTGTACGTCAATAAGCCAAGAACAATTCAAGAGCTAAAGGATGAGATAATTCGGCACATTAACGACATTGAACCTCAATTATGTCTCAGAGCCATTGAAAATATGGACCATCGGATAGAGGTATGCCACCGAAGCCGTGGCGAGCATTTGGCCGATATATTGTTTCACACATAATTGTCATAGATCCTTCTATCATAATAAAAAATATTAAGATAATTCTCTGAAAACTTTTTGTTTTGTTTACAATTAACATCGTGCGTTTTGGTTGGACCACCTTTTATAACAAACTTGTCATTGATATATCATAACGTAGTAATATGTCATCGTATTTAAGTTAAAAGTTTATACTTTGATTCTGTTACTAACATTTCTCTTTAATAAAACAGTTTCGAGAGTGTCGTTACTTTTATTTAAATATATTAGTTGTAAAATTATGCGAGGCCGAACTATTACGAGCCTCGAATTTTAATACCATTTATCCACATAACAGGATTCTAATTAGTCCGTAAACGTTTTAAAATCTCAGATTATGCGTACGAACCCCTGATGGTCTAACCAACGCTTCTATTGATTCTTACGTAATCGAAATTCTGTCTACGACAATTTCACGAGTCGCAATAAATCCACCAATAAAAAAATCAACCACCTTGTTAACAGTAAGCCTCGCGTAAAGTGCAGGAAAACTCATAAAACGACCCTACCCGCCTCAGGATCCACAGCAAAAACTCGACACTTACCCTCTGGTTACATAATTCAGCCTCCATGGCGCACTGGATCGCGGCGCGTCCGAAAAACATAAACAAGAAACAATTGAATAGCGAGACGGTCGGGTGACGCACCGGAAACGGGCGCTTCCGCCTTCGGGGAAAGGTCGCCCCGATTTATCACTCTCGGGGGTTAATTCGTCACTCTCCACGCTCCGGTTCTATACGCATTCTTCGAGCTGGAGCTTTGACCTCCTACTAAACGCAGGATCGATCAGGTAGGTGTTAAGCGATGGGGGTGAGTTCGAGGGTTGATCTAAGAAAAGTGGTATGCGGGCCGCCGCGGGGTGGTAATATACGCGCTAATTCGGCACGGGGGTTGATCGCAAAGCGGCGGCGGCTATGCGCGGGCCGTTATGCACTTCTTTCCAATCAGAGACGTCACGTTAAATGACGCGTTGCTCATGGCAAGTAGCGCGTTGCTTATAAAAAAATAAGAATTAAAATAAGGAAAATAGTAAATATAAACATATTTAGTACCTATATAAAAATAAACAGGTTTAAAACCTTAAAACGGACATTTTCGTACGTAGAACATCTCTCTCTAGAAATTGAGTAACCGAGAAAAAATAAACCAACACATAAATGCAGAATATGTGTTTTATGCGACAGTTTCACTTTTTTCAATTTTTCTCAAATAGTCCACCATTGTGCTTTCCCATGACCCATGGACAGGGTGGGGTGTGTCCTATTCACCTCAAAATCAATAGATAGAATAGGGAACGTCTACCAGACGGCGGTAGACGTTCCCAATCAGAATCAGTCGAAACCCGATCGATCCGACACGATTTAATTGAGTGATCGTGCTAACAAACTAAATCGTGTCGAATCGATCGGGTTTTGACTGATTCTGATCGGGGACGTCTCCCAGACGACACCTATTGATTTTGAGGTGGATAGGACACACTCTACCATGTTAATGGATCATGAGAAAGCACGATGATATTGTCTTTGTTAGCACGATCACTCAATTAAATCGTGTCGGATCGATCGGGTTTCGACTGATTTTGATTAGGGACGTCTCCCAGACGACATCTATTGATTTTGAGGTGGATAGGACACACCCCACCCTGTCCATGGATCACGCGAAAGCACGATGATGGACTATTTGAAAAAAGTAAAACTGTCGCATGAAACACATATTCTGCATTTATGTGTTGGTTTATTTTTTCTCGGCAACTCAATTTCGAGATAAAGATATTCTACGCGCGGAAAAGTCAGTTTCAAGGTTTAAAACTGTTTATTTGTACATGTACTGGCGTTATACTTACATACTCTTGTTTATAAATGCTTCTGACTAAATGTAAGCAAGATGTTCTGCCCTATCTTCTAGAAAGTTCAAAGAATATTTGAAGATAATACCCCTTAATTGTTACCCCTTAATGACAAGAAATATAAGATCACCCTCACCAGTAAGACCGACTGGATGGAAGGTCGAGCTGTATTACCGCTCAATGGAGACATCTGGTATACGGATGGAGCCAAGAGTGGGAACAGAGCGGGTGCGGGGGTGTATAGGCGACGCGATGGGATAGGTAAAACCTTTCCCCTGGGCAAATACACTACCGCATTCCAAGCCGAGCTAGTTGCAATTGCATGTGGTGTTCTGGGGGCCGACCAAAATCGGACCCGGGAGAAGGTATGTATCGGCTCGGATATCAGGGTGACGTTGGCAGCTCTGAAGTCAACAACGACGAAGTTGAAGCTGGTCTATAATTGCTATGAAGCATTGAACCACTTGGCAGAGATGGGACCGGTGGAACTCTTATGGATACCTGGGCATAATGGCATTAAGGGAAATCTAATTGCAGATGATCTTGCCAGACTAGGGACCAGGGAAAACCTCTATGGACCAGAACCTGCAGTGGGAATAAGTCGGAATCTGATCAGAGACCGCATCAATGGTTGGGCAAGAGACCAGCACAATAAAAGATGGAGAGGAGTAACGGGTTGTCGAATAACCAAACTCTTCATCGAATATTCAGAGATTGAGAAATGGTCTCAACAATTCATTAAATTGAACAGGCACAAAGCCAGAACCCTGGTGGGAATATCAACGGGCCACCATAGTACTCTGAATGCATATAAGCACTAGTTGAGGCTGACTGACAGCCCGGCTGATGAGGCCCAAACCCATATACCATAATAATAATAATAATACCCCTTAATACACGGTTTAGCAGAAAATAGAAGTTATAGAAAACAAGATGTTTTCTACGTAAGTAGTCCTAAAGTTACTATAAACATTTTTATCTCACTGTCAATAATATTTAATTATCCCGGATCGTTTCCTTTAATCGACAACTGTAAACAAACAAATCGACCGAATGAAATGAAACCGGTTCTGTATAGTTTACGCTATTTGCCCCAGAAGAAAATAAAGTACCGTTAACTCGTTCCAAACGCGGCTTTATACGCGAAAAACTGTAGCGAAATTAGTTTTTATTGTTTGTTTACAATAACCCCGACGTATATCTACCTAACAGCTATGATAATTGCTCGGGCATTTTCCTCGTCTCGTTTTACGATTTCCCTGTTTATTTACAAACATCCCAGGTTTCTTTCGTTTGTGGAATATTTCGGTTTAGTGTGTTCTTGTTTCTGGCACTGAAATACACGGGAGAAGTAGGTCGTTGGATATTTAAGTATTTTAGATCCCTCCATTCATTCACCTTTCTTATTGTTCAAAGCCACGTTCTCGATATTGCCATCGTTGTTTCCGGGAACTATTCCCAAGTGGCCTCCCTCGATTTCTATACAACTAAGTTGTGAAGTCAAGAAATAGGAGTACATTTTTCCGTCTCTTAAACGTATTTAAGAGGTGGAATGTGAAACAGGTGGAATCTCGCCCTGTGACCCCAAATTTAAAAACAGTAAAGAGTAAGACAAACACATACAGGGTGAGTATTTGGGTTGTGCATATGCAGGGTGGTCCATGAAGCTTTGGCCAGTCGATATCTCGAAATATGTTTGAAAAATAATTTTGAAAATTGGCGATGTTAAACAGCCGAAAGCGTTGTCCATTTTTGGCATAAAAGCACTTTATTTCACGGCCACGTGACATCAACTTCATAATTTTAAATGAGACGCCCTGTATGTTATTACAAATCTGTGATGGTCTGTCTAATACCAATCTAATGATACCATATTTGTCAAGTTTTTGCGGCATTACAGTAATGATAAACAACTGTTTATGAACGTTTCTTTATTTTAATTAAAAAAAATGTATGTAGCTTAGAAATAAAAAAGTTGTCCTAACAACAGAAATACATCAGTACTTGTCAAGAGTTGTCAAGCACTATTAGTAGATTTTGTGTTTGTAAAAATAGTAACAAGATTATTATGCATTTACATTTTACCTACGACGAGTAGGTTGATATGCCGCTGATCTATGGAGAAAGTGGGAAAAATAGCAGATGTGCTAGAGATTTGTATAGTTATCGTTTTCCTGACCCAATAGCTCCAACGAGTCCAAGCTCGTACTTTTGCTTACGTGGAACAAACATTAAGACGTGATTCTTTTCCTAGTGGAAAACGAAAAACTCCTCGAAGAAAGCCTATTCAAACAGAGGATACCATAATTAATATTCTGGCGTATCTTCAATAAATCCCCATATCTCAACGCGATGTCTTCAGCAAGAATTAGGAGTAAGTAGAACTACAATTTAGAGAGTAATAAAAGATCATAAATATCATCTTTTCAATATACATTTAACGCAAGGTTTAACCCCTGAAGATCCTTAAAGAAGACTTAATTTTATTACTGAAATGTCAGTGAAAGTCGCAGGTGACCCGTTCTTTTTAAATAAAATATTGTGGAGTGATGAAAATCGTTTTCACAACAACGATATCGCTAATAAATACAATTGTCATTACTGGTCGGCTAAAAATCCAAAATGGATGCGAGAAATCAATTTCCAGACATGGGGCGTAAATGTTTGATGTGGAAAAGAAACGTTGAACAGCGAAAGATATTTAGATTTTCTCCAGAATATGCTTCCTCATTTACTTGAAGGTATTCCCTTAAACGAACAAAGGACGATGTGGTGGCAGCAGGATGGTGCCTCCTCACTTTGCCCAACAAGTTAGGACATATCCTGATGCTATTTTCCCTGAAAGATGGATTGAGCGCAATAGTACAATATCTTGGCTGGCTGGCTCCCCATATATAACACCTTTAGATTTCTTTCTATGGGGATACTGGAAAGGTTTGGTTTAAAACACACAGCCTAGAAATTTAGGCAATTTGCAAAACAGAATCAGCAGCGTGCTAAACTGTTACACCAGAAATGATTAGAGCAACATGCTACACAAATGTTTTAAAAAGATTTGAGTATTGCGTTAATGAAAGTGGACATCAACTTGGACATTAACTGTAATGATTTTTATAATTATTGTATTTTGCTGTGTAATTATTTATCTTCTTTAATAAAAGTTTAAAAAAATCAATCCATTCATTTAACGGCCCAGATTATCACTGTTTTACATAAACGTGCTAATGAATATGGTATCGTTAGATTGGTATTAGATAGACCATCACAAAATCGTAACATAACATACAGGATGTCTCATTTAAAATGTTGAAATTGATGTCACGTGACCGGAAATGTGCAGGTGAAATAAAGTCCTTTTATGCTAAAAATTATTATTCAAATAGGTTTCGAGATATCGACTGGCCGATACTTCGTGGGCCACCCCGTATGTTTAGCAACAGTATATTTTGCCCTATAGAATACTAACTATTATGATATTGCTTCCTTTAAAAAATAAAAATAAATGTTTCTTTAATACACTGTCTCTAATACAAATGTTGGTTACCCCTGGTCAAGTACGCCAGCTACCGTTACTATTCTACCAGAGAAATGCGATGTTGTCGGTTTATTGCGGATTTCTCAGAGTTAGATACAAAATACTTACAAATCAGATTTGTTTTTGAAATACCAAAAATACATTCCTTAATTTCTCTTTTACGAATTATTTTAAGAGGATCATTCGCATATATATGTCTATTATTTTACTGTGAATTTTTATAAATAAGGAATACAATACAGAATGCACAACGGAAATAAGTAAAACAACTACTAAGTTTTATACCAGTATATTTTCATAGAGACGTGACTGCAGTCTCGACAATTTTTATGTCATTTTCAAACGACGATTCAACTAAAAATCTAGTTGAATCATCGTTTAAAAGAGTAAAACAACTACTAAGTTTTATACCACTATATTTTCACAGAAACGTGACTGCATTTTCGACAATTTTTATGTCATTTTCAAACGACGATTCAACTAAGAATCTTAGTAGAATCATCGTTTGAAATGGTAAAACAACTACTAAGTTCTAGACCACTATATTTTCACAGAAACGTGACTGCAGTTTCGACAATTTTATGTCATTTTCAAACGATGATTCAACTAAAAATCTAGTTGAATCATCGTTTAAAAGAGTAAAACAACTACTAAGTTTTATACCACTATATTTTCACAGAAACGTGACTGCATTTTCGACAATTTTTATGTCATTCATAGTTGAATCGTCGTTTGAAAATGACGTAAAAATTGTCGAAACTGCAGTCACGTTTCTGTGAAAATATAGTGGTATAAAATTTAGTTGTTGTTTTACTCATTTCCGTTCTGAAGTACGAAGTACCACAGAGTAACGGCTTCTTCGATTAGTTTCTTGAATATAGAATGGTTTTAGGAATGTTATATTCTATTACAACTGAAGAAAAACTGGTAAGGGGTAACATCACTAAATTTTTCAAGAAAACGTTATTTTTTATTAGCGTAAAAAATTCTTTGATCTGTTTAGAATATAGGGCAGAAATTTTGTTTCCTACAAATTTTTTTCCTCGAAATTTTGCGCTCTTTCCTAATCGCGTCGGTTTTCTCCCAAACGACATCTGCGTCAAATAAATACCTGCTGGGAAAGTACGCTCTAGGTACAGTCTAATGTTTTAACTTGCGACTCGTAACTAATAACTTCTCTAATACACAACAGATGTCGTTAAAAAATGTTTAAGTTTAGCCAGAAGCATTCACAGACAAAAGTACGCTATAACACCAGTACATGTTCAAATTAGACAATTCCCTCGCTTGAAATCACGGTTTATGTGTGTAGTGCTGATTATTAACACATTATTTGCCATCTCAGAGTGCTTATAAGTTACAGTGAGTGACGCAAAAGTGTACCAGGGCAGGATAGACACAAAAAAATCATATCCAACGCGGCATCGGAGCCATACGTCATCGAGACGACCGCTGAATAGATTTGAATCTGTGAGCGATTCGAAAGAAGTCAGAGCTTTTGCCAAGAAATTCAAAGTTTCTGATGAAGATTTAGATATTAATTATGAAATCGGCAATAGAATTATAATTTGTTTTGCCTTTTTCTCTGTTATTTCGCAACACATGAAGTGTAAAACGTGCGATTGAGATATCACGTTTGATGATAGAAGTCCTCCAGGCTTAGGCTTCAAAATAGTTATCGCTCCTTGGAAAAGATGAGAAATGAAATCTGGGCGACCTTATTCCAGAAGTTATCAACCGACGAAAATCCGCAGCAAGAGAAGTGCTCACAGTCTTGATGTGACTGGAATAAGGAGCAAGCAGCGGATTCCTTGGATACCTTCCATCATAAGCTGCCGCTTCCTAAGGAAGTTTTTAAAGTCATCAAACCGATCTATGTGGACCTGAGCCGAAACGTGTTGCTAAACCATTGCTTGGGAGGCTACACGCAAAATATCAATGAAAGTTTCAATGCTAGTGTTTGGAAATTGACTCCAACATCTTATTCAAGTGGCAAAAAATCTTGAATATAGCCACTGATATTGCTGTATGTAGTTTTAATTATGGTCTGACTAATATTCTTCGAATTATGAAAGTCTCGGAAGTGGATATTGCCGTCAGCCAATTTTTGTTTAGAAACCGATGCTAAGCGGATCAAGCACGCCGAGATGTCTTTGACAAATGCAGTGAAAGAGACACTCTCAAACATAAAATGTTCGAGGAAAGAGAATGAGGAAGAATATTTAAATATACAAGGATAGCTTTGTGATCCTGGGATAGCAGATTAAACAGTCGGAGTTTTAATTTTTTCATGTCCATAATACATTTCAAACCCTTAAACGCGTTTTATAAACCTCGAAACGTGATTTCGAGACGTGACGTCGCACTCCAACAAGTTTCATTCTTTTCGTATGAACTTTCTACATTATCTTTAAAATAACATATTGAAGTGAAATACTGACGGAATTAAGTTAATTTGAACATTATTTATTAACAAATAAACGCCCTTTTCGTCGAACATTTAACGTTTCTTATTTAGTTTCTAGCTAATCACAAAAAAAATCAATATTTATGTGTGGTTATCAATATTTTACTAGCCATAAACATGTAGATTAAGTGAATTTGTTTCCAGATTTAAACTTGCACCAGTTACACTGCCTACCTATCGAGGAGCGCCTTAAATTCAACATATATATTGCGAGAATAGCTCACAAGAATAGCTCAGTATCGCCATTTTTGAATACTTTTATTTAAGAGAAATAGGGGTACTAAATATCACCCTGTGACGTTAACTATAACAACAAACGTGAGACAAAAAAAAAAAATATATATATATATATATATATATATATATATATATATATATATATATATATATATATATATATATATATATATATATATATATATATACAGTGCTATTCAAAAGTCCCCTCCCCCCCTCTTATCTTTTTAACGATTATACATAAACTAGTGAAATTTGGTAACTGAATATTAAGGGTTGTAAACTTCCCTACTAGTGATGATAGATGACGTCACAAGGTCATTGTGACCAATAATTTTAAATGGAACCCTATGGCAAGCGATACCTATTTTAAAAGGTATCGAAAAAACGTATTCAATGATACTAATATTGTTTGTATTTATGGTAGTTTTGATGGATTAAATCAGTAATCAGTAAACTTGGATAATAATTTTAATTACAGATTCAAGAATTAGTACCTACTTATAGAAATTGTTCGAAGTGGGCTCCATCTACTTCCTGACAGTAAAACATCCTATTGCGAAACTCTTCTCGTACTTTTTCAAATGTGTCTGCAGAAATAGCCCTACATTCTGTAACAATACGTTGTTTTAAAACATCAATATTGTCAGGCTGAGTGGCGTAAACCTTCGATTTAAGATACCCCCCACAGAAAAAAATCTAAAGGTATGAGGTCGGGTGATCGAGGCGGCCATTCCATTGAACCTCATCGTCCAATCCATCTACCAGGATATTCTTCATCCAAATACCGTCTTACTGCACCGTAATAGTGTGGAGGAGCACCATCCTGTTGGAATGTTATTTCCAAAATGTCGAATTCATCTTGATTATCTTCCAAAATTTCAAGGATTAACGGTTCTATTGCATTTTGCAACATCGGCAGATACACCTCACCGGTTAAGTTGGTATTTAAAAAAACAGGCCCAACGATGTGGTTTCCCAGTATACCTGCCCAAACATTGACATTCTCGGGATACTGAGTATGCGTTTCACGAAACATGTGAGGATTTGCGTCACTCCAATATCTCACGTTTTGTGTATTTACATTTCCATTTAGATAGAAAGTACTTTCGTCACTAAAACAAATTGTTTTGACATAGTCTGGCTGTTGGTTAATTTTAGTCTCCATATTTTCACAAAATTGCAGTCTTCGGTCTGGATCGTCGCCTGAGAGTTGATGAACCATTTTTAATTTGTATGGGTAAAATTTGTTTTTTTTAACACCCTGTGCACTGTACTTTGACTGACTTCACAGGCTGATGCAACTTGAGTTGTTGAAGAAGTAGGATTTACTATTACTTCTGCCAGTATATCAATTTTTTTCTCATCAGAAGTTTGTGGTCTGCCAGATCGTTTTGCATCATTAATACTACCCGTTGTTTTAAACTTACGAAGAAGCTCTCTCAAATAAGTCCTCGAAACTGGGTGATCGGGAAACCTTTCATTAAAAATGCGTTCTGCTGCATGAATATTTTCTCCAGTTTCACCAAGTATTAGGATTGCTGCTACTTTATCACCTAAAACACGTACCATTTCTCTTCTTGAAGCACTTAAACGTTCAGCTCACAACAGTTTAACAAATTATTGAATGTACAAATATTTTAAAATTACCACAAGGTACTAAAACAGTTAAACGTTCGATCAACAATACACAAATTATTAAATGTATAAAAACTTTGACAGCTAAAAAAACATCAAATTGGGGAGACTTGCAAAAACGTCAGATTATTTACTATCCAACTATCCAGTGGCGGAGCTTGAATTTTAAATTTTATTATTAACTGATTTAATTCATCACAGCTTTGCGGTTTTTGAAATCCAGTTGTCAAAACTGCCGTAAACAGACACAATATTAGTATCATTGAATAGGTTTTTTCGATACCTTGTAAAAGAGGTGTCGCTTGCCATAGGGTTCCATTTAAAATTATTGATCACAATGACCTTGTGACGTCATCTTTGACGCATACGTCATCTATCATCACTAGTAGGGAAGTTTACAACCCTTAATATTCAGCTACCAAATTTCACTAGTTTATGTATAATCGTTCCAAAGATAAGAGGGGGGGAGGGGACTTTTGAATAGCACTGTATACAGGGACATTCAGGTTGATTGAACGCGTCGTTGCTTAAAAGTTTTTTATTTGCCGCTTATATTGGATAGATATTATTCCATTTCACAGACTAAGACATATTTATAATATCAGTACCGATCATTTCGGAGATAATTTTAACTACGCAAATGTTACATTTTCGATGCCGAACGGTTGTTCTACACAAAAACGTTTTTTCATAGCATTGGACATCCCTCTCGACTTTCATCGACTTTATCATTAATTAAACCCACCAATTTCTAAATACATTTCAAGGTAGTCGTAGGAAATGACATTTTCCAAACGAGTTTCCATCCAATTCCTTCCCACCAACACCGGAGTAGAATTACGAGGGTCATTCTACATACAAACGTTTTTTCATCGCACTGGACATCGCTTTCAACTCTCACCGACTTTACTATTAATTATAACCATCAATTTTTAAACAATTTTCGAGAAAATTGTAGAAAACGGTATCTTCCAAACGAATTTCCAACCGATTCCTCCCCATCAACACCGGAGCGGAATTATGACAATTATTCTACATAAAAACGTTTTTTTCATCGCACTGGACATCGCTCTCGGCTCTCACCGACTTTACTATTAATTACAACCACCAATTTTTTAACGATTTTCAAGAAACTCGTAGAAAACAGTATCTTCCAAACGAATTTCCGTTCGATTCCTCCGCACCGACACTGGGGCGAAATCACGGGGAATTATTTCACCTCAACCCCTTCCCCCGAAGCCGATACGTGTGCCCATAACGAGGACAATAAAACAAAGCCTGCCGCATAATGGTCTTCAAACCGTAGTTCGGGCTGTGACATGGTCAAGGTTCTGGCAAAGGGAAGCGTGGCTAAATCCGCAACAAATAATATAAATTAATTTCCATCGCGATAAGGGACGTTTGGGGGAGAGTCACGTGGAAACGCTGCCTTTTGTTATGCAAAACAGGGGTTGAAAGTAAGCCATCTGATGTTATGGTAATGACTGCGTTCTCTGCTGCAATAGTCGCTGGTTCCGACGGTTTTTTTTTTGGGGGGGAGGGGGAGGAAGGGACTGCAACGGGCTGACACGCGGATATTGTGAGGGTCGCGGAATGTCGGAGTTTTCCCGAAGTGGTTAATGACTGACCTAGTTTTGACGAAGGGGTTGATTGATATATTATGTTACGACTGTCGATAATACGGGGTGAAAACCGCCAACGCAACGACATTATTTGCCGAGTTGTTTGGGGGGAAAGCTGAAATTGGTAGATTTTCAATCTAAACAGTATACGAGGTTTGTAAAAAAAATAATGGGAGTTTTGTAATTTCGCGAGATGTATTAGCCCGATTCGCGCGATTTTTTCGTTGTTGTGTTGGTAAACATGTTTGAAAAGTATCTATACATTGTTAGCCATATAGGATATTTAGTCTGTTGTCAGCTGTCAAAAATTTTACATATGTTTGGGTACGCTCGGCGATTTTTATTTATTTAAAAAATCAAGGAAAGTGCATTAAGTTTTGCTATAAGAATGGAATAAAGTGCAAAAATGTCTTAGAAATGCTAAATATTGCTTTCGATGAGTCTGCTATGAGTGAAGCAAGGGTACATGAGTGGTATAACCGTTTCCAAGAAGGCCATGAAGGTATTGAAGACAGCGAGCGCCCTGGACGCCCCAACACATTAACAACCAATGAAAACGTGGAAAAAGTGAATATTATGAACGATCGTCGAATCACAATTAGAGAATCGCTGATTATGTTGATATATCAATTGGCTCATGCCATGAATGCTTTGAGTATGAAACGTATGGCAGCAAAAGTTGTTCCAAATTGTTATATTTCGAACAAAAACAGCGGCGAATAGAAGTTGCTCAGGAGTAGCTAAATGAAGTCAGCAACGATGCAGAACTACTGAAACGTGTCATAACAGGTTATGAAAGATAGGTTTATGCATATGATGTAGAAGCTAAGGCTCAATCGTCCCAGAGGAACCATTCTGGATCGCCAAGACCGAAAAAAGCTCAACAAGTGTGGTCGAATGTGAATGTGAATATTCCTCGATTATACCAACATAGTGCACCATGAGTTCTTGCCACAAGAGTAAGGTCAGTCGAGCTAAATTCTGAGACCGAGGGATTCATCATGGCTTGCCAAGATGAGGTCCCTGATGTCAGCTGCAGGGTCTGCCGCAGGGCGGCGAAGACATTGATGCATTTTCTGTCGGCTTGTCCAGTATATCCAGTCTCGGCCTATATCCACAGACACAACATAGCGTTACGGGCGCTCTATTATCATTTAAGGCAGTCGTATCAAATAGACGAGACACCAGTGCTTCCTTATGCTCTGGGGGATATTGTGTCCGTTGTGGGAAACGAGAAGTGCGTAATATATTTGAACTATTCGTTTTCCACCGTCATGTCAGACAGATACAAGCCAACAAGCCTGACGTAGCCCTCTTCGACCATCAACTCAGGACAATGTTCGTCATCGATTTCTCAACACTCGGTGATTGTAACATTATTTTGAAAGAGGAAGAGAAACGGAAAAAATATCAAGATTTAATCTTCGAACACCGTAGACTCTATCCAGACCATTCTGTTAAACTTATGGTACTGATTATAGGAGCCCTTGGTGGAGTGAGAGATACACAATTAAAGAGCATACCGGCATGCCGAAACTCGGCAGAAATCCTAGCCGGTCGCATGCAGCAGGCCGTAATTCTCGATTCGCTTCGTCTATTTAGTGCACACGACTCTACCCAGTAATCACTAACCAAACGGACGTGAGGCGTGATTACTGGTATCACCGGCGCAGCTTCTGTGTGAGTCGGAGCCACAGAAAGGGGTGACTGGTTTTCATAAAAAAAAAAAAAATAAAATTAATAAATTGACCCCATTCGGATAGGAGTCATGGGCAAGGTGGTGGGGACCAAACGGATGGATTGCCTGAGGACGACTTACGCGAAGAACATGGACATTCTGAGTGGACCGACGAATTGAGAGACGACCTACTGCAATGTTACGAAAGCAGTGGGCTCGTACGGAGAGGATACATGGCACTTATGCACGTCCTGTGGTGTGAATTACATCCAGAGCATGATGTCTTCACGCCACAGAATCTGCGTGATTATGTATCATATCTTCGTAGAAAGGGCTCTGTAAGGACTGCGCCCCAGTTGGTAGCCGTAAGACTGCCTAATGAACCAGTTGAGAAGGCCTTCTTACTGCTTCACCAATAGTAGAGGATTTAAGTACCAGAAAGGAGTTACATCGCATAAGACCCCTAGGCCACAAGACCTGGCCAGAGTGGACGCTGAAGTTGAAGCAGTGCTTCCAGAAAGGGCCGACATTTGGCACATAAATTGTGCCCTGTACACTCCGGAAGGTTCTCCCAATTGGAGAGGAGAACAACTCTACCTCTCCACGAGAGAGCGGCGGCGTGTGTGGAAGATGGAGGTCAAGATCCAGTCAGTCGGCGAGACAGTAGGTATCCCGTACCCAATGTGTGATCAATTAAGGGGTATCCAATGCAAATTTTTCAACAAATAGATTTGTTTTATTAGCCTAAAAACATTCTTTGAACCTTTTACAATATGGGGCAGAAAATTTTTCCCTTCAAATTTCGCACTCTTTCCCTAGCGCGTCGGTCTGCTCCGAAAAGACACCTGCGTCGAATAAATACCCGATGGAAAGGTACAGTCTAAGTACAGCTAGGTTTTACGTTATGATTTATAACTTCTATAATACACAACAGATCAACCGACAGAAGTTAACAACCGACGAAAATCCGCAGCACGAGAAATGCTCACAGTTTTGGCGCAAGCAGTGGATTCCTGGGACACCTTACCTTCTATCATCAGCTGCGGCTTCCTAAGGAAGTTTTAAAGCTCGATCAAATCGATTTATGAGGACCTGAGCCGAGACGAGTTGCTGAATCGTTTGTTTGGGAGGCTACACGCAAAATAGCAATGAAAGTCTCAAGCTACTGTTTGGAAATTGGCTTTAAAATCTTATTCAAAAAGTCTTGAATATATCGAGTGATATTGCTATGTGCACTTTTAATGATGGTCTGACTAACTTTTCGAATTATATAAAAGACACACGGTAGTTTCAATTCAACACATATGTTTAATACAGGTAGATAATAATATACACATCGCTAAGAATAGCTATCAGACCACGAACATCAGTCGGACGCCGTTTTTTCTGTGATTGTTCGGTTTCGTTTTCCCTCCGGTACTGCCTTCGGTTAGTCTGCATTGCCGTCGTGGTTCTGCTTGTGTCAGCATCTTTTGACACATTGACGGCACTCAGGGGACGACGTAGCTTACATGTGAAAGTTTTGGAGATGGATATTGTCGTCCAACCATACAATTTTTGTCTAGAAGCTGATGCTGAACGGATCAAACAAGCCGAGATGCTTTCACAGATGCAGCGAGAGAGGCATGTTCTAACATAAAATGTTCGAGTAAATAGAATGACGAACAGAGGCGGTGACAGGGGTGGGCACGGGTGGGCGAGCGCCCAGGCAAAATTCTCTTCTCCCAACCAGTCGCCCAACCTCTTATAACACTACTGTATCACATTTGCACAGAAAATAATATATTTAACGCCTTCATCCACCCTAAATATTTCCTGCCTATTTTCGCCCAACTGCAAAATAATGCTAGCGCCGCTACTGATGAGGAAGAATATTTAAATATAGAAGGGCAGCTTTATGGTCATGGGATAGCGGACTAGTAGTAAAAATATTTAAATGCCTAGTCGGATTTTTCATTTTTTCATATCTATGACACATTTCAAAACTGAAAACACGTTTTTCTGGAAATAGGATTTTTTAAAATAGCACACCCAGCATAACAATTTTCATTCTTTTCATGCGAATCTTTAACAATACCTCCTTTAAAATAATATTTCAAAGTGAAAAAATTTTTGATAAGTTAAATTTAAACATTATTTATTAACAAATGATTAAGTAACCGTTTTATCGAAAATTTAAAGTTTTTTATTTAGACACTCACTAATCACACAAAAATCTATATTTTCAAAATTCCCTACGCATTTCACTAGCTGTAAACATGTACAATTTGTATAATGGATCTTTGCGCGTGTATCAATTTAGTGATGACACGCACGGATCACATGCTACACCACTCGCAATTGTTACTAATATGCCAAAATTACGAGCACTCATGTCTAGCGACAACCAACTACGTACGGCCCGCGGGCCAAGTGCGGCCCTTCGGGGTAGTCAATCCGGCCCGTGACATGGTTTCGAATAACACCTACAATTACACCTAGGATAGGACAAAATGTATTTTCTGCGTAGCTAGAATAGAATAATGGTTTCCTTCTCATCGCGTTTTAAGTACCTACGGTATTATCTGAGTTTGCACGCAACTTCGCGTAGGCGTAGTGCAATACGTGTGTTGCTCGGCTAAGTTCGGAACGAATCGGTCGCTACCATTTTCGTTTCGTCTGTTCTCAAGGTTAGTGTAGTTCGGACAGTCACGTAGTCAGTGTCAAGTCACCTCTGCGGCTGTGTGTCTGGCTTGTGTCTCTATAGTTTTGCTTTGTTGGTAGTGTTTTTTGACATTTTTTTGTCGTTACAATGGCAAGTAAAAAACGTAAAGTTGATTCAGAATGTCGTGTTTTTAAAGATGAGTGGACTTGGAAATACTTCTTCACGCCTATTACGAATAAACCTGTGTGCCTCATTTGCAATGAAGCTGTAGCCGTATTCAAAGAAGGAATTCAACCGCTCACGACACTTCATGACAAAACATAACAACGCCACTTATGAGACTATGACCGAAGAACGGAAGCAATAAACAGAAGCTCTACGTAAAAAACTGTCAGGTCAGCAATTTTTCTTTAAAAAAACAAAGCTGTTCTCAAAAGCTAGCTACACATGCCAGTTACGTTGTGGCATACAATATTGCAAAAAGTAAAAAAGCATTTTCTGATGGCGAATTTGTAGAGTTGTATGTCCTGACGAAACAAAGGATTTTCAGACAGTAAGTTTGTCTCGAAAAACAATTACTTCCAAAATTGAAGTAATTGATAAGCAGTTTGCCTCACAACTAGAGTCAAAGATAAGCGAGTTTAAATTCTGTTCTTTTGCGTTTAATGAAAGTACGGACATAACTGACACAGCTCAGTTACTGATATTTAAAAGAGGTATTGATGACAACTTTTGTGTTACGGAAGAGTTAGCTTGCATGCGTTCATTGAAGGGCACGACAAAAGGGTCAGACATTTTTCAAGAATTTCAAGAAACTATCACGTCCTTGAAAGTACCTTTGACCAATACTTGTAACATTACTACAGATGGAGCACCGAATATGACAGGGATGAAATCTGGTTTTGTAGGCATATTTAAGGAATCATTTCCTAGGAACGAAGTTGTGTCTCTTCATTGTGTCATACATCAAGAAGTTCTGTGTAAATCTGCTCTAGACATGACACATGTGCTTGATGTTGTTATTAAGCTTGTTAATAACATTCGTTCACGAGCACTCAATCATAGACAACGTCGAGAGTCTCTTGACTCATTGCAGTCTGAATATTCTGATGTACTTTACTACACTAAAGTAAGGTGGCTCAGTGCAGGACGGGTTTTCGAACGAGTTTGGTATCTAAAAGACGAAATAATATCTTTCATGGAAGAAAAAGGAATGGACGAGTGTAAACATTTAAAAGATACTGTATGGCTTTCGGACTTTGCATTTTTTACAGATCTTCTCAGTCACATCAATAAATTAAACCTTAAACTCCAGGGAAGAAAACAATTAATCCATGATATTTGGAGTCATATCAGGGGTTTCAAAATGCAATTGAATATATTTTCCAAACAACTAGTCAAGAAAGACTTTACTTATTTTCCAATACTAAAAACTATTCCAGTTAGGGAAGACAAACTTATGAGAAAAGCCTGAAATGTCTTCATGAAGAATTTGAACGCAGATTTCAAGACTTCAAAGTTATTGAACAGAACCTGGATATTTTCAGCATGCCATTTAATGTGGATTGTGAATCAGTCAAACCAGAATTGCAGCTCGAACTGATTTGTAATGTAACACTGAATTGAAGCAACTATTTCTCAACGTTTCTAAATTGAGTTCTACAAGGCATTTTCAAAATCAAGTTTCTCAAACCTGAAATCTCACGCTCAGAAGATAATTGCTATGTTTGCATCTTCTTACATCTATGAACAGATGTTTTCTACTATGAAGCTTCGCAAAAGCAGCGTTAGAAACCGATTGACCGACCACCATTTAGCTTCACTACTGCGAATCAGCTCATCCCAGTTTCTACCAGATTATGAACAATTTTTAGAAGCTCAGTCACAGTTTCATCACATAAGCCATACTCTTCTAAAGAATAATCAATTTTTGTAACTTTTTTTTCTAATAATATAAGTATAATCTATATAATATAAGTTGTGTGTGATGTAAAAATCAAAAATAAAGTTTATCACTTATAAAAATCTGTTTTGTTCAATTTTTTTTTCGGCCCGCCTAGATAATTTTTTATTTTATCGGGCCCTCTCCTTAAAAAGTTTGCCCATCACTGGCATAGACAGTTAATAATTTGCTGAACAAAATGCAATTATGAGACGCCACGTCTTGGCTTTATTGTATAATTTGATTCATTGGCGTCTCCATATTTCTGTAAAACTTATTTAATTTTTTTTCATTTATTTTGATGGAAGTATCACTTCCATTGAATGCTTTTCTAGAGAACCTTTTCATTACTCTGTCATAGGTTGACGGATTGTGTTGTACTAACTGTTAGCAGCAGCGTCGCCGTTTTTGAATATTTTTTGATAACAATTTTTTATATCATACTTCAATATATGCCTAATAACTTCCTTAAATATTATTATCTTATTACCTTTTCTTCCATCTAAAAGAAAATTGTCAAAAAATCCCTTTTCTTAGGTTATTACGCTGGTGTTATCCTTTAGCGAACGAGTTACATGAAAAACTCTGCACCTCGCGACATTTCCCTGCCTGCATTTCCAGGTCACAGATGTCTCACCCATCGCATATAGATGTCATTGAATGCCGTATCGTTCTATTTATAGGGGACGTGGCGATTCTAGCACTGCTCACTGCAATCGGCGACGTCACGCACAAGAGTCCCACTACGTCACGGGACGAAAAACCGTGCCAGTGATGTTATTTTCGTAGTTGGCCACGTTGACGAGCGGATCCAGTGGGTGGGCTCAATCACCTGATGTAAGAGCTATATTTCGGTCGAGTTCTAGACTCGGGAATGCGTTACAAGATATCTGTACTCATTACCAACTGCATTCTGGGAGAAATCGTTGCCGCCGAGTCGTTTTGCGATGCGAAAAAGATGTTTTAAACGTCTCTGGTACGATTCAAGTTATAATATACACTTTAAGGGGTAACACCAAAAAAAAATCGATTTTTTATTAGATGAAAACATTCTTTAAACCTTTTAGAATACGGGGTAGAAAATTTTCTTCATAAAAAAAAAATGTTTTTTTCGTTACAAGATGTTTATGTTTAGTCAGCAGCATTTACAAAGAAAAGTACGTTAGTATAACGCCAATATACAGGGTTTCTCACGGTAGCCGTTCGTTAGAAGTTCTCATGGTTAGAAAAAACTTAGAATTCTGAAGTTCTGTACTCCAGGGTTATTCAAGATTCTCTTCAATTTTGAAATATTTTCAAGGTCATACCACTTTCGGTTATCCAGGAAGTCACCAGTAACTTTTTTATTTTAAATAGAACACCCGGTATATTATTTCATTTTTGGATTTCTGAGAAAATTTTATGATGAGTTCCATGAGCTTTCCCTATACCTATTTTCAACTGTTTTTTAGATATTTTGTTTATTTTGAGAATTTTGAAAGACGTAGCCTTATTTTCAACACTGTGCCTTTTACCCATTTTCGACTGGTGCTAAGCGCTTCTGGGGTAGACGGAAGCACAAGAATGGTACTTTCGAAATCCACATTGATAATTAATTTATCGCAAACAGGGTGTCTAAAATTTTATCACCAATTATATCATTTTCGAAGTTGAAAAAGTTCGTTATTTCAAATGTGACATCCCGTATATTATTGGATGGTCGGATGCAGAACTTAACTCTGCATCAATTCGCTATAACTTTCCCTATACCTATTTCCAATGGTTTTCTTGTTAATCCATTATTTTTTTATTAAAAGCCGATGAAACTCTAAAAATCCTATCTAGTAAGCCTTGATTTTGACAGGAATTGAAACAATGTTGATTTTATGTCAAAGCAGTATCAGCTCACAAATTCGTGAGGTATCTATTTACAGTTATAGTGATTTTGTTAGTTTTCTCAAGTATAGTTTATAATGGAGAATATTG
The DNA here is from genome assembly GCA_037954035.1 of Rosalia funebris. Lineage (NCBI taxonomy): Eukaryota > Metazoa > Arthropoda > Insecta > Coleoptera > Cerambycidae > Rosalia > Rosalia funebris. Next base: position 3,543,784 of record JAZFAV010000019.1, on the reverse strand, counting down.
AAGAATATTCCAATAATGATTTGTTAAATTTGTTTTATACGCATGGTGAATATAGACGAATTGTCAGACGAACATGCAGACTTTTTAACGAACGATATCCGGACCTACCAACAATGACTCCCAGAAAATTCGCAAGAATCGAAGCTCGGTTTATGGCAAGTGGGAGTGTAAGGGCAACACGAATTCACCGAAAGCCCGTAATAGATAATGAAGATAACGAGGTGAATGTGTTGGCTTATTTTCAAGCTTATCCACGGAGTTCAACTCCAGCAACAGCGTTGGATTTGGGTATTTCAAGAGCATCAATCCACGGAATATTAAGAAAACATAAAATGCATCCTTTTTCTGAGATAATTGTACACGGATTACGTCTTGGTGATGAGGCAAGACGAGTCGACTTTTGTGAGTTCATGTGCATAAAAATGACCGAAGATCCAAGATTTCTTCAAAAGATTATGTGAACTGATGAATCAAAATTCAGCAGGCAAGGAATTATAAATCGCCGAAATAATCACTACTGGGCACAAGATAATCCACACGTCATAAGGGAACATAATCACCAGGACCACTTAGTTTGAATGTTTTTTGTTTAATTATGGACAATAGAGTGGCATATCAAGTGTACGATGAAAATTTGAATGGGGCTAGATATCTGGAGATACTCAGAGGGTTTGTTAGTGATTTCCTAAATGCTTTACCTCCACGTGACAGAGCAAACTGTTGGTATCACCTGGATGGTGCTCCAGCATATTCTACTATAGCTGTACACCAACAGTTGACCTTGATATTCGAGGCTCGGTGGATTGGCCCACAGGGACCCTGGAACTGGCCACCTAGATCATCCGATTTGACGCCCTTGGATTTTTACCTCTGGGGCCGTATAAAAGAACTAGTGTACTCTAGGCCTGTACAAACTAGACAGGAACTATTGAACCTTGTTCACGATGCGTTTACTAATCTTCGTCATGCGTTTACTAATCTTCCTCGCGAAACAAACCCCCGAAGTCCTGACGAACTTCGGGGGTTTGTTTCGCGAGGAGTATATGACAGAGTTATCCAGTGTTTGAGCCAAAATGGCGGTCATATAGAACAATTATTATAATTTTACATTCATTTATTATTTATTGTCATTATGTTACAATTTTTTTATATTTTTCATTTATTATTACGTTCTAAATTTTGTTATGTTCTTGTTTTGTTTTCATGTTCTAATTAAAGTGAATTTCTGCCGTTTCAGTCATGTTCATTTTGTTTCGAAAAACAAACGATGTTTCGGTTTCTGCCAAAAATCACATTAAAATAGAAAATATGGATTAACAAGAAAACCGTTGGAAATATGTAGGTATAGGGAAAGTTATAGCGAACCGATGCAGAATAAAATTCTCCATCCGATCATCCAGTAATATACAGGGTGTCATATATAGGGTTTATATACAAAATAGACAATTTCCTCGTTTGAAATCACGGTTTATGTGTGTAGTGCTGATTATTAACAGATTATTTGTAATCCCAGAGTGTTATAAGTTACAACGAATGACGCAAAAGTGTCAAAACAAAAAAAAAAATGGTTTTTTTGTTTTTAGGCCGAAAAACGAAAAATTAACCCAAAAAAAAATTTTGTTTTTTTAATTTTTCTTTACACGATTACACTACTTTTTCGCTTATAGTGGAGTGCGGAGAGGGAAAAAAATAAGTGGCACCCATATAAAGCACAAGTTGTTCACGAGCTTCGAGAAGATGAAATATAAATCAATATAAATAAACATAATTGGTAAAATGCTGTTCTAAATTGGCTTGTTTCTAAAATACCGAATTGTGCAAACTCGGGTAATTTATTCAAAAAGGATATCATCTATATTACTGGTTAATCTAGGATTAATCTAGGAAAGGATATCATCTATATTACTGGTAGAGGTGATATGACAACCCCCAAACGCCATAGTGGTTGGGAATTTGTATTCGAAGTGAAATAGCTATTACCAACATAATTAGGAGAAACAAATAAAACATTCAAATCAGAAAATATACTATATCTGCTTTAGAATCTTCTCCGAAAATACACCCAGGGGCGTAGCGTACATGGATGCGAGTGATGCGTCGCATCCCTTAAAAAATTAGCAAATCAGTGTTATTTAAAAGTTCAATCGATTTCTTCAATTATTACAATTTTTTTATTATTTTAAACCGACCGCAAACGTACATTATTTACTTTAAACGCTACCGTCAAGTTTTTTATTTCAAATCGGCCGTGAAGGTGCCCGAAATTATTGGACTCCCTTGTTACTTGCTGCAGTGCTGACATGCGATAGTCCACGTTACATCCAAGCTACGCGTTAGATGGGCGAAAAGGTCAGTGATCTTACGCAGTCAACAGGGGAACCTCGAGGTGTTGTCGTTATTTCCGGACTCAGTTATGCGATTATGTGAACGCATCTTGGCGACTGTCGCCATAACATAAGGAAGATTTGGAAGCGCTGTTTCAGGTAATTGTGGAAAATTAAAATGAGGAATGGGATCGAGAAACCGTTGTTTGTGGCAGAGGCCGTTTAACTGTATTGCGTCACTTTGATTTAAAATTTTCCTTAGCAGTGTTTTCTGCAATATTCCCACATTCCGAGAGTCTGTTTAAAATTCTACAGACAAAAATATTAGATATTAGTTACTTCAATAAATAGATCGCCGATTTCAAATAACATATTCAAAAAATGAGAAACGAGTTTAGTGACATTTGGGACCGTATGGACAGATTTATGTTAGGGAATCAACCACCAAGTAAACGAATGCGTTTGGATTCAATTCCTAAAGAAGATAAGAAAAGCACCTACGCACGATTGTTTTATGAAATTTTGGACGTTATTACTTTGAACATTAGTGAACCGTTTAGTGAAATTTCTAAACTGAAATTGTTAAATCTAGATTCCACACAATTTACTTCATTCCTGAAACGTTTTCCTGAAGAACTTTTTCTTACTAGTAGATACATATGGAACATTCTTTGACGGAAATCGTTTAAAAAGTGAAATTCCAGTGATTTATAGTGATCCCGATTTAAAAAAGAGCACTGTGTTTGAGCTTCACCAATATATTATGTCTGTTCAAGTGCCTTGTTAGAAGATATGAGATCGTCTTCAATATTTGAAGAAACAATGACGTTTTCGCTGGACAAACACAAACTGAAAAATTGATCTTCATTTTAAAAATTAGGATATATATCTCGGCATAATCACTTTAGGTTAGTGCGTTTTTCTTATATATCTGACTATACCTTTTCCCCTTATAAAATCTTTATCACATCCCTAGATTCTCTTCTCACGCTACGCCCCTGAGTACACCATAATCTCTTGGAGTATATTCGGTAGATTTACAGTCTGCTTTGTAGTTTCATCCCTTGTAAACATTAGTCTACTAGGGATGAGACTTTATTATTTAGAGATTAGTAGTAGTTTAGCAAGTTTATGCTAAATATTTCTGTTTAACTGATCTTTTTCAACGTTTACCATCCGCAGGTGTAAAAATCAACACGATTTCTGGTATACACTTCACTGCTTTTTGGTGTAAGCCCTATTTTAATTTTACACATTTTATTGTCCAAATCGTATATTTATTGAAGGAACATGAAACGCCTTTGAATTAGAATGTACTTTATTATATTTTTCCTTTTAATATTCAAAGTTAATTCCTTTATTGCACCAACGAAAAATTTATGTATATGCTAGCGTTAGTCTAGGACACATTTATATATTCGTGAACGATCCAACCCAATTTCTAACTTTTGTATTTGAAGTAGCACTTGTATTATCGGGATTTTTAATTAGATTTTGTAATCCTATCCTAATGTGAATGTTCTTCCTGGTTAATCGGTAATAAACTTGCTGTGTTGATATCCAGATGCCTTTGCAGATTTGCTAATAATGTTTCATATAATGAGGGGATTTAGACCTGAATGAAAATAAAAATTATAGTCTAAACAGTGTAATGTAGTTTTTTTTTTAATAAAACCCGCCACAGGTAGGACTCGACATTTGCCCCGGATTGGAACCGAACGACATAAAGCTGTTTCGAACTTACTAGTTCTCATCAGTGCCGTACACGGTACGCCGATCCAAGACAAATGCCGAATCAAAGTTGTGGGGTATACGGTATACATCTTTATCGATTCGATCTATGTCAGTAACATATAAGTCGGAAATCGAGGAAGGAACTACCAAGCCGCCAAGCAGTTATCAAAGTAGTTCCCGAATAGCAAAGCTATTACATAATCGCTATAGGAAACAACTACTCCTCCGGCTAAAGCCCCGCCAGACATTTAATTATACCTAAAAGCGATTCTCGACCCCTTTCTCGCGTTTCTGCATGATCAGATAAGGTTTTAAAAAATAAAACCCGCCACAGGTAGGATTCGACATTTGTCCCGATATATATATTTTTTAATAATTGGTTAACAGTCAGAATTTACATAATATTTATGTAATATAGCATCCAAGCATTTGCTTCGTCTATAAAATATGTGCAAGGCTAACTGTACATACTATATCACTATCTTGCATCTAACCTACTTCAGTTATAAATTCTCTCTAGATGCGCCAGGTCTAATTGTTGTTTCGTTGAGCAATAACCTAAGAATTCCTGGGAATACTAAGGTCGTGCGATTTATTATTAAAACAGTTGAACTCGGCAGTTTAAATTCTGAGTCGAGAGCTTGCCAAAAATTCTAACAAACAAGGTTCTGTTCCTTTGTGTTTGTATTTATGTGATTCGTTCATCTACGGGGGCTCCTTAGGATGGATTATGATGGCGAAGAAAATTAAAAACCGATCATGGCCAGGGAGAATGAAGTGATGGACTACGATACGACGTATGTTGACGAATTTATTAAAATATTTTAAAACTACAGATATAATTTTTTCAAAAAATAAAACCCTCCACAGGTAGGATTCGACATCTGTCCCGGATCGGAACCGAACGACATACAGCTGTTTCGAACTTATTAGTTCTCATCAGTGCCATACACGGTACGCCGAACCAGGACAAATGCCGAATGAACTATATGAGGTATACATCTTTATCGATACGATCTCTGTCAGTAACATACAAGTCGAAAATCGAGAAAGGAATCACCAAGCCGCCAAGCGGTTATCAAAGTAGTTCCCGAATAGCAAAGCTATTACATAATCGTTCTAGGAAACAACTGCTCCTCGGGTTAAAGCCCCGCCAGGCATTGAATTATACCTTGAAGCGATCCTCGACTCCTTTCTCGTGTTTCTGCACGATCAGATGAGGTTTCAAAAAATAAAACCCTCAACAGGTAGGATTCAACATCTGTCCCGGATCGGAACTGAACGACATTCAGCTGTTTCGAACTTATTAGTTCTCACCATCAACCGCTTGGCGGTTTATATATATATATATATATATATATATATATATATATATATATATATATATATATATATATATATATATATATATATATATATATATATATATTTTTTTTTAAATGGGACTAAATTACTGAATTAAATATATACACTAGGCACAAAAATTAAGGGATGTAAAAAATCATAAATTTTAGGTGATTTTCAAAGGGCTGTAACTTGATGAACAATAATGACAGAGAAATTTTAAAAAAGAACAAATTGAAGCTCCAAGTTCCAATTTGGTGAGAAAAGAAATTGTTTAACATATCACGATAGTTATACTTATATATATATATATATATATATATATATATATATATATATATATATATATATATAGATATATGCATTTTATGGTTTGCTAGTATTCTTCGAATGGATGAATATGGCAATCCGAAATCCTGTTCAGCACAACGTATGGAATACTGGGGATTTACATGAAAATATACTAGCACATTGATTTCATTTACCTCGTCAGATGTCGCAGGTTTCGGTAAATTTCTTGGTTCTCTTAATGACGAATCAAAATTTATAAGATTCCTTTGAATTCGTAGAAACTTTCTGTTGTTCATCTGCGGCAAATTCGAATATTTCTCATTAAATATTCTACAAGTTCTGTTGATAATCTTATTGCACTGTCCATGAATAATAAACAAATCCATTAAAATTGTTTTTGTATAATTATGTTCTGCCATATTTGTGCTACATCTATTCAAATTAAGTGCAAATATTACTAATGTCAAATTTATTTAGAAAAATAGCATGTCTGTTGTCATTACAAAATGATAAAATAAAAATTTCATGGTCCACCCGTTATGACAACATACCAAAAGATATAATATTCTTGGAAGGGTTACAGAAAAGTGCCTATATATCGAAAGCGGTGCACATTAGGTATAGGGTACATTAACATTTTTAAATAGGTAAATATATCATCTTTCCGAATTAGTAATAATATACTGGGCATTTCATTTAAAAAAATTGACTTTCGTGCACTTCTCTAAGTCACTTATAGAAAGCATTCTCTAACTCACCCTGTATGATATTGGAAACATCTGATTAACGAAGAAGATGCCCCCAGGCCTTGTCTAGCCACAACTTAAAAATTATCTTTTAATTGCTGCGTAGGTAGGAGAAAACACAATTTACTGAAAGTAAAATTTTTGGCAATAAATTCAGAAAAGAATTATTATCTCGATAACGGCTTGAGATAGATATAGGGAAATATTAACAAAAGTTACTCAGAAAGAGACAACAATCCAAAGAATGCAAAAATGTACAGGCTATTCTATTTAAAATAACGAATATGTTGCCGGTTTTACGTATAAGTGGCAACACCGCACTTTCGAAAATATTTTAGTTGCATAGATCATACTCGACTATTTTGGCAGCCAAAATTTCAAAGCTATCGGTAGATCCGTTCTCCATATACTTTTAATACTCCATCCACCATGGCTCACCCTGTATATATATATATATATATATATATATATATATATATATATATATATATATATATATATATATATATTGCACTTAATGTTGCCAAAGCTCAAAATATAAATAATGCCCCTCGTATTTCACATATAAAAAATCAAAATAAGAGAAATTGCTCATTTTATTTTGTTTTTATTACTTCGCATTAATATTTATCATGTATGATTATTTCCGAAACCAGAGACAATCAAGAAAATGTAGTGCAATTTTCAGGGGCAGTAATATACGTGCAATCGACTCAAAATTCCTAGCAACCAATTAACTATTCCCTGCAGTTGTATAATAAGTTGTAATAGGACCACAACCAGTGTTGCCAGATTTCCCAGTTCGGGTCCCGTAATGCTATAACGACTTGTTTTAGTCGCCCATTACTAACAATTTCCTCCTAGATCCGCCTCTGGCAAAATTGTTGTTTTATTTGGCAGCTAGTCGTTAAATAACGACAAAATAATTTCGATACCAATCAGACTTCCAGGCAAACCGCGAATTGCTTTATTTATAGCCGACGTTTTGACACGTGTTTTCGTACAAAGGTAAGCAAAGAAAAATAATGCGATAAGCCTATTCCGACTTGCTATCGCTTAATCCATAAATATGAGAAATTGTATGCACGACCTACTTCGTTGACGTGTCCAGGACCGATTCCGGGGATTTGGCAAATGGGCGAAATACCTCGAATTTGACTGTTATTTTATGGGTTCTTGAAGACTTTTATAAGGTTAATGGTAGATATCTAATATTGATATTATAGGAAATTGTAGCATACTTTGACCATTTACGTTTTACGCTTAGTATACAGGGTGAGTCTGAAGACTTAGACAGAGATCCTATGAACGTACTTCTTATCTATATCTATTTTATTTCGTAGTTATATTTGTTTTTTCTATATACACTAGACACAAAACTTGTCAAGAAAATCCTAAATTTTTAGGTGATTTTCAAGGGGCTGTAACTTGGAGGAAAATTGTCCCAGAGCAATTTTAAAAATAGAAAATTAAAGCTCCAGGTTTCTAGTTTTTAGATCTTGAACCAATTTTTTTACCATTAGCAGTTTTTGAGTAATCACAAGAAAACCATTGGAAAAATAAATTTCCAAATTTTTGCTTGCCTTTCAAGAGGTCCACCGACTTCAATAATTTCTTTTTCAGTAATTTCGTCATAAATATTTTTTAGATAAATTTACATTCTTTATTTCGAGCGGCTAAAAGCCTTGCATGATGACTTTTTCGTTGAGTTACCGTCGTTCAAAGCAGAAAAGTCAGTTTTGACTTTGATAATTAATTACCCTGGAAATAATGATCGAATAGAAAATCTTAGTAGAGTTTTAAGAACTGAAAAATATTATCTATACGTTGCAGTTATTGGTTTTTGACAAAAAAAAAAAAAATATTTCGCTGCGAGAATGTTGATTGAAGGGGTAAGAAATTGCGTATTTAGGGATATTCACTAAACTTGGCATAACTTTGCAAATAATGGATAGACTAAGGATGTTGACTATATCTTGTCAACCTCAAGATTATCCGTGTCCCTCAGGAAAATCCGTGGCTACGCTCTCCGGAGCAAGTATCAGCACTGCCTCCGACAGATCTGGTCTTCAAAATTGTCGGGGAAGGACAAGGTGTCTGCAACTAACACGCTTGCCGTTCCGATCCTTGTCTAGTCCTTCGGAGTAGTCAAATGGACACAGGAGGAACTGCAACAACTCGACGTAGTAATCTGAAAAATGATGCATCTCAGTAGGAGTTTGCATCCCAGATCGTCCGTTCCACGGTTATATCTACCACGACAACGCGGAGGCCGTGGACTCTTGAGTTTGGAGTGTCTCCATAACAGCATAGTTCTGGATGGAGCCTGTAAAGTCATCAGGAGTTCGGATCCCCTTTTCTGCATGGTTTCTGATAAGGAATATGCAGGGATAGGAGCATTTTTATTTAAGGCAGCGTGTAGAGCAGCCGATGATCTCGATCTCGTCTTCGACACCGAACGGGCCAATCACAACTCTGTCACCGAGTTGGAACCCGTTCGGTTGAAAGCTCAAGTAAAAGCTGCAGATCATTTAAGAGCTCTGCAGGAGAGGAGAAACAGACAAAATATCGATATTTAATCTTCGGGCGCCGTAGACTATATCCAGACCATTCTCTTAAACTTAAGGTACTGATTATAGGAGCCTTTGGTGGAGCGAAAAATATGCTGCTTTCAGAACTAAAGAGCATATATAAAGGCATGCCGAAACTCAGCAGAAATCCTAGCTCAGTCATGGGAAAAGTACGGCCCGCGGGCCAAGTGCAGCCCTTCGGGGTAGTCAATCCGGCCCGCGACATGGTTTCAAATAACCCCTACAATTACTCCTAGCATAGGACAAAATGTATTTTCTGTGTAGCTAGAATATAATAATGGTTTCCTTCCCATCGCGTTTTAAGTACGGTATTATCTGAGTTTGCACGCAACCTCGCGTAGGCGTAGTGCAATACGTGTGTTGCTCGCCTAAGTTAGGAACGAATCGAGCGCTACCATTTTCATTTCGTCTGTTCTCAAGGTTAGTGTAGTTCGGACAGTCACGTAGTCAGTGTCAAGTCACCTCTGCGGCTGTGTGTCTGGTTTGTGTTTCTATAGTTTTGCTTTGTTGGTAGTGTTTAGTTTATGGCAAGTAAAAAACGTAAAGTTGATTCAGAGTGTCGTGTTTTTAAAGATGAGTGGACTTGGAAATACTTCTTCAAGCCTATTACGGATAAACCTGTGTGCCTCATTTGCAATGAAGCTGTAGCCGTATTCAAGGAAGGAATTCAACCGCTCACGATACTTCATGACAAAACATAACAACGACACTTATGAGACTATGACCGAAGAAGAACGGAAGCAAGAAGATGAAGCTCTACGTAAAAAACTGTCAGGTCAGCAATTTTTCTTTAAAAAAACAAAGCTGTTCTCAAAAGCTAGCTACACATGCCAGTTACGTTGTGGCATACAATATTGCAAAAAGTAACAAAGCATTTTCTGATGGTGAATTTGTAAAGAGTTGTATGTCCTGACGAAACAAAGGATTTTCAGACAGTAAGTTTGTCTCGAAAAACAATTACTTCTAGAATTGAAGTAATTTATAAGCAGTTTGTCTCACAACTAGAGTCAAAGATAAGCGAGTTTAAATTCTGTTTTGTTTGTTTTGCGTTTGATGAAAGTACGGAAATAACTGACACAGCTCAGTTACTGATATTTATAAGAGGTATCGATGACAGCTTTTGTGTTACGGAAGAATTAGCTTGCATGCCTTCATTGAAGGGAACGACAAAAGAGTCAGACATTTTTCAAGAATTTCAAGAAACTATCACGTCCTTGAAAGTACCTTTGACCAATATTTGTAACATTACTACAAATGGAGCACCGAATATTACAGGGACGAAATCTGGTTTTGTAGGCATATTTAAGGAATCATTTCCTGGGAACGAAGTTGTGTGTCTTCATTGTGTCATACATCAAAAAGTTTTGTGTAAATCTGCGCTATACATGAAACATGTGCTTGATGTTGTTATTAAGCTTGTTAATAACATTCGTTAACGAGCACTCAATCATAGACAATTTCGAGAGTTTCTTGACTCATTGCAGTCTGAATATTCTGATGTACTTTACTACACTAAAGTAAGGTGGCAGTGCAGGACGGGTTTTCGAACGAGTTTGGTATCTAAAGACGAAATAATATCTTTCATGGAAGAAAAAGAAATGGACGAGTGTAAACATTTAATAGATATTGTATGGCTTTCGGCCTTTGCATTTTCTACAGATCTTCTCAGTCACATCAATAAATTAAACTTTAAACTCCAGGGAAGAAATCAATTAATCCATGATATTTGGAGTCATATCAGGGGTTTCAAAATGCAATTGAATCTATTTTCCAAACAACTAGTCAAGAAAGACTTTACTCATTTTCCAATACTAAAAACTATTGCAGTTAGGGAAGATAAACTTATGAGAAAAGCCTGAAATGTCTTCATGAAGAATTTGAACGAAGATTCCAAGACTTCAAAGTTATTCAACAGAACCTGGATATTTTTAGCATGCCATTTAATGTGGATTGTGAATCAGTCAAACCAGAATTGCAGCTCGAACTGATTTGTAATGTAACACTGAATTGAAGCAACTATTTCTCAACGTTTCTAAAATTGAATTCTACAAGGAATTTTCAAAATCAAGTTTCCCAAACCTGAAATTTCACGCTCAGAAGATAATTGCTATGTTTACATCTTCTTACATCTGTGAATAGGTGTTTTCTACTATGAAGCTTCGCAAAAACAGCGTTAGAAACCGATTGACTGACCACCATTTAGCTTCACTACTGCGAATCAGCTCATCCCAGTTTCTACCAGATTATGAACAATTCTTAGAAGCTCAGTCACAGTTTCATCTGTCACATAAGCCATACTCTTCTAAAGAATAATCAAATTTTGTAACTTTTTTTTCTAACAATATAAGTATAATCTATATAATATAAGTTGTGTGTGATGTAAAAATCAAAAATAAAGTTTATTACTTATAAAAATCTGTTTTGTTCAATTTTTCTCGGCCCGCCTAGATAATTTTTTATTTTATCTGGCCCTCCCCTTAAAAAGTTTGCCCATCACTGTCCTAGCCGGTCCAGTACCCAAACTTGGACGTGAGTAGTGATTACTGGTATCACCAGTGCACCTCCTATGTGAGTCTGAGCCACAGAAAGGGGTGACTGGTTTCTATTAAAAAAAAGTAGTTAATGGCCCAAGCTGTTTGGTCATAGATGGCCCACCCACTTTTACTAAATCACTACGTAATAGAAATACATGTTTCTCACCTAAACTAAAAAGTGCTTAGTATGTTAAATCCATATTTATTATATATTGGTTATATTTTTATACAAACCCTCATAGTATAAGAAGATCATGATTGAATGTGCCGCTTCCTAAATATTTTTTATGTGCCGCTTACATGTATTGTGATACCTACTAACACTTTTACGTTATACAGTTGGCAGCAATGATTTATGTTGACAAACATGCGACTGCGACTTATACGTTAAGAATGTCAATTGCTGTCGCAAAATTACCATTTCACTTTGGTAAACACAGTTTTTAATAAAACGAGGGACATTTGTTTCAGAGAACATCCGGTTTGATTAAACGAGGAAGGGACTACAACAGAAGGAAGGACCTTCTACGTCTTTTAGGGAAAGACAAACAAATCTCAGAAGTCAACAAGGTTGGAGAGATTGGAACAACGTTGATGATGTTGACAGGCAAATGAAATGACATATTTGTCTTCTTTTTAAATTCAAATCAGTAATTTATAGTGATGAGTTAATTCCAAACTTTTGAAGCGCACTATACCGGGTGTAACAGGATCATGGTATGTCCCATTTCTCCTTTAGTTTTGAAGATAATTGATTGAAATTTGGGATGTCCTATACACATGATAAGCGGCACTCTTTGACATACAACTGATTTTCTTTCACTTCCGGTTTCGCCGGAAGTGACATTATCTTTCGATTTTTAAATAGAATACCCTGTATATTATTACATTTTGAAATTCTGCATAATTTTATGAATCCAACGATACCAAATAAGTGACATTTGAAAGTCAACATTTTTTATAATCTAATTTTTAGTTTTCCATTTAAGTGTGCCATGACGGTTCCGATTTATTCTAAATGACCCGTGTAATGCTACAAAAATCGAAATCCTTTCAGAAATACTAAATCACGTGATTTATGAACAAATAAAGTTCATCAAAATGGTTTTTGGGACAAAACTCAATTTTCTCGAATAGAACCATATTGGTACCGTGGTACCATTTATTAGTAGTTAATAAGGAATTTATTCATATGTCGTATTAAGATGTGAAATAAATACAAACAAAATTACAGCTAAAAGAAAATATGAAAATACTAAAATTTTCTTTTAGCTGTAAACTAAAAATTAGATTATAAAAGATGTTGACTTTTGAAATGTCGCTTATTTGGTATCGTTGGATTCACAAAATTATGCAAAATTCAAAAATGCAATAACATACAGGGTATTCTATTTAAAAATCGAAAGTTAGTGTCACTTCCGACGAAACCGGAAGTAAAAAAAAATCAGTTGTATGTCAAAACATGTCGTTCATTATGTGTATAGGACATCCCAAATTTCAATCAATTAACTTCAAAACTGAATGAGAAAAGGGGGCATACCATGATCCTGTTACACCCGGTATACGATGACACTTGTAGACTATTATGTGGATTATTTTTTAAATTTGAGTATGAAGAGCTTTTATAGCGGCATAAAAAATAAAACTGATATTTTTGTGAGCGACGTGTATGTATAAGATGGCGGGAAAGTTTGTCGATTACTTAAAATTGATGTATCGCGCTTATTCATTAATGCTATTTTATTCTAAATCACCTGACAAATAAATAAGAATGATCGATGGCCATGGTTACTAAATGATTTATGTATAACCGCCTGATATTTTAGAGGCTGTGCTGTGCCTACAGCAACGTTCAAACTTCACCTTCCTAAGTCGAAAACAGTTTACGTAATATGTACTTTAAATTTTTAAATATATAAAAAATACTATCGGAATGTGTAGAATAAATAAATAGGTTCACCAATGGTGATATTGAAACCCTGGACTTGACTGCGGGCATTTCAGAGTCGGATTTATACGTGTTCTCAAATATCTATTAAAAATACAAACACCATAAAGAAATGTCACAATCTTATAATAAAACCCAGGATTTTAGTGCGGATTTTTCAGAGTCGGATTTATAAAATTTCTATTATAAATACAAACACCGTAAAGAAATATCACAATTTTACAATAAATCATACAATAAAATATTTCATGTCGGCAGCTTGTCCACACACTGGCTCATTTTTGTAATGTACCGGGTTAGTCACCTAAAATTGACCCCCCCTTTAGGTGACCGAAGACTGCGAAATCATGCAACCAATTTGTAATCAAGATGTAAACTTTGCCTCGAATATTTTATTCTCAGATGAAGCAACTTTTTACTTCAACGGTACTGTAAATAGACAAAATTGTCAATATTGGTACAAAGAAAATCCACATTCGATTCAAGAAGCTCATTGTCAATTACATCAGAAACTTAATGTATGGGCCGGCATATTGAAAGATAGAGTGTTAGGACCATTTTTCTTTGAAGAAAATCTTGCTGGTGACGCCTACTTGAATTTCTCGCAGTTTGAACTTTAGTCACTCTTTATCCTGACCACAATAATCCCTATTTGTCCAGTCCAGAAATTTGGCTGCAACAAGATGGAGCCCCGCCCCACTATGCAAGACAAGTTCGGGACTATCTCGATTGGTATTTCCAGGAAAATAGATTGGCCGACGGGGTCCCATTGAACGGCCAGCCAGGTCACCTGATATGACCCCTTTGGACTTCTTTTTGTGGAGTTGTTTGAAGTCCAAATTTTTTTTAAATAGACCGAGAGATATTGATGACCTAAATTGCCGCATAAGAACGAAAGTACGAAAAATTTCACTAGAAATGATACGAAATGTTCAAGAATTTGTTTCTAGACTTGGGCACTGTCAAGCTGTCAACGGTCGTCACTTTCAGCATTTACTGAAATAAACTTTATGTGTTTTATCCTCAACATATAACTCTTAGTTTATTATTTATTTGATTGTTCTTTGTCGTGTTCTTGTTTTGTTTTATTTAGTATTACGCGTTGTTAGTTTGATTGATAATAAAACTTATGTTCAATAGTTTGCTTATTTTTTCATCATATTTTTGACAGATAATAACAATTTATCAATAATCTGTCAATAAAAACAGATGGATTCTAACAGAATGTAGGAAACTGGAAAATTAAATCGATGTATTCAAGCATTTTCCATAAAACCTGAAGACTATCAAATTATTAGAGGTAGTTCATACTTTTTTCCACACTGCATATATGTATATAAACAGAAGAATTGAGAACCTCCTCCTTTCTTTGAAGTCGGTTAAAAAAAGTACAAAAAAATTATTATAAATCGGTGCTAGCTAGACGCCTTGTATACCAACTTTCACAAAGAGGTGACGACTCACCGTCCTTCCGATAGTAGAGTATCTCTGCGTGTTTCTCCATTCCTTCCTTTACGGCCTCCCTGAGGCTGGCCACCGCCTGCTGGGACGTCAGCGGACCGCAGAGGAATTCGCAGGAGGCGGGGCGCTGCATCACTTCCGCCCTGGAGTAGCCCGTGAGACGACAGAAGCCGTCCGAACAGTAGATGATGTGGCATTGTCCCTCTCTGCTGTTGGCTACCAAAAACGAACGATCTGAAACAAGATAGCATGTCGTCAAGAACGATTTTACTACCAACCAATAGATGGCGACAAGATTTGCTTTGCTTCGGTTCTTTGGCGGCACGCTGATAGGCGGAGCTCGTTTGCTATTGGTTACATTTGAATTACGCGGTGAAATAACTGTTACGTCCGCCTATCGAAAATAAGTGAAGT
This sequence comes from Rosalia funebris, assembly GCA_037954035.1. NCBI lineage: Eukaryota > Metazoa > Arthropoda > Insecta > Coleoptera > Cerambycidae > Rosalia > Rosalia funebris. The sequence continues at coordinate 3,528,397 of JAZFAV010000019.1, read as the reverse complement.
ACTTAGGTACTTTATTATACTGTGGCTGCTATAACTCGGCATGTACTATCAAAATAAGATATTTAAAATTCCACTTCCCACAGGAGGGATAGACAGGTATCAGATATACTACATTCTCGTTAGGAAGAGATTTAGAAATCAAGTAAAAGACTGTAAGAGTTATCCAGGAGCAGATGTAGACAGCGACCACAACTTGGTAGTCATGAAAGCTAGATTAAAGTTCAAAAATCTGAAAACCCGTAAGGATAAGAAACGTATAAATCTAGACATATTGAGGGATCAGAATATGAAAGATAAGTTCCAGGAGAAAACTGATCAATTAATAAATAAAACGAGCAATGACGAAATCAAGAACGCAGAAACTGAGTGGGAGGGTATCAAGAATAGTCTAGATTCCGCGGCTATGGACGTTTTAGGACACTAGAGAGAAGGGAAGCTAGGACGCCCTGGATAACGGACGAAATCTTAAACTTAATACAAAAGAGACGAGGCTACAAAAACAGACGAGACGAGGAAGGACTGAAAACTTATAAGTCAATAAAGTGGGAAATCATTAGAAAGTGTAGAAAAGCGAAAGAACAATGGATAGAAGATAAATGCAAAGAAATAGAAGATAAGCTCCAAGTAGGTAAGACCGATGAGGCTTACACAATAATTAAGAGGAACTTCAGGGATATAGGACCAATAAGTAGAAACATTAGGAGTCAATCGAGGGACATACTGATCGGAAGAGAGTAGAAAGAGGATAGACGGAAGCAGTACTTAGGAAATTTATACGAGGGTCAGGAATTAGGAGAGATATTAGAGGAAGAATCTAGCATCGATAGGGAAGATGTAGGAAAACATATATTGAGAGAGGAATTTGAAATAGCACTAAGGGGGCTAAAGAACAATAAAGCGCCGGGTGTAGATAGAATACAGGCGGAAATTTTGAAATGTGCGGGACAAAAAGTAGTAAATAGGATGTTTGAACTGTTAAAATACATATACGAGGCGAGATGCCGGAGGATTATAAAAGGAACATTATCGTTACTCTACCGAAAAAGAGAGGAGCCGACAAATGCGAGAACTTTAGAACGATTAGCATAACTTCCCACGCGTCAAAAATCTTAACCAGAATAGTGCAGAAGAGGATGGAAAATAGAGCGGAGGAAATACTAGGAGAAGACCAATTCGGGTTTAGGCGAAATAGGGGAACTCGCGAAGTTATTTTGGCGCTAAGAGTGATGTTAGAGAAAACAATAGAAAAAGGAAAGAACGCTTATATAGGATTTGTAGGTTTAGTAAAAGCTTTTGATAATGTAAGATGGGAAAAAATGTTCGAGATACTAAAAACCGCGGGAATGAAGTATAGAGATACGAGCGTAGTACACAATATATATAAAGAGCAAACTGCTGTTATAGAAGTAGAAGGGGAAAGAAAGGAAGTAGGTATTAGGAAAGGAGTAAGACAAGGATGTACGCCACTATCACCACTAATTTTTAATCTGTATATCGAAGAGGCGATTAATGTGGTAAAGGATAGAGTGGATTTCGGTATTAAAGTACAGGGACAGAAACTAAAAATGCTGAGATTCGCGGATGATATAACAGTATTAGCATCTAGTAAAGGAATTAGAATCAGCGTTGAACGAAATGGAGGCAGTTTTGACAGAGGAATACGGAATGAGGGTAAATAAAAACAAAACTAAAGTGTTAGTGTGCAGAGGGTGCGAGAGCAGAGCAAAAACGAAAGTACAAATTAATAATGAAATATTGGAGGAAGTGAAACACTTCACTTATTTAGGAAGTAAAATAAATTGGGATGGAAGAAGCGATAAAGATATAGAACAAAGAATAGCGCAGGGTCGAGTAGCTTTTAACAAAAAGAAAGCACTTTTATGCTCGGGGGTAGTAAACTTAGAAACAAGGAAGAGATTTTTGAAAACGTATGTATGGAGCACGGCACTATACAGTTGCGAAACCTGGACGGTGGGGGAAGTAAGTATGAAGAAATTAGAAGCTTTTGAGATGTGGTGTTACCGAAGAACGATGAAAATACCGTGGACTGATAGGGTTAGAAACGAAGAGGTATTAGAGAATGTCGGCGAGAAAATAAGTATGTGGAAAAACATAAAGAAGAGAAGAGATAGAATGGTAGGCCACTCGCTAAGACATGGGGGAAAAGTCCGCGATATTTTGGAGGCAGAAATAGGAGTGAAGAAAGGCAGAAGTAGGCCTAGATTAGACTACTGTCGCAAATAGTAAGGGATGTAGGTTGTAGCACAATTAGCGAAATGCGTAGGTTAGCACAAGATAGGAGAAGCTGGAGATTAGTGTCCAACCAGTCTTAGGACTGATGACCTCATGATGATGAAACTATCGCTCTCTAGGCATATCAATTATGTGGCTTTCAATGCATATAAATAGTTTGATTTCGTGATTAGAAACACATGATTTAATAACATTGCTACGTTGACATCTTTTATATTTTGCATTAGTTCATTCAAAGTTAGAATATTATAACCTTATTTTGGTATCTCCGATATCTAAATCCTATTAATCAAATTGAAAATCTTCAACAATGTTTCTTAAATAATCTATCATTTCGCATAGATAATTATTATTCAGTAATATATTACGATCATACCCTACTTCTACAAAGATTTGATATCCAGTCATTGAATACTAGAAGTGTGTTTAATAGCCTCTCATTTTTATTTAAACTGATCCACAACAGTATAGATGCACCCGCATTACTGAACATCTTCAGTATACGCACACCTAGAAGGCTCTCGACAAGATAATATGTTTTATTGCCAGACTACAAGAACTAACGTACTGTTAAAATCGCCAGTGTTTGTAATGACACAAAATTTTAATGTAAAATCTAGTGATTTGTGATTTGAACAGTTATACTAATAATAACATCTTTAGGGAAACAACTTTTGACTGTCCTGTTAGTTATATGATATACTACTGAAGTGTTTCATTGTTGTCAAAGTTATTTAGAGGTTACCCCATTGTTATTTATTTTTTAGTTATATACTGTACACTTATATACAGTGCTATTCAAAAGTCCCCGCCCCCCTCTTATCTTTGGAACGATTATACATAAACTAGTGAAATTTGGTAACTGAATATTAAGGGTTGTAAACTTCCCTACTAGTGATGATAGATGACGTATGCGTCAAAGATGACGTCACAAGGTCATTGTGACCAATAATTTTAAATGGAACCCTATGGCAAGCGACACCTCTTTTAAAAGGTATCGAAAAAACCTATTCAATGATACTAATATTGTGTATGTTTACGGCAGTTTTGACAACTGGCTTTCAAAAACCGCAAAGCTGTGATGAATTAAATCAGTTAATAATAAAATTTAAAATTCAAGCTCCGCCACTGGATAGTTGGATAGTAAATAATCTGACGTTTTTGCAAGTCTGCCCAATTTGATGTTTTTTTAGCTGTCAAAGTTTTTATACATTTAATAATTTGTGTATTGTTGATCGAACGTTTAACTGTTTTAGTACCTTGTGGTAATTTTAAAATATTTGTACATTCAATAATTTGTTAAACTGTTGTGAGCTGAACGGTTAAGTGCTTCAAGAAGAGAAATGGTATGTGTTTTAGGTGATAAAGTAGCAGCGATCCTAATACTTGGTGAAACTGGAGAAAATATTCATGCAGCAGAACGCATTTTTAATGAAAGGTTTCCCGATCGCCCAGTTTCGAGGATTTATTTGAGAGAGCTTCTTCGTAAGTTTGAAACAACGGGTAGTATTAATGATGCAAAACGATCTGGCAGACCACAAATTTCTGATGAGAACAAAATTGATATACTGGCAGAAGTAATAGTAAATCCTACTTCTTCAACAACTCAAGTTGCATCAACCTGTGAAGTCAGTCAAAGTACAGTGCACAGGGTGTTGAATAAAAAACAAATTTCACCCATACAAATTAAAAATGGTTCATCAACTCTCAGACGACGATCCAGACCGAAGACTGCAATTTTGTGAAAATATGGAGACTAAAATTAACCAACAACCAGACTATGTCAAAACAATTTGTTTCAGTTACGAAAGTACTTTCTATCTAAATGGAAATGTAAATACACAAAACGTGAGATATTGGAGTGACGCAAATCCTCACATGTTTCGTGAAACACATACTCAGTATCCCGAGAAGGTCAATGATTGGGCAGGTATACTGGGAAACCACATCGTTGGACCTGTTTTTTTAAACACCAACTTAACCGGTGAGGTGTATCTGCAGATGTTGCAAAATGCAATAGAACCGTTAATCCTTGAAATTTTGGAAGATAATCAAGATGAATTCGACATTTTGGAAATAACATTCCAACAGGATGGTGCTCCTCCACACTATTACGGTGCAGTAAGACGGTATTTGGATGAAGAATATCCTGGTAGATGGATTGGACGACGAGGTTCAATGGAATGGCCGCCTCGATCACCGGACCTCACACCTTTAGATTTTTTTCTGTGGGGGTATCTTAAATCGAAGGTTTACGCCACTCAGCCTGACAATATTGATGTTTTAAAACAACGTATTGTTACAGAATGTAGGGCTATTTCCGCAGACACATTTGAAAAAGTACGAGAAGAGTTTCGCAATAGGATGTTTTACTGTCAGGAAGTAGATGGAGCTCATTTCGAACAATTACTATAAGTAGGTACTGATTCTTGAATCTGTAATTAAAATTATTATCCAAGTTTACTGATTACTGATTTAATCCATCAAAACTACCATAAATACAAACAATATTAGTATCATTGAATACGTTTTTTCGACACCTTTTAAAAGAGGTGTCGCTTGCCATAGGGTTCCATTTAAAATTATTGGTCACAATGACATTGTGGCGTCATCTTTGACGCATACGTCATCTATCATCACTAGTAGAGAAGTTTACAACCCTTAATATTCAGTTACCAAATTTCACTAGTTTATGTATAATCGTTAAAAAGATAAGAGGGGGGGAGGGGACTATTGAATAGCACTGTATGTATTTATTTGTGTTTCAATCCTATAAATGCGTTTTTTCTATTGGACAATAAAGCCATTATTATTATTATTATTAATATTAATATATAATAAGCCGTAAAACCGTCCCAATTTGTCCACTTCTATGGATTTATTTACCGATTTAACCGGGCACGACTGAGTACGGACCTGCGTTACAACAAATAGTTAGAACCATAAATACCCACTCTCGTGACGGCCCGACCTAAAATTTCCAGTACGATTTTTATGTGGGACTGTCGCTACTTCTATGCCGATGGAATAAACCGATAAGAAAAACAGTTTTTAATCAGCAGAACTAGAACTAGGTCGACGCGACTGTCATGTCAAGCGGTTATTATTCGCCCTGTTTATGTAAATGTTCCACTTTTGTGGGGTGTTTTTAAAGCGCTAATTACTACCCGCCATTTGTTTCACGTTCGGATACAGTAAACACGTGTATACGAGGGGAGGGGGTGCGGAATTCGAAGAGACAGACGATCCACGTAATCGCTGGTGTAACGTCAATGAATTATTATTTCTGTTCATCTCACCTGGAGAATGGTGGTAATTCATCAACTAAAGCGTCTATTCCAGCGAACCGCAACAGGATCGAACTCAGATCGCTGTTATTACACAGCGATATTTACGCGGGAGCTGGCGGGCCTTACTTACAACCGATATATCCAGGTTGTGAATAAGGTATCGCTCTGATATTTTCATAGAGTGATAGAGGGAACTTTTGTCCTTGATGCACTGTCACAAAATATTCAGTTGTGGTTGATATTTTGTAAGAGAAACACCTTAAGCGCAATGAGTGCCAAATGTGACAGCGGGCTGTCAAACACGGAGTAAAGGTTCAGAGCATGGGTTCTGCATTTTGCATCTGTTTAACGACAACCTTAAAGCCCAGAAAAACCGGGAAATTTACGAAAAAGCTTCGATACCGTCTGCTACATGCCGGCTCATCGACAAAAATGAGGACTGGATTCTACAGGACAAAGATCCCGAACAAACACCGGAGCAAACTCTGAAGCAAGTGGAAAACGCAATCTGGCATCGTTGCACTGGTTCAGCCGTCGCAGTTGCCGGATGCAAGTTCTAACGGATATATGTGGGTATACATTAAACACGAGCTTCGCGGAAAATACACGGACACTTTGCAGCTGTTATTTCACGAGATTCGTCGGATTTGGAGGTCCTGGCCGCTAAAATACGCCGTCAATTTGGTCGAAAGCGTACCTCGGCCAAGCAATTATTGACACCGATTGCTACTGGACGCAAAGGGTCTTTCAATAAGGACACTCGATTTTTGAACGTAAGTAAAACAAGTTGTGTGAGAGATATCCACTAAATCTTTAAAATGCAAATCGCTCGTACAGAATATCCATCGCAACATGCGCTGTGTGGCACGTAGCGCCGTCCTGTTGGAGCCACATGTCGTCGGTATCCATATCATCCAGTTTGGGCCACAAGAAGTTGTTTATCATCGATCTTTAGCGCTCGCAGTTGATGGTTACGGCAATGCCAGTTTCGTTTCGGAGGAAGTACGCACCGGTGATTCCGCCAGACCAAAATCCGCACCAAATAGTGACTTTCTCGGGATACATTTGGTGCTGATGTATCTCATGTGGATTGGTATCGTCCCAATTCGGACAATTTGGTTGTTCACATATATATTTATTCATAAATGGGCATCGTCGCCAAAGATGATTTTTTTGGCGAAATTTGGGTCAACTTCCAACTGTTCCAGAGCCCAATCAGCGGTCACACGGCGTTATATATGGTCGTTTACTTTAAGTCGCTAGGTCACTTGGATTTTTTACGGGCACAGACCCAAGCCCCGATGTAAAATTTGCCAGGTTGAAGTTGCAGAAAGGCCATGTTCTTGTGACCGACGAGAAATTGACTGCCTCGGGTTTTTCCGTACACTCTCACGCACAGTAGCGATGTGTTCAGCAGACCTTACGTTTCGGCAACGTACGGATGTTGGCTGATCATTTATCAAACCGGTTGACTTGAATTTGGCCACCAAACGTCCAGTAGTCGACATGGCGTGATGGTGCTACATTTCTACATCACAATAGACAATTCAAATTAGTTACAACAATTCCTTGGGGTATAATAGCAGTTATCTGTAAAGTGTGATAATAGTATAGGGTATAGCGGGTGCGGGGGTGTATAGCGGGTGCGGGGGTGTATAGGCGACGCGACGGGATAGGTAAAACCTTCCCCTTGGGCAAATACACTACCGCACTCCAGGCCGAGCTAGTTGGAATTACATACGGTGTTCTGGGGGCGGACCAAAATCGGACCCAGGAGAAGGTATGTATCTGCTCGGATAGCAGGGCGGCGTTGGCAGCCCTGAATTCAGCAACGACAAAGTCGAAGCTGGTCTATAATTGCTATGAAGCATTGAACCACTTGGCAGGGAAGGGACCGGTGGAACTCTTATGGATACCTGGGCATAATGGCATTAAGGGAAATCTAATTGCAGATGACCTTGCCAGACTAGGGACCAGGGAAAACCTCTATGGACCAGAACCTGCAGTGGGAATAAGTCAGAATCTGATCAGAGACCGCATCAATGGCTGGGCAAGAGACCAGCACAATAAAAGATGGAGAGGAGTAACGGGTTGTCGAATAACCAAACTCTTCATCGAATACTCAGAGATTGAGAAATGGGCCCAAGAATTCATTAAATTGAACAGGCACAAAGCCAGAACTCTGGTGGGAATCATAACGGGCCACCATAGTAGCCTGAATGCATATAAACACAAGCTGAGGCTGACTGATAGCCCGGCCTGTAGATACTGTAAAGAAGACGAGGAAACCTCGATTCATCTTCTTTACACCTGCCCCGCACTGGAGGAGAAGAGGTATCTTATATTAGGGACCCCTGTTATTCTAGAGGAGGCGAGGCTTAAGGCGGGGGACGTGCCTAAATTGCTCCTTTTATGGGATAGCATTTTTGGATAATGACCCGGATAAGAGGGGATCGCCAAGGGACTACCCATGCGATCAGTGGCTGATGAGGCCCAAACCTATATAGTATAATAATAATAGGGTATAAGTTGCCCCATGTAATTTTTTGGGGTTGAATAAACATGAAACACCGATTCCGAATTGTTGGATAACATTATAGACTTGGCAACCTTGCTGTAATAAAAGTCGTGCTGGAAAACCTCTGTAAACTGAGTTAAATGTCAGCGGTTCCGATATGGATTTGCGTATAATTAAAAATGTTTTTTGCTGCATCCAAGCAACTTTTACCACGGAAATTTTCTGTTAATCGACTTCCTTTACCAAGACCTGCCTTCCCATGGAAAATACTTGGAACAGACCCTAACAACTTCGTGTCTCGCAGTTTGTAAAAGGACACGCGGGCGTAAAAAAATCGTCTCTCGCTCTGCTTAAAGAAACGTCTAAAAAAATACACATTTTTTCCCAAAATATCGCCGATTCGGCGAGGCCCACGACACGAGTGGTTTCTATTTTTATTTATACACGGGCACTTTTATGATTCGAATAACGTTTATATTTTAGTGAGCCCCGAAGAGATAAAGCCGCTCAAACGAATGTAAACAGTATAAAATTTTCAACAGCCATTAGAAAATTGTTATTTATGGTTTTAAATAACGCCGAGATTGCCGCTTGGGCCTCGCGGCTGCCAACAGCTACAAAGATTATTGTCGGAATAAATGTAATAATAATAATAATAAAAAAGAAGGGGATCGGATGGGCCAGATCGGCAGTGATGCTGATGGATTTAAAGCGGCAGTTTTGGAATGACCACCAGGGAAAGTGGCCTAATGGCCAGAGTTTTACATAATAAACTAGACACAAAAATTATGGAATGTAAAAAAAATCCTAAATTTTTAAGTCATCTTCAAAGGACTGTAACTGGGAGAGAAATTGTCGCAGAGCAATTATAAAAAAAGATAATTGAAGCTGCAAGTTTCTAGTTTTTAGATCTTGAGTTCAAATTTTTTCACCATCCGCAGTTCTAGAGCAGCCATAAGAAGAAAACCATCAGAAAAGAAATTTTCCAAATTCTTTCTTGCCTTTCAAAACATCCACGGACTTCAATAAATGTTTTCCAGTAATTTAATTATAAAGCTTTTTTAGATAATTTTATCCTCTTTTATTTGAGTGGTGTAAAAGCATTGTACGATAATTTTTCGCTGAGTTATCGTTATTCAAAACAAAAATGTCAGTTTTGACTTTGGTGATTAATTAGTCGGGAAATAATGATCGTACATAAAATATAAGTAGGGTTTTAAGAACTTCAAAGTAGGTGTTATAAATGTCTGGTAGCAAAACGGACAGTAAAATATTTTTTGTTTTTTTTATCGCACTTGAAAGAACGCGTAAAATTTGTGTGTCTAGACCAGAATACACCCCCTTAAATACAATGAAGAAATGTTATACAAATATCTGCATTGTTTTTTTAAATCACTCTGTATATAACTATTCAATTCAGTGGCGGCTATTCAGGTCAAGTAGGTGAAGTGCCTCTTCACCAAAGAAATCGAGACTAGGATTTCTTTTCTTTATATTTTTGGGATATATAATCATGTCTTTAATATGTACATTCAAATAAATTTTGTTATGAAAAACCTATTATATTTTTATGTCAAGCATAATATGCCGCTATGCTACTAAAAACATGTGTTTACATTGGAACGTTCTTTAACTCTTCAATAGTCCATGCGGGCGTGATTTATAATATAAATAACTCGCAGGTGCAGATATGAAAATCAAGTGCTCTCAAATATGCCCTGTTACAGCGGGTTTCCATGGTAACGTGACGTCACGCAATAGCCCACGTTCGTTTAGTCGGTCTTCTCCCTCCACTTAGGTGAATCTACCAACAGATCTATCTAATGTACCGAACGCGGTCTATTTTTTAAATTTGAGCGATTTATTGAATTTGCGTTGTTTTCATCATTTTTAAACTTGCTTTTTGATTTTAATGTGTTGATTGACCAACTGAGCGGTCGTATAATTAGTGATTTTTCAACTTTGATAGTGACAATATTAAATGAAACAATAATTTACATTGTTTATAATGAATCCAGATAACGATATTATTTGTAATTTGCTGGAAACACCGTTCTTTCGCTGGAAAGACAAAGATGAAAGAGACGTTTTACTGGAAGGAAGACCTACGACTGTTTTATCAATATTCGCCAAAAAAGAGATTAAAAAATCTGATAAACTTATGACGTAAATTTCAAATCTGCTTGGTTCATAAATTATAAATGGTTATGTAGCAGCCCAATGTTAAAAAACTATATTGCTGGCCCTGTTTACTATTTTCTAATAAACAATTATTGGTCTGGAACATGAATGGATTTGTACTTATTTTAAATATTACGAGGGCATTATGTAAACATACCGATTCTGTCCAGATATTCTATATATCCTACAAAAAGAACCAGTAGATATTAATTTTTGTGTGCATCAAATAAAACAGACACATGAAATATTGAACAAAAAGAGAAATGACGACTTTTTAAAGACAATTTTTAATAAAGCAAGTAGAATGATGGAATTAGAAATTACAAAACGACAATACGTTGGTCTTTCTAACGAAACCATCAGTACAAGATATAAAGCATCTTTCTATGAAATATTGGACCATATTTTAATGGAAATAGACGTCAGGTTTCAGGACTGCGAAAAGTTGAAATTTGTTTGTCTCGCTGATACTGCAAAATTTGAACAGTATAGCTCGTGTTTCCCTTTTAATGCTTTTGCAAATTTGGAACAATTTATAGAAATATCTTTACCAAACAAAACAAACTTTGCCTGTTATATAGTGATGCAAGTTACAGAACTATACCGCTGCATGAACTGCTCAAAAACTGATTAAATACAAAGACATTTTTACAGAAGCTTACAAACTGTTTTGTATAATTTTATCTATCCCATCAACAAGTGCGTCAATGGAAAGAAGCTTTTCGTGTCTTAAACGTTTAAAAACCTATTCAAGAAATACTATTTCCCAAGAAGAAATATTTAGCAACTGTTTCTATCGAGGAAGAACTGTTGCTAGAACTAAAGTAGGACCAGCCATTTTATGAAGATATAATAGATAACTACGCCTCACTAAAAGATCGAATAATTGATTTGGTGTACAAAAATAAGATAGCCATAAGCTTGGCTATAAGTAAGTCTTAATAAAAATTAATCTACTTTTTTCTAACTATTTACACATCCTAACTCTTCGCCTATTTTCTAACCCGCGAGCCGCCACTGATTCAATTACCGGAGTGATAATATTGAATAGCGGCGAGTGACTGCGACAGGGGACGCTTTCCGTCACACATTGTGAAACTCGCCACGACACGCAGTAAAATGGTATCGATTCGTACAAAAGAGACAAAGACGAGGTGATATTCATCACACTGGCGCATTACAAATCGATCGTTTGGGAAAAACTAACCGCAATCCACATAAACAAATTGGGCGCTGTAAAAAAGTCCGTGGTCTAGACCGCGCAGACGTATTTAAAGGTTTTTCTTGAACGCTTGTTTTTTTACCGAAGGCTTTTATGAAATTCTCACGAGGTGTCGTGGGCGAAATTTGGAACATACGCCGATTCGTTATTTTTTCCAACACAGTGGCGTAGTTTAGAGATGGCGTTTTTAACACGCTACATTAAACGCCTTATACAGTGTGGGAAAGAAGTATGGACTACCCCTAGTAATTTGGTAGTCTTCAGGTTTTATAGAAAACGCTTGAACACGTCGATTTAGTTTTCTAGTTTCCCATATTCTGTTTGAATTCATTTGTTTTTTTATTGACATCTGTCAAAAATATGATGTCATCGAAATGTTTCTTAAATGACAGTATATGGCGTGTGATAGGTACATCATTTGAAAGCTCTTGTTTCATTCGGTACGTTCCTAGATTTGTTTGCGATTCCGTAGTGCCGTTTCAAAATGGCGACCGTTCATACGAGTGAGCGACATTTTTGGTTTATTAAAAAAGGAATTTTTGAATTACAATGCAATTACAGTCTTACTGATATTCAACCTTACTACTTGTCAATACCGATGTTAATCTTTGTTTGTGTTTGATTTGTCTAAGCTTACTATGACCAAAGCTGCTATTGCAACGACATTGAGATACCAAATTTCCCACCATGGATTTAAAAACAAGCTCAGGTCAAGAAACTTACTGTAAGGGTAGACATTGAATGATACAGCCTTAGGACTGTCTTATTGTGATTATGTTTGCTTTTTTTCCTGATAAAACAAGAAAAAGTTATTCTTTTACTGGGAATTAATTTAAGATAATTTTCACAATTGAACGGTCGCCATTTTGAAACGGCACGACAGAATCGCAGGATCGAAAAAATCTAGAAACATACTGAGTGAAACAATATCTTTCAAATGATGTATCACACGCTATACCGTGCTTTCATTTTAAAACTGTACATAGGTTCCACCGTTCGGTCCTTCTCGGAAAATTAGCCACCGCTGAGGTGGGGAGTCCGGCCGTACGCCGGCCGTGATGATCGACGATTTAGATTTCGCATTTACCGTCGCATACGTGTTTGGCATTTAGACGAGTGAACTTCGTAGTAATACGTGTAATTTTAAATAGATTCTTTTAATTCAAAACTTAGTAATTATAACGTACTCACTTGAGGAAAAAATTTATTTGATATCATGGTCTCTTCAAGGACATTCATTACGTGCAATAAGGGACCTCTTCTCAGTCGAATATGTAAATCGTCCGATCCCTGCCTTGAACACAATATCGACAGTAGTCGAAAAGTTTAAGTCAACGGGATGCATTTTAGGTTGTAAATGCCACAGGACACCTAGAATTAACGAGGATGCTGAAATGCAGGAATTAATGGTGTGTGCAATGGTAGAAGAAGATTCAAATATTTCTATCCCAAAAATTTCCGAGGAGACTGGTTTTAGTGTGGGTAAAATTCACAAAATTTTAAAGAAAAATAAATATCATTCCTATAAATACGAAGCCCATCAAGAAATTTTCGATGAAGACCAGTACCGTAGAATGGAATTTTGTAACACGGTAATGGAACGAGCAAATGCGGATGACAATTTTATTTATAACATCGTGTTCACCGATGAATCCACGTTTCCGTTACATGGTAGGCACAATCCATCAATTCTACGGTATTGGGCTATTGAAAATCAGTATCGCCTGTTAAATACAAGGACACAATATCCCGAAAAATTGAATGTTTGGGCTGGTATTTATGGAAATGATATTATTGGACCATTCTTTATTGATGGAGTTTTTAATGGGGAGACTTATTTGAATCTTCTTCAAAACCAAATTGTTCCTGCATTGGCAAACATTAACCCCAATTTTGACAACGTTTGGTTCCAGCACGATGGGTGTCTGGCCCATAACTCAAGAATAGTCATTGACTATTTGAATACGATATTCCCCCAAAGAATTATATCTACGAGAGGCGTAATTCAATGGCCACCAAGATCGCCAGACTTGACCCCTAATGATTTTTTCTTATGGGGGTATATTAAATCAAAGTTATACGGGCATCCTCATGAAAGAGCTAATAATTTAAATCAACTGAGGGCTAATATTGAAAATTTATTTCAAACTATTAGTCCTCTTATGCTGACCAACGTTCGTTCAGAATTTTACGACAGGTTGGGTTATTGTTTGGCGCAAGACGGAGGCATCTTCGAAAATTTTCTTTAGTTTTTTTTTTCTTATTCAAGGGGATATTTTTTAAGTTTTGAGAGTTTGTATTTTATTTTTAATTATTTTAAGAGAATCTATTTATTTTTAAACGTTTTATTAGAAGGCATTTTTTTTAATGCAAAACCAATTATAAAAATAATGCAAAAAATATCATAGTTTACTGTTAAATATGGCCAAAATATTTTTTCTTTAAATACCTTGATCATCTTTTAACAGTAAACCCATCAACATCACTTCCCACGTAAAAGTTTTTCCCCGTTACAAATACGATGTACACTCCCTCACGTGTAGAACGTAACTGTCGTAGCGCCGCTAATTATCGACACTGGACAACCTGAAGCAGGGCGTACCGTCCGCGTCCCCTCCCTACACATTATACGAAATCGACCGATTGACTTGCTGTCTATTAAAAAAAATGAAAGAACGGTATATTGTCATTTAAGCAAAACGTTGATGACGTCATATTTTTGACAGATGTAAAAAAAAACAAATGAATTCTAACAGAATGTGGGAAACTGGAAAACTAATTAGACGTGTTCAAGCATTTTCCGTAAAACCTGAAGACTCCCAAATTATCGGGGATAGTCCATATTTTTTTAACACTGTAGAATTGTCGTTTGTATTATTTTGTGAACTTAATTTATTTATATCTTTATTAAAACAGCAATCAGATGATACAGTCTATATGCTGTATACACAAGGTATTTCAATATGGAGGCTCGAAATTTGTTGGATTGTAGCGGTCATGTTGTTAAAGCAAAATCTGTCAAATTTGTTGTTAATTGTTCAGTAGTGCATGGCAAATCACCGTGGAAGTTTATATCGTTTAACAGCTTGTACAAATCATTAAAATTTATTTTCAAAGTCAGTGCTCCATTCGAGAAAATGTTCTGCGCATTATGTGAGTTTTATGTTCACCACAACCGTCCCGCCGAGTCGACTATTCGACGTTTGGTGGCCAAATTCAAGTCAACCGGTTTGATAAATAATCACCCAACAGCTGTAGGTTACCGAAACGCAAGGTATGCTTAAAACATCTCTGCTGTGCATGAGAGTGTACGGGAAAACACGAGGCAGTCAATTTCTCGTCATTCACAAGAAGTTGGCCTTTCTGCGACTTCAACTCGGTGAATTTTGTGTAGGGACTTGGGTCTGCACCCGTATAGAATCCAACTGACCCAGGAACTTAAGGTAAACGACCATATACAACGCCTTGTGTTCGCTGATTGGACTCTGGAGCATTTGAAAGTTGGCCCAAATTTCGTCAAAAAAATCATCTTTAGCGACGACCCCCATTTTTCGATGAATGGATATGTGAACAAGCAAAATTGTCGAATTTGGGACGATACCAATCCACACGAGATACTCCAGCATCCCGAGAAAGTCATTGTTTTGTGCGGATTTTGGTCTGGCGGAGTCATCGGTCCGTACTTCTTCCAAAACGAGACTGGCATAACCGTCAACGACGAACGCTACAGATCGATGATAAGCAACTTCCTGTGGCCTAAACTGGACGATATGGATACCGACGACATGTGATTCCAACAGGATGGCGCTACGTGCCACATAGCGCATGCCACTATGAACATCCTGCACAAGTGATTTGAGAGCATGGTTATCTCACGCAGCGGGGACGTGAAGTGGCCACGAAGATCGTGCGATTTAACGCCATTAAACTTCTTCCTTTGGGGTTATCTTAAGTCGCAGGTCTATGCGAATAAACCGCAAACAAATTGATGCCCTCCAAGTCAACATAAAGAGCGCCATCCAACAAATTTAGCCAGATTCATGCGACAAAGTCATCGAAAATTGGACCTCCCAATATATATTCCATACTTGATGCCATAAAATGTTTTTTGGGATCGCCTGGCCAGTATGTTGGGCGACCGGTTGAAAGATATGAATATTTTTTTCCTTCTAGAAGGTTCGATAATGTTCTTCCTCTTGGTGTAGTTAATCTAGAGTCCTATAGCGCATGCTTGGCTATTATAGTCTCCTCCTGCCATGAATTTGGGTGCCAGAGCAAACTTAAATGAAAACAAATCAGATAACAACCATGTTAACGTACTTATCATAAATTCAGGAACTAATTATTATAATAAAATAAAACTATAACTATGTAAAAAGGGTTACAAATTGAAAAACAGCTACAATAATACATGGCTGGGCTCAAGTCTGGGCCCTGAACTTTTATTAGAACGTGGATATGTTTGTTATAACATAATTCGACTATTTGTAGAGGTTCGGTAGATAATTATAAATTGATTAGTAAAGTGACTGTAGAAAGAGCAACGCACGCGACTTATTTTCGGGTCGTCATGCAATCAATAAAACATCTCAGTTGTTTATGGGAAGGGGAACAATTACGAGCCCAGCCTCATAATAGTTCGGCCAGGCATAATTTTATAACTAATATATTAAAATAAAAGTAATAACACTCTCAAAACTATTTTATTAAACAAAAATACTGGCAACAGAAACAAAATATAAATTTTTAACTTAAATACGACGAAATTTTACTAAGTTATGATGCCAATGACAAGTTTGTTAATACAAAATATTAAGATTCACGGTTCAGAATAGTTCGGCCAGTTACTGAAATGTATATTAGACTAAATGTTTGTATCGTTCTAATACAAAATAGGATCTCAATTGTTGTCAAAGTGTCTGAGCGTCTGCTAAAATTTTGTAAAAAAAATGGCACATGGGGTGGCATTAAGTGACGACATGGGAAAATCAATTGATAATCCTCATAAACAGCTAGAGATGCATCAAGTCAAGTAACTTGATGTTTTTATAAATTAATTGACTTGACTTGAAAACCAAGCTTTTCAAAAATTCACTACTTGACTTGACTTGATTTTTCATCGTTACTGCTTGACTTGATATCAAGTAATTTGAAGTTACTTGATATTACTTGATACCCAAATAACCATTCAATTATGTTCGAGAACGCGCGATTTCCACATCATTAGAAGGTGGAGCCTACTGTGCACTTCCGATGGTGATAATTGGTATAAATATGCTTCTGGATAAACTTGAAAAATGGGTTATAGAACTCGACAATAACCCAGATAGAGATGAAACTCATGAGAAAATAATATGTAGCATTCAAGTGGCAAGGGACAAAATCAATAAACATTACGAGAGAAGTAATTGGATATACTGTGTTGTTTTAATCTTAGACCCCCGACATAGGGTGGAACATTATCCAATACAAATTGGGGAAAGGACTTGAAGATGGATGCAGTCAAGCATTTTGAAGAAATTTTCAAAACAAAGTATTTTAGGTCCAATTCATTGCTCATATCATCTTCATCTTCAAAACCAGATGAAAATAGTGATTGCGGTGAATTTGACATCGCTCTACTAAGTTTATAGAAATCTCCTATCAACCCAAAAGATGAAATGGCTTGGCACTATGAAATAGACAAACGTATGTCTGATTCACGAGTTGACAGTTGTGAAGATATTTTAGAATAGTGGAAATGACACGAAAACGTTTTTCCAAACTTGGCCATAATGGCCAAAGATTTTTTATCAACACCTGCATCTTCAGCTCCTGTCGAAAGGCATTTTTCCAGGGCTGCTCTAACTATTACAAAAACCCGTAACCGATTAGGCGATAACTCTATTAGAAGCCTCATGTGCCTTAGATCATGGATGGCAAACGATGATATTAAAGACTTTTAAATTTTGCTATTACTACTAACTGAAGAAAAAGAGGGCATACAATGGAAAATCATTTTATCGTTATCAGTTTTATTATTTTGTTTAATATTTTAGAAAAAATTTGTTATGTTATTAATATGCCCAATAAATAGTTTATTATTAGTATTTTTTACATTTATACTTATATATTTATTATATAGATTATAGTTTAAGATTTAGTTTTTGAAATAAAAGGCTTTATTGCAAGGTTTCCTTTATTATTATTTCTTGATAATATTAAATGATTAATGAAAAATCAAGTAGTCTTGAAAAAATCAAGTAGTCCTCAAGAACTACTTCATTTTTCAAGTACTTGACTTGATTTCAAGTCAAGTCAAGTCAAGTAGCTTGAAAGTCAAGTCAAGCCGTGCATCCCTATAAACAGCATATCTGCTACGTATTCGCTGCCTAAATATGCAGTGCAAGACATTAACAACTTGTGTAAAGAACTGGACGCACAGAACAAAGGAAGAAAACTCGTCGACCATCCCAAATTTCACGCTTAAATCAATATGATCTGAAGAGGATTGTAACGACAAATCGACGATCAAATGCAAAATAAATTATGGTACTATGGAGGCAAGCTATTAGAAAAAATATTTCTATATCCACAACTAAACGCTCAATAAAGAAAATACGATACAAATCCTACAAGATAAAGTTTGATTCTGTACATTTTACTTTTGAATTTACTGGTTCCTCCTTCAAACAAAAGAAAAGCCCTTATTAACTAAACGATAGAAAATCAATCGGTTACGGTGAACCAGAGAACATAGGCACTGGACTTTACAATAATGACACCAGGTAATTTGGAGGGACCAATCCAAATTTGAAATCTGTTTGGGTGATACCACAAAACGTGTGCTAAGAACCCTACAGGAAACTTATCATCCTAATCCTGACTGTTTGGTTAGGAAAGTGAAGTTCCCTGCGTCTCTTATGATCTGGGGGTGTATTACTGGTACGAGCGTAGGAAAATTGCATTTCGTAGATGTTACTGTGACAGCAGAAAAGTATAAACAAATTTTGACATACAGTTTATTGCCATCAATACCAATAATATGTCAAGGCACTAACGCCCATTTACAGAACATAATGGCCCTGTTATGGAATGGCCCTCTAGCAGTCCAGGCCTTTCGCCAATAGAAAAATTGTGGCATAAAATGAAGAAACAGTTGTGCAAACATCCAGCTCGTTCAGTTAACGATCTAAGCACCAAATTGCAAGAAATTTGGGACTACACGCTTTCTGAAAGTGTGCTAAGCTGATAGATATAATGCCTGGAAGAAATAGAGCTGAAGATGAATTAAATCTGAATGGCCGAACATAATACAGCGAATCTTAATGTTTCTTATTAACAAACTTGTCACTGACACATCACAACGTAGCAATACTTCATCGTATTTAAGTTAAAAGTTTATGCTTTGTTTCTGTTACCAATATTTTTCTTTAATGAAATAGTTTTGACAATGTTACTATTTTTATTTGAATATATTATTTGTAAAATTATGCCTGGACCAACTATTATGAGCTTGGGCTCGTATAAACGAGAATCATATTTTTAGATTTATTGAAGGCAAAAAAATACTTTATTTTTCTGCATATGAAAATAGTTTGACGTTTCCATTTCTGTGGGTTCACCTTTTTTTTTCGTTTTATGAATATTATACCCAGTTTTATGAATTCTATTCAAATCTTTAGGGATTTTTGTATTTCCTGTTAGTAACACCAACTACAATAAACCTACAAAACTACCGATCAAATGTATACTTACTGAGTGATATATTTATGTTACATGATATCTGGATAGATATCATATAGTACGAGGGGCACTATTTATATTTTAAGCCTTGGCAACACTAAGTGTTGTCAGACGCCATCTGACTTTTCCAATGGAAAGTTCGACACTCTTGACCATAACCTTCTTCAGAACAATTCAATATGTAAGCGCGCTATTTGTGTTGTTTACAGCGATTTGAAAATTGTATCTCAGCGAAAAAATGGAATTAACTCGTGAAAATTGTCCTGTGATGATTTATTATGACTTTCGACGTGGATTATCAAGACGAGAGTGCATCGATCAACTTACCTCCACTTTTGACGATAAAGCCCCATCCTTTGCCACTGTGAAACGCTGGTATAACGAGTTTAATCGTGGCCGCCATTCGCTCACCGACGAAAGTCGTGAAGGTCGTACAAAATCAGTTGTTGTCCAAAAACATTGACGTTGTGCAAAAACTGATAATGCAAAATCGTCATGTGATATACTACGAGATTGCGGCAACCTTAGAGGAAGAGTTAGAAGCCGCTTATTCGGACATAGAGCAGGTAATAGGATTTGTGAAGGGTCATGAAAATTTAATAATAGTGGGAGATTGTAACGCAGTCGTAGGTGAGGGGAAAGAAGGAGAATTTGTAGGTCCTTATGGATTAGGAAACAGAAACGAGAGAGATAGCAGACTGATAGAATTCTGTGAGAAGCACAAGATGATAGTCGCGAATACATTGTTCAAGATTCACGTTAGGAGGCGGTACACCTGGGAAATGCCAGGAGGGATAGACAGGTATCAGATAGACTACATTCTGGTTAGGAAGAGATTTAGAAATCAAGTAAAAGACAGTAAGAGTTATCCAGGAGCAGATGTAGATAGCGACCACAACTTGGTAGTCATGAAAGCTAGATTAAAGTTCAAAAATCTGAAAACCCGGAAGGATAAGAAACGTATAAATGTAGACATATTGAGGGTTCAGAATATGAAAGATAAGTTCCAGAAGAAAACAGATCAATTAATAAATAAAGCGAGTAATGACGAAATCAAGAACGCAGAAACTGAGTGGGAGGGTATCAAGAATAGTCTAGATTCCGCGGCCACGGACATTTTAGGACACGAGAGAAGGGAAGCTAGGAAGCTCTGGATAACGGACGAAATCTTAAACTTAATACAAAAGAGACGAGGCTACAAAAACAGACGAAGACGAGACGAGGAAGGACTGAAAACTTATCAAGTCAATAAAGTGGAAAATCATTAGAAAGTGTAGAAAAGCCAAAGAACAATGGATAGAAGATAAATGCAAAGAAGTAGTAGATAAACTCCAAGTAGGTAAGACCGATGAGGCTTACAAAATAATTAAGAGGAACTTCAGGGATATAGGACCAATAAGTAGAAACGTTAGGAGTCAATCGGGGGACATACTGATCGGAAGAGAGGAGAAAGCGGATAGATGGGAGCAGTACTTAGGAAGTTTATACGAGGGTCAGGAATTAGGAGAGATATTAGAGGAAGAATCTAGTATCGATAGGGAAGATGTAGGAAAACCTATATTGAGGGAGGAATTTGAAATAGCACTAAGGAGGCTAAAGAACAATAAAGCGCCGGGTGTAGATAAAATACGGGCGGGAATTTTGAAATGTGCGGGACAGAAAGTAGTAAATAGGATGTTTGAATTGGTAAAATACATATACAAAACGGGTGAGATGCCGGAGGATTATAAAAGGAACATTATCGTTACTATACCGAAAAAGAGAGGAGCCGACAAATGCGAGAACTTTAGAACCATTAGCATAACTTCCCACGCGTCAAAAATCTTAACCAGAATAGTGCAGAAGAGGATGGAAAATAGAGCGGAGGAAATACTAGGAGAAGACCAATTCGGGTTTAGGCGAAATAGGGGAACCCGCGAAGCTATTCTGGCGCTAAGAGTAATGTTAGAGAAAATAATAGAAAAAGGAAAGAACGCTTATATAGGATTTGTACATTTAGAAAAAGCTTTTGATAATGTAAGGTGGGAAAAAATGTTCGAGATACTAAAGAGCGCGGGAATGAAGTATAGAGATAGGAGAATAGTACACAATCTATACAAAGAGCAAACTGCTGTTATAGAAGTAGATGGGGAAAGAAGGGAAGCAGGTATCAGGAAAGGAGTAAGACAAGGATGTACGCTATCACCACTAATTTTTAATCTGTACATCGAAGAGGCGATTAATGTTGTAAAAGATAGAGTGGATTTCGGGATTAAAGTACAGGGACAGAAACTAAAAATGCTGAGATTCGCGGATGATACAGCAGTATTAGCATCTAGTAAAGAGGAATTAGAATCAGCGTTGAACGAAATGGAGGCAGTGTTGACAGAGGAATACGGAATGAGGGTGAATAAAAACAAAACTAAAGTGTTAGTGTGCAGAGGGCGCGAGAGCAGAGCAAAAACGAAAGTACAAATTAATAATGAAAGATTGGAGGAAGTTAAAGACTTCACTTATTTAGGAAGTAAAATAAATTGGGATGGAAGAAGCGATAAAGATATAAAACAAAGAATAGCGCAGGGTCGAGTAGCTTTCAACAAAAAGAAAGCACTTTTATGCTCGGGGGTAGTAAACTTAGAAACAAGAAAGAGATTTTTGAAAACGTATGTATGGAGTACGGCGCTATACGGTTGCGAAACCTGGACGGTAGGGGAAGCAAGTAGGAAGAAATTATAAGCTTTTGAGATGTGGCGTTACCGAAGAATGATGAAAATACCGTGGACTGATAGGGTTAGAAACGAAGAAGTATTAGAGAAAGTCGGCGAGAAAAGAAGTATATGGAAAAACATAAAGAAGAGAAGGGATAGAATGGTAGGCCACTTGCTGAGACATGGGGGAATAGTCCGCGATATTTTGGAGGCAGAAATAGAAGTGAAGAAAGGCAGAAGTAGACCTAGATTAGACTACTGCTCACAAATAGTAACGGATGTAGGTTGTAGCACAATTAGCGAAATGCGTAGGTTAGCACAAGATAGGAGAAGCTGGAGGTTAGCGTCTAACCAGTCTTAGGACTGATGACCTCATGATGGTGATGAGATGCTTGTGTCGATTGGTGCAAACAGATGCTCAAGAAATATAATGGCGGTGCTTCGAAAGACGTATATAACGTTGTAATAGGTGACGAATCATGGATCTATGCATATGAGCAGGAAAGTAAACAGCAGTCGACTGTATGGGTGTTTCAAGATGAACCAAATCCAGCAAAAGTTGTTCGTGCTCGAAACACTTCGAAACAAATGGTCGCCTGCTTTTTCCGAAAAACTGGTCATTTGGCAACAATGCTTTTAGAGGAATGTAAAACGGTTAATTCTGAATGGTACACTATCGTTTGTTTGCCGGAAGTCTTCGGTGAAATAAGGAAAAACAAGCGCCGTCGGATCATTCTTCATCATGAAAATGCAAGCTCTCACATATTTCGTCTAACAACCGAATGTTTGAACATTCAAGAAATCGAATTAATGGGTCATCCGCCATTCAGTCCTGATTTGGCACTCAATAACTTCTTTCTGTTCCCGAACGTCAACAATAAATTGCGGGGACAACGATTTTCGTAGGCAGAAGAAGCCGTTGATGCGTTCAAAAACCATGTTTTGGAGATATATCAAGCGGAATGGAAGAAATGCTTCGACAAGTGGTTCGAACGCATACAAAAGTATATAGATCATGAAGGAGAATAGTTTTAAAAACGATAAAGTAATTTTCAATGACAAATTAATGTTTTTTTTTATTATTAGGTCCAAAATATAAATAGTGCCGCGTATATATACATAAATTCGCTCGGATAAGATGCAGGTACGAAAAGCTGTAGTTTGTACTACCGAAATTCCCAATCTCCAGAACCCAGACTCCAATTCCCAAACGTATATCTGATAGATCCACCTCCAAACAAGGGACTTACATACCCCACCCCTTCCTTCGAGATGTCTCTCAGAACGTACGACTGCATCCGCCTGGAATTGGCACGCGAGGGTACAAATCCTTGCAAGCGATTACTATGCAAGATAGGGGGAATAAAGAATTGTGCCAGTGGCAGGAATTTAAAGCAATATATGGTGCAAGATAATCGATATCTGTCAGCCGGGGGGTCGTATTTTACAGCAGTCGCGTTACTTTCTCTTTTCTACGTGAATGACTGACTAAAACGAAGGTAAATAGGGGCGCGGGGGTTGAGTTGTATAGGGGCGCTCGGTAATACGAAAGCGGGGGGTGATTATCAGTTACGCATTACTTTCTTGGCGTCTTATGCGGCCTTTAAGTAAGGGGTGAATTAATTTTAACAATGTCTAGGTTGTATTGTTTCATTTATAATATTACGTATCAACGTCTGTGTTCTAAGAATAAACATTCATATTATACAGGGTGTCTCAGTTGGAAGTATATAATTTGAATCGCGCGCCATTTATGGTCTGTCAAAGATGGGGCGTCAGTCATAGACTTAGTAATTATAGACTGAGCTTGCTGTATTGTAAGCATTGTGCTGAAGTGTCCCTCTATTAGAAAGAGAAAGAAAACGCAAGCGGTTTAGTGTCCCACTTCAATCTGCTTGAGGAGAGGATAGCGACGCATACATACACGTACGTTGGGATTCACTTCCCCTCTTCAAGGAAGAAAAGAGAAAATGTGTAATTTATCTATGGGGGAGAATAAGGACGATTACACGTATAAAAGAACATTGATTTTACTAGTTTATTGTAAAAATTGTTGCATTAAATATTTTTTTATAGATATACGGGTAATTGTTTACATTAAGTGTTCCGTGGAGAATGCTTACGAAACTTTTCCTACCCCCTATATTCGAGGGCGCTGGAGACGAATCTGGCTTCAGTTTCATCCGCTCGGACACAGTTTTCGAGAAAACAACACTTCCTTTACACATATCATATATTAAACTGTCATAAAACCTATTAGAAACTTTTGATGTTTAATTACTTCAATTGTATACAATGACTTGCAGTTGGCGTCGTCCATTGTAAATCGTAAGCCATCTGTATCGTTCGATGAAATCACACACACACGGAGAGGCTCCAAAAGCTAACTCTGAATATTAACAACTAAATACGCTGTAATTTTGAAGGATACTAACCTAACCTAACCATAATAAGTAGTCAGTCAGGTTAGGTTAGGTTAGTATCCTTCAAAATAACAGCGTATTTAGTTGTTAATATTCAGAGTTAGCTCTTGGAGCCTCTCCGTATATTTGTGGTTTTATCGAACGACACAGAGGGCGTACGAATTACAATGGACGACGCCAACTGCACGTCATTGTATACATTTGAAGTAACTAAACATCGAAAGTTTCTAATAGGTTTTATGACGGTTTAGTATATGATATGTGTAAAGGAAGTGTTGTAGCATCTACTCGTATTAATATTAGCTATCTATGTAGTGTAAAGTGAAAGTTACTTGATAAGAACAAATGGCCTCATGCGGATAAGTGGAAAATTAATTTTCGTAAGCATTCTCCACGGAACACTTAATGTAAACAATTACCTTCTGTGCAGATCATTAACATTTAAACACTACAATCTATGGTGACACCGCGTGATTTCTCCCTCTCCCCACCCTACGGGAATATGCAGAGACAGAAAGAACGCTTGCGTTTTCTTTCTCTCTCTCTCTCTCTCCAATAGAGGGACACTTTTTGAGCCCTGATGCTCAGTCTATAGTTCCTAAGTCTATGACGTCAGTATTTAACGACTCACGGCTGCAAACCATAGGACGTCAATATGCCGCTATTAACAGTTCAACAAAGAATAGTTTGTATACAACTGTTTTATGAAAGGGAACGATCGTATAAAATTGCATTAAGAAAATGTTGCACACAATTAGGACAAAATGAAGCGTCTATAGAGTCAACAGTTCGTCGTATGAAGATGAATCTTGGTGTTCCGGCTATGACCCCGAAATGAAACAGCAGTCCAGCCAGTGGAAGACACATTCATCGCCCAGACCAAAAAAAAAAAAAAAAAAAAAAAATCAAGTGAAATTAAATGTGAATCCCATGATGGTTTGTCTTTATCGACATTTGGAGACTCGTCCGCGTCTCTCCACACTAACTGATCGTACGACATCGCGTCGTCGGTCATCCTCCCAGATATTTCTTTTGCCCCGCCCTCGCATACCTTTATTGTGCCGACCATGTACGTTTCCGTTACATGGTAGGCACAATTCATCAATTCTACGGTATTGAGCTATTGAAAATCAGTATCACCTGTTAAATACAAGGACACAATATCCCGAAAAATTGAATGTTTGGGCTGGTATTTATGGGAATGATATTATTAGACCATTCATTGATGGAAATTTAAATGGGGAGACTTATTTGAATCTTCTTCAAAACCAAATTGTTCCTGCATTGGAAAACATTAACCCCAATTTTGACAACGTTTGGTTCCAGCATGATGGGTGTCCGGCCCATAACTCAAGAATAGTCATTGACTATTTGAATACGATATTCCCCCAAAGAATTATATCTACGAGAGGCGTAATTCAATGGCCACCAAGATCGCCAGGCTTGGCCCCTAATGATTTTTTCTTATGGGGGTATATTAAATCAAAGTTATACGGGCATCCTCATGAAAGAGCTAATAATTTAAATCAACTGAGGGCTAATATTGAAAATTTATTTCAAACTATTAGCCCTCTTATGCTGACCAACGTTCGTTCAGAATTTTACGACAGGTTGGGTTATTGTTTGGCGCAAGACGGAGGCATCTTCAAAAATGTTTTTTTTTCTTATTCAAGGGGATATTTTTGAAGTTTTAAGAGTTTGTATTTTATTTTAAATTATTTTAAAAGAATCTATTTATTTTTAAACGTTTTATTAGAAGGCACTTTTTTTAATGCAAAACCAATTATAAAAATAATACAAAGAAGATCATAGTTTGCTGTTAAATATGGCAAAGATATTTTTTCTTTAAATACCTTGATCATCTTTTAACAGTATCACTTCAACATCACTTCCCACGTAAAAGTTTTTCCCCGTTACAAATACGATGTACACTTCCTCACGTGTAGAACGTGACTGTCGTAGTGCCGCTAATTATCGACACTGGACAACCTGAAGCAGGGCATACCGTACCGCGTCCCCTTCCTACACATTATACGAAATCGACCGATTGACTTGCTGTCTAATAAAAAAATGAAAGAACGGAATAGGGAATTCTTCGTATGATCCTATACATGCGCCGCGTGCTAGTTAGCTTATACTCGCTGATCGACGAGATGGGGTAAGGAGGGCGGGTGGAGCTGAGAGTGAACCTTTTAGTGCCTGAGTTCTACTCTGTAACGACTCGC
Organism: Rosalia funebris; assembly: GCA_037954035.1. Classification (NCBI taxonomy): domain Eukaryota; kingdom Metazoa; phylum Arthropoda; class Insecta; order Coleoptera; family Cerambycidae; genus Rosalia; species Rosalia funebris. Next base: position 3,501,873 of record JAZFAV010000019.1, on the reverse strand, counting down.
CAGACTAGACTATTTAGGGGAATCTCTTATGAGGAATATAATAAATGTGTTATTTTTGTGAAAATCGTCGAAACGTTGCCTAGCGCGAGTATTATTCAACGCTAACTCTTATATTCAATGAAACCTGCTACATTAAACCCCATCCGTTTCACATACCTCCCCTTTATTAATGGGGTGCCTACATGATTGTCGGCAATTCAAGTTAAACGATTTGGCTTCCACGTACGTAACAAAACCGAACACGTTACATTTTTACGTAACATCCCAGATATTAATAAAGTTTTGGCGGCACACGGCGAGCTCGTTCTAAAAAGTTTAATTGCGAACATGCCCGCGCTAGTGACCGGAACTGGAAAAATCTAATAAAGCCCCTAGATTGCTAATTAACTTTAACGGGACGTCGATGTAACCGGCCCACTTTAGATTTCGAATCGGGCGACTCTGAAGCAAACGACCTGAAATAGGCGACCAAGGCTGCCAAGAAAGTTGGGAGACAATCGCTTGGATACGACTCGATCGTTGCCTCGGGAACGCGCTGAAAATGTCATAGTCCAGTTAAATAGGGATCCAACCTCGGAGTAAGAGTCAGAGAGATAAATATTTGCGTAAACCTTTGCATTGACGTTCTAAAGACTTTCTTAAAAGTGTCATATACACTCATGTGAATGAAAATAGCAGTACTAAAATTTTGTCAAGTAATGTAGGGTATCATATAATATTTAAATTTAAAGTCATGCTCATGTAGAACACTTTAAATAACATACAGCGTGGAAAAAAGGTATGGACTATCCCTAATAATTTGGTAGTCTTCAAGTTTTATGGAAAACGCTTGAACGCGTCCATTTAGTATTCCAGTTTTCCACAGCCTGTTAGAATTAATTTGTTTTTTTATTGACATCAGTCAAAAATATGACGTCTTCGACATTTCTCTTAAATGACAATATGTGGTGTGTGGCACATTATTTGAAAGCTTTTGTTTGACTTAATATGTTCTTAGATTTTTTTGCGATTCTGTCGTGCCGTTTCAAAATGGCGACCGTTCAATTGTGTCAAGACATTGTTAAGACCATCAATCTTTCTTGATTCATAAAACTCCGTAAAAATGTTTTTATTCGCTTCAGTGTTGAAAAACTTCTTTCAAAAAAATGTTTGTAAAAGAGCAAAGGTCTTGTATAAATTAGTTCTAACTCTGTCTGTAGACGAATTTTATCTAAAAATGGATATGCCTCCACTGTGGCTTCTAAATGCTGCAATGGAAAACTCTTCTCCAATTGCGAAAATCTATCTGACGCAAAAAGTACAGAAGCATTTAAATGTTTACTAAAAGAAAACCGTTCAAGTTGCATGGGTAATTATAGTGTCACAAATTTCCTTGGCTGCTACAGTTTTTGAGATATATGGATTTTCATTTATACGGCGTCTCTTAGTCTGAATGGCATACTCAGAAGTTTCACTTTCAATTGTCTATATTATTTCTTTCCTTTTTAATAGAATCCTCAAAACATGTTATGACTGCGTGTGTTTGTACTGGATTCGTCGCTGATTGTTGTAGTTGACTATACAAAATATCAGCATGCGACATTATGCGATGAAATACTGTTAACCAAAACACAAACTTTGAATCCTCTAACATACAACAAATAGCACTTGCCTGATTAATTGTTAAGTTTATCTTGAAGTTGCTTTTATTTTTTCCATACATTCTATCAACAATTCGCCGCGATATTCATATACCGTACTTATTGTTCGGCTCTTAAAATTCCATCTGATGGCAGAAGATCGGGGATCTCTTTGACCAGCAATTTCCTCTAAAATTGCCACTCGTTGCAGAGAATGAGAAAAAAGTTAGTAATGTCACTTAAATTTGAAAAAAAACACACGCACTTCTTGATTCTGGCTTGTTGCTTGAGATAAAACCAAGTTTAGTTGATGGGCGTAACAGTGAACATAAAAGGCATATTTGTAATCATTTTGAATAAAAGTTTGAACACTTGAATGACGTTCACTTATTACACTTGCGCCATCGTAACTTTGTGAAACTTTTTCTGGTTCCTATCACTTGTTTTAAAATAGTTTTTATGCATTCTGATAAACTAACCGCATCATGATCAGGAGGATTAATAAAATACCAAAACCGTTTAACTGGGGTGCCGTCTGGTAGAATGTATCTAAATACTATAGTCATCTGATAATGATTTGCTTCATCCGTAGTTTTATCAGAAATAACAGCGACATATTCAGCTTTCAAACTTTCTTTCTTGATATGTTCTTGAACAACCACTAATATGCAGTCTAATAAGTCCTTCTGAATTGTTTTTGGAGTGTCTTTAAAAACAACAGATTTTTCAAAATGACCTTTCAATGCTGTCTCTAATTCGTCACTGAAGTTTATTAAACCTCTGAAAATTCCGGGATTTGAATAATCTTCTTTTTCATAATGACCTCGAAATGCTAGTTCAAAAGCTTCGCAAAGCTTTATGCAATCGATAATTTTTGAAGGAACATACCGATTCTTTGCTACCTGTTCATTTTGTTGTTAAATATTGCGTCTGTATGCACTGTCGAGTTGCTGCCGAATGTCTACTTTTCCCAACAGTTTCAAATCCAATTGAGTTTGGGTATTCTCATATTTTTTTTTGTATTTTTTTGTGCCAAATGATTCAGGTCTGTTACTCCATTTTTTGATCAGGACGGTTCAACGCTGCGACCGAATAACAGGCAGGGGAAGCAAAATAAACTGTTAGTTATACTGCACCCACAAATCCAATCATTTTTTTCATACATTCCTTGTTAAACTTTCTGTTAAAATCTCTAGATTTGGACTTTTGTAATCTGCGTCAAATTAAGTTCCGGTTTTGGTCTGCCCGCATTTTTAATTTAAATTTTTTGCTCATAACTCCAAGAATTAAAATTGTCTTTCAAATATTGTACGGTAAGACTGTTCGTATCCATAATGTTTAATTAAATTTTAGTTATGGTCCATATGTACTTATATCGATATTTATTTAATGCCATAATAACGTAAGAATACTACATATTCACAGCACAATCTAGCCTCTAGTTCACACCAAACTTGTGCTCAATTTCATCGGAAATATTGTATAACCTCCGCCACCCGCCAAGTCGAAGATGCCCACAAACTCGACGTAAATCACGCCCATTCGTAGCACGTGCTCCGTCGTAAGGTGACAACGAGACATACAATATAACAAACCGAGTCCCAAATAAAATAAACATGCGCTGCATTCCACAAATTCAAATAATAACACTAATAAAATAACGTTTAGATATTTGTATTAGGGTCTCGTAATAGATTTCATTTAGTAATACAAAGTGTATTTTACATTTATTGTAATATTTGAATCCTAATTTGCTTTGGGGGTTCACCTGCTCATGTGCTCTTATGCAGAAACCGCCACTAAGTATCGCACAACCATATCGTCGTACACTGTAAACAGCAAACAGATAATCTAAATTTTTCTCAATTCCGAAAACAGAGCAATCGGTTAGTGTCATAATTGCCCGCGTCTGCCGATTTTCCTGAATGAAAACTGTACCGCCAGACATTTATAGAAAACACCATAAATCAGCTGATAATTTATCGACGTTCTAATTTAGATCCAAGAGGTAAAAATAACATTGTAATTGGATTTCGGTGGATGGGGCGTTGATTTTTAATATCGTTAGTACAATTCGGTCCGCTCTTATATTTAGCGGATTTTTTTTTAACTGTGCTGAGATTTAAACCAGCTTGTGGGTGAGAATTTATGGATCGCTGGTCTCTATCATTCTCGGTGGAATTCGGAATAGTTTTTCTTTTGCCGGCGAGGCTTTGTTTAGCTTTTTTTTTATCGTGTATGAGGTGTTTCCGAAATGAGCATTCGAATTTTCGAAACGACAAAGTAAGTCGATGTATAACTAAAATCCTAGAACACAGCTTTTCTTTGCAACGCCTCTTAAATTAATTACAACCCCAACAGGCAGGAGTGGTTACGAAAATTAGTTTTAAATTCCTGGATAAAATTAACGCATCAGTGAAGTTATTACTCTTGATATTATTACCAGTGGCGGCCGGTGTAACGTTTGTCTGGGGGTGCAATCGATAAAATAATAACAAACGAAAAATTAAGGAGAAGTTCTCCTCAAGCTCGACCAAAAAATCGATTTTTTTTTGCCTTTTTTGATACCTTATTATATGTAGAATATGTTCCTAAAACGATTTGGCCGAAAACACGTTTATAAAAAAAGATGTTGCATAATAATGGAAGCTATATTTTTATGAAAAATTACGAGAAATTACGCAAAAATAGAGTTCTCGCAGTAGAGCATATTTTATCCTAATATTTTTGAAATGCGCGCCTATATTAACATTCTATGGTAAATATAGTTACCCCAAGTACCACCATATGTCATAGTATATGATATAATATTAGATAGTTTGCCTCTCTATACGTTTATGTCGATGGGTATAACGTGTAGCGTCAGTCGAACACGCATTTTTCTCGAAAACATGTTTTTTAAACTGGTGGAAACTGTAATTCAAAAACTAATTGACGGATTGTCTTGATTTTTTCTTTAATTTAAAGTAAATTAAATTTATTGGAGCTTCTTATACCTAAGAAAACATTGATTTCGCTGTTATTTTTTTTATAACACTTTAAAGATCGAAAAATAAGTGAGAAATCGGTACCGAAATTTCGCAGGTCCGCCATTTTGTTAATTTTTGATTTTTTTTTATTGGTGTAAGCTCCAACAAATATATATTTTATAAATTTTTTTTTAAATTTTAATTTCAGATGATTTTTACAAGTTCTAGAGTTCCCATCGATTGGACACCTTTTTTTGGGACGGTAACATTACCGAGCATATAACTAATTACCGTGTAATTTTTTTTTAGTAAAAAAAAATGTTGTATACCTGAATACTTGATAAATATGTATAAAAAATTTTGAGTACTTTATTTACTTCCTCCTATGAAAAAAGAAAAAATTAAGAAAACCATGTAATTTTTGGGTCGCTTGAGGAGAACCTCCCCTTAAAATAAACTTACCTATGTCGAAGCCTGAGGTTATTTATATAGGAAATCCATTCGTCTGTTTTTGGAATTCGAAAAAACGTCGATTACAAGATTGTTAAAATCTGGAATCGCTAGAGTTAGCACTTTCTCCATATTTATCATGCAAAGTGAATTTAGTCTGTCTTGCGCCATTGTATTTCTCAAAAAGTTTTTAATTCTTTTAAGCGTCGAAAAACAGCATTCACTCTCAACACTTGTCATGGGTATGGTACAAATTAATTTTAATAATAAAACAGTATCACTAAAATAGTCCGTCAGGTTTCGATCTATAAATAATAGCAAAATTTCTAAGTAACTTGCTGCTTCACGAAAATCTTCCCTGCTGTATATAGCCATCAATTCACTTTTCAATTTAACTTTATACAAAAATCCAAGTTTTCGTTACATTTTCAAAATCTTGAATGGGAAATTGTTTCTCATAGTCACTAAATTTATCGGGGCGAAATAGTTTCGATGCTAACAGGTATTCTCTAAACTCAAATCTGTCTTTAGTTTGGTTAATTAATATATCACACACTTCTTTTGTTTGTGCACAGAATAATATGTTATTATGGGATCGCCTTGTATTTTTTTTTTTTTTTCAGGCGAGTTTGAGGAATTAGTTGTACGGGTTTTTATAATTGCATCTTCAAAATTATTCAAATAACCTGCTTATTTTGACAGCATTCAATGATCAAGACTGAAATTCGTTAAAAAGGATTTCAGAATGAGGCATGACCTTGGCGAAAAACGCGAGCCAGTATTTAAAGTAATCGTTATTTCAATAACCCAATAACATTTGAGCCTGATTTTTTGTATTTTGTATTTGTATTTCCTGCAGTGTTAAAAATACATTCTAAGCGTTCCTTTAAAAGTTCAGCATGTTCAGAAACGGTTCGTATACTTCGCGTCTATATTGCATGCATGCACGAAAATCTCATAAGATACGTGTGGATATCTTCTGTTTCACGCGCCCGAGTCATCTCTTTCCAACACATGGTTAAACGCTCCTCTGATGTGTGCAATAAGAAAATTGAACTCCCTATGTATGTATTTAGAGTTGCAGATCTAATATCCCGTAGATAAATATGATAAATTCTAGGGCTGGCGAATCTCGCGACAACTAACAAGCTACAAGCGAGACTGTTAGACATCGGAACATTCTATGTATAATGATAATCAGTGGCGAAACGTCCATTAAGGCTGTAAAGCTAGCTAAATTGCACATCATTCCTCGCGTACTCCTCTCTCCCCTCACTGCACCGCGGATATCGATAAGGTCCGTTAAAACTCGTTAAGACGCTTCGTCACTGATAATAATATAATGTATAGTAAACAGCCAATAGGTATTCTTAGGAATTTTTAAGGGAGCACACTGCACCGATGCACATACAATAGAACCACCACTGGTTATTAGTTTTACTTTTTCGAAGATTTAAATCATAGTACCTACTGCTCATCAATAATAGAAAAAAGTGTGAGATTTCTCTGTGTATATCTAGGGGAAAGAGTGGTGGCAGCTTTCGGCTATTTACTTAGACCAGGCTATTTACTGCGCACCTCGTGGGAGGTCCGATATCGCAGTTCCTGGTCCCTCCTTGACGAGCGGTACGTGATATCATAATGAAGTTATTTCAATTAACGTTTAACAAATTAGAATGCAGGGGCGTAGCGTGAGAAAATAATCTAGGAATGTGATAAAAATGTTATAAGGGGAAGAGGTAAAGTCAGATGTATGGTAGGCCACATGAAAATGGTAAAAATAAAAAAAGACACTAACCTAAAATGATTACGCCGGGGTATATTATATCCTAATTTTTAGAATGAAGATCACTTTTTCGGTTTTGTTTGTCCAGCGTAAACGTCTATGACTGTTTCTTCAAATGTTGGAGACGATCTCATATCTTCTAACAAGGCACATTCAATATCTATTAATGCTAAAGCTGACAGTCTTTCTTGCTTTTGAAAATTTCGCAAATAAGCATTTATTATCTTTAAACATGGAAATGATCTTTCCGCGGAATTACTTGTGGTAGGAATAGTCAAAATTAAACGATACAATTTTGACGACATAATACACTGATGAAGCTCAAACACCGTGCTCTTTTTCATCACTGTAAATGGATTACCATAAATCACTGAAAGTTCACTTTTTAAACGATTTGCGTCAAAGAATGTTCCATATGTATCTACTAAAGAAGAAAAAAGTTCGTCAGGAAAACGTTCCACGAATGAAGTAAGTTGTGTGGAATCTAGATTTAATTATTTCAGTTTAGAAATTTCATTAAACCATTCACTAATGTTCAAAGTAATAACGTCCAAAATTTCATAAAACAATCGTGCGATGGTACTTTTCTTATCTTCTTCAGGAATTAAATCCAAACGCATTATTTTACTTGGTGGTTGATTTTCTAACACAAATCTGTCCATACGGTCCCAAATGTCACTAAACTCGTTTCTCATTTTTTGAATATGTGATTTGAAATCGGCGATCTTTTTATTACAGTAACTAATATCTGATATTCTTGTCTGTAGAATTTTAAACAGACTCCGGAAATAACGACAACACCCACTCGAGGTTCCACTGTTGATTGCGTAAGATCACTGACCTTTTCGCCCATCTAACGCGTAGCTTTGATGTAACGTGGAACATCGCATTTCAGCACTGCAGCAAGTTACGCGGCAGTCCAATAATTTCGGGCGCCTTCACGACCGATATGAAATAAAAAAGTTGATGGTAAATAATTTAGGTTTGCGGTCGATTTAAAATACTTAAAAAATTGTACTAATGAAATAAATCGATTAGACTTTTAAATAACACTAATTTGCCAATTTTTTAAGGGATGCGACACATCACTCGCATCCATGTACGCTACGCCCCTGTTAGAATGGTATTGTCGGAAAAAATATGAATACATAACAGAAAGGGACAACAATGCCAAATGCACTGAAGACGGTGTTAACGAATAAGTTTAGAAACTTAACTTAACTTCGGTAATTAGAGGTGAAATTAAATAGTAAGAATTTAAATTCAGTAGCGTGCAGAATTTCCTCTAGCTCTTATCACTGCTTCCATTCGTCTGAGTACGACATTGACATTGAAATGTTGAATGAATGTTCTAAGGAATAATCTCCCATTCGACAAGAACCATTAGTTCGAGTTTTCTAAGAATCAAAGGAGCAGGTATGTGGCGCCTAACTGACCGTTTCAATGCGTCCCATAGATGCTCTATAGGGTTCATATCTGGGATTCTTGGTGGTAAGTCATAGTTGGAATATTCACAAATCGAAGATAGTCCAATACCATTTTAGCAACGCGGAACCAGGTGTTAACGTGTACAAAAATTAAATTGTCCCCGACAAACGGGGTAAATGGCATCACATGTTCTTCTGCGATGTTTTCTACATAGAAATATGTATTCATGAAGCTTCCCCATAAGGAAATCAAACCCCTGCGACCATTGAAACTAATTCATCTGAACATTATTGATCCACCAAAAAATGAGATCCTCGGAGATATATTGTAGGCAGCAGACCCCTTACCTGGTTTCCACCAAACTCGCAGACGTCTATCTGGTGAATTAAGTCACTCTTGTTCCGACTGAAAACAAAGCTCGCTTCCAGTCGTCAATGGTCCAATTTACGTGTTCTTGCAAAACGCAGTCTATTAATTCTATGTTCTCTGGTGGGCAGTGATGTAATAGCTGATCTTCTAGTATATAATCCTCCTTCATTAAGCCTTCTCCTGACGGTTTGTCCAGAAATTACTACATTTCGAGTTACTGTTAGAGCTCTGCTTAACTCTAAACTGGTAGAATGTGTTTCTTAAGACGATTTGCATAATGTAGACTTCTTACGCATTGTCTTGGGGTTCTACGGTAACTTCCAAGTGACAATATGAAAGAGGATCAATATGCAGAGTTTCTAACTTCCCTAGGTAATAGATTCCTAGCAAGGGAGACTACAATGCAAATCATCATAGATGGGGTTGTAGACTAATAATTACTACAAAAGGCCGAGAACTTTTTAGATGCATGGACAAAAATAAATCAAACACTCTATCCACTGGTAACTGGCCTAACGACAAAAATACAATCCCAGATACCGTTGACTTTTGTATTACTGAAGGTATTCTCTTAAGGGAGTTCAAAAATGATAAAATGCAATGAAAATTTTCATCCATAACATATTCTTCAGCTTAAAATAGGGAATAGTCAAGTAAATAGTTCAATTTAGTATAATGTTTTATTGAAAAACACGATGAGTGTAAATAGTTAACAATAATATACCTGTTTACATCTGACAACTTAGAAGTTGCGGCTGATTGAGCCCTGGCACCATTTTCTTTTTAAATTCCTCGCATAATTTTCTTTCAACTAACGTTTAATTAACTTAAAAAATGACTCCCGCGTTACTTGCTGCAATGCTGAAATGCGATGCTCCACGTTACAACCAAGCTACGCGTTAGATGGGCGAAAAGGTCAGTGATCTTACGCAGCCAACAGTGGAAATAAGTCAAGTGGGTGTTGTTATTTCCGAACTCAGTTATACGATTATGTGAACGCATCTTGGCGACTGTCGCCATAATATAAGGAAGATTTGGAGGCGCTGTTTCAGGTAATTGTGGAGAATGAAAACGAGGAATGGGATCGAGAAACCGTTATTTGTGCTAGAGGCCTTTTAACTTTAATGCGCGAATTTGATTTTAATTTTTTCTAAGCAGTGTTTTCTGCAATATTCCCACATCCCGAGAGTCTGTTTAAAATTCTACAGACAAAAATATCAGATATTAGTTACTGCAATAAAAATATCGTCGACTTCAAATCATATATTCAAAAAATGAGAAACGAGTTTAGTAACATTTTGGACCGTATGGACAGATTTGTGTTAAAAAATCAACCACCAAGTAAAAGAATGTGTTTGGATTTAATCCTGAGGAAGATAAGAAAAACACATACGCACGATTATTTTATGAAATTTTTGACGTTATTACTTTGAACATTAGTGAACGGTTTAGTGAAATTTCTAAACTGAATTTCTTAAATCTAGATTCCACACAATTTACTTCATTCGTGAAATGTTTTCCTGACGAACCATTTTCTTCTTTAGTAGATATATATGGAACATTCATTGACGCAAATCGTTTAAAAAGTGAACTTTCAATGATTTATAGTGATCCCGATATGAAAAAAAGCACTGTGTTTGAGCTTCAAAAATATATTATATCCCTTTGATTATCTTCTGTTTTCCCGGGGTCATCACAATTTATTGTTTAATTTTGACTATTCCTACCACGAGCAGTTCTGCGGAAAGATTATTTTCATGTTTAAAAGAGAATAAAGACTTACCTGCGAAATTCTCAAAAGTAAGAAAGTCTGTCAGCTTTAGCATCAATAAATAATGAAAGTGCCTTGTTAGAAGATATGAGATCGTCTCCAACATTTGAAGAAACAGTGATAGACGTTTTCGCTGGACAAACAGAAGCTGAAGAATTGATCTTCATTTTAAAAATTAGACTGTATATCTCTTCATAATCATTTTAGGTTAGTGTCTTTTTTTATTTTTACCATTTTCATATGGCCTACCATACATCTGATTATACCTCTTCCCCTTATACAATTTTTATCACATCCTTAGATTCTTTTCTCACGTTACGCCCCTGGTAAAAACATCCAATGCGACTACGTCCAATAACCACGTCCGATAACATCGCAACTATCTCTGAAGTATAACTTAAACTCAGTCGAAGCAAAGAATCGCACCAACCAAGTGCCAATTCGCGTACCGCGTGACATTCCTCTCAAACACAACAAGCTATTTTTCACGCAACACTCACTCTAGCAAAAAATAATGCAACATGTAACCTGTTGGCTGTATCGCCGACTTCTTCTCGAGCTTGTCTATAATCCTCACGATCTCACGATGGGCAATCGGGTTCATTGTAGCCATACATCTGATCGCGAAGAAGCACCGGAGTATGCACTGAAGCACTTTGTTCACCACCGCACTGCACCACCGGGTAGCGAGCATGGGCTTGACCTTCACGGGACCGTTTGGAGGGTGGCACGCGTCGCACGAAGACGTCTCATGGCACTGGGAACGCGGAATCTGGAAGTCGAAGCTAGAACACGCGGACGCGATGATCGCGAGGTGCGAAATTCGACTGATACGTGAACGCGGGATATAAATATATGCCGCTGGTGTCGGGAGGCTATTTTCGATCCCGCGTTGTTTATGTCTTTGATTTGGAACTGAAACGTGGTCAATACTAAGCGTTTACGTGCCGCCGACACGTAAATCCTCTTAATTTTTCTTAACCGGCAGCGCTCTTTCAGATAGCGTCACGCCGGCGATGCTCCTCTGGGGAGTACAATCTAAGACGAAAACGTACACGTATTCGGTAAAAAATAATGATTTTTGGTATGGCGAAACTAAAAAGCAACCTATTTCGACAATCCACAACAGCGTCGAACTTAGGTGGGCTATTATTACTAAAGGTCCCCATTCACTAACAGTTTAACTGCAGGCCAATCCTTGCGACGAAGAACTGTAGGCTGAAATCTTATAGCACCACACATATAAACGATTACAGCCCAGTGGCGGCTGGTGGTCGAAAGCATAGGGTGTTCACAAAATCAAGAACACGCAAATTTTTATCGTACTATCATAAAAATACTCACATGGAGTAGGAATTCATTATTTTTTGTTTGTACAGTCACTGTTCACCTAATGTCTAAACTGTATTACATTGTTTGAACGTAAAGTCAATTCTTCTATTCTTGCTCTCAGCAAACTTAGTTATAACAGCTTCGTTGAAGTCTGGCAAACCTTGTATCAATTATTTTTCTGAATATACAACATTGCGAAGGCCATCGTCAGCTTTTCTTGATTCATAGAACTCCGGAAAAATGTTTTTACTCGCTTCAGTGTTGAACAACTTCGTTCTGCTTCAGCTGTGGTTATTGGTATAGTAACAATTACTTGTAAGAGAGAAAAGGTGGCAGAAAATATATCTTGAAGATTATTATCTGTTATGAATTTCAACAGATGAATAGCACCACTCATATTCCTAAAATTAGGTCTACTATAAATTAGTTCTAACTCTGTCTGCAGACGAATTTTATCTAAAAATGGATATGCCTCCACTGTAGCTTCTAAATGCTGCAATGGAAAACTCTTCTCCAATTGCGAAAATCTATCTGACGCAAAAGATACAGATGCATTTAAATGTTTACTAAAAGAAAACCGTTCAAGTTGCATGGGTAATTATAGTATCACAAATTTACTTGGCTGCTACAGTTTTTGAGATATATGGATTTTCATTTATACGGCGTCTCTTAGTCTGAATGGCATACTCAGAAATTTCACTTTCAATTGTCTATATTATTTCTTTCCTTTTTAATAGAATCCTCAAAACATGTTATGACTGCGTGTGTTTGTACTGGATCCGTCGCTGATTGTTGTAGTTGACTATACAAAATATCAGCATGCGACATTATGCGATGATATACTGTTAACCAAAACACAAACTTTGAATCCTCCAACATACAACAAATAGCAGTTGCCTGATTAATTGTTAAGTTTGTCTTGAAGTTGCTTTTATTTTTTCCATACATTCTATCAACAATTCGCCGCGATATTCATATACCGTACTTATTGTTCGGCTCTTAAAATTCCATCTGATGGCAGAAGATCGGGGATCTCTTTGACCAGCAATTTCCTCTAAAATTGCCACTCGTTGCAGAGAATGAGAAAAAAGTTAGTAATGTCACTTAAATTTGAAAGAAAACACACGCACTTCTTGATTCTGGCTTGTTGCTTGAGATAAAACCAAGTTTAGTTGATGGGCGTAACAGTGAACATAAAAGGCATATTTGTAATCATTTTGAATAAAAGTTTGAACACTTGAATGACGTTCACTTATTACACTTGCGCCATCGTAACTTTGTGAAACTTTTTCTGGTTTCTATCACTTGTTTTAAAATAGTTTTTATGCATTCTGATAAACTAACCGCATCATGATCAGGAGGATTAATAAAATACCAAAACCGTTTAACTGGGGTGCCGTCTGGTAGAATGTATCTAAATACTATAGTCATCTGATAATGATTTGCTTCATCCGTAGTTTTATCAGAAATAACAGCGACATATTCAGATTTCAAAATTTCTTTCTTGATATGTTCTTGAGCAACCACTAACATGCAATCTAACAAGTCATTCTGAATTGTTTTTGAAGTGTCTTTAAAAACAACAGATTTTTCAAAATGACCTTTCAATGCTGTATCTAATTCGTCACTGAAATTTATTGAACGTCTGAAAAATTCCGGGATTTGAATAATCTTCTTTTTCATAATGACCTCGAAGTGCTAGTTTAAAAGCTTCGCAAAACTTTATGCAATCGATAATTTTTGAAAGAACATACCGATTCTTTGCTACCTGTTCATTTTGTTGTTGAATATTGCGTCTGTATGCACTGTCGAATTGCTGCCGAATGTTTACTTTTCCCAACAGTTTCAAATCCAATTGAGCTTGGGTATTCTCAAATTTTTTTATTTTTTGTGCCAAATGATTCAGGTCTGTTACTCCATTTCTTGATCAGGACGATTCAACGCTGCGACCGAATAACAAGCAGGGGAAGCAAAATAAACTATTAGTTATACTGCACCCACAAATCTAATCATTTTTTTTCATACATTTTCTTTTTAAACTTTCTGTTAAAATCTCTAGATTTGGATATCGTAATCTGCGTCAAATTAAGTTCCGGTTTTGGTCTGCCCGCATTTTTGATTTCAATTTTTTGCTCATAACTCAAAGAATTAAAATTTTCCTTCAAATATTGTGCAGTAAAACTCTTCATATCCATAATGGTTAATTAAATTTTAGTTATGGTCCATATGTACTTATATCGATATTTATTTAATGCCGTAATAACGTAAGAGTACTACATATTCACAGCACAATCTAGCCTCTAGTTCACACCAAACTTGTGCTCAATTTCATCGGAAATATTGTATAACCTCCGCCACCCGCCAAGTCGAAAATGCCCACAAACTCGACGTAAATCACGCCCATCTGTAGCACGTGCTCCGTCATTGTTACCATGACAACGAGACATACAATATAACAAACCGAGTCCCAAATAAAATAAATATGCGGCGCGCTGCATTCCACAAATTCAAATAATAACACTAATAAAATAACGTTTAGATATTTGTATTAGGGTCTCGTAATAGATTTTATTTATGAATACAAAGTATATTTTACATTTATTGTAATATTTGAATTCTAATTTGCTTTGGGGGTTCACGTGCTCATGTGCTCTTATGCAGAAACCGCAACTGTTACGGCCTGCAGGCCATAAGCCTCTACAGGCCATGGACTGTCAATTTCTCACACACACACACACGCAGCTCGTGATCCTCAGTCTGGAGGACTGCAGTTCATCAAAATATGGACTGTTATAAGGTCGGCTTTAGCTAGGGTCGGCTTTAGGGTAGAGTCTTATTCCTAGCTATTATGGGTCGCATTTTGCGGAGGAAACGTGCAGTTATAATATTGAATTTATGGCTATTAAACATTACATCTTGATCACGACTGGAAAGGAGGTTTTGAATGAAGCAATGGCTTCAAGAAAGAGGAACTCGCCCTCACATGAGTTAATTGCATGAAGTACGGCAATAGCATAAGGACGATTTACTTAATTACTTATAGTTTCTATGAATTGTTCATTTTAGTTGACGCATTAACAGCAAACTTAACCTAAAAAATTCGGAAAGTTGAAAAAAACGGTTTCTCGCAAATAAAAAAAAACTGAGGCTCGTAAAGAAAAAATTTAAACGAGAAAGTTGTAGGTATTAAAAGAACCTATCGATTCGTATTTTTAAATATACCGATTGCAATATTACTTTTCGAGGTACGTCGAAAAAACCGTCAAAAGTCCGACTATTTTTGTTTTCGCCGTGTCTCTTGGAAGTTAAGGTCTAGAAAACTGTTACTTGGTGTAAATGTAGCCATTTGCGAGCCAAAGTAGTAGCTTTTTTTAAAAGTTAAAAAAGATTTCAAATTTTTCGAGATATATCGATTTTTCGAAAAAAAGGTAGTCTCGTAAATCGGCACCTGTTGCTTGACGGATGGTCCTAGAAAAACGAATCGGAGCTTATTTTTTCGTGAAGAGTTGTACTTGCATAGTAATAAAAAATGGTAACGATTTTTTTTATTTTAATGCTTCAAAAACGACTTTGAAAAAATTAAAAAAATTTTGGCCCCGTTTTTCTTTAATAATTTTTTCGATTTTAATTTCTCAATAATGTCTACTACAGATATCGATTGCTTTCACTTTTACGCGAATTTAAAAAAAATGTTGCTCTACGACCTTCTGGAGCCGAGATAATTTTTTTTTTCAAAAAATTCCAGAGGACGCGCGCTATTTACGTGCTACAGCGTCCATTTTTACGGAGAATAAAGTTGAATACTTATATTTTCAATAAGAATAATAGTGTACTTCATTTCATCCAGTTTTATCATTAATAACAAGTATCGATGCGAAGCGCTTTCTCAATTTTTAAAAAAGCTACTTTTTTGGCTCGCCAAGGCCTACTTTTACACCAAATAAAAATTTTGTAAACCTTAACTTGGAAGAGATACGGCGAAAACAAAAATGCTCGGATTTTTTATGGTTCTTTCGATATATCTCGAAAAGTAATATGGCAATCGATATATTTAAAAATACGAATCGATAGGTTTTGCTCTGCTCTATTTTGCTAAGTAATAGTAAATCCTACTTCTTCAACAACTCAAGTTGCATCAACCTGTGAAGTCAGTCAAAGTACAGTGCACAGGGTGTTGAAAAAAACAAATTTCACCTATACAAATTAAAAATGGTTCATCAACTCTCAGACGACGATCCAGACCGAAGACTGAAATTTTGTGAAAATATGGAGACTAAAATTAACCAACAGCCAGATTATGTCAAAACAATTTGTTTTAGTGACGAAAGTACTTTCTATCTAAATGGAAATGTAAATACACAAAACGTGAGATATTGGAGTGACGCAAATCCTCACATGTTTCGTTAAACACATACTCAGTATCCCGAGAAGGTCAATGTTTGGGCAGGTATACTGGGAAATTTTTTTTTAAATACCAACTTAACCGGTGAGGTGTTACTGCAGATATTGCAAAATGCAATAGAACCGTTAATCCTTGAAATTTTGGAAGATAATCAAGATGAATTCGACATTTTGGAAATAACATTCCAACAGGATGGTGCTCCTCCACACTATTACGGTGCAGTAAGACGGTATTTGGATGAAGAATATCCTGGTAGATGGATTGGACGACGAGGTTCAATGGAATGGCCGCCTCGATCACCGGACCTCACACCTTTAGATTTTTTTCTGTGGGGGTATCTTAAATCGAAGGTTTACGCCACTCAGCCTGACAATATTGATGTTTTAAAACAACGTATTGTTACAGAATGTAGGGCTATTTCCGCAGACACATTTGAAAAAGTACGAGAAGAGTTTCGCAATAGGATGTTTTACTGTCACGAAGTAGATGGAGCTCACTTCGAACAATTACTATAAGTAGGTACTGATTCTTGAATCTGTAATTAAAATTATTATGCAAGTTTACTGATTACTGATTTAATCCATCAAAACTACCATAAATACAAACAATATTAGTATCATTGATTACGTTTTTTCGATACCTTTTAAAAGAGGTGTCGCTTGCCATAGGGTTCCATTTAAAATTATTGGTCACAATGGCCTTGTAACATCATCTTTGACGCATACGTCATCTATCATCACTAGTAGGGAAGTTTACAACCCTTAATATTCAGTTAAAAAGATAAGAGGGGGGGAGGGGACTTTTGAATAGCACTGTATATAGGTGTCTGCGTTAGAAAGATTTATTCAACTATTGTCAAAAATAGGGCGTCAATATTTAGCGACTGCCATCTACAAACAATACAACGTCAACATGCCGCCGTCAACAGTTCGACAACGAATAATTTGTGTACAACTGTTTTATGAAAGTGAGCGATAATTTACAGTTGCATTAAGAATATTTTTTGGGATCTCTACACTTACTTATTCTGGTTTTTATGGCATTATTATTAAAAATTAACACATTTGGGTGTTAAATTATTGGTTTATACTAAATACCGTTACCAACAATGTGACGTTTGTTTTTGTTTGGAACAAGCTGAAATGATGAAGAGGATTTATAATTCTTTACACTTAAAATTGGCAGTTAGTTATAACTTTTCTTAGTAATTCACGTCCAATATTTTCTACTTTTCCGCACTCCACTATAAGCGGAAAAGTAATGTAACCGTGTAAAGAAAAAATGAAAAAACAAATTTTGTTTTTGGGTTTATTTTTCGTTTTTCGGTCTAAAAACCACAAAAAAAAATAGTTTTTAAAAATGTTTCGCTGTGTGTGTGTGTCGTCGTTGTCGTCGGCATCTATTCTTGTTAGCACGATAACTCAACTAAATCGTATCGGATCGTACGGGTTTTGACTGGTTCTGATCGGGGACGTCATCTAAATGACACCTATTGACTTTGAGGTGGATAGCATACACCACCCCCTCCCTTGGGTCTATTTGAGAATTTTTTTTTGTTAGCACGATAACTCAACTAAACCGTGTCGGATCTATCGGGTTTTGACTGATTCTGATCGGGAACGTTTCCCAGACGACATCTATTAATTTTGAGGTGGATAGAACACACTCCATCGTGTCCATGGGTCATGAGAAAGTACGACGGTGGACTATTTGAGAAACTTTTTTTGTTAACACGATAACTCAACTAAGTCATGTCGGATCGATCGGCTTTTGACTGATTCGGACCGGGGATGTCTCCCAGACGATACCTATTGATTTTGAAGTGAATAGAACACACTCTACCATGTTCATGGGTCATGAAAAAGTACAATGGTGGACTATTTGAGAAATTTATTTGTTAGAACGATCACTCAATTAAATCGTGTAGGATCGATCGGGTTTCGACTGATTCTGATTAGGGACGTCTACCAGACGACATCTATTGATTTTGAGGTGGATAGGACACACCCCACCCTGTTTATGGGTCATGAGAAAGAACGAGGGTGAACTATTTGAAGAAAGTAAAACTGTCGCATAAAACATATATTCTGCATTTATGTGTTGGTTTATTTTTTCTCGGCCACTCAATTTCGAGATAGAGATGTTCTACGTGCGGAAAAGTCAGTTTTAAGGTTTAAAACTGTTCATTTTATTATCACTACAGTGCTAATTAATTTTTTTTTATTGTCACTAATGGCATAATGTGTAGTACTTAACTTAACTTATATTGTATTTCGTTCTTATATTGTAAAGTTAATAAAGACTGACATATATTTTATGTACTTCTCTTGTACTTCTATTATGGTAAAATAGGTATCACCTCTCATGATATTACGTGGACCATTTTCACTGTGAGTAACTGTATTTAGTTAAACACAAATATATCCAATTCTATACGACTCTATTTTGTTGTACAACGAATGCATACTTTTGCCCGTCATGTAGCACCGTCACTGGCTAGTCGAAGTCCATAAATAATATACGCTGGCTGGAAATTATTCCCGGGTATTTTACAGCCCGCCCTGGTAATAAACCGGCAAGAAAAATAAATCGTCCGCTTCAAACCGATCGATACGTTAAAGTTGGCCAGATTCTAAAACGGAGTCGATTTCATCGGCTTCTCTGATCAAACAATGAAACTCCGATGGGAACACGATGTTTATGTGTTTGTTTAGCTGGTAATCAAACGTAAAAATAACTGCGCTTTTAGTATCCCGATACTTATTATGATTTTCCACGGATAGGAGTATATATAAAAATAAGTGGGTATTACGACGGTGTTTAAGTTTACCGGTCATTTGTTGGATAACGGCGACGATGTTTCAACCACTAAACGAGATGATTAAAGTTGGGAGTTTCGTCTCGCTAATAGGAACGAGTTATGTACAGCTGAATTAGGATAAAAGTTCCAATCTGAGACGTTTTGACTCCGGTATAAATTTGATTCGAAGGCAGTACCTATACAATTACCAAAATAATTAGTAAAAATAAATAAACGCTAACCTAAAATGATTATGCCGAGGTATATAGTATATATCCCAATTTTTAAAATGAAAATGAATTCTTGGGTTTTTGTTTGTCCAGCGAAAACGTCTATCACTGTTTCTTCAAATGTTGGAGACGATCTCATATCTTCTAATAAGGCACTTTCAATATTTATTAATGCTAAAGCTGACAATCTTTCTTGCTTTTGAAAATTTCACAAATTTTGAAAATACAGGCTTCACTTTGTTGAAACCACCGTAAACGTAGAAAAATACATAGTCATTTTAAATCAGTGCCTTTTTCCATAAATCGAGTCTGCAATTAGTTAATCGGGAATTTATTTTTCAACAAGATGGCGCGGCTTGCCATACAGCCAGAAGTGTGAAATCCTGAATGTTGGAAAACGATACTTCCGTCCTAAGTTGGCTCTCGAGTAGCCCTGATCTTTCTCCGATCGAGACATTATGGCATCGAATGAAAAGAGAATTGCGTAATCGTCCGGCTAGTCTCCAAGAATATGGGAAACTTTTTCTTTAGAAGATTGTAAACGCCTCAGTCGTTTCCTTGATCGGTTTTGCTGTAGGTGATGGCGCATTATCATGGGGCAATATCACTTTGTGTTTCTTTTTTGATATTCTGGTCGTTTTTCATGCAAAGATTGATTCAAATCGATCATTTGTTGTCAGTAGCGTTCAGTATTAACGGTTTGAGCAGGTCAGGTTGAGCGGTCAGGTTTTAGCAGCTCATAATAAATCACACTTTTCTGATCCCACCAAATACAGAGCATTGTCTTCCGTTCATAGCGATTTGGTCTTGTAGTCGATGTCGATGGTTCGCCTGGAGTTACCCATGATCTTTTACACTTAGGATTCTCGATATAGATTCACTTTTCATCGCCAGTTACAATTCCATGCAGAAAGGACTTTCCTTTGTACCTAGCTAGCAGCAAATGGTTTTTCGGTTTCCCTGCTGTCTTTCATTCAGCTCATGTGGAACCCATTTTCCCATCTTCTGGATCTTTCCCATGGCTTTCAGGCATATGGAGACTCCTTCTCGTGTCACAATTAATTGATTCGCGTGTTCTTGTTGCATTTGAGCGTCATTCTCATCCAACGATGCTTGAAGTTCGCTATTTTCAGACTTTTTCGGTGGTCTTCCACGTTCTTCATTTCTCACGTCAAAATTGCCACTTTTTAATTGTTTAAACCACTCAGAGCACTGTGATTTACCAAGAGCATGCTCACCGTAGGCTTCGACAGGCATTCGATGCGATTCTGCAGTAGTTTTCTTCAAATGGTAACAGAACATCAATGCTATCCGCAAATCGTAGTTTCCAGGCACAAAATTCGACATGTTCAACGTTATTAGAAACGATGTTGCTGTATGAAACTTGTATTGTTGTGAGATAAAAACCTTTATCAGATGTCGAAACAAGAAAATGGCGCCAAAAACGCCATTAACTGCATTAGCAGCTAGGCCATCTATGGGCAAATTCCGGCTTCAGATTTACACACCTGGTAAATACACACAAAACATATAAACATAATATAATATACGCAAGATAAACGAAATTAAAACATAATTTTACTTTCCACCACTATCCTACAAAATAATCCATTCGCTTTTCACGAATAATTATCCGATTCCCGCAATCCACCCTTTAATTTCGTTATTACGTGACCTCCTTTTCATTTCCGAGAATGAAATGTGTGAAGTTTTTCTCGCAATCTATTTCTCTATCTCCGAAAAAACGATAATAAATCATAAACATAACCAAAACGCGAGACTGGGTCAGGGGGTCGACACAATAGAAAAAAAATGAATACAGGACGAGTGAAAACTGTTTTTTTTTCATTTGGGTTATAGCCTGTCCTTTGAGGGAGGGTAAAAGAAAGAAATAGAGAGAGAGAGAGAGAGAGAGAGAGAGAGTGGGTAAAATATGTATATTGTACATATGTGATGGATTTGATGGGTATTGGATATTTTGGTATGTAAATCAATATCGGCGTTTTAAAGTCCTCACGCTGTTTCATAGTAAAATAGAATTAACAGTTTTATTAGTTAATAATACTCGTAATAATAAATTTATTAACAATTTTAGATACAGGATGCAAATATACTCACGCCAAATGGACTTCCCAATGAAAAATACTACTTTGCAAGAGGTCAAAGATGTTATAAAGAACAGCGGCGGCCGGTGTAATTCTTGTCTGGGGGTGCAATCGATAAAATCCATTCGAGGTTATTTATGTAAGCTACGTCGCGCCCTAAGTGCTGCCCGTGTGTCAAGAAGATGCTGACACAAGCAGGACCACGACGGCAAGGGCAACGCGGACTAAGAGGAGGCAGTCAGGGGATATACGAAACGTCACAAAGTGTTGCCCGATTGATTTTCGCGGTCTGATGGCTATTTTAGCGTTGTGTGTACATATACATATATAATATCTACCCGTATTAAACGTATATGTTGAATTGAAGCCACCGTGTGTCTTTTATTTATATAAAAAAATCATTCGTCTGTTCTTGGAATTCGCAAAAACGTCAATTATGAGATCATTAAAATCCAGATTTTAATAATCTGGAATCGCTGCAATTAGCACTTTCTCCATACTTATCATGCAAAGTGAATTTAGTCTGTCATTGTATTTCTCGAAAAGTTTTTAATTCTTTTAAGCGTCTAAAAACCGCGTTCACTCTCAACGCTTGTCATGGGTATGGTACAAATTAATTTTAAAAATAAAACAGTATCACTAAATCAGTCCGTCAGGTTTCGATCTATAAATAATTGCAAAATTGCTAAGCAACTTACTGCTTCACGAAAATCTTCCCTGCTGTATATAACCGTAAATTTACTTTTCAATTTCCCTTTGTCGAAAAATCCATAAGTTTTCGTTACATTTTCAAAATCTTGAATGGGGAATTGTTTCTCATAGTCACTAAATCTATTGGGGAAAAATAGTTTCGACGCTAACAGGTGTTCTCTAAACTCAAATCTGTTTTTAGTTTGGGTAATTAATATATCACACACTTCCTTAGTTTGTGGAGAAAATGATATATCATTATGGGAACGTATTGTTCTTTTTTTTCAGACGAATTTGAGGAATTAATTGTCCGGATTTTTATAATTGCGTCTTCAAAATTATTCAAATAACTGCTCATCTTGACAGCATCTAGTGATCGAGACTGAAACCCTTTAAAAAGGATTTCACAATGAGGCATGACCTTGGCGAAAAACGCGAGCCAGTATTTAAAGTTATCGTTATTCAAATAATCCAATAACATTTGAGTCTGACTTTTTGTATTATAATCATTTCCCGCAGTATCAAAAATACATTCTAAGCATTCTTTTAAAAGTTCAGCATTTTCAGAAACGGTCCGTTATATATTCCACCGAATATGCCTCCATTGTGATCTCTTCCCCCTCGCTGTGGTTATAAATATACAAACAACACGTGACCACGTAAACAGCCCAGATTCAACAGACAATACAATGCTATACAATACAAGACAATATAATAGACAACCTGATGCAATACACTTGCATCAAAGATTACAGAATAAACTTTGCTTTGCGTGGCCGTACAATGCACGCAAATCTTATATACATGCGTATATAAATCTCCTGTTTCACGCGCTCGAGCCCTCTCTTTCTAATACACGATTAAACGATCCTCTGATATGTGCTATATGAAAACTGAACGCGCTATGTATTTAGAGTTGCAGATAGAGGTAGAATATCCCGTAGATAAATCTGATGAATTCTAGGGCTGGCGACTCTCGCGACATCTAACAAGCTATAAGCGAGACTGTTAGATATCGGAACATTCTATGTATAATGATAATGTAATGTATAGTAAATACCTAATAGGTAC
This sequence comes from Rosalia funebris, assembly GCA_037954035.1. Lineage (NCBI taxonomy): Eukaryota > Metazoa > Arthropoda > Insecta > Coleoptera > Cerambycidae > Rosalia > Rosalia funebris. Next base: position 3,478,851 of record JAZFAV010000019.1, on the reverse strand, counting down.
TTTTAGGAATTTTTAAGGGAGCTCACTGCACAAATTCACCTACAATAAAACCGCCACTGATAAAGAATGTAAATAAATTGATCCCAAAACCAGGAAAACCCGTGAATAAGTTTCTTCCTGCAGGTTCATTAGTTTCCTCTCAATAATATCTGAGATGACGGAAAAAAAATTATTATAAAAAAAATTAAAATGATACCAAAACCAAAAACTAATACCAGATCACCAACTTGATTTCAGACATTATAATGCAACAATTGAACAAAATCATCTATTGGTTAATAAAATCAATCAAGATATGGACAGAAACATATATTGTTCAGCTGTTTTTCTAAATATTACACAGGGGTTCGATAGAGTGTGGCATACAGCACTACTTCAAAAAATTACATAAAATAGTACTCCCCGATTAGATACACTAGGCACAAAAATTAAGGGATGTAAAGAAATTCTAAATTTTTAGGGGTTTTCAAAGGACTGCAACTTCGAGAAAAATAGTTGTAGAATGTAGTTTCTAGTTTTCTGATCTTGTTTAATCGTGGCCGCCATTCGCTCACTGAGTCGTGACGGTCGTCCAAAATCAGTTGTGTCAGAAAACATTGATGCTGTGCAAAAACTGATAATGTAAGATCGTCATGTGACATACTGTGAGATTGAGGCAACCTTAGGCATTAGTTCGACTAGCATATATAAAATGTTGCATGATCATTTAGCTGTAGAAAGGGTTTGTTCTCGTTGCATCCCATATAATTTGAAAAAATCTCAAAAAGATGCTCCTGTTGATTGGTGCAAACACATGCTCAAAAAATACAATGGCGGTGTTTCAAAAGACGTATATAACATTGTAATAGGCGACGAGTTATAGATCTATGCGTATGAACGGGAAAGTAAACAGCAGTCGACTGTGTGAGTGTTTCAAGATGAACCAAATCCAACAAAAGTAATTCGCGCTCGAAACACTTCGAAACAGATGGTCGTCTATCGTTTCGGAAAAACTGGTCATGTGGAAACAGTGTCTTTAGAGGAACGTAAAGCGGTCAATTCTGAGTGGTACACAACCATTTATTTGCCGGAAGTCTTCGGTGAAATAAGGAAAACAAACAAGCGCTGTCGGGATCAGTCTTCATCATGACAATGCGAGCTTTCGCACATCTCGTCTAACACCCGAATGTTTGAACACTCAAAAAATCGAATTAATGGATCATCCGCCGTACAGTCCTGACTTGCTACCCAATGACTTCTTTTTGTTCCCGAACGTAAAAAATAAATTACGTGGACAACGATTTTCGTCGGTAGAAAAAACCGTTGAAGAATTCGAAAACCATGTTCTGGAGATATCTCAAGCGGAATAGAAATAATGCTTTGACGAATGGTTCGAACGCATGTAAAAGTGTATAGGTCATGAAGAAGAATATCTTCAAAAAGATAAAGTAATTTTCAATGACAAATTAATGTTTTTTTTTATTATTATTATTAAGCTCAAAATATATATAGTGTCCCTCGTACCACCAGGAAAAAACCTGAGATTACGTCGTTCTATTTATACTGATGATTATCATCATCATCAACATTGGTGCTAGGGCCCTGCAAGGGCCTAGACCTTCTCAAGCGTCCTCCGCCATTCCTGACGATTTTGTGCTCCTGCTCTCCAGTTGGGGGCACCGATACTTCTGGCATCCTGTGTTACACCATCGGCCCATCTAAGCTTTGGCCTACCTCTCTTCCTGCTTCCTACAGGTTCTATGCTAAGCACTTTTTTAATGGGGTTCGCTTCACTGGCTCGGGCCATGTCCTGCCCAGCGCAGTCTGTTTAGTTTGGCCGCTGGCTGTGACAATATCTCTTCCCTTCGCTTTGTTTTTATACAGGTCATATAGCTCGAAATTATACCTGCGCCTCCATGGCCCATTTTCGCATACGGCCCCGAAAATTTTTCGCAGTATTTTCCGCTCGAAATAAAGTAGGGAGGTTTCGTCGGCCTTTGAGATGGTCCACGCTTCTGATCCATATAACAGTACAGGGATTACTAGGGTCTTGTATATTCTCAGCTTTGTTGTTTGTGACAGTTGCTTATTGGAGAAATGCCTGGAAAGGCTATAGTAACATCTGTTTGCCGTTACTATGCGCCGTTTAATTTCTCCCGAGATATTATTGTTTGGATCGACTTGAGTACCTAGATAGGTGAATTCCCTGACTGCTTCAAAGTTGTGATTACCAGTTACTATGTTTTGTCCTGCGTTACCAGCTCTTGTCTGCAAAATAGTTGACATGTATTTTGTCTTTTCGTCGTTTGCCTGTAGTCACATGGCCCCCTCTGCGGTTGCTAGGTCTAACAAAGTTTCTGCAAACTTTCTTACCGTTCTTGTTATTACGTCGACATCGTCTGCATATGCCAAGGTCTGGACTAACTTAGTGAATATTGTTCCCCTAGTCTCCTAGATTGGCGCCTGTAATAATTTTCTCCAGGGCTATATTAAATAGCTGACACGCCAGTGCATCTCCCTGTCACAGCCCTTTGTGTATTTCGATTGCTTCCGATATGTCGCTCTAAATTTTAATTGCGGACGTGGTGTCAACCATGGTTATTTTAGTCAGACATATTAGCTTCTTTGGTATTCCGAGGTCGTTCATGACTTCGTAGAGTTTCGGCCTAATGATGTTATCATACGCTGCTTCAAAATCTATAAAAACGTGATGCATATCAATGTTAAATTCTCTAGACTTCTCTAGGATTTGTTGCAGAGTGAATATTTGGTATGTGGTTGAATGACCTGGTCTAAACCCTGACTGCTATTCCCCGATGTGGGCTTCGATGAATGGTTTCAGTCTTTCATTTAGGATGTTAGACAATCTTGTATGACGTATTGAGGAGAGCTATTCCCCTATAGTTTTGGCAATCTAACTGATTCCCTTTTTATGCAGTGGGCATATGAGTCCTAACCTCCATTCTGCTGGCATGTGTTCATTTTCCCAGATTTTACAGATGATGTTATACATGTACTCAACTAGTTTTTTACCACCGTGTTTGAAGAGTTCTGTTGGGATGTTATCGCTGCCAAGGGACTTGTTATTATTCAGCTTTTTTATGGCCGCTGCCACTTCATTCATTTTTGGGGGTTCTACTTGTTCTTGGTTCAGGAACTCGAACTCTAAGAGTTCAGTTAGTTCACCTGCCAGCATCTCTTGAAAATGCTCTATCCATCTGGATAGGATATCTTTTTTATTGTTTATTAGGTTTCCTTCTTTGTCTCTACAGATATTAGTTCTTGGCTTGAAAATCTTTCTTGATGCGTTTAGTTCCTGATAGAATCTTCTGGTGTCATTCTGGTTTCGGGAGCTTTCAAGCTGATCTAATAGTTGGTCTTCTGTCTCCCGTTTCTTTCGCTTATGTACGCCTTTCTCTTCTACTTATAATAAACGATATTTAACAGAATAAATTATTTGAGGGAATAAACGTGGCTATTATAACAAACGACTTTAATATTAGTAAACGTTATTTATTATATAATAATTTTACTTGGATAGGAAACACTATAATTCTAACTTATTCTTGATGGGTTCCTGCTATTTATTTGTCGGCAGGAAATGTCGTTTAACAAGATTTATGAATATTCTTGTACAAGGGTAAATAATTAAGTAGTTGTTTCATACAGTTACCCCAAAAGTTTCCCACGAACTCATTTACAAGGAAAAGTTCTTCGAAAGTTAGAATTACGTTAGTCGCGTGGAAAGATGGGTTGGCTTCCCCTTTATGTTTACCCTTCGTTGTCCTTGGGTGACTTTAATATTATTTACTTCGTCGCATCGCATCTGAATAATTTTAAATTTAATTTAATGATAAATTTTCCAGAATCTAACAACTTGAAGCAATTTAAACCTGTGTTTAATATAAATGGTAGAATTTTAGATTTATACAATTCGGATCTTGAGTGTACTGTGTGGGGATACAATAAACCCCTAGTTGAAGATAGTCATCGCCCTTTTGCTTGATCTAAATGTATGTTCAAATAGCCACATTAGTTCAAATACTAGCTTAATAATTCTTGTTAATTGTAATAACAATACATACAATTTTAAGAAAGCGAATTTGCCTATGAACTAACTGAATTATGTATATAATACAGGGTAGGGCGCCCCAGGTATTGAAGGGTGACTATACAGGCTGTGGTGAAGATAGAGAGGTGGGGATGGTTTCGTTCTGTCCGATCACTCACCCTGTTTCAGTTCCCATGATAGTTTGGTCAGGTGTACACCGTGGCTTTGTTGTGCGGGCCTATTACGAAAACAACAGATCGGTGATTACTACGCAGAGAGCTTTTCGCCGACGTTTCAACATTCCTCGCGCGCGTTCTGTTTCTAATGCGAGAACAATTTGTGCCTGGATTGGAAATTTGGAGGAAACGGGAAGCACACGACCTCGAAGAACATCTCGAAGACAAGGAACGGTAAGAAGACCTGAAAATGTTGAGCGTGTGAGACAAGCGATAGAGCAATCGCGAATACGATCTGCTCGGAAACACTCTATTGCTTTGGAGATGTCAAATCGAAGTTTGAGGAGAATTCTTCATTATGACTTGCATTATCATTCTTACAAGATAATGTTAGCACAAGAGTTGAGTATGGCAGATTACGCAAACCGCAGATTCTTGTGTCAGCAAATGTTTGACCAGGTCCCAGCCACATCAACATTCATAAGCAGTGATGAGGTACATTTCCACCTGAGTGAAGCAGTAAACAAGTAAACTTTCGATACTGAGCCACAAACAACTCCCAACAGATTTATGAAACGCCTCTCCATTCCCTCAAAGTGACATTTTGGTGTGCCGTTAATGAGTATGGAGTAATTGTTCAATCTTTTTTTGAGGCGGAAGACGTGACTGTCACCGTTACGGCTGCTCGGTATGTGACTATGTTTAAAACATTCCCGCAGCCTACATTAGATGCTTTAACCGAAGAAGAAGACCTGGGTGGCCTTTGATTCCAGCAGGATGAAGCTACAGCCCATACTGCACGAATATCTATGGCTGCCTTGAGGGAAATGTTCTATCAACGTCTGATCTCTCTGAGGAGGGATATTGGTTCGTCGGCGCACTCGCCACATTTCAGCATTTTTTTCCTTTGGGGGTCATCATCATGAGGTCATCAGTCCTATGACTGGTTGGACGCTAACCTCCAGCTTCTCCTATCTTGTGCTAACCTACGCATTTCGCTAATTGTGCTACAACCTACATCCCTTACTATTTGTGAGCAGTAGTCTAATCTAGGCCTACCTCTGCCTTTCTTCACTCCTATTTCTGCCTCCAAATTTCGCGGACTATTCCCCCATGTCTCAGCAAGTGGCCTACCATTCTATCTCAACTTTTCTTTATGTTTTTCCACATACTTCTTTTCTCGCCGACTTTCTCTAATACTTCTTCATTTCTAACCCTATCAGTCCACGGTATTTTCATCATTCTTCGGTAACACCACATCTCAAAAGCTTCTAATTTCTTCCTACCTGCTTCCCCTACCGTCCAGGTTTCGCAACCGTATAGTGCCGTGCTCCATACATACGTTTTCAAAAATCTCTTCCTTGTTTCTAAGTTTATTACCCCCGAGCATAAAAGTGCTTTCTTTTTGTTAAAAGCTACTCGACCCTGCGCTATTCTTTGTTTTATATCTTTATCGCTTCTTCCATCCCAATTTATTTTGCTTCCTTAATAAGTGAAGTCTTTAACTTCATCCAATCTTTCATTATTAATTTGTACTTTCGTTTTTGCTCTGCTCTCGCGCCTTCTGCACACTAACTATGAGGGTGAATAGAAACAAAACTAAAGTTGTTTTTATTCACCCTCATTCCGTATTCCTCTGTCAACACTGCCTCCATTTCGTTCAACGCTGATTCTAATTCCTCCTTACTAGATGCTAATACTGCTATATCATCCGCGAATCTCAGCATTTTTAGTTTCTGTCCCTGTACTTTAATCCCGAAATCCACTCTATCTTTTACCACATTAATCGCCTCTTCGATGTACAGATTAAAAATTAGTGGTGATAGGGTACATCCTTGTCTTACTCCTTTTCTGATACCTACTTCTATTCTTTCCCCTTCTACTTCTATAACAGCAGTTTGCTCTTTGTATAGATTGTGTACTACTCTCCTATCTCTATACTTCCTTCCCGCGCTCTTTAGTATTTCGAACATTTTTTCTCATCTTACATTATTAAAAGCTTTTTCTAAATCTACAAATCCTATATAAGCGTTCTTTCCTTTTTCTATTGTTTTCTCTAGCATTACTCTTAGCGCCAGAATAGCTTCGCTAGTTCCCCTATTTCGCCTAAACCCGAATTGATCTTGCTGATATTTCCTCCGCTCTATTTTCCATCCTCTTCTGCACTCTTCTGATTAAGATTTTTGACGCGTGGGAAGTTAGGCTAATCGTTCTAAAGTTCTCGCACTTGTCGGCTCCTCTCTTTATCGGTATAGTAACGATAATGTTCCTCTTATAATCCTCCGGCATCTCGCCCGTTTCGTATATGTATTTTACCAGTTCAAATATCCTATTTACTACTTTCTGTCCCGCACATTTCAAATTTTCCGCCTGTATTTTATCTACACCCGGCGCTTTATTGTTCTTTAGCCCCCTTAGTGCTATTTCAAATTCCTTCCTCAATATAGGTTTTCCTACATCTTCCCTATCGATGCTAGATTCTTCCTCTAATATCTCTCCTAATTCCTGACCCTCGTATAAATTTCCTAAGTACTGCTTCCATCTATCCGCTTTCTCCTCTCTTCCGATCAGTATGTCCCCCGATTGACTCCTAACGTTTCTACTTATTGGTCCTATATCCCTGAAATTCCTCTTAATTATTTTGTAAGCCACATCGGTCTTACCTACTTGTAGCTTATCTTCTACTTCTTTGCATTTATCCTCTATCCATTGTTCTTTCGCTTTTCTACACTTTCTAATGATTTCCCACTTTATTGACTTATAAGTTTTCAGTCCTTCCTTGTCTCGTCTGTTTTTGTATCCTCGTCTCTTTTGTATTAAGTTTAAGATTTCGTCCGTTATCCAGGGCTTCCTAGCTTCCCTTATCTCGTCCTAAAACGTCCGTAGCCGCGGAATCTAGACTATTCTTGATATCCTCCCACTCAGTTTCTGCGTTCTTGATTTCGTCAGTACTCGCTTTATTTATTAATTGATCTGTTTTCTCCTGGATCTTATCTTTCATATTCTGATCCTTCAATATGTCTACATTTATACGTTTCTTATCCTTCCGGGTTTTCAGATTTTTGAACTTTAATCTAGCTTTCATGACTACCAAGTTGTGATCGCTGTCTACATCTGCTCCTGGATAACTCTTACAGTCTTTTACTTGATTTCTAAATCTCTTCCTAACCAGAATGTAGTCTATCTGATACCTGTCTATCCCTCCTGGCATTTTCCAAGTGTACCGCCTCCTAATGTGATTCTTGAACAATGTATTCGCGACTACCATCTTGTGCTTCTCACAGAATTCTATCAGTCTGCTACCTCTCTCGTTTCTGTTTCCTAATCCATAAGGACCTACAAATTCTCCTTCTTTCCCCTCACCTACGACTGCGTTAAAATCTCCCACTATTATTAAACCTTTGGGGGTACTTAAAGGAAAAAGTTTCTCTCCTTCAACAGAACAATTACAATTTTCTTCCAAAACGAAACTGGCATTACAAAACGGCGAGCGCTACAGATTGATGATAAGCAACTTCTTGTGGACTGAACTGGAGGATACCAATGACGTGACATGTCATTCCAACAAAACGGCGCTACGTGCCACACAGCGTATGCCACAATGCGAAGATGTGAACTGGCCACCGTGATCGTGCGATTTAACGCCTTTAGACTTCCTCCTTTGGGGCTATCTTAAATCGCAGGTCTATGCGAATAAACCGCAAACAATTGATGCCCTCAAAGTCAAAATAACGAACGCCATCCAGCAAATTCAGCCCGATTTATGCGACATCAGTCGCATCGAAGGTCATCGAAAATGGGACCTCCCGAATACGTGCCACCAAGGAATGCCACGGCGGACATTTGAACGACGTTATATTCTATACGTAATGCCATAAAATATTCTTCAAATAAAAAAAATTGAGTAGATACCTCACACACAGTCTGTTTTCTGTATATTTGAAATCGATCATCCTTTTAGGTGCTTTTACATAGAAATACCCTTTATTCATTATATTTTAAAGAGTGCGCAGCTAAAAATAAAATTCGACAGGTCCGAGAGTGTTCCCCAAAATTTATTCCTTGAATTTGTAACGAATTTCTTCATTCATTCACGAAAGCACTGTAGTACTCTGCTGGCATACAATAAAGAACAGCGATCCGTCTGTCAAACTCATCATCAGCTAAATTTGTTGACCAGGAAAAATCGTTACGTCAGCCACTTCCGTCTTATTTCAAGCATTAAACCTGAGTTGGCTCGAATATAGCTCTTGCTAATTGACAGTGTTTAACGGCTTTTTTAATAGATCGCTTATTATTATTATTATGTCGACTGTTGGCTGCCACCGAGATTCACGAAAATGTATTGGTCTGTTATTTAGAACACAAATTGAACGTTCCATAAAGTTCCATAACGGATTTTGTTATTTCTTTGTTTCAACCGACTGGGCGTATGCAAAAAGGGACGCAAGATACCTTTCAATAAGGACGCTCGATTTTTAAACGTAACTAAAACAAGTTGTGTATGAGATATTGACTTAGTTTTTATGTTATTTGAAAAAATATTTTATTGCATTAACTATGGAATAAACGTCGTTTAAATATTTGCTGCGGTTTTATTTGGTGGCATGTACTTGAGAAGTCTAATTTTCGACGACATTGTTGTATAAATCTGGCTAAATTTATTGGATGGCGTTCATTATGCTAACTTTGAGGGCAACAATTGTTTGCACTTATTCGTATAGACCTGTGATTTAAGATAGCCCCAAAGGAAGAAGTCTGAAGACGTTAAATCGCACGATCTCAGTGTCCAGTAAATGTCGCCGCCGCGCGAAATAACCATGCACACACATTGCTCGTGCAGAATGTGAATTGTGGCATGCGCTGTGTGGTACGTAGCGCCGTTCTGTTGAAACCACATGTCGTCGGTATCCATATCATCCAGTTTTGGCCACAATAAGTTGCCTATTATTGATCTGTAGCGCTCACCGTTGACGGTTGTGGTAATGCCAGTTTCGTTTTGAAAGAAGTACGGAGCGATGATTCCGCCAGACCAAAATCTGCATCAAACAGTGACTTTCTCGGAATGCATTTGGTGCTGGGGTATCTCGTGTGGATTGATATCGTCCCAAATCCAACAATTTTGCTTGTTCATATAGCCACTCATCCAAAAATGGACCTTGTCACTAAAGATGATTTTTTTGGCGAAATTTGGGTTAACTTTCAACTACTCTAGAGCCCAATCAGCGAACACACGGCGCGACGTTGTCTATGGTCGTTTACCTTAAGTTCCTGGGTCAATTGGATATTATACGGGTGCAGACCCAAATCCCGATGCAAAATTCGACGAGTTGAAGTTGCAGAAAGACCATGTTCCTGTGAAGTTGACTATCTTGGGTTTTCCCGTACACTCTCACGCACATCAGCGATGTTCTCAGCAGACTTTGCATCTCGGTGACGTACGGGTCTTGGCTGATTATTTATCAAACCGGTTGACTCGAATTTAGCCACCAAGCGTCGACTCGGCGAGAGGGTTCACACTGGGCAAAATTACTGATTTAGGTGGACAAAATTATGGTCGTATTAAAAGTTTTTCGGGTCGCTGAGTTCGATAAAAATAGTTTAAAATATGCTACATCAAAATGTTATGAGATATGAAAGAAATATTATAATAATATGCTAATTACAATACAGCCTCGTACCACAAAACCAAAAATTTGTGATTTTAATTCAGAATATCAAAATATTTAACTCTGTTTTGAACATCGTTTTAAAAATATAACCAGAAAATTGTTGAAAGAGAAATAATTAACACAATGATTTTCAAAAAGTACATTTATACACATAATATACAAACTGAAAAGTCCTTTCCGCAATTACTGACAACACAACAGCAAACAAATGAAGTGTAGGTAACAATATTGTTATGCAATTCGACAACAATATTAATCTTAACCTAATTATATTATAGAAGTACAAGAAACACATGAAAAATAATTACACATGAAACACATAATAAACTAATCTATCGAGGTAAAAATGTTATTATAATTGGGATTCTTCATCTCCGTATCCTCTATCATCCAGCGTCAATTGGCACATGAACACTGACGAATCAGGCAGACTGGATTGCAACATTTGCAATACTTCCTCATCAAGTTCAATATATTTCTTTAATGTAGAACGCCTAGAACTGGCAATAACTGGTTCTGATGAGACCATTAGGATATTAATCAAATCTTTATTTGTTGAGATTCGTGACTGTTTTTAGGTTTGGTATAGTCTGAAATTTCTCAGTTGTTTGTTGCGAGCCTCTTGTGTTAAGATACTCCTCTGTTAAGATACCTATAGGCACCAAGTGATATTTTACAATTTCTGGGCCGTGACATAGTAACTTATGCACAGTTACTGGCATTGGGTACCACGGATAAATAAAGTTTTATTGTTTCAGACATATAATTCTCGAATTTTTCGAAGTTTATTTCATAACCAGATGAAACTGTTTGTAAAATGACGCTAAACCTCTTTATTAGTGTTTCATTGATCCCTGTGATTTTTGATGAAATTTCAGGATTGCGGAAAAAGCATCTTGCTGTATTTCCATCATTGGTAGATCCAAAACCCTGTTTTGGTTTGCCCACGTCGAGCTCCAATTCAATCCTGAACTGATGTTGTATCTCTTTCTTTGTTTTTTTCATTATCACGGTTGGTCACTTTCGGACTCTCCCTCCTCATCATCATTATTGTCATCATCACCAATAATGATTTTTTCATTAATTTTATCAATCCTAAAAAGGAGTTTTTCAAAAAAATTCCTGCTTGGAATATCAATTTCTGCAAGTAACAGTGAAATATGTGTCATGTTTAACAAACATGATAATAATTTGTTTATTACTCATTTCGCAAAAATTAGGGATTTGGAATCATTTTGATTTCAAATTCAAATTATAGCACACCATAAAACTAAATATTACCGACCAAATCGTGGGCACCATAATTGTACGTCTTCTTGAGATTTTATCTGGCAAAAAAACCTTCCTCTTTACTAGTACACCGAAAACAACCCACCGGTTCAGCATATACGAAAATCCAAAAAATTAAATTATAATTTACGGTTTAACCAACTACATTAAATATCCTTTAAAACCATGCAGGAATATTTGCGCCACTTCTCGCCACTTTTATACTTTTTTTCTTATGGAGTTAATCTATGATATTGTAAGACTATAATTTGAATTTGTCTTGCAATATTTGTATATTTATTAATCGTAATTACCTTGCTTGTAATTATCCGTATTGCTATAAAGGTGCACACCTTCTTAAATAAGAACATACACGCGACTGAATTGCCGAAAATCGAAAAATGACATAATGCAAGATTAACGTAAACACTTGTATAATTAATCATAACTCCTAAGGTCACGTAGTTCTTACAAATTATTTTTCAATACCTTACTCTACTGTTTTCGGACTATCCAAGTATTGTAGTACGCAACGAGCATTCAACGAGAACAGTTGTAAGATTGACTTTTGTCCTCCTAAATCAGTAATTTTGCCCAGTGTGCGGTTGCGGACAAGGATAAAAATCATGTAATGCGCGGAACATTTCTCGAACGGAGTACTGATTTTGAAAATAAACTTTGATGATTTGTACACGTTGTTGAACGCTATAACCTTCCACGGTAATTTTCCATACACTACTGAACAATTTACAACAAATTTTATAACAAGGCGGCTACAACCTGACAAATTTCGAGCGTCCCTATTGAAAGACCCTGTAATAGACAAGCATTAACAAAAATAAAATAAATAGTAACCTTAACCCTCTCGTTACTGACGGGTGATATATGTCCCAGTAAAAAAGCGGTTTTTAAATTACGCATTTATTGTTGACAAGCATGTACGAAGATTGCTGTAGGGACATATATGTCCTACACGAAACATTTCTATCACTGTTGACGTAAAACAGGACTACTTCTACGTTGACCACTGTCCCAGTCGTAATTTATAGTTTGTCACTTGCCACCTACCACGAGAATTTATATTTTGAGGTTAGGTATTTCAGTAAATCCGTTATATGTGAACAGGTGTACATGGTGCCCTTGTTACTTTGATAGTTTTTCGTGTGTTTTCAAGTGTAAAAGTGAACTGAAAATATGGCAAGGTAAGTTTTAGTGAATATATATATATATATATATATATATATATATATATATATATATATATATATATATATATATATATATATATATACAACAATGTAGAGTAGAATGTATTTGAAATTTTGATAAGAATTAGTATATTTTTTGCGGGACATACACGTCCCACCCTTAAAATCAAACATGTATGTAGTTTCTGTGTCTAAATAAATGTTATTGATGTATTGATTGATAATGATATTGACTGTTATTGTTATAAGTGTATTGATTAACTATTTTATAATGTATGTATATTAACAGTAATTTAAAGTTGAAAATGTGTCATTATTGCTACTTTTATATTGTAAATAAATATTTTCATTTTTTCTTTTTTTTTTACAGTAGAAAGCGTCTCAACTCTGAAGAGCATAGGGAACTAGCTGCCCACATTGACCAGTATGGGTTATCTGATGACTCGGATGCTGGTGAACCATTCGAAGACTCAGGTTCTGAATATCAACCTTCTGAAAGTGATCTTGAAATAATATGCTCACGTAAAAGAAAGGCAATTCATATTTCAAACCATAAACTGCTCCATAGTTCCAGTACCAATGATAGCTCCGATAATGATAGCTCTGAAAGCTATAACGAGCTTGAGAGTAATAACAATCAGATCGAAAGCGAGGATAACAACAGTGAACGTAAAATTTGTAATAATCCAAACATTCATTGGACCACGAGTAGTAGCTCGTTTATTTCGGCAAAGACTGTACCAAATGCGAAAACCCCTAACATTTTGCATTCGGATATAACTCATCAGTCTTCTGAATTCCAATGTTTTTTGAAACTGTTTCCTAGAAGTTTGTTTATATATATTGTCCAATGCACTAATGAGCGATTAAAAATTCTCGGTGAAAAAACCAAGAAAGCATATGCTTCAACAGATCAGCATGAAATTATGTTAGTTCTTGGGTGTTATATCGTCATGGCATACAACAAAGTACCATCTATGGCAAATTACTGGTCTTCCAATAAATCACTCGGGAATGAAGCAATAAAAGCTGCCATATCAAGAGATCGATTCTTTCTACTTACCTCTAAGATGTATTACAATTATCCTGCTCGCCCAGAAAATTCAGGAAAACTGTATTACATTTCTGAAGTGATGTCATGTTTGAAACAAACATTTCTAAAAGCTCGTTCAGACAGTACTTTCCGAAGCATAGATGAGTCAATGGTGAAATTTAAAGGCCGCTCTGCTCTCAAGCAATATCTTCCACTAAAACCAATAAAGAGGGGCATCAAAATTTGGGAAAGATGCGATTCCCGCTCCGGCTATGTATACGACATGAACATATACAGCGGAAAAGACACTGAGCTTGAAGACGGTGCATTAGGCCAAGCGTTAGGTGAACGGGTTGTCAAGACATTATGTAGGACCATAAGGAATCCAGATGTTCTATTATGCTTTGACAGATTTTTTACAACCGCGTCTTTGATGGCTAGTTTGGAATTTGCTGCAGTCGGCACATGTATGTCGAACCGTAAAAATATTCCAAAATTTGAAAAACAAAAAATGAAGAAAGGAGACTCTCAGTCTTTATTTAGCAATGTGGGTGTGGCTGCGTACCTATGGAAAGATTCGAAAGAAGTGATTGTCCTCTCAAACTGCCACAATGCTGAGACAGGAAGTGTCGAAAGGCGACAGAAAGATGGAACCAAATTGACAGTGCCATGCCCGCAAGCCATTAAAGATTATAACTCCTATATGGGCGGGGTAGATCTCTCTGATCAATTATCTGGTTTGTACGACATCGACCGAAAATCACAGAAGTGGTGGAGAAAGGTGTTTTACAAACTTTTACTTATAGCAGCCACAAATGCATGGATATTATTCAAAGAATCTCACAAGCGTGACGTTCCATTCCTGGCGTTTTTAGTAAATTTAGCTGAATCGCTAATTAATTTAGGAAGAAAAAATGCAGGGATAGTTAGAAAACGTAGTACCGGAAGACCTACAAGTTCATCGAGAAATCTAGTAAATGTAGGAGATCATTTGCCTGTTCAAAGAAAAACTCGACGTAGATGCCATTCTTGTGCATCAAGAAAAATTGAAAAACGAACGAGGACCATGTGTACAGGATGTTATCTTCCACTTTGTAATAACTGTTTTTCAACATTTCACACACAAATTTAATGTTTTTATTGCACTTTTATATGTAATAGCCCAGTTCGTATTGCATACTTTCATTCCTGGTGGGACACGTTCGTCCCAGTGTTGCTTACTGTTGGGACACATACGTCCCTGTTTAATTTTTTCTTTTGGTGTTAAATAAAATTAATACTATGTTGTAATATGTTTTATTTTGTGTGCCAAGATATACATAATAGGACCTATAGTAAAAAAAATCAAAATTTAAAAGTCGTAATTTAGTTGCACCTGCCGTTCTCGGACACATATGTCCCATTAATAAAATGGTAGCATGCTTTTCCAAAATAAAGTCGTAGCAAAAGGGTTAAATGCTAACATGCGTCAGTTGTCAATAACATACTGAAGAAAAATTGAAGGGGTAAACAGAATTTAATATATACAACAACGTTGCTTCCTTTAAGGGGATAAAAAGGAGTAAAATGAATAAAATTACTATTGGATTGGCACTATATAAAGGGGTTAAATAAATGTCTACCCCTTAAAGGCAACAATAAATCAGTTGCAACATATTCGAAAAATTGTACGTAGGGCAAACAAAGAGATCAATAGACACTAGATCCAGGAAACATGTAATAATGCACTTTAAATATGACAGAACTGAAAAACCAAAAGGAAGCAACCACACAAGGCTTCTACGAAAGGTTGCGAAATCTCAAAGTGATACGGATATTATAATATGTTTTTTGACGCGTCTGCTAAAATTTTCTAAAAAATTGCACGTGGCGTGGCATTAAGACGATATGCAAAAATCAATTGTTAATGTTCTTAAACAGAGAATTTCGGTTCGGAAAATATCTGCTACGTATTCGCTGCCTAAGTCTACAGTGCAAGGCATTATCAACTTGTATAAAAAAACTGGATGCACAACCCAAAGGAAGAAAACTGGTCGATCATCTCAATCTCCACGTTTAAATAAACATGCTCTGAAGAGGACTGTAACAACCAAGAAGACTAGAGAGGAAGGAGACATAGTAAAATCAGTCAATTCAATAAAAAAAATCAGTGGTGGAGGTGACACGAAAAACGTCGGCAATATGGCAGGCTCGCCTAGAAGCGTGCGGGATCTGCGCATGCCGTTTATCCTCGTCTATCGTGGTTTCTCTCTCACACTCTATCAAAATGTTGGGTTCCATTGAGTCACGATCAGGGCTTTTGCAGGAACAATTCTCAACGCAGCAGTATTGCGTTGCAATTCTCGACGCTTTTGACATATTCAACAGAAAAACTGGAAACGCTTAAAACACAACAAACAAAAATAACCTCGCTCGATTCTACGCAATGGCCGCCATGATGAAGCACACCACGTGATCATAGTGCGGATGCTTTTCGTGCTACCCCCACCACTCGAGTTATGTCTCCCGTTCTCCAGTCTTCTTGGTAACAACAAACCGACGATCCAGTGCAAAATAAGTTATGGTACTATGGAGAAAAGCCATTGGAAAAAAAATTCTGTATCCACAACTGAACTCTCAATAAAGAAAATACGATACAAATTCTACAAGGCAAAGTTTGATTCTTCACATTTTACTTTTGAACTTACCGGTTTCTCCTTCAGACAAAAGAAAAGTCGTTATTAACTAAACGATAGAAAATCAATCGGTTACGGTGAGCCAGAGAACATAGGCACTGGATTTTATACTAATGATAAGAGGTAATTTGGATTGACGATCCCAAATTTGAAATCTGTTTAGGCGATACCAGAAAACGTGTTCTAAAAACCCCACATCTTCCGACACTTCATCCTGACTGTTTGGTTAGGAAAGTGAAGTTCTCTACGTCTCTTATAATCTGGAATTGTATGAGTGTTATGGGCGTAGGAAAATTGCTTTTCATAGGTGGTACTGTGACAGCAGAACGATATCAACAGATTTTGGTAGATTGTTTATTGCCATCAATACCAATATGCCAACGTACTGACGCGCAGCACATCTTCCAGCAAGATGATGCTACGTGTTACATAACAAAAACGGTGATAGCTTGGTTTACAGAACATAATATCCCTGTTATAGAATAGCCCTCTAGCAGTCCAGACTTCTCTTCAATAGAAACATTGTGACATAAAATGAAAAAATTGTTGCGCAAACATCCAGCTGGTTCAGTTAACCATCTACCAACCAAACTGCAACAAATTTAGGACAGCCTGTTTCCTGAAGAGTGCGCTAAACTGATAGATACAATGCCTGCCAGAATTAAAGCTACTATTGTTAACAAAGGTGATGTAACACAGTTTTGATGAAGCGACCGATGTGTTCTGAACCGCGAATCTTAATTTTTTTTATTAACAAACTTGTCACTGACACATCATAACGTAGTAATATTTCATCGTGTTTAAGTTAAAATGTTATACTGTGTTTTTGTTAGCAATATTTTTCTTTAATAAAATAGTTTTGAGAGTGTTATTACTTTTATTTAACTATATTAGTTGTAAAATTATGCCTGGTCGAACTGTTTTGGGCCTGGGCTCGTATGTATTTTAACGCGGTGTCCTGAAGCCGCCCCTGACTTTTACATCATGTACGATTCACTCGCGGCCATTACATAAGATTTAGTCTCGACAAATCACTTTAGGGAAATATCAGAAAACATTAAAGTTACGACATATTTTTATAAACATATAATGCAATGTTTTAGCTTGCACCGCGTCTCTGCGGTGCATCAATTTTGCAGCTTCTAATTCCGCCTGTTGTCGTAAAGATTAAAAATTCATCGCCTCGTTTCTGGCTGAGAATTGAAATATTTTTAATTTACAGCCGCTGGATTGGGGCACTAGCCACTACTATAGAGCGCGCGGCTCAAAGGGAATAGTAGTTCGTTGCGTTTATATTTTCAATTTCTCAGGAACCGCGTCGGAGCTCGCATCGAAGGTAACGGGAACGGAGAGGGTGAATTTTTTATTCGGCGATCGCTCTTCGTTTAGGGTCGTTTCTGCGTCGTTATTTGGTGCGAATTGCGCAATTCGCCCGGGTCGTTTCTAAGTTACCCATGCGTCGGTTGGGCGCAGTATGAATCCAAACACATTCGGGCGCAATGCATCTGAGATTTAGATTTTAATGAGGTGCAGACTTAATTAGACGTTTGTATTAATTAATACAATACAATAATAAATATTTCACACTAGTTTTTCGGAAGAGAGGAGAAAGCGGATAGATGGAAGCAGTACTTAGGATATTTATACGAGAATCAGGAATTAGGAGAGATACTAGAGGAAGAATCTAGCATCGATAGGGAAAATGTAGGAAAACCTATACTGAGAGAGGAATTTGAAATAGCACTAAGGGGGCTAAAGAACAATAAAGCGCCGGGTGTAGATAAAATACAGGCGGAAATTTTGAAATGTGCGGGGCAGAAAGTAATAAATAGGATGTTTGAACTGGTAAAATACATATACGAAACGGGCGAGTTGCCGGAGAAATAAGAGGAACATTATCGTTACTATACCGAAAAAGAGAGGAGCCGACAAATGCGAGAATTTTAGAACGATTAGCCTAACTTCCTACGCGTCAAAAATCTTAACCAGGATAGTGCAGAAGAGGATGGAAAATAGAGCGGAGGAAATACTAGGAGAAGACCAATTCGGGTTTAGGCGAAATAGGGGAACTCGCGAATCTATTCTGTCGCTAAGAGTAATGTTAGAGAAAACAATAGAAAAAGGAAAGAACGCTTATATAGGATTTGTAGATTTAGAAAAAGCTTTTGATAATGTAAGATGGGAAAAAATGTTCGAGATACTAAAAAGCGCGGGAATCTATACAAAGAGCAAACTGCTGTTATAGAAGTAGAAGGAGAAAGAAGGGAAGTTGGTATTAGGAAAGGAGTAAGACAAGGATGTACGCTATCACCACTAATTTTTAATCTGTACATCGAAGAGGCGATTAATGTGGTAGAAGATGTGGATTTCGGGATTAAAGTACAGGGACAGAAACTAAAAATGCTGAGATTCGCGCATGATATAGCAGTATTAGCATCTAGTAAGGAGGAATTAGAATCAGCGTTGAACGAAATGGAGGCAGTGTTGACAGAGGAATACGAAATGAGGGTGAATAAAAACAAAACTAAAGTGTTAGTGTGCAGAGGGCGCGAGAGCAGAGCAAAAACGAAAGTACAAATTAATAATGAAAGATTGGAGGAAGTTAAAGACTTCACTTATTTAGGAAGTAAAATAAATTGGGATGGAAGATATAAAACAAAGAATAGCGCAGGGTCGAGTAGCTTTTAACAAAAAGAAAGCACTTTTATGCTCGGGGGTAATAAACTTAAAAACAAGGAAGAGATTTTTGAAAACATATGTATGGAGCACGGCACTATACGGTTGGGAAACCTGGAAGGTAGGGGAAACAAGTAGGAAGAAATTAGAAGCTTTTGAGATGTGGTGTTACCGAAGAATGATGAAAATATCATGGACTGATAGGATTAGAAACGAAGAAGTATTAGAGAAAGTCGGCGAGAAAAGAAGTATGTGGAAAAACATAAAGACGAGAAGAGATAGAATGGTAGGCCACTTGCTGAGACATGAGGGAATAGTCCGCGATATTTTGGAGGCAGAAATAGGAGTGAAGAAAGGTAGAGGTAGGCCTGGATTAGACTACTGCTCGCAAATAGTAAAGGATGTAGGTTGTAACACAATTAGCGAAATGTGTAGGTTAGCACAAGATAGGAGAAGCTGGAGGTTAGCGTCCAATCAGTCTTAGGACTGATGATCTCATGATGATGATGACTAGTTTTTAATCGCAATAATTAAGTTCACTCAAAGGAATTCATTTAATTTGAATTAATTGAACCAAAATTTACATAGTATATCCTATAGAATTTAAACATACCTGTACATAGGCTGGTACATAAAAGACTTATAATTAAAATTGAAACGTAAAACTAAACTAAAATAAAAATAAAACTATATAGCATACAATAAAATATATAGGTTTACAATGTTAATAAAGTAATTCGTCTTTCACAAATCCTTATCCAATAGTAATAAAGTTCTTTATTTTATTGCTAATACTTTTTTATTTATATTTAAACACATCAACTCTTTTGGCAAGGTATTAAAGATTTTGATAGCTACAATATAACTATGTACGCCAGTAATTATGTACAGCGCCTGATTACGACACTATTTTCACTTTTATATTTTGTTATATTTCTTTTATTATTTAAATTAATAAAATTTTTTGGAAACTATCGTGAGATGGAGTTTTGTTTATACTCCAATCCGTCTGTAAATTCATTAAACGTTAAGGATAAAACAAATTAAGCCAAAACAGCTATTGCTCCGGCTATATGGGCGCTGAATTACGTGTCGAAATTTGCCGTATTTTTGTTCTAACATAGAACTAAAAATACAATGATTTGGATTGCTCGATTCGATTTGGATTGTTTCCAAATCCACCAAGAGATAGCGCATGGTTTACGTTCTACAGCTCTACTACTGTAGAACGTGACGGTATCTATGAGATGTGAAGCAGTGGCGGCTGGTCAGGGGAGGCAGAGGAGGCTAAGCGTCCTCTGCAATTTTAGAGAAAAAATACTTACCTATATAAGATAGGTCAAAACATTTTTATTCGATTTTAAAATTATTTTCAGGTTATTTTAAAAAATAAATAAATATTATTGTTATTTTTTTTAATATAATTTACTTTTTTGTATATTTTAATTAATAATTATTATGATAATAATTTAATAACTGTTTATTTCATATTTGATTAATTTAAATATGCGCCTAGTTTGCCAAGTTATGTATTCCTACGTATCATGTTACGTATTTTACCACCCGCTCATCGACAGGAGGCTAAACCATTGCAAGCCTCCAGTTAAATCTATTTCCATACGTGACGAATGACCTTGAGCTAATACCAAGTAGTTTTTATTCCTAAATCGCCACTAATTCACTGGCAGCTAGCTGCCAGCACTCCCATTCCCATCTGGAATGCTTGCTACAAAATAAGTCTTTCTTCCTTGCACCTATCTCAGTTCGACGCAGTGGGGGACACCTGTTTACCTACAAAGAATACGTATTTTGTTTTCTTTTATTTATTATTTTTCTCTGCATTTTCCTCGAACTATTTAAATTTATTTTGCAGAAGTGTTATTTAGTTTAAAATATCGCTACCGGCGAACAACCCACAACAAAAAAAGTAACGCTCTGTAGCACTACCTCAAGGGTGGTGGGGAAATGTGCTAATTGTGCTGAAAGTGACAATTTGGAGGTTTGTTTTAAATTTTAGGTATTGATCGTAAATTTCACAAACTAATTTTTGGTTTATAGACAATATTTAACTTCAATAAAACATATTTTGTTTATTCCCTTAGTAGCTGTAATTCGTAAGTAAATATGTAAATAAATAAAATTATAATTATTTCGAAAAGGTAGCAAATTCCAAAAATTATTCTCGCGAAAGTCTATATTTTTGTATAAATGGATCTTTTATTAGAATTCTAGAGGTTCAGGAAAACACGTGACGTTGAAAATTCTAAAAATTTTCGTCTGCGGCGCCATTAAGGAATGTCACCGGTAGATATACATATTCTGCCTCCCCTAAAAAAACCTCACCAGCCGCCACCGATGTGAAGCCTCGTCTATCAAAGGCATACTCGCTTACATTACACTGCCGAGATCCAAGATAGGTCGAAACCGGTCTGTAGTTGGCGGTATCCGGAGATAGAGGACAATGCATCTTCCTTGTGATTTTCGATTTATGAGATTTCGATCTATAAATAAGAATATTTAGTATAAACCAATAATTTAACACCAAAATTTTTATATTTTTAGCCTAATAATAAAAAAACATTAATTTGTCATTAAAAATTACTTACCCGTTTTTCAAAATAATCTCCTTCATGATCTATACACTTTTGCATGCGTTAGAACTATTTCTCAAAGCATTTTTGTGATTCTGCTCGACATATCTTCAAAACATGGTTTTTGAACGCATCAACGGCTTCACCTGTCGACGAAAATCGTTGTCCACGCAATTTACTTTTGACGTTCAGGAACAAATAGAAGTCATTGGGCGCCAAATCAGGACTGTATGGCGGATGACCCATTAATTCGATTTTTTGAGTGTTGAAACATTCGGTTGTTTTGACGAGATGTATGAGAGCTCGCATTGTCATGATGAAGAATGATCCGACGGCGCTTGTTTGTTTTTCTTATTTCACCGAAGACTTTCTGGCTAAATGAGAAATACAACTGTGTGTCGTCCGCTTATTGATTAATTTTACAATAGTTTAAAAACGAATAAAAATCCGCTGTGTAAACAGAGAACAATACTGGACCAATAATACTACCTTGTGGTGCACCTTGTCTGACTAAACGATATGAAGGTAAAGAATTTCCGGGACTAACCCTTTGTTGGCGATTTGATAAATAATTTTTGAAACAAGTTTGCTTCGCCGGTAATATCAAAATACTTTAGTTTATTTAACAAAATAGTTTGGTCCAAGGTAGGTATCAAAATCTTTGCTAAAATCTAACAGAATCTAACAGAATATGCCAATATAAAACAATTCTATAGATCCTTTATCGTAAACTCACTTCTGACATATACATAGAGGTGTACCCTTTAAGAAAATCACCTCGTATATCATTGTGGACTTAAAATGGATAAAACACAACGCATTTAATTAAATCCATTTCACGTGACGACTCCATCACGGCCGACTCCATCTCTTTGATGATTCAATATCCTGTCAAACACTGCAGTTCCAACAAATTTAAAAATATTTTAATCCAGAAATAAAACAGACACGTCGACGGTATCCGCCTATTCAAAAATAAATCATTCCGCGAAATCGAGAGTCGCCTTCGATCCTAAATCTTTTCATTTCCCTTCCGCGAAGTTTACCTTTCACGAAATTGCGTCGCGAACCGTAAAATGGCCTCAAAAGGACGTAAAGGCACGGCAAATCGAACCCGTCTTAGGCGTACCCTTGTCCTTACTGGCCGACAATAATGTGTGCCACGTCTCGGGCGATGCGACAGAGGTCGTAAAAGACATCCCACTCCTGAAAAGGGGGAACGCGGTACTTAATAGAATGGGGTCGGGAGAGGAAATGGGCTGTTGTCTTGAAGTAGATTCCATTAATCTGTTTTATTTCCGCGCTAGTGGTCTCAGTGGCAACTGTTATTAGATGAGCTGGCCGATGGTGATGTTGTTTCGTTAAGAATGTTGTTAAACCAACAAGTCTTCTCGTTCAATCACGTACATGTGTAAAGGTAAACCTTAGAGGCTTTTCAAGTATGTACCGGTTTACTGTAACGTTGTTGTGGGTAGTGGTGTGAGGAATATTTTCGGAAAATGATATAGTAACAGATTTAGGTCGACAAGACATACTTCAAGTCAGTAAAGCGCTATTTAAATACTGTACGGATCAAAGTTGGTCAATACCCTCACATTTTGACCAAGCAACTGGTAGAGGTGCGAAGATATGTTGTGACAAAAATCCCACTTTTAATAACTTGTTATTTTTAAGCGATTTTAACCAACCAAAAAAGGCGGAGGTTCTCTATTCTTCTGTACATACTTTATTTTTATGTATTTTCGAGTATAATCGTTGTGTTTATGAAGCGATTTTAATTATTCTTTTTGCGTTGGGTTCAGTATAGATTCAAGGTGGTCCCGCCTTAATTTCACTGACTTTTTTGGACTTCGAATATATACAACGAAAATCCTTAAACGTAAACTCGTTGTTATAGTAGCAAGGTATATATTTTTTTATGTTTTACTTGGCACCAAACATTATACCCTCACTTTCAAATCTTCAAATCCTATGTTGGCACTAATGATATTGCCCTGTACTTATTTGGATCCATGGATCTTTTAATAGGGACACTCGATATTTGTTAGAATATGGCGGCCATATCATTAAAGCAATATCTACAAAATCTCTTGTGAATTGTTCAGCAGTGTATGGCAAATCATCGTGGAAGGTTACGGAGTTCAATAATGTATGCACATCATCACATTTTATTTTAAAAATCAGTGCTCCATTCGAGAAGCATTCCGCGTTTACGTCATCCTCGCCACAACCGTCCCGCCGAGTCGATTATTCGACGTTTGGTGGCCAAATTCGAGTCAGCCGGTTTGACAAGTAATCAGCCAACACCCGTACGTCACCGAAGCGCAAGATCTACTGAAAAAATGGTTGCTGTCCGTGGGAGTGTACGGGAAAACCCGAGGCAGCCAATTTCTCTTCGTTTACAAGAACTTGGCCTTTCTGCGACTTCAACTTGACACATTTTGCTTCGGGACTTGGGTCTGCACCCGTATAAAATCCCACTAACCCAGGCATTAAGGTGAACGACCATAGACCATAGCCACTGTTTGGTGCGGATTTTGGTCTGGCTGAATCGTCGGTCCGTACTTCTTTCAAATAACAAAAGAATTCAGTGGATCTCATGCACAACTTGTTTTATTCGCGTTTAAAAATCGAGCGCCTTTACTGAAAGACCCTATATATTAGTGAGGATTAACCAAAACCGAAATTTGAATATTCGATTTCATCGTTTTTTTTGTCAATTTCCTTGGAGAAACATGACAGCTTAATTATCGCACAACAAAATAACGATCCCGTCATCTGACGTCAGCTTCTTCTAGAGGCCCAGCTTATTTCAATCGTAAATAACGTCTGAATTAAAGGCATAAACATTGTGGACATTAAAAATAAACTTCCAGCCTCGACAAATGGCCGGGCATTTTTCATCAGGCGCAGCCTGGGTTTGTTTTCATAATTCTGGCAATTCCAACGGCACGGCTTCCTCCTAATTCTTAGCCGGTATAATTTTTTTTGTGCTTCCGTCGTCGATTGGGCTTTCAGCATGACGAGGATCAATAAATAGGGTTTATTCGTCTGTTGATTTTTCGTACATTTCATCGTCGTGTGCTTTGAACTTGCTTGTAATCAATGATTGAGGCAATTGATCAATTAGTTCTAGTGATGTCCTAAAAATCCTCTTAAAAATCAAATAGTATAGTAATTTGCTTGGAGTCCTCATATACTTACTACGCAGTATATTATTTAAATCAACTCGACAAATACTCCCACTTGAATATTTTAAGATGGTAGCTGTTTAAGCAGCGAGGGCTTTAATGTCACAATATGTCAAATAGTAATTTGTTAGAAGTTAGACAATCAACAATTAGTCGAACAGTTGAACGTTTCAATGAATTTGGAAGTTATTGTAAGACACCAGGACGAGGACGTAAGAAGTCTACAGATCCAAGAGATAACCGATATCTTATGCAAGTCGGTTTGAGAAACGGGCATTTTACCAGTTTAGAGCTAAGCAGAGCCTTTCTACATAGAAAACCTCGTAGAAGACGATGTGATCGTTTCATTTTCATAATTTTATTTTTATGCACGTTACCAAAGAGGTAGCCACTGGACTACCTTCGATTTGTGAATATTCAAACAATGGACTGGACACCAAGAAACCCAGATGTGAACCCCATAGAAAATCTATGAGTTTTCACTAAAATGATAAGTTATATACCTGCGCCATATACCTGCTCCTATGACAACTCGAACAAGTCGTTCTTGTCGATTGGGAGAGTATTCCTCAGGGAACCATTCACTACTTCATTAATAGCATGTCCAGACGAATGGAAGCAGTGATAAGAGGTAGAGGAAAATATGCATGCTACTGAATTCAAATTATTACGATTTAATTTCATCTCCAATCTGTTTTCTGAAGTTTTTCGTTAACAACACTGTCTCCATTATTATTCTTTTCTGTTATTTATTCATGTTTTTTCTTTTCTGATAATGCCATTCTAATTTGTTAAACATTAGGTGAAATCATTTAATTGTAATATCACGTAGGTACTTTGATTTAAATCTTAGAAAAAATGAAAGTAATAATGTGAAGTTTCACTGTAGCGTTAATTTCGTCCAGGAGTTTATATACGAAGAAATATTTTGTACGTTTACTATTCCGTTGGAAAAAATTGTGTACTTTCCTCTATTGACACAATTTTTTTAGACTTGCTGTGTGCATTGTAAGTTCATTTCGTTATATTTTCTATTAATTATTATTATTCTACATTGTGGAAATGAAGTCTGAAATATCTGAAAAATCTCGCAAAATTTTGTTTGCTTGCAAAAACCCTCGAAGGGGTGAAAAGGTATCTTGGATTTTCCATCTTTTTGAATAATTTAATTCTGTGTACAGTGGCGTACGTTTACCGCATCAAACGGGGTGCATCAAATTTTACTTTTCCGCACTCCACTATAAGCTGAAAAGTAATGTAATCGTGTAAAGAAAAAGTGAAAAACAAAATTTTTCTTGGGTTTATTTTTCGTTTTTCGGTCCAAAAACAAAAAAGTGGTTTTTAAAATTGTTTTGCTGTGTGTGTGTCTCGTTGTCGTCGGCATTTATTCTTGTTAGCACGATAACTCAAATAAATCATGTCGGATCGATCGGGTTTTGACTGATTTTGATCGGGGACGTCTCCCAGACGACATCTATTGATTTTGAGGTGGATACGACACACCCCACCCTGTCCATGGGTCATGAGAAAGCACGATGGTGGACTATTTGAGAAATTTGTTTTGTTAATACGATAATTCAACTAAATTGTGTCGAATCGATCGGGTTTCGACTGATTCTGATTAGGGACATCTACCAGACGACACCTACTGATTTTGAGGTGGATAGGACACACTACACCCTGTTCATGGGTCATGAGAAAACACGAGTGTGAACTATTTGAAAAAAGTAAAACTGTCGCATAAAACACATATTCTGCATTTATGTGTTGGTTTATTTTGTCTCGGCCACTCAATTTCGAGATAGAAATGTTCTACGTGCGGAAGAGTTCGTTTTAAGGTTATAAGCAGTTTATTTTTAAACGACAACCTGCATTTTTTGTTCGATACAGTAAAAGTATAAATTCTTTGAGTATTGTAATGAAAATTTTATTAAGGTGTATACAGAAAGTTTCGATAAAACTACAAATAAACTTTTAAATATGAAAATTTATGTATTTATAAACAAAACTCGGGACTTGGATCATCGATTTAGATGAATTGCACCAGAATTTGAAATGTCATTCACGTAAGACGTTATCGGCATTAGAAAACGTCGAGAGTGAAGTAAGAAGTGGTTCACAATCCTTTAGGGCAGTGTGTTGTAATTTCTTGCCACGCCCACGTAACATTTCTTGCAACGTTGCCACGGTGCGAGAGTACGTGATACAAATCGAAAAAATTCGTAATACTTTTTATTATAATTACACACACATATTGTTGGCCAATTCATTAATACAATATCAGTTTTATATGATAATCTAAAGAACAGTTTCTGAGATATAATGGAATAACTGAAACTTTATTGCGAGGTCCCTATACTTCCCATGTTAACAAGGTCAAATTTAGGTTTAATTATTGAGAAAACGATGTAGATAAACGTTTCCAAACTTCACAAAAGTATTTAATAACTGTTCATTTAATAAATATAAATACTTCAGCGAATTATTAAGAAGACGGGAAACTACTAGTACTACCTTTCAACTATATTTTCGGGTTTCCTGACCACTTTTTAAATGACCCGATCGGCAAAAATTAAGGGGCGTAAGATCTGGGGAATAAGATGGTCACTGTAGCTCCACGCGGCCCTACCCATCGTTGTGGAAAGTGGTAACATTAAAAAATCCACATATTTAAGTAGGTTGCGGCATACTTCAAAGAATTATATTTTTGTTTGTATACAACCAAGCCTTGCAAATCAGACATCATCAAACTCATAAAATATTGCTCTTTCGTAGAAGAAATATTGGGTAATTGGTTGCAGTCGATCTTCGTATAAATCTGCGATGAAAATCTGATTTTGTTGAAAATTGCAATCAACCCCTAACTTTTATAGGTCAAAAAGAATTCTATAATCTACCCTTTCTATTTGAACACTTTTTCGATATCACTCCAAATAACGGCGCTATTCCTCAAAAAGTGCGGCGATGCGCAGTATATCACCCCCCACCCCTCGAGCGCCCCCCTTCCGAGGTCGAATACTTAGGCGTACTATCACGATGCCTATGTCTGCCATTCTACCAAATTTCATTTCTGTCTGACCTTTTGCAAGTCAACCTCCTTTTTTGTACCCATTGCCTGGACTATAAGAACTGTAGCATGACTCAAATTTACATCCAAGCCAATCTGACGTTAATTGGAATGTGGATTTTCACCAACTCTTACTAAAATGTCAAGTTATGTATCTGCGTTGATTGCTTGGCGACCAGCTCTGGGTAAATCGCGTACATGTTCATGTTTTCTGTTTACCTACAATTTCACTGATAGTAGATCATGCTACAGACCTTTTATGAACCTCACTGAAGAGAACGCAGACTTCCATTGTTGTCCTCCCATTTCCATAACCATAAATCATAAGAATTTCAATGCCATATTTTTCCGAAAGAGACATCGTGACTAAGATTTCTTGATTTCAGATAAAGGAAAATCACAAGCACCAATTTTACCGAAAGTCAACCTGGCGTAACTGACATTAAATAAAATTTGATTCAACGCCTTCTAGGCAACATGTTAAATACACAATTTTCACAATTGAAATTTTATTTACATTTGTATCGACACATTCTTTATGCAAATTAATACAGATTTTATAACAATACTCAAAAAAATGTATTCTTTTACTGTATCGAACAAGAAATAGGGGTTGTATTTAAACAAATTCTCCCCCTTGGGCCCTGAAAACGTACGTCACTGCACATAGAACTAAATTATTTCAGAAGACTGCAAATTTAAAATATCTCTTGACCCCTTCGAGCGTTTTTGCAAGAAAAAAACTATTTTGCGAGAATTTTCAGGTGTTCCAAACTTATTTCCACAATGTATTATAATTATATTACTATTATTATTATACATACATATATTTTAGTGAGGTTAAGTAGAGTAGTATACTTCGCCTATAATGCTGATATCATACTTACAATACTTTTTAAATAAAGGCAATTTTTTATTATTATTGTTATTATTGTGTAAAATGAGATAGTGAGTGCTACTTGATTTTGTTTAACTGTGAACAACTATAAAAATTTAACTGTGAACAACTTGCATTTAATAGGTGAATGAAAATATACCAAAATGTAGAGAAAAATGTGAAGTTTCTGTTGCATAGAAAGTTGGCTTTGATTAAGCAATTTTTATTGACGTAATTGAGAAATTGGACTAGTTATTAAATTTCTTATAAATATAGTGATATAGTGATAATTTTTTGTGGTAATACACTCCAGCAGGGGTCTGGCTTCAAGAACAAATATCAAACTCGAATAACATATTCCCAATGTCGCAATTTTAGCTTATTTTAATTGTGATAAGGAAATAGACAACAAAGTTTAAAATGTTCAGGACTGTGCTCAAATGATTTTTATCCTAAATGTCTTAATGAATGGTTACTGGTTTTACCATCGTTATGTACTGATTAATATACGGGGCGCTCCAAAGTTAACTATGAATATTAACTGAACTAAATACGCTGTTATTTTGAAGGCACCTTACCTAACCCAACCTAACCTAACCTAACCATAATAAGTAGACGGTTAGGTTAGACTATGTTAAATTAGGTTTCTTCAAAATAACAGCGTATTTAGTTGTGTTTAGTTAAATAATATTCATAATTAAGTTTTGGAGCTCTCCGTATACTAATCAGTGGTGGTGTGGCTTCATATAGAGGTCGCACGATTAAAAATATTACAATGGACGACAATTGTATCGGAATTGTAAACATTTGAAGGAAATTAAAAAAATCGTTTAATATATGATATGTATAAAGGAAGTGTTGTAGCATCTACTGGTACTAATATCAGCTACCTACGTAGTATGAAGTACGAATTATTTGATAAGGAAAGTGGCATGTATTGCGGAAAAGTGGAAAATTCACTTTCTCGAAAACTGTGTCCGAGCGGATGAAACCGAAACCAGATTCGTATTCAGCACCCTGGAAAATAGGGGGGTAAGACAAATTTGGTAAGCATTTTCAAGACTTTATCACTTTTGTATAATTACCTTTAATTATTCAGAGTTACTTTTTGTTTTTAGTTATATTGTATATTTTATTTATTTTTATAAATATGTTTATATTTAGTTATCCTGTAAATGCATTCTTCTATTGAACAATAAAGCTTTATTATTATTATCATTGTTTATTAATAGGGCATACTTTCGCGTACGTTCATAGCCTCACACTTTTATACACTTTTATATACAATTAAAACACGTATTTTAAAGAAGAACTTGCTATATACATACATATGCAGAACATTTGAATAAAAGTAATTTTAATAGGTTTAACTTTTTTGAGACTAAAAATAATATCGTTTTCATTGAACGCCATCAATGTCAATCATCAAAACATTGTTCGGGAAATATTTTAACACAATTTGCTGTCATATTCGAGTACTACAAGTACTGGTGTGGAAACAAAGGGTTTTATTGCAAGAGGAAACTTACTGTCTGTGTCAAATTTCCTTATAATAGTTTCGATCAGAGTAGTCCTTGGAGCGACCAATCCTCTTCTCACTGGCATATCAGCGAATTTTGGACGTCGCTTTAGTCACCGTTCGAGTAAAGGCATCCCCCAGGTCCCATCTTTCCGGATAGACTCCCGAAAACACCGTCCCTCTATCACAAGAATCGATATCCTT
This sequence comes from Rosalia funebris, assembly GCA_037954035.1. Taxonomy (NCBI): domain Eukaryota; kingdom Metazoa; phylum Arthropoda; class Insecta; order Coleoptera; family Cerambycidae; genus Rosalia; species Rosalia funebris. The sequence continues at coordinate 3,448,663 of JAZFAV010000019.1, read as the reverse complement.
ATTTTCGGCAAGAGTCGACAACTTTGGATGGAAATTTTCACTTATCGTTAATGCGCCAAGATACTATCCAAATTTGCGTATAGTCGGCGTTCACCGGTAGAAAAGAAATCGATATATTTACAATTTATGTAAGGGTCATAAGCGTATAAAATCCTAGTCGGGAGCTCCCTAGTCAAAATGAAAAATAAGGCATGTATAAGGCAAGATTTGCGGTTACTTTATCGTTTTGTTGTTGCTGTTTCGTTTCCTGGATTGCTGCGATCGAAAATAATCACTGTGTCACTTCTCTCGCGTATCGGTCGCGTCACTTGTCATACCGGCTGGGACGCGCGATAGTCTCTTATTTCTTTTCGGTGGCGGTATCACAGTCTCTGGAGTAGGGAAACGTCAGAGCGGGCGACGGTGTGCGAATCCATGGCTCCCGAAGGTGACTCGACTGGCGTCTTCCGCGAAAGTACACCCTCGTCGGGGGTGGTGCGCGCGCGCAACATGGCAACACTGGGCGTGCTTCGCGCGTTGTCGCAGCAGGCGCTGGTGTCATTCAACTGCGGCTGATCAGCGTGCGACGGGCGTCGGGACGGTCCTCGGCGCGTCGGGAGAGAGGGGGCGTCGCAGAGGGGGGAAATCTCGGCGATTTGTCGTGTTCTTTTCGCGGATTTTCACACGGGACAAGGACTCGCGAGCGAGGCGATGGAATTCGGTCCCTATTCGATTTTGATAAGGCTTCCAGACGTTATAACGGGTGTCCAGAAAGGGTAGGGGATATTTGTAGATTCAATAAAAAAAACTAGAAGTCAGAAAAAATAATTTTTTTTTGTTAATTTTTAGACAAGGTTTTGGAAAATTAGGTACTAAAGATTATGTTCTCCAAATGTTGACCCTCACGCTGCTGACACTCTTCTAACCATAAACGGAAATTAGCCACCACGCGTCTACACATCTCTCAGGAAACGGCGGCCATTTCGGTGCGAATGTTGTGCTTTAATTGCACTAAAGTTCGTGGTTTGTTTACATACACTTTCTCTTTAAGGTATCCCCATAAAAAATTATCAAAAGGTGTAAGATCAGAAAATGGATTCGAATGTTTGAGAATACCGGTTCGACTGTAAAAATTCGCAATCCAAGTCGCTCGTGCTCTGTTCGAATCCCACAAGCGATTGAAGAAGTGAGAGTTTCAGTGCGTGAAAATCCTTCTCAATCAATTCGCAAACTTTATTTTTTTTTATTGAATCTACAAATACCCCCTACCCTTTCTGGACACCCTATATAATAATGATACTAATGCTTTATTGTCCAACGTAAGAATCCATTTACAGGACAAAGAGCGGAATACATGTATAACTATAACTAAAAATTTAAATAACTAAATATAAACAGATCTATAATAATAATGTATAACTAAAAACAAAAAGTAACTCTAAATAACTTTAAACATAAATAAATAATGAATAATAGAGTACAACTTACTATGACTTTAAACATAGATATTGGGTTGTCCAAAAAGTCGTTTGGTTTTCCTAATTAATCACTTACGCCACGGCCTGTGATGTCATGCGCACAGCTGGAAGGCATCGAAGCCTTCCTCCCTATTTAACCCTGATATTTAGCTGTTGTTTACTGCCGTTATACTCGTGTATTATTATTGTGTATGAGCTTAATTGAAAATGAGTGAAACCGATAATATTAGGCACGTGATGTTTTTTGAAGTGAATACTTCTTTGGCGGCGTTCTGATATTTGACGAGAATGGAGAGTGAATTGGAAAAAATGTAACGTTTCGAGATTTCGTTACACGAGAGAGAAAAAAGATATAACGTAGAGAGAAGGAGAAGGAGAGCTATACATTTGGTATACCTAAAACACAGGCTTCGTTACAAGACAGAGTACACAGATATATAACATATAGAGAAAGAGAAAGAGAGCTATACATCATATATATCAGTTTAGGCTATCCGCGTCTCCCCATTGTCGCGCATGCGCGCGTTATAGATGTACGCGTCCAGACGCTATATAACAGCTGAAGCAACACGCGTGTGTGTCCAATATTTATCATTGTGTTTTGTAATTATTTACGTTATTTACATCTGTGTTCTGTGATTATTTGATAATATCCTTGAACCGTTTAACTTGTTAAAACCTAGAAGATATAATATATTTCATTCACCGCTCCCTACTGGTTTACAGCCACACAGGTGCAAATGCACTTGGAAGAGGCGAAGACAAAATCCCTTTGATTCTCGGGGGAGATTTCAACGTAAATTTCGGAGCCGATGACTCTTTGTCGTTGATTAACTTTCTTCGAGAAACATTTGGTCTGCTTATAAATAACAATCCCAAAGAATCAACAACAAAATCCTGAACAACAATAGATGCAATTTTTACACGTTATCTAGAAAATATCGAATCACGAACATATATTTCATATTTTAGTTATCACAAACCAATCATATCAGTGTTACCAATTGAACCACCAGCCGATGATAGTGTAGATAATGAATAAACCGAATATTTTTTACACAAATTTTATATTGTTATATTTCTTTTGAAATTAGCCCTCTCCCTTTCTCTCTCTCTCTTTCTCTCTCTCTCTCTTTCAATCTCCCACTCTTAATCTCTCTCATTCTCTATTCTAAAGAAGTATTCACTTCTATCACGTGTACTGTGCTGCACGTGATATTTTTTTTATTTTAAAAAGGCAAAAGAGCCGCTGAAACTTGCCTCAAATTGTGTTCTGTGTAGGGCAAAAATGTTATTCAAGATCGAACGTGTCAAAAGTGGTTCAAGAGATTTCGATCTGGCAATTTTTCCATCACGAATGCCCTAAGGTCAGACAGACCTAAAGAAGTCGTTTTCGAGCATTTACGAGCCTTAGTTTAGGCAAATCCTCACCAAGCCATACGTGAGCTTGCAGAAAAAATCGGGACGTCAAAATGCAATGTATTGAATCACTTCAAACAACTTGGGTTTGTCGGTAAGTAGACTACTGTGGTTATGGGTTGATGAGAAGACAGATCGTAAAAAAAAAATCCATTGTAAATATTATACCACGTGTACTAGACCCTTGGAAATCGACATTTACATTGTTACTAGATAGCAAAAGGCTCCTTTCACAACACGGTTGTAGATTGTTACATGTCACGTATAAAATGCATGCTTTACTTCTTGTGACAATGTTTTCCCAAGGTAAATGCATTAATGGCGAGGACAAAACAAGTATTTCTAAAATCTCATAAACGTCTTCGCGAGTTTCACAGAAAGTATCCTGGAATTCCCGAACCACCAGATCCGATCCTTACACGTTGGGGAATATGGTTGAAGGTAGCTTTTTATTATCATGAACATTTACAGAACATAAAACCTGTAATACTACAGTTCAATCCCGCGGAGACTGCAGTCATTAAGGAATACCAGACACAATTTCCAGATTTTCATTGAAACTGATTTAAAAGCTATGCATACCAACTGTAGTGTCAGCGAACAGCTACCCGCTGGACCTAACTACGACAGGTTCGAAACAACAACAAATTAACACCAAAACACCTTTTTGAACGAAACGAGCATTTTAATTTTCGCAACACAACTTACAATAATTGACAACTTACTTGAATGACAGCTAGTACACTGCTGCCAACTACTAGAACTAAAATGACAGAAAACTACATAATGTTTCTGACACCAACTGTAAAGGAGTACATGACGCAATAAAGAAATTACATAATAGTGCGTTGACGTTAGCGGAGTCCCTGCAAATAGTGAACCATGTAAATTTGCTACTACACGCTTTAGACTAGATGATACAAAAAATAAGCGCGTCAAACAAAAGTGTTAAAGAAAGACACCGATCTTAACAGATTAAGACTAATTTGTGGTGATCTTGCTAATAGTGATAGTGCATCTACAGATCCGATAAGTGAATGCAATGAGTATTTTACGTATGCCTGTATTACATCAGTAGATGTCGAATGGTCGTTCTCTAAATATAAGAACGCATTTTCACCACGGCGAACATCATTCTCAGAGAAATATGGAAACATACCTGATGCTGAAAAGTATTTACGGATCATCTCCAGTTCGTGATGATGATACTAGTCGATCACGTTATTTAAAAGGGGAAAGTACATACTGTGTTACACATACATGACGATTTTTAAAAATCAATAAGTCTGTTATTTTTCAACGAAAGTAATTTTTTATTTTTCCAAGACATTCACTGCAAGATGCCATTTTGTTATCATATGAAAAACATTAAGAAACAAGAATTGGAAGCGAAAAATTTTTATGAGAGACACTACTGCAAACGAGTAGAAAAACTATCCATGTACCACTGTACCACATCGGCTGGAATAACTTCAATATTCCTTCTTATTGCAGCAGAATGTTCGACAAGTAGGGGCGTAGCGTACATGGATGCGAGTGATGCGTCGCACCCCTTAAAAAATTGGCAAATTAGTGTTATTTAAAAGTTCAATCGATTTATTCAATTGTTACAATTTTTTAGTTATTTTAAACCGATCGCAAACATACATTATTTACTTTAAACGCTACCATCAACTTTTTTATTTCAAATCGGCCGTGAAGGCGCTCGAAATTATTGGACTCCCGCGTTACTTGATGCAGTGCTGAAATGCGATGGTTCACGTTACATTCAAGCTACGCGTTAGATGGGCGGAAAGGTCAGTGATCTTACGCAGTCGACAGTCACAACAGTGGAATCTCGAGTAGGTATTGTTTTTATTTTCGAACTCAGTTATGCGATTATGTGAACGCATCTTAGCGACTGTCGCCATTACATAAGGAAGACTTGGAAGCGCTGTTTTAGGTAATTGTGGAAAACGAAAATGAGGAATGGGATCGAGAAACTGTTATTTGTGCTAGAGGTCTTTTAACTTTATTGTGCTACTTTGATTTTAATTTTTTCTTAGCAGTGTTTTCTGCAATATTCCCACATTCCGAGAGTCTGTTTAAAATTCTACAGACAAAAATATCAGATGTTAGTTACTGCAATAAAAAGATCGCCGATTTCAAATTACATATTAAAAAAAATGGGAAACGAGTTCAGTGACATTTGGGATCGTATGGACAGATTTGTGTTAGAAAATCAACCACCAAGTAAAAGAATTAGTTTGGATTTAATTCGTGAAGAAGTTAGGAAGAGCACCTACGCACGATTGTTTTATGAAATTTTGGACGTTATTACTTTGAACATTAGTGAACGGTTTAGTGAAATTTCTAAACTGAAATTCTTAAATCTAGATTCCACACAATTTACTTTATTCGTGAAACGTTTTCCTAACGAACTTTTTTCTTCTTTAGTAGTTACATATGGAAAATTCTTTAACGCGAATCGTTTAAAAAGTCAACTTTCAGTGACTTATAGTGACCCCGATATGAAAACGAGCACTGTATTTGAGCTTCACCAATATATTATGTTCTTTCAATTATATTCTGTTCTCCCAAAGTCATCAAAATTGTGTCGTTTAATTTTGACTATTCCTGCCACAAGCAGTTCCGCGAAAAGATCATTTTCATGTTTAAAGAAAATAAAGACTTATCTGCGAAATTCTCAATAGCATGACAGACAAGTCAGCTTTAGCATAAATAAATATTGAAAGTGCCTTGGTAGAAGATATGAGATCGTCTCCAACATTTGAAGAAACAGTAATAGACGTTTTCGCTGGACAAACAAAAACCGAAGAATTGATCTTCATTTTAAAAATTAGGATATATGCCTCGGCGTAATCATTTTAGGTTAGTGTCTTTTTTTATTTTTACCATTTTCATATGGCTTACCATACATCTGACTATACCTCTTCCCCTTATAAAATTGTTGTGACATCCCTACATTCTTTTCTCACGCTACGCCTCTGTCGGCAAGTGTGCGTAAAATCCGAGTAGGGACAGTAGGATTTCGGAATCTACGTTGCGTAGTGATAACTAGTCTCTATGAGCGTCTCGTGAACAAAACACGATGCTCGAGCGGCCACGGCTCCATGGTGACTTAAACGGCATCTCTTGACCTTCACATACCAAATATTTCGAAAACTTTAGTCTCCCCCTCTGAACTATCATACTCATTTCAAGAACGTCATACATCTCTACCGGACACTGTACTTACTTGTAATAGTTTAGCGAGTTTGCTACTATTACTTTGTATTATAATTTTATTATCCTTGCTACAATTTGTACGTCTATGGCGCGCAGCACATTTCCCACATCTTTAATTGTAACAACTCAATCGATATTAAATCATAAATACGCATTTGTAAATAAAACTCATACGGATATATTCAGCATGATTTATTTTCAGTTAACGAAGGTGGGAATATGTCAGTCTACGTCCAACTTCTTGAAATTCCCGTGGAATCCTAGTATGTCGTCATTTTTCAGAGTTTCGGGACGCATCTCTTCTTTCACCCGCATTTTGTCTAACTTATCGAACCTGTCGTAATATTCCTCGAGCTTCAGCTTCCACGCATCTGAAAGAAATTAATTAGTATATGAGTTAGGATAACTACATATTTGTACTCGTTTAAATATGTTAATTACCATATTTAAAAACAATAATTCGAAGGCGCCCTTTTTAGATAATAGGGGCGATAATTTCAAGAAATATTGGACATTTCTTCATCATATAAGTACGTTGCTGTAAATATTTCATAATTATATTAATACAAATTTTCATGTTTTATTGATAACAAGACAGGTAACATAGACAGGTATCAGATAGACTACATTCTGGTTAGGAAGAGATTTCGAAATCAAGTAAAAGACTGTAAGAGTTATCCAAGAGCAGATGTAGACAGCGACCACAACTTGGTAGTTATGAAAGCTAGATTAAAGATCAAAAATCTGAAAACCCGGAAGGATAAGAAACGTATAAATGTAGACATATTGAGGGATCAGAATATGAAAGATAAGTTCCAGGAGAAAACAGATCAATTAATAAATAAAACGAGTAATGACGAAATCAAGAACGCAGAAACTGAGTGGGAGGGTATCAAGAATAGTCTAGATTCCGCGGCTATGGACGTTTTAAGACACGAGAGAAGGGAAGCTAGGGAGCCTTGGATAACGGACGAAATCTTAAACTTAATACAAAAGAGACGAGGCTACAAAAACAGACGAGACGAGTAAGGACTGAAAACTTATAAGTCAATAAAGTAGGAAATCATTAGAAAGTGTAGAAAAGCGAAAGACCAATGGATAGAGGATAAATGCAAAGAAGTAGAAGATAAGTTCCGAATACGAAGGTCAGAAATTAGGAGAGATATTAGACGAAGAATCTAGCATCGATAGGGAAGATGTAGGAAAACCTATATTGAGGGAGGAATTTGAAATAGCACTAAGGGGGCTAAAGAACAATAAAGCGCCGGGTGTAGATAAAATACAGGCGGAAATTTTGAAATGTGCGGGACAAAAAGAAGTAAATAGGATGTTGGAACTGGTAAAATACATATACGAAACGGGCGAGATGCCGGAGGATTATAAGAGGAACATTATCGTTACTATACCGAAAAAGAGAGGAGCCGACAAATGCGAGAACTTTAGAACGATTAGCCTAACTTCCCACACGTCAAAAATCTTAACCAGAATAGTGCAGAAGAGAATGGAAAATAGAGCGGAGGAAATACTAGGAGAAGACCAATTCGGGTTTAGGCCAAATAGGGGAACTCGCGAAGCTATTCTGGCGCTAAGAGTAATGTTAGAGAAAACAATAGAAAAAGTAAAGAACGCTTATATAGGATTTGTAGATTTAGAAAAAGCTTTTGATAATGTAAGAAGGGAAAAAATGTTCGAGATACTAATGAGCGCGGGACTGAAGTATAGAGATAGGAGAATAGTACACAATCTATACAAAGAGCAAACTGCTGTTATAGAAGTAGAAGGGGAAAGAAGGGAAGTAGGTATTAGGAAGGAAATAAGACACGAACGTACGCTATCACCACTAATTTTTAATCTGCGCATCGAGGAGGCGATTAATGTGGTAAAAGATAGAGTGGATTTCGGGATTAAAGTACAGGGACAGAAACTAAAAATGCTCAGATTCGCGGATGATATAGCAATATTAGCATCTAGTAAGGAGGAATTAGAATCAGCGTTGAACGAAATGGAGGCAGTGTTGACAGAGGAATATGGAATGAGGGTGAATAAAAACAAAACTAAAGTGTTAGTGGGCAGAGGGCGCGAGAGCACAGCAAAAACGAAAGTACAAATTAATAATGAAAGATTGGAGGAAGTTAAAGACTTCACTTATTTAGGAAGTAAAATAAATTGGGATGGAAGAAGCGATAAAGGTATAAAACAAAGAATAGCGCAGGGTCGAGTAGCTTTTAACAAAAATAAAGCACTTTTATGCTCGGGGGTAATAAACTTAGAAACAAGGAAGAGATTTTTTAAAACGTATGTATGGAGCACGGCACTATACGGTTGCGAAACCTGGACGGTAGGGGAAGCAAGTAGGAAGAAATTAGAAGCTTTTGAGATGTGGTGTTACCGAAGAATGATGAAAATACCGTGGACTGATAGGGTTAGAAACGAAGAAGTATTAGTGAAAGTCGGCGAGAAAAGAAGTATGTGGAAAAACATAAAGAAGAGAAGAGATAGAATGGTAGGCCACTTGCTGAGACATGGGGGAATTGTCCGCGATATTTTGGAGGCAGAAATAGGAGTGAAGAAAGGCAGAGGTAGGCCTAGATTAGACTACTGCTCGCAAATAATAAGGGATGTAGGTTGTAGCACAATTAGCGAAATGCGTAGGTTAGCACAAGGTAGGAGAAGCTGAAGGTTAGCATCCAACCAGTCTTAGGACTGATGACCTCATGATGATGATTGATAAGAAGTAAATTTTGGACAAAAGTAAAACTTGTACCTACCGTTCAATTCCCTTAGCGACTTTTCTTCTCCACCATAGTCTACAGGTAGTATTTCTCTAGGAATGTATTCGTATATATCCTCTAGATTGTTATGTAGATGTATCTGAAAATTTAAAGTAAAAAAAACATAAGAAAAATGATAACTATTTATCATTTTTCTTGTAGCGTAGGTCACTCAAACCCCAAAAATTGTCATTGAAAATCTATACTACAGCCTGATGCGAGCCAAGGCTGACAATAGTTCGGCCAGGCATAATTTTACAACTAATATACTTAAATAAAAGTAATAACACTCTCAAAACTATTTTATTAAAGAAAAATATTGGTAACAGTTCAAAGTATAAACTATTAACTTAAATACGATAAAATATTACTACATTCTGATGTGATAGTGATAAGTGTGTTAATAAAAACATTAAAATTCGCCGTTCAGAATAGTTCAGCCACTTCATCAAAACTGTGTTACAACACGTTTTATTAGCATCATCATCATCATCATGAGGTCATCAGTCCTAAGACTGGTGGACGCTAACCTCCAGCTTCTCCTATCTTGTGCTAACCTACGGATTTCGCTAATTGTGCTAGAACCTACATCCCTTACTATTTGCGAGCAGTAGTCTAATCTAGGCCTACCTCTGCCTTTCTTCACTCCATTTCTGCCTCCAAAATATCGCGGACTATTCCCCCATGTCTCAGTAAGTGGCCTACCATTCTATCTCTTCTCTTCTTTATGTTTTTCCACATACTTCTTTTCTCGCCGACTTTCTCTAATACTTCTTCGTTTCTAACCCTATCAGTCCACGGTATCTTCATCATTCTTCGGTAACACCACATCTCAAAAGCTTCTAATTTCTTCCTATTTGCTTCCCCTACCGTCCAGGTTTCGCAACCGTATAGTGCCGTGTTCCATACAAACGTTTTCAAAAATCTCTTCCTTGTTTCTAAGTTTATTACCCCCGAGCATAAAAGTGCTTTCTTTTTGTTAAAAGCTACTCGACCCTGCGCTATTCTTTGTTTTATATATTTATCGCTTCTTCCATCCCAATTTATTTTACTTCCTAAATAAGTGAAGTCTTTGACTTCCTCCAATCTTTCATTATTAATTTGTACTTCCGTTTTTGTTCTGCTCTCGCGCCCTCTGCACACTAACACTTTAGTTTTGTTTTTATTCACTCTCATTCCGTATTCCTCTGTCAACGCTGCCTCTATTTCGTTCAACGCTGATTCCAATTCCTCTTTACTAGATGCTAATACTGCTATATCATCCGCGAATCTCAGCATTTTTATTAACAATAACATATTTATTTCTGACAGGCATTGTACGAGTATCGACCAGCTTAGAGCACTCTTCAGGAAGCGTGCTGTCTTAAATTTCTTGCAATTTGGTGCGAATATCTTTAACTGAACGAGTTGAACGTTTGCGCAACTGTTTTTTCATTTTAAGCCACAATATTTCTATCGGCGAGAGGTCTGGATTGTTAGAGGGCCATTCCATAACAGGGACATTGTGCTCTGTAAACCAAGTTTTGACAATCTTTGCTGTGTGACACGTGGCACCATCCTACTGGAAGTACACTGCGCGTCAGTACATTGACATTGATATTGACAGCTGGAAATCAAAATTTGTTTATATTTTTATGCTGTCACAGTACCATCTACGAAATGCAGTTTTTCCACGCACATACCACTCATGCAGCCCCAGACCATCAGAGACGCAGGGAACTTCACTTTCCTAACCAAACGGTCAGGATGATAAGTTTCCTGTGGGGTTCTTAGAACACGTTTTCTTGCACCACCCAAACAGATTTCAAATTTGGATTCGTCACTCCAAATTACCTGGTGCCATTGTCATAAAGTCCAGTGCCTATGTTCTCTGGCCCAACGTAACCGATTGATTTTCTGTCGTTTAGTCAATAACGGCTTTTCTTTTGCCTGAATGTTCAAAAGTAAAATGTAAGGAATCAAACTTTACCTTGTAGAATTTGTATCCTAAAGGGATGCCTTTTAAGGTTTTACAAAAAGTGAAAAGAAACGAACAAGTTCGAAACAAAGTGTTTTATAGTTTTTCGAAATATTCATTTTTACATAACGCTCAAAGCAATTCTGGAAACATTTTCTCCACTATGAAATTGATATCGTACAGATACGGTTTTGGAAGGCTTCAACAACTTCTTGAAGTGATGAAAATCGCAGTCCACGCATCTTTTGTTTGACAGTGGGGAACAAGTAAAAGTCATTGGGTGATAAATCGGGTGAATACGGGTAATGAGACATTAATTCGATATTCTTTCCTTCAAATATTCAGTTGTTTGACGTGCTGTATGGGGGATGGCATTGTCGTGATGAAGAATGATGCGCCGTTTTTTGTTGTATTTCGGTATTTCATGGAAGACCGTTGGCAAACAAATTATGGTATACCATTCAGTATTAACAGTTCCTCGATTCTTTAAAGGAATGGTTGCGATGTGTCCAGTACATCCGAAGAAACAAACGATCATTTTCTTGGAAGTGCTCCGTGAACGAACCACTTTAGCGGGTTTCGATTCATTTTCAAACACCCAAACAGTAGACTGTTCTTTGCTTTTCAGTTCATATGAATATATCCACGTTTCATCTCCTGTAGGGAGGATGGTAACCTTGCAATCGCGAGAATAAGGAGGTGGGTGGAGGGCAGAAGACTAAGTCTAGCAACTGAGAAGACGGAGGGCATCCCCTCCTTACGCGAAAGAGAAAGCCACCGTATATCGTCTTCAGGATGGGGGAGGTGACTATCGTGCCGGGTGCGGAACTGAGATACCTGGTTGTGGGGCTTGACCCAGGTATGCATTTCAGGAAGCATATGGAGAGGACCATTGTAAGGGCGGGGAAGACGGTGTCGGCTCTGGGGAGATTGATGCTCAATGTGAGGGGCCCCAGAGCTGCCAAGAGGAGAGTCCTTGCGGGAGCGGCACAGTCCATCTTGTTGTATGCCGCTCTTGTTTGGGTGGGAGTGTTGGATGTGGGTAGGTGGCGAAGGATGATTGGGAGCGTGCAGACGAGAGCCTCGTTGCGAGTGGCGAGTGCTTATAGGACGGTGTCTGGGGCCGCGGTGTTGGTCATTTCCGGTATGCCTCCGATCAATCTCCTGGCGAGGGAAAGGGAAGCGGTATACCGGGGGTCTGAGAGGAGGGATGCGAGGGAAAGGTTATGGTTGAGATGGCAGGAGCGTTGGACCAGGTCTCTCATCCCAGACGTTCGGGTTGAAAGGAAACACGAGGAGGTTGGGTACTACCTCACGCAGGTGCTGTGGGGCCATGGATGCTTCGAGGAGTAACCTGCGTGGGATAGGGAAAGTGGATGGGGATGAATGCGTTTACTGTGGTGAGAGGGACAACCCCGAGCACGCGTTGCTCGGGTGCCCGAGGTGGTCCGATGAGAGACAGGATTGGATGAGAAGTGTGGGTCAGCCCGAGAGTATGAGAGAAGTGGTGAATGGTATGATTGGTAATGCGAATGTGTGTGGGACAGGGGAGAATTGATGATAGGAAGGATAATGAGGAAGAAGGAGGAGGAGGAAAGAGACTTGGGCCCGAACCCCTAATCGTGGCAACACGGAGGGGGGGATGTAGGGCGAGGTATTTACGAGAACATCCTATGGAGAAATTGATCCCTACCTCGAAGAGATGCGAGAGCGGTTCCAAGGTAGGTGGGACACTGATCTGGGGGGCCACTTGTCCGGCTCGCGCAAGTACCAGCTGCGTCCCCCTCAAAAAAGAATCGATTGCATTGCAGTCTGCGATGTGCTAAATGCCACCTCTATCTATCTGTAAGTCACATGCCGATCTTCTTTAATCATGTTGCGCACAGCATCGATGTTTGTTGGAACGACAACCAATTTTGGTCGATCCTCACGACATTCATCACTGACGGACGCACGACCACGACGAAATTCCGCAAACCAATTGTAAACAGTCTTCTCTGATGGTGTTTCATTACCAAAAGTTGCGCGAAGCTATTCCATGCATTTTTATTGAGTAAGGCCTTTCTTAAAATCATAAAAAATCATCCAACGCAAGCCTTCATTTATGGTTTCCATTTTTGCACAAACATGTTTCTCTTAAACGTTCACTATCAACACATTACTCGGTCAACTTCTAAGTTGCCACTGGCTCCGCAATAACAAACGTCAAGGTTCACGAATACAGTGATGCCACATCTCAGCAACGCCATCTATTGGTCGATTGTAAAAACTTAAAAGGGAACTCGTATTTTCTTTATTGAGCGTTTAGTTGTGGATATAGAAATATTTTTTCCAATGACTTGCCTCCATAGTACCATAATTTCTTTTGCGTTGGATCGTCGGTTTGTTGTTACAATCATCTTCATATCATGTAGATTTAAGCGTGAAATTTGGGATGGTCAACCATCCCATATGTATTTTCCTCTAGGCTGTGCGTCCAGCTTTTTATACAAGTTGATAATGTCTTTCACTGTAGATTTAGGCAGCGAATACGTAGCGGATATTTTTCAAACCGAAATTCCCTGTTTAAGAGCATTAACAATAATTGATTTTCGCATATCGTCACTTAATACCACGCCACGTGCCATTTTTTTTTTTTTTTTTAGAAATTTTAGCAGACGCGTCTGAAACACACATAATATCCGTTTCATTTTGACAACAATTGAGATTTTATTTTGTTTTAAAACGCTACAAGCGTTTAGCTTACTATGCATTTCAGCAACTGGCCGAAGTATTGTGAATCGCGAATATTAATGTTTTTTATTAAACTGGTCATTAACAGATCATAACAACGTAGTAGTATTTCATCGTATTTAAGTTAAAAGTTTATATTTTGTTTCTGTTACCAGTATTTTCTTTTTAACAAAATAGTTTTGAGAGTGTTATTACTGTTAGTTAAATATATTAGTTGTAAGATTATGTTTGGCTGAACTATTATTAGCCTGGGCTCGTAGATCACCCGGTATCAGGGTACGCCGATTTTATAAATACTTGAAAATAGCTTTGGAGTTCGACAGCAAATTGTTAACGCATGAAGAATCTCTTACCCTATTGAATATTTTTGGCTTGAGGACCATCTTTCCTATGTTCATTAGGATATCAACGTAAGTCGGACAGTTTATCAGGTGTATACCCTTTGCTCTATTGGAGAATACTTTCTAAAATAAAAAGAAAAGTGTTAGTACGTCAAATTGGTAACACCGACATATCGCAAAGGATCTCGGTCAAAGATAGCCGTGAAAAGGAGAACGTCCGTCTTAGTTCGTATCGTCGGTTTGTCAACCTACGTGTCATACTTACATCATCAGTTACATGTAACTGCGTTATATAGTAGTTCTAGAGGTAAAATCATATTACTAGGAGATTAATAATACACTATACACCCGTTTCAAAATAGTGGGCAGTAAGGTATAGAACACTATTTTTATGAGCTGGTAATACGATCCAATAATTCTCGTATGTTTTACTTGTAAATTGTAAATATCCCTACACTCTGTGATCTTTACTATCTTTGGTCGCACGCAGAGAGTTGACACGCGCCCTGTCTCTCTTGTTTGCCTATTTTAGCATGCAAACAAATAGCTAATTACTTACTGCCTACAATTTTGAAATCAGAGTAAAAGAAATCCTAAACTTTTAGGTGATTTTCAAAGAGCTGTAACTTGGAGAAAAGTAGTCAATTTAAACAAAATCAAATTAAATCTCCAAGTTTCTAGTTTTTGAATGTTGTGTTCAAAATTACCATCAGCAGTTGTTATTATTCAGCACTTCTATTATTTTATGGCAGTGAATTTATTAGGGTCGCCGTAACTAGTTTCGTTCCCTTTAAAATGTACTGTTAGGGTGAACGCAAGAATAACACAAATTAATGCCGTATTTCACATTTAATGAAAACTATGAAAAGCAAATACAGCTGAAGATCAATCCTCTCCGAGCCCGCACCAATAATAATAATCTTAATCTTTCCCAACCAAGCGTTGGCCGCTACAGCGCTTTCATTGTTATGTCTATTGAATGGCTTATGTAAACACACGAAATAAAATATGTCATACAGGGTCCTCGAAAATCTGCTCACTGAAGAGAGCACCTAACAGTACTTATTATGGGAACGGTCGGCTGTATTTATTTCGGAATCCTTTCTTACTATGATGAACTATGTTGAACTTCCCTTAATTTTGTATTTTTACTAATAGCCTGTTCCAGCTTATTCGATGGTCAAAGAGTGACACAAAAGCCGTCACCGTAGCGTCACAGCCAGATGCGAGGGAGAGGCTATAAAACAGATAACCGAAAGCCGACCGCAGGCATTGTTACATCCAACATCCACTGCCTAACACGTAACTTAGGCATTAATCAGTTTTATAATCAATATACAGAACGTTTTCTGTAAACCGTTGTTGCTTAGTTTTAATAAATTTATGTATTGAAGTAAACACCGCTGTTTATTTCACAACCCTCAAGGCAACAACAAAGATGTGGTACAATAGTACGCCCTAGTGATACGAAACAAGATCACGATCAAAAACAGCAGTTTTAGAATAATCATAACACAACTATCGACAGAGATCGTATTGATAAAGATGTATACGCCATAAAGTTCATTCGGCATTTGTCCTGAATCGGCGTACCGTGTACGGCACTGATGAGAACTAACAAGTTTGAAACAGCTGTATGTCGTTCGGTTCCGATCCGGGACAAATGTCGAATCCTACCTGTGGCGGGTTTTATTTTATTTTTTGAGACAACTATCGGAGAAAAATGTTTCCAAATTTTGCTTGCCATTCAAAAGGTCCACGGACTTGAATAATTTATTTTTCAGTAATTTCATTATAAAGGTTTTTTCGACGATTTTATCCTCTTTAATATGAGTTACCTTGAAGCCTTGTACGATCATTTTTCGCTGAGTTATCATCGTTTAAAGTAAAAAAGTCGGGTTTTTAAAAAAAAAAAAAATCTTTTTTTTCTTCCAATGATTAACATTTTTGACGAAGAAATTGTACATTATTGCTGAAAAGAAATATCTTAAACCTCAAGAAATTAATGCAAATTGAAAAATTAATTTTTAAATTGAGTTTTAGCAAAAACGACAAATTCAATCATTCCGAACACAATGAAAAAAAATCGCAGCGCTTTGAAATTTTTAGGGCTTCTTTGAGATACATTCAGGTTAAAAATGAAGAATCAATATCCTTTGTGTATCCATTATTTGCATAGTTATGCCAATATAAGCGAATACCCCTAAATACGCAATTCATTACCTCTTTGCAATCAACATTCTCACACTGAAATTCTTTTTATCAAAAACCAAGAACTACCACTCATAAAGAATACTTTGCAGTTTCTACGACCCTACTTGAATTTTCTAGGCGATCATTGTTTCCCGAGTAATATATTACCAAAGTAAAAAGTGACTTTTTTAGCTTTGAACGACGATAACTCGGCGAAAAAGCATCGCACGAGGCTTTTATATCGCTCAAATTAAAGAGAATGAGGTTTCAAAAAATAAAACCCGCCACAGGTAGGATTCGACATTTGTCTCGGATCGGAATCGAACGGATCCTACCTGTGGCGGGTTTTATTTTTTGAAACCTTATCTGATCGTGCAGAAACACGAGAAAGGGGTCGAGGATCGCTTCTAGGTGTAATTCAAAGCCTGGCGGGGTTTTAGCCCGAGGAGTAGTTGTTTCCTAGAGCGATTATGTAATAGCTTTGCTATTCGAGAACTACTTTGATAACCGCTTGGCGGCTTGGTGGTTCCTTTCTCGATTTCCGACTTATATGTTACTGACAGAGATCGTATCGATAAAGATGTATACGCCATAAAGTTCCTGAATCGGCGTATCGTGTACGGCACTGATGAGAACTAACAAGTTCGAAACAGCTGTATGTCGTTCGGTTCCGATCCGGGACAAATGTCTTGGCGGCTTGGTGGTTCCTTTCTCGATTTCCGACTTATATGTTACAGAATCAGGTTGTTTAAAACAGTTTTATGATGTTGAAAAAACTTGGGTTTATTTTTAATTGCTCTGCGATTATCTTCTTCCAAGATACAGCCCTGCGA
Source organism: Rosalia funebris (assembly GCA_037954035.1). Classification (NCBI taxonomy): domain Eukaryota; kingdom Metazoa; phylum Arthropoda; class Insecta; order Coleoptera; family Cerambycidae; genus Rosalia; species Rosalia funebris. Next base: position 3,431,731 of record JAZFAV010000019.1, on the reverse strand, counting down.
ACAACACCTAAAAATTAAGGATTTTTTATACGTCCATTAATTTTTGTGCCTAGTGTATATCGATTAATAATATTTTTAGTAAAAGAAAAATTGACAGAAGCTGCTGCAGATGTCCTCCAATATTGTTTATGCGTCTCCTGGTGCTATTAAAATCATTTTGCATTATCGTCGTACTTTTTGAACTTTGTTTCCATAATTATTTGTTTCAGTACTTCAAAACCAACTACAGTATGTCTAAAAGTCGCATTTCTTTATGTCAGGGAACACAAAGTGGTCTATTATAATCAAATAACTAGACCATGACAATTTTTTTGATAATTCGGTACTATTTGATTTAAATATTGAAAGGGATTTCACTTGCTTTATTTCTTTCTGATAGTCTCATTTGAGTTATAGTATAGAAGCAGTATTAGCATCTAGTAAAGAGGAATTAGAATCAACGTTGAACGAAATGGAGGCAGTGTTGACAGAGGAATACGGAATGAGGGCGAATAAAAACAAAACTAAAGTATTAGTGTGCAGGGGGCGCGAGAGCAAAGCAAACACGAAAGTACAAATTAATAATGAAACATTGGAGGAAGTTAAAGACTTCACTTATTTAGGAAGTAAAATAAATTGGGATGCAAGAAGTGATAAAGATATAAAACAAAGAATAGCGCAGGGTCGAGTAGCTTTTAGCAAAAAGAAAGCACATTTATGCTCGGGGGTAATAAACTTAGAAACAAGGAAGATATTTTTGAAGGCGTATGCATGGAGCACGGCACTATACGGTTGCGAAACCTGGACGGTAGGGGAAGCAAGTAGGAAGAAATTAGGAGCTATTGAGATGTGGTGTTACCGAAGAATGATGAAAATACCATGGAATGATAGGGTTAGAAACGAAGAAGTATTGGAGAAAGTCGGCAAGAAAAGAAGTATGTGGAAAAACATAAAGAAGAGAAGAGATACAATGGTAGGCCACTTGCTGAAACATGGGGGAATAGTCCGCGATATTTTGGAGGCAGAAATAGGAGTGAAGAAAGGCAGAGGTAGGCCTAGATTAGACTACTGCTCGCAAATAGTAAGGGATGTGGATTGTAGCAGAATTAGCGAAATGCGTAGGTTAGCACAAGATAGGAGAAGCTGGAGGTTAGCGTCCAACCAGTCTTAGGATTGATGACCTCATGGTGATGATGAGTCTCATTTTAGCTTACTGGACTTTCAATCAGTTAAATAGTACTAAAAGTAGGCATGATTACAACATACGAGGGGTATTTTAAAATATAAAAGAGAATTTCTCGTGAGTGGTATTGGAAGAAGCAGGTATGAGTTGGGTGATGGTGGAAATAGTAGGAGGGGGTAATGAGAGGCGAGAATTGTCGTCGGTGTAGTCTTGAGAACATTAATATGGCAGTAGTAGAGCTGCGAGAGGGCAATGTGCACCCATATATTACGGAATGCACCATCATAAATGTTTCTGACACGGAAGGGGGGTCCGTCCAGCTGAAATGTTACGAATATTGCGAGAACAATTTAGTGGAGACTCCTCTTGAGACCCATGAATATTTTTCGGCACATAATATTCTCCGAAGGGCGAGAGGGAGTCGAAAATGAACTCCATATTCACATTCAACCGATCTTATTACAAATTATCACCGCCACTGAAATCCTTTATGAGTTCCTAAGGGAGCGAGTCTCCAGTATTGAGAATATCCATTCCATCATGAACAATGAGCTCGGTTTCAGCGAGGTTTAGCAACGATTTCGGTTCGTTGGGTGCCACGCCTTTTTTCAAAGGAACAAGAGAACGTTCATTTTGATACCTGTCTGGCTTCTAGCTCGTTATCGAACCGAGGGGACCCTTTTTCTTTGTAACATTGTGACACGTGACAAATGTTGGCTTCATTACACTCCCCAGAGCAAGCAGGCGAGCAAAGGATGACGAGAACAAGGGGAGTCCATTCAAAAAAAGCCAAAACGCGTTTGTCGGGGGGAAACTTCTCGCGACAGTTTTCTGGGATTCAAAAGGAATTCTTTTGCTGGATTTCCTTCATGGCCGGAGGACAATTAGTGCTGCTTACTACTGGACTGTCTTGGAACAACAGATGATGACAATTTATGAGGGACGTTATTTTGCTTCACGGCAATGCGAAGCCTCATACGGCAAACCAAACAGGTGGTAAATTGGAGGAAATATTCTGGAAGACACGCACCATACAGTCGGGATCTATCGCCACGTAATTTTAAAATATTTGAATCATTAAAAGAGGTTTTAGCAGTGAACGCGTTTGTGCGTAAGGGATATTATAAAGACAAATAAAATATTTTTGATCTTCAATAAATCAAAAATAGACAATTCTCGTTTTTATTTGTACATCCCTTTTGTAAATATAATAAACTAGTAAGACTAATAAGGTTAATTGGAAATTTTCAGCGTAAATAAGTATGCGAACACAAGCATCATCAAGCAACTCGTGCAAAAACGACCATCCTTGACCATGATAATTTGTTATACTTGGATAGGATTTGATCATATTAGTCAAAATAGCAACATTCCAACGACCTTCCAACCTGTTTCGAGAGGCTGGAAATGCCAACGCAGTCCTTACCTCTAAGATAGTGGCAGCTTTCTTTAGATGCATCAGAGTAGTCTTCCTCACGTGCCCCATCTTGAGATGCTCGTAATCTATTATGAAGACGTCCCCCAGGGCAAGGTCTTCCTGAATCCTTACCTCGTATATGTTTATTTGGTGCGCCAGGTAGTCGTAGGTGTCATATTCTTCTGGTTCCGCTATCACTTTCATTACGTACACCCTGTACATTTCTTTCGTTTGCTTGGGCAAAGGGCAGCTCAAGCTGGAATGAGTGTGCTAAAGATCAGTTTCTTGTGAAAATAGGTTTTAATATAACAGTTAGGATATAAAACTACAAAATGTCGTTTTGTTAAGTCATTATCACTCTCAGATGTAACCATTCTCTTCCGCCAAAATCTAACTCTTCCCTTTTAGAATCTGATAGAGCTAAGAAGAGAAGTGTTGTGAAATTATTGCCAAAGAAACCATCATGGCTAACTATTATGGCTAAGCTATTATGCTAACTAGAATTCATATTGAAAGCAGTGAAGTAGCTTTCAATATGAATTCTAGTTAGCATAAGATTCACAAATAATGTCACACTATAGATTTGTAGTAATTTTTTTCAGGATACGTGAGAATAAACTCTGAAACTGGAAATATTAAATATTTTCCACGGAGATTCAAAAATTCGGAAACGTCCGAAAATTCTGATTTTGGTCCTAATCTATCGAGTAGGTATATATTAAGCGAATTGTGTTTCGTTTGGGTAGCGAAAAGTAGCTAAAACACGTTCAAGGCCATTTATATGTGTCGCTGCCACAGACAGAGTCATATGAGTTCCTAATAGTGATTAGTCCCTTCAAATTAGACAAAAAATCACTGATTTTGGGAAATTTTTCCCTACAGCTAAGCGACCTATACAGAAATTTGTGTTAGGATTGTGTTTTCACCTAGCGCAAGAAAAAAAAGGGTTGTTTTTAGATATATATATATATATATATATATATATATATATATATATATATATATATATATATATATATATATATATATATATACGCATTTTTGGCCGTTTTTTTCGTCTTTTTGCGTTTTTCTGAAAAACTACGCATTTTGGGAAAACATGACCTACTTTGATGTCGTAGATTTTGCGATTCTCCACAATTTTTGTTCTTTTTATTTTTTCGAAATTCTGCTTAATTGCGCCGCTAGAGCGCGCTGAATTATTTTTGAGCTGCTTTTCGATTTTAAGCCAAAACTATGCATTGTAGAGAAAAATATCAAAAAATCAAAATTATAGATATAAAAATTTACGACACATTTTGTTCTTTTGTTTTTTTTTAATGTCGCACGGTTTTGCCACTAGAGGGCGAAAACCGTTTTCTTTTTTTTTGTAATACTCTTGTGCAAATGAAAAGAACACTCTAGAGCATTATTTTTTATTTATAGGCAAAACTATAGGCGCTACGCCCCTGGATTTCAATTTAAACACCTTTTTTTTATTAAATTTGGTTATGTTAGTTAATTTATTGTATTGCAAACATTTTGAAATTGCATTTATTGAAATTTCGAACATCTCTGTCGTCGTCTGACAATCTAAAATTCAAAAATTATTAATATACGGATAGTGCCCTTAAAAAATCAATATTACGCCATTATGCCCTTAAAGACATGCACAGTTACAGTACTTACGAAGTTTCAAACGTCTTCTGCATATGGGGCAGCCTGGGGTGTTTATTCGCATACATCTCTGGTATTAGACTCCTGATGGTATAGTACATGTCCAGTTTTGGCTTCGTGGTTTCTATACTGAACTTGTTAGTCACCAGAAATGATTCTATCATATGGTCGCCTGAACACAGAAGAAAAAAACAAAGATAAGCAAGGAATTGTCGAAGGCATACATACTCTATTATAAAAGTATAAAATATATAAGCCGCTAAAGAAGGCTGAGTCCTGCGAAACTGTGAAGTTTTAAAGGCAACACATTATTTATATTATATCAATAGATATACATTGTAAACGCCTTCTTTGTAGAGCTTCTATAGTAGTCCAATCAATAGGGAATGACCCGGTCACTAATTGTAAACAGAAAAAAAAAATTGAGCATATAGAAAATAAAATTTCAAGAAACTTACAGTTTTTTTGCTCTCAAAATGGCGGCCTATAAATGACAACCTAAAAAATTTGCGAATAAAAAGGAAAGTTGTGCTCGGATTGGAAAATATTAAATGAGAAAGTTGTAGATAATGAAACAATATTTCGACTCAAATTTTGTGAGCTCGAATCGATTCATTACTTTTCAAGACATATCGAAAAAACCGTTGAAAATTGCGTTTTCTTGTTTTTGCTCTAAAAATAACAATATTTGATGGAAACATTTAATAATTTCAGAAAGTGTAGTCCTGAGTGAGACGAAAACAATCATTTTTGTACAATTCCAAATTTTTTTTTCAAAGTTATAGCTGATTTCGTAAAAAAAGGTGATTTCGTAAAACGGCTTTGCCATCGAAACGGATAGTCCTACAGACTTGTTCGAGGGCTTATTTTCTTCGCTGGGAGTTTTACTACAAATATATTTTCAGCAACAATCGATTTTTTAAATTAAAAAAAAATCGCGTTTGAAAATTACGTAATTTTCGTACATCGGTTTTATTACAAGAATTTATTGCCAAAAAACCGATGTACGAAAATTACGTCATTTTCAAACGCGACTTTTTATATAAAGAATTAAAAAAATGATTGTTGCTGAAAATATATTTGTAGTACAACTCCTAACGAAGAAAATAAGCCCTCGAATAAGTCTGTAGGATCATCCGTTTCGATGGATAATCCGGTTTACTAAAACACCTTTTTATACGAAAACAGCTGTAACTTTGAAAAAGTAAATATTTTGGAATTGTACAAAAATGATTATTTTCGACTTACTTAGGACTACATTTTCTGAAATTATTAAATGTTTTCATCAAATATTGTTATTTTTAGAGCAAAAACAAGAAAACGCAATTTTCAACGGTTTTTTCGATATATCTCGAAAAGTAATGAATAGATTCGAGCACACAAAAATTGGGTCGAAAGCTTTTTTCATTATCTACAACTTTCTTATTTAGCTTCTTCCAATCCGAGCACAGCTTTCTCTTTTATTCGCGAAAAACAGTTTTTTTTACTTTTGCGAATTTTTTAGGTTATGTTAGCGGCCGCCATTTTGAGAGAAAAAAACTGTAAGTTTCTTGAAATTTTATTTTCTATATGCTCAAATTTTTTTTTGCTGTTTACAATTAGTGACCATTTAACATATGGGCTCAGACAGATTGATTGGACTATAGAGTCGCGCGCCATGTGTGGGTAAATCCAATCGTAGAGTGGCACATGAAATGGGACAATTGTGGCGTACTCTACTGTAAATAATAATTTTAAATGTTTAAGTTGTATTGAGGCAAAAAATAATTAAAAATAGATATTGATGTAAATCATTTTATATATATGACAATAAATGTCCAGTTTATTTAAAGAAAATTGAGAACCAGAAAAAGGAAATCAAGTATATATCATCTGATCCTTAGTACTCCATTATTCCTCCATTATTTATTTATGTTAATAGTAGTACTCCATTATTCATGATTTATTTATGTTTAAACTTATTTAGAGTTACTTTTTGTTTTTAGTTATACATATACTTTTTATTTATTTTTATAAATATGTTTATATTTATAGGTAAACCAATAATTGTAAAGAGTGCAATGACCGAGAGAGGGTGGGTATTTTGTCTAGAACAGAGGCGTAGATGTTTTTATGTTTTGGCGGAGTCAGTGACAAGTACTGCTACAATTATTGATGTGACGGAATTAAAAAAAAAATGTTAAATCACATAAGGGAGAATATTGTGAGTAAAATCAAGTGTCCACACCACTTATGAAATATTGATAATAGCGCGTTACCATTTTTTTAGTGGGTAGTTGACCCGTAGCCCTATTCCCACATTAATTATAATTCTATACAAAATAAACAAAATTCTATAACAAAAACAAAATAAAAAATTCTCTTCCAAAATTTAACAAAACTCCATAACATAAACTAAATTTTGTAACAAAAACAAAAGGAAATTTTCTTCTACACAAAATAAACGAAATGCTACTACAGAAATAAAAATAAAATGTTCGAAAAACAATCTTACCCTTTCGAATTTTCGAGTCATCACTCACTATCACTGTTACCGACACTAACAATAATAGGATCGAGGGTTTCATCAGCCATATTATCTACATCCCACATGTTCTGTTCTTCTCTTTGAACATGACCAATACATTGTCTCCAGTCTTCTGCTGTAACATTTTCTAATGCTTTCTGAAGATGGCGTTGGATATCAGCTAATTTAAATTTTCTATTTTCTCTGGCCACATCCCCTTTAATTTGTGCCCAAATTAACTCAATTGGGTTCAATTTACAATGATATGGGGGTACTCGTAGAACAGTAGTTCCATGGCTTAATGCTAATTCTTCTACAGCAAGTTTCTTATATTTATTTGCATGTATCTTCACAATTCGAAGCAATTCTGGCTTTAAGCTATTTTCAGCATAAGGGATACCTTTGTCCCGTAATCATTTTTGAATCTGTGCTTTCCTCCATGACTTGTGGCGTTTTTTCGCATTTTCGACTATGATACGGGCCATTATCCATAACGACGACAAATTCTCGTTCCAAATTTTCAATAATGCCTCCAAACCAATTTTCGTATACGTCTGTATTCATCTCTTCGTGGTAGTCTTCTGTTTTCTTGGACTGAAATATTAATTCACCATTTACTAAAAATCCACTATCACTTCCTATATGTGCAATTACCAAACGACGACCTTTCCCAGATGGCATTTATATAAAGGGTGGTCCAACCATAATGCACGATGTTAATTATGAGTCACACCTTAACGTCAAGTTTTTTGCCCAACTTAATTTGACATTTCTTTGTTTCAGTGTTTGACAAATTCAATTATGGAGAGGTACACAATTGAGCAGCGCGTTAAGATTATTGAAGCCTTTTACGAAAATATGCGTTCAAATCAAGATGCATTTCGTGCACTTCGTGACTTTTTTGGTCAGCATAATCGACCAAATGTGTCCACAATCGGGAGAATTGTGAGCAAATTTCAGCAAACCGGGTCTTTAGGAAATGTGAAAACACCTGTACATGCTCGCCCAGTTCGTTCTGCGGAAAACATTGCTGTTGTTCGCGATAGTGTAGCAGAAGAGCCGTCAACCTCGACTCGTCGTCGTGCCCAACAATTAAACATCTCACGAACATCACTGATGCGAATTTTGAATAAAGATTTGAATTTACGCGCTTACAAGGTTCAATTGACTCAAGAGCTGAAGCCTACTGACCATTTCAAGCGTCGTCAATACGCCGAATGGTTGGTTGAACAGACAGAAGTGAATGGTGACTTTACAAAGAAAATTATCTACAGCGACGAGGCACACTTTCACCTCAGTGGATTCGTTAACAAGCAGAATTGCCCATTTGGGCAAATGAGAATCCACGAGTGATTGTTGAAAAGCCGATGCATCCACAAAGAGTGACTGTTTGGTGCGGTTTATGGGTTGGCGGCGTCATCGGGCCGTACTTCTTCGAAAATGAGGTCGGCCAAGCAGTTACCGTGAATGGTGTTCGCTATCGCGAGATGATAACGGACTTCTTGTGGCTAGAAATTGAGGATATGGACCTGGACGATATGTGGTTCGAACAGGATGGTGCCACTTGCCACACAGCCAACGAAACAATGGCACTTTTGCGCGAGAAATTCAATGGCACAGTGTGCCCCTCGTTGATCCATGTCTCATCCGTATAATAAATTTTCTTTCCTTGCCTCCGAAATTCTTTAATTTTCCTAAGATAATCTCTTCTCCACTGTACTATTTCACTTATTTCAATACGAATACTCTTTCTATCTATTTTCCCATATTTAAACTTCATGCCATATAAACATTTCCGCAGTGTCTCCTTATCCATTTTAGGGATTATCTCATTTTCACTAACAGCTTCCAGCACTGCCTTTAATGTTGGTAATTAATTTTTCCTAAAAAAAAAAAAAAAAAAAAAAAAAAAAAAAAATGTGGACGATTCTTCTTATAGCATATTTTACATCTTTGTCAACTTCCACTTTCGTTCGACCGCTTTCTGGTTTTGGTGCCTGTACTTGTCCATATATTTTTTGGTCTCTCAAAATTTTACATATATTTGACTTCGAGGCTCCTGTATAATCTGCGCACATATCTACTACTTCATCTTTTAAACCAGCATCATTTCTCTGCAGACACTGAAAAACACGTAAAATAAGTTTCTTTTCGCCCACGGTTCGACTGGTCAATCCTTTTGCAGTTAATGACGACCCTGGCATACTTTCCTCCATTGCTAACGTAATCAAAATTATTATTACACTATCAATATTATTATATTTAATAGCTTCACATTCTATATGCACCAGAAACTTAATTCATACGTATCACGTTTGCAAGAATTCACAAAACTATATCTTTACGATACTTATAACACAATCTATAATTTATATAATAACTAAATCATATATGGTTAATTAAATTAACTAAATATTCCTATGTTGTATTTTGAATATATATTGAGTTAATATAACATTCATAAATTTTTCCCTTGTGTGTCGCTCCAAAAGTGTCTAAATGAGTGAAATCAATAATATTCTTCAAATGAGAGAAACAAAGAGGGCGACAACACCTGCAAATGTTGGAGTATCGACGTTGCCATTTTTTGCAGAAAATCTTCGTAATGAGGACTTAATACAATGAAATTTATTCATCTTTTTATATTTGACAAACATTACATAAATTGATATGCGCTATGTCGCAAATACCCATTACACAATTGAATTCTAACATTTCTTATTCATTTTTGATTATATATTGCAATTAAATTTAATGTTACCGAATTAATGTAGAACATATGAGAAATTTACGAATTAAATATGACAATAGCGCCTATCAGCTTCTTAGGTTATTGCACTCTTTACAATTCTTGGTTTGACTTTAGTTATTTAATTTTTCAGTTCTAGTTATACAGGGTGTCCAGAAAGGGTAGGGGGTATTTGTAGATTCAATAAAAAAAAAACTAGAAGTCAGAAAAAATAAATTTTTTTGTTAATTTTTAGACAAGGTTTTGGAAAATTAAGTACTAAAGATTAGCACTCCTCTAACCGTAAACGGAAATTAGCCACCACGCTTCTACACATCTCTCTGGAAACGGCGGCCATTTCGGTGCGAATGTTGTGCTTTAATTGCACTAAAGTTTGTGGTTTGTTTATATACACTTTCTCTTTAAGGTATCCCCATAAGAAATAATCAAGAGGTGTAAGATCAGAAAATGGATTCCAATGTTTGAGAATACCGGTTGGACTGTAAAAATTCGCAATCCAGGTCGCCCGTGCTCTGTCCGAACCCCACAAGCGATTGAAGAAGTGAGAGTTTCAGTGCGTGAAAATCCTTCTCAATCAACCCACAAAAATCGCTTGTGGGGTTCGAACAGGGCACGGCATTATAGTTGTTGTTTCTTTCATATTTTACGTTCAGTTGCTCCCTGCATATTACACCCAATAAAACGTGTCTACTTACTAGGAATCTCCGGGAGATGAGGCTGTGACTTCAGCCAGTTTTTGATGATGTCCACATCCTTGGCGAGATCCTTTTCCGTCTTTCCGAAGGTTGCTATCACTTTTCTTCGATCGGTTTTCAGCAAATCGTTCGTGGTCATCGTTGGGCTAGAAAGAGACGTTCCCTGAGTATACAGAGATTGTTGAAAAGTTTGCATCAAATGGTGCAAACTTTTCCTATAATTTTTTATAAATTGGATGTTTCTATTTTATTTTTTCAGTATGTATATATATATGCAAGTTTGGAACTTTAGTCAGTGATTCTTTATTATTGGTCGATTAATAAGTTATGTGTTTTTTCGTGACCTTACATGAATATTTACTTTATTCTAAACATAGAAGTATGGTATAATTATATTATTACATACATATACAATAGTGTTATTACTTTAATTTCGATAAAGTTTGGCATAGAGGTCGAACGTATAAAATGAAGATGTATTTACCTAAACAGTTTTCTGATACTCTGGAATCTTACATCTAAGAATGGCATTTTAGAATTAAGCTAGGAGGAACCTATTGTGAGCTTAAAACAATTAATGCAGGAGTACCGCAAGGAAGTGTACTAGGGCCTGTTCTATACCTTTTGTACACAAGTGATATTCCTAGATTATAAAATGACACCATACCAACGTTTTTAGATGATACTGCTGTGCTAGCAGTAGGTAATATCCACGAAGAAGCAGCAGAAAAACTGCAGATATCAGTCAACAAAATTAATAACGGGACAGAAAAATTGGAGAATAAACTTAAATGAATAAAAGCCTGTATTAGTTAACTTTACAAACAGAGAATTTCATTTTCAAATACAGCTAAGTATCTTGGTATTACCCTTGATCTAGTCTACGCTGGAAAGCCCGTATCAAAAAGAAAAAAGAGAAACTTATAATTGAATATAGAAAAATGTACTGGTACTGGTTGATTGGAAGAAACTCCATTCTAACTATTCATAATAAGCTTATGTTATATAAGCAGATAGTTAAACCAGTATGGACCTATGGATTTTAGCTGTGGGGCCGTGGAAGTAAGACTAATATAAAAACCATCCAAGGGTTTCAGAATAATGTGCTACGGAACATCGTAGATGCACCTTGATACAACCGAAACAGTAACCTCCATCGGGACCTGGGTATGGATACTGTTGAACAAGCCAGATCCAAGATTGCCAGGAGTCACAAACAACGATTCCTCCTACATGTCAACGTCGAGGCGATCCAGCTCCTGACAATGCAGTATTGACCAGCAGAAGACTCAAGAGAATCAAACCCTTTGAGTCACTGTACTACTACTAAGCTCAAGGATATAGCTGAGTGTAATGGATATTCTGTTGGTATAGTTGAAAAAATTATTAAGGAAACGTAACTTTAAAGAAACACTTCGAAATTCCTCAACTTTTCAAACCGAAAGGGAGTATCCAAAAAAATATGTATCTATTCCTTACGATCCTCGATTCACCCGTGGTCAGATTTTTAAAGATATAGGGATGATGGTAATCCATTCATCAATAAATAAATTAAAACTAATTTTAGGCCAGCCGAAAAACAAAATTAACACAAATGACAGGTCAGGGATTTACGAAATGAGCTACAACGACTGTAATCAAGGTATGTTGAACAGACCAGACGATCTATTCAAACCAGGTTCAAAGAGCACATGGCGCATCTCAAATATGGTAGAACAGATAAGTCCAGTGTTGTCCAACATTCCTTCAAGAGCAACCACAAGATAGATATTAGCAACTTAAGATTAATTAGGATTGCAGCAAATACTAGAGAGCTAGATGCATTTGAAAGTTTAGAAATTGAAAAGTGTAGAAATAGTATGAATACAGAGGGCCTATTCTACATAGCCCGCTTTATTAGTTAGTTACTCACGGCTCACTGGGCCGCAGCTATGTCGGTCGTAGCTCAGTGAGCTGCAACCGTCACGGTTAGGGCTCACTGAGCTGCAACAATAATTTAGGTGTAAATAGGATACATTGTCAGCATAAGATTAGTTTTAATCTCCTCCAGATGATGCCAACTTTGTTGGCGAAACGCGCGTCGAGTGTAGTGTACAGTGTTATGTAGATAATTATGCTTATAATCAATTAAATACATTAATTATACATGTGCTTAGGAAATTTTGTAAATCAACTTCGTCGATACACCTTCCATTTGGAATAAATTTGTACTTGTCCTTTTTTTCTCAATAAATGTGTTATTGAATATTGTATTTATAACAAAATCTAAGTCTTTTTACCCTGTTAAAGTACCTTCGTAAGTGTGCGACTCCATTAGATGGCCATTAAATAATGCGCATCAAAACTTCTCAACTGTTAACGTATCGATGAAGGGCTGTCGCCCACTTAAGTGTTTCAATAGAGAAGAGACATTAACAGGATAACATCAACGACCTTGGCAGATTAAATTATACGGGGGAAACTGAAACTATCCAACTATCAAAATGGGAAATCCTAAATGGGAAGTGAAAGAGTTGTCTGACATAGAGTTAAGAAACATTCTCCATTATTTAAATAACAATTTTTATCACCTTCGTTTAATAGAGATACAGTATCAGTAAAAATATATAATAAATAACAATTCCACAAGCTTTATCTCAATATAATATTTATCACGTCTTTAGCGTTCCATAATTAAACGTATCTAATCTTGAATCATCAGAATCTAACTGCATATTGGAAAAGAAGCGATAACTGCTGATAAAGGCTGACTTACGGTGGCATAATTTGGAGAAGACGCAGTTTTTATACCCACGAAAAAATTTTGGGAAAAGCTCTCGGACCCGTCAAATTTTATTTTAAGTTGTGTATTTTTTAATACGTAATTAATACACACAGGGTGATTCTTAGAGGACGTTATCGATATTTTTTAATAGCAATCCTTTTGTTTTCATTGCGTAATATGAAAGAGCATATTTTTATGCATACGCTACGGTAACAATTACATTAGTATGAGTATCGGTTAAATAAAAAAAAAGTTTAGTTTTAGTAAAAGGTTATTTTTCATTTTTGGTTTTTGAAATTATTTGTTTAAAGAATAAATTTCTTATATTTTGTTGGGCGAAATCAGTGTGTTTTAAGACTTTTCATTAATATTTGATGCCGCTAAATTACTATTTGTGGGATACCAGGAAAATTAAATATACACTAGGCACAGAAATTAAGGGACGTAAAAAAATAAAACATTTTTAGGTGATTTTGGACTTGGAAAATGGTTTTGAAAATATTCGTCTGTGTGTTTGTCATCGTTATCGTTGTCATCGGAATTTAGCACTTGTTAGCACGATAACTCAACTACATCGTGTCGGATCGATTCTGACCGGGGACGTCTCGAGACGACACCTATTGATTATGAGGTGGATAGAACACACTCAACCATGTTCATGGGTCATGAGACAGCACAGTGGTGGACTATTTGAGAAAATATTTTTGTTAGCGCGATCACTCAGTTAAATCCTGTTGGATCGATCGGGTTTCGACTGATTCGTCTTATTACAGTCGTCTACCAGACGACATCCGTTGATATTGAGGTGGATAGGATCCACCCTACCCTGTCCATGGGTCATGAGAGTGCACGATGGTGGGCTATTTGAAGAAAGTAAAACTGTCGCATAAAACACATATTATGCATTTGTGTGTTGATTTATTTTTTCTCGGCCACTCAATTTCGTCCATTCCGCCACTTATTCCTAGATGTTTTACGTGTGGAAAAGTCCGTTTTAAGATTTTAAAACTGTTTATTTGATATAGCAAATATTGAGTATTGCTAAAACACATTTTCAATCTCAGAAAGTGAATAAAAAGAACGACAAACTCAAATCATTCCCGAATACAATGGAAAAAAAATCGCAACGCTTTGAAATATTCACGATTACTTTGGGATACTTTGAGGTTGAACAAGAATAGTCAATATGCTTAGTCTATCCAGTATTTGCAAAGTTATGCCAAGTTAAGCAAATATCCCTAAATACACAACTTTTTACCTCCTTTTCAATCAATATTCTTGCACCGAAATTTGTTTTATCAGAAACCAATAACTGCAGCTTGTAAACAATACTTTACAGTTTTTAGAACCCTACTTGAATTTTCTGCACGATTACTATTTCCCGAGTAATTAGTTACCAAAGTCAAAAGTGACTTTTTTTATTTGGACGACGATAACTCAGCAAAAAATCACCGTACAATGCTATTAAATAGATTAAATTAAATAGATTGAATGATCTAAAAAAACCTTATAAGGAAATAACTGAAAACATTTATTGAAGTCCATAGATAGACCTTTTGAAAGTCAAGCGAAAGTTTGGATTTTCTTTCCGATGGTTTTTTATGATTACTCAAAAAATGTTGATGTTAAAAAAAATTTAACTCAAGATATGAAAACTGGAAACTTTGAACTTCAATCTTCTGTTTTTAAAGTTGCTCTATCAATATTTTTCTATAACGCCTATTATCGTAACAGATATAGACAGAAATAATCTACAGTTAAAAGCTTCTGATCAAGGTGAAACAGAATTTGAATCATCAACTGAACTATCCTTATCTAAGTAATTGTGAAAAACATACATAACCTAAAAATCCCAATCGCCAACGCTATACAAACGTCAGCCAACACTCACTTTCTATAAACGTAAATGCAAACAAAAATGAACTGTCACTAAAGTAAGGAAAAGGGTGCATACCTATTTTTTGAAGGGCAAAATCAAGAAACAAACCCACACTGAATATCAGGAACGACTAGACAGACGAGAGCTACATGTAATTTGCGATTTAGATAACACCTCGTATTCTATTATCACTGATAAGAGTATAAATTTGATAAATAATAACACAGTGAGTCAACTTGACTGTAATTAGCCGTGAAAGTAAACCAATCATATACGTTAAGTACTTTGAACTCTAGCCTCTATTTGAACCAATTTGTGATAATATGGGCTGGGGTTTATGACGAACTGTAATGTATGCAACGTCTAATGTTTTCATGAGGTATTTTCATAAGATAACCAAGTGGGATGTGGAAAAATGAGCGCACTCTACCATGTTTTCCGCATTCAACTATACTAGCGGAAAAGTAAATCGTGTAAAGAAAAATGGAAAAAAAATATTTTTCGTTTTTCGGCCTAAAAACTAAAAAGAAATGGTTTTTAAAAAAATTTGTCTGTGTATGTCGTTGTCGTCGGCATTTATTCTTGTTAGCACGATAATGCAACTAAATCGTGTCGGATCGATCGGGTTTTGACTGATTCTGATCGGGGACGTCTTCCAGATGACACCTATTGATTTTGAGGTGGATAGGACACACCCCACCCTGTCCAAGGGCCATGAGAAAGCACAATGGTGGACTATTTGAGAATTTTTTTTGTTAGCATGATAACTCAACGAAATGGTGTCAGATGGATCGGGTTTTGACTGATTCTGATCGGGGACGTCTTCCAGATGACACCTATTGATTTTGAGGTGGATAGGACATACGCCACCCTCTCCATGGACCATGAGAAAGCACGATGGTGGACTATTTGAGAATTTTTTTCGTTAGAACAATAACTCAACGAAATCGTGTCGGATCGATTGGGTTTTGACTGATTCTGATCAGAGACATCTCCCAAATGACATCTATTGATTTTTATGTGAATAGGACACACCCCACCCTGTCCATGGGTCATGAGAAAGCACGGCGGTGGACTATTTGAGAAGTTTTTTTTTGTTAATACGATAACTCACCTAAATCGTGTCGGATCGATCGGGTTTTGACTGATTCTGATCGGGAACGTCTACCAGACGACATCTATTGACTTTATGGTTAATGGGACACACTCCACCCTGTCCATGGGTCATGAGAAAGCACGACGGTCGACTATTTGAGAATTTCTTTTTGTTAGCACGATCATTCAACTAAATCGTGTCGCATCGATCGGGTTTTGACTGATTCTGATCGGGAACGTTTACCAGACGACATCTATTGACTTTGTAGTTAATAGGGCACACTCCACCCTGTCCATGGGTCCTGAGAAAGCACTACGGTGGTCTATTCGAGAACTTTTTTTGGTAGCACGGTCACTCAATTAAGTCGTGTCGAATCGATCGGTTTTTGACAGATTCTGATTAGGGGCGCCTACCAGACGACACCTATTGATTTTGAGGTAGATAGGACACACCCCACCCTGTCCATGGGTTATAAGAAAGCACGATGGTGGACTATTTGAGATTTTGCATTGAACGACAAAAACATATATTCGGCCTGTATCATATACGAATTAATGAGAAAAAAAAATAATTTCGTTCGATCACAAATATATTGATACGGCACTGAAGCACTCGCCAATGAAAAAGTAAAACTGTCGCATACAACACATATTCTACATTTATATGTTGGTTTATTTTTTTTAGGCCACTCAATTTCGAAATAGAGATGTTCTACGTGCGGAAAAGTCCGTTTTAAGGTTTTAAAACTGTTTATTTTTTTAAGTATTACTACTTACTTTGTTCTATCATTTCCTTAGTATTCCTAAAGTTA
This sequence comes from Rosalia funebris, assembly GCA_037954035.1. Classification (NCBI taxonomy): domain Eukaryota; kingdom Metazoa; phylum Arthropoda; class Insecta; order Coleoptera; family Cerambycidae; genus Rosalia; species Rosalia funebris. Next base: position 3,414,996 of record JAZFAV010000019.1, on the reverse strand, counting down.
AACCTAATATAACTACTGGTCCTGATATTGACTAGGTACCGGAATATTTGTTGAACTTTGTGTTGTAACAAAATATTAATTTAATTGATGTCTAGAAAATGTAAATGAATTTATGAAAGTACTATATATTTCATCGCTATTTGCCAAACAGGAAACTCTCTTATCTTGTCGATGAACGGAACAGTCTACCTGAGTCTAGCCATAAAAACAATCCAGGGTATGTTTTGAGATTTTTTATTTGGCAAATAGCGATGAAGTAACCTTAAGCGTGTATCATATCTATAAGCGTGTATCATATCTATGAAGAAGGAAAATAAATATGTATATCAATAATTTTAGCCACTTTCAATTATATGTAACTTTTGCAAAACAATAGACTATATTTTATGATATTATTTACATTTGTGCATGCGATGGAGAGCACCTTATATCAGTGATTTATTATACTGTAACGAATTTAGTAGAAAGTTCTTTATTTCGAACACTTATTTACAAATCAACTATTTACAAGCTCAACTAACTAATTAACTTTCTTTCCACTTTAACTTTATGAACTAACTTTCGCACACAATGTCACTTTCTTCGCATCGTATCGCTCACTATCGCGGTCCAGATTCAACTAACTCCTGGCCGGACGACACAATTCTTATATAGGGAGTTGGACGTCTCTCCAGACGTTTGTAGATAAAGAACTTTGGAGAATCTTCTAGTATAGAGCGCATTGGAAGTCAACTCCGCATGCTCTCGATGGTATCGAATATTCCCGACGTTCGGGATCGCCCGAGGCGTTCGTGACAATACAATGGTCTAGAGGGTTGCGTAGCGTATACTTAACACTCCGTCGGGCGCAGCCGATCCGTGAGATCCGTCAGTCACTTTGTTCTTTGCTCTTTTATGTGTATTACGAATATTAACTCGAACTCGCTCACAGCTTCCTAGCTCCAAACCATTCTTCTCGATATGGTGTCGATTTTTTTTTTAGTGTATTCGCTGGCCTTGCAGGGCCGCCCGGATCTGTCAGATCCATTGCGCCCGATTACGTCATTATATTAACTTTTATAGTTTATTAGATTTCTTTTATTATTTATTTTATATTTTGGGATCTCTACACTTACTTATTCTGGCTTTTTATGGTATTATTATTCAAAATTACCAACAATGTGACGTTTATTTTTGTTTGGAACATGCTAAAATGATGAAGAGCGTTTATAATTCTTTACACTTAAAATAGGCAGTTCCATATAACTTTCCTTTGTAATTCACGTCCAATATAATTTTTATGTATTCATAACTTTTACATAAATAAAAATAGGTGGGTTGTTATTTGTATTCAAAATAGTGCTCAATACTAATTTATGTTTGTGTTTTGTTCTTAAAACAGAAAAAACTTCTCAATAGCTAATTCTCCTATAACAATTTTATAAATTGTGTAAGATTTGATATGGCATCTCTCAGATGCATTGCGCCCGAATGTGTTTGGATTCAGACTGTGCCCGATGGAAGGTTACTATTTTACGTAGTCTCATAAAAGTGCAATTAAACATAAAATTTTAAGAAGGCTTATTGGTAACCGTAAATTTAAACGTTATGATCCGAAAGACTTTTACCAACTAAATTTTAAATTAGTTTATAAGCAAAAACCCAGTAATTATACATTAATCATGAGAAAGTGAATGCACCAAGTCCTGCATGACAACTCTCATATACATAAATTACTGAATATGCGCCTAGGATAGATCATAACAAACTGGGATAAAAAGAAATGCTACTGAAGTAAGGATATTATTATACTCCACTCCATCTACAAACGCCTTATATAATAAGGAGTAAACAAATTATGCTAAAACAGCTATTCTTCTGGCTATATACTATCGACGAGAGCTAAATTAAATGGCGAAATTTGCCGTATTTTGTCTAACAAAGTTAGCACTATACAGTGACTCAGATTGATGGAAAACGACATGGAAGTTACGAAGTGTCGCCTATCTCGGAATACCGCTAACTGCAGACCGGTTTCGATCTTATCTTGGGTCTCGTCAGTGCAATGTAAGCGACTATACCTTTTGACAGATGAGCCTCACATCTTGTAGACGCCGGCCGTTACGTTCTACTGCAGTAGAACGTACCAAGCGCCATCTCTCGGTAGTTTCGAGAACAATCTAAGTTGAAGTAAAGCTTGATCATCAATATAATGCAAAGTTTCACATCGTAGAGGGTAATTTTCAAACTACCGTAGTAAGGAGATTATTATACTCTACCCCGTCTGCAAATGCCTTATATAATAAGGACTAAACAAATTGCAACAAAAACTATATGGATTTATATTGCTCTTAATACGCCTAAAGAGATTCCCTTAAGAGCAAAAACAGAATGCACAATGGTTTAAAATATCTACTACGTCTTTGGTACTAATAATAAAGACCAATATCAATCCTGAGCAAAGTATATTTTGGGTAAAACGTTAACAAAATCCTAGTCTACATCTAATTTTTTAAAATTGCCATGGATTCCTAAGATATCGTCGTTCTTTAAAGGCTCGGGACGCAGCTCTTCCTTAACCTTCATTCGTTCTAGTTCTTCAAATCGATCGCTGTATTCTTCTAACTTCAATGCCCATAAATCTGAAATGAAACGTTTAATAGTAGTTGCAAAAGTATGTTCTGGATTTTATTCGTATTGTGAAGATTTCCGACGTTAGTCAACGAATCTTAAAATGAGCCGTTGTAGTTGCCGTGCTGTAAATTGCAATAATACCGGAAGAATTAGTAAATACAATTTTATCGATATCGTACAGTAGCTTATAAATTAGAATAATCCAAGAAATGGATAAAAATGGACGAAAAAGTGTTTACTAAGGAGGTGCTTATTGGTATTACTCCTGGAGACTGTATTTAATTTAAGTCTAAAGTGGCAGGCGGAAAGAAAAGTAATTCACAAATGACTGTAGAATCTGGATTAATAAATTATTTGAAAAATTACGACTTAGAATTAGGTTAAGACTAAAACTAAGACGAGTATTGGACGAAGCAAGTGGGGATAGTTATGGCACCTTTTCTATAGGACAAAAGTGAATTTTCCAGAGAGGAAACTCAAGAAACTTCCAATATTGCCCGTGTCAGAATTCATGTCGAGAGAATAATACAAAGATTAAGAGCTTATCACATTAAATAAAATTTCGAATTATCTTTTTAACCACGTTGATGCATTGTACATATTTTTTGTGTATTGTAAATGTCAGTTACCGTTGTTTACACCCGAACCCTTCAATTAAGAAATTGGTACAATTATAATATAAACTTCAAAAGCTTACCATTCAGCTCCTGTAGAGACCTCTCTTCACCACCGTAATCCGAAGGTAATACATCTTTGGAAATATACTCGTATAATTCATCTGTCTTAGGATGGAGATGAATCTAAAATAAGAGAATCAAATTTATAACCAGCACAAACTTGTTATGTAAAGGGTGTCTCAGTTGGAACTGTAGGTTGTGATTTGTGAATAACAGTAATAATATGTGATAAACTGTGTTTTTTATTCTTCAACATAAAGTGGAAACGATACGGCTACAAATGGAAAAGAATATCGTAATATGGCCGCCTCGACTTATCATTTTTTTTTTTTTTTAAGGGGGACATAGCCGGTGCTTGCGCGAGCCGGGCAAGTGGCCCCCCTGATCTGTGTTCCACCTGCCTCGGAACCGCTTACGCTTCTCATCGAGGTAGGGGTCAATCATTTTCTAGATGTTGTAGTTTTCTTCCATTGCCCTACATCCCCCGTCCGTCGAAACGATTAGGGGTTAGGGCCTAGATCCCTCTCCCCTTCTTCCTTCTTTCTCATTATATTAACTATCATTTTCTCCGCAAGCATCCAGACATTCACACTTTTCACCATCCCACTCACCAATTCCCTAACGCTTTCATGCCGACCCACTCCTAACATATATTCTTCCCTCTCATCCGACCACCTCGGGCATTTGAGCAACGTATGCTCGGGGTTGTCCTTTTCTCCACAGTATACACACTCATCTCCATCCACCTTCTCTATCCCACGCAGGTACTTCCCGAAGCATCCATGGCCCGATAGCACCTGCGTGAGATAGTATCCTATCTCCCCGTGTTTCCTCTCAACCCATGGCCGAATGGTTGGGATAATAGACCTAGTCCATGCCGCGCATGTCTCTGCATCCCACCACCCCTGCCATCTCATCCACAGCCTCTCCCTAGCATCCTGCCTCTCAGACCCCCGGTGCACCTCCCCTCTCTCCCTCGCGAGAAGATCGATCGGAGGCATACCGGCAATAAGCAGCACCGCGGCCCCAGACACCGTCCTCGCCACTCAGAAAGACATCACTACTTCTCAACAGATGTCAAGCAGTATTAGTAGATTTTGTGTTTGTAAAAATAGTAATAAGATTATTATTCCTTTACATTTTACTTACGACGAGTACGTTGATATGCTGCTGATCTATGGAGAATGTAGAAAAAATAGCAGATGTGCTAGAGATTTGTATAGTTATCGTTTTCCCGACCGAACAGCTCCAAGTAAAAATACTTTTGCTTACGTGGTTGTTACATTAAGACGTAGTTGTTTTCCTAGTGGAAAACGGATACCTCGTCGAAGAAAGCCTATTCAAACAGAGGATACCATAATTAATATCCTTGCGTATCTTCAAGTAAATCTCCATATCTCAACGCGGCGTTTTAAGCAAGAATTAGGAGTTTTTTTTTTAATAGGGCTATATTTCTATCAATAAACATTGAACGGCGAAAGATATTTAGATTTTCTCCAGAATATGCTTCACCATTTACTTGAAGGTATTCCCTTAAATGAGAAAAGGACGATGTGGTAGCAGCAGAATTGTGCACCTCCTCACTTTGCCCAGCTAGGACACATCTTGCTACTTTCCCTGAAAGATGGATTGGGCGCAATGGTACAATATCTTGGCCGTCTCGCTCCCCACATATAACACCTTTAGATTTCTTTCTATGGGGAAACTTAAAAGGTTTTGTTTACAATACACAGCCTAGAAATTTAGACGATTTGCAAAACAAAATTAGAGCAGCGTCCCAAACTGTTACACCAGAAATGATTAGAGCAACATGCTACGCAAATGTTTTAAGAAGACCTGAGTATTGCGTTCATGAAAATGGACATCAATTTAAGCATCAACTGTAATGATTTTTATAATTATTGTATTTTGCTGTGTAATTATCTATCTTCTTTAATAAAAGTTTTAAAAAATCAATCCATTTTCATTTAACAGCTCAGATTATCACTGCTTTACATAAACGTCCGAATAAATATGGTATCATTGAATTGATATTAGATAGACCATCACAAAATTGTAATAACATACAGGGTGTCTCATTTAAAATGTTGAAGTTGATGTCACGTGACCGGAAATGTACAGGTGAAATAATGTCCTCTTATGCCAAAAATGGACAACGCTTTTAACTTTTTAACATCGCCAATGTTCAAAATTATTGTTCAAATAGGTTTCGAGATATCGACTGGCTAAAACTTCGTGGGCCACCCCGTACACATCTGACTTAAGTTGACCTGTGGAATTCTTGAATTCATGAGGGTTTTCATGACATAACGGTAAAATTTTAAATGTTTCTGGTAATTCGGCCATGTTGTGAATACTCCAAGTATATTTAAGATATAGTATAATTAAATCCGTCTAATTCGGCAAAAATACAGCTATACGTGTCTCTCTTAAACTTCTGTCAGGCGCAGCCGATTTGTGAGATCCGGCAGTCACTTTTTTCTTTGCCCTTTCGTGTGTGTTACGAATATTAACTCGAACTCCCTCATAGCTTCCTAACTTCAAACCACTCTTCTAGATATGGTGGCAATTTTCTTTTAGTGCATTCCCTGACCTTGTATGGGCCACCCGGATATGTCAGATGCATTGCGCCAGAATACGTCATTATTTTCATTTTTACATTTTCTTGGATTTATTTTATTATTTAAATTAATAATATTTTTTAAGATCTATACACCTACTTATCCTGGCTTTCTATGGCATTATTATTCAAAATTAACACATTTGGGTGTTAAATTAGTGGTTTATACTAAATATCGTAACCAACAATGTGACGTTTATTTCTGTTTGGAACACGCTAAAATGATGAAGAGGTTTTATAATTCTTTACACATAGAATAGGCAGTTACTTAAAATTGTTCTTTGTAATTAATGTCCAATATTTTTTTATATATAACTTTATGACCTTTACACGAAAAAAGAGGTGGTGTGTTTTCTGTATTCAAAATATTATTCAATACTAATAATTTATGTGTGTTTTGTCCTTAAAACAGAAAAAACTGGTCACTAGCTGGTTCTCCTATAAAAATATTATAATTTATTGTTTTACAACATGAAATGAGTTCCTTTATGTAAATTTAATTATTGCGATTAAACACTAGTGTGAAATATTTATTATTGTAGGTACAGTGGAACCTCGCTTAACGAGCATAATTTGTTCCCGAATCTTACTCGTAACGCGAAACATTCGTTGAGCGAAACAAATTTTTCCATAGGAATCAATGTAAAATAGATAGAAAAAAAAATTTCTATCAAAAATTACCAAATAAATTTATAATAATGTAATGTTATTATTTATAATACATCCTTGTTTACAAGAAATTTGTCTAGAGACATTTGTTTTTGCCTACTCTTCAAAATTTGGCAAAAATAAGACAGAATATTATCGTTAAATAAATTTGTAACGCGCATAGCTACAGCCTTATCAGGATGATGCCTCTCAACATACGATGCAACACTTTCCCATGCTTTCAGCATCTCTCTTATTTCACTGGAAGGTTGTTGCTCTGCTGAGGCTGTTATCGTCCCCTGACGAAATATTCTCCACAACTTCTTACTGTGATACAAAATGCAGCTCCATAAGCTCTTCGGTGGTCAATCGATGTCGTTGCTATCCACCTCTTGTCCCATAATCTTGGCCAGAGACAACAATCGCGTCGATTACAGGCTCCGCAGACACTTGCTCAAACCCCTCGGAGTCGCGCTCGACAAATCAGTCCGGCCAAAGCTTCTTCCATGTAGAAATAAGGGTTCTCTTGGTGACCACCTTCCATGCCTTGTCGATCATCTTGAGCCAGGCAACGATGTGAAAGTGGTGTTTCCAAAGCTCTCTAAGAGTGAGATTGGTTCCTTCAGTTACCTCAAAACAATGCTCGACGAAATCTTTAGTGTAGAGCTTTTTAAAATTTGAAAGGACCTGCTGGGTCCATGGGCTGCAGTAAAGGAGTGGTGTTGGGAGGCAGGAACTGGATCTTGATGAATTTAAATTCTTCAAGGAGGTGATCTTCTAGACCTGGAGGATGTGCAGGAGCGTTATCCATAACAAGCAAGGCACGGAGTGGCAAATTCATCTCAAGCATATATTTACAGACGGACCAAACACTTCATTGATCCATTCTGTAAAAAGGTAACGTGTCACCCAAGCCTTTTCGTTGGACCTCCACATGACATTTAGTCTGCTCTATTGGACTTTATATTTCTTGAAGGCTCATGGATTGTCCGAATGGTAAACGAGCAGCGGCTTAGTCAAATCGCCACTTGCATTTGCATAAAACAACAGCGTGAGACGGTCTTTCATTAGTTTGTGGCCCGGCATTGCCTTCTCCTCTGCTGTAATATAAGTTCGCTTCGGAATTTTTTTCCAGAAGAGACCCATCTCATCACAATTAAAAACCTAATGAAGCAGGAAACCCTCAGAATTTACAAGTTTCTTGAATACGCCGATGAAGTTCTCGGCTGCCTTTATGTCTGAGCTTGCTGCTTCTCCGTTCCTCACAACGCTGTGGTTGCCGGTTTATCTCTTAAACTTTTCGAACCATCCACGGCTTGCCTCGAATGCTTCTCCTTCGTCCGTTGATGATCCTGGCGTCTTTTTAATGAGGTTGGCAAGAATTAGTTTCACAAATTATGTTTCGTCAATAGTGTTCTTGCCTTGCAATTGCTTCTCGTTGATCCACATGCGAAGCAATCTTTCAACATCGTCGAGAATACGTGGCCGCTGCGTAAAAATTCTTGTAACACCCTTTGAAGCATCAATCTCCTTAATCTTATCCTTGCTTTTGAGGATAGTGCAAATCGTTGATGTAGATCGATTATGTGCGTGCTAGATCAGCCAAGCTCACACCTCGTTCTTGCTTCTCGATGGTTTGGCTTTTGAATTCTACGATGATTTTTCTTCTTTTACCCTTGCCTTCTTGCGGCATTTTCTTTGGGGACAAACGTGTACGCATGTTTAAACTTTGCACTTAAAAAAATACACAATAATGCGACTAAATACAACTTTCACAAGCGACAGTAAGATGCTATCTGAACGAGCGCTAAACACAGACTGAAACGCAGGTTACAGCATTCGTTTATCGCACGGTTTTCCGGCAGAATGGCGGCCGGGAGAAATGCATGGAAGTTATTTTCTCTTATAATATTTCTACCTCCATGGAAAACACAAGCGCTTTTACAGCAGGCGGTAACACGATGTCTCCTTCCTTCGTCACTCATTCTGTGAAACATCGCTCGTTAAAGGGGTCATTTTTTTATGCTCGTTATGCGAATCACTCGTTATAGGAGGCAGTGGCGGTGCGTGATCCTAAGATTGGGGGTGCACCATACATAAAAATAATGATAATCATAAGAATAATAAGAATATCCCTAATATGAGATAAATATTTATCTCATATTAAGGATATTCTTATTAACTTTATTAATTTGAAAGCTTACCTAATTTTCTTTGTAAATAAGCTCAATTCTGCGATTTTTACATTGTGCAAATTTTTCAATTACTTTGTTGATAAAATTTTCGATATTTGTAATAAAGTTTTTTTCAATGGAGAGCATAGCCAAAGTCGAGAAACCCCTTTCGGCTTCTGCTGACGAAACAGGTACAGTAATGATGATTTTCAATAATTTAGCACTTTCTTCAAAACTTGTCTCTAGCTTATTGGAATTAATAAATGTATTTAGTGATAGAGCTCCGCTTAAATTTCTAAACTCAATTCTTTGATAAATTAAGGACAACTCGGTACGTAATTTATTTATGTCCAAAAACGGGTAACACTCGACTGTTTGTTTTAAGTAATTTTCGGGAAATTTTTTAACATATTCCGAATTTTTTTCTGGGAGAAGTAAATTGGATGCTACCAAGTGTCCAGTAAAATTAAATCTCTCCTTAGCTTGACATATTATAATGTCACACACTTCCTTTAGTTCTCTATTTTTGTCTTCCGTACAAGTGTCTACTCGTCTCCTTTTTATTGGTTGTATTTTATTTGGTTCATCTTCAGTGCTTGTGGCGGTTTCGGTGCTATTTCGTATTGCAGAAATTTCTCTAATAAAACCATCTATAGATGTTTTTACATAAACTGGATCAGTTTCTCTTTTTTGTAACTAATTATACAGAATGTTGACATGTGGCATAATTTTGTGAAAATTACTTAATCAAAATAGAAAATCGTTATCCCTTAAAGTTCTTTTCAATCCACTGGCTTTATCAATAGTAGGTGGATGTTGTATGTGACTTTTTTTCATCTCAATCAATTCTATACATTCCAGAAATTCTTCTTTGTTTTCAAACACAGTATTTACTATTCTAGAATTGAAATTCCATCTTGTAGGTGCTGATCGGGGTAATCGAGTTCCTACTACTTCATCAAGAACTGCGGTACATTGTGCGGAATTAGAGAAAAATGAGCAAAACCCTCCCAAATTTACAAAGAATACTCGTACGTTCCGATTAGCAGAAGCCGCATTTGCCATAATTAAATTTAATTGATGCGCATAACAATGCACATATTGGGCAGTTGGATAACTCATCTTAATCCTGGCTTGAACTACATTCGATGATCCACTCATAACGGCAGCTCCATCATATGTTTGGGCAATCAATTTATGTGGGTCATTTTTAACATGGTAGTCTAGTTCACTTTTTAAACACTCCGCCAATGACTCTGCATCATGTCCTACTGGTTTTAAAAAACTCCAGAATCTTTCTACAGGCTTTCCACCCACCATGTAACGATATATTAAAGCCAACTGAAAAATTGTAGAAACGTCTGTGGTTTCGTCTGCTATTATAGCAACAAAAGTGGATTTTTTAATTTCAATGGTTATTTCATCGTGACAAACTTCAAGCATGCACTGAAGTAGCTCGTTTTGTATAGTATTAGAAGTTCCTTTAAAAGCCGCCGCGTTTTGTAAATGATATTTCATAGCCCCGTCTAATTCGGCACTGAAATCAATCAACCCACGAAAAATCCCTGGATTGGATGATGTTTCCGATTCATCGTGTCCTCTTAGGGCTAGTTCAAACTTTCCACAAAAACGAATACAGTTAATAATAATGTTTAAAACATACCTGTTTTTTGAAACCGCTTCATTGTGTGCTGCCACTGCTCGTCGATGAGCAGAATCGAGCATTGTCGCAATATTTAGAGTGCCTAGCATGGCTAAATTCAAAACATTATTCATGTGTCCAGCAGAATTTGCATGTTTTTTTATTTTCTCGTTTATGTGATTTAAATCCGTTACTCCAGTTTTGGTCCAAGGTGTTTCCCCCAAACAAAACACACGGAAAACAAAACACTGCGTTCAATACATCGCATCCACTTAACCACAAATGTTTTTTAAATAAGTCATTATTAAATGTTCTTACAAATTGTTTATTTTTTCCTTTCACGGCTAATTTTAAATTAATTTGTGGAGTGATCCTACCTAGAGTTTTAATTTGCACTTTTTCCTCCAAACTCAAGCTAGAAAATGGAGTTTTTAATAAGTTTTGAATAGAATTCATTATTCCAAACTATATTCTAACCGAAAACCCGAGTTTATATTTATAAAACGTAAGCGATAAGACAGCTTACGAGACAAGCGATGTACGAAAACAATTCACAAACTAACCGATTCTAACCTCCGTCAATTTCGTGCGCTCTTAAACTCTGCACATAATATCTATAGAATTCGCCCACTACTTTTCCTAATTGTGGAGGGGTAAGCAGTAACAGTACGCGTTCGCTTTTTCATATTGCACGGAAGCACGATCGCCGTGCCGCGACCGGAAACCGAACGCTGCGGCCATACAATATTTAGATAGTATTAACGCTAGGGATGCGGAAAGGCGATAAATTAAGAATGCATCCATTAATTACTAAATAAAATTATTAATGCTAAATTGTCGGTAGTGTGCGCGCACCAGCGCACCTTATAGCCCACCGCCACTGATAGAAGGTGTTCCTTAAGCGGTGTTCCACTGTATTGTGTTAATTAAAATGAGGGATTAACTGACTCTCCACCTCATTAAAATCTAAATTATGTAAGATTCGATATGGGATCTCTCAGATGCATTGCGCCCGAATGCGTTTGGATTCAGATCGCGCCCGAAGGAAGGTTAAATCACACTATAGCAGCGTTTTTATAAGAATGAAAAGAAAAAACTAAGAGAATGTAGTGGTACCAAATGAATTATAACGTAGGTCTTCGAGAGTTAACAAGTGTAAAATTGACCTTTCAGTCGACGAACAACCAGACGACACATTGACATTAACAACCGGAAAAATTATATTACTTACCCTTTTCACTAGTTTAGGTTTTAACACAGCCTTGAGGATATTCAATATGAGGTCCACATAAGTGGGGTAGTTTATTATATGTATTTTCTTTATCCTGTTAGAAAAGACTTTCTGGAACAGAAACCAAATTACAAATATAGCGTGTACACACCCTCTTCCATCCGATATCTTAGTTACTAAAAACGTGTGGCAGTATATGTTTGCGACAAAGCCTAATTCTGAGAAAAACAGACACAACGTTTTTTTTTTTTTGTGAAATCAGATCGAATTAGTCTATACAAGTGCCAATTTTCTAGCTTCCAGAAATCGTATACCTTGCGTAATAGATATGGATTTTGGAAACATCATCGAATTGGGTAACGTCATGAGAAAAACCATCAGTGAACTACCATATACAGTGTGGAAGAAAAGTATGGACTACCTCTAATAATTTGGTAGTCTTCAGGTTTTATGGAAACTGCTTGAACAGGTCGATTTACTGTTCCAGTTTCCTATATTCTGTTAGAATTAATTTGTTATTTTATTGACATCTGTCAAAAATATGACTTCATCGATATTTTTATTAAATGACAATATGTGGTGTGTGATACGTCATTTGAATGCTTTTGTTTTGCTCAATATGTTTTTAGATTTTTTTTTGCGATTCTGTCTTGCCGTTTATGAGTGACGATCGTTAAGTTGTGAAAATATTCTTAAATTAATTCCCAATAAACAGTTTTAAAACCTTAAAACGGACTTTTCCGCACGTAGAACAATCAATCTTTATATCAAAATTGAGTTGTCGAGAAAAAATAAACCAACACATAAATGCAGAATATGTGTTTTATGCGACAATTTTACTTTTTTTTCAATTTTTCTCGAATAGTTCACCATCGTGATTTTTCATGACCCATGGAGAGGGTGGAGTTTATCCTATCCACCTCAAAATCAATCGAATGTCATTTAGTAGACGTCCCTAATCAGAATCAGTCGAAACCCGATCGATACGACACGATTTAATTGAGTGATCGTGCTAGAAAAAACAATTTCCCAAATGGTCCACCATTGTGCCTTCTCTTGACCCATAAATATGGGAGAGTGTGTTCTATCCACCTCAAAATCAATGGGTGTCGTCTGGAAGACATCCCCGATCATAATTAGTGTGTCGTAACCCGATCGTTATGACGCAATTTAGTCGAGTTATCGTGTTAACAATAAAAAAGTTCTCAAATAGTCTACCGTCGTGCTTCCTCAGGAACCATGAACAGGATGGGGTGTATCCTATCCACCTCAAAATCAATAGATATCGTCTGGTAAATGTCTCTAATCAGAATCAGTCGAAACCCGATCGATACAACACGATTTAATTGAGTGATCGTGCTAACAAAAACAATTTCCAAAATGGTCCACCATTGTGCTTTCTTATGAACCATAAGTATGATAGAGTGTGTTCTATCCACCTTAAAATCAATGGGTGTCGTCTGGAAGACGTCCCCGATCGATACGACACGATTTAGTTGAGTTATCGTGTTAACAATAAAAAAATTCTCAAATAATCCACCATCGTGCTTTCTCATGAACCATGAACAGGGTGGGGTGTATCCTATCCACATCAAAATCAATAGATATCGTCTGGTAAATGTCCCTAATCAGAATCAGTCGAAACCCGATCGATATAATACGATTTAATTGAGTGATCGTGCTAACAAAAACAATTTCCAAAGTGGTCCACCATTGTGCTTTCTCAGGACCCATAAGTATGATAGAGTGTATTATATCCACGTCAAAATCAATGGGTGTCGTCTGGAAGACGTCCCTGATCAGAATCAGTCAATACCCGATCGATACGACACGATTTAGTTGAGTTATCGTGCTAACAATAAAAATTTCTCAAATAGTTCACTATCGTGCTTTCTCATGACCCATGGACAGGGTGGGGTGTGTCCTATCCACCTCAAAATCAATAGGTGTCATCTGGGAGACCCGATCAGAATCAGTCAAAACCAGATAGATCCGACACGACTTAGTTGCGTTATCGTGCTAACAAGAATAAATGTCGACGACAACGACAATGACACACACACAAACACAAGATGGTTTTAAAAGATTTTTTTTTGTTTTTAGGCCGAAAAACGAAAAATAAACCCTAGAAATTTTTTTACATTACTTTTCCGCGTATAGTGGAGTGTGGAAATGTAATAAAAGAACAACATTCTATTAGCCCTAATAACAATTAGATGCCAATAAAAAATAACAAATGAATTGTGGGAAACTGTAAAACTAAGTCGATGTGTTCAAGCGTTTTCCATAAAGCCCGAAGACCGAATTATTAGGAGTAGTCGATACTTATTTTCCACACCATATACGGAACATGCTTGTAATGTACCTAACAATAAAAAAATACACATATATATCACAAAATATCAAAATATGTAAAAGCAAAAGTTTATGTTACAATATCGATATAATTATCACCTGAATAATAATGAATGAAGTATTCAACGTTTTCAAAATATATACAGGGTACTCCACGGTGAGTGGCCTATTAGAGGTTTTCGAGAAACTACAAATAATTTGGAACTGAAAATTTGTTCTGAAATTGAAAAATGGGTCTTCTTTTGCAATACTACATGTAATGAAAATAATACCATGTATATGAAACTTCCAGTTATACTGGAAGTCGGCAACAACTTCCTTATTTTAAATGGCATACCATATTTTTTATGCCAGATTAGAATTCTACTCATTATTTGGAGGTAACTTTTAATATTACTCCCTATCTCTAAAATCAGTAGTTTTTTAGATATTTCGATTTTAATAAAATCTTATTTGAAAACTATGGTCACTTTCATTAACTAATGATTTTCCCAAATGTTAAAGAGATGCGGAGCTTATGTACGTATAAATTACAAATCCTCTAAAATACACAGGAGGTACAGGAGGTACCTCCTGTGTATTTTAGTATCCTGTGTATCCAAAACAGGAGGTCAAACATTGATAAGTTCGACTTTCAATAAGTGGCTTAGTTCAAATAGAAGATACTGTATTTCACAACCCCATTCGATTCCTTTTTACTTTTCTGCAATCCACTATACGTGGAAAAATAATGCAATCCTGTAAACAAATTTTTTCCTAGCCTTAATTTTTCGTTTTTCGGCCTAAAAACAAAAATAAAGGTTTTTAAACCATTTTGTGCGTGTGTGTCGTTGTCGTTATCGTTGTCGTCGACATTTATTCTTATTAGCACGATAATTCAACTAAATCGTGTCGGAGGAGAGGACACACCCCACCCTGTCCATGGGTCATGAGAAAGCACGACGGTGGACTATTTGAGAATTGTTTTTTTGTTAACACGATAACTCAACTAAATCATATCGGATCGATAGGGTTTTGACTTATTCTGATCGGGGATGTCTCCCAGACGACACCCATTGATTGTGAGGTGGATAGAACACATCCCACCCTATCCATGGGTCATGAGAAAGCACGATGGTGGACTATTTGAAAAAAATAAAACTGTCGCATAAAACCATATTCTGCATTTATGTGTTGGTTTATTTTTTCTCGTCCATTCAATTTCCAGATAGAAATGTTCTACGTGCGGAAAAGTCCGTTTTAAGGTTTTAAACTATTTATTTTTAAGTTAGAATAAACAGATATTTGCTCCACCATCTATTAATTATTTTAGATCACTCAAATGACACTGACACTTTCCGCAAACTCCCCGAGAAAGAAGCTATTAAAGGAGGAAATAAAAACTTTAAAAGGAGCTGCAGGGTTATCTCAGTGCCAAAAAAACTGGACATCTAAATAACATTGGAAGATATTTACAAATATCTAGAAGAAAGTTATTCGGAAATATCCAGTAAACTTTTAAAGAGCCAATTTCAATTGTTAAATAAAGCTCCTAGAGGGTGTAGGTACACGGACGGATTGGAGCAATTTGCCTTCTTAGGTCCTAAAAAGTGTTTACTCTTTAGGACCTAAGGCAATAAATTAGCTTGTTCCGATTCAAAAAGGGCAAAACTAAAAGATATATTCAAAAAGTGTACCTTTTATACATCCGTTTAAGTTTTTACTTAAATTATTTTTGTCCCTCTATACTAGAGTGCATCTTTATTATACTACAAATTACAAAAACCAAATGTCAAGCTAGCTATATTGAAATAATTCTGAGAATATTTGTTTATTAGCATATCAGTCTAGTTAGTAAATAATGCGATGGTGTTGGTAATTTATTCGCAATATTAATATTTCTTCTTTTGAATAATATTATTTCTAGTTTATGTACTGTTTTACCTATTAAATATCAACAATTTATGTAATAAACGTTAGTAAATCATTAAATCATAGCTACTATTTTATTTCCAACAAATATATTTCCGTTAAGAAACAGCTCTATATGTAATCCACCCTATCCATCCTATCTATATAGAGTATATTCTATTAGCCCTAATAACAAATGCCTACGACGAAATAAGTAATCCTTCACGAAGTATCCCCCGTATACTCAATAAGGCCGCCATTCAACATCTGCGTGACGACATACGTTTATAAGCGCACGATAAAAGTTCCGACGGAGAGTGAACCTTCTTGCCTTAGTTCTGTTCGGCGTCTATAGTTCACACTAGGTAGTGCTCACGCCCGGTTCACGACTCTGCGTGAACCCGGCTTTATACTTCTAATAAACGTTAGAACACTGTTCTAAACACGTTGTGTGACCAGCATATTCTCTCCTTCTCATCTCATACCTCCAAAATAAGCCCGATTTTCTTTACATGTGTCGGAATCATCTTCATAACATGGCCCATCTTGAGATTTTCGTAATCTATGACATACACATCGCCCAAGTTTATATCCTCTTGTATTTTAACTTCAACGAGGTTTAGCGTGTACCCGCTGAGGTCAAGCAGGTTGAAATCTTCCGGATCCCCTATTATCTTCAGTACCAGTACCCTGTATAGGTCTTTTGTCAGCTTTGGTAAGAGGCAGGTAAGGCTAAAGCAGAAAGAAAGTAGTGGTACTTGTTCGTGTTGTAAAAGAGCGCAATAAATAAAACGAAGTAATGTGTCTATATTTGTGCTTTCTTTTTAATATACAGAGATATCCAGATTTATTGAACGTGCCGCTTATATCTATTGTGATTTCTACTAATACCTTCAGGTTATACCCAGTTGACAACACGGATTAAGGCGCTACATCCACTTAAAATCTTCAAAATTGTCGATATCTTTTTCATATAGTATTATAGTATAAAGGCTTTAGAATATATTTTGAAAGTTTCAAGTCGATATCTCTAAAATTTACAGAGATATAAAGCTCTCATTCACAGCTACCGCGCTCCTCAATGAGCTCCCTCGTCGGGTGTGGAACAATGATCAACTTCTAATCAGCGACAAACTTGAGGAATTATTGTTTGATGCATTTTTTCCTACTATATTGTAATAAGGTATACGCACAAAATTTCTCGCGCTAAGAAAGAAAATACAAACACGAGAATTCATTATCCTGAAGAAAAGGCAACGTCCTTTGAATCCGAAACGGTGATCGTCATATCTCGAAAACCGATCAATATATGGATTTGGAATTCGGCACAGCTACGTTTTAAGACGTTGTTAACAGAATGACGATCGTTTTTTTCAAAAATAACCAAAATCGCTTAAGCAAATTACGATAATAACTGAGTTTTTTTACAGAATTTTCGTACTTCAGTTCCATGTGAAGCTTTTTTTTTAAGAACAAATTTCGGAAACGACGATCATCAATATGTTTCGCATGCACTTAACTTCATGATAGCTTACTAGCTTTGATTTCAGATAATCAGTGTTAGCAGGAGGAGGGTCACCTCAAACCGAGTCACGGAATAGACGCTCCACTTCCGGCGGGCATATCTCTTCCGGTTTTAAATATTCTTAAATTGTGTTCACTTCACCATGTCTACAATAAATTTATCTCCGATTCAAAAAAATAATGTTTATTTATCATTAATAGTTCTCAAGAAAATTCATCCAGAAAATCGACTTCTTTTTCATTTTTCTAGGTGGATGTAGCCCCTTAAGATAGGGTGGGCGTTGCATATCAAATTTCCTGGCCATGTTGTCTTATGGAATGCTGACATCAATTGGCCTACAAGCCCATGTGATCTAACACCACTGCACTTTCTTTTGAGGTTATGTCGAGAGAAGAGTGTACGTCAGCTAGCCAGCAACAATCAATGACCTCAAAGCAAACATTCAACGTGTTATTCGCGAAATACGTAAAGCCAGATTTATGTGCCCGTGTTAGTATAAAGACCAAGGAATATTGGTACGCGGAAAGGCAGAATACTTTGGTCAGATGAGATGAACCAAATCATGGTGGCGATCAGCATGAATTGGATAACCATAAAAAAACATGATTACATCCAGGATGATAGCCAAGCAGAAAGAGAAGAAGGAAGTAGGGGAGGAATAACGATCAGATAGCAAAAATATTAAGTGTGAGCTGTTCCTCTGCTACATGAATACCGATGAGATTCGACGAGGTATTTTTTAGTCGGTAAGCGTTCTGCTAGAGTAAAGGAGTCCGATACTACTTGGCCAAATAACATCTAACATCTGAGGCTGTCTTTAGAAAATTTTCTTCTCCCCAAAATAATCTTAATCTTAAACTTAAATAAAGCTTCAAAAACCTTCTTCTTCTTTCACAGTAGAGACTTGAATTGGAATTTATTAGGGCGTAGCGTACATGGATGCGAGTGATGCGTCGCATTCCTTAGAAAATTGACTTAAATAATTAGTGTTATTTAAAAGTTCAATAGATTTATTCAAGTATTATTTTAAATCGACCGCAAACATACATTATTTACTTTAAACGCCACCATCAACTTTTTTTTATTTCAGATCGGCCATGAAGGCGTCCGAAATTATTGGACTCCCGCGTTACTTGCCGCAGTGCTGAAATGCGATGGTCCACGTTACATCCAAGCTACGCGTTAGCCGGCTGAGAAGGTCAGTGATCTTACCTAGTCAACAGTGGTACCTCGAGTGGGTGTTGTCGTTATTTCCGGGCTCAGTTATGCTATTATGTGAACGTATCTTGGCGACAGTAGCCATAACATAAGGAAGATTTGGAATTTCTGTTTCAGGTAATTGTGGAAAATGAAAATTAGGAATGGAATCGAGAAATCGTTATTTGTGCTAGAGGCCTTTTAACTTTATTGCGCGACTTTGACTTTAATGTTTTCTTATCAGTGTTTTCTGCAATATTCCCAGAGTCTGTTTAAAATTCTACACACAAAAATATCAGTTATTACTGCAATAAAAAGATCGCCGATTTCAAATCGCATATTCAAAAAATGAGAAACGAGTTTAGTGGCATTTGGGACCACATGGACGGATTTGTGTTAGAAAATCAACCACCAAGTAAAAGAATGCGTTTGGATTTAATTACTGAAGAAGATAAGAAAAGCACCTACGCACGATTGTTTTATGAAATTTTGGACGTTATTACTTTGAACATTAGTGAACGGTTTAGTGAAATTTCTAAACCGAAATGCCACACAATTTATTTCATTCGTGAAAAGTTTTCCTGACGAACTTTTTTCTTCTTTAGTAGATACATATGGAACAGTCTTTGACGCAAATCGTTTAAAAAGTGAACTTTCAGTGATTTATAGTGATCCCGATATGAAAAAGAGCGCTGTGTCTGAGCTTCACCAATATATTGTCCCTTCAATTACCTTCTGTTTTCCCGGAGTCATCAAAATTGTGTCGTTTAATTTTGACTATTCCTGCCACAAGCAGTTTCGCGGAAAGATCATTTCCATGTTTAAAGAGGACAAAAACTTATCTGCGAAATCCTCAAGAGCAAGAAAGACTGTCAGCTTTAGCATTAATGAATATTGAAAGTGCCTTGTTAGAAGATATGAGATCGTCTCCAACATTTGAAGAAACAGTGATAGACGTTTTCGCTGGACAAACAAAAACCGAAGAATTGATCTTCATTTTAAAAATTAGAATATATACCTCGGCATAATCATTTTAGGTTAGTGTCTTTTTTTTTATTTTTACCATTTTCATATGGCGTACCATACATCGAACTATACCTCTTCCCTTTATAAAATTTCTATCACATCCCTAGATTATTTTCTCACGCTACGCCCCTGGAATTTATCAACCATATTTTAAATTTGTATGATAAAGTTGGTGGCCAATTGTTTTTGTTTCAGAAATATTTAACGACAATACAATGGAACTCACATGAATAATGTTTGCGACTAAAGTGACAGACGAAAGTATGTTAATAAGCCTCCAACATGCAAGGTATCCCTAGATAAGACGTTTTAAAAATTAAGTTTTACTTTAATTTTTGATAGATCTGCACAGGGAAGTTGCGTGAATCTATATAACTTTAGTTTTTCTGTAAATGTATACACTTCGATGGTGAAGAACTGTTGACGCGTCTGTTTACATATAAAGTTTACAATGCCTTTTAAAAACCGCAAAATATACAGACGAAGTCATCAGATTTTTAACACTGACAAAAGCGCCATCTGCTACTATACATACTTCTTCATCATCTTCAATCAATCTGGATATCTCTGCAGGTTCTGTCATTTTTAACTCACGATATATACCTATCCAGGCTCATAATAGTTTGGCCAGGCATAATTTTACTAATGTATTTAAATAAAAGTACTAACACTCTCAAAACTATTTTATTAAATAAAAAACTTTAACTTAAATACGATGAAATATTACTACGTTATGATCTGTCAGTGACAAGTTTATTAATAAAAAACATTAGGACTCATGGTTGAGAATAGATTGGCCGTTTCATCAAAACTGTTTTACATCACCCTTATTAACAATAACAGGTATTGTATCTACCATCTTGGCGCACTCTTCAGGAAGGCAGCTGTCCCAAATTTCTTGCAATTTGGTACGTAGATCGTTAACTGAACGGGTTGAATGTTTGCGCAACTGTTTTTTCATTATATGTCACAATGTTTCTATTAGCGAAAGGTCTGGACTGCTAGAGAGCCATTCCATAACAGAGATATTATGACAATTTTTGCTGTGTGACACGTAGCACCATCCTGCTGGAGAATGTACTGCGCGTCTGTGCATTGACATATTGGTATTGACGGCAATAAACTGTCTGTCAAAATTTGTTGACATGTTTCTGTTGTCGCAATGCCATCTACGAATGCAATTTTTCTACGCCCATACCCCTACAGATTATAATAGATACAGGGAACTTCAGATTCCTAATCAAACACAGTCAGGATGGTAAGTTTCCTGTGGAGTTCTTAGCGCACGTTGTCTGGTATCATCCAAACAGATTTCGAATTTGGATTTGTCACTCACAAATTACCTGGTGCAATTGTTGTACCATAGGCCAATCAATAGGGAATGACCCGGTCACTAGTTGTAAACAGCAAAAAAAATTTCAGTATATAGAAAATAAAATTTCAAGAAACTAACAGTTTTTTGTTCTCAAAATGGCGGCCACTAACATAACCTAAAAAATCCGCAAAAGTCAAAAAAATTGTTCTTCGCGAATAAAAAAGAAAGTTGTGCTCGGATTGGAAAAAGTTAAATGAGAAAGTTGTAGATAATGAAAAAATCTTCGATAAAGAATCGATTCACTTTTTGTGAGCTCGAATCGATTCATTATTTTTCGAGATATATCGAAAAAACCGTTGAAAATTAGGTTTTTTTGCTTTTGCTCTGAAAATAACAATATTTGATGAATACATTTAATAATCTCAGAAAATGTAGTACTAAGTGAGATGAAAACAATGGTTTTTGTACAATTCCAAAATATTTTTTTTCAAAGTTATAACTGTTTTCGTAAAACGGCTTTTCCATCGAAACGAATGGTCCTGCAGACTTTTTCAAGGGCTTATTTTCTTCGTTAGGAGTTGTACTACAAATATATTTTCAGCAAAAATCGATTTTTTAAATTTTTTATATAAAAAATCGCGTTTGAAAATGACGTAATTTTCGTACATCGGTTTTTTGGCAATAAATTCTTGTAATAAAACCGGTGTACGAAAATAACGTCATATTCAAACGCGATTTTTTATATAAATAATTAAATAAATCGATTGTTGCTGAAAATATGTTTGTAGTACAACTCCCAACGAAGAAAATAAGCCCTCGAGCAAGTCTGTAGGACCATCCGTTTCGATGGAAAAGCCGTTTTACGAAAACACCTTTTTTTACGAAAACTTTGAAAAAAACCATATTTTGGAATTGTACAAATATTATTATTTTAGTCTTACTTAGGATCACATTTTCTGAAATTATTAAATATTTTCATCAAATACTGTTATTTTTAGAGCAAAATTAAAAAAACGCTATTTTCAACGGTTTTTTCGATATATCTCGAAAAGTAATAAATCGATTCGAGCTCACAAAAATTTAATCGAAAGATTATTTCATTATCTACAACTTTCTCATTTAACTTTTTCCAAACCAATACAACTTTCTTTTTTACTCGCGAGAACCCGTTTCCTTGACTTTTGAGAATTTTTTAGGTTATGTTAGCGGCCGCCATTTTGAGAGCAAAAAACTGCAAGTTTCTTGAAATTTTATTTTCTATATGCTCAATTTTTTTTCTGTTTACAATTAGTGACCATTTAACATAGGGGCTCAGACAGATTAATTGGACTATAAGTCCAGTGCCTATGCTCTCTGGCTCACCGTAACCGATTAATTTTCTGTCGTTTGGATAATAACGGGTTTTCTTTTGCCTGCAGAAGAAACCGGTAAATTCAGAAGTAAAATGTATCTGTGATAGTAACAAAGTTAAGTATTTTACTGTATCATATGATCAACTATCACAAAGTAACGGTTAACTCCATTCAGTTTTTAAAATGTAAAGAATCAAACTTCACCTTGTAGACTTTGTATTTTATTTCTTCATTGAGTGTTTAGTTGTGGATACACAAATATTCTTTCCATGGCTTGCCTCCATAGTAACATCATTTCCTTTGCATTGGATCGTCGGTTTATTGTTACAATCCTCTTCAGAGCATATTGATTTAAGCGTGAAATTTGGGCTGTGCATTCAGTTTTTACCTTTCCGCTCTCAACTATATCAAAGCGGAAAAGTAATGTAATCGTGTAAAGAAAAATAAAAAAAAAATTATTCTGGACGTCTCCCAGACGATACCTATTGATTTTGAGGTGGACATACCCCATCCTGGCCATGGGTCATGAGAAATCAAGATGGTGGACTATTTGAAAAAAGTAAAACACTCGCATAAAACACATATTCTGCATTTACGTGTTGGTTTATTTTCTCTCGGCCACTCAATTTCGAGATAGAGATGTTCAACGTCCATAAAAAAGCTGAATAATAACAAGTCCCCTGGCAGTGATAACATCCCAACAGAACTCTTCAAGCACATTTGAGTACATGTATAACATCATCTGTAAAATCTGTTAAGAGGAACAATTATGCCAGCAGAATGGAGGTTAGGACTCATATGCCCACTGCATAAAAAAGTAAATCAGTTGGATTTCCAAAACTATAGGGGAATAACTCTCCTCAATACGTCATACAAGATTCTGTCTAACATCCTAAATGAAAGACTGAAACCATTCACCGAAGCCCACATCGGGGAATATCAGTTAGGGTTCAGACCAGGCTGTTCAACCACAGACCAAATATTCACTCCGCGACAAATCCTAGAGACGTCTAGAGAATCTAACATTGATATGCACCACCTTTTCATCGATTTTAAAGCAGCGTATGATAACATCATTAGGCCGAAACTCTACGAAGCCATGAACGACCTCGGAATACCAAAGAAGCTAATATGTCTGACTAAAATGACCATGGTTGTCACCACGTCCGCAATTAAAATTCAGAGGGACATATCGGAAGCATTCGAAATACACAAAGGGCTGCGACAGGGAGATGCGCTGGCGTGTCAGCTATTTAATATAGCCTTGGAGAAAATCATTAGAGACGCCAATCTTGAGACTAGGGGAACAATATTCACTAAGTTAGTCCAGACCTTGGCATATGCAGACGATGTCGACGTAATAACAAGAACGGTAAGAAAGTCTGCAGAAACTTTGTTAGACCTAGCAACCGCAGAGGGGGCCATGGGACTACAGGCAAACGACGAAAAGACAAAATACATGTCAACTATTTTGCAGACAAGAGCTGGTAACGCAGGACAAAACATAGTAACTGGTAATCACAACTTTGAAGCAGTCAGGGAATTCACTTATCTAGGTACTCAAGTCGATCCAAACAATAATATCTCGGGAGAAATTAAACGGCGCATAGTAACGGCAAACAGATGTTACTATGGCCTTTCCAGGCATTTCTCCAATAAGCGACTGTCACAAATAACAAAGCTGAGAATATACAAGACCCTAGTAATCCCTGTACTGCTATATGGATCAGAAGCGTGGACCATCACAAAGGCCGACGAAACCTCCCTACTTTATTTCGAGCGGAAAATACTGCTAAAAATTTTCGGGGCCGTGTGCAAAAATGGGTCATGGAGGCGCAGGTATAATTTCGAGCTCTATAACCTGTATAAAAACAAAGCGAAGGGAAGAGATATTGTCACAGCGGCCAAACTAAACAGACTGCGCTAGACAGGACATGTGGCCCGAGCCAGTGAAGCGAATCCCATTAAAAAAGTGCTTAGCATAGAACCTGTAGGAAGCAGGAAGAGAGGTAGGCCAAAGCTTAGATGGGCCGATGGTGTAACACAGGATGCCAGAAGTATCGGTGCCCCCAACTGGAGAGCAGGAGCACAAAATCGTCAGGAATGGCGGAGGACGCTTGCGAAGGTCGAGGCCCTTGCAGGGCTGTAGTATCAATGATAATGATGATGATGATGATGATGTTCAACGTGCGGAGAAGTCCGTTTTAAGGATTTAAAACTGTTTATTTTATTAACAAACTTGTAATTGACACATCATATCGTAATAATATTTCATCGTATTGAAGTTAAAAGTTTATATTTTGTTCCTGTTACCAATATTTTTCTTTAATAAAACAGTTTTGAAAGTGTTATTACTTTTATGTAAATATATCGGTAGTAAAAATTATGTCTATCGGAACTATTGTGAGCCTGGGCTAGTATGTTCTTAAACATTTGTTGCACTTAAGGTAGAAGATTGTTCTTAAAACTTTTTACTTACGCCATTTTAGATACAGTTTTCATCCGAGGCGATTTTGGAGTCGTATTCTCGTACACGTCGGGAAGCAAGTCCCTTATCGTATAATACATGTCCAGTCTCGGTTTCGTCCTTTCAATGCTAAACTTGTTGGTTACGAGGAATGATTCTACCATCTGGGCGCCTGGAAAGTGTTAGAATACCACGTTTTAAAATCATGAATTGCTTGGGGTGGATTTCCGTTTAATAGTTGTATTAAAAAGGCAAAGACCAACGAGAAACTACCGTGAGAAATAAGTGTTTTCATACATAGCATAGATATACCTTTCCCATAACGCTTCAGACTGCGTAAGACAAAGGTTACACATGTAGACGAGGACAAGCATGCCCGTGTTCAGGGAAACGTGCGAAACTCCCCCGTTTGGGGCTCAAATCCAAGCATACAGTGACACCAATACTGGGTCTCTCATTTCACATCCCCCTATCACAGTATACAGGGTGAGTCCGGATGAGCGGACCAAACTTCAGGAGTGTCTTATACGCGTTAAAATAATGTAAAAAAACTCAAATGTTATCCGATTTTTATTTATTTTCAAGTTATAGCTTAATTAAAAATGAACAAAATTTCATACATTAACATTTTGGTCATCATAGCGTTATGAATGTTCAAGAATACCGCCATTCACCTCTAAACATTTTCTGCTTCTTCTACGAAGGGCGCTTGTAGCTCTCCTGATTTAGTCACGTCTTTGTTTAAGATCGGCTGCAGCGTTTCTAATACGTTGAATTAGTGCATCCCGAGTGTCCATTTTTTCTTTATACACTTCATATTTGAACCAGCCCCATAAACAATAATCTAGTGCTGTGAGGTCTGGAGACCTTGGAGGCCAACTAATAGGACCACTGCAACCAATCCAACGCCCTAGAAACCTTTCGTTCAAATTTTCCTTGACCTGACGAGCGAAATGTGTAGGAGAACACATTTTTAATTACGCTATAACTTGAAAACAAATAAAAATCGAATAACAACATTTCAGTTTTTTTACATTATTTTCACGCGTACAATACACTCCTGGAGTTTGGTCCGTTCCTCCCGACTCACCCTCTATATGATTATAGGGGGATACGATAGGTCTACAATCTAAGTACTGGCCGCGGAGCAAAGTGCTGCACTTTCATTAGATTATCATCGGGCAACTAACCTAAAGGCCTATAGTATCCTCCCATATAGATTGCGTCGATGATGAAAGCCTTCTGTGAGGAAAAAGTACGAGAATAATTGGATTGCTTGGAAGAAAGACGGTTTAAGGAAATAATATATATATATATATATATATATATATATATATATATATATATATATATATATATATATATATATATATATATATATATATATATATATATATATATATATATACATGGACGTTTTGTATTATAATCAAAGAAACACATCTTAAAGTTTGTCTACGTACTTAATGAATACCTTCTATATGATCCAAATTAGAAGCTTTATTAATTTTGTTGATATCTTAGAAATAGAGTACCTTCCTCAGGTTCATCTTCTACAGATCCTATTTAAATCCATCCATAGTTTAGCGACTATATAAATATCTGGATAGTATAAAACCGAAATATTCCCACCGGCCAACTCTATTTCAGTAAATCCCCCACAGTTGTGTGTACGTTTCAAATTGATTAAACACAGGGGCGCCGCAAAGATTGAGGCAAAATTTAATTTTATAGAACCTCGGTTCTAAAAACTACAAATTATTGTACAATATACTGGGTTAGTCATCTAAAATTGACCCCCCTTTTACTTCTCTTAATTTCAATCCAATAGAAAAATTAGAAAAAGGATTTTGCATGATTTTTTATAAATTTTTTGAATATATAAACAAACTTTCAAAAACTTTGCAAATTGAAAGGGGGCGAAATGGAACACCCTGTATTTTTTTACTTAAAAAAAGTTACCCACAGTTTTTTGATCACAAAAATATATGATTGTTGTATCTTGGTAAGTATAGTTCTTGAGATATTCATACAAATATATAGTTACATCACAGGAATAAGTTTGGCATAATACCAAAAATCAGGAGAGCTATGTTTTTGAGATATAACGACACATCTTGTTTTTTAATTTTAAGAAAAATAGTATGAAAATTCTTTGATGGGGCAACACATAATAATTATAATAAACAAATAAACCTTTATTAAAATGACAACAACAAAGTTTAATGAACACAAAACATAAATAACGAAATAATGATAAAAAAAACAATGCACAACAATTAATAGCATAAATCCAATGAACTTTATTAAAATTAAACATATCTATATGTTCTCCACGTATCCTCTGCTTATATCAAGGCACAGTTGGCATCTTTTAATAAATTCATTTTTAACGTTTTCAAATAAATGAACATTTTCCGCAAATTTGCTATTTCTTGACTGATACAGTCCTTCAACTTATCCGAGTTATTATATACCGAATTTTTGTATATATTTTGTTTTAGTGTTCCCCACAAAAAGAAGTCCAAAGGACTCAAGTCTGGGATATTAGCAGGCCAATGTATAAGACCGTATCTTCCTATCCAAAACAGATATTTGTCATTTAAATTATTTTCGGCAAAGTTATGTTCCGTTAAAAGCTGAACTGGCAAAATACTCTAAAGCTTATATATTTGTGACGTTTTAATATACGTCTTATACTTGCTTCAGAAATATTAAATTCTTCTGCAGCAGCGTTAGTAGATTTATTGGGGTGTTCGGTAAAAAAAAGTAAAACGTCCATTTCCATATCTTCTCCTGTTTTGGGCTTCTTTCTTTCTCGTTTCTTATCTTTTAAGGATTCGCTGCCCCAAAATTTGAGATAAATATTAGAGAAAGTGTTCTTGGAGGGAACGCGTCTTTCAGGATATTTTCTTGCATATTCTTTTTTAGCTATATATTTGTTTTTATTGCTGATTAAGTAATTTTCTAATATTTCTTTCCTTTCGACTAATGAATATCCCATATCAATATATTAGATATATTAACAAGTGTATTAAAACTTAACTTAAAGCGTATTAATAATATAACAATCAAACATAAGTCAAACATAACATAACTGTCAAACGAAGCATTATTGTTTCTTTAAATCATTTCGGTTCAGAGCTCTCCTGATTTATGGTTTTATGCTAAACTTATTCCTATGATGTGACTATATATTTGTATGAATATTTCGAGAACTATACTTACCAAGATACAATAATTATATATTTTTGTGATTAGAAAACTATGGGTAACTTTTTTAAGTAAAAAAATATAGGGTGTTCCATTTAAAAAAAGGTAATAAAATGTTCGCCCCCTTTCAATTTGCAGAGTTTTTGAAAGTTTGTTTAAATATTCAAAAAATTTATAAAAAATCATGTAAAATCCTTTTTTGAATTTTTTTATTCATTTGAAATTAAGGGAAATAAAAGGGGGGGGGGGTCAATTTTAGGTGACTAACCCGGTACTCGTACATTTACAAATACTGATGCGTGATGGAAACAAAAGAACAGTGTTTTGTAGTTCGAGGTATGTAACTAAGCCAAAAAGTCCGATCACAAAATTTTTGTTGGCCTGTGTTATTGACATGATTTACGAAAAGTGCGAAAAATTATGTCGAGATGACCTCAAAGTGTTGGTTTTGTTATGATATGGGCGGCCTCCAAAGAGGGTATGAAAAGCCTACCGGCATTTGTAAATGGCAAAATGAAAGCTACTGCTTATCAAAACAACCTGTTAGAAGATTAGTTGTTACCATTTTTAACCCTTACTGATATTTCAACAGGGTAATGCACCCATTCCAATGCCATGGCCAGCATTAAGTCCTGATCTTAACCCGATAGAAAATCTATGGGGAATTATAACAAAAGCAGTATACAATCCAACAAAGCCTTCAATTGAGATTGTTGATGAACTGAACGTCGAATTGTAGCTGCCTGGGGCGAAATTCCAGAGGCAATTTATACGATCTAATAAACAGTATGTACATTCGCTTATTAAATGTAGTAAAAAAAAATAAGTAAATAGACCAAGTATTCCCAAGTAAAATATAAAAACACAAGTGGGTTTATAATTTTACAACTAAAACTTTTTAAAACTACAGATCCGGCTTTTTCATAAATCTCTGTTATTTACCAATTCATGAAATCCTAAAGACTCGTAATATAAAACACTGATTTCACGTAATATACCGTTCCAATATATGTGTTTTATTCTATTATGGTGAGTTTATTTTTTCAGCACTGCATATACACCAAAAGGTGGTGATGCTTTTGTCACTTATTAGAAGTTACACTGGCGAATAGTAAAATTCTACCATGGCCTTGTCGAATTAATTTCACACCAAACTAGTGTCCCCCATTTGTACCCTGCTGGGTATGAAATTGATGTGAGTTACTATTCACACATTAAATTACATTTTAAAGAGTGTATGTGTCATAGTCTCATGGTGAAACACGTCAATTCATTAAAAGCCTACGCAGTACATGAACTGCCGGCATATTATGTAAATTCTTAACGT
Organism: Rosalia funebris; assembly: GCA_037954035.1. Lineage (NCBI taxonomy): Eukaryota > Metazoa > Arthropoda > Insecta > Coleoptera > Cerambycidae > Rosalia > Rosalia funebris. The sequence continues at coordinate 3,385,724 of JAZFAV010000019.1, read as the reverse complement.
TACACAATCTGCCTAGGTATTTCATGGAACGCCGTGCTCATCTCGGCACATGATGTTTCAAGTCGTACTACACGATCTGCCGTAAATTAGATATCGACTGTTCGTGAAGTGACCACGATGACCGGCAGATTGTGTTCTCTGATTTATCGTATATCTATATGGATGAGGAGCCGACAAATGCGAGAACTTTAGAACGATTAGCCTAACCTCCCATGCGTCAAAAATCTTAACCAGAATAGTGCAGAAGAGGATGGAAAATAGAGCGGAGGAAATACTAGGAGAAAACCAATTCGGGTTTAGGCGAAATAGGGGAACTCGCGAAGCTATTCTAGCGCTAAGAGTAATGTTAGAGAAAACAATAGAAAAAGGAAAGAACGCTTATATAGGATTTGTAGATTTAGAAAAAGCTTTTGATAACATAAGATGGGAAAAAATGTTCGAGATACTAAAGAGCGCGGGACTGAAGTATAGAGATAGGAGAGTAGTACACCATCTATACAAAGAGCAAACTGCTGTTATAGAAGTAGAAGGGGAAAAAAGGGAAGTAGGTATTAGGAAAGGAGTAAGACAAGGATGTACGCTATCACCACTAATTTTTAATCTGTACATCGAAGAGGCGATTAATGTGGTAAAAGATAGAGTGGATTTCGAGATTAAAGTACAGGGACAGAAACTAAAAATGCTGAGATTCGCGGATGATATAGCGGTGTTAGCATCTAGTAAGGAGGAATTAGAATCAGCATTGAACGAAATGGAGGCAGTGTTGACAGAGGAATACGGAATGAGGGTGAATAAAAACAAAACTAAAGTGTTAGTGTGCAGAGGGCGCGAGAGCAGAGCAAAAACGAAAGTACAAATTAATGATGAAAGATTGGAGGAAGTTAAAGACTTCACTTATTTAGGAAGTAAAATAAATTGGGATGGAAGAAGCGATAAAGACATAAAACAAAGAATAACGCAGGGTCGAGTAGCTTTTAACAAAAAGAAAGCACTTTTATGCTCGGGGGTAATAAACTTAGAAACAAGGAAGAGATTTTTGAAAACATATGTATGGAACACGGCACTATACGGTTGCGAAACCTGGACGGTAGGGGAAGCAAGTAGGAAGAAATTAGAAGCTTTTGAGATGTGGTGTTGCCGAAGAATGATGAAAATACCATGGACTGATAGGGTTAGAAACGAAGAAGTATTGGAGAAAGTCGGCGAGAAAAGAAGTATGTGGAAAAACATAAAAAAGAGAAGAGATAGAATGGTAGGCCACTTGCTGAGACATGGGGGAATAATCCGCGATATTTTGGAGGCAGAAATAGGAGTGAAGAAAGGCAGGGGTAGGCCTAGATTATACTACTGCTCGCAAATAGTAAGGGATGTAGGTTGTAGCACAATTAGCGAAATGCGTAGGTTAGCACAAGATAGAAGAAGCTGGAGGTTAGCGTCCAACCAGTCTTAGGACTGATGACCTCATGATGATGATATGGATGAAATAAAATAATAATACAGGTAAAATCCATATATTTTACAACTAAAAAATAAAATTCTCTTTAAAAAAATAAAAATAATCTTCAAACTTGTAATAAACAACAAAACAGAACAATAAAAAATAAACTAGCTATCTATATATACAGAATTTCTTTTTTACTTATTGGCGCACGGGCCACTTTTGTGACATCTGGAATTGCATTGCAGTTTTGCTTTAAGACATTTGCGTCTATTGGTCTTACATTGCACCTTAGAGGGTCGGCATGAACACTTTACATACCCCTGCCCGTTAAACAAAGATTCGAAGGAAACGGCTTCTCTAATTGACATAAATTTAGATTTATTTACCTGATTAAGGTTAACAAAGTTTGATGTTGCTTTTTTAAGGTCAGGTCTATTGAACCGCGATTTGATAATTCCGCCAACAGTAGCAACCTGGTATACGCCGTTTTTAATATCCGTAACTACTGAAATAAGATTTGCTGGATCTCCTGGACTGCGATCAAATTTATCAACATTAACTAAAACACAGGCCCCGATGTTTATGTTTGGTAACATTTTTTTTGTAGTCGCAATCATCTGTTCTGCTTGGCGTTTTTGTCCCGCAAAGCTTTCTTCCTGCTGAGTTTTTATAGTTTCTTCAGAGCTACAAAAATCGCACATGTTTTTCCCGTTAGTACAATTTAAATGTACCGGCATTTTACAAATATCGCACCTACTCACGTCATCTGTTGTATTGTTTTCACAAACAATACAGTTATTTGTATTATTTGCTGCACAATTGCCTAACTCAATAGCCTCAATTTCAATTTGTACATCATTTGTATCGACAAGATTGTTATCATAATCAATCAAGTCATTTTCATTTGACAGTTGGATTACCATATTCTCTTCTGGCAACCCGCCTGCTCTGTTTCGTACCGTTGAGTAGTATCGACTTCTGGTGATTCTTCTGTCACTTCGTGGACTAGTGTGTGTCCTTGAACACCTAATTCATTTTCATTCATTTCATCTTGCTGATCATGCTTCGTGCTGATCATTTTCATATTGTTGAGTAACATCTATTTCATTCAGCAATTTGCCTACCTCCTCTGCGGTAGTTATAGTTGAAATAATACTTTTAGGGAGATTTGTTGATTCCAGACCTTGCTTCAAGTCAATCCCAAAAACTGCTTTAAAGGGGCTTCTACCTATAGAAAAATACGCACCTCCTTTTTAATTGACTAATGGTACTCGGTCGTTTGTTCGGTTTTGCTATGTAGTATTCTTTGTAATGCTCACCGAACAGTTCTTTTTCACTCTTACTTTCCATAGTTTCCATTAAACAAAACAAAACAAATAAGCGCAAGTAATAGAACACAATCTGCCGGGCAACGCTGGTGACTTCACGAACAGTCGGTATTTAATTTACGGCAGATCGTGCAGTACGACTTGAAGCATCATGTGCCGAGACTAGCACGGCGTTTCATGAAATGCCTAGGCAGATTGTGTAACATTAAGAATTTATATAATATGCCGGCAGTTCATGTACTGCCTAAGCTTTTCATGAATTGACGTATTTCACCATGAGACTACGTCATATGGACCGTAACGAAGGAAGTATTACTATCTAATGCCAATACACCGAAGCTTAACCACAAAAATAATTATCAGAACACTCAAGCAATAAATTAAGAGATTTTCGATTACAAAAAATCACTTAAAACACGTTGGAAAATGTGAAAAGGCATCTCAACAACACTGTGTCCTTAGCAGAAACCATCAACGATTTATTTTTTATTCTATTAAGAAATCAGGCGAATATTATATCGTTATTCAGTCATTCGCCTTTTTTCTGTTAGCTTACTTGGAACTTCCGGTAGATGGGGTTGTGTCTTGATCCATTCCCTGATCATTTCGATGTCTTTGGCGATGTCCTTGTCCGTCTTTCCGAAAGATTCTCTCACTTTCTCCTTTTGAGTAATTATTAAGTCTTTGGTTGGCATGGTATGGCCAATATAAACTGGAAAAAAAAAGAAATAATTTAGGTTATTGTGTGCAAGGTAATCTAAAAATAAATATCGTAAATGAACATCAATGTTTTCTCATAGAAACTGGTCTGGAATCTATCTAGAACATATTCGACAATTACTAAGATTTCGTTTATACACTCACAGACAAAAACATTGAATATTTTATTTTAAGTCAATATATTTTTTTTCTTTGAAACCTTTTGTGTTTTTTATTATTAGATACGCTGCACTGGAATGTTTTAATAATAATGAAATTTATTTCGGACAAAAGAATGTTCAGACATAGCTTTTATAGCTGAATAAACAATAATGTTACAAATTACAAACATATCATTGTATGCCCTGGCGACTAACAACGACTGCTGTTTTGTTTGTTGTTATCATAATGACACTTCATAGTGCTTTATTTATTATTTCGATAGTATTGGTTAGTGACATGTCACGTTTAACCCTCTATGGTCGTATGTAACTTCAAAGTAACATAATACATTTTACTTAAAATATTGAAATTATCGGGGGACATACTGATCGGAAGAGAGGAGAAAGCGGATAGATGGAAGCAGTACTTAGGAAATTTATACGAGGGTCAGGAATTAGGAGAGATATTAGAGGAAGAATCTAGCATCGATAGGGAAGATGTAGGAAAACCTATATTGAGAGAGGAATTTGAAATAGCACTAAGGGGGCTAAAGAATAATAGAGCGCCGGGTGTAGATAAAATACAGGCGGAAATTTTGAAATGTGCGGGACAGAAAGTAGTAAATAGGATGTTTGAACTGGTAAAATACATATATGAAACGGGCGAGATGCCGGAGGATTATAAGAGGAACATTATCGTTACTATACCGAAAAAGAGAGGAGCCGACAAATGCGAGAACTTTAGAACGATTAGCCTAACTTCCCATGCGTCAAAAATCTTAACTAGAATAGTGCAGAAGAGGATGGAAAATAGAGCGGAGGAAATACTAGGAGAAGACCAATTCGGGTTTAGGCAAAATAGGGGAACTCGCGAAGCTATTCTGGCGCTAAGAGTAATGTTAGAGAAAACAATAGAAAAAGGAAAGAACGCTTATATAGGATTTGTAGATTTAGAAAAAGCTTTTGATAACGTAAGATGGGAAAAAATGTTCGAGATACTAAAGAGCGCGGGAATGAAGTATAGAGATAGGAGAGTAGTACACAATCTATACAAAGAGCAAACTGCTGTTATAGAAGTAGAAGGGGAAAAAAGGGAAGTAGGTATCAGGAAAGGAGTAAGACAAGGACTATCACCACTAATTTTTAATCTGTACATCGAAGAGGCGATTAATGTGGTAAAAGATAGAGTGGATTTCGGGATTAAAGTACAGGGACAGAAACTAAAAATGCTGAGATTCGCGGATGATATAGCAGTATTAGCATCTAGTAAGGAGGAATTAGAATCAGTATTGAACGAAATGGAGGCAGTGTTGACAGAGGAATACGGAATGAGGGTGAATAAAAACAAAACTAAAGTGTTAGTGTGCAGAGGGCGCGAGAGCAGAGCAAAAACGAAAGTACAAATTAATAATGAAAGATTGGAGGAAGTTAAAGACTTCACTTATTTAGGAAGTAAAATAAATTGGGATGGAAGAAGCGATAAAGACATAAAACAAAGAAAAGCGCAGGGTCGAGTAGCTTTTAACAAAAAGAAAGCACTTTTATGCTCGGGGGTAATAAACTTAGAAACAAGGAAGAGATTTTTGAAAACATATGTATGGAGCACGGCACTATACGTCTGCGAAACCTGGACGATAGGGGAAGCAAGTAGGAAGAAATTAGAAGCTTTTGAGATGTGGTGTTACCGAAGAATGATGAAAATACCATGGACTGATAGGGTTAGAAACGAAGAAGTATTGGAGAAAGTCGGCGAGGAAAGAAGTATGTGGAAAAACTTAAAGAAGAGAAGAGATAGAATGGTAGGCCACTTGCTGAGACAAGAGGGAATAGTCCGTGATATATTGGAGGCAGAAATAGGAGTGAAGAAAGGCAGAGGTAGGCCTAGATTAGACTACTGCTCGCAAATAGTAAGGGATGTAGGTTGTAGCACAATTAGCGAAATGCGTAGGTTAGCACAAGATAGGAGAAGCTGAAGGTTAGCGTCCAACCAGTCTTAGGACTGATGACCTAATGATGATGATTGAAATTATAGGTACATTCCCCCTTTATAGCCCACTGTTGCTTGCAAGTAATTATATGGAACTGCATGTAATAGTATTCCAGCGCCATCTGAACATTTATGTTGAAAATATCTAGATTTTATCTCATTTCTAGATTTGTGGCTACCAAGATGGCGTACAACATATAAATGTGACTTATTTTAATTTGGTTTTGTGTAAAAACTTAAAATATTGTCTAAACAAAATTGTTATTGGGTTGTGTAAGGTTTACAGACTTTAAATATTGTAGCACTCCTGTGGAAATTTTAAATATAAGGACGTTTACTTTAGCAAACAGGTGTGTTACTTCTAAGTTACGATGGTCTATAAGGTGTATAAAAATGATATTAAATTGCAGCCATACAAATGAATTGTCGTACATTTTATGGGAGAAAGACCAAGCAGAAATATCCTGATATACTTACCAGAATAATAAAAAATGTTGAAGAAAAGATTCTGAAAATTCGGCTTTAAGCGATACTAGTGAAGATGAGGGGGAGTTATTAGCAAATTTGTGTAATGAGGTTAGCAGTAATACAGGGTTACTGATGTTGAAGATTCAATGCAGCACAGTCGAAGAACATTCAGAAGTAGAAGTAGAACACAGAAGCATAATTTGAAGATGTGCTTGTATCAGAAAATAAAGAGAATTATCGTCAGAACAGTGAGATTCTTTGGGACCCAGAGGACGACATCCCTCTAGCCCAATTTATCCATGGCGAAATTAATAAAACAAAAATTCACTAAAATGAAATGAACCCATCAGTGAAAAAGAAAGGAAAAGCAGAACTCTGTTGTTTTAAATAGACTGCTGTATTATATTATATATTATAGCATGCTGTGTATATAGGTTGTCCCAGAATATCTTTTCCAGGCAATATCATTAACGTTATTTGAAAGAATAAAAAGCTAAACCAAAAACTGATACGATAACTCAATTAAATCGTATCGGATCGTTCTGGTTTTGACTGTTTCTAATCGGGGACGTCTCCCAGACGACGCCTATTAATTTTGAGGTGGATAGCACACACCACCCTCTCCCTTAGGCCTATTTGAGAAATTTTTTTTGTTAGCACGATAACTCAACTAAATGTGTCGGATCGATCGGGTTTTGACTAATTCTGATCGGGGACGTCTCCCAGATGACATCTATTGATTTTGAGGTGGATAGGACACACCCCACCCTGTCCATAGGTCATGAGAAAGCACGATGGTGGACTATTTGAGAAACTTGTTTTATTAATACGATGACTCAACTAAATCGTGTCGGATCGATCGGGTTTTGGCTCATTCTGATCGGGAATATATCCCAGACAATACCTATTGATTTTGAGGTGGATGGGACAAACCCTACTCTGTCCATGGGCCATGAGAAAGCACGACGGTGGACTATTTCAGAACTTTTTTTTGTTAACACTCAACTAAGTCATATCGGATCGATCGGGTTTTGACTGATTCGGATTGGAGACGTCTCCGAGACGACACCTATTGATTTTGAGGTGGATATAACACACTCTACCATGTTCATGGGTCATGAAAAAGCACAATGGTGGACTATTTGAGAAATTTGTTTGTTAGCACGATCACTCAATTAAATCGTGTCGCATCGATCGTGTTTCGACTGATTCTGATTAGGGACGTCTACCAGACGACATCTATTGATTTTGAGGTGGATAAGACACACCCCACCCTGTTAATGGGCCATGAGAAAGCACGAGGGTAAACTATTTGAAAAAAGTAAAACTGTCGCATGAAACATATATTTTGCATTTATGTGTTGGTTTATTTTTCTCGGCCACTCAAGTTCGAGATAGAGATGTTCTACATGCGGAGAAGTCCGTTTAAGGTTTTAAAACTGTTTATTTATTTTTTTTTTTAGTTTTTAGTCCGAGAAACGAAAAATAAACCCAAAAGAATTTTGTTTTTTCACTTTTTCTTTACACGATTACATTACTTTTCCGCGTATAGTGGAGTGCGGAAAAGTAAAAAAAAATAGCTAAAAGCTTGGATTTGGGTAAGATTGTTGAGGAATTTGCAACAAAACTGAAATAAGTTTATTAATATTTTAACTTTATTACCTAATGTACTACTAATTTATTTTGTAAATTGCGTTTACGTTAATGTGTTTATATGTTTGTATTGATTGTATTGTTAATGAATGAACGTAATAAAATTTGACGAGTCCGAGTATTATTCCCAAAAGTTATTAAGTATTTGAATTTTTAACGAATTTATTCATTGCTTTCCGAGAGCACTGTAGAATATTACTTACCAAACCAGTTTACTATATTTAGCATATAAAGACAGACATTTGCATATATAAAATATCTGACCCACCTTTCATTGATTATTCTTATTATAAAGCAAAACTACAGAGTGAAGAACACTATTTTGCTGAAAACTCGACAAATCTTATTGCAAATCCTGTGTAAAATATTTATGTATGCGTATACAGGGCGATCCAGATTGCTTGAAAGTGACGCCATGAAGAAAATACGTTAAATTATTGAAATTTTCTGATTTTTTATACTATATATGACAGACACGTTAAGGGTTCATGATGATAGAAGTCCTTAAGCGTATGCAATCACTAGAAATTGGTTATATACCTCTTAATATACTTTTTAATAATTTAAAAAGGGGCATATACCTCTTATATGTTACTTATGTGACACAAAAGAACAAATAATTTATGGCAAAATTTTAAAATTTTGAAAAAAATTAAAAAAAAACAGTGTACTGTTCTTTTTACGAGGGTGAATCAAATATAAACGAGACTTTTTTTTATTTTTTCTATTTCAACCTGAGATAAAAGAATAACACCTATTTTTCTACATAATATCTTGATCTGGAAACATATTTTTTCCAGCGTGTAGGTAATTTTGTAATGCCCTGCTCTTAGAATGAAGTTGGTTGTGTCTTCAGGCCTCAGACCTCAACCTCCTCATTGTTGTTGAATCTTTGCCCTACCATGGCGTCCTTGAGAGGACCAAAGAGGTGAAAGTCGCAGGGCGATAGGTTGGGGCTATAGGGAGGGTGTTTAAATGTCTCCTAGCCCAATTCCTCCAATTTTTCCCTGGTCAGGGCTGCTGTATGGGCACGAGCATTGTCATGGAGAAGTTTCACTTCTCTCATCGGTAGGTCACGTCGCTTGCGGCAATATCCAAGAGTAACCTCGCTTAAAATGTCGCAGTAGTACGTCGTATTAATGGTCCTGCGATCATGCAAAAAATCGAGGTGCAACAAGCCACACTGATCAAAGAAAACTATAGCCAAAACCTTGCCTGCTGACAGCCTTGACTTGACTGGTCCAGCCTCCTCTTGACGTTTCCACTCCTTGCTCGCTTGCTTTGACTCAGGGGTATAGTAGTGCACCCACGTTTCATCGCAGATGGTAACGTGAGCGAGAAACGAGTCTCCCTCATCCCGAAATTTCTCTAGGAGACGCTCACACACCTGAAAACAATGCAATTTCTGCTCAGTTGATAGAAAGGGAGGAACCCACCTTGCGCACACCTTACGAAACCCTAGCTCCTCTGTGATGATCGAAAAAGTGCTTCCATAACTTATTCCAACCTTAGATGCAATCTCATTGGTGGTCAGACGCCTGTCACCCACAAGAAGTTGTTGAATGCGGACGACGTTGTCGCTGGTGATGCTAGTGCGAGGTCGGCGGTCATGGCTCTCATTTGCAACTTTCTCACGATCCTCCACAAACTGTTTATGCCATGCAAACACTCTATCTAGCTCGGGACAGTGTCTCTTCCTTGAACTGCACAGTCAATCTCGTCAGGATTTCAGCTGGTTTTGCACATTCCGTGGCGAGAAACTTGATGATAACACGCTGTACAATTGACGAAGGCACCTCCTGCTCAGACATCGTCACGACGGGTATTGACAGGAACGAGCGGGGTCGCCCACCCGCTCTCCCCCCTCCTGACATCCCTACCCAGCACCCCACGAAGCGGCAACCCTCACGCTTTACTATTGCATGCCCAGGACCAAAAGTCTCGTTTATATTTGATTCACCTTCGTAATATCTCAAAAACCAAAACAACTGAAACAACTCTGCGAGCGCTATTCATTTACTAGTATAATTACAGAGAACTGTCCCTTTTTAACCGTTTTTCTATACCACATAGTTTACGACAACGTAATACATTTACATCATGGAAAGTTTTATAGGGTATTTCCATGAAAGTGTCGAGAAAAGTGTCACGTAGTAGTTAAATCTGTTAGCAGAAAACGAACGAAAAAATTAATATCGAGAATAAATTGGAAAGATTTTTAATTTAGCAGAAATTGGATGGACCAGTTTCTAACGTACCAAATTCCTAATTTCGCTTTCTTTAGCGTCCCTTTAAAGTATAATGCAAATATTTACTTCGCAGAGGGTAATTTTCAAACTGCTGAAATAAGGAGAATTCTACCCCATCCGCAAATGCATTATATAATAAGGACTAAACAAAATAGGTCAAAGCAGCTATTCTCCTGGCTATATGCCAAACGCCGATTTAGATTGTTCTCGAAACTACCAAGAGATGGCGTTTGGTACGTTCTACTGCGGTGGAACGTAGCAACGTCTACTAGATGTGAGCCTCATCTGTCAAAGGTATACTCGCTTACGCTGCACTGACGAGACCAAAGATAAGGTCGAAACCGGCCTGCAGTTAGCGATATCCTGAGATAGGTGACACTTTGCATCTTCCTCGTGGTTTTGAAACAATCTGGATCACTGTATTTTAATGCTAACTCTGTTAGAGGAAATACTAAAATAGAATGAAGTTTTGATAACATTGTATATAGAAAAATTACTTTAACTACACTACATGTATCCTTGTTTACACTCGTTTACTCACACTCATCTAGAGAGAGAGAGTAATGAATTCAAATCATGGCAACCACTACTTGCGGCCATTTTGTTACAGGCCACCATGTATTATCGTATACAGCAAAAATTAAACTTGTGTTTAGTATAATATTTTATTGAAAAACACGATGAGTGTAAGTAATTAACAATAATACACCTTTTTACATCTGGCAACCTAGAGGTTGCGGCTGACTGAGAGCTGGCAATTATTTTTTTTTAATTCTTCACATCATTTTCTATCAAATAACGTTTAATTAACTTAAAAAAGTGTAGTTGGAATTCATGAACATAAATGAATTGCCATATAATTAACTAAATATAATTGCGGCTAATTCTTGATAGGTAACCCGGCAGCAATGTAAGTTTCATCAAGTTCCATTAAAAATAAGCAGTATTAGAACTTAAAACGGACTTTTCCGCACATAGAACATCTCTATCTTTAAATTGAGTGGCCGAGAAAAAATACATAAATGCAGAGTATGTGTTTTATGCGACAGTTTTACTTCTTTCAAATAGTCCACCATCGTGTTTTCTCATGACCCATGGACAGGGTAGGGTGTGTCCTATCCACCTCAAAATCAATAGATGTCCTATGGTAATACGTCCCTAATCAGAATCAGTCTAAACCCGATCGATCCGACACAATTTAATTGAGTGATTGTGCTAACAAAAAAAATTCTCAAATAGTCCACCACTGTACTTTCTCATGACCCGTGTACATGGTAGAGTGTGTTTTACTCACCTCAAAATCAATAGGTGTCGTCTGGAAGACGTCCTCAATCAGAAGCAGTCAAGACCCGATCGATCCTACACGATTTAGTTGAGTTATTAACAAGAATAAATGCCGATGACGACAACGACACACACACAGCAAAAAAATTTTTAAAAACCTTTTTTTTTTGGGTTTTTAGGCCGAAAAAAGAAAAATAAACCCAAAAAAAATTTCGCGTATAGTGGAGTGCGGAAAAGTAAACACAGGTATCTGCAGGAATCAGCTGCTGGATCTTAGACTATTATATTTCCCCTATTTATGTAACACAATCCATTAAACAATTTATGACAAATTTTAGAAAAAGTAGTATATTATTTTTTTAAATATCTCAAAAACCAAATCATCTGGAACAACTCCGCGAGCGCTATTAAATTACTAGTATAAGTGCCGAAAACCTACCCCTATTTAACCGTTTTCCTATGCCACACAGTTTACGATAACGTAATACGTCCATTACCAATCGGACATCCTGTATATTAATTTTGAAAACGTCATGGAAAGTCCCATAGGATTTTCCCACGAAAGTGTCGAGAAAAACGCCACGTACTTAAATTTGTTAAAAGAAAATTAACGAAAAAATTAATATCGGAAATAAATTGGAAATGGTTTTTAATTACCTAACTTAAATAGGCTTCAGAAGCCTATAACATCTCAAGTCCCTAATTTCGCTTCCTTTAACATACCTTATAAGCCTAGTCACCTTCTATCCGCAAATCACCTGTCCCTCAGTCAACTGACAGTTGTTTTACACCCCCGCCAGTTGTGCAACACCGTCTACTCTCTCCAGACGAACAGTTAGAATCACCACACTTTGTCTAGTGTAGCCAAGGACGGTTATGCACGTGAAATTATCACAAATGAACCAGAACTTTGCTCTAAGTAACGTCGAGCTCCGAGAACCACCTCTGATTGGCAGGTACCGGTTACAAAGTGAAGTAAAACACTGACGAATAGCGAATGCGGTCACGATGAAGACGCGAGTGAAAACAGTTACTTATAATGTAGAAGATCTTACAAGTTGTTCAACCTTGTAATATTTCTTCAATTTGGTCTTTTTTCCTACATCGACTGTGATGCAGCGCTTGAGCTTTAACAGCGATCGAATTCGTGTGTTTCGTCCGATCCGCAGACGTAAGAAATAAAGCAAATTTAATACACAGAGTATCTTATTTCCGATCCGATAGGACTTGAATCTTGACGAAGTTCTAGTGCAAACTAGAACGGGTGGGTCGGCTTGCGCGTTTTAATGATTTAAGGAGCCGTACCATAGGTTTAACCATAGTGGGAGGGTCCTTATTGAAAAACCAGACTAAGACAAGTCCCTGAAGGAGGGCAGCAGCTCTTTCAGTAGTCATAGTGGCAGAAACCGTGGGGGTTGGTATGGTGCTATGACACACACGACTGCGATGTGGAAGGAAGAGGAAACCACCACATTATAATCCTCAGAACAACTAGCAGAAAGCTTATCCCAAATTAATGATGGCGTCTCCTGGGGCAAAAAACTCCGGAGGTAAAATAGTCCTCCGTTCGGATCTCCGGGTGAGGACTGTTCCGGGAGACGTGATCGAGTGCAATAATAATAAGAAGTGTAGCATTTCACGAGTCGGAGCGTGGAATGTCAGAAGCATGAGACAGGCAGGGAAGCTAGAAAATCTGAAGATAGAAATGGATAGGTTAGGATTAGATATAGTAGGTATAAGTGAGATGCGCTGGCCGGAAGTAGGAGATTTTTGAAGCGGTGACTATAGGGTAATACACACAGGACCGGTAAATGGAAACGCGGGAGTAGGGATCGTTATGCGGAAGAACGCAGGACAGTGTGTAGATAGCTACCTACAATACAGCGAGAGAGTAATGATGGTTAGGTTAGATTCGAAGCCAGTGGAAACAGTAATAGTGCAAGTATACATGCCTACTTCTAGCCACAGTGAGGAAGAGTTAGAAGCCGTTTATTCGGACATAAAGCAGGTAATAGGATTTGTGAAGGGTCATGAAAATTTAATAATAGTGGGAGATTTTAACGCAGTCGTAGGTGAGGGGAAAGAAGAAGAATTTGTAGGTCCTTATGGATTAGGAAACAGAAACGAGAGAGCAGACTGATAGAATTATGTGAAAAGCACAAGATGGTAGTCGCGAATACATTGTTCAAGAATCACGTTAGGAGGCGGTACACCTGGAAAATGTCAGGAGGGATAGACAGGTATCAGGTAGACTACATTCTGGTTAGGAAGAGATTTAGAAATCAAGTAAAAGAATGTAAGAGTTATCCAGGAGCAGATGTAGACAGCGACCACAACTTGGTAGTCATTAAAGCTAGATTAAAATTCAAAAATCTGAAAACCCGGAAGGATAAGAGACGTATAAATGTAGACATATTGAAGGATCAGAATATGAAAGATAAGTTCCAGGAGAAAACAGATCAATTAATAAATAAAACGAGTAATGACGAAATCAAGAACGCAGAAACTGAGTAAGGAGGGTATCAAAAATAGTCTAGATTCCACAGCTGCGGACGTTTTAGGAGAGAATGGAAGTTAGGAAGCCCTGGATAACGGACGAAATCTTAAACTTAATACAAAAGAGACGAGGCTACAAAAACAGACGAGACGCTAAAGGACTGAAAACTTATAAGTCAATAAAGTGGGAAATCATTAGAAAGTGTAGAAAGGCGAAAGAACAATGAATAGAGGATAAATGCAAAGAAGTAGAAGATAAGCTCCAAGTAGGTAAGACCGATGTGGCTTACAAAATAATTAAGAGGAACTTCAGGGATATAGGACCAATAAGTAGAAACGTTAGGTGTCAATCGGGAGACATACTGATCGGAAGAGAGGAGAAAGCGGATAGATGGAAGCAGTAATTAGGAAATTTATACGAGGGTCATAAATTAGAAGAGATATTAGAGGAAGAATTCCCTAGCATCGATAGGGAAGATGTAGGAAGACCTATATTGAGAGAGGAATTTGAAATAGCACTAAGGGAGCTAAAGAACAATAAAGCGCCGGATGTAGATAAAATACAGGCGGAAATTTTGAAATGTGTGGGACAGAAAGTAGGAAATAGGATGTTTGAACTGGTAAAATACATATACGAAACGGGCGAGATGCCGGAGGATTATAAGAGGAACATTATCGTTACTACACCGAAAAATAGAGGAGCCGACATGTGCGAGAACTTTAGAATGATTAGCCTTAACTTCCCACGCGTCAAAAATCTTAACCAGAATAGTGCAGAAGAGGATGGAAAATACTAGGAGCGGAGGAAATACTAGGAGAAAACCAATTCGGGTTTAGGCGAAATAGGGGAATTCGCAAAGCTATTCTGGCTTCATATATATATATATATATATATATATATATATATATATATATATATATATATATATATATATATATATATATATATATAGATTTATGGTGAACTCTCTGTAGAATAATAGTGACTTGAGTTCGACTCTGTTGCGGCTCGTTGGAATAGACGCTTTAATGATAATAATAATAATAGTAATAGTAGTACCAATAGTAGAAGTAAATATAAAAGTATTGATAACATAATTATTATATTTTATTATCTATATCAATTTAAGCGGTCATTCAATTTTCTTTTTAAACATTCTATCGACTTTCTTAAAAAATTACGGTAAACGCTTAAAAAACAACAAGAAGCTTGTATACACTTTCAATTTAAGAACATTGTAATAAGTAGTAAGATAATATTTTTACTATCTACTGTTTACTCACCGAAATGAAATACGACTGGAAGTGTTGCAAGGGAGGGAATAGAGAACTAACGTATAGCACATCAAAGCAGCTGCACAACTAATAAATAGCCAACAATTGTCAAGACGATAAGTTTATCATCCCATTATTGTTGGTGATAAATATATAAGGAGACTGGATGTACCACATATATCTGTATTATTGCTCTGGTTGATTAAGTATTTTTTTTTTTTTTTGGTTATCATTATTATTATACAGCCATAGTTCACAGAAAACACATTACAATAAATAATGAATACTAATCAATACTCGAATAAACAAAAAAAAAACCGAAAAAGAAACGTACAAATAAAAAAGTCAGCACGTCTCACTCGATCTCGGTTTCCCACTCACACGAAAATTGATTCAGATAATAATCCAATCAATCTGAGTCAGTCTGAGCCCCTAAGTTAAATGGTCACTAATTGTAAACAGCAAAAAAAAATTTGAGCATATAGAAAATAAAATTTCAAGAAACTTACAGTTTCTTGCTCTCAAAATGGCGGCCGTTAACATAACCTAAAAAATTCGCAAAAGTCAAAAAGCGGTTTCTCGCGAATAAAGAAGAAAGTTGTGCTCGGATTGGAAAAAGTTAAATGAGAAAGTTGTAGATAATGAAAAAGTATTTCGACTCAATTTTTGTGAGCTCGAATCGATTCATTACTTTTCGAGATATATCGAAAGAACCGTTGAAAATTGCGTTTTTTAATTTTTGTTCTAAGAATAACAATATCTGATAAAAACATTTAATAATTTCAGAAAATGTAGTCCTAAATGAGACGAAAACAATCGTTTTTCTACAATTCCAAAATATTTTTTTTCAAAGTTATAGCTCGTAGCAAAGTTATAGTTTTCGTAAAAAAAGGTGTTTTCGTAAAACGGCCTTTCCATCGAAACGGATGGTCCTACAGACTTTTTGGAGAGCTTATTTTCT
The DNA here is from genome assembly GCA_037954035.1 of Rosalia funebris. NCBI lineage: Eukaryota > Metazoa > Arthropoda > Insecta > Coleoptera > Cerambycidae > Rosalia > Rosalia funebris. The sequence continues at coordinate 3,369,722 of JAZFAV010000019.1, read as the reverse complement.
TCGTTAAGAGTTGTGTTACAAACATATTTTCAGCAGCAATTGTTTTTTTATTTTTTTATATAAAAAATTGCGTTTGAAAATGACGCGATTTTCGTATATCGGTTTTATTACAAGAATTTATTGCCAAAAAAACCGATGTACGAAAATTACGTCATTTTCAAACGTGATTTTTTATGTAAGCAATTTACAAAATCGATTGTTGCTGAAAATATATTTATAGTACAACTCCCAACGAAGAAAATAAGCCCTCGAACAAGTCTGTAGCATCATCCGTTTCGATGGATAATCCGGTTTACTAAAACACCTTTTTTTACGAAAACAGCTATAACTTTGAACAAAAAATGTTGAAATTATACAAAAATTATTGTTTTCGTCTCACTTAGGACTACATTTTCTGAAATTATTAAATGTTTTTATCAAATATTGTTATTTTTAGAGTAAAAAGAAAGAAACGCAATTTTCAACGGTTTTTTCGATATATCTCGAAAACTAATGAATCGATTCCAGCTCACAAAAATTGAATCGAAAACTTTTTCCAATCCGAGCACAACTTTCTTTTTTATTCGCGAAAAACGGTTTCTTTGACTTTTGCGAATTTTTTAGGTTATGTTAGCGGCCGCCATTTTGAGAGCAAAAAGCTGTAAGTTTCTTGAAATTTTATTTTCTATATGCTCAATTTTTTTTTGCTGTTTACAATTAGTGACCGGGTCATTCCCTATTGATTGGACTATAATGAAAGTTCATCACTAGCAGTGACGAAGCGTCGATTTAAGCTGAGGGTAGGCTGTCCTAAATTAGACGAGGGAGGGGGGGCTTATATTTTCTTTCGTCTGAAGGAAAAAGCGGTAAGTTCAAAAGTAAAATGTAAATAATCAAACTTTACCTTATAGAATTTGTATTCTATTTTCTTTATTGAGTGTTTAATTGTGGATCAGAAATATTTTTCCAATGGCTTGCCTCCATAGTACCATAAATTTCTTTTGCGTTGGATCGTCGGTTTGTTGTTACAATCCTCTTCAGGGAATGTTGACTTAAGCGTGAAATTTGAGGTGTTCGACCAGTTTTCTTCCCTTGGACTATGCATCCAGTTTTTTTATACAAGTTGATAATGTATTGCACTGTAGATTTAGGCAGTGAATACGTAGCAGATATTTTTCGATCTGAAATTTCCTGTTTATCAGCAACAATTAATTTTCGCATATCGTCACTTAATGCCACGCCACATGTTATTATTTTTTTTTATTTTAGCAGACCCGTCAAAAACACACATTTTAATATCCGTTTCACTTTGACAACAATTGAGATCCTATTTTGTCTTAAAACAAAATAGGATTGTTTCATTCGGCATTTGTCCTGGATCGGCGTACCGTGTACGGCACTGATGAGAACTAACAAGTTCGAAACAGCTGTATGTCGTTCGGTTCCGATCCGGGACAAATGTCGAATCCTACCTGTGCCGGGTTTTATTTTTTGAAACCTTATCTGATCGTGCAGAAACACGAGAAAGGGGTCGAGGATCGCTTCTGGGTATAATTCAATGATTGGCGGGGCTTTAGCCCGAGGAGTAGTTGTTTCCTATAGCGATTATGTAATAGCCTTGCTATTCGGGAACAACTTTGATAACGGCTTGGCGGTTTAGTAGTTCCTTTCTCGATTTCCGACTTATATGTTACTGACATAGACCGTATCGATAAAGATGTATACCCCACAAATTTCATTCGGCATTTGCTCTGGATCGGCGTACCGTGTACGGCACTGATGACAACTAATAAATTGGAAACAGCTATATGTCGTTCGGTTCCAATCCGGGACAAATGTCGAATCCTACCTGTGGAGGGTTTTATTTTTTGAAACCAATCTTATAAATAATATTTGTCCCAAAAAAAAATGCGTAAATAAAATAGTTATATGGTATAAAATCAACTCCCTAGAAAAGTTTGGGACTTTTATTTCACCCTGTATAATCCCTATTCAGCTACACGTAATAATAATAGATTTTTGTAGTTTGTACCCATTCTAAAGTATCCTACAGTATATCACTAATTAATAATGTCAATAAGGCAAACCTTAACATATTTTAATTTAAAAAATATGTATGTATACATTTTTTTTCTGGATAGTGATAGCCAATGCCATTAATCTACTTATTGTATTAATTATATCTTTATTGCTGTCGCCTTTATTGCAGCTATAAATAATGGAAGATTTAATTCAGTTGAAGTGGTTGATGACTGATCGTCATAAATACCGGGTGGAATGAAAAAACGATACTGTCTTTCATTCCCAATGAATCCTTACACGGTCTTGACTGCTTGACTGGTCGGTATCTCATAGACAAATGCCAATATAATTGTAAAGGATGTCCCATTTGGAACTATATGATGTGATTTGTGAATAAAACTAATAATATTTGACAAACTGAGGTTTTTTTGTTCAGCATCATGAGGTCATCAGTCCTAAGACTGGTTGGACGCTAACCTCCAGCTTCTCCTATCTTGTGCTAACCTACGCATTTCGCTAATTGTGCTACAACCTACATCCCTTACTATTTGCGAGCAGTAGTCTAATCTAGGCCTACCTCTGCCTTTCTTCACTCCTATTTCTGCCTCCAAAATATCGCGGACTATTCCCCCATGTCTCAGCAAGTGGCCTACCATTCTATCTCTTCTCTTCTTTATGTTATTCCACATACTTCTTTTCTCGCCGACTTTCTCTAATACTTTTTTGGTTACTAACCCTATCAGTCCACGGTATTTTCATCATTCTTCGGTAACACTACATCTTAAAAGCTTCTAATTTCTTCCTACTTGCTTCCCCTACCGTCCAGGTTTCGCAACCGTATAGTGTCGTGCTCCATACATACGTTTTCAAAAATCTCTTCCTTGTTTCCAAGTTTATTACCCCCGAGCATAAAAGTGCTTTCTTTTTATTAAAAACTACTCGACCCTGCGCCATTCTTTGTTTTATATCTTTATCGCTTCTTCCATTTATTTTACTTCCTAAATAAGTGAAGTCTTTAACTTCCTCCAATCCTTCATTATTAATTTGTACTTTCGTTTTTGCTCTGCTCTCACGTCCTCTGCACACTAACACTTTAGTTTTGTTTTTATTCACCCTCATTCCGTATTAATAATGAAATATGTTATTTTCCAGAAATTACTCCCGATTGTAAATTAATTAGATCACACAATATTTTAATTATGTGATCTGTGTGTTGTATCAAGTTGCTGTCAATACAGGCACGAGGTGCTAAAAATGCAAATTCTCGTAATCCACGTATCACTCTTTCGACATGAATTCTTAAGTTTGCAATTCTTTTTGTCTCTATCACTTCATCCTCAGTAGATTTTGTATTAGAAGATACACTTGGTGGTCTAATTAATTTGAAATTCTTAGCAATAAGTAAATGTTCAATGTGCTTAAAACCCTCTGTCTGCCATAATACACACATTTGGTGGTGGTATATCTAAAATGATCCTCGCAGACATGAAGAATATTGGAATTTGGTGAAATATCATGTACATATATCCCTTCGACGGGTTTTAAACCATTTTATTTGGATTTTGTTCTTAATTTTTTACAGTTTCATATTCTGATATGATTTTTAATAAGATTTTGTTTATTGTATATATTTGACTGGAAGTGAGATTACTTTGTTTCAAAATAATTCTATTTCTTGGTCCATGTACGTACTTTGAAGACGGAGTAAAGTTGAAAACAATTCATAGTGATACTTCGCCCATTACCTAAGTCATATTTATATTTAATGTATTTCTAATGGGAATTGGTGCAGGGAGAGGGGACTCTCGCTCAATCCCTCTAAAACTGAGGTGATGGTGTTCATCAAGAAATATAAGTGGAACAAAACATGTCCGCTGAAACTTGGTGGCCAAGAACTAAGCTATAATAGCGAAGTGAAATACTTAGGAGTAATCCTCGACGGGAAACTGTCATGGGGAAAACATTTAAATCACATATGTTCCAAGATCACAGCAACACTTTGGCGACTGAGAAGAGCCATTGGTAATAGCTGGGCCTTGAAACCGGAAACCATGAAATGGATGTATGAGGCAATTCTCAAACCCAGACTGACGCACTGGTCTGGTGGGAGAGAGCCTGTTTAAAGTCGGAAGCCAACCGACTTACAAGTTAAGAGGATTGATTCTTAGAAGTAAAACCGGAGCCACAAGATCAACACCGATCGAGGCGATGGGGATACTGACGGGGATACCACCTCTTGATGTCATCCTGAAAGCGGAAGCCGCAAAGGCAATGCACAGGGTGGAAAACATGAATAGAAAAGTAAGGGACCTGAATAGACTCTCAAGAGAGCTAGCTGAGGAGGGACTCCTATGGATGCCCTCTGACAGTACGGGTGTCCACTTCCTGTTTGACAAGAAATATAAGATCACCCTCATCAGTAAGACCGACTGAATGGAGGGTCGAGCTGGATTGCCGCTCAATGGAGACATAGTACACGGATAGAGCCAAGAGTGGAAACAGAGTGGGTGCGGGGGTGTATAGGCGACGCGAGGGGATAGGTAAAACCTCCCCCTTGGGCAAATACACTACCGCACTCCAGGCCGAGCTAGTTGCAATTACATGCACTGTTCTGGGGGCCGACCAAAATCGGACCCAGGAGAAGGTATGTATCTGCTCGGATAGCAGGGCGGCGTTGGCAGCCCTGAATTCAGCAACGACAAAGTCGAAGGTGTTCTATAATTGCTATGAAGCATTGAACCACTTGGCTGGGAAGGGACCGGTGGAACTCTTATGGATACCTGGGCATAATGGCATTAGAGGAAATCTAATTGCAGATGACCTTGTCAGACTAGGGACCAGGGAAAACCTCTATGGATCAAAACCTGCAGTGGGAATAAGTTGGAATCTGATCAGAGACTGTATCAAGGCTGGGCAAGAGACCAGCACAATAGAAGATTGAAAGGAGTAACGGGTTGTCGAATAACCAAACTCTTCATCGTATACTCAGAGATTGAGAAATGGGCCCAAGAATTCATTAAATTGAACAGGCACAAAGCCAGAACCCTGGTGGGAATCATAAAGGGCAACCATAGTAGCCTGAATGCATATAAGCACAAGCTGAGGCTGACTGATAGCCCGGCCTGCAGATACTGTAAAGAAGACGAGGAAACCTCGATTCATCTTATTTACACCTGCCCCGCACTGGAGGAAGAAGAGGTATCTTATATTAGGGACCCCTGCTATCCTAGAGGAGGCGAGGCTTAAGGCGGGGGACGTGCCTAAATTGCTCCTTTTATGGGATAGCATTTTTGGATATTGACCCGGATAAGAGGGGATCGCCAAGGGACTATCCATGCGATCAGTGGCTGATGAGGCCCAAACCTATATAATATAATAATAAATAATGTATTCCTTATACATAAATATATGAATTTACAGGTACATAAAGACAAATTACTGTTATTATTATTATATTTTATATAAATTTGCAATATTTCCTAAGCTAGATTCACCCTGTATAATAAATCCCGTTTGATAACAAAATTATGTTTCTTTTGTGTTTCTTTCCCTCGAGAGTCGTTGAATGAATTATTGATAAGGTCAATTAGATCTGATTATTATTATTTTCTTATCCATTTACAGCAAGAACCGTCGGTAAATCCGATGGACTTATTGTATTAATGTTATTTATCGTTGCAATTACCATTATCATAATTATAAACACTTAAAATTTCCAGTTCAAATAGCAAAAAATACGGTGTGAATGAAAACGTGACAGCAAAGAAACACAGGGTGAATCAGGAAACTCATTTAACGTACTTTTGTGTAGCTTCTACTCTTTTAGTCAATAAATCCGATGGACTTATTGTATTAATGTTATTTATCGTTGCAATTACCATTATCATAATTATAAACACTTAAAATTTCCAGTTCAAATAGCAAAAAATGCAGTGTGAATCAAAACGTGATAGCATAGAAACACAGGGTGAATCAGGAAACTCATTTAACGTACTTTTGTGTAACTTCTATTCATTTTGCCTGAAGGGTGACTGTCAATTATAGTATGGGGAGGAGTTTGTTTATAAGAATTTTAAGCAGAGGCGTACATTCTTATAGGTGTATAAAATAGAAATAAGTTTAAACATTAACCCATTAACCTCATTCCCCTAAATTCCCAAAGTCTTTCCACTTCAGGTAGTGAACTGGAAGGTTACGTACAGAGACTACGACAAACGTGCCCGTAGTTAGAGTGAGACGCTAAACTTTCTAGAATTACGACACGCAGGTATTAACCTCCTTTTCCTAAATTAATAGACAATGGAGTGCAGTGGCGGCTCGTGATGAAATGAAACGGGTGTTCTGCACAGGGCCGATCCTAGGGTATTGGCCGCCCGCGTGCAAATTTCAAACGTATCCAAACTACTGGCGCCGTAGGAGCCGCAAAAAAATTGCGCCACAGACGAAAATTTTGAAAATCTTCAAGGCCACGCGTTTTCCTGATACTTCAGAATTTTTATGTAAAATCCGTTTATACAAAAATATAGACTTTCACAAGAAAAATTTTTGGAATTTAATCTTTAAACCTTTTTGAAGAACATTCATGTTTGCCGTCATATTCTTTGGTTAAGAGAAAAGGCTTGTAAGGTGAATTTTCTACTAGAGGATCTCTTTTTTGTCACATTATCATTATGCTTTTGCACATTTATCCAATAAGCTGAATCTAGCTGCGCTTTAATATTAGTTGTTCTTAATAAAGCTAATTCCATTGTATTATGTAGATGGCTTTTGGAGTTGTCATGCTTTTTTATTTTTTCAGTTAAGTTCACCAAATCTGTCACCCCTACCTCCGTCCATGCTTTATCACCGACCGCCAAAAAGTAAACAAGGAAAACAAAATAACGCATTTTTTTTTGTTGCACCCACAAATCCAATTGTTCTTCGAATAAATATCTCTATTAAATTGACGCTTATATACTTTTCCGCGGCTAACACCTGCAGTCTCAATAATAATATCGGGCAATGGCCTACCATTGTTTTTTAAATCAATTGTTTCTTCATAAGAGTATTTAAAAAATCGCTTCACATGAACTAAATTATAAACTAAATCCATTGTCACTATCACAGTATATAAATATTAATAATTAATACAATAAATCACTACACAAATTCACAAAACAGTATTTAAAATCTCAAATTAACATGAAATACGAAATAGGTACGATTTACGCCCGCCAACTGTACGAGAAGTAGGAAGGAGTAAACATTCACTGATGTTGCCTTAGCTGGAAAAAATACAGCTCACTGACCGTGTAAATTCGCGCATTTACGAGCGCCAGTGTGTGGATTGTCGCGGGAGTTGGGGGCAGGACGGGTATGCCGAGCCGTGTTGAGAACTACCTCGTGTGGCCCAGTTCAATGTACCGCGACGCGCTCACGTAGAGACCCAGATAATTCATCTGGTCTACTACTCAATAGAGGACGGCGAGAAGAATGCGACTTTAACGCAATAATTTGGTTACCTGCACCAACTAATGAAATTATTTTATTAATAAATTTTAGTAATTATTATGTCGCGAAAATATACAAATATCTAATTTTTTTGGCAGTTCTGCAGCTCTGTAGCACCTATACACCAGCCGGCCCTGATGGAGTGGAAGATTACATATATTGTCATCGACTCCCTTCCTCCTCGTGATTCTGTTGAGGGCGTGTCCCTTCCGCGAAGCCACGCCCCTTGGAACCACCTCTCCCCTCCCATCCTGTGTGACAGTCCGAGGAACGCCTCGGGGGCTGATCCCGATCTCTAGATCGTGGTCACCGAACAGAAATTACAACTAGAAGGTTCACTCCAAGCTCGGCCCCCTAAGTTTCCCCCCTTACCCCGTCACGTCGATCAGCAAGTATAAGCTAACTAGCACGCGAAGCATGTACGGTACGGTATCATTTAAGTATCCCCCATATACTAAAGAAGGCCGCCGGTCAACAGCTGCATGGCGGCAACGCCTTTGTAAGCGAAAGATAAAAGTACCGCCATAGAGTAAACCTTCTAGTTGTAATTTCTATTCGGTGTTGGGGTAGATTTCCGCAGTGGCAACGATGCCTAAATAATGGAGTTCGCCACACTACTGCTTATCAAGAACAGGAAAAAGTGTGAGATTCTCTAGGTATGCATAGAAGAAAGAGTGAGGTAACATTCGGAGGGAAAAGGATGCACTTTACGGGCGGCCAGATCGAACTCTATGTACATTCACATTTAATATACATTCATCGATATCAACTCTGAAAAGGTCTCATTTGGACTGAGTAAAAACCAGACTATTTACTGCGCACCTCGTGGGTGGTCCGATATTGTAGTTTTAAGACTTGTTCCTATTCTTGTCGATCCCTCGCTACGACTTTCGCTATCCAAGTCGTCTTTGGTCCTCACTGCACTGTTTTTGTTCCCCCGATGACGCGATGAAGTTCGCGTTATCCCTAAGTGGTCGTTGATGGATGTTTCGTATGGTATATAGAAATCCCTTTACCAACCAATTCATGTGGGGGTTTGGCTACATAAATTCTCCAAAATCTGGTGTCCACCGTTGATTGTAGATGTTGATTCTGGAACTTGACTGCTGGAATCGAGAAAGACTTCTGTTTCGCGTTCCAGTGTTATTTTGTTCGGTCCAACTCGACCGGTCACCAATCAGGGACACCCAAAAGTGGCGCGATTGAAGTCGAGCCGCGATTGGTCAACCATGGAATACGAGCTGTCGTAACTCCACCCACTTTTTACTTACCCCGGTGACAGTACAGAAGGAGACAAACATTTATAGACAATATTTTCGTTATTTGAATATACAAGAAGATGGACCAAGTATTTCAAATTTTATAAAAGAAAAAACTCTTGCTGATTATAAACTTAAAACGTTCTTGCTTTGTTGTTACAAATTTTCATTCTATCTTTCAAATCGTTCAAATTAGAAGAGCAAAAGGATTAGTTTGATATACCAGATTTTTCAGATAACCTCACAATAAAAAATCTTCTGGCATAAGGTCTGGGGACTTTGCGGGTCACTTAATTGGCCTTATATTACCAATCCATCGAGAAATATATTATTTAAAAGCTTTGCAACGGTTTGTGTACTATAAAGAGGTACATCCCCTTCTTGCAAAATCATAAAATCTGTTCCTCATGAGGAATCTGCACTATAATTTCCAAGTATCTTCGTACACCTTTCTTCTTCTATTCTTGACTTATCAAACTATCTTTTATCTTATATTCTTGCTAAGGTACCTTCGTAAAAGTGTGGCCCAATTAAATGACCACTACCAGATTATTCAACGGCCTTAATAGAGGCACTCTCATTTTGCTTACTTTAAACTCTTCACCCATACTTTCTCTGAAGTTTGGAAACTTCTTGGTGTCATCGCATTCGTGACTCCTAAACGGAGCATGGCTTTTCAAATGTCTTGTTACGTTACTTTTTTTAAACAAATTAACAGTTCTTTCACACACATCACAAAATAGATCATTTCCTCTAATAAGCCACCAGGCCGCGTAAACAAACAAAAAAGCTATGAAATGAAAATAAACTCATAACATATGGTAATGCCGTTGCGGTGGCAATGTCGTTGCTATAGAAACGGACATCGGCAGCATATCGATCGTTAATTCGTCCCTGTTGCGGCTGGCTAGATTAGACGCTTTAGATATGATATGTATACTCTGTCTGTTATTGTATTGTCGACCATGTATTGTACTTTATCCTGTAATTGAAGTAAAACAAGTTGAATATTGTGAATAAATAAATAAATAAAAATACAATACCTGAGCTTCACCCTATACAAATATCACGTTTTTGTCTACTGCCCTATTAAGCTTGTGACTAGTATTACACAGCCGTGTATTGTTGGTTGCATATCGAATATTTTAGACAAAAGTTATATATAATGCCGTAAGATGGCGGCATGTTGTAGAAACTAGGATCTATCTCGTCGTTTTATAACGAAAATTTAATCAAACAACAGTTATATTGAACTCATATTCTTCGTTAATATTATGGGGATAGGTCCTTGCATTTATTTTTTCGAGAATACTCAACCTTTCTTCTACTGTTGTATCAGTTTTCAGTCTATTTAGTCGATACGTCTCATTATATTTAGATAGACGTGATGCCAGTCCTTACCTATCTATTTTATTATGCTAGACACTGATTTATTACTTTTTCGCACTTAACTATACCAGAGCGGAAGAGTAATGTAATCGTGTAAAGAAAAATAAAAAAAAATTTTTCTAGCGCTTATTTTTCGTTTTTCGGCCTAAAAGCAAAAAAAAAAATTGTTTCTACAAAATATGTGTCTGTGTGTATGTCGTTGCCGTTGTCGTCAGCGTTAAAATTTCTTGTTAGCACGATAATTCAACTAAATGGTTTCGGATCGATCGGGTTTTGACTGATTCTGATCGGGGACGTCTCCCAGACGACACCTATTGATTTTGAGGTGGATAGGACACACTCCACCCTGTCCATGGGTCATGAGAAAGCACAATGGTGGACTATTTGAGAATTTTTTTTGTTAGCACGATCACTCAATTAAATCGTGTCATTTCGATCGGGTTTCGACTGATTCTGATTAGGGACGTCTACCAAACGACATCTATTGATTTTGACGTGGATAGGACACACTCCACCCTGTCTATGGGTCATGAGAAAGCACGATGTAAATGTTTATGTTCACTCAGAGATTTTAAGCATATGTAAACATTTAATGCATGGCTGATTTTGCATTGAACGAAAAGAACATATATTCGGCCTGTATCATATACGAATGAATAAGAAAAAAATAATTTCGTTCGATCACAAACGTATTGATACGGCACTGAAGCAGTAGCCAAAAAAGTAAAACTGTCGCATAAAACACATATTCTGCATTTATGTGTTGGTTTATTTTTTCTCGGCCACTCAATTTCGAGATAGAGATGTTCTACGTGCGGAAAAGTCCGTTTTAAGGTTTCAAAACTGTTTTTTTTTGTCCCAAATGACTATCGAGATATCGAGTGTTGAAATAAAATAAAAAAAAATAATAATGCAAAATCAATTTATTGTCTTATTTCGTACAAAAATACAACTAAAGTATACCACACTATGTACACTAAATCACATGATATAAAAAACAACTACATCTCAACTCTATGACGACTTTATTCTGGTAAAAAGCCACGTGATTCAAGTTAAAAGTTTCTCTACATTCTACGAAAATACATATTTGAGGTTATGTCGCTCTAGACAAGCCTAAAAAATTATAGCAAGAATATAAAAATAGTGATAATGAAACGAATAGGAATTTTACCCAAGCTTTTTACCAAAATAAAACCGACATCAGTCTCAAAGTTTTTTTTTTACTTGATTCTCTTGGCATTCTATCACTACAGTAAAAAAAATGTAACAAATAAGTAATTGTCCACGAATAAATAATAATAGAAGTAAGCTACGTATACATATTCCAGCCTTCTTAAGTCCAACGTCAAGAAGTATGAAAATTGTAAGCGAAAATCCATATAAGTAAGCCTTTTCGTACCCTAGACTTAAAGCCGCGTGAAAATTATATCGAAAAATATTTTTATTGTAAAATAAACCCGAAAAAAATGCAGCATCTTTCAACTACTTGACATGTAACGTCTGGTACTCTACAGTCTACCGTTTCTTAATTTCTAACAGTTTAACAGCAATTCAAGCTTGTGTAAGAATACCCGAAAGTATTTACAGGAAAAACGCGCACAGTCTTTACATAACCAGGCATTCGAAATATTCTTATCTCCTTGTCAGTCTTTTATAACGAACAATCTACCCCACTACGTCTCTTTCCAATCGATTTCCCTCCAGTCCCATCCGTTGGAAAATAGAAACTGTCCCCAAACCGCTTAACATAAGCGGTCGAGCTACCGCAAGTACGCTGTACAAAATCACTTGCAGCTCTTTCTGGGGTTGTCTTTCACGTAGAAGAACGTGGTCTTGTAGCACAGGTGGTTGATGGTGACGATGCACCCGCTCAAAAACAGAAAGCCGTAAGGCAGATAGGTGGTGTACATCAAGTAGACAGTGACTGCGAGCTGGAGGAGCACCAGGGCGCACGCGCTGTACACCGCCACCACTAGGAGGAACGTCGACTCCAGGCATCTGCTGAACTTGCTGTAGAAGTTGGAGATTATGCTGAGGTATACCAATTTAGCTTCCGCTTGTACTTTGGAGACGCTCAGGCCGACAGGCGAGATGGATTTGCACCTGGTCAGGTAGAGCTTGTAGAAGAAGGCGTTGAAGACGGAGCGGAAGAGGAAGATCGTCCGTTCCGTGGAGGACTGAAGGCCCGACTGAGAGGACTTCAGCCAGTTGAGCAAAGCGGGGAGGATGTAGTAGTGCTGGGAGCAGATGAACGAGTTGAACCTCTTGATCTTCTCTATGGAGGAGGTGCGAACTAGTCTCGGTTTTTCTTCCATCTTCAGCCTTGCGACGACGCGAGGGGGGATGGTCTTCGATTCTGTGGTGGAGACAGTGCTCGACATCTTTGGTGTCTGAAATAGAAGAAAGGAAGTTGAGTACGTGTTATACGATTATAGCGAACTAGTGTATAATAAATTGCGCTAGTCAATAAGGCTTATTGGTCGTTTAGGTTTTATATTTGTGTACTAACAATGAGTTGTTTTCTTGTTTTTGGATAAATAAAACTCGGTTATTAGAGAAGATATTTATGTAAATATAAAACTAAAATTTGCCCATAGATGGCCTAGCCGCTAATGTAGTTACAGTCATACCGCGTCATTGACGCCATTTTCTTGTTTTGACATCTGATAAAGGTTTTCATCTCACAACAATACAAGTTTCATACAACAACATCGTTTTCAATATACATTGAACATGTCGAATTGCCTGGAAACTACGATTTGTGAACAGCATTGATTTTCTGCTACCATTTGAAGAAAACTGCTACAGAATCGCATCGAATGCTTGTCGAAGCCTACGAAGAGCATGCTCTTGATAAATCACAGTGCTTTGAGTGGATTAGAAAATTCAAAAGCGGCAATTTTGACGTGAGAAACGAAGAACGTGGAAGACCACCGAGAAAGTTTGAAGATAGAGAATTGCAAGCATTGTTGGATGAGAATGATACTCAGACGCAACAAGAACTCGCGGATCTATTAAATGTGACACGAGAAGCCGTCTCCATGCGTTTGAAAGATATGAGAAAGATCCAGAAGATGGTAAAATGGATTCCACATGAACTGAATGAAAGAGAGCGGAAAAACCGAAAAACCATATGCGAAATTCTGCTCGCCAGGTATAAAAGAAAGGTATTTATTCATTGTATTGTAACTGGCGATGAAAAGTGGATGTATATCGAGAATCCTAAGCGTAAGGAATCATGGGTAATTCGAGGCGAACCATCGACATCGACTGCAAGGTCAAATCGCTATGGACGGAAGACAATGCTCTGTGCTCGGTGGGATCAGAAGGGTGTGATTTATTATAAGCTGCTAAAATCTGGCCAAACCGTTAATATTGAACGTTACCGACAACAAATGATCGATTTGAATCAAGCTTTGCGTGAAAAACGACCGGAATATCAAAAAAGGCAACACACAGTGATTTTGCTTCATGATAACGCGCCATCACACACAGCAAAACCGGTCAAGGAAACGATTGAGGCGTTTAGTTGGGAAATACTTTCGCATGCGGCTTATTCACCAGACTTGGCTCCGTCCGATTACTACTTATTTGCATCGATGGGACACGCACGTGCTGACCAGGGCTTCACTTCGTACGAAACTGTGTACGAAAATGGCGCGATGACTGGTTTATCTTAAAAGAGCAAGAATTTTTTTGGCATGTAATCCACAAATTGTCAGAGAGATGGAAAAAATGTATAGCTAGCAACGGACAATACTTCGGATAAAATATATCTTATCATTTTCATACAATAAACGTGTATTTCCTATACAAAAAATTTCGTTTCATACCATTTACATATCTGGTACATTCTCTATTTTTTATTTAAATTTACAATATAGACAGTTATGTATGCAAAATAACATCATCGAGGTGTCTTTCTTCACGTACTGTATCTCCCCAAGGCGTATCCTAAAATTTGTGATAACTAGTCGACATGATGCTGGTTCAATTCTCTGAATTTCCTCACGTATTCTGGCTTTTAACTGACGCTAAGTCCTAGGAGCATTAGTGTATATCTTAGATTCCAATAACCTCATAAGAAAAATCCATCGGGGTTAAATCGGGGCTTCTGGGCGGCCAATTAATGTCGTCAATAACGTCTTTCATTGACAAATTTGCAGTATGGGCTATAGCCCCATCTTGTCCAGTGTTTAACAAACAAATGCGCGCGCGCATTTACCACTACCACTTTCCAAGATGTTAAATAAACAACGAGGAAAATATATTAGAACACCCTGTAGTTTTAGAGTCGTAATTTTAGGTATTGTCTCTGAAATGTTATTTATGAGAGTAAAAAGAAGTTTCAACACAGAAATAAATTGCAGAGAAGTTCACACATAGAGACAAGGACACATGCTCAGACAGAGTTGGGTCTCAAACCCAAGAATACAGTGACACTCTAAATAGTGGCTAAAGTCCGCCACACCAGACCACCACAGTATGAATAACATTGTCGCTGCCATATGTGACCGCGGAACAAAGTGCTGCACTTTTATTTGCTCAGTATCGATATTGACTAATTTAAATGACCATCATCATCATCATCAAATACTCATGTTTAACATGTTTAAAAATAGAAAGAAGATAATATAAAGAAAGGTGTTTCAGCTAGTTAAATACATGTTATCGACTGAGATAGGTATCACTTAATTTATTTAACATAAATATAAACATTTTATCCTAAAGACAGTACTTGTTTCCCGTAAACACACTTATCTAGTCATCACCACTTGATATTGTAAATAATACGAGGGTGGTCTGAAAAATTTCCGACCTAACAAAGATACCAAGACATTTTTTCTTCAAATTTATTTTTATTTTTCTACATAGTCTTCTTGTAAGTCTACACACTTTTCCCAGTGATGCACCCATCTCTTTAACTCGTCCAAATAGTACTCGGCGTCTTTATCTGCAAAATAGTTGTTTACAAAGGTGATGGCCTCCTCATTTGACGAAAATCTCTGTCCTCCGAGCGCAACTTTTAGCTTAGGGAACAAAAAAAAAGTGTTATCGCATGGGGCTAGATCTGGTGAGCAAGGAGTCAAGTAGTTCAAACAGTAATTCGTGGATTTTCGCCATGGCTACCGCTGAGGTGTGAGACGGCGCATTGTCCTGGTGAAACAATTCTTTTTCCGTAAATGTGGCCGTTTTCCCGCAATTTCTGCCTTCAGCTTGTCAAGTAATGATGCGTCGGATGCTCCTGTAATATTTTTTTCGTTTTGAAGATAATCGATAAGATAACTCCATGACTATCCAAAAAAACAGTCGCTATCACTTTCCCAGTCGAAAAAACAATTTTTGCTTTTTTTGGAGCCGAGCTCCCCCCCCCCCTTCGCAGTCCATTATTTTGACTGTATTTTTGTTTCTGGGTATAATGGCGTGTCCAAGTTTCATCCACGGTAATTAATCGGCGCCAAAACTCTGATTCGTTGCGCCTAAATTGCGCCAAGAAAGCATTGGAAATGTTCATTCGAACACGTTTTTGGTCTGACGTGAGCAAACTCGGCACCCAACGCGTGGACAGTTTTCTCATGCCTAAATCTTGATTCAATATGTGACAACAAAATTCTTTAGACATATTCATAGTCTCTGCTGTCTATCTCACTTTAATTCGACGATTTTCTAGCACCATTTAGTGAACTTGAGCGATATTATCGTCAGTGGTTGCAGTTCTTGGACGTCCCGAACGTCCATCGTCTCCCAAGCTGGTACGGCCACGTTTAAGTTCAGCTGCCCAAAATTTCACGGTGATAAATGATAGTGCAGAGTCCCCGTACACAGCGTCCAATTCCTCTTTGATTTGCGTAGGCGTATTGCTTTTCGAAAACAAATATTTAATGACAACTTGATACTCGATTTGTTCCATTTTCACAAAAACACTCACATCGACCCATTCAAACGATTGTCAAACAACAACAGCGAGTCTCAAATAGGCTGAAATTTTGGTGAGTACCCTTCAAAAGATGCGCAAACACATTCCCTAGTTTTTGTTGACGAGCGGTTCCATCTTCAGGTGGAGGTGGGAAATTTTCAGACCACCCTCGTAGATATGGTTTGATTTCAAAAAATAACATTATTTTACACAGCAACCGTGTTTACTATCCACTAAATGAAAGTATTAAATCACATCTAATGTGGTTGCAGTGACCAGGGTTTGCTAATATATTATTTGTTTAATAAAAACATTGTTTGAATGAAAATGAACATTTATTTGTAACAAACGTAATTCATTAACAACAAACAAATTATTCTCTCAGTATATACCTATCTTTGATCGTTTTCCCGACAGAACTAATCGTTTCCTGATGATACAAACCTAGTTGACGAAACGCGTGATGTTTGTGGAAAGCTAGTTTTAATTTTTTATCTTTTTCGAGAAGAAATGTTATATTCAGTATTCTGTTAAGTTCAGAAATCTAGTATGTTTAGTATTCATGCATTCCAAAGGTCTGTATATATTTGGATTACTTCCAGGGCTATTAAAGCGCGGTTCCTGTTTTCCCCATTTTATTTATTTTCGGGAAACAAGGCTAAGTTGATTTATTTTTAAATAACATCGTAAACTATTCTTAACATTCTCAGTGTGTTTCAAAAAAAGTCTCGACTTCGCATGTAAAGAGGGAAGGAGTACCTTTTTTGGGGTCGTTAAGGAGGGGGTTGTTTACTAAACGTTTTGAAACAGGTAAATTTACATTATTAATATAATACAACACAAATATTTTGGATTTGAAACGATGGTATTGAGTAAATGTGAAAGATGAATAAATGTTTAAAAAATGGATCAAATTTGAAATGGTTTAGAGCTAAGCAAGGCCCTAGGAGCAGCTGGAAATGTAGCAAACACATTCGGGCGCAATGCATCTGAGAGATTCCATAATCAAATCTTACGGCATTTAGATTTTAATGAGATGGAGACGTAACTAAACGCTTATTTTAATTAATACAATACAATAATAAATATTTCACCCTAATTTTTAATCGAAATAATTAAATTTACATTAAAAAAACTCATTTAATGTTGTAAAACAATAAATTTGGAAGATCTTTATAGGAGAACTAACCATTGACACGTTTTATTCTGTTTTAAGGACAAAACACAAACATAAATTAGTATTGAACAATATTTTGAACACAGAAAACAAACCACTTGTTTTTTCATGTAAAAGTCATTAAGTTATATATAAAAAATATTGGACGTGAATTACAAAGAAAAATTATAAGTAACTGCATATTTTAAGTGTAAGGAATTATAAATCCTTTTCATCATTTTAGCATGCTCCAAACAAAAAATGTCACATTGTTGGTAACGATGTTTAGATGTTTAGTATAAATCAATAATTTAACACCCAGATGTGTTAATTTTGAATAATAATACCATAAAAAGTCAGAATACATACGTATAGAGACCCCAAAGAATATTATTAATTTAAATATTAAAAGAAATGGAACAAAATATAAAAATGAAAATAATTACGTAATCAGGCGCAATGAATCTGACAGATCCGGGTGGCCCAATACAAGGCCAGGGAATGCACTAAATAAAAATCGACACCATATCGAGAAGAGTGGCTTTTAGCTAGGAAGCTATGAGGGAGTTCCAGTTAATATTCGTAATATACACGAAAGGACAAAGAAAAAAGTTAGTGTCAGATCTCCCAGATCGATTGCGCCCGACGGGGGGTTAATGCAGGAGAATTAGACAGTAGAAGACCAACTATTGCACCACTGCACACCAGAGAACATGCAGTTCTAGACTGCGTTTCGAAAGAGAACACGTATATTGATGGTAGTTTTCTTTTCAGATGAAACAAGAGTACGCCTTAGTTAGCCAGATGGACGTCAACGAGTCTGGGGGAGAACATGAGAAATCAGCAATGGTCTGGGGAGGAATTTTTCTTTCTATGGTCGCGCGGACTTGGTTCCCATACGAGGAAGGTTCATGAATGCACATGTATACGTTGAAAACACCGCAGAAGAACATGTGATGCCATTTGCCCCATTTGTCGGGGACAGTTTCGTGTTTGTGCAGGACAACGCTCAGCCGTACCTTGCTTGAGAGGTACTAGACTAGGGTGAATATTTTAACCATGGACTAGCCACCAACTAGTCGAGATATGAACTCCATAGAGCATTCATCTATGGGATGCACTAAAACGATCAGTTAGGCGCCACACGTGTCCCTATAACTCTTAGGGAACTCGAACAAATCGTCCTTGACGAATGGGAGAATATCCCTCAGGAAACCATTCACCGCTTGATCGATAGCACGCCCAGACGAATGGAAACAGTGATAAGAGCTAGAGCAGCATCTACACGCTACTGGATTCAAATTCTTGCGATTTAATTTCTAGCTAAAGTACCTAGCTAAAATGAGCATAATAGTGATGCACATGTGTTGCAATGTTATTATAAGTCTTTGTAAAAACGTTTTCTTTTTCCATCAAAGCTTCTTTTGGTACTTTTTCGGCTGTGTTCTTATGAATTTTCCCTTTTTAACATCCAACAGTAGTCTGCCATCATGTTGACATTCCATCGACCTTGGTATCTGCGCTCCATTTCTTTTATATTTTGATGGAAACGTTCTCCTTATTCCTCACTTACAGCCCCAAGATTTTCTGGAAAGTAGTCCAGATGTGAGTGAAGGAAATGGACTTTGACACTCATGTTGCAGCCCAACATTTTGTAGTTTTGTAACAATTCAGCAACCAAAGTTTTGTAGTTTGGGTCTTTTTTGTTTCCAAGAAAGCCTGTTACAACAAGTTTAAATGAATTCCAGGCATTTTTTCTTCCATTTCCATTTTAGTGACAAAGCTTTCTTCTTTTAAAAGTTTTCTGATGTCAGGCCTAACAAAGACTCCCTCTTTCAGCTTAGCATCGAATAGACCAGGAAACTGTTCACAAAGATATATACTTGAAACGCTCTCCTTCTTTGGGTAATGCTTTCACAAACTATTTCATTAGCCCCAATTTAATATGAAGTGGTGGAAGTAAGATCTTTTTAGGATCCACTAAACTTTGTCTTTCAACATTTTTAACTCCAGGAATAAGAGCCTTTCTGATTGGCCACGTCTGCTTGACATAGTGTTGTTTCCTGTCACGGCTATCCCATTCACAGAGGAAACAGAAACTTTGTGTAACTACTTTGTTGACTTAGTAACATGAAATAACTTTCAAATCCCCCCAAATGGTCTATTTATGGTCAGAGTAGCTGAGCTTATTAAGAACAAACTCAAGATTTTCGTAGCATTCTTTCAAATGGACTGAGTGTCCAACAGGCACAGAAGCATATCGGTTACCATTATGAAGAAGTACAGCTTTCAAACTCCTTTTGATGAATCGATGAAAAGTCTCCATTCCTCTGCTTCATACGTGATCTTGAACATTTCCATGATTGTTGCAGAAAACTAGGTCACCCTCTTGTGTAAAAAAAGGGACAAATTCCTTTTCTCTAAATCGGTACCATGAAAATGAAACACCGGAGGCTAACATATGTCTTTCTTTAAGTCTGGACCCTAAAACTTCCGCTGAATCCTTTGGGAGGCCCATATCTCGTACTAAATCGTTCAAGTCTGATTGAGAGAAATATTTAGGGTCACTGGTACCTGGATCGTAGCTGTCCTCACTATCGCTGCTACTATGTGACATTTGGTCTAAATCGTCTAAAATATTGTCCAGTGAAGGAATACGCAAGTCAGGTCCATGAGGAAGAGGGCGAATAGCCGAACGTATGTTGGTTGGGTATGAAATGTCCTTCCTGTTTTTTAAATTGAAACCTTGCACTGAACAAGAACAAAAATAACAGTCATCACTGTGATTTTTAGGCTCTCTCCAAATCATGGGTACTCCAAAACGAAATGATTTCTTCTTACCTTGAAACCATTGTCTCAGTTCTTCAACACACACGGAACACACTATTCATTGTTCATTCATGTGCTCATACACAAGATTCATTGTCTTATTCAAATAAATAGAATAAAAACATTTTTTTTTGCAAATAACATACTCACATTGTTTAGTAACCTGTTCGCCATGAAAGCTCCATAATTCAGACTAAATTTACCACTTATATAGGCTATAATATTGAAAAATCGTACGCATACTGAACCTGAAAACCCCTGAAGATAAGAGAATTTCAGGTGAAATTTGTGACTTATCTAGGGGTGATGGAATTTTTTCACTATTTTTTCCGTAATCAGCACAAAAAATACTGTTAAACCCACTAGCTAAATATGCTACAATTTTTTCATCGCAGACCTGTGTTATAAATGGTTATGTAGCAGCCCAATATTACAAAAACTATATTGCTTGTCCTGTTTATTTTCTAATAAACAATTGGTTTAGAACAGGGATGGATTTGTAGATATTTTAAATATTACGAGGGCATTACATAAACATACCCATTCTGCCGAGCATTTAAAATGTGAAGTACTGTTAAAAAATTTCGAAAAAAACCAAAACACTATAGCCGACGTAGCAAGAATTAGGATTTCGCGGCCACGGTGAAAGCATATACTTCGTAAACCGTGGAAAGTTCAAAGAACTCTTAGAATTGCTGTCATTAAGGTGTCCTTTAGAAATCAGAAATCATTATGAAAAAATTAAAAATGTTTTCAGTGGACATTCAAAAACCACTCAAATTGCAATCATCAGTTGCACTTCCAATTATATGAATGAATATATAAAAAACAGATATTAATGAAGCGTTGTTCTTTTCTATACAGGTTTCTGATACTACTGATATCACACAAACCTCTCAATGTTCCCTAATAATAAGATTTGTTAATTCTGAAGGTCTAATAGCAGAATGTTTTTTGGGATTTCATGATCAAGTACCGACAGGACATCAGAGGCTTAATATACCATGTTGGATCAAATTTTAAATCAATTTGATTATAAAAATTAGTTAATAGGGCAGTGTTATGATAGTGCGAGCGTCATATCTGGCCCCCTAAATGGACTTCAAAAAAAAATATCAACTATTCACCTGTTTTCGAACCCGCGAGCCGCCACTGATAACATTAAAGACGCAACAATGTGGTCATAAATTTGCGCCCGATTAACTTATTTTTTCGAGATGGTCAACCTTTTATCAGGCTTGCTTCAAATTGTACATTTCTCCGAGGCATGGCAGCCGCCAAACCACTCACTAAGTAATTGTGTAATACCACTAAGATTGCGTTAGGAAAATCACGCTGGAAAGCGCCGTCCCAGGTCACGCCTAATCACCCAAACAACATCGCTAATCAGCTCAACGCTAATTAGGCGACCCCGAGACACACGATTATACGTTATTTTTAATTCCGAGTTGACCTTTTCGACGGAGAGGCGTACCCAGTCAAGTTCAATTTCGTCCTTGCCTGCTTCCAATCAACGTTAATCATGCAATACTTGGAAATAATGACAATATATCTTGAATTGGACACGTGAACGTATTATTTTATAACGTACTCAAGAGATTCTGATGGAAAAATCGTTTCTCCCTCACGTAGATGCGGCAAACTGGAATTTTCCTAACTGGAAGCTGTTACACGGCGGGGTTGATTTTCGTATACGAGCCCTACAACTATTATATATTGGGACAAAATAAAATACACGCGTATTTCAGATATTTGACAATTTAAAAACGCAAAATTTTCAGATGGTATTACTTACAAGATGTCGCAAGGAGGCCAACCATCTGTAGGTCCTTAAACATTAACGATTAAACAAATTAAGCCACAACAGCTGTTCCCCCGGCTATACTATATTCGTCGACGGGCGCTGAATTACGTGGCAAAAAAGTTTTATAAGGTTGAAATACAGACAACAATTTAAAAGTGTATTTTAAAAACTTTAATTTTTTTACAGGCAAAGGAAATGCCACTGTCAACAGCTAAACGAAAGCAAGCCAGGCTCACATGGGCGAAATCTAAACTTCCTTGGTCGGTAGAAGATTGGTCTAGCTAGAGTAATTTTTAGCGACGAATCGAAATTCGACATTTGCGTTGGGGATAACCGCAGACGCGTGGTTCGCACTAAACATGAAGCTTTCTATAAATACTGCTTAAACGATACGGTAGTTTCCTAAGGGAGTGATGATTTGGAGCTGTATGACAACTTCAAGAAGGATGTTTTAAATTTATTGATGGCACCGTGAATGCTGCGAAATATCAACAAAAACTTGAAAACAGTCCAACCAAGTATTGTGAAGTTAAATGTTGACGAAAATTACAATTTTCAGCAGGATGGGGTGGTTTGCAGACCACAACATAAATGTTCTTTCTTGGCCTTCCAACAGTCCTGACCTTAATGCCATTGAAACAATTTGGCATAAAATAAGACAGACATTAAGGAACAATCCACAACGGACATTACCCGAACTTAAAGCCAAAATAGAACTGATTTGGAATGGATTTAGCTCTGAACAGTTCAGATCCTTAGTCGAGTCAATGCCCAAACGAATTCGAGCGGTAGTAGAGAAAAATCAAAACTGACTTTTTTCATTTAAACGATGATAACTCAGCGAAAAATTATCGCGCATGGCTTTTAGACCGCTTTTCTTTTTGGGTACCCCTCGTATAAGCATACCTAGACTAGGCTCTCGCAAAAAAAAGTATGTTTTATTGCCAGACTTCAAGGACTAACTTGCTGTTAAAATCGCCAGTGTTTGTAATACCACAAAATTTTAATGCAATATCTAGCACTTGTGATTTCAACAATAATTATACCCATAATGATTAATATATTTAGGGAAACAACGAACATATGTTGCGGAAATATTCCGTCGTATATTCATGGTATAAAGTTATATGTTTAGAGGTTTTAACTTTTATTTTATTTTTTCTTAGTTATACAGGGTGGCCCACGAAGTTTTGGCCAGTCGATATCTCGAAATCTATTTGAACAATAATTCTGAAAATTGGCGGCGTTGAACAGCCGAAAGCGTTGCCCATTTTTGGCATAAAATGACTTTATTTTACCTGCACATTTCCGGTCACGTGACATCAACTTCAATTTTAAATGAGACGCCCTATATGTTATTATAATTTTGTAATGGTCTGTCTAATACCAATCCAATGATACCATACCTGTCAAGTTTTTGCGACACTACAGTAATGATAAACAACTGTTTATGAACGTTTTTTTATTTCTATTAATAAAAAAAAAACGTAGGTAGCTTAGAAACAAAAAAGTTGTCCTAGCAACACAAAGACAATCACTACTTGTCAAGAGCTGTCAAGCACTATTAGTAGATTTTGTGTTTGTAAAAATAGTAACAAGATTATTATGCATTTACATTTTACCTACGACGAGTAGGTTGATATGCCGCTGATCTATGGAGAATGTGGGAAAAATAGCAGATGTGCTAGAGATTTGTATAGTTATCGTTTTCCTGACCGAATAGCTCCAACGAGTGCAAGCTCGTACTTTTGCTTACGTGGAACAAACATTAAGACGTGATTCTTTTCCTAGTGGAAAACGAAAAACTCCTCGAAGAAAGCCTATTCAAACAGAGGATACCATAATTAATATTCTGGCGTATCTTCAAGTAAATCCCCATATCTCAACGCGATGTCTTCAGCAAGAATTAGGAGTAAGTAGAACTACAATCCAGAGGGTAATAAAAGATCATGAATATCATCCTTTCAAAATACATTTAACGCAAGGTTTAACCCCTGAAAATCCTGAAAGAAGACTTAATTTTATTGCTGAAATGTCAGTGAAAGTCGCAGATGATCCGGTCTTTTTAAATAAAATATTGTGGAGTGATGAAAGTCGTTTTCACAACAACGGTATCGTTAATATTATACAATTGTCACTACTGGTCGGCTCAAAATCCAATATGGATGCGAGAAACCAATTTCCAGACAACATGGGGCGTAAATGTTTGATGCTATTTATTCAACGGCCGTTTAATTGGGCCATATTTCTATCAATAAACGTTGAACGGCGAAATATATTTAGATTTTCTCCAGAATATGCGTCCCCATTTACTTGAAGGTATTCCCTTAAACGAGAAAAGGACGATGTGGTGGCAGCAGGATGGCACACCTCGTCACTTTGCCCAGCAAGTTAGGACATATCTTGATGCTACTTTCCCTGAAAGATGGTTGGGCGCAACACCTTTAGATTTATTTCTATGGGGATACTTAAAAGGTTTGGTTTACAATACACAGCCTATAAATTTAGACGATTTGCAAAACAAAATTAGAGCAGCGTCCCAAACTGTTACACCAGAAATGATTAGAGCAACATGCTACGCAAATGTTTTAAGAAGACCTGAGTATTGCGTTAATGAAGATAGATATCAATTTGAGCATAAACTGTAATGATTTTTATAATTATTGTATTTTGCTGTGTAATTATTTATCTTCTTTAATAAAAGTTTTAAAAAATCAATCCATTCATTTAACAGCTCAGATTACCACTGTTTTACATAAACGTGCTAATAAATATGGTATCGTTGGATTGGTATTAGATAGACCATCACAAAATTGTAATAACATACAGGGTGTCTCATCTAAAATTTTGAAGTTGATGTCACGTGACCGGAAACGTGCAGGTGAAATAAAGTCTTTTTATGCCAGAAATGGGCAACGTTTTCGACCGTTTAACATCGCCAATTTTCACAATTAGTGTTCAAATAGGTTTCGAGATATCGACTGGCCAAGACTTCGTGGGCCACCCCCCGTATACTGTTATTTGTATTTCAGACTCATGTCTTATTAATTTGTCTTTTTCTCTTGGACATCGAAGGCATTATTATTATTATCAATTAAAACATCTTCTACACAATTTTCGTTCCGGTATTTGACTGGCACACAAATCCAAATGCAATTGGGAGCGACGCAGTATCGTCGCGTATTTTCTGCGAGCTTCATGAAGCGAGGTTTTTATTGGATATTTTGGAAAGTTCCTACCAGTCGTACCGGTGTTTGTTTAACTACATAGTTGATAAACAAATTAAACGTGATAATATGGACTGTGCCAGTTCTAGTTTAAACAGAAAGGAACCGTTGAAGGACGCTACCGAATTCCGATAGAGGAAACGAGAATGTAGTTGAAGACGCGGAGATGAACATTAAGGCCTGCAATCACTGGCGATGAAAACGACGAAAGAGAGGCGCATAGAGGTAAAAAATATACCGTAGAGAAATAATGTAATAACTATCGATACGTTCTCTTGACGTATAAACTGCTGATTCTTTCACGATGCACAGTGGGCGAAAACGCCAAAATTTAGGAATTTTTTGTCCCGCAGTGTTTAGTAGGGTACCCTAGGTATAATAGAAACCGGTTCCGAGGGGTCGCCGACGCAAAGGCCCTACACTTTATAACGGCATTCTGAATTTGACCGTGCGTTGCAGCAAGCGCTTCGCCCGTTTCGACAGGCTTTGTGTGAAGTACAACAAAAAGTGAGCAAAAAGTGCTAGAAGAGTTTTGCAAAATGGATTTTCCTCCGCAAGGTATGTATAATTAACAGGTGAAAACCGAATTTGTTAATTCTTAATATATAAAAATTATTAACAATGCAAAGGAGGTGGTTTTTGGAGTGAATACTTCTTTGACGGCGTTCTGATATTTGACGAGAATGGAGAGTGAATTGGAAAAAATGTAACGTTTCGAGATTTAGTTACACGAGAGAGAAAAAGATATAACGTAGAGAGAAGGAGAAAGAGAGCTATACATTTGGTATACCTAAAACACAGGCTTCGTTACAAGACAGAGTACACAGATATATAACATAGAGAGAAAGAGAAAGAGAGGTATACATCATATATATCAGTTTAGGCTATTCGCGTCTCCCTTTTGTGCGGTCCTTCGTCTTTAGTGCCCACTCATACGCTAAGTCCAAGGTCTAAGCTGCTTGAAGGGGGAATAGTTTAGGAAGCATCGTACGAGCAAGAGAGAGAGAGCCACGTATTCATTGAATACTAGGCAATAGAAGAAAATATAGTATGACGTGCATGCGCGCGAGTACGTACAACTCTGACGCCACACGACAGTGGAGCAAGAGAGAGCGATATAAACTCAGTACAAAGCGATAGAATGAGATAGATTGTCGCACATGCGCACGTTATCGATGTACGCGTCCAGACGCTATATATTAACAGCTGAAGCAGCACGCGTGTGTACCGAATATTTATCATTGTGTTTTGTAATTATTTACGTTATATACATCTGTGTTTTGTGATTATTTGATAATATCCTTGAATCGTTTAACTTGTTAAAATCTTAGAAGATATAATATATTTCATTCACCGCTCCCTACTGGTTTACAGCCACACAGGTGCAAATGCACTTGGAAGAGGCGAAGACAAAACCCCTTTGATTCTCGGGGGAGATTTCAATGTAAATGTCGGATCCTTTGACGTTGATTAACTTTCTTCGAGAAACATTTGGTCTGCTTATAAATAACAATCCCAAAGAATCAACAACAAAATCCGGAACAACAATAGATGGAATTTTTACACGTTATCTAGAAAATATCGAATCACGAACATATATTTCATATTTTAGTTATCCCAAACCAATCATATCAGTATTACCAATTGAACCACCAGCCGATGATAGTGTAGATAATGAATAAACCGATTATTTTTTACACAAATTTTATATTGTTTTTTTTTGCAAATAGTAAGGGATGTAGGTTGTAGCACAATTAGCGAAATGCGTAGGTTAGCACAAGATAGGAGAAGCTGGAGGTTAGCGTCCAACCAGTCTTAGGACTGATGACCTAATGATGATGATATTTCTTTTGAAATTATCCCTTTCCCCCTCTCTCTCTTTCAATCTCCACTCTTAATCTCTCTCATTCTCTATTCTAAAGAAGCATTCACTTCTATCACGTGTACTGTGCTGCACATGATATTTTTTTTCCATTTTCCACTTTATTTTTCATTTTTCAGCCAACGTCGCAAAATAAGCCCTAAGCTACAGTAAACCCAGGTAAATTTCAAACCAAAGTCCCCTAAATCCAGATAAGTTTCCAAAAACAGCTAAATCCGAGAAATTTTTACAGTTTTTCAAAAAACTATTAGTGGCATTTTCTGCAAAAGTCCTCTTATATGTTATGTAACTGCCTATCAAATTCTATAGTAAGAATTCTAGTATCCTTATTTTGTGACTAGTAGCAAACTTTTACGTTTCCTGAAGAACATGTTCAGGTGGATTTAGTGGGTTTTGGAACTAACTCAAATATATATGTATATCTTGATATAACAATTTTATCAAACCCAATTGTCGAGAAAGGAATTTATCGATTTAAAATTCGATAAATACGTTAGATAATGTTTCTTGTAACACTTGCATTGAGAGCGAAAAGAAAAGCTACAAAGATGTTTCTGCGATGAAAAACACGGAAAAAAGTGTTTTAAGGTAAACATATTTTATATTATTTAAGTAATATGAGTTATTTTTACGTTAGAATAGACAGATATTTGCTCCGCCATATATTAATTATTTTAGATAAGATCACTCAGACGACAATGTCATTTTCCGCAAATTCTCCGAGGAAGAAGCTATTAAAGGAGGAAATAAAATTTTAAAAAGAGCTGCAGAGTCATCTCAGTGCTAAAAAAAATTGGACACCGGAATAACATTGAAAGATATTTACAAATATCTAGAAGAAAACAGAACAATCAGAACAATCCAGTACACTTTTAAAGCCGCTATTGCAATTGTTAAATAAAGCTCCTGGAGGGTGTAGGTACACGGATGAATTGAAGCAATTTTCTTTAAGTGTTTCCTTTTTGGGACCTAAGGCAATAAATTAGCTTGTTCCGATTCAACTGGGGAAAAACCAAAAGATATGCATATTTAAAACTGTACCTTTTACACATCCGTTTAGAAGTTTTCCATTAAATTATTTTTTGTCCAAGTATACTAAAGTGTGTCTTTATTATACTTTAAACTTCGCGAATCACGATATAAAAAACAAAAAATTACAAAAACCAAACGCCAGGCTAACTATATTGAAAAATTTTTGAAAACACTCGTTTATTAGCTGGTCAATTTAGTTAGTAAATAATGCGATATTGTTGTTAGTATATTCGCAATATTAATATTTCTTAACACCCACGTAATAAACACCCACGACGAAATAAGTAAACGTAACACGAAGTATCCCCCGTATACTCGAGAAGGCCGCCGTTCAACAGCTGCGTGGCGGCATGCCTTTGCAAGCGCACGATCAAAGTTCCGGCGGAGAGTGAACCTTCTTGTCTCAGTTTCTCTTCGGTGCCTAAAGTTACGACTTCGTAGGTCAATATACAGAGGTTCCCTAAGTTGTAATTAATATGTATATGTAATATACAAGTAATGGAAAATTAATTTATGGATATTAATGCATGGGGAAAATAAAATTAAAACCGTCCAGTTTTTCCGAAATATTAATTAATTAATTTATTAAAATCACTTATAAGCAAAAATAAATATATGTACAAACAACATAATATTTCACAAATATATATTTATCACGACCAGTGTTAGTTTGCACAATAAATTAGGTTATTTTGAATAGAACCTACTTATCTGCTTTTTTTTTAATGTATTTCTTCATAATATTTATTATTTTGGTAACTCTGATAATTATATCGCTGTTATCTAGCATCTATTGACTATACTTGCATTTAAGACAATAATAAAAATGAGCGCATTTAAAGTTAGCAATAATTATTAATTATTATACAGGCTGTCTCCTAAAAAACGCCGCAAGCCATAACTCCGTTATTTATAATCTGATTTTAAAAAACAGAAAATCGTATTAAATGGCTCTAAATACACTCTAGAGTGAGCATACCGCAGTGTTTTTAAACTTTTTTTTTTTTTTGAAAGGCGATAGTCAACTTTTTTTTTCAAATTGCAATATAGTTTTTTTTTTTATTTACTATTGTGCAGATTTCTTTTCTGAATGCAACGATGTATAACAAATGGACTTTTGTGAAACATTTGTCACAGAAAAACGGTGAAAATATTCGCCGATATCGCAATAGGCGCCCGGTCGCTTAATTGATGACAAACGTATTTTGACTAATCATCTGTGCCGTGGAAAACAAAAAGTATCAAACAAATCGAGTAAAACCCTGAACAGAATTATAATTTAATTATGAAAGGAACATTAGATGAAGATCAATTAAAAACAAGTTGATTAAATACATGCAAAGATAAACACGAAAGTACATTAAACAAAGTTAAACAGCATTTAAACACGAAATACATTAAACGAAGTGCAACAAAGTTTAACTCGAAACAACTAAAGAAACAAATTAGCAAATCGAATAAAGTTACAAACCCTACAAGTGCTGCTCAAATTGGTTACCGGCACAATCAAGACATACCTGGCATCTTCTGAATACTGCATTGGTCGCATTCAATATAAAATTGGGGGGTATTTCGCGACACGCACGTATAATTCTTTGCCTCAGAATTTCTTAATTTTCTGGCCGGGTTAAATAGACGTGATTTTGAAAATAACCCCACAACCAAAAAGTCAAGTGGAGTAAGATCTGGAGAACGGGCAGGCCATCTAATCGGTCCTATCCACCTTTCATTAAATATGGTGTTTAACCAATTAGTATTCATTTTGGAATTATGAGGGGTAGCCCCATCTTGCTAGAAATAAATTCTATGGAGTTCTGCAATAGGTAGTTCATCTAAAAAATTCTGAAGTTGTTCTGTCAATATTTGATAATATTTTTATTGATTTAGGGTGCCGTCTATGAAAAATGGTCCAATCAATCTATTACCCAAAATGCCACACCACACATTAATACTAAACCTTCGCTGAAAATTAGTCTAGACGATAATCCTTGAGTTTTCTTGGCTCTAATGTCGGTGGATATTTCTATTAAAAATACCATCGACACTAAATATACATTCGCCTGACCAAATAATCTTAGTGTGGAAAAGTGGGTCTCGTCGCACTGAATTTAAATACAAATGGCAAAATTGTTGTCTTCGTTCTCTCTCGTTTTCCTCTAATGCCTGTACTTTTTGAGGTATGTATGGCTTAAATTTGTGCTTTTTCAATATCGAATTGACAGTTCGTTTTGAAGCTCCAATATTATTTGAAATTTCCCGAATGGAGGTTCTTGGGTTTTCTTCAACGTTAAGAAGAACATCGAGCTCCGTGTTTTCATTAAATTCGCGTTCTTCTCGTTTCGGTTTCTTAAATGCCCCACAGTTTCTTAAATTGTCTTCAAGTCTTCCAAACTTACGTGGTTCTGAAACTTCTCTATGAGGAAACCGCTCTCTATAAGGACGGACTGCTGCACCACGATTTTGATTACACTGAAAATATACCTGAATCATATCCGTCAATATTTGATTATTATCCATACTGCACTGTTGACTTATTTCGCAAAAAATAACTTACTGTAATGACACTATGACACACAAAAGCAAAATAATGTAAAAAAACCGGGATGCGGAAGTTGAAATGACATTTACTCGATTTGTTGTATTACTTTTTGTTTTCCACGGCACAGATGATTAGTCAAAATACGTTTGTCATCAATTAAACGACCGGGCGCCTATTGCAGTATCGGCGAATATTTTCACCATTTTTCTGTGACAAATGTTTCACAAAAGTCCATTTGTTATACATCGTTGGATTCAGAAAATAAATCTGCACAATAGCAAAAAAAAAAAGAACTATATTGTCATTTGAACAAAAAAAGTTGACTATCGCTTTTCAAAACAAAAAAAAGTTTGAAAACACTGCGGTATGCTCACTCTAGAGTGTATTTAGAGCCATTTCATTTGATTTTTTGTTTTTTAAAATCAGATTATAAATAACGGAGTTATGGCTTGCGGCGTTTTTTAGGAGACACCCCGTATATTTAAAGTTAGCAATATAGAAATAGTTTTTATTCAGTTTTTTTCTTAGAATCACTAACATTTTTTGATAAAAAAAATATATGGATTATTGCAAAAAAACATTTATAACCTCAAAAAATTAATAAAAAATTAAGAAATCGACAACGTTTTTAGCAAAAACGACGAATTCAATCATTCCGAACACAATGGAATAAAAAGAACGGGGATTTGAAACTTTCAGTGTTTCTTTGGGATACTTTGAGATTCAAAAAAGAGTCAACATCCTTAGTCTATTCATTATTTGCAAAGTTATGCCAAGATTTAAGCGAATATCCCTAATACGCAACTTTTTGCCTCTTTTTCAATCAACATTCCCGCATCGAAATTTTCTTGTATCAAAAAACCAATAACGACGACTTGTAAAGAATACTTCGCAACTTTTAAAACCCTACGTAAATTTTCTGTACGATCAATATTTCCCGAGTCATTAATTACCAAATTCAAAATTACGTTTTTGCTTTAATTGACGATAACTTAGCAAGAAATCATCGTACAAGGCTTTTAGATCGCTCAAATTAAAGACGATAAAATTATCTAGAAAAGCTTTATGATGAAATCAATGAAAACAAAATGATTGAAGTCCATGAACTTGTTGAAAAGCATGCAAAAATTTGGAATTTTTTTCCCGATGGTTCTCTTGTGATTACTCAAAAACTGCTGACAATAAAAAAATTTGAACTCATTATCTGAAAACTAGAAACTTGGAGCTTCAATAGGTAATTTGCATGAAACTTCTATGCGCCTGAAAATATATTTTTCTGTCATATAATAAGTACTTAAGAAGAATATTATAGTAATTTTTCATGAAAATCTGCAGTTTTTGCATAATTAATAGAATTAATTCAGTCATTTATGTAAACAAAGTCACGTGTTCGAAAACGCTAGTCTGATTGGTCCACGTCACTGTATGGGGAAGTATCCCAATCGTCACTGTTTTCATTTGGTTTAGTGCTAACAGTTTGTAAAATCTGTAACAAGTGCGTTTTATAAAGTGCCTAACGGTATGGAGCCGATAAAACACAAATTTTATAAGTATTGCATCGCGCCAATGTGTACAAATACTACGGTATCAACGCCCGAAAAATTGTTCTTCTCGGTTCCCAAAGAGGAAAGAATGCGGAAGAAATGGTGAGTAGCAATGAAAAGGGACGAAAAGGAAAATATAAAGCAATCAAGTTCGACGCCACTATATTGTTGCGAGGATCATTTTATTGTGAGTACCTAATAACATTTATTTGTTTTAGATGTATTTGTACATAACCCCACTTTCACGTTGTATGCTGTTTTCATATTACTTGCCGCATGGAATATTTAGAAAATGTTTGTTTTGGAGGTCATTAGATATAGATACTTAAGTAAGATTTACATTTGAACCTTTTTTACAGTTGGAGGAAGACATGGAAAATTACTGGCAATACAGACTGGCTGGAAATGTACAGAGGTTTAAGTTTGAAAAAGGGCATTCTACCTCACATTTTCAGCTGCCAGAGGGAACCAGTACCTGAGCGACAAACTGGGGGCCATAGTCTACACACAATTGTTCAATATTAATAATAATAAATAGATTCGCACACCGAAAAAGGAATATTTAACGAAATTACACTAAACGCCCATCTATCTCTCAACAAAATAATATACAGTGACGTCACGCGACAGCCATTTGCATTTCTTGTGTTTACGCGCGCCTATAATAATTTCAAATTTCATTTATTTATTTTGTATCTACTATTGCACAAAAAGTGATAAATTTAACGCTGTATGGACTTAATGACCTATAGAATGTTTTGACATCATAATTAAAAATCATGCAAATTGCCTATTTGCTTTTCTTAAATTGTTCTGCGACTATTTTTCCCTTTTACCGACAGCCCTTTAAAGACCACTTACAAATTTAGAATTTTTTTACATCCCTTAATTCTTACGCCTAGTGTACGAACATTTCTTACGAATTTTGTACGAACGTTTTTCGTTTTACCTAACCTTACCGTCATTATCATCATGAAGATTATTCCACATTCCACAATACGCCACATATCCAGAGGCGAGGATTCAAACTTGTGAAAGATGGTCATATTACTTAGAATATATTGATACTATCGTCATTTAACGCCAACTCCGGAAATTCCGCTATCCAACGCTGTACTGTGACAATGGATGGTTTTGGTCGAGACATTTTAAAACACTTATTTTCAAATTATACGAGTTGTGTACAAATACACACCACTCTCAAATAACCACAGTAACTGATCGGATGGCATCGCGTCATCGGTCAACCCCATAGATATTTCTTTTGCCTCGCCCTCGCATACCTTTACTATTAACACATAATGCAATGCACCTCCGACAATACTTTTAATATATCTAGTGAAATAAATACAGCAGCGGGTAGCATGAATAAATTTTATTTAATACAAAATTGTTGATTGGTTGATGTCCTACTAATTTATAGAAGCAGTTAATTTACATTACAAAGAAATAAGCCAGAGCGTGGACAAGCTACTGACATGAAATGTGTTATTACATAATTTATTATAGATTGTGATATTTCTTTACGGTGTTTGTATTTCTAATAGACATTTCACAATACGTATAAGTCCGAATCTGAAATGTCCGCAGACAAATCCGGGGTTTAACAATCAAGAATAATTTTCTCCTACTTTCTCGATGGGAACTAAAGAATTCAGAAAAACTCACCGACAAAAAAACGTTTTCTTGCGTCGAAGTGCAAACTCTATAACTTCTAATAAACAATCAACGAACTTGTCAACGCAAATCGATAACTTGAACGATTTGAATTGATGTTTGAACTGAATCACTGCGTCAACCAACAGCACTCGAACAGGCCAGGCCGTCTTTCTGCCTATCGTCTGAATCTATTCGAGTTCAAGAGGGAATTCCATTAATACACATAACAAGGCAAAGTCCACTGCTATTTACAATATATTCTGAGTTTCGTGGAACTGTGACTGTCGAGAATCCGGGTCATATATTGTGTTTTATTTTATAACTGGACTATGATCTTGTGTATTAATCGTACTATTATTCACAAGAATGGTAAATAATATTAACATAAATGATTAGGCGGCATGACATTTCGGGAAATAAATGACAAGGTATGTATACAGCGCGTGTCTAGAGTGCTGGCCTCGCCTTTAAGTTTGGAACTGAGAAACACGAAGGAAGGAAAATTGGCATACATACATTGGAGTGTAAAAATAATGTTTTAGTTAATAAATAGTGATATGATCATCAAAGATGATCATAGCAGCAAGTGGCCTACCATTCTATCTCTTCTCTTCTTTATGTTTTTCCACATACTTCTTTTCTCGCCGACTTTCTCTAATACTTCTTCGTTTCTAACCCTATCAGTCCACGGTATTTTCATCATTCTTCGGTAACACCACATCTCTAAAGCTTCCCCTACCGTCCAGGTCTCGCAACCGTATAGTGCCGTGCTCCATACATACGTTTTCAAAAACCTCTTCCTTGTTTCTAAGTTTATTACCCCCGAGCATAAAAGTACTTTCTTTTTGTTAAAAGCTACTCGATCCTGCGCTATTCTTTGTTTTATATATTTATCGCTTCTTCCATCCCAATTTATTTTACTTCCTAAATAAGTGAAGTCTTTAACTTCCTCCAATCTCTCAGTATTAATTTGTACTTTCGGTTTTGTTCTGCTCTCGCGCCTTCTGCATACTAACACTTTAGTTTTGTTTTTATTCACCCTCATTCCGTATTCCTCTGTCAACACTGCCTCCATTTCGTTCAACGCTGATTCCAATTCCTCTTTACTAGATGCTAATACTGCTATATCATCCGTCAATCTCAGCATTTTTAGTTTCTGTCCCTGTACTTTAATCCCGAAATGCACTCTATCTTTTACGACATTAATCGCCTCTTCGATGTACAGATTAAAAATTAGTGGTGACCCTTGTCTTACTCCTTTCCATTAGGAAAGGAGGAAGACAAGGGGAAAGAAGGGAAGTAGGTATTAACCTACTTCCCTTCTTTCCCCTTCTACTTCTATAACAGCAGTTTGTTCTTTGTATAGATTGTGTACTACTCTCCTATCTCTATACTTCATTCCCGCGCTCTTTAATATCTCGAACATTTTTTCCCATCTTACATTATCAAAAGCTTTTTCTAAATCTACAAATCCTATATAAGCGTTCTTTCCTTTTTCTATTGTTTTCTCTAACATTACTCTTAGCACCAGAATAGCTTCGCGAGTTCCCCTATTTCGCCTAAACCCGAATTGGTCTTCTCCTAGTATTTCCTCCGCTCTATTTTCCATCCTCTTCTGCACTATTCTGGTTAAGATTTTTGACGCGTGGGAAGTTAGGCTGATCGTTCTAAAGTTCTCGCATTTGTCGGCTCCTCTCTTTTCCGGTATAGTAACGATAATGTTCCTCTTATAATCCTCCGCCATCTCACCCGTTTCGTATATATAGTTTACCAGTTCAAACATCCTATTTACTACTTTCTGTCCCGCACATTTCAAAATTTCCGCCTGTATTTTATCTACACCCGGCGCTTTATTGTTCTTTAGCCCCCTTAGTGCTATTTCAAATTCCTCTCTCAATATAGGTTTTCCTACATCTTCCCTATCGATGCTAGATTCTTCCTCCAATATTAATATTGACATCACATATTTTTTATTTATTTATTTCTTGCTGTCTGATTTATCGTTCTATATCTCTTGATGTATTGGAGATATGAAAAGGAATGAATCTCAAACGTTCACTACCATTCTCTTTTACAGTTTAGCATAGTCATAAAAACAAAAGACAATCGCCTTTCCTGGAGAATCTTATAAAAATCGCCCCACGTTTTTTTGTGTCATTGTCATCGTTAAAGAATCGTAGCCCACCAGGGCAAAGCTTGATTGTATAAGTTGAAAAACTAGAATTTTCCGGTCTTCTCTTCGGCAGGACGATGTTGGGCACCCTGTATAGCATTGTTATTCATGATTTATTTAAAATACGACACTATTAGCCCGTCGCAATTTCTCTTCGTTATAATTTTGTTTTTTCGCCAAAGCTCATTGTTAATCCCCTTTTTTTAAACGAGAAATTACTCATTACAATTTACTGAGAACTGATCGCCGTAAAATTGCTGTGCTACGTCAAACGGTGATTTAATCTATTTTTCTTTGCTCGATAATTAGAAACGGTGCAAACCAATAACAATACGATTGTGTGGTAAGAGACCGTGTCGCTATATATAAAAAAATATCTCTCAAGTTATTACAGGCATTTACTTAAATTCCAATAGTGTTGAAGGTAATTCGAACAATTTTATTTTCTTTATTGTATGGTTTCATTATTTAAGAAGTTGTTTAATTGCGTCGTTCTCTTATTGCTATTATAATTATTATACAAATATAGGGTGTCTCACTTGAAGCTACAGGATTTGAATTGCGCGCCATTTGTATTTTTCAGATAGGACGTCAATATTAAACGACTGTCATCTACAAACCATCGACATCAACATGCCGCGATTAACAGGTTAACGACGAATAGTTTGTGTACAACTGTATTATGAAAGTAAGCGATCATTTACAGTTGCATTAAGAAAAATTCGCACAAAATTAGGACAAAATGAAGCGCCTACATAGTTAACAGGTCGTAACTTCATCAAGAGATTTGAGGAGATGGGTTCTGTACATCAATACGTAATCGTCGTGGTCGACCAGACGAAAATGTTGCTGCAGCGAAAGAAAATGTACAGGAGTATCCAAACACATCAATTCGACGTCGTGCACTACAATTCAATCTGTGCAGAGCCACCACGCATCGGATTTTAAATAAAGATCTGCATCTGTCAGCATACAAAATTCAGTTGACATAACAGTTAAAAGTTACAGAGCGTTTACTACGTCGTACGACGAATAGTCTCAAATGACGTAATTTTCGTATTACAAGAATTTATTGCCAAAAAACCGATGTACGAAAATTACGTCATTTTCAAACGCGATTTTTTATATAAAAAATTAAAAAAATCTATTGTTGCTGAAAATATGTTTGTAGTACAACTCCTAACGAAGAAAATAAGCCCTCGAACAAGTCTGTAGGACCATCTGTTCCGATGAAAAAGCCGTTTTACCAAAACACCTTTTTTTACAAAAACAGCTATAACTTTGAAAAAAACACATATTTTGAAATTGTACAAAAACGATTGTTTTCGTCTCACTTAGGACTACATTTTCTGAAATTATTAAATGTTTTCATCAAATATTGTTATTTTTAGAGCAAATACAAGAAAACGCAATTTTCAACGGTTTTCTCGATATATCTCGAAAAATAATGAATCGATTCGAGCTAACAAAAATTGAATCGAATAATTTTTTCACTATCTACAACTTTCTCATTTAACTTTTTACAATTCGAGAACAACTTTCTTTTTTATTCGCGAAAAACCGTTTCTTTGACTTTGCGAATTTTTTAGGTTATGTCAGCGGCCGCCATATTGAGAGCAAAAAACTGTAAGATCCTTGAAATTTTATTTTCTATATGCTCAAATTTTTTGCTGTTTACAATTAGTGACCGGGTCATGCCCTATTGACTGGACTATCTGGGCTAACTCTCTGTCGCCTTGGTCTTATTGAGATCCGCGATGCAGTGAGGGGAGAGGGGAGAGGGGAGTACGCGAAGAATGATGTGCAATTTAGCTAGCTCTACAGCCTTAATGGTCGCTTCGCCACTGCTTATTGGTAACCTTAGTCTTACCAACCCCTTACGACCCGGAAGACTTACCAACTAGATTTTAAATTAGTTCATAAGCAAACACCCAGTAGTTAAACTTTAATCATGTAATTTAATTCACAGAAAACCAATCTTGCTTGTCAACTAATACTGTCATATAAATTACTGACTTTCCAACTGGGATAGATTGTAGATAAGCTGAGATAATGAAAAAAATTAGAAATAAATCCAATTAGTAATATGATTAGTGACTAATGAAAAATATCCGGTTGCATCCACTTTTCGCCAGTTTTTGTTATTATTTTATTACATTGCTTTATTATATCATTTACGAGATCCCAGAATGTTAATATTTTGTGACCGGCAAATGTTTATTACGTGATTTTAAACCGCCGTAAACGTGATTCCGAAATTAAACAAGATAAATAGGTCCGGCAATGATAAGACAAGACGATCTGTTTTGCCACTTCGGTACACTTGAAATAAACATACGCGCAATACGGGGTGTTCCGGAATTCCTTGCGTACAAGTTTACCGTATATTTGTTTTGAGTTACAACTAAAGGGTGGTCCAACCATAATACACGATGTTAATTGTGAGTCACACCTTAACGTCAAGTTTTTTGCCCAACTTAATTTGACATTTCTTTGTTTCAGTGTTTGGCAAATTCAATCATGGAGAGGTACACAATTGAGCAGCGCGTTAAGAT
This sequence comes from Rosalia funebris, assembly GCA_037954035.1. Classification (NCBI taxonomy): domain Eukaryota; kingdom Metazoa; phylum Arthropoda; class Insecta; order Coleoptera; family Cerambycidae; genus Rosalia; species Rosalia funebris. The sequence continues at coordinate 3,331,263 of JAZFAV010000019.1, read as the reverse complement.
TGTTGAAGCCTTTTACGAAAATGGGCGTTCAAATCAAAATGCATTTCGTGTACATCGTGACTTTTTTGGTCAGCATAATCGACCAAATTTGTCCACAATCGGGAGAATTGTGCGCAAATTTCAGCAAACCGGGTCTGTAGGAAATGTGAAAACACCTGTGCATGCTCGCCCAGTTCGTTCTGCGAAAAACATTGCTGTTGTTCGCGATAGTGTAGCAGAAGAGCCGTCAACCTCGACTCGTCGTCGTGCCCTACAATTGAACATCTCACGAACATCACTGATGCGAATTTTGAATAAAGATTTGAATTTACACGCTTACAAGGTTCAATTGACTCAAGAGCTGAAGCCTACTGACCATTTCAAGCGTCGTCAATACGCCGAATGGTTGGTTGAACAGACAGAAGTGAATGGTGACTTTACATAGAAAATTATCTTCAGCGACGAGGCACACTTTCACCTCAGTGGATTCGTTAACAAGCAGAATTGCCGCATTTGGGCAAATGAGAATCCACGAGTGATTGTTGAAAATCCGATGCATCCACAAAGAGTGACTGTTTGGTGCGGTTTATGGGTTGGCGGCGTCATCGGGCCGTACTTCTTTGAAAATGAGGTCGGCCAAGCAGTTACCGTGAATGGTGTTCGCTATCGCGAGATGATAACGGACTTCTTGTGGCCAGAAATTGAGGATATGGACCTGGACGATATGTGCTTCTAACAGGATGGTGCCACTTGCCACACAGCCAACGATACAATGGCACTTTTGCGCGAGAAATTCAATGGCCGTGTTATCTCACATCGTGGCGATGTTAATTGGCCGCCACGATCATGTGATTTGACACCGTTGGACTTCTTTCTTTGGGGATATTTAAAAGAGAAAGTGTACGTCAATAAGCCAAGAACAATTCAAGAGCTAAAGGATGAGATAATTCGGCACATTAACGACATTGAACCTCAATTATGTCTCAAGAGTCATTGAAAATATGGACCATCAGATAGAGGTATGCCACCGAAGCCGTGGCGAGCTTGTGGCCGATATTTTGTTTCACACATTATTGTCATAGATCCTTCTATCATAATAAAAAATATTAAGATAATTCTCTGAAAACTTTTTGTTTTATTTACAATTAACATCGTGCGTTTTGGTTGGACCACCTTTTATATCAATACTAATCAGCGCGAAAATGTTCATATAAAAAAATATTGTTAGGTATTAGGTTAGGAAAATATGTAATATCTGCATATTTATTACTTTTCCGTACTCAACTATACCAGAGCGGAAAAGTAATGTAATCGTGTAAAGAAAAATGGAAAAAATATTTTTTTCTAGCGTTTATTTTTTTCGTTTTTCCGCCTAAAAACAAAAAAAAATGATTTTTAAAAAATTTTGTCAGTGTGTGTGTGTCGTTGTTGTAGGCATTTTAAAAATTTCTTGTTAGCACGATAACTCAACTAAATCGTGTCGGATCGATCGGGTTTCGACTGATTCTGATTAGGGACGTCTACTAGACGACATTTATTGACTTTGAGGTGGATAGGACACGCCCCACCCTGTCCATGGGTCATGAGAAAGCACGATGGTGGACTAGTTGAAAAAAAAACTGCCGCATAAAACACATATTCTGCATTTATGTGTTGGTTTATTTTTTGTCGGCCACTCAATTTTGAGATAGAGACAAGTTCCTATAGAGCTTAGCACCCGTTCATATCTCAACTCTCTTATCGGCGAAGCCGACAACCCCGAGCGTGGTTTGTACCAAACTTGGCCCCCTTTTCACATATACATATATTTTTTGTTAAATTGAAAATATTCTGAAACGTTTCTAAAACATCTGAGTTCATTGTATTCAATGTTTACCAAAGACGATTATTGCTGCCTGAAATAAAACAATTAAATGCAAACTAATGCGTGTCAGTTAAAAGTAGAACAAGCTGTACACACACAAAACAAATTTCAAAGCACGGTAAGCAATTCCGATTTAATTAGTAAACTACAAGTAGCTGAATTGTGACAACACGTAAAATAAAACCGCTGATCTGCAGGACAGAGTTTTAAAACATGTACCACATAATTATAATTACATTACGCAACAAGTGAAATGGTTCATAGACGCAGCTTTACCGTTATAAAAGTAGCGCTCGTGGGAATTTTGCTTAGGAAATCTCGATTGTGCGCTGGAAATTAACAATAGGAAGCAAATCTGCGGCTTGTAGGCTAGATTAGCTGGTTTAAAATACCTCCAGTCAGAGTTGGCTGTGAATAATTCTAATTGCGATGCGCAAAACGATGGAAGAGAAGTGAGAACATCACGTCAGAGCATCGACCTGTACAGTATACGAGGGGCACACTTTATATTTTCAGCCCTGGCAACACTAAGTGTTGTCAGACGCCATCTGACGTTTCCCATGGCAAGTTTGACCTTCTTGACCATAACCTTCTTCAGAACTATGGGCACACGTGGCTCCATATACGCCTATTGATCGTCGTGATGGTATTTTTGTATATATTACTTGTTTTAAGTGTTATCCATATTAGAAAGTAGAAACTCTTATTTAGCTAGTTCTCGGCACGAGGGCACATCTGTTTCTTATGAGTAAAATGCGACCATCCCAAATCAGCTTTTGCGATAAATTCAAGACAGTCTATTCCCGCATCGAGGAAATGGAATTCACTGAAATAAGGAAAACAAACAAGCGCCGCGGATCATTCTTCATCATGGCAATGCGTGCTCTCACACATCTCGTCTAACAACCGAAGAATCGTATTAATGGGTCATCCGCCGTACAGTCCTGATTTGGCACCCAATGAATTATTTTTGTACCCGAACGTCAAAAATAAACAACGTTGCATGGACAACGATTTTCGTCGGCAGAAGAAGCCGCTGATGCGTCCAAGAACCATGTTTCGGAGATATCTCAAGCGGAATAGAAAAAATGCTTTGACAACTGGTTCCAACGCATGCTAAAGTGTATAGATCATGAAGGAGAATATTTTGAAAAACGATAAGGTAAGATAAATCTGCACAATATTTGGCTACAAATGCGCCTACGCATTATACACATTTGTAGAGGATATTTAAGTATTAGCGTTCTGTGGCATTCAGAGAGAATTTCTATGACGACATTGACGATCGTAGACTAAAATTGGTTTTACAGTTTTAATCGAAACATTTCAAAATTCAACAGTGCAAATATGTATGTTATTATTATATGCTATGTTATTAGTTTTAGTCTTAAAATCGATTAAATTAATCTCATATTGAAACAATTCAGCGAGGTCAGAAATACAAGCCCTTAACCAATTTTAAACCTGCTAGCAAGTTGAAGCTCATATTGTCAAGCTTGCTCAACCTGTAGGAGAAAGTGGTTTGTTCCTTTCACAAAAAAAAAAAAAAATTAACGCCCAAAAATAATTGAAGTATGCGCTTTGTTGTAATGTGGCTATTCTAAGTACTATGAAAATGAAACAGTAGCTTAAAATTTATTTTCCACGTGCGAAAAGAAAACTGTCGCGATTAGTAAAAGGGTGAGATTAATGTAAAGCAATAGTCCACAGGACACGGAATATCAACGTCAACTGCACTAATTATATTCGCCCTGAATTTAACAATATTCCCCAATACAGTACCGTTCTGTTGTAGGAGACATCGATCCGATCTCAGTAGGTTTGGTCGTAGATTTTTTATTTTTCATTAAATTGCGTCACTGCTCTGCCAAAGTTATGCCAGAAACTATCCTGACACCCTGTATAGTGCGGTACAGAAAAAGAAATTGATCCACGAGAAAAATGGGTACTCGAGGCGCACCCGAGAGCGCCCATTTTTTCGAGCGGATTAAAGGCTGTTAATTCCCTAATGTAATTCAACGTTTTATCCACGACCAAGGGCAAACCCGGTCAGTTAGGAGGTGAAAAATTGTGGTTTTGGAAAAAGTCAAATTTGACAGATTTATTTTGATCAAGAATATTGATTTTGAGCTGAAATCTAGAAAGCCTTGGAGTCGTTTCTAGGACACGCGTTTGTTTATTTGTCAACAAGACCGACATTATTTGCAAAATCGACACAAAAAATAAGTGACAATGATAAGAATTTCTTTATTCCTACTTAAATTATTTGCAAAATTGACACAAAAAATGAGTGACAACGCTGAGAATTTCTTCATTCTGGCTCAAATCCAGCAAGAAGCTCAAGAAACAATATTACGTCTGTTACCTACGAAAAGCAAAAGTGTGTACGAGAAGGAATTGGTGGAATTCGAAAACTGGCGAAACAAAAGGGGCATGGGAGAAGGAGCAATTACAAAAGAGGTACTACTATCCTACTTTTTCAATGTGGAGAAACGGTTTGCTGTCTCTTTAATGTGGACAAAGTATTCGATATTTCGAAGTATGGTAAACTTATTTCATATTTGAAAGCCGGGTCAAGAAATTACAAAGCAAAGAAGGCAAAGATACTGGAGAGAAACCAAATCGAAGATTTTTTTGAAAAAAGCACCGGATGAGGAATATTTACAAGTTAAGGTAGGAAATACACGATGCCCAATATTTCAATTTATACATTGAGCTTTTTATTTTGAACTCTTTACAGGTTACAGCTATCATAGGAGTCGCAGGTGCTTGACGATGCAATGAATTAATTTTTTGTCATGACCAAGACAAAGGCTTACTTGTACGTATTTATTCCGGATACGAAAACACATATATTTCAAGAAGCTTCACGAACTTGCAAGAAGCTTTTTCAGTCAATGCTGTAGAAATGTGTCGAAAATACATCAATATGTGACCTAAAACTGCAGGTGGGGGATGTTTCTTGCGATATGTGTCTGGAAAATGTACTACACAAGATGTAGGCATCAATACAATTTCGAAAACCTTTTCAAAAGTGGCTTCATTTCTTGGGCTCCCTGATCCAGAATGTTATACCCGACATGGAATGAGGCGTTCTTCGGCAACATTATTGGCCAATACTGGGGGCAATATTACCACTGTCAAACGTCACGGTGGTTGGAAATCGACTACGGTAGCGGAAAATTATATTGAGGAATCACTGTCCAGCAAGATGGCAGTTGCTGAAAAAATCCAGGTCCTACCTAATGTCGGCGAAGTTGTGGGCCCCTCCAGTCCTTCAAAAACTCCTTATCGAGTGAAATTGAATAATCCGGGTCAACATGACAAGATCGTTCTTGAGATAAATGTTAATGTTAATATTAATAATAATTCTAAATAAAATGCTATAAAATCGAAGCGTGGTATTATGAATTTTAATCCACTAGTATATTAGAAGGCCTCTAATTCACGGAAAACAGACGTATTAAACTTTCCTAGTATAGTGGTCGTGGATAAAAACCTTAATTCTGTCTTATACTTAAGTTTTAAGTACCCGATGGTGGAGTCTCTACTCTACCTCCCTAAAATTATGCCAGAAAATATCTCCTGATACCTTAATTCTGTCTTACAATATTAGTTTTCGGTCTCTGGCCCTCTATAATTATGCCAGAAACTATCCTGACACCCCTGTATAGTGCGAAAAAAAAATTTATAGCAAAGTTCGCCGTGGTCATCTTCAGCAAGACGCAAGAAGTGCTGAAGAATATGCAACCATAACACATTTTCAACATTTTAATTTAGATTTTTTGTTAAAACCTTAATTCTGTCTTAAAGTTCAAGTAGGTCTCTAGTGGTGGGGTCACTACCCGCGTAAAGTTATGCCAGAAACTATCCTGACACCCTGTATAGTGTGATACAGAAATAAATTGATAGCGAACTTCATCATGGTTAGTTTCGGTAAGGCAAAAGAAGTACTGAAGAATGTGCAACTATATTTACAACATTTTAATTAATTAATTTATTTATTTATTGTTAATTCTGCCTTATAATTTAAGTTTTAGATCTCTGGAAGTGGGGCGACTATCCTGCGAAAGTTATGCCGGAAACTATCCGGACACCCTGTATAGTACGATACAGAAAACAAATTGATAGCGAATGTTAGCATGGTTATTTTCGGCAAGATGAAATGCCTGCAGAAGAACGTGTGACCACGACACATTTTCAACATTTCAATTTGTTTTTTTATTAATAAAAACCTTAATAGTTTTTCATTTTAATTTTAAAACTTCACTAATATTCTGTCCCTAAAATTAACGAAACATTGCACGTTTTGGTGATATCAGTATGACAGATAACTTAACAAGCTAACGGAATTACATATGTCAAAAGGATAATAGTGTAAGCCACGATGGACATTTTCTATTTTCTGGCCAATTTTGACCAAACTAATTTTTGGTATCTCTGTGCATTAGACATATGGTTGCAAATGTTAACGATGATGATGCAAAAAGTATATTTAATGTTATAAGAGGCGAAAAGAAAAAGGCACCGTAGGGGTCAAAAATAGCAACAGAAATGCATTTTTAAATCAACCAAGAAAATTTTCAGTTCTCGAACTGAATTATTTGTTTTACAAACAAATAATTCCTTAATTATTTAAAACCGTTTATAAATAACAAGAAATAACGCGAATAGACGCAGGTAACAGAGATTTAATCGTCTGGTCTTGATAACAAAATAATCGCGATAATAGTGTTTACATTCACACTATTCAAAAGAAAAACCAGTAAAATAAATAAGGTGTTGAAAAATAGGTAAACAAGAATAATTGAACAACGTAGTTACCCTTATTGATTAGCAAAAGCCGGAAAATGGACTAGCGAGAGACCAGAAAGTACATTCGCCTGTCCTTGACTAAAGAAATCTATCGTTAAAGTTTCTCGAAAGTTAAAAATTGTATCGCATTTTCTAACTTCCGGGTCGTTTTTATTACATAATACAGAACGGCGACGATCACAGACACTGTCTAAAATATCATTATCCAGATTTATATTGTATAGTATAACACAGGGCGTTTGTTTTAACTGCAAAATACGTACAGAATCATAAAATAGGAGTAATATACAAAATTTAGAAATTGAAATATATTAAGACAGAAACAGATCGGAAAAGTTTCAGCAATTTCTTGATTTCATATCAAATCTAGAGCTAGTATTTAGATGGATAGTGTAAAGCAAACATGTCTATTCTATCAAAAATGGTTTATATACTTATTAGGTAGGTATATTATTAACTAAGTGTTTCAAATTTGAGAAATGTGAGTGACAACCCAGAAAAAAAGTACACTTATACTTACATTAACGTCCACAACGATATCACAGAAAACTTCGGGAAAATCCCTTTGGAGTACAGTCAATTCTTATGCACAACCACCTTCGTGGAAAACAGCACTGGTAACGAACAGAGTATGATGCAAGCTTCGCAGGGTCGTTTCCATTTCACGACTCGTGCTAAACACTACGTCTGACACACTGAGAATGGCTTCGAGCACCAAAACAAATCGTTTACGTGGGGCTGACTCCTTCTTGTGCAAGAAATTGCGACGTTGCCACGTTGGGCGGGCGGGTCCGCCCTTTAGACACCCTGTTGTAGTAGCAACGGGAAGTGGGTGGAACATATCAATGAATTAGTATAGATCCGGCAGCTGATTTTTGCAGAGATCTGTTTTCTTAATGAAACAATTCAAATGAATGATTGATGATAATGTAATAAATTGCTGCCGGGTTGCTTATCAAAAATTAGCTGCGATTACCTTTAATCAATTATATTGTAATTGATTTATTTCAGTGAATTCCAAATATATTTTTTTAAGTGAATTAAACATTAATTGAAAGAAAATGATGCCAAGAATTAAAAAAAAATGGTTGCCAGGTCTCAGTCAGCCACAACCTCTAGGTTGTTAGATGTAAACGGGTATATTATTGTTAATTATTTACACTCATCGTATTTTTCAATAAAATATTATACTAAATTGAAGTTTAATTTTTGATCTACACGATAATATTTGTAGATTGTAGATATATGAAGATTTAGAAAAAGCTTTTGATAATGTAAGATGGGAAAAAATGTTCGAGATACGGGAATGAAATATAGAGATAGGAAAGTAGTACACAATCTGTACAAAGAGCAAACTGCTGTTATAGAAGTAGAAGGGGAAAGAAGGGAAGTAGGTATTAGGAAAGGAGTAAGACAAAGATGTACGCTGTCACCACTAATTTTTAATCTGTACATCGAAGAGGCGATTAATGTGGTAAAAGATAGAGTGGATTTCGGGATTAAAATACTAAGAAGTATGTGGAAAAACATAAAGAAGAGAAGAGATAGAATGGTAGGCCACTTGCTGAGACATGGGGGAATAGTTCACGATATTTTAACGGCGGAAATAGGAGTGAAGAAAGGCAGAGGTATGCCTAGATTAGACTACTGCTCGCAAATAGTAAGGGATGTAGGTTGTAGCACAATTATTGAAATGCGTAGGTTAGCACAAGATAGGAGAAACTGGAGGTTAGCGTCCAACCAGTCTTAGGACTGATGACTTCATGATGATGACGATAATATATGGTTGCCTGTAAAAAATGGCCGCAAGTAGTGGTTGCCATTTGAATTCTTACACGCCATCTACTGTTTAGAATGATTCGAGACAAACTGTACAGAATCGTCATGACATCCTCTAGTTCCCCGCAATTACTTTTGAGTATTTACTATGATGGAAAATTTCACTTACGACAGTTTGGAAATCCTATTTGACTTTCTGTAATAGCAGCTGATCTATTAGAATAAATTACAAAATAGACGACTGTGGTTATGTGTCGACGAGACGAGTGATCATAAAAAATTCTATTGTAAATATTGTAGTACGTGTACTGGACACTTGGCAATCAACATTTCCATTGCTCTTAGCTAGCAAAAAACTCACTGAGTGTACTGGTAATACAGGCTCCATCCGAGAGACGCTCCGCGCATTACGTATTTGTCATCTTCGTCACAACCGCCCCGGCATATCGACTACCGGTTTGATAAATAATCAGCCAACACTCGTACGTCATCGAATCGGAAGGTCTGCTGAAAACATCGCTACTGTCCGTGAGAGTGTACGGGAAAACCCGAAGCAGTCAATTTCTCGTCGTTCACAAGAACTTCGCCTTTCTACGGCTTCAACTTGGCGCATTTTGCATCGGAACTTGGGTCTGCACCCGTATAAAATCCAACTGACCCAGGAACTTAAGGTAAACGACCATATACAACGCTGTGTGTCCGCTGACTGGGATCTGGAGTAGTTGAAAGTTGACCCAAATTTCGCCAAAAAAATCATCCTTAGCGACGAGGTCCATTTTTGGATGAATAAATATGTGAACAAGCAAAATTGTCGGATTTAGAATGATACCAATCCATACGAGATACCCCAGCACCAATTGCATCCCGAGAAAGTCACTGTTTGGTGCAGATTTTGGTCTGGCCGAATCATGGGTCCATACTTCTTCCAAAACGAAACTGGCTTGGCCATAACTGTCAACGGCGAGCGCTACAGATTGATGATAAGCAACTTGTTGTGGCCTAAACTTAATGATATGGATACCGACGACATATGGTTTGAACAGAACGGCGCCACGTGCAACACAGCGCACGCCACGATGAACAACCTGCACGCGCGATTTGAAGACATGATTACCTCGCGCAGCAGCGACGTAAACTGGCCACAGAGATCGTGTAATTTAATACCTTTAGACTTCTTCTTTTGGGACTGTCTTAAATTGCAAGTCTATGCGAATAAACCTCAAACAATTGATGCCCGCAAAATCTACATAACGAACGCCATCCAACAAACTCGACCAAATTTATGCGACAAAGACATCGAAAATTGGACTTTCCGAATACGTACCACCTACAAAAGCCGTTGCAGACATTTGAACGACCGTTATGTTCCATACTTAATACAATAAAATATTTTTTCAAATAAAAAAGATTGAGTGGATATCACACACACACAACTTGTTTTATTTACATTTAAAAATCGAGCGTGTTTATTGAAGTATCCTTTAACTGCTTGTTTTATTATTTTATTACCCTTGTTACGATTCGTACGTCTATGGCGTGCACATTTCCCACAGCATTACTAAGAAATTCCCATAAAAAAACCTTCTCACATTGCGACAAGAGCTACACTGAATTGCTTATACCTACACCGATTCAAATATCTGAAATTATTTCCAGTTACGTGTTTTCCTTTATTCCACCCTGTATATTATTAGTTCCACTCTGTATATTGTATACCATTGTTGAATGCGTCTGTATTAAACAATCAAATACAGGAAGTCGTAATGCACGGCGCAACTATCACAGCCTGCCCTAATAGAAGAGCGTTACCCCTATTTGTGACGTAATTAAGAACATTCTGGAACATAGACGACAAACGATTATTATCCATTTAAATCCAATTAGCCACTTGATGCCTGTAGTAGTGGATATATTTGTTAATTGAGCCGCCTCATCAACGCTATTGGTGTCTGGAAATTAGCATGTATGGATAAATAAACAACAAATCACTTTTGGAACTTGTGCAAGTGCGTTTTGGCTAATTTTAGCTGAAAATTATGTTCGGGAGATTTCGTACTACAACGAGACGGGGAGGTCGTTCATCTGTGAAATAAAGAGAATGCTCCAGTTTCGTGTACCCGCTATTTCCCACAACAAAAATGTTCTCTAAATAACTTCCTAATATAACTGTAAAAATAACTTGGGTCCCGAAAGTGCTGTACTATAATGCAAATCGTAGAACTTGCATTGAATTGTATAAAATAACTTGTACAGTGTAGGTCAAAGTAATTCCATAAGTTTTCGAAAAATCCTGATCTTGGTTAAGCATGACGCGGAATACTGACAGGAATTTTATTTGGAATAGTCACGATGCCGATGAGTCGAAAAATCGGAAGTTATTCGTACATATGTCTTTCGTACTAATAATGTGGCTAATATCGTATCTACTAATGTTACAGTTTGAAAATGTCTCGAAAAACGAAGTACTGGTAGGTTTAAGTCAACTAATAATTAAAATGACATCAGGCGATGATCAAATTACGAGTGTTTTAGTTATTGATCGTAGATAGCTTTTTGTACAGGGTGAGCGAAACTCGATGTCTCAGCTCTATTATAAGAAAAGGAAAAACGATAGAAAAAATCTGAAAAGAGGTTCTTAAATGGGATTGAGTAAGGTCCATTTTAAGCCGGATTTTCATATTTTTCCATATTTGGAAACTGAAGTAATGACATCATCGATTTTTGTTTGTAGAAACAAAAGTGTTGCCACTATTTTGCAGTATTTAAAAGACCATCCAAGGAACTCGATTCGGCAAGCCTTATCGTGAGTTCAATTTAAACTATAGTTCGGTACGAAACATTTTGAAAGAAAATAGATTATAAAATTCATAACGTAGAACATTTGTCAGATCAACATCATCATCATCATGAGATAATCAGTCCTAAGACTGGTTGGACGCTAACCTCCAGCTTCTCCTATCTTGTGCTAACCTACGCATTTCGCTAATTGTGCCACAACCTACATCCCTTACTATTTGCGAGCAGTAGTCTAATCTAGGCCTACCTCTGCCTTTCTTCACTCCTATTTCTGCCTCCAAAATATCGCGGACTATTCCCCCATGTCTCAGCAAGTGGCCTACCATTCTATCTCTTCTCTTCTTTATGTTATTCCACATACTTCTTTTCTCGCCGACTTTCTCTAATACTTTTTCGTCTCTAACCCTATCAGTCCACGGTATTTTCATAATTCTTCCGTAACACCACATCTCAAAAGCTTCTAATTTTTTCCTACTTGCTTCCCCTACCGTCCAGGTTTCGCAACCGTATAGCGCCGTGCTCCATACATACGTTTTCAAAAATCTCTTCCTTGTTTCTAAGTTTATTACCCCCGAGCACAAAAGTGTTTTCTTTTTGTTAAAAGCTACTCGACCCTGCGCTATTCTTTGTTTTATATCTTTATCGCTTTTTCCATCCCAATTTATTTTACTTCCTAAATAAGTGAAGTCTTTAACTTCCTCCAATCTTTCATTATTAATTTGTACTTTCGTTTTTGCTCTGCTCTCGCGCCCTCTGCACACTAACACTTTAGTTTTGTTTTTATTCACCCCCATTCTGTATTCCTCTGTCAACACTGCCTCCATTTCGTTCAACGCTGATTCTAATTCCTCCTTACTAGAGGCTAATACTGCTATATCATCCGCGAATCTCAGTATTTTTAATTTCTGTCCCTGTACTTTAATCCCGAAATCCACTCTATCCTTTAACACATTACAGATCAACATCAACAATCAAGAATTAATAATGTTGCCCATGTGATGGCAAACTTAGAGATCTATGCTTTAACGAATGCAAACCACGTTGAATTCGTCAAAGGATTCATTGTTAAAAGCTTGTCTCTGTAGAAGATTCACTCTCTTCCGTTGATATGAAACAGTAGGAAACACCATCTTCCCTGATAACTTTTCCTAAGTACCTTTGAATTTTCACTACCTTGAGAGTTACCTATGTTCTTTGAAGTGCCTTATCAACCTATTCATTTAATCCTACCTAGGTATTTGTTCTTGTATTAAGTACCCACCTACCTACATTTTTTAGTTACTAGTTGATTGTAATATTTTTTTACAGGTAAGCATTTCTTAAATATTTTCCCTTTCCTTACATTTGAAGTGATAACTTTAGTTTTAAAAAGACTAGGTGACAATACCTGTGATTTATACAATTTAAAGACTGTTACCTGACTTAGTACTTACCTGAAGGTACTTATTTTTGTTTTTTGAATATTTTTCAATAAAAAGACATTTGATTTTGGTGTTTATTTATCCATCCTGTTTAACCTAATAACCCATTTCTTTTTTAATTGCGCCCAACTGAACTTGTTGGTGGTGTAGAGAAACATTTCAGCTGATTTAGGAAGGATTTTTCAATTTAAAATTAATTTCAGGCGCCCAAGCCTGTAAAAAATTCGGATTCTCTTTTCAATTTTACACTTAGGCTGGCATTTTAACGGAGTAACACTCATACAAGCACCTAAACAAGTGTTTTTGATGGGGAAAATATCTTTATTCAAAGTTACCCCAGATTAAGGAGTAACATTAATACAAAATAGACAGTTTTAAAACCTTAAAATAGACTTTCTCGCACGTAGAACATCTCTATCTCGAAATTGAGTGGCCAAGAAAAAATAAACCAACACATAAATGCAGAATATGTGTTTTATGTGACTTATGTGACTTTTTTCAATTTTTCTCAAATAGTTCACCATCAATCATGCTTTCTCATGACTCATGGACAGAGTGGAGTGTGTCTTATCCACCTCAAAATCAATAGATGTCATCTGGAAGACGTCCCCGATCAGAATCTGTCAAAATCCGATCGATGAGACACGACTTCGTTGAGTTATCGTGCTAACAAAATTAATTTATCAAATAGTCCACCGCCGTGCTTTCTCATTACCCATGAATAGGGTGGGGTGTGTCCTATCTACCTCAAAGTTAATAGGTATCGTCTGGGAGACGTCTCCGATCAGAATCAGTTAAAACTCGATCGATCCGACACGATTTAGTTGAGTTATCGTATTAACAAAAAAAAATTTCTTAAATAGTCCACAATCGTGCTTTCTCATGGCCCATAGACAAGGTGGGGTGTCCTATTCACCTCAAAGTCAATAGGTGTCGTCTGGGAGACGTCCCCGATCAGAATCAGTCAAAATCCGAGCAATCCGACACGATTTCGTTGAATTATCATGCTAATAAAAACAATTCTCAAATAATATACCATCATGCTTTCTCATGACCCATGGACAGATTGGGGTGTGCTATCTACCTCAAAATCAATAGGTGTCATCTGGAAGACGTCCCCGATCAGAATCAGTCAAGATCCGATCGATCCGACACGATTTCGTTGAATTATCGTGCTAACAAAATAGATTCTCAAATAGCCCACCATCGCACTTTCTCATGACCATGAACAGGGTGGAGTGTGCCCTATCCACCTCAAAATCAATATGTGTCATCTGGGAGACGTCCCTGATCAGAATCAGTCAAAACCCGATCGATTCAACACTATTTAGTTGAGTTATCGTGCTAACAAGAACAAATGCTGACGACAACGACGACACACACAGAGACAAATTTTTTTAAAAACCATTTTTTTTTTGTTTTTATGCCGAAAAACGAAAAATAAACAATTTTTTTATATTACTTTTCCGCTAATATAGTTGAGCGCGAAAAAGTAAAAAACCCCTCTGCTTTCTATTGAGATTAACGAAGTTGTTAATCTCAATAACTCCAGCTATTTGTAGCTGGGTTGTAGAGCTTTCGTTTGATCTAAGATTTTCTAAAATATCTCTAAAATTAAGAAAGATACAGTCGAAAATATAAAAAACTTGCACCAAAGCACCCTCGGTTCACGGTATATCGTCTTTTAAGCGTCAAGTGAAAATCCACTTCAGCATTTCTTGCAGTTACCGTAAACCCCTATAAAAATATCCCGATTCGTCTACCTTATACAGTTTCCACGCGCTTCAGGCACCCTGTATATTCGTGGAACTGAATAATAATCGCCATAGCGCACTTTGCAGCCTGCTGCGGCATTTTTTCCGTCTACGAGCAAGAGCGCGAAGCTATTATAATGACAGGATAAAAATGTTTGCATGTACAATCGAACAAAATTATACACCGCAAGTATTACAGTGGTCGGGCTGGGTTCTTGCCGTCTGACCAGGTCTCAAGCAATTTTTTTCGCTTGCAGATCATTTAAGGATGTGGACGTGGAAGAACGAGGCATAGGCGACGCATGGGAACGTTCCCAAAGGGCGTCCACATTTACCCCAAAATCGCTCTCATCAAAATCGAAATTTTTATGTTAAAGGGGGCTGCACGCCGTGCATTTATCCTATCCGTGCAGTTATCTGGCGTACGTAACTGTGTGAAAATCTGTACATTTATCTGAACTGAATGTGTGTAGGCTACGTTCATATTTCGCCTCAGTTCCGTCCGATTTTTCTTCAGTTCTCTCTTCACTTTCGACAGGTTTGATTTAAATAGCGTTAAAAATAAATAAAGTTCAATGGGCGACAGAAGGAAGAGCCGCAGTTTGTTATATAATTGCAGATGTGTTGTTAGAAGAAGTAGGAAAAAATGCCGTGAACGTTAGTGCCAAAAAGCGCAACTATTTTTCCAACCGTGATCTCATGTACATAAACTGGACGTCAACTGAACAAACTGTACGATAAACTGCATAAACTGCGCAGACTATCGTTGCGAAAGAGGGTCCAAATGCACAGATATTTCATCTGTGTAAATACCAGTCTAAACTGCGCAGTCACACAGATTTTCGCTCAAACATGACGTCACAGCGCAGATAAGCGGAAGATATGTAGCCCCTTTAACAGTAATGTACAAGGCGTGTCCCAAACGTAACGAGAGTGCTTGTTGTGAATATTCTTATCCAAACGTTCGTGAACATCATTCAATAATACAGCAAACTCACAGAGTATGTCGAAGAATAAACGAGACATTCGAATGCAACAACTACAGTATTTCAATATTCTTAGATGTTAGCACAGAGAACTACTATTCAAAATCAAGCGGTTTCTTTCCATCACTTATAATAGAAACCTAAGTAATAGGAACGTCAGAGAAAAGAAGTGCAAAAGAAAAGTATTGGCAGAAAAATGTTTGGCCTCTAAGAAAAGCTTAGACCATTGGAAAAGCCAACGTTGTTCACGAGCCATTAATAAAGAGAAAAAAATAATACCTCTTCACATCAAACTGGATGTAATGAAACAGTTTGTAAAAGCACTGGACAAGTCAGGTGATTGTTTTAAATATATTATCCGAGCATTTCCAGCACTGAGTATGGAAAAATGCAATGATTTTTGACGGTCCATAAATTCGAAAACTGGTAAAAGATCGAGATATTAACAGATAAAGGGTGGTCCAACCATAATGCACAATGTTAATTGTGAGTCACACCTTAACGTCAAGTTTTTTGCCCAACTTAATTTGACATTTCTTTGTTTTAGTGTTTGACAAATTCAACCATGGAGAAGTACACAATTGAGCAGCGCATTGAGATTGTTGAAGCCTTTTACGAAAATGGGCGTTCAAATCATAATGCATTTCGTACACTTCGTGACTTTTTTGGTCAGCATAATCGACCAAATGTGTCCACAATCGGGAGAATTGTGAGCAAATTTCAGCAAATAGGGTCTGTAGGAAATGTGAAAACACCTGTGCATGCTCGCCCAGTTCGTTCTGCGGAAAACATTGCTGTTGTTCGCGATAGTGTAGCAGAAGAGCCGTCAACCTCGACTCTTCGTCGTGCCCAACAATTGAACATCTCACGAACATCACTGATGCGAATATTGAATAAAGATTTGAATTTACACGCTTACAAGGTTCAATTGACTCAAGATCTGAAGCCTACTCGCCATTTCAAGCGTCGTCAATACGCCGAATGGTTGGTTGAATAGACAGAAGTGAATGGTGAATTTACAAAGAAAATCATCTTCAGCGACGAGGCACACTTTCACCTCAGTGGATTCGTTAACAAGCAGAATTGCCGCATTTGGGCAAATGAGAATCCACGAGTGATTGTTGAAAAGCCGATGCATCCACAAAGAGTGACTGTTTGGTGCGGTTTATGGGCTGGCGGCGTCATCGGGCCGTACTTCTTCGGCCAAGCAGTTACCGTGAATGGTGTTCGCTATCGCGAGATGATAACGGACTTCTTGTGGCCAGAAATTGAGGATATGGACCTGGACGATATGTGGTTCCAACAGGATGGTGCTACTTGCCACACAGTCAACGAAACAATGGCACTTTTGCGCGAGAAATTCAATGGTCGTGTTTTCTCACGTCGTGGCGATGTTAATTGGCCGCCACTATCATGTGATTTGACACCGTTGGACTTCTTTCTTTGGGGATATTTAAAAGAAAAAGTGTACGCCAATAAGCCAAGAACAATTCAAGAGCTAAAGGATGAGATAATTCGGCACATTAACGACATTGAACCTCAATTATGTCTCAGAGTCATTGAAAATATGGGTCATCGGATAGAGGTATGTCACCGAAGCCGTGGCGAGCATTTGGCCGATATTTTGTTTCACACATAATTGTCATAGAATCTTCTATCATAATAAAAAATATTCAGATAATTCTCTAAAAACTTTTTGTTTCATTTACAATTAACATCGTGCGTTTTGGTTGGACCACCCTTTATATGACCGTTGTACAATCTGATGCATAGTTTAGTTATTTATCTCTAATTCAAGATTTTTTGGGCAATCCACAAGTCATCTAACTACCAAGAACTAGTACAGAAGAATGTTTTGAAAAATTGGAAGCCAGTATGAGCATTAAATTACATTTTTTTGCACAGTCACTTAGGCGAATTTCCTTCTAACTTAGGGGATTATAATATAATCAACAACAAAGTGAATGGTTCCATCCGGATACCCGAATAATGGAAGAAAGGTATCAGGAAAGAGGGGATCATCACATGATGGCCAATTACTGTTGGAGTTTCCAAAGAGACTGTTCACGGTCAAAATATAAGAAAATCGTACAAAAAACTTTTTATATCATATAAAAATAAACAATTTTAAAACCTCAAAACGAACTTTTCTGCAAAGTGACCGAGAAAAAATAAACCAACATATAAATGTAGAATATCTGTTTTATGCAACAGTTTTACTTTTTTCAAATAGTCCACCCTCGTGCTTTCTCATGACCACTGAACAGGGTGGGATGTGTCCTATCCATCTCAAAATCAATAGATGTCATTTGGTAGACGTCCCTAATCAGAATCAGTTGAAACCCGATCGATCCAACATGATTTAATTGAGTGATCGTGCTAACAAAAATAATTCTCAACTAGTCCACCATTGTGCTTTTTCATGGCCCATGAACATGGTAGAGTGTGCTCTATCCACCTCAAAATCAATAGGTTTCGTCTGGGAGACGTCCCCGATCAGAATCAGTCAAAACCCGATCGATCCGACGTGATGTAGTTGAGTTATCGTGTTAACAAAAAAAAATTCTCACATAGTCCACCGTCGTGCTTTCTCATGGCCCATGGACAGGGTGGGGTGTGTCTTATCCACCTCAAAATCAATAGGTGTCGTCTGGGAGACGTTCCCGATCAGAATCAGTCAAAACCCGATCAATTCGACACGATTTAGTTGAGTTATCGTGCTAACAAGAGTAAATCTCGACGACAACGACAAGGACACACACAGCAAAAATTTTTTAAAAACGCATTGTTTTTTGGTTCTTACGCCGAAAAACGAAAAATAAACCAAAATATTTTTTTTCAATGTTTCTTTACACGATTACATTACTTTTCCGGAGTGTGGAAAAGTAATAATGTTAAAATAATTCGTATTAACAAAACAAATTTGTCAAATAGTCCACCATCGTGCTCTCATGACAAGAAATTTTAATGCCGACGACAACGACGACATACACACAGCAAAACATTTTTAAAAACATTTTTTTTTTGGTTTTTAGCCCGAAAAACGCAAAATAAACCCAAAAAAAATTTGTTTTTTCACTTTTTCTTTACACGATTGCATTCTTTTTCCGCTAGTATAGCGGAATGCGGTAAAATAAAAAAAGATTTTTATTTTCTGCATTAATTATTCTATATTCTTCATAGATTTCACGTACAAAAACACTCTAAACAAGAAAAATTGCATGCCTTCTTTTGTCTTCCTTACTTTGAATTAACATATATCATGTATGTTTATTTTAGGACCTAGAACCTAGAAAGAACTAAGAAAAAGTAATGCCATTTTCAACATCAGGGACAATATACTCAAAATCGGGACAATATACTTAGTTCCTGGTAATAAGCTGACTTGTTACAGTGCTCCTGACACTGTTATTTCACTAGTCCACCTCTGGTTATAACATGAAGGCAGACATTTTAAGCATTTAATGTTGTGGTCGCTATTAACGATATGGTCAATCAAAGTGCATTATGTGTACTTTATTTGTGTTGCTATTTTCTCATGAAAATGGTATTAGTCTGTTAGTATTGTAAATACTGGTCTGTTAGTAAAGTAGTTAAAAATGTAAAATAGGCATTCTACCAGTTTAGAATTAAGCAAGGACTAGCAGCAGCTTTTATGTAGCAATTTCTAGGCGAACGGTCAGGAGAAGGCTTAATGAAAGCCTTTGAAAGCTGATTTGATAGTAGAAGACCAGCTATTGTACCACTGTTCACTAGAGAACATAGAGTACTACTATAGTTACGCACTCCAGTAGTATTACAGTGCGTTTCGCAAGAGAACACGTAAATTGGACTATTGACGACCGGAACCGAGTTTTTTTTTTTTTTAGACGAAACAAGAGTAAGTCTTAATTCACCATATGGACGTCATCGAGTCTGGTGGAGGCCAGGCAAGAGGTTTGCTGTCTACAATATCTCCCTGAGGATCCGATTTTTTGGTGGATCAGTAATGTTCTGGAGAGGAATTTGTTTCGATGGTCGCACGGACTTGATTCCTATACGGGGAAGATCCATGAATGCACATTTCTATGTAGAAAACATCGTAGAAGAACATGCGATGCCATTTGACACGTTTGTTGGGGACAATATTTCATTTTTATGTAGGATAAAGCTCCGTTCCACGTTGCCAGAAAGGTATTCGACTACCAAATTGACTAAATTCAGATTATTACGATTTGATTTCACTTCCAATTTTGATTTTTAAAGTTTTTACATTAACGCAGTTTTCATTGAATTTGACATTATTTATGACATCTCTGTTATTTATTCATGTATTTTTCCGTTATATCATGTATCATTCTAATTTGTTAAATATTAGTTGAAGACATTTAATCATAACACACCTAGGTACTATCATTTTTAGAGAAAGTGGATGGAGATGAGTGCGTTTACTGCGGAAAAAGGGATTATCCCGAGCACACCTTAATCGGGTGCCCGAGGTGGTCGAATGAGAGAGAAGAGTATACGAGTAGAGTGGGTCGGCTTGAAAGTATGAGGGAATTGGTGAATGGGATAGTTAGAAGTGCGAATGAGTGGGCATGTACGGAAAGAATGGTAGTGAAGATCGCGAAGAGGAAGGAAGAGGAAGAGAGGGAGCTGGGCCCGAACCCCTAATCGTCTTTGATGGAAGGGGGATGTAGGGCAATGGAATAGAAATTGATAACATCCTAAGAACGATTGGCCCCTACCTCGACGAGAAGCGAGAGCGGTTCCGAGGTAGGTGGGACACAGATCTGGGGGGCTACTTGTCCGGCTCGCGTAAGCGCCGGCTACGTCCCCCTCAAAGAAGAAGGTACTATCGTTTAAATCTTGGAAAAACTAAGTAATAATGTGAAGTTTCACTGATACGCTAATTTTGTCCAGGAGTTTATACATATAGATGTAACACTACAATTTCTGTATTTGACTTTTCAAAGAATGAGGGCGTTGAATGGGGAAATAAAATAAAATATGATGAATAACTCTGTACACGACAAATATTTATAGACCCTTCTATTTCTATAGCTCGATACGCCACTGCGTTCCAGGTTGGGTAGCGGGGAAGCAACACCTAGACTTCAAACCAAGGCCAAGATGGGGTGTTGATCTCCGTGGTTTTAAAAAACGGGGCAGATGTGAGGTGTCTGTTAACAACGCCGTGCGAGCGTCTCAAGTTCGATGAAAAATATGAATGCAGAATATCATCTGCAATTGCTGGAGGAGACGATTTTGAATCCACACCTAACAGGAGAGAAGCCATAAGTCAAGTGATTCGCTGAAATTTTCTTTGCGCGTCGATCAAACTACGCTCTAAACACGGATAGTACCGAGATGTCAAAAACCAACTTGGTCAAAGGTGCCTGGATTTTATAATAGCTGTTATTTGTGTCAATCGTTGATTATAAAAATATATCAAGCGGTTCTGGTGACGTTTTCTTATTATTGTGATCCTAAGCAAGTTCATGTCTACGAATAATGATTGATCACGATTGATCACGAGTTGATTAATCATCTATCCCAGGGCCATAAAGCTACCCTTCTATATTCAAATATTCCCCTTCATTTTATTTCCTCGAACATTTTATGTTAGAGCGTGCCTCTCGCTGCATCTGTCAAAGCACTTCGGCGTGCTTGATTCCCTTATCATCGGCTTCTAGACGACAATTATATGATTGGATGCCGATTTCCATCTACCAAAACATTCATAATTCGAAGAATATTAGTCAACCATCATCAAAAGCGCACACAGCAATATCAGTCACTACATTCAAGACCCTTTTGCTACTTGAATATGATTTTGAAGCCAATTTCCAAACACCAGCATTGAAACTTTCATTGGTATTTGTCTCAAACAACGGTTTAGCAACTCGTCTCGGCTCAGCTCCTCATAAATAGATTTGATGGCTTTAAAAACTTCCTTAGGAAACGCCGGCTTATGATGGAAGGTGTCCACGAAATCCACTGCTTGCGCCTTCTGCGTTATACTAATGAAATAAGGTCGCCCAGATTTAATTTCTCATATTCTCCAAGGAGTTTGGATTCTGACGTATTTCCAAGCTATAATAAATTATTAATTGATCAATTAATCTGGCAGGTAATTTGCCTCTTCCTGCGTGGCCATGCACGTTTTTTTTTAATATTCCTGACTAAACATAAATATCTTTTAACGACATCTGTTGTGCATTAAAGAAGTTAAAAATCATAAGGTAAAACATACCTAGACTGTACCTTCCCAGTAGGTATTTATTTGACGCCGGTGTCCTTTCGGATCAGTGCGCTTAGGAAAGAGCGGGAAATTTCAAGGAAAACAATTTTTTTAGAAAAAAATTTTTCCGTCTCATATTCTAAAAGGTTCAAAGAATTTTGTAAGCTAATTAAAAAAAATCGATTTTTGAAATTTTTACAGTGGTATTGTTACCCCTTAATACTAGTAGGGCAGACAAAGTCTCAGGAAGATTCTGTGCAATTCTGTCTCTTATGACTCCCCATGCCTTTAACTTAAATCATAATAGCTTGAAATTATTTTAACATTATTACTTTTCCACACTCCGGAAAAGTAATGTAATCGTGTAAAGAAACATTGAAAAAAAAGATTTTGGTTTATTTTTCGTTTTTCGGCGTAAGAACCAAAAAACAATGCGTTTTTAAAAAATTTTTGCTGTGTGTGTCCTTGTCGTTGTCGTCGAGATTTACTCTTGTTAGCACGATAACTCAACTAAATCGTGTCGGATCGATCGGGTTTTGACTGATTCTGATCGGAGACGTCCCCCAGGCGACATCTATTGATTTTGAGGTGGATAGAACCATGTACACGGGTCATGAGAAAGTTCAATGGTGGACTATTTGAGAATTTTTTTTGTTAGCATGATCACTCAATTAAATCGTGTCGGATCGATCGGGTTTCGACTGATTTTGATTAGAGACGTCTACCAGACGACATCTATTGATTTTGAGATGAATAGGACACACCCCACCCTGTCCATGGATCACGCGAAAGCACGATGGTGCACTATTTGAAAAATGTAAACCTGCCGCATAAAACACATATTCTGCATTTATGTGTTGGTTTATTTTTTCTGGGCCACTCAATCTCGATATAGAGATGTTCTACGTGCCGAAAAGTCCATTTTAAGATTTGAAAACTGTTTATTTTCATTCATCTGAAATTCGAATCAAAGTATTACCCAAAGTGGCAGTTTCGCTGCCAACTGATGGCGATCTGGCAACACCGCGAGCTTTATTGAGTGCACGCACTGAAAATGTGGCCCACGTGATGGCGGCGTGCAGTCGGAAAACAAACGGGGCTCCGATGTCAGAGGTCCAAGCAACGACAAAGATAAAATCTGGGTTAAATGATCGTCGTCAGACATTTAACGAGACTGTCTGTTTTCCAGGTAGCGCCAAAGCCGAAATAATTATATAATTAATTCAGAATTTTCCGCCATGACGTAAACCTAATGATGGCCATCATAATAATAACACGAAGATAAGAAGTTAATTAGACAATATACAAGGTGGGCCAGAAGTAGGTCTATCTAGTTTTTATTAACATCTATTTTTCAAATATTGTTAGTTCAGTAAACAGTGTCGTGAAAACATATAGACTCAAGCTTATGTATATTTAATGGCTTTTATTATATCTCCTGCAGAACTAAGCTATAATAGCGAAGTGAAATACTTAGGAGTAATCCTGGACGGGAAACTGTAATGGGGAAAACATCTAAGTCACATATGTTCCAAGATCACAGCAACACTTTGGCAACTGAGAAGAGCCATTGGTAATAGCTGGGGCTTGAAACCGGGAACCATGAAATGGATGTATGAGGCAATTCTCAAACCCAGACTGACGTATGCAGCACTGGTCTGGTGGGAGAGAGCCTGTTTAAAGTCGGAAGTCAACCGACTTAACAAGCTAAGAGGATTGATTCTTAGAAGTATAACCGGAGCCCCAAGATCAACACCGATAGAGGCGATGGGGCTACTGACGGGGATACCACCTCTTGATGTCATCCTGAAAGCGGAAGCCGCAAAGGCAATGCACAGGGTGGGAAACATGAATATATAAGGGACCTGAATAGACTCTCAAGAGAGCTAGCTGAGGAGGGACTCCTATGGATGCCCTCTGACAGTACAGGTGTCCACTTCCTGTTTGACAAGAAATATAAGATCACCCTCACCAGATCCGACTGGATGGAGGATCAAGCTGGATTGACGGTTAATGGAGACATCTGGTACACGGATGGAGCCAAGAGTGGCAACACAGCGGGTGCGGGGGTGTATAGGCGACGCGACGGGATAGGTAAAACCTTCCCCTTGGGCAAATACACTACCGCACTCCAGGCTGAGCTAATTGGAATTACATACAGTGTTCTGGGGGCCGACCAAAATCGAACCCAGGAGAAGGTATGTATCTGCTCGGATAGTAGGGCGGCGTTGGCAGCCCTGAACTCAGCAACGACAAAGTCGAAGCTGGTCTATAATTGCTATGATAATTGCTATTTTGCATTGAACCACTTGACTTAAATATAAACTCAGTTTGATTTAAGTAGTGAGAATGCACACCAATACAAATTTTCAGTAACGATTTGAGGGAGTTATCTGTAAGTGTTTTTTAAACTGTTAGCGACTTGGAAGGTTTGTTTTATTTTGTTTATTATGCCGCATCGTAAAGAATGGGATGATTTAGGAAAACAACTAATAATCGATTTACGCACTTGTGGAAGAACACAGCGACAAATCGCCGCAATTATTAGTCGTTCAGAAAGTGTTGTAAAAAATATGTTTAAACTTGGGAATTATCAACTACAGGAGCGTCATCTTCTCATGTTGTCCGTAGTTTTAATTTAGACTGTAATCTCAGACTCATAAGGAACTGAGCGACGAAGTCAGGACTTTTTACATACGACAACTGTTTAAAAAAACCTGCACTTAAGCAGCATCACATGGAGGCCAGATTAAAATTTGCAGAGAAATATGTTCAAAACTTTGTACTATGTAATCTTTAGCGACGAAAAAATATTTAATTAGGATGGACCGGATGGGTTTAGTTATTATTAGCATGACTTACGAAAGGAGCGTAAAATTATGCCAAGAAAACCTCAAACCGTTCTGTTATGATATGGCTTTCAAGAAGGGTATGAAAAGCCAACTGGCATTTGTAAATGGTAGAATCAATGCAACTGCTTATCAGAACCTGCTAGAAATTACCTGTTATCATTTGTAACTCTTACTGAAGATAATGGTGCAATATTTCAACATGATAATGCACCTATTCATTCTGCAAGGTCTACAAAAAACTGGTTTGAACAGTATGGAGTTGACCGTATGCCATAGATATCATTAAGTCCTGATCTTAACCCGATAGAAAATCTACGGGGGATTATGGCAAGAGCCAGTATACAATCCAACAAAGCTTTGAATTGAAGGTGTTGATGAACTGAAGCGTCGAATTGTAGCTGCTTGGGAAGCAATTCCAGAGGCAACTTTAAACAATTTAATGAATAGTATGAACATTCGCTTATTAAATGCAATAAAAAATAAAGGTAAATAGCCCTAGCCCAAGTAAAATATAAATATACCAGTGAGTTTATGCTTTTTCACAAACTACAGATCCGTTTATTCATAAATCTCTGTTCATTCATTCAATCAATGTTATCAATACATGAGATCCTAAAAACTCGTAATATAAAACACTGACTTCATATCCAATATATCCATACAATTATTACCAGTTTTGGAATTACTATGATATAATCCAAATTAAGGCTGATTCTATATTTTTTCAAACGTTAACAAACGATAAACGATAACAAGTATATTCCTTGGAGATTTATTTGTGGAAAGTAACGTCTCTAAGTGACCGCCTTCTTGTTCTTTACTAGGAATGCAGCTACTTGACTTGACTTGACTAGACTTGAAATCAAGTCAAGTTCAAGTCAAGTAGTTATATTTCAAGTACTTGAAAAATCAAGTAGTTCTTGAGGACTACTTGATTCTTTTAAATACTACTTGATTTTTCATTAATAATTTAATATTAACAAGAAATAATAATAAAGGAAACCTTACAATAATGCCTTTTATTTCAAAACTAAATCTTAAACTATAATCTATATAATAAATATATAAATATAAATGTAAAAAATATTAATAATAAACTATTTATTGGGCATATTAATAACATAACAAATTATTCTAAAATATTAAACAAAATAATAAAACTGATAACGATAAAATGATTTTCCAATGCATGCCCTCTTCTTCTTCAGTAACATAGTAGTAATAGCAAAATTTAAAAGAAGTCTTTAATATCATCCTTTGCCATCCACGATCTAAGGTACATGAGGCTTCTAATAAAGTTATCGCCTAATCGGTTACGGGTTTTTGTAATAGTTAGAGCAGCCCTGGAAAACTGCCTTTCAACAGGAGCTGAAGATGCAGGTGTTGATAAAAAATCTTTGGCCATTATGGCCAAGTTTGGAAAAACGTTTTCGTGTCTTTTCCACTATTCTAAAATATCTTCACAACTGTCAGCTCGTGAATCAGACATATATTTGTCTATTTCATAGCGCCAAGCAATTTCATCTTTTGGGTTGACAGGAGATTTCTTAAATAAACTTAGTAGAGCAATGTCCAATTCACCGCAATCACTATTTTCATCTGGTTTTGAAGATGAAGATGATATGAGCAATGAATTGGACCTAAAATACTTTGTTTTGAAAATTTCTTCAAAATGCTTGACTGCATCCATCTTCAAGTCCTTTCCCCAATTTGTATTGGATAATGTTCCACCCTATGTCGGGGGTCTAAGATTAAAACAACACAGTATATCCAATTACTTCTCTCGTAATGTTTATTGATTTTGTCCCTTGCCACTTGAATGCTACATATTATTTTCTCATGAGTTTCATCTCTATCTGGGTTATTGTCGAGTTCTATAACACATTTTTCAAGTTTATCCAGAAGCATATTTATACCAATTATCACCATCGGAAGTGTACAGTAGGCTTCACCTTCTAATGATGTGGAAATCGCGCGTTCTCGAACATAATTGAATGGTTATTTGGGTATCAAGTAATATCAAGTAGCTTCAAATTACTTGATATCAAGTCAAGCAGTAACGATGAAAAATCAAGTCAAGTCAAGTAGTGAATTTTTGAAAAGCTTGGTTTTCAAGTCAAATCAAGTAATTTATAAAAACATCAAGTTACTTGACTTGATGCATCTCTATTCTTTACACAGTCTTGCACTAACGACTACGTTTTCCATCTCTAACATCAAAGTTTCTATTGGCATTGCCCGAATTTCATTTCTAATATTGCCTTTCAGTGCCAGAAGTGTCCCCGATTTAATTTTGTATGCTCTTTCTTTTAGGTCGCCCCAAAACAGTGCTGCCACCTCTCCCGATTTTTCGGTAGATCTACCGATTTTGGACTGGCGATTTTAGACTTTACCGACCTTTACCGAATTGGAAGAAAATTCTACCGACCTTTTTTATGAAATTATATATATTATTAATAATCAATAAACAATTTAATTTTTTATTTTATTTTTTTTTATCAATGTGCTTAAACCCTCTGTCTGCCATATCTAATACACACATTTGGTGGTAGTATATCTAAAATGAAACAAGGCTCGCAGATATGAACAGCATTGGAATTTGGTGAAATATCATGTATATCCCTTCGACAGTCTTTAATTGAGCTATTTTATTCGACGATTGCGATCAAGTGGCAGTCTAATAAATATTTTATTATACCCCAGTGTCGAAATAATATGGAGTGACTCATCGATGACATATGGATGGCTCAGGGGCAAGAAGTGTGCGGGGAATGAAATTCCATAGGCGTATCAATTTTGATGGGGCAATATATCAAAAAATAACAAAATAATACCAGACAGTTGAAAAGGGTTTTAAGTGGATTTGTAACAGTTTTTTAGTTAGTAAACAATATCGTAAGTTATGTAATATACTTATTGCATGCTTACCCAGTCAGAACATCTCCTGTCAGCATATTCTGACAAAACAGACATTTTGGCAACATGTGCCATATAAAGGGACGTAGGAGTAGCAAGCTATACACAAGTGGCCCCTCTGAATCCATATATTGACCTACCGCTTTCACTATTTAAACCTATCATTATATTTATGCCACATCACTAACACAGTCTTTATTTTATTGTATCAACAACACCGTCACAGTCACTATATCTATCACTATGCATCTGTATATGCCACACATATTTCATTTTATATTACCAATCACTGTCACTATCCCACTATCACTATGTTGCGTCACACTGAAAATATTTTCTTAATGTCATTATTACAAGAATTACTCACTTCAGACAACACGACTTTCACTTGCAATATTACTATTCCATAGTTAGTCACTGTCACTATCAAAATCACAATCACTGGAACTGCTATCGCCTATATTGATTATAATTGGATCTATCAACGCTTCCGCTTGTGTGTCAAGATCCCACATGCGTTGTTCCTCTTTCTTTACGTGCATAATGCACTTGGACCATGTTTCCGCGGTGACGCGGCTGATAGCACCGTTCAACAGCAATTTGACGTCTCCCAGTTTAATAGTGCTATTATTTCGTGTTACGTCCGTTTTTATTTGCGCCCAAATCAGCTCTATGGAGTTCAATTCGCAATGATAGGGTGGTAGACGAAGTATTGCCACATCACGAGCTTTTGCCATCTCATCTACTACATATTTAATGTACCGGCTTTTTTCTCGCTGCGCAATCTTTAATAGCTGCACTTTTAACATGGATCGCCACAATCCAGATTTTTAGATTTTAACCAGTCTAGGATCTGTCCTTTTCTCCATGCTGATGTTGGTAACTTTTTATTTCACCGACTATGATATGGTGCATTGTCCATCACGACAACTGCGCCGGGTTCTATGAAAGACAATACAAATGAAAACCATTTTTCAAAAACTTCACTAGTCATACCTTCATGATAATTCCCTGTTCGTCGCGATTCAAATTTAAACCATTTTTCAAAAAGCTTGAGTCGCTTCCAATATGCGTGATTATTAATTTTCGTCCTTTTCCAGATAGCGCCTTCAAACCCGGAGATAATCCTTCTACAAACGCCTGTCGGTTATTCAGAATATTGCAGTCTTGCCACACTTTCGTCACCGTATGACCTTCGTTTACCCAAGTTTCATCCAAATAATAAATCTTCCAACCATAATTCCGAAAATCTCTTAGCTTTTCCAAATAACTTCTTCGCCATAATACAACTTGTTTTTTTTTTCAATAAGAAGACTCTTTGGGTTTCGTTTTAAATGATTCATGAATTATGCGTGAAAATTCATTTCATGCATAATTCTCAAAATAACTTTACGACAGAACTTCGGTAAATTTTCATCTTGAGCGAAGCAGCATGAATTTTATTCAGCGCCGGAAGTTCATTAAAGAAAATCTATGAATAATCCTACGAATTATATATTTAACATTTTCGTCAACTTCAATCTTCTTCCTACCGCGGGTTTCTGTTTTCTTCTTTTTTACACTTGTTTCTTCTTCATCATACTTCATTGCACGGTACACACTACTTACACAGACTTTTCTTAACGAAGAGCATATAATATCAACTGACTCGGTTGTACTAATATCTGGGTATCGCGCCCAAATTCCTTCGTAGACGTTTTTAATCATTTGAAGTTCTTCATTTGTTAAATGTCGTTGTTTTCGATTGGAATTCTTCGTCGTACTTAAAGTATTTTTGAGTATTTTCTTCTATAATAAAATATCAAAATATACAATACGTCGCAAAATAATAACGGTACAAAAACGACACACGGCAATATAACCAAACTAAATGATATCGGCAGAGCGCCACAGCGAGAGTATAACGAGACAGAATCATAAGCTATGACGTCAGCCGGCTTGGCGCGCTCAGGAGGTCGTTTGAAATGCTTTCGGAACACGCGAAACTTTAAACGTTTTTTACATATTTAAGTTATTATTCATTTTTAAGACTTAATACTTGGAGAATACCCTTTTTAAGCATAGCTAAATGATATTATTGGTACAAAAAGACTGAAAAGTTCCCATGTTAAATTGTGGATAACAATTTAACATGGTAAGTATTTTGAGTGTAAATTATGTGTTCCAGTGTATTGTGAAATGATTATAGACAGAAAGCACCATTGTACCTTTAAATTAAGTTAGAATTAAGATTTGCACGATCGAGCAAGTTTGTTCTTTTCGTAATTGCATGCGGGACTATGCAACGTAGTATCACACGACGCATTTTCTTTTTTACTTTCGGCGTATCCTCTATTTTACACTATATATTTATATACTGCAAATTCATTAACATTACAACTCGTGATTACGCATTTGTTTACATGTACGCGAGGTTATGTTTACTGTTACTGCAGGCGAGGGACGTAAGAGAAAGGGGGAAACGACACTGCAAGAGCACTAGCACCCCTGGCGGTCGTTGTACACGTAATTGCAAGCTTGTACTACGTAACACATAGGCAGTGCCCAGCCCCTTGGCTCCGACTGAGAAACGATGTTGTAATCAAGAAGACTAGAGAGTAAGGAGACATAGCTCCTCGAAAAATCAGTGGTGGGGGTAGGACGAAAAACGGCGCCAATATGGCAGGCTCGCGCAGAATCGCGCGGGATCTGCGCATGTGCGCATGCCGTTTATCCTCGTCTATCGCGGGTCTTCACTATTTAAATGTAGGGTTAGGGTTCTATTGTGCTCATTATGTAAACAGTAAACAATTTTCGCGTGCATTTCTTTACAATTGTTGTTTCCGAATTATTGTTTGGTGAAAATACGCTATGAAAATTGGGATACACTATTTTCAGTCCTAAATACATAGTATGTACAAAAAATAATAGTTCTGAATGCTTTTCTTTTAGAGCAAGAAATGTTATTGCATTTTTTCATCTGTCAATTATAATTTTCTTTTATGTCTGCCACGAGTAGGATATCGATGATAATTTAGCTTTGTGGAAATGAAGTAACATAATGAGCTTTTAGTCTAACGAGTTTTAATCATCCACAGGAAGATTACATATTTAAACCATGGCCACAAGTGGAATTGAAAATGTCGAACTGCGATCACCTTTGCATGGGGAAATGAAGAAGTGTTCGATAAGAAGTTGAATGTGAATGTGTATTTACACAGTGAATATTTGGAATGGATGGAATGGGATGTGCCGAAGTCTGTACAAGATATTTCAAACATCCAAGAAGTAACCGATAGTTTTCCTGTGAAATTAGCTTGTGAGCTATTGTATGAAATGTGAAGTTGTTTTTAAACAATTACTAATCAATTGTATATATTCGGTTAATTTAGAATTTGCGATTTTGTGGTAATGACATTACATATTTACCGACCTTTTTGTATGTTGCTTCAGTAAAAACAAAGCATTCAATAAGAGTACAATTTATTCAAATCAGTGTACTATGAAGGCAAATACAGTGTGTGATGTAAAATCAATTAATTTTTCAGAATTAACGTTAGTAATTAGACATAAATTGAAGGGTACAGGAATAAAACAAGAAATGTCACAAAACTATTTATTCAAGAAAATTGAAATTATAAGTTGCATTCTAATGTAAGCGAAGAAATAACATTGCAATGAAAAGAACTAAACTAAACTACCTAACTAACTTTAACTAACTAACTGTAGTTAAACTTTTTCAATTTAACTAAAAGGCCGTAATAATAATATAAAATAAATAATATAGGATGTTACCTCTTACTAAAAAATTATGATAACCAAAAATCTTATTACGGAAACGTTCTGTGGGAACTTCAAATTCATTATCGTTAAGTGAAGGAAAACTGGTATTTTGAGTTTTCTTTTTCTACTATTATAAAGTATTCTTGCCTTGAGCTGCATAATATTAAGGTAATACGGTGACAGCACCTCCAACCATTTTTCTCGTCTCTCACAGTCCTTAAACGAAATTGAGTTGTAAATTACTATTTGACAATTTACTTCTACATTACACTGCACTTTTACTATTTACTACAAAGTAACCGTTACTATCGGTGTATACAAACATTACAATACTTGTTTATCGAAAGACTTACCTCAGGAACTTTAAAAATTGTTCGTTTATTTATGACACAATCAGGGCTTTTGCTGGAACAATTCGTAACGCAACGATATCTCGACGCTTTTGACATATTTAACGGAAAAACTGGAAACGCTCAAAACTTTCAAAACACAGTAAACAAAAATAAACATAACCTTGCTCGGTTCTACGCAAGGACCGCCATGATGAAGAACACACGTGATCACCGTGCGGACGTTTTTCGTCCTACCCCCACCACTCGAGTTATTTCTCCTGTTCTCCAGTTTTCTTGGTTGTAATTTATTTTGTCGAATGTCAAAACCCGTAAAACAGGGGGGCATTAAAAATATTTCAAATTAGAATCTTTCTGAATAAAAAACATTTCTGATTGGCTAACGCCTTTGACAGCCACGTGCTTTAATGACATGCGTAGACCCACTTGTCTTGCGTAAACGATTTTGGACGAACCGAGTGAACCCGACGACAGTCGAATAGGTACTCTTCCACGAATACATGAAATTCGAATGCCAAAATATGTTTACCATTTTCACAAAAGTTTATTGTTAAACTAATTTAGTACGCCTCAGGTTATCACCATGCAATTAACTGATCGTAAAGGATCCAAATCCAGCCCTTTAAGGAGGAAGTACCGCCGGCGTAAGAATGATAAAGTAATTACATTACAATTCTAGGGAATTCCAGCCATTCTGGGGATTAAATCAGGTACCTAGTGGCCAATATAATACCGAAATATCTCAATTTTGAATTCAGTTGCAGATAAGCCCACTGTCATTCGTTGTCTGTGTTACAGTCGTGCTGGTTATTCTTGGATATTTGTTGCAGATTTTAGATATTGGTAAGTTTTATTTACATTACCTACAGATACATATATTTTTGAAATCATCAATTTTGACTTGGTTAATGGTTTTTTGAATATCACACTTCAATAATTGGTATTTAAAATTCATTAACTGCGCCAAAATCGATGATTTCAAATGAAGCAATAGTTAACGTGTATTTAAATACATTTTTATAAAAGCAATTAGTATATTTTTACAAAAGATTACCGTAAATTACTACTCTTAACAAGAAATTAACTTAAAACAAAAAAAACAACTTTAGAATTTATGAAATAAATTAATTATAGCAAAAACTAGATTTTTTCAAAAATACGTCGAGACTCGTCGATTTGTAGAACGAATTGCGCGCAAATATATATTTATAAGGGTATCTTGACTGACGTTATCGATTATTTTTTAAAAGGTCTAAGTTTTCCTAATTTTTGGGGCTATTTTAAGGGATAACACCCCTGTAATGAGCCAAAAAAAGGGCGTCTTTGACAGATTTTCTTGGATGGAGAAAAGGTAATAAGATATTTAAGAAAGTTATTAGGCATATATTTAGGTATAATACAAAATATTATTATTAAAAAAATATTCAAGAATGGCGACACTGGAGTCACTCTGGCGAGACATGTCGAAATGAAGGCGCTCTGCGACACGCAGTGTAACTGGTGCAAATTTGAATTCGGAAGAAAATCACTTAATCTATACGTTTATAGCTAGTGACATACTGGTAGAGAATTTTGAAAATATTAATTTTTGTGTGATTAGCGAGTATCTAAATAAATAACGTTAATTTTTTTACAAAAGAGGGCTCATTTGTTAATAAATAATGTTTAAATTAATTTATCGAGAATTCCGTACGTATTTCACTTCACGATGTTACTCTAAAAGATATTGTTAAAAATTTTGAATGAAAAGAATGAATGTTGTTGGAGTTGTGCTGCATGCCGCGACGTTTTGAAAAGTCATGTTTCGAGAAAAACGCGTTTAAAGTTTTGAAATGTGTTATAAACATGAAAAAATGAAAAATCTGACGTTTTAAAACTTTTTACCATTAATCTGCCATCAAAGGACAATAGAACTGCCCTTTTATATTTTAAATATGCTTCTTCATTCTCTTTTCTAAAACATTTTATGTTAGAGTGTGCCTATTTCATTGCATCTGTCAAAGACATCTCCGGATGCTTGATCCGCCGAGCATCGGCTTCTATACCTTCTATACCTTCTATAGACTTCTATAGACAAAAATTGTACAATAATTGTGTAGTTGATTGGACGCCAATATCAATTTCCAAAACTTTCATAATTCGAAGAATATTAAATAAATTATTATTATTATTATAAAGAATTATTATTATATAGGATTTGTAGATTTAGAAAAAGCTTTTGATAATGTAAGATGGGAAAAAATGTTCGAGATACTAAAGAGCGCAGGAATGAAGTATAGAGATAGGAGAGTAGTACACAATCTATACAAAGAGCAAACTGCTGTTATAGAAGTAGAAGGGGAAAGAAGGAAGTGGGTATTAGGAAAGGAGTAAGACAAGGATGTACTATCACCACTAATTTTTAATCTGTACATCGAAGAGGCGATTAATGTCGTAAAATATTTCGAGTGGATTTCGGGATTAAAGTACAGGGACAGAAACTAAAAATGCTGAGATTCGCAGATGATATAGCAGTATTAGCATCTAGTACAGAGGAATTGGAATCAGCGTTGAACGAAATGGAGGCAGTGTTGACAGAGGAATACGGAATGAGGGTGAATAAAAACAAAACTAAAGTGTTAGTGTGCAGAGGGCGCGAGTGCAGAGCAAAAACGAAAGTACA
This sequence comes from Rosalia funebris, assembly GCA_037954035.1. Taxonomy (NCBI): domain Eukaryota; kingdom Metazoa; phylum Arthropoda; class Insecta; order Coleoptera; family Cerambycidae; genus Rosalia; species Rosalia funebris. The sequence continues at coordinate 3,297,104 of JAZFAV010000019.1, read as the reverse complement.
AATTAATAATGAAAGATTGGAGGAAGTTAAAGACTTCACTTATTTAGGAAGTAAAATAAATTGGGATGGAAGAAGCGATAAAGATATAAAACAAAGAATAGCGCAGGGTCGAGTTGCTTTTAACAAAAATAAAGCACTTTTAATGCTCGGGGGTAATAAACTTAGAAACAAGGAAGAGATTTTTGAAAACGTATGTATGGAGCACGGCACTATACAGTTGCGAAACCTGGACGGTAGGGGAAACAAGTAGGAAGAAATTAGAAGCTTTTGAGATGTGGTGTTACCGAAGAATGATGAAAATACCGTGGACTGATAGGGTTAGAAACGAAGAAGTATTAGAGAAAGTCGGCGAGAAAAGAAGTATGTGGAAAAACATAAAGAAGAGAAGAGATAGAATGGTAGGGCGCTTGCTGAGACATGGGGGAATAGTCCGCGATATTTTGGAGGCAGAAATAGGAGTGAAGAAAGGCAGAGGTAGGCCTAGATTAGACTACTGCTCGCAAATAGTAAGGGTTGTAGCACAATTAGCGAAGTGCGTAGGTTAGCACAAGATAGGAGAAGCTGGAGGTTAGCGTCCAACCAGTCTTAGGACTGATGACCTCATGATGATGATGATTATAAAGAAATTTCTAAACAGTAGCATTGAAACTTTCATTGCTATTTTGCGTGTAGCCCCCCAAGCAACGGTCTAGCAACTAGTCTCGGCTCAGGTCCTCATAAATCGGTTTGGTGACTTTAAGAACTTCCTTAGGAAGGAACGGCTTATGTTGGAAGGTGTTCAAGAAATCTGGTGCTTGCGTTTTCTTCCAGTCACTTCCAGAAGTCAAGACTCACTTCTCGTATTGCTGATTTTCGTTGGTTGAAAACTTATGAAATAGAGTCGTCCAGATTCATTTTTTTATATTTTCCAAAGAGCGATAACTGTTTTGAAGTCTAAGCCCCAAGTAGTTGTTTCATGAAACGTGATGAAGAAATAATAGAGAAAACGGCAAAGGAATTATAATTCTATTGCCGACTTCATAATTAATATCTAAATATTCATCAGAGGCTTTTAATTACTTGATAGAAGCACTGACTCCTTTCGAATTTCCTCCTCAATTTTTATAGTTGTTCGCAGTAAACGTCTGAACATATTGTTTCGTTCCTCGGGAGTAGCTCAAAATAAATGATACCTTTGAAATCCCACCAGATGGACAACAAAACTTTCTTGGGGTGAATCCCTGCCTTTGGTGTGGATTGAGAAGTTTCACCGGACTTTCCCCAAGATCTTTTTCGACTGACGTTGTCATAAATGATCCACTTCTCAAAAAGGGATCGCTACGTTGACGAATCCTTAACATATCGCAGATGTTGATGCGATCCATTAAATTGGATTCGCTGACTTCGTGAGGAGCACGAACATCGAGCCTACTGACAAACCCAAGTTGTTTAAGGCGATTCTGTACATTAGACTTTAACGTCACGATTTCTTCTGCCAGCACACGTATGGTCTGGCGAGGACTTGCCTCAACTAAGGCTCGTAAATGCTCGGGGGCGACTTCTTTAGGTCGGCCTGACCTTGGGGCGTCCATGAGGGAAAAATCGCCAGATCGAAATCTCTTGAACCATTCTTGATACGTTCGATCTTAAATAACATTTTTGCCGTACACAGAACACACTTTGCGGCAAGTTTCAGCGTTTCTTTCGCCTTTTTTAAAATGAAAAAACATCACGTGCCTAAAATTCTCGGGTTTCACTCGTTTTCAATTAATCTGACGCGCAACAAAACAGTAAACAACAGTTAAATATCAGGGTTAAATAGGGAGAAAAACTTCAAGGCTGCAGCTGTGCGCTGTTATGACATCATAGGCCGTGACGTAAGTGGTTGACTCGGAAAACCGAACGAACTTTTTGGACAACCCAATATTTATACATTTCTTTTCCCGTTTTTATATTTATTGGAGTATTCATTAATATTTATTATTGTATTGTGATTATTATTTTTGTGTGTGTTTTCTGTGAATTACCGCTGTGTAATAATAGTGACCTGAGTCCGACTCTGTTGCAGCTCACAGGAATAGACTCTTTAATTATTACTGTCGAAGTTATGAGCGTTTTTGTTTGCTATTTGTCCGTAACATTTTTCAATTTATTCCAACTTTACGTGTTTCCTGTATGTACTACGTGTAAACTTACTACACGTATGTTCATCTTCATCGCTGCCGTCGCTGCAGTCTCTATCATTCTCACGTTGCCAGTGTCCAGGTATACCCTTGCCATTCCAACATCGAAATTCGTTTTTTCCGCAGGTAACATTCACTGAAAAACGAAAATTTAATTTAGTTTCTTTGCTGCTCTGTATTAGACAACTTAAAAAAAGCATAAATTATTTATGCTACACACGGTGAACGGTATTTTTAGTTTAAAATAAAACAAATGTAAATAATTTATTTAGTTTGGAGGAAAGTAATAATAGAAGGTGTTAAGGTGCAATAAGGGAGTAAGATGTGCTTTTAAAAAAAAAACATGGTTGTCTGTAGCAATGTAGTGAAATATTTATTGATTTACAATGTAGATTTTTGGGAATTATACAGGGTGAGTCGGGAGGAACGGACCAAACTCCAGCAGTGTATTGTACACGTGAAAATAATGTAAAAAACTCAAATGTTGTTATCCGATTTTTATTTGTTCAAGTTATAGTGTAGTTAAAAATAAACAAAATTTCACAAGTTTTGGTTACAAGTGTTCAAAAATACCGCCATTTACCTCTAAACATTTTCTGCTTCTTCTACAAAGGGCGCCTGTGGCTCTCCTGATTGAATCACGTCTTTGTTTAAGATCGGCTGCAGCATTTCTAATACGTTGAATTAGTGCATCGCGAGTGTCCACTTTTACTTTATCCACTTCATATTTGAACCAGCCCCATAAAAAATAATCTAGTGCTGTGAGGTCTGGAGATCTTGGAGGCCAACTAATAGGACCACCGTTACCAATCCAGTGCCCTAGAAACCTTTCGTCCAAATGTTCCTTAATCTGACGAGCGAAATGTGCAGGAGCTCCATCGTGCTGGTAGGACATTTGCATTCTGATGTTTAAAGGAACATCCTCTAGTAGTCCGTGTAATTCATTTTGTAAAAAAATTAAGCAGTCGTCTCCTGTGAGGCGATTCTCCCAAATAAAAGGGCCAATTAAATAACCATCGACCATACCACACCACACGTTTACCGAAAACTTATGTGAAAGTTACTTTCGACTGTTGCGTGGGGATTTTCATCTGATCATACATGACAGTTGTGGGTATTATTAATGCCGTCATGGGTAAATGTTACGAGGATTCTTATTTGTCCACCGACAAAATTCCATACGTTTATGATAGTCTTCCGGTTGTAGGTGCTGTACTCTATGTACATGGTATGGATGTAAGCCTTGCTGGTGCAGTGTGTTCATTACTCTTGTTTGTGCAATGCCCAATTGAGTACTAATTCTTTCTGAGTTGGTCGTTGCATCTTCTGCTACTACATCCAGAATATCTTCTACCTCGTCTAAATCTTGTCGAGTAGCTCGTTCAGATGTTACGTTAATACTGGGAAGCTTCCCGGTCTCGCACAGTTTGTTGCAAACTGATAAATGCATTTTTATTAGGATGTCTGTGATGTGGAAACCGTTGCCGATATTCTTCAACAGCAGCTCTAACATTTCCGTTACAAAAACCATAAACAAACACCATATTTGCGTATTCTAAATTTGAATACGTGTGTGGCATTTTGTAATAGTCGTTCAAACTCCGAAATGAACCTTAAATCACTGTCACAATACACTGACACATTGTCAAAACAACAAAGTTATCAAATGTTTTTAAACTTCGAACATGGCATACTAGATAAACATTTTTAATTACACTATAACTTGAAAACAAATAAAAATCCGATAACAACATTTGAGTTTTTTTACATTATTTCCACGCGTACAATACACTCCTGGAGTTTGGTCCGTTCCTCCCGACTAACCCTGTATATGGAACAACACATCCGGTAAATGGCCGTCGAGCTTTGGAGGCACAGGAGTACTCTCGAAATTTTCAATAACGGTTTTGCATAAATGTATAAATGTGGCGGTATTTCTTTGGTACAGCATTCAATTGCGGCCTTCAATGCTTAGGTGATCGTGAGTTTGTTGGCGTAAATCTGTGACTTCAGAAAACCCCACAGAAAAAAATCTATGGGTGTTAAATCGCAAGATCGTGGCGGCTGATTCTGGTCACCAAAACGGGAGATAATACGACCAGGAGAAGACTCGTGCAAGACCCTCAATGTTTCACGGGTGGTATGGTAAGTGGCATTGTCCTGCTGAAACCACACGTCTTCAAGAGCAATATCTTTCAAATGAGGCACAAAAAACTGACGATAACATTCGTCATTTACCGTTAATGCAAAGAAAAATGGTCCAATGATTCCTTCAGACCACAGCGCACACCAAACAGTTGCACGTTGAGGTTGCATTTGTTTCTTTCTAATGGATCGTGGGTTTTTTGAGCCCCAAATGAGGCAATTTTGCCTATTAACGAAGGCATCAAAGTGAAAATGGGCCTCGTCGCTGTAGATGATTTTGTCCACAAATTCGGCATTCCCTTGTTGTTCAATGATCCAATGGGTGAACTCGCGTCGTTACGTATGATCTGTTGGCAGAATTTGTTGAGTTGGACTTTGTAAGCGGACATAATTTCCCAGATATTAATAATATGAAAATCCTATACTATGCCAGCAAGGGTTTAAAACTAAATTGGCTAGAAGCGATAGTAATCTACAAATACAACCATAGTGATAATTTTAACTTGTTAATGGGTCAGGTAGATATACTATATTCTCCTCTTTTTACTGTTCCCAAAATTAATTAACCCCCTGTATAATGGTTCTTAATAATATGCCTGGAAATTCCCACAATTTGATGGTCGGGATTGCACCATCTATAAAACACGTTTACCTGTAAAACTTAATTGCCTGTTTATTGTCATAACCCTTATTCTGTGTAATTGGATAGTATAAGCATACCTATATTATGGGAACCGAATTTATGTATTTTATTCTTAGTTGAATCATCGTTTTGAAAATGACATACATCAAAGGTGTCGAAACTGCAGTCACGATTTTGTGTATATGTGTAGTGGTATAATACTTAGTAGTTGTTTTACTCAAATCAGTCAGTGGCGGCTCGTGATGAAATAAAACGGGTGTTCTGCACAGGGTCGATCCTAGTGTATTGGCCGCCCGCGTGCAAATTTCAAACGTATCCAAACTACTGGCGCCGTAGGGGCCGCAGGCGAAAAGTTTGAAAATTTTCAAGGTCACGCGTTTTCCTGATACTTCAGAATTTTTATGTAAAATCCATTTATACAAAAATATAGAATTTCACAAGAAACATTTTTGGAATTTAGTACCTTTTTGAAGAACATTCATGTTTGCCGTCTTATTCTTTGGTTAAGAGAAAAGGCTTGTAAGGTGAATTTTCTACTAGAGGGTCTATAACACTTAAAATATTTTCCGAAAGAGTTCCAGCGTCACATTTTGTAGGTTTCAGGTATGTCCAAAAACCTTCAATCGGTTCACCATCGAGAATATATCTTAAAACTACCGTTAATTGAGTTTTTGCAGCTACATCAGTTGTTTCGTCTGCCATAACTGCCAAAAATGAAGGTTTGTTAATTTCTTTAATTATTTCTTCATGACATACTTTTAATATACAGTCTAAAAGATCATTTTGTATTTCTTTAGAGATTCCTTTAAATACTGAAGCATTTTGTAGATGCTCGCTTAAAGTTACATCAAGCTCAGCAGAAAAATTTATCAAACCACGAAATATCCCCGGGTTTTGAGAGGTTTCAGCTTCGTCATGTCCTCGCAGCGCCAGTTCAAAGGCCCCACAAAACTTTATGCAGTTTATAATTTTTGACAAAACGTATCTCTTTTTTGTCGCATTATCATTATGCTTTTGCACATTTATCCAATAAGCTGAATCTAGCTGCGCTTTAATATTAGTTGTTCCTAATAAAGCTAATTCCATTGTATTATGTAGATGGCTTTTGGAGCTGTCGTGCTTTTTTATTTTTTCAGTTAAGTGCACCAAATGTGTCACCCCTACCTCCGTCCATTCTTTATCACCGCCAAAAAGTAAACAAGGAAAACAAAATAACGTATTTTTTTATTGCACCCACAAATCCAATTGTTCTTCGAATAAATGTCTCTATTAAATTGATGTTCATATGCTTTTCCGCGGCTAACACCTGCAGTCTCAATAACAATATCGGGCAATGGCCTACCATTGTTTTTTAAATCAATTTTTTCTTCATAAGAGTATTTAAAACATCGCTTCACATGAACTAAATTATAAACTAAATCCATTGTCACTATCACAGTATATAAATATTAATAATTAGTACAATAAATCACTACACAAATTCACAAAACAGTATTTAAAATCTCAAATTAACACGAAATACGAAATAGGTACGATTTACGCCCGCCAACTGTACGAGAAGTAGGAAGGAATAAACATTCACTGATGTTGCCTTAGCTGAAAAAATACAGCTCACTGACCGCGTAAATTCGCGCATTTACGAGCGCCAAGTGTGGATTGTCGCGGGAGTTGAGAGGGAGGACGGGTATGCCGAGCCGTGCTGAGAACTACCTCGTGTGGCCCAGTTCAATGTACCGCGACGCGCTCGCGTAGAGACCCAGATAATTCATCTGGTCTACTACTCAATAGAGGACGGCGGACAGAATGCGACTTTAACGCAATAATTTGGTTAGCTGCACCAACTAACCAAATTATTTTATTAATAAATTTTAGTAATTATTATGTCGCGAAAATATACAAATATCTAATTTTTTTGACAGTTCTGCAGCTCTGCAGCACCTATACACCAGCCGCCCCTGAATTGCATTGTAACGTACGTTTGTTTATAAATGCTTCTGACTAAACATAAACATATTTTAACGACATCTGTTGTGTATTAGAGATGTTTTAAATCATGAGGTAAAACATTAAGCTGTAACTAGACTATACCTTACCGATAGGTATTTATTTGAAGCAGGTGTCGTTTCGGAGCAGTCCGACGCATTTAGAAAAGAGCGCGAAAAACATTTTTTCTAGGAAAAAAATTTCTGCCCCATATTCTAAAAGGTTCAAAGTACTTTTTAAGCTAATAAAAAACTCAATTTTTTGAAAAAATTACAGTGGTGTTACCTCTTAAGCCAATAACAAAGCTACATATTACTAGTTTATGTCAGATGTTGACTTCAAATCATTTTTAACACTTAACAAATTAAATAGTATTAATTGATGAAGCCGTTACTCTGTGATAATTCATGATTAACAGCAGAAATGAGTAAAACAACTACTAAGTTTTATACCACTATATTTTCGCAGAAACGTGACTGCAGTTTCGACAATTTTTATGTCATTTTCAAACGATGATCCAACTAAGAATCATTCTTAATTGAAAATGACATAAAAAATTGTCGAAACTGCAGTCACGTTTCTGTGAAAATATAGTTGTATAAAACTTAGTAATTGTTCTACTTATTTCCGTTGTAAAGATTATTCTTTTAAGGTACTAACATTGTTTTAAAATACGTTAATGAAATATTTGCATTCAAATTGGTGTTTTCCAAGAAGGCGATGAAAAATTATATTAAACGACTTGAATTTATTTAGTTGAGTTTATAATCGTTCAAGAAGAGCATTCGTTTAATGTCAGAGATACGTCGTAGATAACTTGTTTCGTTTTGTTATCGGCTAATGCGAATGAGTCTCAGATTAAAATGTCAATATTAGAAGATTTTGTGCCGCAAATCTGTATACAGTTGTTTCATAAAGTGGCGAATAAATTCGGTACAAATTCAAGAAATAACTTTTGGGAAAAATTCTCGCATCAGTCAAATTTTATTTTAAGTTGCGCGTTTTATAAAATTGATATGTACAAGGTGATTTTTGTAAAATGTATGACGTCATCGACATTTTTTAAAAACAACCCCCTTTTTTATTACGGAATATGAAAAGGCACATTTTTTTACATATGCTACGGTAATATAGGTCATACAAATCAAGAGGCAATGCACATCATCAGGGGCGTAGCGTGAGAAAAGAACCTAGGGATGTGATAAATATAAGTGGAAGAGGTATAGTCAGATGTATGGTAGGCCATATGAAAATGGTAAAAATAAAAAAAGACACTAACCTAAAATGATTCTGCCGAGGTATATATCCCAATTTTTAAAATGAAGATCAATTTTTCGGTTTTTGTTTGTCCAGCGAAAACGTTATTATTATATCACTATTACTTCAAATGTTGGAGATCTCACATCTTCTAACAAGACACTTTCAATATTTATTAATGCTAAAGCTGACAGTCTTTCTTGCTTTTGAGATTTTCGCAGATAAGTCTTTATTCTCTTTAAACATGAAAATAGTCTTTCCTCGGAACTGTTTATGAAAGGAATAGTCAAAATTAGACGACACAATTTTGATGACTCCGGGAAAACAGAAGATAATTGAAGGGACATAATATATTGGTGAACCTCAAACACAGTGCCCTTTTTCATATCGGGATCACTATAAATCACTGAAAGTTCACTTTTTAAACGATTTGCGTCAAAGAATGTTGCATGTGTATCTACTACTAAAGAAGAAAAAAGTTCGTCAGGAAAACGTTTCACGAATGTAAACGTGTGGAATCTAGATTTAAGAATTTCAGTTTAGAAATTTCACTAAACCGTTCACTAATGTTCAAAGTAATAACGTCCAAAATTTCATAAAACAATCGTGCGTAGGTTTTTCTTATCTTCTTCAGGAATTTAATCCATCGCATTCTTTTACTTGGTGGTTGATTTTCTAACACAAATCTGTCCATACGGTCCTAAATGTCACTAAACTCCTTTCTCAATTTTTGAATATGTAATTCGAAATCGTCGATCTCTTTATTGCAGTAACTAATATCTGATATTTTTGTCTGTAGAATTTTAAACAGACTCTCGGAATGTAGCAATATTGTAGAAAACACTGCTAAGAAAAAATTAAAATCAAAGTCACGCAATAAAGTTAAAAGGCCTCTAGCACAAATAACAGTTTCTCGATCCCATTCCTCATTTTCATTTTCCACAATTACCTGAAACAGCGCTTCCAAATCTTCCTTATGTTATGGCGACAGTCGCCAAGATGCGTTCACATAATCGCATAACTGAGTCCGGAAATAACGACAACACTCACACGAGGTTTCACTGTTGACTGCGTAAGATTACTGACTTTTCGCCCATCTAACGCGTAGCTTGGATGTAACGTGGACCATCGCATTTCAGCACTGCAGCAAGTAACGCGGGAGTCCAATAATTTCGGGCGCCTTCATAGCCGATTGAAATAAAAAAGTTGATGGTAGCGTTTAAAGCAAATAATGTATGTTTGCGGTCAGTTTAAAATAATTTGGAAATTATAATAATTAGATAAATCGGTTGAACTTTTAAATAACACTAATTTGTCAATTTTTTAAGGGATGCGACGCATCACTCGCATCCATGTACGCTAAGCTCCTGATGATTATATTATTGTCATGTTTGAAATCAGTCTAGATGGAGGACGCCGGTAACTTAAAAGAATGGAAAAAGCGCGCGAAACAAGAATTCCATAAGCTGAAACAGGAGAAGAAAGTCAAAAAGGCCGACGTCGCTAAAGCGGCGTGGAACCAAAATCGAAAGAAGGTCATGGACACTCTAACCGAAAAGGATATCACGTGGTCCCAAACTGAAATCATCTGGCCGCCCACACCAGAGGCTCCGCCACACAAGGACTGCATGCAACGCGCAGAGGTGATCGACAACGAAGGTACGTCCTCCTCTCTCCCCCGATCTGAACCCCATTAATTTTTGTCTTATTTCAGGCGACGCGCAAATGTGCCTGATCAAACAGATGCCCGCCGTCATTCCCTTACCTAACGTGTACACCTGGACGCCCATACAGCAGAACTTCATGGTAGAAGACGAAACCGTTCTCCATAACATCCCCTATATGGGCGACAACATGTCAGAGGAAGACGGAAAGTTCATAGAGGAACTGATCAGGAACTACGACGGCAAAGTGCACGGGGACTGTCGGGCTGGGTTTCTGGACGACGAGACGTTCCTGGATTTGGTCCACGCCCTGACGAAACATCAGGAGAAGAAGAGGGGACGGGGCAGGCCGAGGCTGAATGAGACGCGGAGCGGGCAGTTCCCGGTGTTCGCCATATTCCAGGCCATTTCCGCGCAGTTCCCGGACAAAGGGGAGCCGGAGGAGCTGAAAGACAAGTAAGTGGACGTGAGACTGTCAGAGGTGTACGACATATTACGCGTTACTCGACGCTCGCTTCGCCAACCAAGCTGCCATCATCGGGAGATGATAAACCCATTATAGCTCCCGACGATGTCGACTTGGTTGGCGATTAGCGCGACGGCAAACCTGTAATCTTTTGGAGATCGTGGAAATCGAGGAACAGGAACAGGATAACGATGTACGGAAGGAAATAAACGGCAGATCAGTCCATGAGCACCTTGCTCGACAGACGTTTCGCCGACCAACTTGGTATCATAAAAAGATTATTAAAGCTGCCAGATTATCTAAAGAAACGCGCGTGGAATAACGTGTAGTTTTGTGTTTTCGGTGAAAAGCTAGTCTAATTTTTGTTGCTGCTTTAAAAGTACTAGCCCATTTTCAGAATATACTAGAAGGAATTCTAAGAAAGGATATCTAGATAGTCTAGACACTCTATCTACCTTTCTTAGACACTTATCTACCTGTAAATAAAACTTGTCTTGAATTAGAGTTGTCTACTTGTGTATAAGTTGTCAGAATTTATATACTCCTGGATAAAATTAACATATCAGCAAAACTTTTCATTACGTCTTATAATTTTTCGAAGTTTTAAATCCTTAAATATTTTACATAAGTGGCCTAGGATATCTCTTGTCACTACTGATAAATAATTTCAATTGTTTGACAGATATAAACGAACATTTTGGAATTGTTTGTCAATAATACATGTAACGCTGTCTAATATGATTTGTAAAAGAAATTCAGTTTTTTAAAATTTAGTGTCATCGAGTGAATCAAACACTTCATCTAGTCATAGGCGTAGTTAGGGGGATGCATTGGGATGCTAATCACCCCTAAGGTTCAGGTTAGCACTCCCAGAAATATTCCAATATTAAGCAATCATTTCATGTACACCCTATTTACAGCATTATAATAAATTTAAAAGGGGATAATGAAAACAAAGAAAATTGAAATCTGCAATAAATATCAATTTGTAATAAAAAATAATCTTGTATTGTAAATCTGACAACACTGGAAGTTATATTTGTCGACCTGCCATTTATGCAATACACACTTGATATAAAAGCGATTGAAATAACTCGGCTAAGCGATACTCGATGGAATTATAGGGCTGAAAATAGTAGCGCTGTAAAGAAAAATCATTTTTCTATTATTCAGTTGCTGAAGGAAGAAATTGCATTTAATGAAAATAGAGGGGTTGTTGAGGCAGTAGGTCTGTTGAATTGCATTACAAAAACCAAATTTTTGACATTATTGTATATTATGACTGATATTTTGAGTGACATCAATATACTGAGCAAACAACTTCAGAAAAAGCAAGGAACTCTAGTAGAATCTACATCAATTGTGAATGGCGTCATCAAAACACTGGAACGAAAGCGAAGTCCAGATGATATTTCCGTTTTCTGGAAGGATATTGAAATAGTTGCTAAAAATAATGGAATTGATGTCGAGGGATTCCAAAAGGAAAAGAAATGAATCAAAATTGCTCAAATATTACGTTGTCCTGTCTACTGTAGGAGGATCCAGCCTAAATTCAAATACGGATACTGATTGTGCTACCAATGATATCAATATACTAAGCAAACAGCTTCAGAAAAAGCAAGGAGCTCTAGTAGAATCTACATCAATTGTGAATGGTGTCATCAAAACATTGGAACGAAAGCGAACTCCAGATGATATTTCCGTTTTCTGGAAGGATATTGAAACAGTTGCTAAAAATAGTGGAATTGATGTCGACCCTAAGAAGGATTCCAAGAGGAAAAGGAATAAATCAGAATTGCTCAAAGATTACGTTGTCCTGTCTACTGTAGGAGGATCCAGCCTAAATTCAAATACGTATACTGATTGTGCTACCAATGACATCAATATACTGAGCAAACAATTTCAGAAACAGCAAGGAACTCTAGTAGAATCTATATCAATTGCGAATGGTGTCATCAAAACACTGGAACGAAAGCGAACTCCAGATGATATTTCCGTTTTCTGGAAGGATATTGTAATAGTTGCTAAAAATAATGGAATTGATGTCGACCTTAAGAGGAATTCCAAAAGGAAAAGAAATTAATGAAAATTGTTCAAAGATTACGTTGTCCTGTCTACTGTAGGAGGATCCAGCCTAAATTCAAATACGGATACTGATTGTGCTACCAATTCACTCACACCTATGAAAGATAGTTTCCGAAACAATGCTTATAATCGCATTTGTGATAAAATGGCGGGACATGAAAATAAGATTTTCCCCGGAAAGCCAGAAGTTGACAAAGTCTATAAACAAATTTCTAAAATCCAATTTTCAAGGAAGTTGTAAATTTATTGAATATTATGCCACGACTTACCATTGACAAAGGAATTTTAAAAGCTGAATAGCTTATTCTAAAATATTATCTAAATAACAGCCAAGGAAACGAAACTTCTGAATTTGATAGTATGAAAATTAAGAAAATTCTTGATTAAAATACATTCAATAATTATTAACAATTTTATAAGGTTGCTCTTATCTTGCCAATAAACACGGCATCTTATGAAAGATCATTTTCGACTACGAGAACAGTTAAGAACCGGCTGAGAACTACGATGACGCAAAGTCGTTTCATCATTATTGAATATTGAAAATGAAATAGCAAAAACAATTAACCCCGAAGAAATTATGCATGAGTTTATTACTCGACCAGGAATTCGAACATTACCGCTGCAGTTCTGAACTAAGAATGAGTGATCTGTCCTGTACGTTTTATATCTTTCTATTTTCATTCGTTTTGGAATAGAGATTTTTGTTGACGTGAAATAAAAACGAATATATAAATACAAATATAAGTTTGTGAATTCTAAGTTTTGTTCCCTTTTTTCATCCTCCGCTATCGAATATTGGTAGAACCCTTGGGACTTCAGCACCCCCACATCTAAGAGTACAACTACGCCTGTGCATCTAGTATACCTAGAGCAGAAGAAATGAATCGTCCATGCAACTTAAGAGAATATGAAGCAGTGGAAGCGGTAACTCTGGTTAACGAGGGACGTAGCCAGCGACATGTGTTTAATTTGTTAGGAGATAAACAGTCAACAATTAGTCGAATAGATAAACGTTCCAATGAACTTGAAAGTTACTGTAGAACATCAGGGTAAGACCGTAAAAAACATACAGATATAAGAGATGAACGATCTTTTGTAAGTTACCTTAAGGAACAGGAATAGGCATTCTATCAGTTTAGAACCAAGCAGGGCCCTAGCAAGAGCTAGAAATGTGACAATTTATAGACTAACGGTCAGGAGGTCGTTTATAGGACGAAGAGGGTTTGGACAGTATAAGACCAGCTATTACACCACTACTCACCAGAGAAAATAGAGTTACTAAACTGAGTTTTGCAATAAAACACGTAAATTGATCCATTGACGACTGGAAGCGAGTTTTGTTCTCAGTTGAACCAAGAGTAAGTCTTAATCCACCAGACGGGCGTCAACAAGTCTGACGGAGGCCAGGAGAGCGTGTTCCTGCCTGCAATATATCCAATAATCAACCGTTTTGATGAAGGCTGGCAGTCTTGATCATCTACCTCAATTTCTCCGTCATCGCTTTCATCGTCTGCATATCTCTTTTTGGTGGATCAATAATGTTCTGGCTAGGAATTTGCTTCGATGGTCGCACGAATTTGGTTTCTATAGGGGAGAGATCCCCGAATATACGTGTTTACTTAAAAAAAAATTGTAGAACATATGATGCCATTCAACCTGTTTGTCGGGAAGAATTTCATTGTTATGCAGGATAACGCACGGCCCCACGTTGCTAGAAAGGTACTGGACTACTTTCGATTGGTGAATATTCCAATTGTGGACTGGCCACCAAGTAGCCTAGATATGAACCCCATAGAGCATCTATGGAATGCATTGGAATGATCAGTTAAGCTCCACATACCTACCCCTGTAACTCCCTGCAGACGCAGTACCGCCAAGCTGCCGCGCCTTCCACCTGCAGACGGACGGCATTTTTCAACGTTAACCACTCACCGCTCAGTATCTATCTAGCCATGGAAGTATCCAGTTGGAGGAAGAAGAGAGTGGCCATCGCTGATTTAGCTTATAATGTTTTATTACGTCGTGAGGATAGAGAAAAGAGACACTGGGTGTACCCATTGGTGAGCTCGAGGCTATTGAAAAATGCCTTTTCTTCGCTCTTTACAGATCTCCGGGAAGACGAAATAAAGTTTTCAATTACTTTCGAATGAGTTCGAATTTGCAATCACAAATTTCCCGATATTTTTAAACTTCGCTTATTAAAGTGTCTAAGCTGATGCCAGCCATGATCGAGTAGGCAAGCTCGTCGCATCGACAGGACTAGATTACAGATGAGGTACTGTTACAACGCTCGGACGAAGAAAGCACATGGCGGTAAGTCGGCGTTGTAGCGGTCCAGGCGGTGGTAAAACTCATCGCAGGCCTACCGTCATGTCAACGCTAGAAATGCAATGTTACGTTGGCAGTCTCTCATTCATGCCTGGGTCTTTTCACAACGTTTCACGCCACTGTGCCGTCGCCGAACTGTCGCTCGTCTGCAGGGAGCCTTAGGGATCTCGAGCAAGTTGTCCTTGTCGAATGGAAGAATTTTCCTCGGAAAACCATTCACCACTTACATCAATACCATGCCTAGACGAATGAAATTAATGATATGAGCGAGAGAAGGATTTACACGCTACAGAATTCAAATTCTTATCATTTAATTTTCCCTCCAATTTGTTTTCTAGTTTTTCATTACCACTGTTTCTACTGCATTTGACATTATTGTTTCCTTCTGTTATTTATTCGTGTTTTTCACCGATAATATCATTCTGATTTGTTAAACATTAGTTGAAATCAATTAATTATAAAATCACGCAGGCATTATGACTTAAATCTTCGAAAATGTAAAAGTAATAATGTGAAATTTCACTGACGCGTTAATTTTCTCCAGAAATTTATATGCAATACTTGCCCAGTTGGATTTAACAATCTGCAACACTTCGTATGGCTTGAAAGTGAGCGATGTACGGCGCGGTGAAAATATTTTCTCATACAAAGAAAACGATCGCTCGACATCTAAAGATGTAACAGTTGCATTGTTAAAATTTTACTCTGAATTTAATGAATCCGTATCAACACCATTAAAATAAAACCATACTTATATGCATATTTTTCCATTTAGATATATAAGACTAACCGAGAAGACAGACCCCAAAGATTATCAAAAGTGTACACCGAACATAGATGGGCCTAACGCAATTTCTGTACCCCGAGACCAAACTTTGCATTCCTTTCACTCCCTGTTTTGTAGACGGTGCTTCAGGTATGACTGCGTTACACATCGTAAGTATTGTTATGTTGTGCCTTGAGCCATTTTCTTCGTTTGCATGCATTTATGTAGTAATCAGTTATACAGTGATGTGAAAAATATAGACTCACCCTTAATTTGGACTACATCATGAGCAGGGGCGTAGCGTACATGGATGCGAGTGATGCGTCGCATCACTTAAGAAATTAGCAAATTAGTGTTATTTGAAAGTTCAATCGATTTATTCAATTATTACAATTTTTTAATTATTTTAAACCAACCGCAAACATACATTATTTACTATAAACGCAACCATCAACTTTTTTATTTCAAATCGGCCGCGAAGGCGCCCGAAATTATTGGACTCCCGCGTTACTTACTGCAGTGCTAAAATGCGATGGTTCACGTTACATCCAAGCTACGCGTTAGATGGGCGAAAAGGTCAGTGACCTTACGCAGTCAACAGTGGAACCTCGAGTGGGTGTTGTCGTTATTTCTGGACTCAGTTATGCAATGATGTGAACGTATCTTGGCGACTGCCATAACATAAGGAAGATTCGGAAGCGCTGTTTCAGGTAATTGTAGAAAATGAAAACGAGGAATGGGATCGAGAAACCGTTATTTGTCTTTTAGCTTCAAAGAAACATTGACAAAAATATCAGATATTAGTTACTGCAATAAGAAGCCGGTTTCAAATCACATATTAATAAAATGAGAAACGAGTTTAGTGGCATTTGGGGCCGTATGGACAGATTTGTGTTAGAGAATCAACCACCAAGTAAAATAATGAGTTTGAATTTAATTCTTGAAGAAGAAAAACACCTACTCACGATTATTTTATGAAGTTTTGGACTTTATTACTTTGAATATTAGTGAACGGTTTAGTGAAATTTCTAAACTAAAATTCTTAAATCTAGATTCCACACAATTTACTTCATTCGTTTTCGAATTCGAAACGTTTTCCTGATGATTTTTTTTCTTCTTTAGTAGATATATTATGTCCCTTCAATTGTCTTCTATTTTCCCGGAGTCATCAAAATTGTGTCGTTCAATTTTGACTATTCCTGCCACAAGCAGTTACGCGGAAAGATTATTTTCATATTTAAAGAAAATAAAGACTTATCTGCGAAAGTTTCAAAAGCAGGGAAGACTGAATAAAGAAATATTGAAAGTGCCTTGTTAGCAGATATTAGATCGTCTCCAACATTTGAAGAAACTCAAAATATATATATAGTGTCCCTTAAGTGAAATCAGTGTTTTATATTACAAGCGTCTAGGATCTCATGTATCGGAGAATAACAGAAATTTATGGAGAAACAGGTCTCTAGTTTGTGGAAAATTATAAACTCAGAGATGCTTTTATATTTTGATTGAACTAATCCTTGGTCCATTTATCCTTATTTTTTTTATTTTATTTAATTAGCGAATGTTCATACTATTTATTAAATTATTTAAAGTTGTCTCTGGAATTTCGTCCTAGGCAGCTACAATTCGACGCTTCAGTTCATCAACACTTTCGATCGGAAGCTTTGTTGGATTGTATACTGCTCTTGCCATAATACCCCATAGATTTTCTATCGGGTTAAGATCAGGACTTAATGCTGGCATAAGGTCGATTCGATTCTGTTGAAACCAGTTTTTGTGGACCTTGCAGAATGAATAGGTCCATTATCCTGTTGAAATATTGCACCATCATCTTCAGTTAGGGTTAAAATGGTAACAGATAAACTTCTAACAGGTTTTGATAATCAGTCGCAATTCATTTTGCCATTTACAAATGTCAGTTGGCTTTTCCATATTCTTTTTGAAATCCGCCCACTTCATAACAGAACCAACTGTTTGAGGTCTTTTTGACATAATTTTTCGCTCCCTTTTTGTTTTGCCAATTTTACCAGATTAAAATTTGCAAAGGATTACGTTCCTCTGCAAATTTTAATCTGGTCTATATATGATGCAGCTTAAGTGTAGGTTCCTTTAAACATTTTTCGTATTCAAAATGTCCTGACTTCGCCGCCCATTTTTTTATGAGACGGGGATAACAGTCTAAATTAAAACAATGGACAACCTGAGAAGGTGACGCTCCTGTAGTTGATAGTTCCTTCAGAATAGCACGCTTTGTCGTAGGTGAAAGTTTAGACGGCCACCTCGAGAGTTTTCTTTTTCCATAATTTTCGACTCTAAGCTTAAGAATTTTTTTCACAACGCTTTGTGAACGATTAATAATTGCGTTGATCTGTCACTGTGTTTTTCCACAACTCCATCAATAATTTATTCGTTGTTTTTCTAAATTAATCAGTTCTTTACCACGCAGCATAATAAACAAAATAAGACAAACGTTCCAAGTCGCTAACACTTTAAAAAACAATTGCAAATAACTCTCAACCTCTGAATAATAGGCCAGGCGACAGGTCGAAAAAAAGCCTCAATAAGGAAATAATTAGTGGAAAGCTGGAAATTACTTTAATCGCTTTATTTGGACCAAGGTATTACTCTCCCAAGTTTTCCCCCTCGAGCGTAGTCGGCGTTGGCCCTTCTGGCCCTAAGAAGGTACCATTTTTCGTTTTTTTGCAAATATCTCCCAAACCATTAACATTATCAACAAAATACCTATTATAAAAAATAATCTAGAGTAAATTTTCTACAAAAAAGTTTGTTTGTTGTACCGTTTGTCTCTAAAGTGAACCGTTACGATGCTACGACCATTCAAAGTGGAGCCCTTTTTGATTCTTGCGGAAAAGTTATCGAAATCAAATGCCATATCAAAGTTTCTACATGTTATAAATATTTGTCAGCATTCCAGGTGCATAAGCTGTTAACTTGTTACAAGTATAACAGCTTCTCAATGTAAACAGCTGTGGCAAAGTACCTACGATTAGTATTATTATTGACTAGTATTGACATAAAATCACTCTTTTCCACACCACCTGGCGGTAGAGTAAATGGCACGTTTTTTTGTAAGTGGTATCCCCAGGAAGCCTAATCCGCTGTTCAAATGTCAGAGTTAGTCGATTTTCAACCGTTTTGATGAATGCTGGCAGTCTTGATCGTCTGCCTCAATTTCTCCGTCATCGCTTTCATCGTCTGCCTCAATTTCTCCGTCATCGCTTTCATCGTCTGCATCGGTACATTTGTCCGACGTCACAGGGCGCGCAAGATTAACAGCGATGTCTCCGTCACAATCATCCATATCATCTTCCTCGGCAGCATTTGTACATGACCGTCCCATACAATTCATGCAGATTCTGGAGCATCGGAGGCCCGTTTTCCTGCAACCACACGCTGCGTTACATCCTTTCGAACATTTGCAGGACACTGTGTTTAGAAGCGTTTGTGGCGCCGGATCCCTCGTCCTAGGTATGGGAGCCAAACCACATTGAGAATTTTTCCAGCTCCAATCCAGAGGATATGTATCATTTTCATACCATGTTTGGACTTGATGGTATGTTCTTAAAGAGTGCTCACGTGCCGCTGATTCGGTGGGAGATTTTTTTTATTGATACCTGCATTAAAAACACCTGGAATGCTGACAAGTATTTATAACACGTAGAATCTTTGATATGGCATATGATTTCGATAACTTTTCCGCAAGAATCGAAAAGGACTCCACTTTGAATGGTCGTAGCATCGTAACGGTTCACTTTAGAGACAAACGGTAAAGAACTTTCTTGTAGCAAATTTACTCTTTTAGATTATTTTTTATAATAGGTATTTTGTTGATAAAGTTGATGGTTTGGGAGATATTTGCAAAAAACCGAAAAATGGTACCTTCTTAGGGCCAGAAGGCCCAACGCCGACTTCGCTCGAGTGGGAAAACTTGGGAGAGTAATATTTGGGTCCAAATAAAGCGATTAAAGCAATGTCCAGCTTTCCACTAATTATTTCCTTATTGAACTACCTGTCGCCTGGCCTACAAATCGTTGCTAGAATTTGTATTAATGTGAATCCTTCCCACTGTTTAAATCAAACTGAGTTTATATTTATTCACACATACGCGGCAGGAGTCCTTGCCAAATGCGCACTAGCACCCCGTAATCACGTTATAATTCGAGAGCAATTGCGCTGTTTGTCTATTAATAGCCTGTTCTATCAGATAATAGGAGTACATGTTAAGGAATCCTCCCTCCTTGCTGAATGTATAATAAATGCCATTAAATATAAACTTGAGTCTATATTTTCTCACGGCACTGTATATCCGTTTAACCGTTATAATACCGTAACTTTTTTAGGACATGTAATACCATTGGGGTCACTATTGACCCCAAACCTGTTTCTATACAGTGCTACTCAAAAGTCCCCTCCCCCCCTCTTATCTTTGTAACGATTATGCATAAACTAGTGAAATTTGGTAACTGAATATTAAGGGTTGTAAACTTCCCTACTAGTGATGATAGATGACGTATGCGTCAAAGATGACGTCACAAGGTCATTGTGACCAATAATTTTAAATGGAACCCTATGGCAAGCGACACCTCTTTTAAAAGGTATCGAAAAAACCTATTCAATGATACTAATACTGTGTGTGTTTACGGCAGTCTTGACAACTGGCTTTCAAAAACCGCAAAGCTGTGATGAATTAAATCAGTTAATAATAAAATTTAAAATTCAAGCTCCGCCACTGGATAGTTGGATAGTAAATAATCTGACGTTTTTGCAAGTCTCCCCAATTTGATGTTTTTTTAACTGTCAAAGTTTTTATATATTTAATAATTTGTGTATTGTTGATCGAACGTTTAACTGTTTTAGTACCTTGTGGTAATTTTAAAATATTTGTACATTCAATAATTTGTTAATCTGTTGTGAGCTGAACGTTTAAGTGCTTCAAGAAGAGAAATGGTACGTGTTTTAGGTGATAAAGTAGCAGCGATCCTAATACTTGGTGAAACTGGAGAAAATATTCATGCAGCAGAACACATTTTTAATGAAAGGTTTCCCGATCGCCCAGTTTCGAGGACTTATTTGAGAGAGCTTCTTCGTAAGTTTAAAACAACGGGTAGTATTAATGATGCAAAACGATCTGGCAGACCACAAATTTCTGATGAGAAAAAAATTGATATACTGGCGGAAGTAATAGTAAATCCTACTTCAACAACTCAAGCTGCATCAACCTGTGAAGTCAGTCAAAGTACAGTGCACAGGGTGTTGAAAAAAACAGATTTCGCCCATACAAATTAAAAATGGTTCATCAACTCTCAGACGACGATCCAGACCGAAGACTGCAATTTTGTGAAAATATGGAGACTAAAATTAACCAACAGCCAGACTATGTCAAAACAATTTGTTTTAGTGACGAAAGTACTTTCTATCTAAATGGAAATGTAAATACACAAAACGTGAGATATTGGAGTGACGCAAATCCTCACATGTTTCGTGAAACACATACTCAGTATCCCGAGAAGGTCAATGTTTGGGCAGGTATACTGGGAAACCACATCGTTGAGCCTGTTTTTTTAAAAACCAACTTAACCGGTGAGGTGTATCTGCAGATGTTGCAAAATGCAATAGAACCGTTAATCCTTGAAATTTTGGAAGATAATCAAGATGAATTCGACATTTTGGAAATAACATTCCAACAGGATGGTGCCCCTCCACACTATTACGGTGCAGTAAGATGGTATTTGGATGAAGAATATCCTGGTAGATGGATTGGACGACGAGGTTCAATGGAATGGCCGCCTCGATCACCGGACCTCACACCTTAAGATTTTTTTCTGTGGGGGTATCTTAAATCGAAGATTTACGCCACTCAGCCTGACAATATTGATGTTTTAAAACAACGTATTGTTACAGAATGTAGGGCTATTTCCGCAGACACATTTGAAAAAGTACGAGAAGAGTTTCGCAATAGGATGTTTTACTGTCAGGAAGTAGATGGAGCTCACTTCGAACAATTACTATAAGTAGGTACTGATTCTTGAATCTGTAATAAAAATTATTATCCAAGTTTACTGATTACTGATTTAATCCATAAAAACTACCATAAATACAAACAATATTAGTATCATTGAATACGTTTTTTCGATACCTTTTAAAAGAGGTGTCGCTTGCCATAGGGTTCCATTTAAAATTATTGGTCACAATGACCTTGTGACGTCATCTTTGACGCATACGTCATCTACATCACTAGTAGGGAAGTTTACAACCCTTAATATTCAGTTACCAAATTTCACCAGTTTATGTATAATCGTTCCAAAGATAAGAGGGGGGGGAGGGGACTTTTGAATAGCACTGTATAAAATTATGATTAATATGTAAAACCTCTATTCTAAGCTTAGTATACATTGTTTAAACAACTTATGGTAATATAGTATACTCAAAAATATTTATATGTAATTTATTTTAAATAATAATATCGATAAAAAATATAAATATTTTACTTATATGCTTTACATGCTGAACAAGTGATTGTCTGGTGATCGTTGCACAAGAAGCGACTGCAATGGCTGCATCGATTTAAATGCTTTCTATCTATTTGGTGGACACTCCCAACATCTACCACGTTTTAGCTTTTGTAACTCCTGTAATTGTCTCTGTAAATGTAATGGTTTTTCTATCTCTGTTTCAGTAGCCACTAGTGCGTTCTCAATTGCAGAAGGAACTGTCGCCATTTGTAGCCTTTTCTTGTTTGCCAGTCTTTATTCAGGTGACACCATATTATGTAGGCATTAACCTGATGTCTATAATATTGTAAAAGATTGCAACAGGCTATCTTCTTGTCTGTCTCTTTACGGTGAACGTTCGAACAAGCTTGTCCATGGTATCTACACCGGATTTAGTGCTGTTGTAGTCGATTATTATCAGTAGTTTCTTCTTGTCATCTTTAGAAACTTCACCTGTTTCGTGTACAGTTGAGAGTAACGTAACAGTTTTTCCTTTTTTCGGGCAGTAAGACACTATAATAGCATCGTCTGGATAGCCGAACTTAGTTGAATAGCTTTCTTTTCTATGCGAATCTACTATTTCCTTAGGAAACTCTGGTTTATTTTTTCGTAACGTACCAAGCAATGTTAGATTTTTTCTTTCAACTCTCTTGCGAGTTCGAGACTTGTAAAAAAATTATCGGTAGTCACATTTCTCCCTGATTTTTCTAATCCCTTTATCATTTCTAAAACAACTCGCTTGCCTTGATTGCGTTCACGCTAATCACCTGTTTTACCAGCGTATATCTGGCAATTGTAAACGTTGGAAGTTTGACTATCGCAGGCTGCCTGAATCTTTATGTCATATTTTCCTGGCTTAAATGGTATGTATTGTTTGAAGGGACACCTACCTCGAAACGTTAGCAGCTGTTCGTCAACCGTTATGTTTTCATAGGGCATGTATGCATCTTGGAGTGTAGGTAGCCATACGAATCGGTGCTAGTTTATCTGGATTTCGATTTTTTCTTCTGGCGGCAGCATTATCAAAACGCAAACGGAAATTTTGATAAACCTATTTCTACTCATAGTTTTGTTGAATATAGGACGTCCATCTTCAATATTCCACAAATTTGTAATCCCTTCGTTATGAGATTTATAAACTCCTGCAAGTATTAGTAGACCAATAAAGCGTAGAAACTCCTTGGCAGTAATATATGTCCACAAGTTTCCATGTTTGAGCCTGCCTTCTGCATTGGTCCACTGAACAACGTAGTTTATAATATTATCTCTAAAAAAGAGACGAAAACTACTGCAGATTGTATCTACGTTTCGGTTTGCATATCTAGTAGGCCCTCCCCCTTGATGCATAACATTTCGTCGTGGTTGTCGTCCAGTTGTTTTGTTTCCGTGGCTCTATATACCACTTCTCAAATTTATTCTTTGACCTGCGGTAAAAATAAGTGTTGTACATTTGCTCTGTAAAATACAAATTAGCTACTTACACGTAATAGCTGCTTTACTGATTGTCGTTTTCAGCGATGTCAGGCTCTGCATCGGAAACGTTTTCGGAGTCATATTCCGACTGCACTTCAGTAACATCTTTTTCACCGCCATCATCTGACTTGTCAATAGTATTTTCGAAATCCTCATCATCACTGTCACATTCTTCAAGCCACTTTAGCAACGTTTCTTCCCCACCTTTATCACTTACGTGAACCGAACTTGTTCCAGCCATAGTTTCTCAATGAATGAATGCCTGTTTCTGAATTTGCAATAATACGAACAGGTAAAGTAATAGGCACGAAAATGTCGGTAATTGATACTCCTCATAAACCCAGCAGGCAGCAAATGATCGAAATACTTGTTATTCCAGAAACTTTTATGAATGTAAACAGTTGTAAAATGTCTTATGTCTTATGTCGCTGACGACCCCAGTGGTATCACCCCGGCGTAAGTTATTTAATTTTTCAAAAAACGAAAAAGGGTGTACGAATCACACTTTACCAAAATATAAAACACGCTATTTTGTGTAAAGTCATTTTTTTGTAGAATATTAGGAAAAACGGTTTCAAAGATATACAGTATCAAAGAGCGCGTGGGGTCTCCAGTGACCCCATGGTATTATAAGGGTTTAAAACATATCCTTACGTTACTTACTGAGTTCTATGAAGTTTCTATCTTAAAATCACATCCGAAATTACCCCTTAAACTTCATCTATATAGTCAGTTAATACCCGGAATAGCTCTAATCTATGTAACAATAAACGAATTACTATTAGTATCATTATTATTTCCATAGGCCAACAAGAATGCCATCCGGGTCCGAATCTTCAAACGCGACCAACTCCTGAACTCAAGATTTCCTCCGAGCCATGCAGCCCTACTTGCTACCTACTATTGGTGAGTACATTTTAAAATTGCAAAGGAAACGCTTGTTATATTAATGAATCTTTAGGACAAAGTCAAACAGAAGATGGTAACTAGGACACCTCGAGTTACTGAGAAGAGAACCATCAGGAAGGCAGTGAGGAAGGGAAAGCCCGGTATAAAGAATGGATCTTCGACAAACAGCAAGATAAAAAGTGAAGATTCGGGCAACGAGGCAAGTTCTGAGTATAGCAATGACGGCCACAGTAACAGCAATAGTAACAGTAAGTTTACCTCGTATATCTATTAGGAATATACGTGTAATTGTCCCCGTGTAATACGTGTAATTGTGTTTATATCTATCTTATTTACTAAAAGGTTGTTTTCGTGTGTGTGTCACGAAATTTTAGGTCGATGTACGAAATGCTTTTCGTTTGAATTTCGGCATTTTGACGAAATGAAAATAGTAAATCGACTCTTGCGAACAATGTGGTAACTTTTGTTTTTTGATCCGAAGCCTCTAGAGGTATGCTCCGGAGGTGCCTTCGATATGAGCGAGGGGGCGGCGCAGTGTTATTGCGATTTGCTTATTCGTTATAAATCAAATAGTAAGGCCAAGACCCTTCTCTCTCTCTGACTGAATGGAGATGCAGAGGTTTCCAGTACATGTCTGTACGAAAGCAAATTATACTTATAAATCAGGAGACTTCCATTTATGTTTCGATTATCGAAGTTATTCCGAAATTACAAAACCTCTTAGTTATTATTAAATTTAAAAAAACTTAGTCTTATATTAACTGAAAAATGTTTAAAAAAGTACATAAAACCGAATAAGTGTATTGTTTTATGATTTGTATTACTGAAGTTTAGACAGATCTTTAATAGAATACTGTGTATTATGGTATGATTAATTCTGGAACATTTTATCTATATTTTATAGAAACAAGTAAAAAAGAAAGGCATTGATGAAGTTAATTAAATTCCTGGACAAAATTAACTTAAATTAATTAGTGAAACTGCACATTGTTATTTTTATTTCTTCGAAGATTTAAATCACAGTACCTACGTGCAGTGGCGAAGCGTCGATTTAAGCTGAGGGTAGGCTGTCCTGAATTAGACGAGGGAGAGGAGCTGCTCATTTTTAATGCAATATATATATTGAATAGTTGACTCGCGCAAAAACAACTTACCTATATTTTTTTGTATATCAATTCCATTTGCCGCGTTTTATTTTCTGCAAAAACATCTATAGTTCTTGAAATGAATTGGTAGATTTTGTCGCTTTAATTTTTCAGTTTATCTTCTAAAGATAAATTATTAAAATAGCCACTCTTATTAATTAAAGAGTCTACTAAATCGGCAGTGTCTAGGGCCGCCATTATCCTTAAAAATAACACTAATCACTACGACTAACGACAGGTCTGTTGAATTGTTACTTTTACTTGCGCTTCATTTTTACTTGTTTCTTAAATAAAACTCTTGAATGCAGACTAAACACAATATATTTATTTTCTATACAACTACTACTATCGAATGCAATCACAAAACATACACACTGATACATGGCCCCATAAATCATAGACTTAAAGAACTGAACTTAACTGAACTGAGCCAACCGGAGATTACTTCTAACAAGGTCAATATTATAGCCACTGTATTACGCAAACCCATCGATCAAGCTAGCTAAATTGCATATAATTTTTCGCGTACTCCCCCTCCCCCCGTGCACAGCAGATTTCTATAAAATCCAAGGCGGTAGAGAGTCAGCCCAGATTCCCAGTGCGCAGGCCTGTCAAAGCTTGCGCACTGCCAGTTGCCAGCATGCTGGCGCTTCAGTTTAAATAGGTATGATAATATGAATAGAAAATGTTTATCATTCTGGCAAAGGCAATATAAAAACGGAGTCTACCATCTAAAATATATAGGGTAGGCTGCGCCTTACAGCCTTAATGGACGCTTTGCCAATTAGTCAAATTCTTCGCCAAATAGTCAATTTCTCAAATAGTCCACTATTGTGCTTTCTCATGACCCATGGATAGGGTGGACTGTGTCTTATTCACCTCAAAATCAATAGGTGTCATCTGGGAGACATCCCCGATCAGAATCAGTCAAAACCCGATCGATCCGACACGATTTAGTTGAGTTGTCGTGCTAACAAGAAATTTTAATGCCGACGACAACGACAACGACAATGACACATACACAGACAACATTTTTTAAAAACTGTTTTTGAAGTGAATACTTCTTTGGCGGCGTTCTGATATTTGACGAGAATGGAGAGTGAATGGGAAAAATGTAACGTTTCAAGATTTCGTTACACGAGAGAGAAAAAAGATATAACGTAGAGAGAAGGAGAAAGAGATACATCATACACATCATATATATCAGTTGTCGCGCATGCGCGCGTTATAGACGTACGCGTCCAGGCGTTATATATTAACAGCTGAAGCAGCACGCGTGTGTACCGAATATGTATCATTGTGTTTTGTAATTATTTACGTTATTTACATCTGTGTTCTGTGATTATTTGATAATATCCTTGAACCGTTTAACTTGTTAAAATCTAGAAGATATAATATATTCCATTCACCGCTCGCTACTGGTTTACAGCCACACAGGTGCAAATGCACTTGGAAGAGGCGAAGATAAAATCTCTTTGATTCTCGGGGAGATTTCAATGTAAATTTCGGATCCAATGATTCTTTGACGTTGATTAACTTTCTTCGAGAAACATTTGGTCTGCTTATAAATAACAATCCCAAAGAATCAACAACAAAACAATAGATGTAATTTTTACACGTTATCTAGAAAACATCGAATCACGAACATATATTTCATATTTTAGTTATCACAAACCTTACTTTTAATCTCTCTCATTCTCTATTCTAAAGAAGTATTCACTTCTATCACGTATACTATGCTTCACATGATATTTTTTTTTATTTTTAGGCCGAAACACGAAAAATAAACGAAAAATTTTTTTTACCATTTTTCTTTACACGATTACATTACTTTTCCGCTAGTATAGTAGAGTGCGGAATAAATTTATTGTCAACATTAAATATCCTTATCTAATTCAATAACGATGCAATTATAAAAACAAGATACGCGTATTTACCTACTACTACATTTAACTGATAATTTCCATGTGAATACTTTTGCATTGCAATAACAACCTGTAAAAGGCTTTACTTGTACCGGCACAAGTTCTAATAAACTCGCCCTTTGTTAAGGTCGAGAAAACAGTTGGAATAAGAATTGAGAACAAATCATTATTTCAAAATAGATAACTGCCTCTATTACTACATCATTCATTTAAATTTATCACACATGAATCTAATTTGTCGACAAACCAATAACTGAAATCATTAAGAGACAACAGGAATCGACATAAAACGAAATCAAAATCTATAACTATTCTCACAAACGACCTTTAGGGACAGGGGCCTCCTCTTGTTGCCAAGCATGCGCATTGGAGTTCAGCATCCCTTCCGCTTGTGAGATGGAAAATAATAGTGCCTTTGCTGCCATACTACTTATTTATTCCTAATACATATGTATATGGCCTATCTCTTTATAATATTTTAAGACAGGAACAGTGTTAAATTTTTAGAGGTCAATAACTTCAACAGTTTAATTTTATTCTTAATTCGAATGACTCACACTATGACAGAATCATAGATCTATGCATTTCCAGCCTTAAATGTGTTTTTCAAAAGAAATTATCCCACAGTTGAAGAAGATAGTTAATACCTCTCCCTATTAGTAAATGATTGAGGTTAGAACATGCGAACCCTGTAGTTTTCCCGCCAATTCTGCCGATAAGACATGCAATTTTAAGAAAGCGAATTTTTCTGGGCAATATCATGTTTTACTACATAGCAATTGGGAGTTCTTAACAACTCATACTGATATCAGTTCTGCTTGTGAAGCATTTTATAGAAAAATGTATAGTTTCTTTGATCGCTCAGCTATGTTTCTGGATATAAGCCAAGTTTTTGATAAAGTTTGGAATCCAGGATTATTATTTAATATCAAACAAATATTACCTCCATCGTACTACAATATCCTAATATCATATCTAGAAACACGACAGTTCCACGTCAATATAAACAATGAAATATACACAAACTATCCAATCAATGCAGGAGTTCCACAAGGAAATGTACTGGGCCCACTACTGTATGTTCTGTATACCTCTGACTTACCAACAACGGAAAATACAACAATAGGAACGTTCGCTGATGATGCTGCTATTATGTCAAGTCAACAGAATCCTGCAATAGCCTCTAATCATATACAACAATATACTTACCATCCCAATAATGATCGCAAGAATGGCGTATTAGAGTTAACGAGAACAAGTCAGCTCATGTAATGTTTACTCTTCGACGAGAATCCTGTCCACCAGTTACAATCAACAACATACAAATACCACAAAGTAATGAAACCAAATATTTAGGATTACATTTAGAAAACAAACTGAACTGGAGGCAATATATATAAAAGAAGAAAAGATAAATTGATATAAAAACAAAAGAACTGTACTGGTTAATAGGAAGACAGTTAAAACTATCAACAGAAAATAAACTCTTTATCTAAAAGACCGCCATAAAATCTATTTGGACCTACTATAGAGTTGTGGGGATGCGTAAGCAAGTCCAATACGGCAATTATTCAGAGATGCCAGTCAGAAATACTAAGACAGGTGGTAAACACTCCCTAATATATATCAAATGCTACACTCCACACTGATCTATGTACGTATCGCAACCATACAGGAAGTCATCCGTGAAAGAATAGACAATCATCATCAAATACTAGAAGAATGCTCCAATCCATTATTGGAACAGTTGCTGTTACCCCTGAACAACAGAAGACTTAAAATACTATTGCCAATATACTTAAAATGATGTGCAAAGGTAACATAATTGTTAACAACCTTAACACGTTATTGTAAATACTAGTACACTAGCATTAGCGAGCATATTAGCTTATAGACTGAAATACAAACATTCTGATTGCTGATTAAAGAATTATAAAGAAAAGTTTCTTTGATTAAGATATCAGATCGATGATAAGCGACTTCTTGTGGGCTAAACTGGGTGATATGGATACCAACGATATGTGGTTCGAACAGGACGGCGCTATGTGCCACACAGCGCATGCTACGATGATTCCGCACGAGCGAGTTGAGGGCATGGTTATCTCGCGCAGCGGCGACCTGAACTGGCCACCGAGATCGTGCGATTTAACGCCTTTAGACTTATTTCTTTAGGGCTGTCTTAAATCGCAGGTCTATGCGAATAAACCGCAAACAATTGATCCCCTCAAAGTCAACATAACGAACGCGATCCCGTAGATTCAGCCAGCTTTATGCGACAAAGTTATCGAAGATTGGATCTCCCGAATACGTACCACCAAGCAACCCCGCGGTGGACATTTGAACGACCTTATGTTCCATACTTAATGCCCTAAAACATTTTTTCAAATAGCAAAAAAAATTAATGGATATCTCACACACAACTTGTTTTATTTACATTTAAAAATCGAGCGTCCTTATTGAAAGACCCTTTAGTAATTGTATATCTACTATGATTAGGTTCCACGACTAGCCCAGTGATGAAACCGAGCACCTTTAATTTACTGGATCTCATCGGCGCTCGCGGCAACGAGACATGGACCGGAGCGGACGAAAGTCTCTTCGCCTCCTTGCACAGGGTGTTCCTCAACAATTACTGCGCCATAGCGCAGATGATGCTGACCAAAACGTGTGAACAAGTGAGTACCAAGTGGTTGCCATTCCCTTTCCATAATAAACCAATGTCGACTTTTAGGTATACCATTTCGCCCAAAGACAGGAACCCCAATTACCTGTCGAAGTGCCTGCTTCGAACGCCGCCCCGCCCAAGAAGAAGAAGAAGAAAAATAAAAAGAAGCACAACCTCTGGTCCATGCATTGCCGCAAAGTTCAGCTGAAGAAAGAGGCGGACGCTAATCATGTCTACAACTATACTCCCTGCGACCATCCGGGTGAAAATTGCGATAACAACTGTCCGTGTGTGGAAATCCAGAATTTCTGCGAGAAGTATTGTCTGTGCAGCTCAGAATGTAAGCAATTTATTTGTTCGGTGGACGATACTTCGTCTTCTATTATTGGAAATAATACACCACTGTAAAAAATTAAGGGGGCATTAAATTTCCAAATTTTTTTAGTGATTTTTGAAACGCTGTGTCTCAGTGAAAACTGGTCGTATCGAGATTAAAGAACAAGAATCTTGAAGCTTTGAGTCTCTAGTTTAGAGATCTTCTGGCAAACAAATTTTGTAAGCTACAGTTATCGCACAATCATAAGAAATATCGCGAGACAAAAATCTTTAAAATGCTTTTTCTTTTATTTTTGGTCCACTGACTTGGGAAAATTTTTCTTAGTTAAATCAATGCATTGGATTGTTAGCTTGTTTATTCAGCTTTAATTTAATTTTTATTCCCTCTACGTCGAGCTCTCACTGAGATATCTGACTTTAAATTAAAAGGGATCCTCTTGTCTTTGATGATATTTAGAGAAATCATCAAAGAAGAACAATTTGTTTTCATTATTCACATTAATTTGAAAGAACAGAATAAAAGTTTTACGGTTTTTCAGGAAATCTACCGCTTATTTACAAATTTTGATAAAACGATTAATATTGAGCATGATTCTTACAGCTCAATGCACCTACAATAACTCTGGAAATTTACAAATTGATCTATCGTACCATTTTTCTGTTCCAAATGATCAAAGTTGTGAGAAGAATTAAAGTTTAAAATACGTTTATTTCTTCTAAGCACTCCGTCAAATTGAAAAAAATATATATTTTTTACTTTTCTCACAATTTTACATAAAATATCGTTTAAACTTAAGGAAAATAAATTTTGTTTTCAAAAAATTTTCGAAAATTTTTTGATTTTCTTTTCTTTCGGAAAAGTTGCTGGACATTTGAGGGAACAATGTCTAGTCGTTTCTGATAAGGTTCGGCCTTTGCGCGCCATAATTATGCTAATCTGCACTTAATTGCATTAAATTCAAAGTCGATACCCCGAAATGAAATTTTTGAAAAATTTTTTTGAACATTTTTTGAAAGAAAAAAATTTTTTCCTTAAATTTAAACGACACCTTATGTAAAATTGTTAGAGAAGTAAAAAAATGTTTTTTCATTTCGATAATGATTACGAAGTGTTTAGAGGTAATGAACGTGTTCCTTTAATTCTTTTCAAAAATTTTATCATTTGGAACAGAAAAATGGTTTTATGGATCAACTTGTAAATTTACTGTTATTATGAGTATAACAGGATAAATGGAGTTATTGTGACTATATTGAGCTTGAAAAAATTACGCTCAACATTAGTCGTTTTATCAAAATTTGTAAATAAGCCCATAGACTTTCTAAGAAACAATAAAACGTAATTTTTTTCAGTTTCTTCAAATTAATGTGAAGAATGAAAAAAAAATTCTCTAAAAATCATGATAAGTTCTTGTACGTTGCTATTTAACTTTTTAAAACCACCCTTTGATTTACTTTACGATTAAGTATTAGTTGCTGAGATATCGATGATCAAAGACAAGACGATCCTTTTTCATTTAAAGTCAGATATATCAGCGAAAAATCGACGTAGAGAGAACAAAAAAAAATAAATCAAAGCTGAATAAGCAAACTAGCAATCTAAAAATAAAAAAATAGATTTTTTTTTTCTAAAAATCATGATAGGTCCTTGTAGGGTGTTATCTAGGTTTTTAAAACCACCCTTTGATTTACTGTGCGATTATTAATTGCTGAGATATCGATGATCAAAAACAAAAGCATCCTTTATCATTTAAAGTCAGAAATTTCAGCGAAAAATCGACATAGAAAGAATAAAAAAAAATCAAATTAAAGCTAAAGAAACAAGCTAACTATCTAATGCATTGATTAAACTAAGAAAAATTTTCCTAATTAGTGGACCAAAAATAGAAAAAAAAATTTGGAAAATTTTTGTCTCGCGATATTTCTTATGATTGTGCGATGACTGTAGCTTACAAAAATTTGTTGCTGAATGATCTCAAAACTAGGAACTTAAAGCTTCTAAATTCTTTTCTTTAATCTCCATTTGACCATTTTGCACTGAGATACAGCGTTTCAAAAATCACTAAAAAACATTTTTGTTCCCTTAATTTTTTATCCTCTATCGTTTAGATCATTAATAATTGATTTTTTGGTATTTTTTAGGTCAAAACAGGTTCCCGGGATGTCGCTGTAAGAGCCAGTGCAATACCAAGCAGTGCCCATGCTACCTGGCAGTTAGAGAATGTGATCCAGATTTGTGCCGAACGTGTGGAGCAGATCAGTTCGACGTCAGTAAGATTAGTTGCAAAAATGTCAGCATTCAAAGGGGTTTACGTAAGTATTGCAATATTTTACATACTTAAATTACATATTTTTTGGGAATAGCGTTAAAGTAACCTTAGCTTAAGGTCGTCCTTTTAAACAAATATTCTGAAAATACAGTGCCGTGAAAAAGTACAGACCCGAGCTTATATTTAATGACATTTATTATACCTCCTGTAAGAAACATTCTTTAACACCTGAACTTCGTTTTTACCGAACCTAACCCCTTTTTCACATTTATGGTTCTGGTGAAATAATACACATGTCCGCAAATAACTCCGAGTCACTATCAATCCAGGTTTGCAGTAATTCTGGTCTGGATTTCTTGTCTTGTAGCATATTAATTTTCACGCCACTGCGCAAAAAAATACATAAATTCAAACACAAGACGATCCTCAAGGTTGCGTAAACAATGAAAACACCGATGAGATGAAAACAAACCAATAACAGGCCTCTGTGTAACATGCGGTGGCAATGTCGTTGATATGGAAACATCAATCGGCAGCGTATCGATTGTTA
This sequence comes from Rosalia funebris, assembly GCA_037954035.1. NCBI lineage: Eukaryota > Metazoa > Arthropoda > Insecta > Coleoptera > Cerambycidae > Rosalia > Rosalia funebris. The sequence continues at coordinate 3,263,820 of JAZFAV010000019.1, read as the reverse complement.
GTCCGTCCCTGTTACGGCTCATCGAGATAAACTCTTTATTTGACGGTTTACGAGGGTTGTAAATTTCGACGGCTAAAGCAGCCAACTTTTGGCGGTACAAAAATAATTTTGAACGTAATTCGAAAAGGCATTTCTCCATCTTTCAGATCAACATCTTCTCATGGGTCGATCCAACGTTGCCGGATGGGGTATATTCCTCAAAGACGACGTCCCAAAGAACGAATTCATTTATGAGTATTGCGGCGAAATAATTTCCCAGGAAGAAGCGGACAGAAGAGGAAAAGTCTATGATAAATACATGTGCAGTTATCTCTTCAACTTGAACAACGGTAAGCCCGGCGAGTTTTCCGTAATTTCGCCGACAAAATGACGTATACGTTGCTTAAGTCTGTTACGGGTACTTCGACTAGTTTGCCCAATAATGACATCACCACGAACTCAGTTGAAAACGTTGTAAAACAATTTTGTTGTAGATTTTGTGGTGGACGCGACGAGGAAAGGGAACAAAATCAGGTTCGCCAACCATTCGATCAGCCCCAATTGCTTCGCGAAGGTTATGACGGTCAACGGCGATCATAGGATCGGAATATACGCAAAGAGGGCTATTCACGCTGGGGAGGAGTTATTCTTTGATTACAGGTATGGGGTGCAATCTACTTGAGGAAACGTTGGGCAGGGAACTGTAATGTTTGATTTGTAATTTCAGATACGGCCCAACGGAGCAGTTAAAGTTCGTCGGAATCGAGAGAGAAGTGGAAAGCCTCTAGGATGTCTCTGCAACTGATCCCAATAAGACTGAGAGTTATTTTTTATGTTCTATAAGGCTGTCGATTTTCTAAATAAATATTATCTGCATATCAACTTATGTCGTTTTAATTATGAACTTAAAACATTTGTTTTATTAGACTGAACTCTTTCCACATTTAAAATAAGCTATTTTTGCTTATATAGAGTGTCTCAGTTGGAACTATAGGATTTTAATTGCGAGCCGTTTGTGTTCTGATAAAGGTAAGGCGTCAATATTTAACGACTATCATCTACAAACCATATGACGTCAACACGCCGCGATTAACAGTTCAACAACGAATAGTTTGTGTACAACTGTTTTGTGAGTGAGTGAGCGATCTTTGACAGTTTCATTAAGAAAAATTCGCACAAAATTAAGACAATATGAAACGCCTACAGAGTTGACAGTTCGTATCTGATAAGGCAACTGTTCTGTTATCGATAAGGCAACATCAATACCTCACGACAACACGAAATTCGTTCCTTTAAATCATCTACGTTTTCAGGTTTATTGACATAGACATTGGTTTTTAAATGACCCCCATAAGAAAAAATAAAGCGGGTAAGATCGGGGGAATGAGGTGGATACTCTATAGTTCATCTCTTGGAAAATATCTGCTACGTATTCGCTGCCTAAGTCTACAGTGCAAGGCATTATCAACTTCTATAAAAAAAACTGGATGCACAGCCCAAAGGAAGTAAACTGGTCGACCATTCAAAATCTCATGCTTAAATCAACATGCTCTGAAGAGGATTGTAAAAACAAACCGACGATCCAGTGCAAACGAAGTTATGGTATTATGGAGGCAAGCAATTGGACCAATATTTCGGTATGCACAACTAAACGCTCAATAAAGAAGATGAGATACGAATTCTACAAGTTAAAATTTGATTCTTTACATTTTACATTTCACCTTACTGGTTTCTCCTTCAGGTAAAAGGAAAGCCGTTATTAACTAAACGACAGAAAATCAATCGGTTAGGGTGGGCTAGAGAACACAGGCACTGGATTTTACAACAATGGCACCAGGTAATTTGGAATGACGAATCCAAATTAGAAATATGTTTGGGTGATGCCAGAAAACGTGTGCTAAGAACCCCACAAGAAACTTATCATCCTGACTGTTTGGTTAGAAAAGTGAAGTTTCCTGCGTCTCTTATGATCTGGGGGTTTACGAGTGGTATGGACGTAGAGAAATTGCATTTCGTAGATGGTACTATGACATGGCAGAAAAATATAAACAAAGTTTGACAGACAGTTTAGTGCTGCCAAGAGACTGACGCGCAGTACATTTTCCAGCAGGATGGTGCTGCGTGTCACGCAGCAAAAACTGTCAAAGCTTGGTTTACAGAATATAATGTCCCTATTATGGAATGCACCTATAGTAGTCTAGAGGTCTCATCAATAGAGACATTGTGGCATAAACTGAAAAAACAGTTGGGCAAATATTCAACCCGTTCAGTTAACCATCTACGCACCAACTTACAAGAAATTTAGGACAGTACGCTTCTTGAAGAGTGCGCTAAGCTGGCAGATACAATGCCTATCAGCATTAAAGCTGTTATTGTCTCGTGCAGAAACACGAGAAAGGGGTCGAGGATCGCTTCTGGGTATAATTCAATGCCTGGCGGGGCTTTAGCCTGAGGAGTAGTTGTTTCCTAGAGCGATTATGTAATAGCTTTGCTATTGGGGAACTAGTTTGATAACCGCTTGGCGGCTTGGTGGTTCCTTTCTCGATTTCCGACTTATAAGTTACTGACAGAGATCGTATCGATAATGATGTATACGCCATAAAGTTCATTCGGCATTTGTCCTGAATCGGCGTACCGTGTGCGCGCACTGATGAGAACTAATAAGTTCGAAACAGCTGTATATCATTCGGTTCCGATCCGGGACAGATGTCGAATCCTACCTGTGGCGGGTTTTATTTTTTGAAACTGTTATTGTTAATAAAGGTGATGTAACACAGTATTGATGAAGCGGCCGAAATATTCTGAACCGCGAATCTTAATGCTTTTTATTAACAAACTTGTCACTAACACATCATAACTTAGTAATATGTCATCGTATTTATGTTAAAAGTTTATATGTACTTTGTTTCTGTTACCAATATTTTTCTTTAATAACCGTTTTGAGAGTGTTATTACTTTTATTTAAATATATTAGTTGTAGAATTATGCCTGGCCGAAATATTATGAGTCTGGGCTCGTACATAAACAATACTCACTCATACATAAAAAATTAAAACCTTTGCTGGTTAGATTTTCACTTTTTATTTATTAAACATAACAATTGTTTCACCAGCATAGTGGCTTCTTCAGAGGTTGAGTACATAGACTTGTAGGTATAGGGGCGGTTGGGGTAGTAGGTAAAGAGGCGGTTGGGCCTGGGAACTTTTGGGAAAACCGTGGAAAAATTGAAACTTGCATTTTTACCTAGTTCACAAAAATTTGAGGCGTCGGCATACATCAAAGCATTGCCGCTCGCAGGTGTTAATTACAGGTGCACCGCAGGTATTCCAGGGCTCCCGCCCTAGGGCCCCTTCGCTCCAGGGATCTTTAGGTCTTCGCCCCAGGGTCCCATGTAGATGTACCATGTATAGATGTACTCAACATCTGATGAAGCCACTGTGTTGGCGAAACAATTGTTTTGTTTAACAAATAAAAACTGAAAATCTAACCAGCAAAGGTTTTAATTTTGTATAAATATCGATTTTCATCAAATAACGGCCCAATCAATTCAGAAATACTTGTACATACTCTATAATAAAGAGTCCAGCAACAGAATTGAACGGTTTTTAATAGGCCACTGTTAAGAAACAAAGATAATATTTGGACTAATTATTATTACAACCAAAAACACAATTCTGGAAATTTCTTATAACACTTAGTTTGCAAAGATCACATCCCTAAGATGACCACCATCTTCTTCTATACATTGCTGCAATCTTTCTTCTTCTTCTTCTGCGCTTCACGTATTAGGCACTGTTGTCTGTTACGGTACCTTCCATCGCTTCTTCGGGCGGGCTACGCTTTTTCTTCCTGTGCACCTGTAGTGTAGGGCTTTATTTGGTAGTCTTTCTGTGTGCATTCTAGTCAAATGTTCGTGCCATTTCATGTGGTTTTCTTTTATTCTATCGTTTAAGTTAAATATCTGCAATTCTTCTCTAATATCTACATTTCTTATTCTATCATTTCTTGTACAACCCTTCACTCTTCTCAGAAACTTCATTTATTGTGCTTGTATTCTGTTTTCGTCTTTCTTTGTCGTTGTCCATGATTCACTTCCGTAAGTGAGTGTTGGCACCGGTAGTGTCTTATAAAACTTTCATCTGAGTTTCCTTCCTAGTTTTATTTTTAAAGTTTTTTTGTAATTGTTCCGAATGTTTTGGTGAACTTATTGATTTTTTGTTCGATGTCTTTACTATATTCATAGGTGATGTCACATCCTAGATATTTAAAATGTTTAATTTATTCAATTGTTTTATTATGTATGACTATTTTACTTCTTACTGTTTCTGTTCCACAGAAAGCCATAACTTTTGTTTTATCTGCTGATATTTTCATGTCGAATTCTTTACAGATTTGTTCGAGCTTGTATATACCTATTTGGAGGTCGTCTTCCTTTTGTCCTATAAGAGTTAGGTCATCTGCATATAATATTGAATCGAACAGGGTGTTCTCGTCAAGTCTAATACCTAGATTGTGTTTCTTTTTCCATTGTTGGATTATCTCGTCGATATATATATATATATATATATATATATATATATATATATATATATATATATATATATATATATATATATATATATATATATATATATTGAAAAGGGTTGGATAAATACAGCAGCCCTGTCGTACACCTTTATTTATTTTAAAACTATTTGTTGTTTCATTACCTATGTTTAAGATGATTTCTGTACATTCGTATAAACTTCCTAATTGCATTTACTAGATGTTCAGGGTACCCTTTGTTTAACATCATAAACCATAGTTTTTCTCTGTTTACATTATCGAATGCCTTCTCTAGGTCTATAAAGGCTAGGTGTGTTTCTCTGTTAAACTCTCGTCGTTTCTCGATAACTTGCTGTAAGGTAAATGTTCCGTCTATAGTTGAGCGTCCCTTTCTGAATCCTATCTGTTCTTCGCCTATTAATTCTTCCGTTATTGATCGAAGTCTGTTATTCAGAATTTTGGCGTAAATTTCATAAGCCGAATCTAGCTCCTCTATAATTGTTGCAATTGTTTTTGTCTCCTTTTTTAAACAGTGAAAGTACTTTTGATCTTCTCCAATCTTCTGGTATTTTATTTCTTTTCCAGCCCTCATTGAACAGGTGTAGAAGTCGTAGGTGTAGCAATAGACCTCCGTATTTCCATAGCTCAGTGTTAATGTTGTCTAATCCCGTCGCTTTTCGATTTTTTGCAGTCTTTAACGCTTCCGTCAGTTCTTTCATTTCTATATCGTCTAGTCCTCTTGTGTCATTTACAGCTATTGGGGATTCCTCTACATTCTCATCATACCATAGTTTTTTGTAGTGTTTTATCCAGTCTTGTTCTTCTATATTGTTAATTTGTATATGGTCTCTTTCATGTTTGTTAAGTGTTTTCATCGCTTTATATGCTATATTCTGCCTTCCATGTATATCATTCTCTATTCTACTTATGTAACGGTCCCAAGATTCTTGATGTGCACGTCTAGCCATTTGTTTTGTTACATTTCTTTTGTGTTTATATTCTTCGTAATTTTGGTCTGTGGGATTATTTATATATTTTTTGTATGCTGCCTGTTTTTCCTTAATTGATTCTTCTATTTCATCTGTCCAAATTCGCAAGCCTTTACGTTTTCTATACTTTCTTTTTTTTTCCTAATACTTCGTCTGCTATAATTTTTACTGTTTCTTTTGCTGCAATCTGTTTCTGAGATTAAACAGAACGCGTCTGAGTAAATCTTCGTTCATTGAATTTATCTCTTCACAAATCCTTTCTTTGAGTTCCAGAAGTGTTTGGGGACGGGTAAAGTATACCATGGACTTTAGAATCACCACAGAAAAAATCCTGAACCGTCAGGTCCGGTGATCTTGCAGGCCATGCAAAGTCGCCAAACTTTGAAATTAGGCTATTTGGGGACATACGCTGTAACACAGCAATGGACCGTCTAGCTGTATGCGCTGTGGCGTCATCCTGTTGGAACCATACTTCATTTCTTGGTCCATTCTTTGAAGTTCCACAGCCACAAATGTTTCCAATATCTCAAAGTACCGAAGTGAATTGACTGTAACGGTATGGCCGTTTTCTTCAAAAAAGTATGACCCGATCACACCAAATCTGCACACTCCACACCACATCCGTTAGCTTTTGGTCATAAAGTGGGTGTTCATGCATTTCTCTTGGGTTGTGTTCTGCCCAGTAGCAATAGTTCTGCTTATTAACGCACCCACTGAGATGGAAGTGAGCTTCGTCAGACATGATAACAGTTTATCAAGAATTCCTGCATTGTTGTTCAATGTTTCAAGAAATTGCCTGCAGAAATTGAGGCGATTAACTTTATGAACAGGGTTCAGTCTCTGGACTATCTTTACTTTATACGGATGAAATTTCAAATCCAGATTTAAAATTCGTCGCATACTTCGCTCTGAAATTCGCAGTGCAATTGATTGCCGAATTGCAGAACGTTGGTGTTGTGGACTCCGTTCAACGGCTACTTTGGTTCTTTCAATATTACCTTGTGTACGAACTGTATGTGTACCTCTGACAAATTTTGAGTTTACACTGCCCCTTTCGTCGAAATCTCTTACCCATCTCCAAATTGCATTCGTTGATGGGACTTCAGTGCGCACACTGGCAAATTAAATTCACGGCGAAAACGTCTTTGGGTTTGCACGATGGACTCGGTCAGGACTAATGACTTAATAGCAGAGACCCGTTGATTAACCTGCCAATTTGCCATTGTAACACAAAACTTTCGATAATGAAGCACAATTTTATAACTATTTGACGTTTGTAGTTTGTAGAATAAACAGTATTTCCACAGCAACCTATTCAAAACCATTCAATCCTGTTGCCGGACCCTTTAGTTACCAAGCAGTGATTATAATTTACTACTATATTTTGGTGTATTTATATTAATTTTATACCTAAAATACATAAAAGGGTATAACTAAAATAAATTTTATACCAAAAATACTGCAATTTTATATCGTTTTCACACCATTGAAAGTGGAAAAGTTTTACCGCTACAGATTTTTCGGAGTAAATTTAACATGTTTTCAAAGAAATCCTTGATCAAATCAATGAACGGGGGGCCACCTACCATCAATCAAAAAGTACTAATCGGCATGTCCTCTGATATAAAGTTAGACAAAACAACACTACTTACTTATCTATCATCTAGACTCTAGACGATCCAGGATCTGTGTAAACCGTGGGTTATCAGTGTCATTGATAATATCGTTATCATAGTATAAACGTCTACTGTTATGAGATTACTGTTTACGCTGTCTATAAATATACTTTGTTGCAAAATAGAATACAAAAAAAAAACTCCCTGAAGTTAGTAAATAACATAAAAAACAAAAATACCAGACAATGTTAAATTAATTTGATCGAGAAATCCGTTACTACGTGGTAGTTCATAATTCCGACGCAATTAAGTAAAACAACTACTAAGTTTTATACCACTATATCTACACAAAAATCGTGACTGCAGTTTCGACACTTTTATATCATTTTCAAAACAATGATTCAACAAAGAATAAAATACAAAAATTATATGCGACTATTTTATGCGAATATGGGTGACAAGAATCAAAGGGGATTCAAAGAATCAATTCCCCATTCGCATAAAATAGCCGTATATAATTCAATGTTACACAGAGTTTTTTCGTTACCTTTATCGGAAACGCAGATAAAAACAAAACTTACACGATTCAAAATATAGCCGAAAACAATGGTTTCCCAACAAAAACTATTACAAAATTAATACAAAAACAAAATCAGTATATTTTGAAATTAACTTAACCAAGTAAAGGGTGGTCCATCCATAATGCACGATGTTAATTGTGAGTCACACCTTAACGTCAAGTTTATTGCCCAACTTAATTTAACATTTCTTTGTTTCAGTGTTTGACAAATTCAACCATGGAGAGGTACACAATTGAGCAGCGCGTTAAGATTGTTGAAGCCTTTCACGAAAATGGGCGTTCAAATCAAAATGCATTTCGTGCACTTCGTGACTTTTTTGGTCAGCATAATCGACCAAATGTGTCCACAATCGGGAGAATTGTGCGCAAATTTCAGCAAACCTGGTCTGTAGGAAATGTGAAAACACCTGTGCATGCTCGCCCAGTTCGTTCTGCGGAAAACATTGCTGTTGTTCGCGATAGTGTAGCAGAAGAGCCGTCAACCTCGACTCGTCGTCGTGCCCAACAATTGAACATCTCACGAACATCACTGATGCGAATTTTGAATAAAGATTTGAATTTACACGCTTACACGGTTCAATTGACTTAAGAGCTGAAGCCTACTGACCATTTCAAGCGTCGTCAATACGCCGAATGATTGGTTGGACAGACAGAAGTGAATGGTGACTTTACAAAGAAAATCATCTTCAGCGACAAGGCACACTTTCACCTCAGTGGATTCGTTAACAAGCAGAATTGCCGCATTTGGGCAAATGAGAATCCACGAGTGATTGTCGAAAAGCCGATGCATCCACAAAGAGTGACTGTTTGGTGCGGTTTATGGGCTGGCGGCGTCATCGGGCCGTACTTCTTCGGCCAAGCAGTTACCGTGAATGGTGTTCGCTATCGCGAGATAATAACGGACTTCTTGCAGCCAGAAATTGAGGATATAGACCTGGACGATATGTGGTTCCAACAAGATGGTGCCACGTGCCACACAGCCAACGAAACAATGGCACTTTTGCGCGAGAAATTCAATGGCCGTGTTATCTCACGTCGTGGCGATGTTAATTGGCCGCCACTATCATGTGATTTGACACCGTTGGACTTCTGTCTTTGGGGATATTTAAAAGAAAAAGTGTACGTCAATAATCCAAGAACAATTCAAGAGCTAAAGGATGAGATAATTCGGCACATTAACGACATTGAACCTCGATTATGTCTCAGAGTCATTGAAAATATGGACCATCGGATAGAGGTATGCCACCGAAGCCGTGGCGAGCATTTGGCCGATATTTTGTTTTACACATAATTGTCATAGATCCTTCTATCATAATAAAAAATATTAAGATAATTCTCTGAAAACTTTTTGTTTTAATTACAATTAACATCGTGCGTTTTGGTTGGACCACCTATTATTAGAGAAGATAAACAAATACCTTATACCACCATCACATATTATGATACATTGTCAACAAAAATATCAAATATTCTCAAAAAACATAATATCAAAGTAGCATTTAAACCCCAACAAAGATTATCAAATTTAGTTCATAATGCCAAAGATAAAACTAATAAATAAAAAGAATCGGGAGTTTATAGGTAAAATTACTCGAAGTGCAATAGCACATATGTATATAGGACAAACTGGACGTAAATTTAGATCTAGGTACCTTGATCACAATATATTCTTCAAATTACAGAAAACAGATTCTACTTTTGCTAATCATATCTTAGAAAGTGGACATAATTTTCCAGATATTAGTAATATGAAAATCCTATCCTAATCCACTATGCCAGCAAAGGTTTAAAACTTAATTGGTTAGAAGCAATAGGAATCTATAAATATTGATAATATCATATCATATGATAATTTGAACTTCCAACTCGGAAATTCCAACAATTTCATGGTCGGGATTGCACCATTTATAAAACACGTTTTCCTGTAAACCTTAATTACCTGTTTATAGTCATAACAACCCTTACTCTGTGTAATTAGATAGTAAATATATAGATAGGTATATTATAGGAACCGAATTTTTGTATTTTATTCTTAGTTGAATTATCCTTTTTAATATTACATAAAAGTGTCGAAACTGCAGTCACGATTTTTAGGTAAATATAGTAGTATAAAACTTAGTAGTTGTTTTACTCAATTACGTCTATTCTGAGTCTGTTCCGAGTCTAGCGCTGTGTCTAAGATTTTTTTAACTATTTGTGTTTCGGAGGCTTCTTGTGAAAGAAGTTTCTCAAAATTAAAGTTGATAAAATCTTACTTAAGATCCACAATGAGCCAAGCGCGACTTACCAAACTTTCCATATTGTCCATTGAAAAGGGCAGGAAAGTAAATTTTGACAATGTGATCGAATATTTTAGCAAAATAAAGTCACGTAAGCACGTTTAGTATTTAATTTGTTGTTTTATTTTGGGGGTGCCCAATAGAAAACCGCCCCGGGTGCCAACCCATGCTACGTCGCCACTGAATTTGAACTTTCAGTGATGCGTTAATTTTGTCCAGGAGTTTAGCTTTGTATAACTTAATTTCTATATTCTATCATCATTTTTTTTTCAGTTGTTTAGTTTCTTTGTTGATTTTATTCCATCGTTGATTGTTTCCAGAATTTCAAAAGCATGGGGGCAATTCTGATGTGTTTTGTATGAGATTATTGTTTCTCAATTTTATTTTAGCATGTTATTGTAAATGCCATCAATTGCATGTCAGAACTAAACAGAACGTTTGTTTAATTAACAATTAACGGCCGAAGTATACGTGACGTGTCTCACGCTCCCCACGTAAGTCGCCGGGAGACCACAACCCGTTTGGTTTCATAATCTCACTGAAATTGGGTCGCCTAGACAAAAGCTACGGCCTATGCATGGTCTCCTCTCGCTTGACAAGAGCCGATGACAATAAACAATCGAATCATTCTAAATTTAGACACGTGTAGTTGGTATATTCTTTTTCGATTAATCTTAGGTAACTCCAAATGTTCTAGCTCATGTACACCGATAGTTCCTTGACACCAAAACGGCTTGACTAAACGTAAATAAACAAAAACGGCCTTGAGAAGGTTACGCGACGGTGTGTAACAGCAGGTGGTATGGACTGCGATAGGCGGCGACGAAGCGAATTGTTGCATCGTAGCGACATTACGAATTCGGCTCAGATATTCAGTTTGATTTAATTTTAAATTACGTTTTTCCGAAATTGATTCAATACTTTCACGATCTTGACTGATTGTATTAGAAACTTCTGCTAACTGAGAATATTCGAAGTTGCGCATTTGCCTGAATCGTGAAGTATTTTGGGACAAGTAGTTTTTGAAAAATCAAGTTGAAATTATATCAAATACATAGGAAGTTAATTTTGCCAGCTTAAGTTCTAGATAGACAATGTCAAATGATTTCGAAAAGTCTAGCGAAACTAGAAGTGTATCCTGATTTTGATCACTAAATCTTATAATAGTATCACATGTATTAATAAATGCTGTAGATGTACTTTGGGCAGAATAAGAGCCAGATTGATGTACTGAGGATATACTATTGTTACAAAACATACATTTACTTGCTTATACATAATTATTTCTAGTATTTTTGATAGTACATACCGTAAATTGATAGTATGTAAACCTTGGACAGATTCTGGGATACCGGCACGGGGTAAATAATCGCGTCTTTCCATATCTCAGAAAAGTACCCACCTAGCAAACAACAGTTATATACAGAAGAATGGCATAAGCAATATGTTATATTATACAAAATATGTACACACTTCTTCTTGACTGACTAGCGTGAAACTACGAGGGGTACTATTGATATTTTGAGCCTAATAATAAAAAAACATTAATTTGTCATTGAGAATTACTTTATCGTTTTGACGTGAATACGTCTTTAAATTTGCTTCCATACTGGGAGGCAATTCAAAAAACTGATGATAACAAAATCGGGGGATACAGTTTGGTGCTACTTAACTATCATCTATATCCAAAATCTAATTACATCACTCGATAGATAAAGGAGCAAAGAATTTATTACGTTGAGTGAGGACTGTGACGCATCGCGCGCGGCGGAGGGGGAAGGGTAGCCATTTTGAGATCGTTTTGCTGCATCACATAATTTCCGATTAGTATAAGTTTTGACTCAATGAAGCTACGACGTTCGTTTTGGTTTCAATCGTCAGCTCTTGTCAAGATCTATAGATTTCGTGTATAAAACAGTAGTGTGAAATAGTTGTAGTGAATATATATGGTGTTAAAGTAAGAAATTAAAATAAATATCGCAATGTCAGCCTATACTCGTCAAAAAGCCAAATCAAAATATAGAGAACGTATACGGCTAGAAAGGGCATCTCAAGAGCAATCCGGTGATACCCATAAACCACCATATGACAGAGTAAAGCGGTGTCGGGAACGTGAAAGATTGAAGGCGTCCGAGCGGATCAACGAGTCAGATCTCACTACACCAATCATGATAGTAGGAGACTTTAATGTTAATGTCTAAGACCGCTCGTTTCCCGACTTTCAAGGAGGCTTCACATAACGCTAGTGACTCGTACGAGTCCCTCTGGCGAGTACTGGAGGCGAGTGTTTCACTAAAATTGGTTTTTGACGTGTAGACGCCACTCGGTTTAGTGGCTATTTCCAGTTGTCGAGTTTTTTCGTTTCATATATTCATTTATTTTACAATTCTTAATAAAGCTGATTCACGGGCCGATTTGTTTTTATAATTATTCAGGCTCATATTCCATAAACATTCTTCGTCTCTATACAGTTCCACAAATTTTAAAGTGGTATCTTCACCCCACTTAGCCATTTTAGAAACCTACACGCAACGATCAACTATTACGAAATACGGGGTACGTACTATCAACGACTTCAGTAGCACTAAACTAACCACTCGTATGTGTTACTCGAATCGTGTAAACGGTGCTAGTACGTCATACAGTCGAGTATTATGTGGGGGAAGTATTGGTGGGAGAACCAACTCGTTCCAGTAAATAGTATTGCTTTCTATTCGCTCGACTGGCATGGACACTAGCAGCGAGTACTCTACTGGAATACAGAACACCAATTTACACAAGGCGAGTACTAGAGTGAAGTACTCGGTTTTAGTGACTTGTACGGGTTACTAGCGTCGTGTAAAGCGACATTCATGCTTGGCGAGTTTAATATGTCTTACATCGAATCTTCGCCAACAACGCTAGGTAACACATGCATTGATTTAACGTTTATGAGAAATATCGATGTATTCTGTATGCCATTTATTTCATACTTTTCGTATCACAGACCTATCATTAATAAAGTTATAATACAGTAATAAAATTATTTGTTTACTTGATTTCTTTCCTAAACCCAACGGATCTTAAATAAAAGATGGTGATCAGAAGGACTTGTTAAAAAAATTATTATAATATTAGACATTACGCTCAAAGAAAATATTACCTTTTACGTACACGTATTCACGTAAAACCCGCGGCCGTGTCCACGACACAGCCACACACTGACATTTTTCAAAATAATCTCCTTCATGATATTATACACTTCTGAACGCATCAACGGCTTTTTCTGCCGTTGACAACGATTTTTTGCAAAAATCGTTGTCAACGCAATTTATTTTTGACGTTCGGGAACAAAAGGAAATCATTGAGTGCCAAATCCGGACTGTACGGCGGATGTCCTATTAATTCGATTTTTAAGTGTTCAAACATTTGGTTGTTAGATAAGATGATGATGAAAAGTGATCCGACGGCGTTTTCCTCATTTCACCGAAGACTTCCGGCAAACAAATGGTTGTGTACCATTCAGAATTTATCGTTTCACGTTTCTCTAAAGCACTGTTGCCACATGATCACTTTTTCGGAAAAAACAAGCGACCATTTGTTTCGAAGTGTTTTGAATGCGAAGAACTTTTGTTGGATTTGGTTCATCTTGAAACGCCCATACAGTCGACTGCTGTTTATTTTCCGGCTCATACACATAGATCCATGATTCATCGCCTGTTACAATGTTTTATATACGCTCTTTGGAGCACCGCCACTTCCACGGTATTTCTTGAGCATTTGTTTACATCAATCGACACGAGCATCTTTTTGAGATTTTTTCAAATTATATGCTAGTCGAACTAATGCCTAAGGTTGCCTCAATCTCACAGTATGTCACATGACGATCTTGCATTATCAGTTTTTGCACAGCATCAATATTTTCTGGCACAACAACTGATTTTGGACGACCTTCACGACTTCACAGTGGCAGAGGATAGAGGTTTATCGTCAAAATTGGAAATAAGTTGATCGATGCACTATTGTCTTTAAAAGTTTATGAACATTTTTATTGACCTGACTCGCCCTATGAAAATGCATCTACAGCTGGCGTTTGTATAACTCATGGATCACCCGGTATATTATATTTTAAGTACTCAGCGAATTAACCGAAGAATAAGAGAAGACTGCGTGATTTTGCACTTGCTCTGGCTGTGAGAGCGATTCAATAAAATTGAATTTCAACCCAACCTTTGCGCTACCAACGGAGACTTGACCCAAAGTGATTTCCAACGACTTTAATTAGTGATAGGAAACCTCCTTTACGTTAACAATTAATAACTACTCAAACAAACGTCAACGCATAACGATTTCTGAGTACCGAGATTAGGCCCCTGGCTATTTATAAACAATATTGATGTTATAAATAGTCGTCCTTTATTTCTCTTAATTTCAATCGAATAGAAAAATTCAAAAAAGGATTTTACATGACTTTTTAGAAATTTTTTGAATATTTAAACAAATTTTCAAAAACTCTACAAATTGAAAGGGGGCGAACATTTTTTTATTTTTTTTTTAATGAAATACCCTATATTTTTTTACTTAAAAAAGTTACCCACAGTTTTCTGATCATAAAAGTATATAATTGTTGTATCTTGGTAAGTATAGTTCTTGAGATATTCATACAAATATATAGTCACATCACAGGAAGAAGTTTAGCATAAGACCATAAATCAGGAGAGCTATGAACCGAAATGATTTAAAGAAACAATAATGCTTCGTTTGACAGTTATGTTATGTTATGTTTGATTGTTATATTATTAATACGCTTTAAGTTAAGTTTTAATACACTTGTTAATATATCTAATATATTGATATGGTATATTCATTAGTCGAAAGGAAAGAAATATTAGAAATTTACTTAACCAGCAATAAAAACAAATATATAACTAAAAGGGGATATGCAAGAAAATATTCTGAAAGACGCGTTCCCTCCAAGAACACTTTCTCTAATATTTATGTCAAGTTTGGGGACAGCGAATCCTTAAAAGATAAGAAACGAGAAAGAAAGAAGCCCAAAACAGGAGAAGATATGGAAATGGACGTTTTACTTTTTTTACCGAACTCCCCAATAAATCTAACGCTGCTGCAGAAGAATTTAATATTTCTCAAGCAAGTATAAGACGTATATTAAAACGTCACAAATATAAGCCTTATAGTATTTTGCCAGTTCAGCTTTTAACTGAAAATAACTTTGCCGACAGAAGAGCTTTTTGTAGAGAGATAATTGAGAGAGCAGAAAACGACAATAACTTTTTAAAAAACTTATTTTGGACCGATGAAAGTAGCTTTTCAACGGCTGGACTTTTTAATAGGAAAAATGCACATTATTGGGCGCCTGCAAATCCACATATTATAAAAAAGATAAAAACCCAAGGATATAATACAGTAAATGTGTGGTGCGGTATTAATCAAAATACAATTGTGGGTCCCGTATTCATTAATGGCTCCTTGAGTGCAGTTCAGTATTTGAATATTCTTCGGGGTGAAGTAGAGAACTATTTAGATAATATTCCCCTTGCAACCAGGAATTCTGTTATTTGGCAATAGGATGGTGCTCCTCCACACTCTGTACGGAACGTAACGGAATATTTAAATGACAAATATCTATTTTGGATAGGAAGATACGGTCATATACATTGGCCTACTAATAGCCCAGACTTGAGTCCTTTGGACTTCTTTTTGTGGGGAACACTAAAACAAAACCAATACAAAAATTCGGCATATAATAACTCGGATGAGTTGAAGGACTGTATCAGTCAATAAATAGAAAATTTGCGGCAAAATGTTCATTTATTTGAAAACGTTAGAAATGAATTTATTAAAAGACGCCAAATGTGCCTTGATAGAAACGGAGGATACGTAGAGAACATATAGATATGTTTAATTTCAATAAAGTTCATTGGTTTGATGTTATTTATTGTTGCGCATTGTTTTTTTTATCATTATTTCGTTATTTATGTTTTGTGTTCATTAAACTTTGTTGTTGTCATTTTAATAAAGGTTTATTTGTTTATTATAATTATTATGTGTTGCCGCATCAAATAATTTTCATAATTTTTTTATGAACAAATCATTTTTTTCTTAAAAAACAAGACGTGTCGTTATATCTCAAAAACATAGCTCTCCTGATTTATGGTCTTATACCAAACTTATTCCTGTGATGTAACTATATTTGTATGAATATCTCAAGAACTATACTTACCAAGATACAACAATTATATATTTTTGTGATCAGAAAACTGTGGGTAACTTTTTCAAGTAAAAAAATACAGGATATTCCATTTAAAAAAGATACAAAATTGTTCGCCCCCTTTCAATTTGCAGAGTTTTTGAAAATTTGTTTGACATTCAAAAAATTTATAAAAAATCATGTAAAATCCTTGTTTGAATTTTTCGATTCGATTAAAATTAAGAGAAATAAAGGGGGGGTCAATTTTAGGTGACTAACCCTGTACATATGATCGAGAAAAGTGATGAAGAATAGAATGGAATAAACTCGGATGTATCCGGATGAGATTAACGATAAGAGTCATTAAAAATCTGTTCTCACATTTCAGCATCTGTCATATGTATATAGGGTGTCTCAGTTGGAAGTGTAGAATGTGATTTATGAATAAAACTAATAATATTTGATATACTGAGGTTTTTAATTCTTCAACATAAAATGGAAGCGATACGGCTACAAATGGAAAAGAATATTGTTCATATTATGGCCGCCTCGACTGGTCTGGCTTGATGTCATTCATTTAGCAAAATTGTCCATAACACGGGCACATAAAACTGGCTCTATTTTCCGAATAACATGTTGAATGTTTGCTTTGAAGTCATATATTGTTGCTGGCTGAGTGATGAACACTTTTCCCTTGTAGTCTCTTCAAATTAGGAAAACTGAGGGAAATTTTTCCTACAGCTAAGCGACCTATACAGAAAGTTGTGTTGGGGTTGTGTCAACACATTTTGCATGTTTTATCATGCACACTAGCTCATGATAAAAAATGGTTGTTTTTTTAGATATTTAAATAGACATAGTGCATTTCTGGTCGTTTTTTTGGATTTTTGCGTTTTTCTGAAAAACTATGTATTTTTGGGAAAACATGGCCTGATTTAATGTTGTAGATTTTGCGATTTTTCACAATTTTTCTTCCCATTTTTTCGAAATTCTGCTTCGTTGCGCCGCTAGAGCGCGCTGAAGTATTTTTGAGCTCATTTCCTATTTTAAGCCAAAACTATGCATTGTAGAGAAATATATCAAGAGATCAAAGTTGTAGATATAAAAATTTCCGACACATTTTGTTCTTTTGTTTTTTTTTTCAAAGTCGCACGGTTTTGCCACTAGAGGGCGAAAACCGTTTTATTATTTTTTTTTGTAATACTCTTGTGCGAATGAAAAAGACATTCTAGTGCATTATTTTTTATTTACAGGTAAAACTATGCATTTTTTGTAGATATTTTATAGGAAGTTTGTTGCTCTCCAACTTTTTATGTGATTGAACTTTTCTAAAAAATGCATAATTTTGCCTATAAATCAAAAATAATGCTCCAGAGTGTTAAAAAGCTTAAAAACACTGAATGTCAGAACAAAAACAAATAACAATCTCTTCTGCGGGGTATTTAGCTAAAATTAATAAAATAATGATGTTAGCAAGTGGATTGTGTTATTTGTAGAATGTCAAATTTGGTCTTTCGATACTTTTGAAAATTTATTGAAGAATAACTATAAACGTGCCATCAAATATTATGGCACTATTTCATAAACTGGTCCATAGGCTTTTTAAAAGTTTACTAACATTTAAAAATATTCAGTGTGATGTTAACGACCCAAAGAGCCATATTAAAAAAATGGAGGTCGGTCTTTGAATTTTTCCAAAATCACTTAAGCTATTTATTAACCTAAAAGAGTATAATATGTATACCAAATTTTATTTAAATATGTGCAGTCATTTCAAAAATATGGCGGACTAAAGTTCTGGCCAAAAACCATAAAACACTCAAAAACGGTTCACATTCAACGGTAAGTGTCTTGAACTCAGCTGAGTGTGCTCTACCTTCCACTAGAGTATGTCCGTTTAAATCTGGGACACCCTGTATATATGTATTTATTTGTATACCATATTTTGTCCTATAAATATATTTTTTCTGTTGAACAGTAAAGGCATTTCAAAAAATAAAACCAGCCACAGGTAGGATTCGACATTTGTCCCGGATCGGAACCGAACGACATACAGCTGTTTCGAACTTGTTAGTTCTCATCAGTGCCGCAGTGCAATTATTATTATTATTATTTTTTTTTTTTTTTTTTACTAAAAGCCAGTCACCCCTTTCTGTGGCTCCGACTCACACAGAAGGTGCGCTGGTAATACCAGCAATCACTCCTCGCGTCCGCTCGGTTAGTGATTACTGGGCCGAGTCGTGTGCCCTGAGTAGACGTAGTGAGCCGAGAATTACGGCCTTCTGCATGCGACCGGCTAAGATTTCTGCCGAGTTTCGGCATGCCGGTATGTTCTTTAATTCAGAAAGCAGTGTATCTCTCGCTCCACCAAGGGCTCCTATAATCAGTACCTTCAATTTAACAGTATGGTCTGGATAGAGTCTACGCAGTTCGAAGATTAAATCTCGATATTTTGTTCGTTTCTCCTCCTCTTTCAAAACAATGTTACCATCACCGGGTGCCGAGAACTCGATGACGAACATTGTCCTGATTTGGTGGTCGAGGAGGACTACGTCAGGCTTGTTGGCTTGTATTTGCCTGACGGTGGAAAACGAATAGTTCCAATATATTCGGCACTTCTCGTTTTCCACAACGGACTCAATATCCCCCGGAGCGTAAGGCAGCACTGGTGTCTCGTCTATCTGATACGAGTGCCTTAAATGATAATAAAGCACCCTCAACGCTGCGTTGTGTCTATGGATATAGGCCGAGACTGCATATACCGGACAAACCGACAGTAAATGCATCAATGTCTCCGGCGCCCTACGGCAGGCCCTGCAGCTGACATCAGGGACCTCCATACCCATGACACGACTCCGATAGACGAGCGTGTTAAATACACCATCTTGGCAAGCCATGATGAATCCCTCGGTCTCTGAATTTAGCCCGGCTGACCTTAAGAAAGCAAAGGTCAGCCTTTCGGATAAGCCCAGGGCTTCCATATTCCTATAGAAGACCCCGTGCATGGGCTTATCCTTGTGAAGCTGCAGAGCTCTTAAATGCTCTGCAGCTTTTACTTGGGCTTTTAACTGAACGGGTTCCAACTCGGTGACAGAGTTGTGATTGGCCCGTTCGGTATCGAAGATGAGACCGAGATCATCGGCTGCTCTACGTGCTGCCTTAAATAAAAATGCTCCTATCCCTGCATGTTCGTGATCTCGGACCATGCAGAGAAGGGGATCCGAACTCCTGATAACTTTACAGGCTCCGTCCAGAACCATCCTGTTATGAAGACACTCCAAACTCAAGAGTCCACGACCTCCGCGATGTCGTGGGAGATATAGCCGTGGAACGGACGATCTAGGATGCAAACTCCTACTGAGATGCATCCTCTTTCGGGTTACTACGTCGAGTTGTCGCAGCTCCTCCTGTGTCCATTTGACTACTCCGAAGAAGTAGACAAGGATTGGAACGGCAAGCATGTTTGTTGCAGACACCTTGTTCTTCCCCGACAGTTCTGAAGACCAGATCTGTGGGAGGCGGTGCTGATACTTGCCGCGGAGAGCGTTTTTTACGACACCTACCTCTTGGGTGGAGCGTTGCTCAAGACCCAAGTAGGCGTACGACTCTCCGGCATCTAAGTGATGTAAGATGCTTCCGTCTACTAGCTGCGCATTCTCTGCGTATTCCCGGCTTCGTCCTCTCTTGAGATGAACCAGTGCACATTTGTCCAACCCCAACTCCATCCCGATGGCCTGCGTGTACTCCTGCACCACCCTCAGGGACTGGCGTAATTCCCTTTCTCCGGAGGCATAAAGTTTTAGGTCATCCATGTAAAATAGATGGGTGACCTTATGCCTCCGATCGCCGGGGGTGCCGCAGTTATAGCCACGGGTCTTCCTGAGGGACACGGACAACGGCAACAGTGAGATGCAAAACAGAAGGGGGCTAAGGGAGTCTCCCTGAAACACGCCCCTTCTAAACGACACCGGCTCTGTCCGGACTCTAGTATCACCCGATGTTATGGTAAACCGAGTCCTCCAGAGCGGCATCAGTTCTTGAATGCATCTCACTATAGGACCGGGCACCACAAGGCATTGGAGCAAGTGAATTATTAGCTCATGCGATGTCATATCGAATGCCTTGCGGTAGTCGATCCAGGCCATGGAAAGGTTTCGCTTGTACTGCACGGAGTCCTGCGTGATACATCTGTCAATCAACAGATTCTCCTTGCAGCCAGCGACACCCCTCTTAGACCCTCGTTGTTCGTATATCCCCTCGAAAACCGGCTCAACTGCTAGGAGTACTCGCCTGTACAAGATGCGTGTAAACACCTTGTAACAGGCGTTTAAGCAGGTTATCGGTCGGTAGTTCTTTGGGTTGGACAAATCTCCGGTCTTCGGGATTAGCACGGTTCGCCCCTCAATAACCCAAGAAGGAATTTGCTGCTCCCCATTTAGCCAGGTGGTAAAAATTCTGGCTAAATGGCGGTGGATACTAGGTAATTTTTTCCACCAGAAGTTATTTATCCCGTCGGGACCTGGAGCAGCAAAGTTCTTAGAGCCCGCAAGAGCCCTTTGAACCTCTTCAGGGGTTATCGGGTGGCACACTTCTTCTGGTTGCTGAAGACCTTCGCAAAAGTCTTCAAAGTGTGCCAGGGCTGGAGTGTCTCTTTGGAGTGGGAGCTTCTGCTCGTACAGCGCCTTCCAAAAGTTTTCCACCTGATCTGCAGTCGGTGGATTTTCGACAACAGGTTGAGGCGGTTCGAATAGACGCGAAGGTTTTTGGCGGAACAAATTATTTTCCGCCAGTCTTCGCGCCCGCCTCACTAGTGACTTTTTGCATGTCACTAGCATCCGTATCCTATCAAGGCAGTGCTGTTTGATGGTACGCAGCACCACCTCATTAAGTGTGTGATGGACGCGTCTTAAATTAGCGGCGATTCGCCGTAATTTTTGCGTGAAAGGCCTATTGGCCGCCATATAGTCCATCACACATTGGATACGAGATACCTGTTGTCTTGCCGACTGGATCTTGGCCTCCATCTTCCGTACACGCCACTCCGCTCTCTCTCGCGGAGAGGAAGAGTTGTTCGCCCTCTCCATATGAGAGAAGCTCTCGGCGGCAGTGTACAGGGCACAATTTATGTGCCAGATGTCGGCCTCTTCTGGAAGCGATGCTTGAACTTCAGCATCCACTCTGGCCAGGTCTTGTGGCCTAGGGGGTCTTATGCGATGTAACCCCCTTCTGGTACTGAGGCCCTCTACTATTGGTGGAACGGTGAAGACCGCATCCTCAACTGGTTCATTAGGCAGCCTTTCAGCTACCTCATTCGCCAATCGGGGCGCAGTCCTCACATAGCCCTTTCCACGAAGATAGGATACATAATCACGCAGATTCTGCGGCGTGAAGGCATCATGCTCTTGGTGTAATTCACACCACAGGGCATGCATACGTGCCATGTATCCCCTCCGTATGGGCTCACTGCTTTCATAGCAATGCAGCAGGTCGTCCCTCAGCTCGTCGGTCCACTCAAAGCGTCCATGTCGTTGGCGTGCGTCGTTTTCAGGCAATCCATCCATTTGGGCCCCACCACCTTGCCCATGACCCCTATCCGAACGGGGTCGATCGTGGGGGCCTCCTCTTCTGCCATTTGGAACAAGAAGTTCGGGCTTACCGGGGAGTTAGCCCAGTAAGCCCACGGCCGACACTAGAGGGGAATATGTTATCCCCTCCCGGGTGCGCTGGTGCTGCCGGTCCGGTTTTGCACCCCAGCTGGAGTAAGTGGTGTCGCTACTCACCAAAGGCCAGATGGATGTTGTGCGGCCCCTCCTGCTTATTTATTATTATTATTATTATTATTATTATTATTATTATTATTATTATTATTATTATTATTATTATTATTATTATTATTATTATTATTATTATTATTATTATTATTATTATTATTATTATTATTATTATTATTATTATTATTATTATTATTATTATTATTATTATTATTATTATTATTATTATTATTATTATTATTATTATTATTATTATTATTATTATTATTATTGTTACAATCGTCGCAAGAGTTTGTCGATTTTTGATGATAAATCGGTACAACCTATATACTTTCCAAATCAATTAGAATATTTTTATAATCCCAATCAAGTTCTATTTGAATACTTAAAACAGATAATGCCAAATCAATGTAAATGCGAGGCATTTTTATGGAACCAGGCATGTTTAAATAAATTTAATAGTTTCGATTGATTTAAGACTTGTTCTGCCACAATCCCGGCTTCCAAATGTGCCAGGATCTGTGAAAAATGTACTACATAAATCAAAATATGGAGCTAAGGCGTTATCCCTTTGTTTAACATATTTTAAGTCGTACAGTTTTGGCTATAAATTTGACGCTTCGTCGACATGCTAGCAAAAAAATCAGTTGCCTAAAATAAAATAATATTCAAATATGGGTAGGCATAATCGATTTTTATTTTAAATTAATGCACTATTCATGTCATTGCTATTTGCCAAATAAATAAACAGCTTTAGAAACTTAAAATGGACTTCTCCGCACGTAGAACATCTCGACATTGAGTGGCCGAGAAAAAATAAACCAACACATAAATGCAGAATATGTGTTTTATTTTTTTCAAATAGTCCACCATCATGTTTTCTTATGACCCTTGGACAGGGTGGGGTGTGTCCTATCCACCTCAAAATCTATAGATGTCGTCTGGTAGACGTCCCTAATCCGAATCAGTCGAAACCCGATCGATCCGACACGATTTAATTGAGTGATCGTGCTAACAAAAAAATAATCTCAAATAGTCCACCATTGTACTTTCTCATGACCCATGTACATGGTAGAGTGTGTTCTATCAACATCAAGGTGCTGTCTGGAAGACGTCCCCAATCAGAATCAGTCAAAACCCGATGGATCCGACACGATTTATTTACTTATTTATATATTACAACTACTCTACAGGAAACCCATTTACAGAGCAGGAAAGTACAGTGACTGTTCACATTCTAATTAGAGTAATAAATTTCACAAACATAACAATCAAATTTAATACAATAACGTATATACATATTTAATACCTAGATATATGAAACAATATAAATATGTATGAAAAATAAGAAAAACAAAGATGCGGATCAAGCATAACCATATTTAATAAACAGAAGAGTGCAGTTAAATATATCGAATTTATCACAGTTGTTGTTGTATTTAGTACACATTAAAAACAGGGGTGAGAATTTTAGAATATTAGTACGCGGAATAGAGAGGTAAAAGCTTTTGGATGTTCGAGCATGCAATTGAGGTACATAAAAATTTAGCTTGCCTAACAGGTTTTGACAGTCAATCATATTGTGTATAAGCTTATATAGAAATACTTGAGTACAACATTCCCGACTCGCGTCAAATGCTGTCATCGCAAATCTTGCCAAAAGACCATTTTGAGGGAAACCAATAGGTGGATACACGGTGTCTGATTTGAACCATAGTAGTTTCAGAAACCTTCTTTGAACCATTTCCAAGCTGTTAATATGTCATTGATAATAAGGATTCCATACTAAAGATCCGTACTCAAGTTTAGGTCGGACAAAAACAAATTATAGAATTTGCAGTGTATCGGTGTGTGAGAAATCCCTGCTAGTCCTCATTAAAACACCCAGTGTATGCAACGCTTCAGATACTACTTCAGTTACGTGAGCAGTAAAAGACCGGCATAATTTTTTAAAAGATTTTTTTTTTTAAATTATGCCGAGGTCTGTGAATTTAGTTGAGTTATCGTGCTAACAGGAATAAATGTCGACGACAATGATGACAACGATGACAACGCCAACGACAACGACACACACACAAAAATTTTTTAAAACCCATTTTTTTTTTGTTTTTAGGCCGAAAAACGAAAAATAAACCCAAAAAAGACATGTGTTTTTTCACTTTTTCTTTACACGATTACATTACTTTTCCGCGTATAGTGGAGTGCGGAAAAGTAAACACTCTCTTATCTTGCCTATAAACGGAATAGTCTACCTGAGCCTAGCCATAAAAACAAGCCACGGTATGTTTTCAGATTTTTTATTTGGCAAATAGCAATGAAATAAACTATATACACATTTTAACATTTCAACATAAATGCGGTAGATACTAGGTGATTCGTAACAACTGATAAGGATGAAGATTTAGATACCCTATTCGGTCAAAAGTTAACTCTTGTAGCTCTTGCGTCTGTAAACCTTCTCAGGGTAATCTCGTGTATTGTTCCAGCAGTAGTCTGCCACTATGTGTTTGTCACAATGCCCTCAGTGGCGTTCTTCCATCGTCAAGAGGTCTTGATGGAAACGCTCCCGCTGCTTGTCACTTACAGTGATATATTCTGTGAGAACTGATCGAGATTACAAGAAGCTTGACACTCATATGTATCATAATTTCAAAAAGCCAACAGCACTGTAGTAACCAGAACTTCATATTTAAAAGCTTCTTTCTTGCCAGCGAAGTTTTGCATAACTTCCACGGAAGATAACCACACTTCTTCTTGCTATTCATCTTGCTGAGAAAGTCTTCGTCGCGAACCATGGGTGAGCCTTTTTCTGGGTCCAGCGTTTCCTTCGAATTCAATTGTCCCACATGCAGAGGTAGCATGGAAATTTAATAAAACTTCCCTGTTGAGCTAGGAGGGAGCTCGCCATTTTAAGATTCACATAAATGATCCAGTTGTGTTCGTGATATTTGTAAATCGATTACCATTTTTATGTCATTATGTACTTCCTGCAAATGCATCTAATGGCCAACTTCAACTGCTCCATGAACATTGTCATTATGGAACAGAACGTCTTTGTGGCTTCGCTTAGAGTTATCTAGAAATAATTTCCATTCTGCTGGATTATACGATGTTGCCTGAGGAGATCTAGGATATTGTGGCAATAAATAAATGTTTTGTCTTCTGAAAAAATCCAGAACGCTGTGGAAAATGGTCCTCTCGTTGTCAGAGAAATTAAACCTTTTCAAAGCTGTCTAATAGGTTTTCTTATGCAGCCTTGCGGTTAATACCTCATCTGATTTCATAGAGAGCCTTTAATCAAGTCACAAAGTCACTTTATTCTGGTTAGCTGAATTTCTGAGGGACTGATGACTGTTAGGTATCAAATGACGAGTCATCTGAAGTTGGAATGATTTCTTGAACCTCGATATTATAACATTCGTGGTATTTCTATTCATTTCCATTTTCGTCTTCATCTTCAGATGAACTAAAACCATTAAAAGCTGGAACCGGAAAGCCTTGAGGATGAAGAATTGGTCGAATTGTAGAGGGCATACCATGATAGGGATCTTATGCCGATTTTTCTTGGCGATACCCCTTTATGCTGATCAAGTAAAAATAGCAGTTAGTTATATGGTTTGTGGGTTCTCACCAAACCAAGGGAACTCCTAAAGCCAGACCCTTAAGTTTCCCTTTTGTTTAATCACGTAACGTTTCTTGCAAAAATACAAGTAAATAAGAAAAAGACTCACATGAAAAAAGGTTATTTCAGCCGTAACCCAAAATGGTGCACACTAGTTTTACTTTTTTCAAATAGTCCACCATTGTGCTCTCTCATGACCCATGAATAGGTGGGGTGTGTCCTATCCACCTCAAAATCAATAGATACCGTCTGGTAGACGTTCCTAATTATAGTCAGTCGAACACCGATCGATCCGACAAGATTTAATTGAGTGATCGTGCTAACAAAAAACTTTCTCAAATAGTCCACCATTGTGCTTCTCATGACCCATGAGCATGGTAGAGTGTGTTATATCCACCTCAAAATCAATAAGTGTCGCCTGGGAGACGTTCCCGATCATAATCAGTCAAAACCCGATCGGTCCGACACGATTTAGTTGAGTTATCGTGCTAACAAACAAAAAATTCTCAAATGGACCCATGGGGTGTATCCTATCCACCTCAAAATCGATAGGTGTCATCTAGGACATATCCCCGATCAGCATCAGTCAAAACTCGATCGATCCAATACGATTTAGTTGAGCTATCGTGCTAACAAGAAATTTTAATGCCGACGACAACGACAATGACAACACACACATACATACACACACAAAAATTTTTTAAAACAATTTTTTTTAGTACTTTAGGCCGAAAAACGAAAAATAAAAAAAAAATTTCCCCATTTTTCTTTACACGATTACATTACTTTTCCGCTAACAGCGAAAATCCAATTTCAGATTTGAATATATTACTAAAATCAGTTAAAAAAATTATTGCAACAGCGAATGACAACAAAATTATCCCCCAGTGTTATTAATTATTTCAAAATGAATGTTTCCCCAGCAAACTAAAAACTCACATGATATTTAATACGCATTTATCGCTTATTTAGACATACATATTTTATTGGTGAAAAAGGACAATAAAATATATTTATTTTATCCTTTTGATTTGGCATTTTCAGTTAGTCGCTATTATTAATAATAATAGCGATAAACCCTGTAATCATTCCTATAACAACAATAACAACTATTTCATTACATTTGTAAATAATATAAATATATTGAATAACCAAGGCGCGATATTGTAATTGGGATAATTAGATTTTTAATAAATAATTAAATAAATAATAATATGTTGTAACAGAACTTCTTGGGGTATTAGGAATTCTTAATACATAGCAACGATTTGATTTATAAAAAAAAATTCAACGCCTATTATCATTTGGGGGTAGTATTTGTTTTATCCAGTTATGTATCTGGAGTTGTATTCTCCATCTCAGATATACATATACTGGTTTAAATCTCACTGTAGTTCTATCAACGGGAAGTGCTCCCCAGTCTGGTTTCGATTATTTCTTTATGGCAAGATTTGCTTGTATTGTTATCATTTAAATTCCATTTAAGCAGGCATTCCTTTATTTGAACGTCTATATTTTGAATTCGAATATTCATAAATACATCAGATTACCTCAGGGGCGCAGCGTGAGAAAAATGTCTAGGGATGTGATAAAAATTTTATAAGGGGAGGAGGTATAGTCAGATGTGTGGTAAGCCATATGAAAATGGTAGTAATAAAAAAAGACACTAACCTAAAATAATTATGCCGAGGTATATATTCTAGTTTTTAAAATGAAGATCAATTCTTCGGTTTTTGTTTGTCCAGCGAAAACGTCTATCACTGTTTCTTCAAATGTTGGAGACGATCTCATATCTTCCAATAAGGCACTTTCAATATTTATTGATGCTAAAGCTGACAGTCCTTCTTGCTTTTGAGGATTTCGCAGATGTCTTTATTCTCTTTACATGAAAATGATTTTTCCGCGGAACCGCTTGTGGCAGGAATAGTGAAAATTGAACGACACGATATTGATGACTCCGGGAAAACGGAAGATAATTGAAGGGACATAATATGTTGGTGAAGCTCAAACACAGTTCCCTTTTTCATATCGGGATCACTATAAATCACTGAAAGTTCACTTTTTAAACGATTTGCGTCAAAGAATATTCCATATGTATCTATTAAAAAAGACAAAAAGTTCGTCAGGAAAACGTTTCACGAATGAAGTCAATTGTGTGGAATCTGCCGATAGCCCCAAGAGTTGCAGACCAAGAGCTCTGCTGTCTGTGACCTATAAGCTACTAGAACGGTTTATTTATAACATAAGTAGCATAAGAATACTTGAAGCGATTCCGGACGAACAAGCAGGCTTTCGGCCTAAGCGAAGCTGTGCAGATCAAGTCTTATCACTCACCACCCACATTGAGGCAGGATTTCAAAGACAACTCAAAACCTAAGCTGTATTTATCGACTTATCGGCGGCCTACGACACAGTGTGGAGAGAAGGCATGATATACAAGCTCATATGTGTAATCCCCTGCAAACTAACAGCCCGACTGATAGACAGACTGCTAAACGACCGAGTCTTTCAAGTAGCTATGGGATCCGACATCAGCTCCCCAAGGAAACTAAAGAACTGGCTACCACAGGGATCAGTCCTTGCTCCACTCCTCTTTAGCCTGTATATTGCCGACATGCCAGAAACAAGATCAAGAAAGTTTGGTTATGCTGATGACTGGGTACTTACAACAAGGTAAAGTTCTATTGAACAGTCAGAGGAAACCCTAACGACAGATCTAGAAGTAGTGGGAAAATATTTTCGCAAGTGGAGACTCCAACCTAATGCCACCAAAACAGAAGTTACCTGCTTTCACCTAAATAATACACAAACTACTTATCTACAATAAAACACCTAAATACCTAGGCATAACCCTTGATAGAATACTATCTTTCAGAGAGCACCTATCGAGAACTGCTGAAAAATTAAAAACAAGAAACAACATAATTCAAAAACTGTGCGGCACAACTTGGGGAGCACGGGCCTCCACTCTGCACTCCTCTGCGCCAGGCCTTGTCTTTTCAACTGCTGAATACTGCGCTCCAGTTTGGTTAAATAGCCCACAGGTACATAAAATAGATGCGCAGCTAAATAGCACCATGAGAATGATTGTTGGTGTCGTCAAACCAACTCCCACGCAATGGCTTCCAGTCCCAAGCCACATCCCACCCCCTCAACTGCGACGAATAAATGCTCTTACTAACGAGTATAAAAAGATCATGGACAATAGAAATTTACCCATCCATCAGGATATCGAAGATGCCAACCCTAACCGACTGCGGTCTAGACGACCACCAACAATAACGGCAAGGCTGGCTGTGGAAGATGAGTTCAACCTTACCAACGCATGGACTCAAGAATGGACTGCACAACAAACCAATAACATGCCGCGCATCACCCACAAGCCACCGGGTTTCGATTTACCACGCAAAACATGGTCCACGCTTAACAGAATCAGAACCCAACATGGCAGATGTGCATACTCTTTACACAAATGGGGCAAGCAATCTTCTCCTCTCTGTGAGTGCGGAGAAATTCAGACCATCAGACATATCACAGAAGAATGTACCATACGATCATATAATGGTAAACCAGAAGACTTCCTGATAGCGGCCCTAGGTCGATAGATTACATAAATAGACTAGATGTTCGTCTGTAACCTTTTAAAGTATGTTTTATATTGTTTTATGTTCTATGTTGTATTGTATTCTATATTCTAGCAATGTTGTATATTAAAATTCTCTTTTAATACGTCTAAAAGCCATACGACAAATAAAAGATAATAATGAATAAATTTTATTTAATATAAAATTGTTGGTTGATGGCTTACTAATTAATGCAAGCAGTTGATTTAAATTGCAAAAAAGATGAACCAGTGTTTGGAAAATCTACTGATATGAAATGTTTTATTGTATAATTTATTATAAGATTGTGATATTTCTTGTGTTTATATTTCTTATAGATATTTCAGACCACTTATAAGTCCGACCCTGAAATGTCCACAGTCAAATCCGGGGTTTACTTGTCATAATTACAGTATCTGCAGTATACTCTTTCTTGAATTGTATATGTATTTTGAATAATTCTTTGTAATTTTATATATTTTTTTAATATACATTAATCTTGCTAGGATTGTAACCTGTTAGACAATAAAGGTATATGTTATAAAGGCCTGGTATATTTTTATACATTTATTTAAGTTCCAGGTATTACCGAAGAATAACCACTTCAGAATAACCATGCGTGTCAACTTCCTCTTGGGCCAGTGGCCATTGGTTTTCGACGATAAGGAATATCTCCGTTGCCTATACAACATCTACTCCAAGCTGATGCTCACCATCTACGCCATCTTCGTCGTAAGCTTGTACATAAAAATAGTGGTTCCCGGCCAAAGTTCTACCACGCAAGAGATAACCCAAGCTTTCTGTATGATCCTCTTGGGTGCCATGAATTTGATGAAGGTGTTAGTCATAAAACGCCCAAAGATCCTAGGTCTCATAAGGGAGGTGTTTGACGCGGAGGAGGCGATCTATCAGCAAAACGATGATGGGGTTGTAGAAATTTATGATTTTTATGTAACGCAAACGCATCGTTCGAGTACCACTTACATCGTCTGCGCTGCCTTGGGTAAGTTCTAAGAGACTATTTTGTTTCTTTAAGTCGTCGTTTTTTATGGGTTGTCAAAAACGTTCGTTCGGTTTTTTCACAAGTATTTATTATTAAGATTATAGTTATCACAAATTATTTTAGTCAGTAATGTACGTTCCTCCATTTTCAATAACTTTTTTCCATCTTTTAGTGAACTTCATAATACCATTTTCATAAAAACTTTGCGATTTGCTCGCAAAAAAGTTTTTAAATAATTTCTGACTTCCTCGTTATTGGCAAATGTTAAGTTTCATTAACTGGTATCCATGGAGCGGAATAGGAGAAAATCCAAGGGCACCAGGTCTGGAGAATACGGTAGATTGGGTAAAACATCCCACTCTAACTCCAACAATTTCCTCTGGGTCTGCAGGGAAGTGTGAGGTCGGGCGTTGTCGTGATAGAATATGACCTTCATACGATTTACAAGTCCTGAGCGCTTTTCCTGCATGTCCGAAACGTCCTAACTTATTGTTTCGTTCCTTGGAAGTAGCTCAAAATAAACGATTCCTTTAAAATCCCACCAGACTGACAACAATAGTCTCCTGGGCTCAAGTCCTGCCTTTGGTGTGGATGGAAAATGTTCACCGGACTTTCCCCACGATCTTTTTCGACTGACGTTGTCGTAAATGATCCACTTTTCATCTCCAGTAACCATATTCCTCAAAAAAGGATAATTACGTTGACGAATCCTTAACATGTCGCAGATGTGATGTGATTCATTAAATTGGATTCGCTGAATTCGTGAGGAACCCAAACATCGACTCTGTAGAACTGACAAACCCAAATTGTTTAGGGTGATTCTGTACACTGAATTTTTCTGCAAACTCACTATGGTTTGACTTGGATTTACCTCAACTAAAACTCATAAATGCTCGGGTACGACTTCTTTATATTGGGGTGTCCGTGAGGGAAAGATCACCAGATCGAAATCTCTTGAACCACTTTTGACACGTTCGATCTTGCACATATTTTTGCCGTATACAGAACACAATTTGCGGCAAGTTTCAGCGGCTCTTTTACCTTTTTTAAAATAAAAAAGTAAAATGCTCGGTTTCACTCATTTTCGATTAAGGTCACATACAACAATAATAAAAGGTGGTCCAACCAAAACGCACGATGTTAATTGTAAATAAAACAAAAAGTTTTTAGAGAATTATCTTAATATTTTTTATTGTGATAGAAGAATCTATGACAATTATGTCATAGATATGAAACAAAATATCGGCCAAATGCTAGCCACGGCTTCGGTGGCATACCTCTATCCGATGGTCCATATTTTCAATGACGCTTAGACATAATTGAGGTTCAATGTCGTTAATGTGCCGAATGATCTCATCCTTTAGCTCTTGAATTGTTCTTGGCTTATTGACGTACACTTTTTCTTTTAAATGTCCCCAAAGAAAGAAGTCCAACGTGTCAAATTACATAATCGTGGCGGCCAATTAACATCGCCACGACGTGAGATAACACGGCCATTGAATTTCTCGCGTAAAAGTGCCATTGTTTCGTTGGCTGTATGGCAAGTGGCACCATTCTGTTAGAACCACATATCGTCCAGGTCCATATCCTCAATTTATGGCCACAAGAAGTCCGTTATCATCTCGCGATAGCGAACACCATTCACGGTAACTGCTTGGCCGACCTCATTTTCGAAGAAGTACGGCCCGATGACGCCGCCAGCCCATAAACCGCACCAAACAGTCACTCTTTGTGGATGCATCGGCTTTTCAACAATCACTCGTTGATTCTCATTTGCCCAAATGCGGCAATTCTGCTTGTTAACGAATCCACTGAGGTGAGAGTGTGCCTCGTCGCTGAAGATGATTTTCTTTGTAAAGTCACCATTCACTTCTGTCTGTTCAAACAACCATTCGGCGTATTGACGACGCTTGAAATGGCCAATAGGCTTCAGCTCTTGAGTCAATTGAACCTTGTAAGCGTGTAAATTCAAATCTTTATTCAAAATTCGTATCAGTGATGTTCGTGAGATGTTCAATTGTTGGGCACGACGACGAGTCGAGGTTGACGGCTCTTCTGCTACACTATCGCGAACAAAAGCAATGTTTTCCGCAGAACGAACTGGGCGAGCATGCACAGGTGTTTTCACATTTCCTACAGACCCGGTTTGCTGAAATTTGCGCACAATTCTCCCGATTCTGGACACATTTGGTCGATTATGCTGACCAAAAAAGTCACGAAGTGCACGAAATGCATTTTGATTTGAACGCCCATTTTCGTAAAAGGCTTCAACAATCTTAACGCGCTGCTCAATGGTGTACCTCTCCATGGTTGAATTTGTCAAACACTGAAACAAAGAAATGTCAAATTAAGTTGGGCATAAAACTTGACGTTAAGGTGTGACTCACAATTAACATCGTGCATTATGGTTGGACCACCCTTTACAACAAGTTCACAAGTTCACGAAGTTGAAATCGCAGAAAGGCTAAGTTCTTGTGAATGACGAGAAATTCACTGGCTGGGGTTTTTCCATACACTCTTACGCACATCAATGATGTTTCCAGCATACCTTGCGTCTCGGTGACGTACGGGTGTTGGATGATTTGTCAAACCGGTTGACTAGAATTTGGCCACCAAACGTCGAATAGTCGACTCGGCAGTACGATTGTGGCGAGGATAAAAATCACGTAAGACGCAGAGCGTCCTTTGAACGAAGCACTGATTTTGAAGATAAAATTTGATGACCTGCACGCGTTGTTGAACGCTATAACCTTCCTTGGTGGTTTATTATGCACTACTGACCAATTCAGAATAAATTTGACAGATGTTGCTTTAAAAACATGACCGCTATAACCTAACAAATCTCGAGCTTCCCCATATTTTTGGTATATTGGCCATCAAACTACTGTTAATTCACTTTCTATCCACCAGTCATAATAACCTTCGTGGCGTTTCCTCTATTGACTGCAACAGAGATACACGAAGAGGTGGGCAACATGACCAGAATCCTGTGGGAGATTCCGGAGTCCGGATGGGTACCCTGGAACCCACACGAACATTACTGGGTCAGTTATTCCTGGCATATATTCTCGGGAATAATTGCAGCGCCGAGTGTGGCCTTCATTCACACCTTTCTATACAGCATCATCATATTCCCTTCGGGACAGATCGACATATTGAAGCACTACCTGAGGAATTTTCAGAAATACGCCGAGGAGGCGCGACATAAATTGAATTGTTCTGCGGATGAGGCCAGTTTCTCGCTCATGAGGCGCTGCATCTCGAAGCATAAGGACACCATCCGGTAAAGTATGCCTTTTTATTTCTGTTTGTAGTCAGTTTTTGGATTTTTTTTTTTCTTTTTGAAGATTGAAAGGTAGAAACGCATATCTGAGCAGTGGCGGCTCTCCGGGACGGAGAAGGTGGACAGAGCACACTCTTAACTACATTTTAGAGAAACGTTTAGAAAAATAAATTTTATTAAACAGTAATTTATTTAATTAAAAAGTAACACCACTGAAATAAGCTAAGAAAAGGTATTTTTGACAATTTCCTGTTTTCTTTTGATGGAAAAAAAGTTCATTTAAGTCCAATACACAGGCATATATTTAAGTACAATACAAAGAATTATTATCAAAAAATATTCAAAAATGGCGACACTGAAGTCATTCCCGCAAGACAAGAAGTCGAATTTAAGGCGCTCTTCGTCACCAGTATAACTGGTGCAAATTTGAATCCGGAAAAAAAATTACTTAATCTACATGTTTATAGCTAATGATATATTGATAATCACACAAAAATATTTATTTTTGTGTAGTTAGCGAGTATCTAAGCAAAAAACATAAAAACTTCGACTAAAAAGGGTAATAATTTGTTAATAAATAATTTTCAAATTAATTTATCGAAAATTATTCATGCGTATTTACTTCAAAATGTTATTTTGAAGATACTGTTTAAGTTCGCATGAAAAGAATGAAAATTGTTGGAGTTATACTGTGTGCCGTTCTGAAAAATTATGTATCGAGAAGTTTTAAAGTTTTGAAATGTGTTAGGTATAGACATGACGATTAAAACTGAATTTTAGTCACCTGTTTCTTTTTTTATTTGCGTACATCGTCATTGTGAATGTTGTTTTAAAATACAAAAAGTAAAAAGATCTCAAAAAAAGATTTCAGTACACAGTACAAAGTTAAAATTCCGGTTTAAAACAGGTAGGGTGATATTAGGAAAAAACATGACGTCATTAAACAGGTTAGCATACCTATTTAAAACCGATACAGACCTGTTGTATACCTGCGCCAAGAGTTCTTCAGATCAACAATGACCACATGCCATACGCATCAAATGTCCGCGGACAAATCCGAGGTACATCTCGTGGCAGTTTTGCTATACTACTCCTGTGTTACATTTATCGACAATTATGACTGCGTTTGTTTTCAGGTATATAGACGACTACAATGGGGAAATAAAGCATTTCATGGTCTTCGACTTTTTGATCAGCTCCTTGCAATTGGCCGCCATCGCTGTCACCCTAGTTATGGTTAGTATTTAGGAAAATATCACCGTAGTGCATAGAGATCCAGATTTATCCAGATTTGCTTAGATTTATCCAGATGTATCTATATTTATACATATTTATGCAGATTTATCCAGTCTATATTATTATTATTACTATTATTATTATTATGTTATGTGGATTTGGGCCTCATCAACCACTGATCCCCTCTTATACGGGTCATTATCCAACAATGTTATCCCATAAAAGGAGCAATTTAGGCATGTCCCCCGCCTTAAGCCTCGCCTCCTCTAGGATAAC
Organism: Rosalia funebris; assembly: GCA_037954035.1. Classification (NCBI taxonomy): domain Eukaryota; kingdom Metazoa; phylum Arthropoda; class Insecta; order Coleoptera; family Cerambycidae; genus Rosalia; species Rosalia funebris. The sequence goes on along the minus strand of JAZFAV010000019.1, from coordinate 3,228,849 downwards.
AGGGGTCCCTAATATAAGGTACCTCTTCTCCTCCAGTGCGGGGCAGGTGTAAAGAAGATGAATCGAGGTTTCCTCGTCTTCTTTACAGCATCTGCAGGCCGGGCTGTCAGTCAGCCTCAGCTTGTGCTTATATGCATTCAGGCTACTATGGTGGCCCGTTATGATTCCCACCAGAGTTCTGGTTTTGTGCCTGTTCAATTTAATGAATTCTTGGACCCATTTCTCAATCTCTGAGTATTCGATGAAGAGTTTGGTTATTCGACAACCCCTTACTCCTCTTCGTCTTTTATTGTGCCATTGGTCTCTTGCCCAGCCATTTATGCGGTCTCTGATCAGATTCCGACTTATACCCACCGAAGCTTCTGGTCCATAGAGGTTTTTCCTGGTCCCTAGTCTGGCAAGGTCATCTGCAATTAGATTTCTCTTAATGCCATAAGAGTTCCACCGGTCCCTTCCCTGCCAAGTGTTTCAATGCTTCATAGCAATTATAGACATAGCTTCGACTTTGTCGTTGCTGAATTCAGGGCTGCCAATGCCGCCCTGCCATCCGAACAGATACATGCCTTCTCCTGGATCCGATTTTGGTCCCAGAACACTGTATGTAATTGCAACTAGCTCAGCCTGGAGTGCGGTAGTATATTTGCCCAGGAGGAAGGTTTTACCTATCCCATCGCATCGCCTATACACCCCCGCAGCCGCTTTATTCCCACTCTTGGCTCCATCCGTGTACCAAATGTCTGAATTGAGCGGTAATCCAGCTCGACCCTCCATCCAGTAGGTCTTACTGGTGAGGGTGATCTTATATTTCTTGCCAAACAGGAAGTGGACACCCGTACTGTCAGAGGGCATCCATAGGAGTCCCTCCTCAGTTAGCTCTCTTGAGAGTCAATTCAAGTCCCTTACCTTGCTATTCATGTTTCCCACCCTGTGCATTGCCTTTGAGGCTTGCGCTTTCAGGGTGACACCAAGAGGTGGTATCCCCGTCAGTATCCCCATCGCCTCGATTTGTATTGATCTTGGAGCTCCGTTTATACTTCTTAGAATCAATCCTCTTAGCTTGTCAAGTCGGTTGGCTTCCGACTTTAAGCAGACTCTCTCCCACCAGACCAGTGCTGCATACGTCAATCTGGGTTTGAGAATTGCCTCATAAATCCATTTCATGGTTTTGGGTTTCAAGCCCCAGCTATTACCAATGGATCGGATACTTTAGTTACCCTAACCCCAATTGTTTATTTCAGTCGAAACTCGGGTTCCTCGACATGATACACTGGGGTGGATTCCTGCTATGTATGCTGATGCGGCTCTTGGTGTACTACTGCTACGCGAACGAGATCATGTTAAAGGTAAAGTACTTTCTAGAAACAATACTTTGTTTTAAAGAAATTGTTTTTAATGCCATTTAAGTGATTCTCGGTCTCAGCTGAGAACACCTGTCCCGAAGCTGCATATCGTAATTTCATCCATCCTGATTAGCAATCATCAGTGCAAAAATACAGAAGTTTATAGAGAATTATAGCTCTGAGAATATTAGATGAATCTTGTACCGAGAAGGCATAAGCATGCATGTACAATTGGTAAAACGCCATCTACCTATTAAACGATGAAGTGTCAACCTACAGGAAGCTGTGCTGCTTCTCATTTCTAACGCAGAAATTAATTCTCAGTTGAGATTGTCAACTGAGAGTCAATTAAATGGCAATAACTCCCTCATAGAGAGAACCAGCATAGCTTCTCGTATGTTTAGCATTGTTGTAGACGACGGAGGTAGACGACGTTTTACCAAATCCGACACTTTGTCGTTTATAAGATAGTAACATATAGTGGGAAATCGAAAGGAACCACCAAACCGCCAAGTGGTTATCAAAATAGTTCCCTAACAGCAAAGCTATTACATAATCGCTCTAGGAAACAACTACTCCTCGGGCTAAAGCCCTGTTAGACATTGAATTATACCTGGAAGCGATCCTCGATCCCTTTGTCGTGTTTCTGCACGATCAGAAAAGGTTTCAAAAAATAAAACCCGCCACAGGTAGGATTCCACATTTGCCCCGGATTGGAACCGAACGACATACAGCTGTTTCGAACTTATTAGTTGTCATCAGTGCCGTACACGGTACGCCAATCCAGGACAAATGCCGAATGAACTCTATGGGGTATACATCTTTATCGATACGATCTCTGTCAGTAACATATAAGTCAGAAATCGAGAAAGGAACTACCAAACCGCCAAGCGGTTATCAAAGTCTTTATTTAACCGCTTTGATCCGGGACATATGTCGAATCCTACCTGTGGCGGGTTTTATTTTTTGAAAGTTTAGAAGATAGATAGCGTTTTGTAAATTCTATAATATTCTGCTTCTACAGAGATGTCAATAATTCTATTGGTCGAAGTTTATCAAGTTATGTGAAGTTTATCAAGTTATTAACATATCTCAGTTATGCGACATATTTCACTAACTCTAGTAATATTACGCGAACAATTTCGACCTACATTCGACCTTCCCCCCCTCCCCCCAACTCAAATTAGTAGATCTACACACTTCCATGTCTAATAAGGCCCCTTTGAATACCTGTAATCCAAAATTTCATGAACAAACCTATTATAGTTCCTGAGTTATTAAGGTTTGAAAAGCTCTATTTTTATCACTCACTGTGTCAGAGCCATATTACATCATACTGTATATACTATTTGAGGAATGTTTGAATTATTCTCTAAAATTAGTACAGTGAATCGCCGCAGGCCGCAGAGAACGGTCAGTGTTGAACAAAGTAAAGCAGTATATGTGTTTGTCTCCTTTTATATAGACTTTCTATTGCGCCAGAAATCTGTGAAAATCTGTGTTAAAACGTGCAATCGATTTATTATTTATTTCCTCCTTAGTAAATAACGGTTTATTCTGAACCTAGTGTCTTTATTTTAAAACCAAATCTTATGCTTAGTGAAAAACGGGTAGTTTTATAACAAGGCAATTTAACACACTGACTGACTCGCCCATCAAAATTCTGGACCATTTCTAGGTGACTTAGAAACATGAAAAATTTGACATCAAGGCTTAGGTAGGTACGACGGTCTTCAATTGATTTAAAAGAAAATTTTTTCTCTGTTATTCCTTCTTGTCTGTTATTTCTTCTTTGATATTGAATTTATAACTTGGCAAGTTTTATATTCGACATTTTTCCATTACACAATTACATTAAATAGCTTCACGTACTAAACAACGACATCTAATTGTAAGTGGGCAAATTATAATATTTTTCTCAACCTGCAGAGCTCAAGCCTGGGTGGCGCCATCTGGGAGAGCGACTGGTTCGAGGAATTGCCGAGAACGAAGCAGCTGATGCTACTGATGATCATCAGAAGTCAAAGACCTTTAGGCCTGCGAATAGGGCCGTTCGCGATTATGACGATAGAACGTTTCTTAGGGGTAGGTTACGTAAGACCACGGAGGCTGCTTGGATCTCGGATCATCGATTTTGACCAGTTATTTATTTTTTAGATAGTAAAAGCCGCTTATTGGTATGTGATGATCATGTACAATCAATTTTAGATGGAACAAGAAAGAAGAACGCACAAAAGCACGGGATTATTGCATCAAATGTTTTTGAAAGAATATTATTCACTGCAATACAACTGAAAAGTATGAGAGATGAGTTAGGGAACTACATCGTGGAAAGAAAGTACGGACTACCCCTAATAATTTGGGAGTCTTCAGGTTTTATGGAAAACGCTTGAACACATCGATTTAGTTTCCAATTTCCCACATTCTGTTAGAGTTCATTTGTTTTTTATTGACATCTGTTAACAATATGACGACATCGATATTTTTCTTAAATAATAATACACACACCGTCAGAAGTCTTGGACCCCCCAATGTTTTGTATTAGTAAATAATTTTTTTTAAATATTGTATTTGTCTTTCAAAGTATGTTTTTCATAAATATATTTTTGTAATACAGGAATAATTTTAAAAATATAGTCAATTAAAAAACAATGAGAAAAAAATTTGCAATTTTTAAGTAAATTTATTATGACAAAAATTAACAAAACATATTTCTTAGCAAAGTAAACTACAACTTAAATGTCAGTATGACCTCCTCTCTTTCTCAATAACATATTGATACACCTGTGTATTGAAACAATCAAACGGTTTATAATTTCTTGAGAAATATTGTTATATTCCTCTATTGCTGCTGCAGCTAACCCTTCCGCATTTTGGAATAGGTTCTTGCGTTTGTGAATTGCTCTAGAAACAAAAATCCTACATATCCTCAATGGGATTCATATCTGGGGACTTAGCTGGCCAATCTAATGGGGTAATATCTCCCTGTTCTAGTACCTCTTGAACCGTTCTTGCGCGATGTTGCCTGGCGTTGTCGCCCATGAAGATGAAATTGTCACCTAATTCGTCGCGTAGAGGATAAATAATGAGCCTGATAACACTTTCAATATAAAATTCACTTGTCATATTCTGATTTATGGGAATTAACTGCGTACCTCTTTTTCAATAAAAATTTTCGCACCGATTTTTTTTTATCAAAAATTAATAACTATGACTTTTCTGTACGATCAGTATTTCCCGAGTAATTAATTATCAAAGTCCAAATTAACTTTTTTGTGTTGACCGACGATAACTCAGCGAAAAACCTTCGTGTGAGACTTCTATACCACTCAAATTAAATAGAATAAAATTATTTAAAAACGTTTTATGATGAAATCGCTGAAAAAAAATTATTTTAGTCCGTGGACCTTTTGAAAGCAAGCAAAATTTTGGAAATTTCTCTTTCCAATGACTTTCATATGATTTCTCTTTCTTATGAGAAACTGCTGATGGTAAAAAAATTTGAACTCAATATCTGAAAACTATAAACTTGGAGCTTTAATCTGATTTTTTTTTAAATTACATTGAGACAATTGTTTTCTAAGTTAGAGCCTTTTAAAATTCACCTAAAAATTTAGGACTTCTTTTACATCCTTTAATTGTTGTGTCTAGTGTATATCAGATTCTAACTTTGATGACTACTATCCACATCCAAGTTCCAAAAGTAGTTCTTTCATACTAATAGAATTATTATCTAAGCAATACACTCACGTGATACACTAAGTGATGATACAGTTTTATACAATATTCTTGATCACAATTTCACATATAGGTCATAGAGCAACTACCTCTTTCTCTTTCATACTTACCAACTTAATTTTATCTGTAAAATAAAAGTGTAGTTACATGTGAGGCGGTTGTTTTCCTTTTCTCTCGATGGACTATTCTATGAATTGAATATACAGACTTGGCAACTACAAATCTTGAGTGGGCTACTTATGTGTAGTAGAAAAGAAGAGAAATAGCAAACTCATGTATGCGATACGAAACAACTATAGTTATCTCTACCACACCAAACCTATTGTGTTTTTGTAATTCTATGATGATACAGATCATGATCTAAAAACAACATACGTTGTGAATTTAATTTCTCATCTAAAAATAATCACTAGATGCATTCACGTTTGAAGTCAATAGGTATGTTTATTTTAACTGTTTGGGTAATAAGTTATTTGGTCCATATTTTAGACATTCTCAAATAACTAAGGACAGCTACGAGGGTGAATCAAATAAACGGGATTTTTGTTGCTGAGCGTCTATAGTTGTTAAGACCGGGCCCGAGGTAAGAGTTCAAGAAAGGCCGAAAACGAGTGGAAAATCAGAAACATGATCGCCGTCCTCGAACCAGCACTACGAACCAACACATTCGCGCAGTTCGAGACATTCTTGAAGAAGATCCAAAAGTGCCGAAAAGGTTGGAATAAGTTATGGGAGCTGTCAAGCGATCATCAAAATGACCTGGAATTTCGTAAAGTGTGTGCCAGGTGGGTCTCTCGCCATTTGACCGCAGATCAGACGTTGAGACGTTTGGAAGTCTGTCAGAGGCTTACAACAAGGTTTGCGGAAGAAGGTGATGTATTTTTGAGTCGGACTGTCACCTGCGACGAAACGTGGGTCCACCACTACACACTCGAGTTAAAAAAGCCAGTTTGGAGTGGCGGAGGCAGCCCCAGTGAAAGCCAAGACTTGACTGTCAGCTGACAAGGCTCTTTCAACCGTTTTTGCTCGACCGACGAGGTATTTTGCTTATTGATTTTTTGTATGTGCGACGCACAATCAACGCAGCTTACTATTGAGGGCTGCATGTCGCCGCAAAAGTTAAACCAACCGATTCGAGAGGCAATCTCCTTCACGACAACGACAGGCCCCATATTGTAGCTCTAACGGTCGAAAAACTGAAAGAAATGCACTGGACTGCACTTGAACATCCTCCCTACAGCCCGGACTTATCGCCCTGCGATTTACATTTGTTTGGGCCGCTCAAAGAAGCTCTAGGTGGCAACGATTTGAATATAACCAACGCGTAGCTCGTTGGTGCACCAGCATTCGTGCACCATTGGCTCCTGACGTAACCAGTTTTATTCTACGATACTTAAGAAACCTTTCTTCTCGCTTAAAAAACTCCTTCTTTCGTACAAAATGTACTTATAAAGCAGGAGACTATGTAGAGAAATAAAACATCTTTCCCTTTTGTTTTTCAATCAATAATTATTTTTAAATAAAGTCCCGTTTATATTGATCCGCCCTCGTACGTTTTATATCGTATTTTTAGTCTTTAACGTAAAATTAAATTAGTATTTATTAGATAATTGATGAAAATATCTTGTAGATAAGTATATCAAGTAATGTAAGTATATACGTAAATCATAATGTTTCAATAAAAAAAAAAAATTAAAATAAACAATATTTGACAAATTACAAAAAATGTGCAAACTCTTTTAAAATTTTATTTTATTAGAGGCTCAACAATATGTTCTTGTTGCGCTAGACAGTACCTTAAATTATCAAAGAATTATTTTGTAACGTTTGGGAGATACTCAAATTTTACAATTGCGCCAAATTTTCTAAAGAAGCTGAAAGTTCTTTCAATAAGTACGCTCGATCTTTAAATGTAAATAAAACAAGTCAACCAATTCCACTTCCACTCAATTTTGAAGAATATTTTATGGCATTAAGAATGGAATATAACGTCGATCAAGTATTCGCCACGGTTTTGCTTCGTGGCACGTATTCGAGAGGTTCAATTTTCGATGACTTTGTCGCTTAAATCTGCTTGAATTTGCTGGATAGCGTTCGCTGTGTTGACTCTGGAACCATCAATTGTTTGAGGTTTATTCGCGTAGACCTCCGATTTAAGATAACCCAAAGGAAGAAGTTTAAAATCGTTACATCGCACGATCTCGATGGCCAGTTTACGTCGCTTCTGTGCGAGATAACCATTCCCTCAAATTACTCGCGCAAAATGTTCATCGTAGCCTGCGCTGTGTGGCACGTAGCGCCGTCCTGTTGGAACCACACACGGGCGGCTGGCGTATAGGTGCTGCAGAACTACCAAAAAAAATTAGATATTTGTATATTTTCACGATATAATAATTACTAAAATGTATTAATAAAATAATTTGGTTAGTTGGTGCAGCTAACCAAATTATTACGTTAAAGTCGCATTCTGCCCGCCGTCCTCTATTGAGTAGTAGACCAGATGAATTATCTGGGACTCTACGCGAGCGCGTCGCGGTACATTGAACTGGGCCACACGAGGTAGTTCTCAGCACGGCTCGGCACACCCGTCCTCCCCCTCAACTCCGGCGACAATCCACACTTGGCGCTCGTAAATGTGTTAATTTACACGGTCAGTGAGCTGTATTTTTTCCAGCTAAGGCAACATCAGTGAATGTTTACTCCTTCCTACTTCTCGTACAGTTGGCGGGCGTAAATCGTACCTATTTCGTATTTCGTGTTAATTTAAGATTTTAAATGCTGTTTTATGAATTTGTGTAGTGATTTATTGTACTAATTATTAATATTTATATACTGTGATAGTGACAATGGATTTAGTTTATAATTTAGTTCATGTGAAGCAATTTTTTAAATACTCTTATGAAGAAAAAATTGATTTAAAAACAATGGTAGGCCATTGCCCGATATTGTTATTGAGACTGCAGGTGTTAGCCGCGGAAAAGCATATAAACGTCAATTTAATAGAGACATTAATTCGAAGAACAATTGGATTTGTGGGTGCAACAAGAAAATGCGTTATTTTGTTTTCCTTGTTTACTTTTTGGCGGTGATAAAGCATGGACGGAGGTAGGGGTGACAGATTTGGTGCACTTAACTGAAAAAATAAAAAAGCACGACAACTCCAAAAGCCATCTACGTAATGCAATGGAATTAGCTTTATTAGGAACAACTAATATTGAAGCGCAGCTAGATTCAGCTTATTGGATAAATGTGCAAAAGCATAATGATAATGTGACAAAAGAGAGATACGTTTTGTCAAAAATTATAAACTGCATAAAGTTTTGTGGGGCCTTTGAGCTGGCGCTGCGAGGACATGATGAAGCTGAAACCTCTCAAAACCCGGGGATATTTCGTGGTTTGATAAATTTTTCTGCTGAGCTTGATGTAACTTTAAGCGAGCATCTACAAAATGCTTCAGTATTTAAAGGAAACCTCTATAGAAATACAAAATTATCTTTTAGACTGTATATTAAAAGTATGTCATGAAGAAATAATTAAAGAAATTAACAAACCTTCATTTTTGGCAGTTATGGCAGACGAAACAACTGATGTATCTGAAAAAACTCAGTTAGTGGTAGTTTTAAGATATATTCTCGATGGTGAACCGATTGAACGTTCTTGGACATACCTGAAACCTACAAAAGGTGACGCTGAAACTCTTTCGGAAAATATTTTAAGTGTTATAGACCCTCTAGTATAAAATTCACCTTACAAGCCTTTTCTCTTAACCAAAGAATATGACGGCAAACATGAATGTTCTTCAAAAGGGTATTAAATTCCAAAAACTTTTCTTGTGAAAGTCTATATGTTTGTATAAACGGATTTTACATAAAAATTCTGAAGTATCAGGAAAACGCGTGACCTTGAAAATTTTCGCCTGCGGCCCCTACGGCGCCGGTAGTTTGGATACGTTTGAAATTTGCACGCGGGCGGCCAATACCCTAGGATCGGCCCTGTGCAGAACACCCGTTTCATTTCATCACGAGCCGTCACTGGAACCACATGTCGTCGGTATTCATATCATCTAATTTAGGCTACAGGAAGTTGCTTATCAGTGACCTATAGCGCTCGATTTTGCTGTAACAACATGACCACTATAATCTAACAAATTTCGAGCGTTCCTATTGAAAGATCCTTTATAATTGTAGCACTTAATTCATCAAGGTTATAAGCTCTTTCATGTTTGTTGTCATACATTCCCATAAAAATAAATCATCTGGGGTTAATTGTAAGTCGTAGGATCTTAGAGGTTATTTAATTGTGCCTCTTCCGCTTATATTATGATCGGTAACTGTGCTCTCTAAAACTGCTTGTACCCCTGTCCCATTATGAACGGAATAACAGTCTTGTTGATATCAAACCTCCCTGAGGTCGGCTTATAAAATTACCACATTTGGAAACGCTTTGGATACCATCCAGATACCATCGGATTTGAATACCACCTTTGGACGTCGTCTAGGGAATTATTTTGGTAATAAAAAAGGCTGAACAGGCACATTGCGTTTCAATACTTAGAAAATTGTAAATTAATAAATACCGAAATTTACAGATCTATACTAGCTGACGTGATGAACTAAACCATGTTTTCCTTTATTTAAAAACATTTTTAAACACAAAAATCGACTTCGACTAATACCGTAGACTATATAGGGGAATGTTACATCCCTAATATTAAGCCCACCCTAGACTGTTGTACTACAAATCACATTGTCGCAGTCACCTCCATAGGAGAACATGATAGGTCACCCATTTATGTTATAGGCGCAAGTTGCAAGCGCGTGACTTATATTAGCTTTGTTTCAGGCACCGACCTGGATGCCTATCGTTTCTGGAAGATTACAAACCTGCGCCGTTGGGCAATTGTTGCCAACCAAAGAAGTCAGAGAACATGAAAGTCCCAACAATGTGGTCATATTATTCCATGGTAAAGGTGACGTTATTAATCAGAGAAAAGGTTGGCACCTCATGTTTTAGATTTTCTTAAAAGACAGGGTGATAAGTGCATTAAATAAATCTGGAATATCGACGAAACTAGATACTTTTTGGCGACTTCTCAGGTAAGAGGTTGCTTTTGGAGAAAGTAAGTAATTTACTCTGATACAAGGGGGTATATTACATTACATTACATTATGGTATATGAGTTTGGGCCTCATCAGCCACTGATCGCATGGGTAGTCCCTTGGCGATCCCCTCTTATACGGGGCCATTATCCAAAAATGCTATCCCATAAAAGGAGCAAGTTAGACACGTCCCCGCCTTAAGCCTCACCTCCTCTAGGATAACAGGGGTCCCTAATATAAGATACCTATTCTCCTCTAGTGTGGGGCAGGTGTAAAGAAGATGAATCGAGGTTTCCTCGTCTTCTTTACAGTACCTGCAGGCCGGGCCGTCAGTCAGCCTCAGCTTGTGCTTACATGCATTCAGAGTACTATGGTATTCTGTAGTATATAGGAGTATGTAAGGGGGTAGGTACCAAAAAAAACAACAAAAAAATTGGTGTCCAGTTTGACACAACATTGCAAACAGTAGAGAAAACTATTTGCGCTGGCATTACTAATAGTCCAAGATTCGGCAGCTAATTTCTGCAGGTATCTGTTTTTTAATGAAACTTAATTTAAAAGAATGATTGATGACAATGTTATACATTGCTGCCAGGTTGCCTATCAAAAATTAGAAGCAGTTACCTTCAAAATTATATGGTAATTAATTAATTTTAATGAATTTCAACTATAAAATAAATAATATGTATGTAAAGTTTTGTACAAGTTTATTGTACAAAACTCATGTTAGATGGTTAGTTAGCTTAAGAATATAGTTAATTAGCTTAAGAATAGAGATTGTATACCTACTGGAATAATACTCTTCATGTCGCTCCTTTCTTTTGCCAAAAAAGTCACTTATTGTTCCTTTGCGACAGATTGTTGTATTCATGGAGTTAAAAACAAAAAACTAGCCCCATAGCTTTAGAGAATGTTACGTTCGATTCATTATGGCAAAATGGTGGTATAAACAATAATAAAAACAGTTACATAAGATGATAAACGTTTATTATAAATATAATAAGTGCCAATTTATTGAGATACAGTTGATGGTTGTGATCAGTTGAAATTGTTTGTGCTAAAAGGTGAACATCAACATCTATCGTTTATCTCAAGATGATAAATTTAAATACGAGACTAGTGCCATAAGTACCCGACCTGACGTATAGATGGCAGTTGTTGTTGGAAAAGAATGACTATCGTAGAATGTGCCAACCTTAAAGAAGTTTGACGATGATACATTGTTTAGTATTTGTTTGACAGCCAAAAATTGGTCATCGTTATATGGTACAAGACTTTCATTTGAAAGGCCTCAGTCCAATTGATGTCAAAGCGGAGCTAGATTCTACTCTGGGGGAGTCTGCTCCTTCTTTTACAACAGTAAAATATCGGGTGGCAGAGTTTAAACGAGGCCGTACAAGCTGCCAAGACAAATATCGTAGTGGTCGGCCAAATGAGGTCAGAAATGGTGAAGAAAATCCACAAAATGATATTGGATGAAAGTCAACTGAAAGTGCGCGAGCTAATGGACATGATCTGTTACATGGTCTCTTACTAGTCTACAGCATTTCAAAAAGTACTATACATCGCATGTTGACTGAAAATTTTGTTCCATTGTGCCGCGATTACTCACAATGGAACAAGAACAATGTCGTGAGGATATTTCAATCGCGTGTTTGGTGAAGTTCCACAGGAATAAAGAGTTTTTGCGTCGATTCATAACCATGGATGAAGCATGGGTCCATTACTTCATACCTAAGATGAAGGAACAGTCAAAACAATGGACTGGAAGGGAAAATCGGCTCCAAAGAAGGGGAAGGAGTTCCATCTGCAGGCAAAATCATGGCGTCAGTTTTTTGGGATGTGCGTTGTATAACTTTCATTGATTATCCTCAGAAAGGAAAAACAATCAACGACGAGTATTATGCAAACTTATTGCAGCGTGTGAGTGATGAAATCAAGAAAAACGGCTGCATTTGGCGAAAACGAAAGTTTTGTTTCATCAAGATGCAGCAGTTCACACATCCGTTACCGCGATGGCCAAAATCAATAAGTTAAAGTTCGAAATACTTCCTCACGCACCCTATTCGCCAGATATATAAATACTCTAAATAAAATACTCCAAAGGGGCTAACCTTTGGAGTATTTTCTGTTTCCAACCTTGAAGAAATGGGTCGGTGGTAAAAGATTTGCCAACAAAGAAGAGGTGAAATTTACGGTTGATGTCTAATTTGAGAGATCTCGACGATGCTCACTATAAACAGGGTATTGAAGCTACTGTACATCACTGGGAAAAATGTATCGAGCTAAAAAGAGACTATGTAAAGAAATAGAGATATTTTTTCCAAATATATTGTGTTTTATTTGGTAGGTCGGGTACTTATACTGGGACTACCCTCGTATATTCAGCAATACATTGGTAATGTAAACTTGCTTGCGTGCCTAGTCGAGTAGTCTATCTATTCATAATCATCACATAGGAATATGCAGCCTTCACAATCTAAAAAAAAAACACACAAATCATAATATGCTTTAAAAGTAGCAGCGATTTTAATAAAATCAGCTCATACACTGCTCTTCAATAATAGGAAAAAATGTAAGATTTCTCTATATATGCGTAGAATAAAAGTTTATATTTGTTTATGTTACCAACATTATCCTTTAATAAAATGGTTTTGAGAGTGTTGTTACTTTTATTTAAATATATTAGTTGTAAAATTGTGCCTGGTCGAACTTTACGATCCGGGCTCGTGTTCCCACATTTTAAGACACCCCCGCCCTTTGGAAATCTTAAGTGTGTGCGTACACACTTGCGAGCCGAACCGTTCGCGAACCGCTCTTGAACGGTTCGTTACGATCCATCTCCTGTCGGTTTTTTTGACTAACACAAAGACATTCGCAGTTCACATCGAGACGACGTCGTGTGCAGTTAGTTGTTTTTCTTCTGCTCGCCAACCTCGGGACTGGCTCTATTTATTTCTTGTGCCTTTTTGTACGATTTATTTCTCTCTCGGTTGTCTATTTAATAATCTGCCTATCCTTATATTTTTATTTAATAATTTTTAGATTACAATAATTATTATAATGGAGTGAACAGAGGAAAATGTAGTCAAACTAATTGACATTAATGAAACGAAATCGTTATCGTGGAATCCTAAACACAAGGACCATTATAAAAAAATTTAAAAGAAGATGCTTAGAGGGAAATAGGTCTTTCTTTCCTCTTCTCTTTGCACAAACTTTCTGCTATCATTAAAGCCGCACTCATAACTAAAACGTATAATTTTCCTCGCACGAAGACATTATTTATTTCAAGTAAGCGCGCCGAGCAAGACAGCTGGTGGTTCGTGGTTAGCTCCTTCTTTCCCATGGATCGTGTTTAGTTCAGTAGATGATCGATTTAAAACTATTTTTAATGAACGGTTCACAAGCGGTTCACAAACGATTCGGCTCACAAATGTATACGCACCTTTAGAAAAGACCGTAGTCTTCACCCTGTTGATGGTGTCGCCACTGACGAGGCGTCCAAGAGGGCAGATCTACTGATAAGTTCACAAGGAGGGCAAATAGTGATCTAATAGACGGAGGCGCCTCTAATAGACGCGGAAAAGCTGGGAAACGTTTTATTATAACCATATCTTAGATTTAGGGTAACTTACACCCAGAAAGCACTCCAACGTCATACTGGTGAAGGGCCCTATCTGCAGGACTAAGGGTCTCTGACATCTCCCGATCATAATCATCATAAGCTGTTTTATTTCACGCGATTCTTCGACCCAATCGCTCTCCCAAATTCCTCTGTCTAGATTTAGGCTCTGAAATTTTACACGATATTAAAATCATGTTAATTTTTTTTATTAATTCGCTACTTTTTTAATTAAATTTTCGTTTGCTTTTAGTTTTGTATTTATGTAGTTGTTATCTGTCTTTAGAATTTGAAAACTGTGTCTGTCGATTGCAAACTCGATTTGCGTGTCCATTTAAATGTTCTGATGGGGTTGTTATTTGCCGGAGGGGGTCAGTGGCAGTACTCGCTTCTGTGTCAAAAGACGTACCCTTGAAGAGAATAATTGAAACGTGTCAAAATATTTTCCTACAGAAAATGTTGTGACACGTGTTTCGTTTTAAATAGGACACCCTGTACGATAATCCCTACTTTTTCTGATTTTGAACATCTGATGATTGCCAAGGAAACTAGACAAAAAAATACGTTACGTTATTGGTATTATGTTATAACTCATCACATAAAAAATCACGTAAAATGTCACTTCCACGTTTTCACATTTCCGATTATAAATTTACATTAAATAATAATTCTAGGTTGATTATATTAGGCTGTCTATGAATAATATACAGTAATTATGAATAATATTGCCTCAATTTTAATAACATTGGATTAGCTGGAGAAATAAAGTTAGTATGACGTTGTGTGTTAGTGAGACAACCGAGTGACGTTTCTCTATTGAAAAGGAAATTATATTATACTCACCTTAACCATTATTTCGTTGGCATACCAGTAGTACACCAGTAACCTCAGTAGCATTCCTAACAGAAATCCTCCCCAATGCATCAGATCCAAGAATCCAAGTTCCGACTGAAAATAACTTAAAGTATTAAAAGTGACAAAAGTCTAGAAAATGTAAAAAGCGTAAAAGGTGTAAAAAGTGTAGAATGGAAAAAGTATAAAAAGTAAAAATTGTAACAAATATAAAAAGTGTAAAAAGTGTAAAAAGTGTAAAAATGTAAAAAGCGTAATAAGTACAAGGATTGTTTCAAAAGTAAGGTTACCATCGCGATAGCTCCGCAAGGAGAAGCATTAGGTGAAATCTGACACCACTGTCGTGCACGCCGTTTCCCCCTCTCTCGGTCCTCACCTTCGCTGTCAAACTACGCCGCGCAGTGTTGGTTTGACAGCCATCTGCGATGGACCTCTCGATTTCCGTCCCCGTCAGGTGCGAAATAATCGCAGTAATCCGATTTTTGAACGCAAAAAAGGTTCCACCCATAGACATTCATCGTCAGTTGTGTGAAGTTTATGGTGAAAAGTGTATCACCATTCAACATGTCCGCAAATAGTGTAGGGAGTTCTCGGGCGGTCGTACAGATATCCATGACGAAGACCGGAGCGGACGGCCGTCGATTTCCAACGAGACTGTCGCAAAAGTGGAGAATCTACTGCTCGAAGATTGGAGGATCACCATCCGTAAACTGGCTCATCACATTCCTGAGATATCTGCCAGCTCAATTGACAGAATTGTGTCAGAGAAATTGCAGTACCACAAGTTGTCCGCCCGGTGGGTCCCACGAATTCTCACAGATGCGCACAAACAGCAACGCATCGACTATGCTCGCCAAATTCTTCAACAATGTGGCAACAATATGGAGGAATTATTGGACTCGTCACAAGCGACTAAACGTGGGTGTTTAATTTCACTCCCGAAAAAAGAAACAATCACGCGAATGGCGCCACTCAAGTTCGCCTAAACCGAAAAAGTTCAAGCAAACGCAATCTGCGGGGAAAATCATGGCGACTGTGTTTTGGGACCGTAATGGAATATTGCTCATCGACTTTATGCCTCCCGGGACAATAATAAACTCAGACGGGTATTGTGAAACACTAAAGAAACTCAGACGAGCCATCCAGAACCGTCGGTGAGGAAAACTGAGCAAAGGTATGAAGCTGTTGCACGACAACGCTCGTCCCCATGTCTCTCGGCAAACCCAGGATCTCCTGAGCAAACACGTTGGCTGAACTGTCATTCCCCACCCTTCTTATAGCTCACACCTAGACCTTAGTGACTACCACCTGTTCCCAAATTGAAGAAACACTTGGGTGGATTGCGCTTCCGAAAGAGGTTAGGAAGCTTCGGAAGAGGAAGTCAAAGAAGAGGTTAATCGCTACCTCAACGAGTTGGCGGTGAAGTTCTATGACATTGAGATGCAAAAGTTGGAAACACGTCTACAAAAATGCATCGAGGAAAATGGCGATTATGTAGAAGAATAGGTTAATGTTCAAGCTTTCCATCTATGTAAATAACTTTGATAACAAACAATGCTGTCTATTTAAAAAAAATGTGAAAACCTTACTTTTGAGACAACCCTCGTATGAAAAGTGTAAATATTGTAAAAAGTGTAATAAGTATGAAAAGTGTAAAAAGCGTAAAAAGTATAAAAAGTGTAAAAAGCGTAAAAGGTGTAAAAAGTGTAAAAAGTCAAAAGTGTAAAAAGTATAAGAAGTATAAAATATAAAGTGTAAAAAGTCTAAAAAGTGTAATGTGTAAAAAGTTTAAGAGGTGTAAAAAGTTTAAAAAGTGTGAAAAGTGTAAAAAGTATAAAAAGTGTAAATATTGTAAAAAGTGTAATAAGTATGAAAAGTGTAAAAAGCGTAAAAAGTGTAAAAATGTAAAAAGCGTAAAAGGTGTAAAAAGTGTAAAAAGTCAAAACTGTAAAAAGTATAAGAAGTGTAAAATGTAAAGTGTAAAAAGTCTAAAAAGTGTAAAGTGTAAAAAGTGTAAAAAGTTTAAAAAGCTTAAAAAGTGTATAAAGTGTAAAATGTGTAAAAAGTGTAAAGTGTAAAAAGTACGATGTGTGGTGACAAAACTGTTAAACGTTGCATATTAACAATGTGCAAAATCGATGTGTGGATGTAGTGGAAAATGCGGTGGCCTCCCGCGCCGGTAGCCTAGTTCAAAGCCTGGCAGATCTAAAAGAATTGGAGAGGGGGTATTTTTCAGAAAACTACTCGACATCCGGTTCGAATCCAAATAGACCTGGACGTTTATAGGTATGGCCAGATCTGAAGATAAATCATCCCGTAGTTACCCTGCGGAAGATCGCCAAGTTCCCCGGATTGATCTAGAGCATCTAGAGCAATGATGTTAATCGTTTGAAGCTGGCGTAGAATGCTAGGCTAGCTCGGATTAATTCAAACGTACGATTTTAACAGGTTATGATAAGTTTGTAATGATACTGCTAATACTGATAGTGCATCTACAGATCCGTTAAGTGAGTGCAAAGACTATTTTACGTAAGCCTGTATTACGTCAGTAGATGTCGAACGGTCGTTCTCCTAATATAAGAATATATTTTCACCACAGCGAACATCATTATCTGAGACAAAAATGTGGAACAATACCTGATGTTGCAAAGTATTTTCGAATCTTTTCCAGTGGTGATGATGATGGTGTTAGTTCATTACGTCAGTTGAGAGGTTAAGTACATACAATGTTATACTTACATGTAACAGCTTCGTGCGTTTGTTACTAATTACTTTGTATTATTATAAAGGGTGTTTTTTTAAGCACGATCAAACTTCCCATAGCGATGGCTGTGAAATCAGCTGTCAGTTTGCGCCCAGTTAGTGACATTAATATTATGTAAGTATAGTGTGGCAAACCATCATAAATAGACTCACGCTTGCACGACGCTATCAAATTGTTCAAATTTACTTTGAAAGTCGGTCGTCGATTCGGGAAACGTATAGACGACTTTACGGCCGACGCGAATTTTACGGCGCACATAATCGTCCATCTGAGCAAGCCATCCGTTGCACTGTGACTATATTTCGTACCACACACTCTCTAAAGGATACAAGAACATCAAAACGTCGAAGGAATGTGTGTACTGAAGAAAATATTGCCGCTGTAAACGAAAGTGTAAAACAAAATCCAAAATAGCCGATTCGTCGTCGGTCGATGCAGTTGGGATTTTGTCCGTCCACTACGTGGAAAATTTTGCACAAAGATCTTGGCCTACACCCATATAAGATCCAGCTAGTGCAGGAATTAAAGCCACAAGACAATCGCTTGCGTCGTTCTTTCGCTGCTTGGGCCTTGGAGCAGTTGCAAGCCGACCCATTGTTTTATCGTAAAGTTGCTTTCAGCGATGAAGCTCTATTTTGGCTTAACGGGTTTGTTAATAAGCAAAATTGCCGGATATGGCGTGATACCAATCCAGAAGAGATCCTACAGTTTAGTGCGGTTTATACTGGTGGCATCATTGGACCTTATTTCTTTAAGAATGAGGCTGGTGCTAACAATACGGTCAATGGAGAACATTACCGAACCATGTCCATGAATATATTTTTCAAAATATGGATGACATTGATCCGCATGAGATGTGAATGCAACAGGATGGGCCTATGTGCCATACGCCGAACGTAACTATCGACTTATTGCAAACAAGATTTGGTAATAAGTTGATTTCAAGAAATGGACCAGTCAGCTGGCCACCCAGGTCCTGCGATTGACGCCTCTTAATTATTTCCTATGAGGCTGCGTGAAGTTATTGGTTTATGCTAATAAACCAGCAACACTGGACGACTTGGAAGCCAACATTGTTCATGTGATTCATGGCATACGGCCACCACTGCTCGAAAAAGTGACCCGAAATTGAACTGACAGAATGCGCTTCGTCAGGAACAGCCGCGGTGGTCAAATCGTTTTTAAATATTAATGTCATATATTGATATTTCAAATAAAACACATTGTTTATCAATAGTTAATTTTTGTGGTATTTATTCAAGTTTAAAGTTCTATCAAGCTTAAAAAAACACCCATTATTATTACCTTTGTTACGATTCGTACGCCTATGGCACGCAGCGCATTTCCCACAGTCTTATACATAAGTTATGATTAATTAATTTTAAGCTTAATTATGTTCAATATTAAACGCGACCATTTTTCAATTAAGAACGTATAATTGACTAAGATTAAGTCATTATTGTTTGTACAATTTGTATAATGGATCTTTGCGCGTGTATCGATTTAGTGACGACGCACGGATCACATGCTACACCACTCGCAATTGTTACTAATATGCCACAATTACCAACACGTATGTCTAGCGACATATGTTTTAATCAACTACGTACGATATAGACAATTAATAATTTGCCGAACAAAATGCAGTTACGTCTTAGCTATATTGTATAATTTGATTCATTGGCGTCTCAATATTTCTGTAAAATTTATTTCATTTTTGTTTCATTTATTTTGATTTTTGTGAAATTTATTTCGTTTATTTTGATGAAAATATCACTTCCATTGAATGTTCTTGCGGAGAACCTTTTCATTACTCTGTCATAGGTTGGCGGATTTGTATTGTACTAACTGTTATGCTACAATGTATTTTTCTGCACGACACTGTCCAAAAATGTCAATTGATTGATTCGTACGATTGTTACCTGTGACGCACACGCAAGGAATCATTATACAAACCATAGTTGAGGGGAACGCAGCTAAGGTTGCAGTTCATTTTTTCTCGATAGTACATCGAGACGTCTTACGTGCAAATAAATTCACAACATCAATACCAACCCACCCTCACGAGTTGTACAGCAATGGCTGCCAGTTGTATGGAGCTTACTAGAAAGTCGAATACCATAAAGTACTTCATTTCCTCGTTGTACTGGTCTATATACCTAAAACAACAGTTACAATTGGTTTTAAATTTGAGTGGCTGCAATTAATATCTGTTAAACTCTAAAATGTAACCACTCCCTTCATCCAAAGTCAAATCCTTTGCTTTTCGAATGTAATAGAGCTAAGAATTAGAGTTATACCATTAGATTTAGAGTTAGAAGCTAGAAGGATAATACGAGGGTGGTCTGAAAATTTCCGACCTAACAAACATAAAAGACATTTTTTTTTCAAATTTATATTTATTTTTCTACATAGCCTCCTTGTAAGTCTACACACTTCTCCCAGCGATGCTCTCATCTCTTTCACCCATCCAAATAGTATTCCGCGTCTTTCTCTGCAAAACAATTGTTTGCGAAGATGATGGTCTCCTCATTTGACAAAAATCTCTGTCCTCCTAAAGCAACTTTTAGCTTAGGGAACAAACAAAAGTCGCTTGGAGATATATCGAGTGAATAAGGAGTGTAAACCGTAATTGGTGGATTCTCGCCATGGCTACCGCTGAGGTACGAGACAGCGCATTGTCTTGGTGATACAAATTTTTTTTTCTGCAAATGTGGTCGTTTTTCCGAAATTTCTGCTTTCAGCTTGTCAAGTAATGATGTTTTTGCTTTCTTTGAGCCGATTACCCCTTCGCAGTCTACTGTTATGACTGTATTTTTGGGGTATAATGATGTATGCAAGTTTCATCTACAGTAATTAATTGGTGGCAAAACTCTGATTTATTTCTATTTCTGATTTATGCCTCAACTGCACCAATAGAGCTTTGCAAATGTTCATTCGAACACGTTCTTGGTATTTAACTTAAGCAAACGCAGCACCCAATGCGCAGACAGCTTGCTCATGCCTAAATTTTGATTCAATATGTGACAAAAACATTACTTGGACATATTCATAGTCTCTGCTGTCTGCCTCACTTTAATTCGACGTTTTTCTAGCACCATTTGGTGAACTTGAGCGATGTTACCATTAATGCTTGCAGTATTTGGACGTCCCGAACGTTCGTTGTCTCTCAAGCTGGTACGGTCACGTTTAAATTCAGTTGCCGAACATTTCACGGTGGTAAATGATGGTGCAGAGTCCCCGTACACAGCGTCCAACTTCTCTCTGATTTGCGTAGGCGTATTGCCTTTCAAAAACAAATATTACATCTATATACTCGATTTTTTCCATTTTCACGAAAAGACTCACATCGACTCACTCAAACGGTTGCCAAACAATAACTGTGCGTCCCAAATGGCTGAAATTTTGATGAGTACCTTTTAGAAGATGAGCAAATACATTCCCTGGCTTTTGTTGACGAATGCTGTCATCTTCATGTTATGGTCGAAAACATTTCAGATCATCCTCGTATATCTCTAATCAGAATTCAACTATATTTACAGTAGGTTGTTAATAAATGACATTCACACATAACCTATACACCTCCTCGATAAACAACTATCTTAAGAGCTAGATAAAACTCTAAAGGTGCAGATACATTTGCGAGCCGAACAATTCGCGAACCGCTCGTGACCCATTCGTTGAAAATAGTTTTACAGCGAACATTTACTGAACTAAACACGATCCATGAGAAAGAAGGAAGCAACCACGAACAAACAACAGTCTTGCTCGGTGCGGAAAATACCATTTTCTTCTTACATTGCTCTGCAGGTATATTCATGTCAGCACCTATTTCCCTCCAGGCATCTTCCTTTATTATTTTTATAATGGTTCTTGTGTTTAGGATTCCACAATAACGATTTCGTTTTATAAATGTCAATTAGTTTGACTACATTTTCCTCTGTCCACTCCATAATAATAATTATTATAATATAAAAATTATTAAATAAAATTATAAGGGTAGGCGGATTATTAAACAAACAACCGAGAGAGAAAAAATTATATAAAAAGGCCTAAGAAATAAATAGAGCCAGCCACGTGTATCGCGATCAGCAGAAAAACAAGGAACTGCACACGACGTCTCAATGTGAACTGCGAATGCCTTTGTGTTAGTCAAAAAAACCGACAGGAGATGGATCGTAACAAACCGTTCAAGAGCGGCTCGTTCGACGCTCTAAACCCCGTCTCATTCTTGAGAACTAATGTTTCACGAGCGGTTTGCGAACGGTTCGGCTCGCCGATGTATCTGCACCTTAAGTTGTCTCATAAGATTTGAATTGCGCGCCATTTGTGTTCTGTCAAGGATAGGGCATCAATACTTAACGACTATCATCTACAATCCATACGACGTCAACGTGCCGCGATAACAGTTCAACAGCGATTATTTTGTGTACAACTGTTTTATGAAAGCGAGCGATCATTTGCAGTTTAAAAAATTAGAATAAAATGAAGCGCCGTAACTTAATCAATAAATCTGAAGAAAGGGATTTTGTTATTGACAAAGTAATACCAATATGTTTTCGTCGTAGTCAGTCAGCATACAAAGTTTAGTTGACACAATTAAAAGTTGCAGACCATCTAAAACGTCATACATTTGTTAATTGAGTGTTAGAAAAGAAAGAAGGTGACTGACGGTGATTTTTGCAACAAAATTTTGATCAGCGATGAAGCACATTTTCATATTGACAGATACATCAGCAAACAAAATTGTCGAATTTGGGATGCTGAAAATCCACATGCTGTTCACGAAAAAGAAATGAATCTACAGAGATGCACGGCTTGGTTGCATTTTGGAGTGATGGAGTAGTTGGATCATACTTCTTTGAAAATAAAGCTAATGCTACCATAGTAAATGTGCACACAATTTACTTCATTCGTGAAATGTTTTCCTGACGAGCTTTTTTCTTCTTTAGTATATACATATGGAACATTCTTTGACGCAAATCGTTTAAAAAGTTAAACTTTCAGTGATTTATAGTGATCCCGATATGAAAAAGAGCACTGTGTTTATGCTTCACCAATAGATTATGTCCCTTCAATTATCTTCTGTTTTCCCGGAGTCATCAAAATTGTGTCATTTAATTTTGACTATTCCTGCCATAAGCAGTTCCGCGGAAAGATCATGTTCATGTTTAAAAAGTAAAGACTTATCTGCGACATTCTCAAAGGCAAGAAAGACTGTCAGCTTTAGCATTAATAAATATTGAAGTGCCTTGTTAGAAGATATGAGATCGTCTCCAACATTTGAAGAAACAGTGATGGACGTTTTCGCTGGACAAACAAAAACCGGAGAATTGATCTTCATTTTAAAAATTAGGATATATACCTCGACATAATCATTTCAGGTTAGTGTCTTTGTTTTATTTTTACCATTTTCATATGGCCTACCGTATACCTCTTCCCCTTATAAAATTTTTATCACATCCCTAGATTTTTTTCTCATGCTACGCCCCTGTGATTTGGATTTGAACAACATGTGATTTCAGCAAGAAGGTACAACGTGTCATACAGCACGTGCAACCATAACTCTGTTGTATACCAAAGTCCTGATCATATTGTCTCGCGGAATTCTGACATCGATTGGCCTGCAAGATCATGTGATTTAACACCGCTGGACTTTTTTCTTTGGGATTATATCAAGGGAAAAGCGTACGCCACCCAGCCAGTAACAATCAATGACCTCAAAGCAAACATTCAGTGTTATTCGGGAAATAGAGCCAGTTTTAAATGCCCGTGTTATAGACAATTTTGCTAAACGAATGACATCATATTAGTTCAGCCGAGGCGGCCATATAAACTATATTCTTTCCCATTTATAGCCGTGTCGTCTCCATTTTATGTTGAAGAATAGAAAACGTCAATTTGTCAAATATTATTATAGTCTGGTTTCAAAATTGTAGGCAGTACGTAATTCGCAACATGTGGACCAGATAAGGCAAACAGACAAGGTGCGTACCTTGTCTCGCACGCGACTAAAGACAGCAGAGATGACAGCGTGCAGGGAGTGGTCTTTACAATTTACACGTAAACGAGACACGATACTTGTTAAATCATATAAAAATTGTGTTCTATACCTTACTGCCCACTATTTTGAAACCGGAGCATAGTTTTACTCACAAATCACATCCTATAGTTTCAAATGAGACACTCTATATAAACTTACCGGATGATGTTCTTATGCTGCAAAATACACTGCCTCATGACAAAGAAACTGACCCTCTCTTGGCGGCACTGGAAATCATCTCGAGTTTTTCTCGCGTGTTCCTTGAAGTTCACCAAGTTGTGCATCAGGATTTCGATCTGTCCCAGGGGGAATATGATCAGGCTCAACATGAAGATGTCCATGAACGCCACGCTATACGCAGATATTCCCCCGGAGAAGACGAGCCACCAGTAACTGACCCAGTAGTGGTTCTCCGCGTCCCAGGGCGTCCAGGCGGATTCCGGAAGGTCCCTGGCGAGTCTCGTCTGATTGGTAGCTTCGTCGTAGATCTTCCTTGGCGATATTACCGGTAGGACGAAGAAAGAAGTCACGACTGAAAGTGAGGTTTTATTATAAACTCCTGGACATAGTTAACGTATTAGTGAAACTTCACATTTTTACTTTTATTTTTTCGAAGATTAAAAAGCCTCGGCCACACAGAGTCCGTCTACCGTCACGGGCAGCGTCCTCTGCCCGCATCGGTCAGGCGATCTAGTTGTATGATGTAGTATTGTATCATCCATGTCACACAGAATGCGGTCTATCGCAGCGGGCCAATCTAGATAGTAGCGTGCAGCAATACAGTTGTATATAATTACAAAATATCGCGCAAGTTGAGCGGTCAGTTCCAATCGGATTTGTCTCGCGTTTTTATATGGCAAATAATTAATTAAAAATAATTAATATGACAGGGATGCTTATATTTATTATTATAACAGGGATACGTAATAGTCATTATAACAGGGACCCTTAAAATTAGTATAATACTTGACCAAACACTTGGAATACTTGACTTTTATTAAAAGTAGGAGCAACAACATTTAATTTCCTGTTGCGTCCTTCATTTTCTGGTAAAGCAATCGGCAAACTGTTCACGAACTTGAATTGCAGCAATAGTTGACCTTCAATTGGTTAACCCAGTTGATATGAATGCACGTACAGGCCTAGAAAGTTCTCCAGTTTCAGTAGATGTGTATTCCTTATTATTCTTATTTGATATAATATGATTGTGCAAAGAGAAAGCTGCTTTTACAATATATTTCAATATTTCAATAGAAGCAACAACATTTAATTTCCTGTTGCGTCCTTCATTTTCTGGTAAAGCAATAGGCAAACTGTTCACGAACTTGAATTGCAGCAATAGTTGACCTTCGATTCGACCTGTTAGTGAGGAGCAAGATGAAAGGTTCCATCAAGACATAAAGGAGTTGGAAGCAGCTGCTCTGGGTTGAAGAGACAACAGCCAATGAATGATTACACAAGAAAAATTACAAAACGAATGTTTTTGTTAAAAAGGGAGAGATTGTCAAAGAAAAAAGGAAATTAGAGACACAAAACTATTTGTGTTGTTGATATTTACTACGTCTTTTAATGTTTATTAAATATAATGCTTATGAAAATGTAATTTTTCCTTTAGTTTTTAATTTATTCTGATTATTCAGTTGATGAAAAACCTAACGTGAGGGGCAAAAACGGAAAAAAGTACAAATCAACTTTTAAAATGTCAAAATGTGTAGGCCTGTGTAATACTATTCTAATTTGTTAAACATTAGTTGAACTCATTTAATTTTAATATTACGTAGGTATTGAGGGATCAGAATATGAAAGATAAGTTCCAGGAGAAAACAGATCAATTAATAAATAAAGCGAATAAGGACGAAATCAAGAACGCAGAAACTGAGTGGGAGGGTATCAATAATAGTTTAGATTCCGCGGCTACGGACGTTTTAGGACACGACAAAAGGGAAGCTAGGAAGCCCTGGATAACGGACGAAATCTTAAACTTAATGCAAAAGAGACGAGACTACAAAAACAGACGAGACGAAGAAGGACTGAAAACTTATAAGTCAATAAAGTGGGAAATCATTATAAAATGTAGAAAAGCGAAAGAACAATGGATAGAGGATAAATGCAAAGAAGTAGAAGATAAGTTGCAAGTAGGTAAGACTGATGAGGCTTACAAAATAATTAAGAGGAACTTCAGGGATATAGGAACAATAAGTAGAAACGTTAGGAGTGAATCGGGGGACATACTGATCGGAAGAGAGGAAAAAGCGGATAGATGGAAGCAGTACTTAGGAAATTTATACGAGGGTCAGGAATTAGGAGATATATTAGAGGAAGTATCTAGCATCGATAAGAAAAATGTAGAAAAGCCTATATTGAGAGAAAAATTTGAAATAGCACTAAGGGGGCTAAAGAATAATAGAGCGCCGAGTGTAGATAAAATACAGGCGGAAATTTTGAAATGTGCGGGACAGAAAGTAGTAAATAGGATGTTTGAACTGGTAAAATACATATACGAAACGGGCGAGATGCCGGAGGATTATAAGAGGAACATTATCGTTACTATACCGAAAAAGAGAGGAGCCGACAAATGCGAAAACTTTAGAACGATTAGCCTAACTTCCCGTGCGTCAAAAATCTTAACCAGAATAGTGCAGAAGAGGATGGAAAATAGAGCGGAGGAAATACTAGGAGAAGACCAATTCGGGTTTAGGCGAAATAGGGGAACTCGCGAAGCTATTCTGGCGCTAAGAGTAATGTTAGAGAAAATAATAGAAAAAGGAAAGAACGCTTATATAGGATTTGTAGATTTAGAAAAAGCTTTTGATAACGTAAGATGGGAAAAAATGTTCGAGATACTAAAGAGTGCGGGAATGAAGTATAGAGATAGGAGAGTAGTACACAATCTATACAAAGAGCAAACTGCTGTTATACAAGTAGAAGGGGAAAAAAGGGAAGTAGGTATTAGGAAAGGAGTAAGACAAGGATGTACGCTATCACCACTAATTTTTAATCTGTACATCGAAGAGGCGATTAATGTGGTAAAAGATAGAGTGGATTTCGGGATTAAAGTACAGGGACAGAAACTAAAAATGCTGAGATTCGCATATGATATAGCAGTATTGGCATCTAGTAAGGAGGAATTAGAATCAGCCTTGAACGAAATGGAGGCAGTGTTGACAGAGGAATACGGAATGAGGGTGAATAAAAACAAAACTAAAGTGTTAGTGTGCAGAGGGCGCGAGAGCAGGGCAAAAACGAAAGTACAAATTAATAATGAAAGATTGGAGGAAGTTAAAGACTTCACTTATTTAGGAAGTAAAATAAATTGGGATGGAAGAAGCGATAAAGACATAAAACAAAGAATAGCGCAGGGTCGGGTAGCTTTTAACAAATAGAAAGCACTTTTATGCTCGGGGGTAATAAACTTAGAAACAAGGAAGAGATATTTGAAAACATATGTATATAAACGCAACATACGGTTGCGAAACCTGGACGGTAGGGGAAGCAAGTAGGAAGAAATTAGAAGCTTTTGAGATGTGGTGTTACCGAAGAATGATGAAAATACCATGGACTGATAGGGTTAGAAACGAAGAAATATTGGAGAAAGTCGGCGAGAAAAGAAGTATGTGGAAAAACATAAAGAAGAGAAGATATAGAATGGTAGGCCACTTGCTGAGACATGGGGGAATAGTCCGCGATATTTTGGAGGCAGAAATAGGAGTGAAGAAAGGCAGAGGTAGGCCTAGACTAGACTACTGCTCGCAAATAGTAAGGGATGTAGGTTGTAGCACAATTAGCGAAATGCGTAGGTTAGCACAAGATGGGAGAAGCTGGACGTTAGCGTCCAACCAGTCTTAGGACTGATGACTTAATGATGATGATGATTATGTAGGTTTGTACTATGATTTAATCTTCAAAAAAAATAGAAGTAATAATGTGAAGCTTCACTGATACATTAATTTGGTCCAGGAGTTTAGTATTGCATATAATAAAGAAATAATGTTATTTTATCTTTAATTTAATTAAACACAAAATTCTAACTTGAAACAGTAACCTTGATAAAATAATTGAAGACCATAAGTAAGAAACAGGCTAAGTTTCAAAATACAAAAAATTGAGTTTTTATATTAAAAATATGCTAAGTACCCTTAAGAATAATATATTGATTGAGCTAAGTGTCAAACCTAAAATTGTCGTTATAGCTGACGTATAAAATTGGCGTATCTGTTATGTATACCCACTGTTAGTAACTTATAAGTCGGAAATCGAGAAAGGAACCACCAAGCCGCCAAGCGGCTATCAAAGTAGTTCCCGAATAGCAAAGCTATTACATAATCGCTCTAGGAAACAACTACTCCTTGGACTAAAGCCCCGGCAGGCATTAAATTATACCCAGAAGCGATCCTCGACCCCTTTCTCGTTATTCTACACGATCAGATAAGGTTTCAAAAAATAAAACCAGCCACAGGTAGGATTCGACATTTGTCCCGGATCGGAAGCGAACGACATACAGCTGTTTCGAACTTGTTAGTTCTCATCAGTGCCGCATACGGTACGCCGATTCAGGACAAATGCCGAATGAACTTTATGGCCTATACATCTTTATCGATACGATCTCTGTCAGTAACTTATAAGTCGGAAATCGAGAAAGGAATTACCAAACCGCCAAGCAGTTATAAAAGTAGTTCCGAATAGCAAGGCTATTACATAATCGCTCTAGGTAACAACTACTCCTCGGACTAAAGCCTCGGCAGGCATTGAATTATACCCAGAAGCGATCCTCGACCCCTTTCTCGTGTTTCTGCACGATCAGATAAGGTTTCAAAAAATAAAACCAGCCACAGGTAGGATTCGACATTTGTCCCGGATCGGAACCGAACGACATACAGCTGTTTCGAACTTGTTAGTTCTCATCAGTGCCGCATACGGTACGCCGATTCGGGACAAATGCAGAATGACAGAGATCGTATCGATAAAGATGTATAGGCCATAAAGTTCATTCGGCATTTGTCCTGAATCGGCGTACCGTATGCGGCACTGATGAGAACTAACAAGTTCGAAACAGCTGTATGTCGGTCGGTTCCGATCCGGGACAAATGTCGAATCCTACCTGTGGCTGGTTTTATTTTTTTAAATCCACTGTTAAGTTAGAAATATGCTAAAGGTAGGAAAACAACTTGCAACGTGCACTTGTTGCTTGTTTTTGCTTGTTTGCTTGGTTAGTGACTAGTTTAATTTTATGCAGTATTGGTAAACTTCGATTTTACCGATAGATGGAAGAATATAATCAAAATAAGGCTACTAAAGCAAGAAGAAAAAGGGGAACCGGCAGTGCTTTACTGGAACAGAAGAAGCTTAAAGTGGTGGGAAAAGAATACAGAAGGCACAAAAATACGTCGTGGCCTGCGAAAAACGAACCAAGTAGAACGGTAAGTTAACGATTCGTGTTGTTTTTTTATTTTGCGGCGTTAATGAAAGTTTCTTCTTCCTAGGTAATCTGCAAGTGTAAATTTCAATACAAAACAGTACCGTTCGAGTCGAAGTTTAGGCTGACTTTTCACTGACTTTTATGCACAACCATCTGAAACTCAAGGTACGTACCTAATGGGGTTAGTTACCCTAGCAGGTGTAGGTTATTACAACTAGCTAATGTAAAGCGTAGAAGGCAGTGGCGGTGCGTGATCCTAAGATTGGAGGTGCACCATACATAAAAATAATGATAATCATAAGAATAATAAGAATATCCCTAATATGAGATAAATATTTATATGTTATATTTAATATGAGATAAATATTTATCTCATATTAAGGATATTCTTATTAACTTTATTAATTTGAAAACTTACCTAATTTTCTTTGTAAATGAGCTCAATTCTGAGATTTTTACACTGTGCAAATTTTTCAATTACTCTGTTGTTAAAATGTTCAATATTTGTTAAATAAAGTCTTTTTCAATGAAGAGCATAGCCAAAGCCGACAGTCTTTCCTGGCATATGGTGTTGCGCAAAAATGTCTTTATTCGTCTTAAAGTCGAGAAACACCTTTCGGCTTCTGCTGACGAAACAGGTACAGTAATGATGATTTTCAATAATTTAGCACTTTATTCAAAAGTTGACTCTAGCTTATTGGAATTAATAAATTTATTTAGTGATAGAGCTCCGCTTAAATTTCTAAACTCAATTCTTTGATAAATTAAGGACAACTCGGTACGTAATTTATTTATGTCCAAAAACGGGTAGGATTCGACTGTTTGTTTTAAGTAATTTTCAGGAAATTTTTTAACATATTCCGAAAATTTTTCTGGGAGAAGTAAACTGGATGCTACCAAGTGTCCAGTAAAATTAAATCTCTCCTTAACTTGACATATTATAATGTCACACAGTTCCTTTAGTTCTCTATTTTTGTCTTCTGTAGAAGTGTCTACTCGTCTCCTTTTTATTGGTTGTATTTTATTTGGTTCATCTTCAGTGCTTGTGGCGGTTTCGGTGCTATTTCGTATTGCAAAAATTTCTCTAATATAGATGTTTTTACATAAACTGGATCAGTTTCTCTTTTTTGTAACTGATTATACAGAATGTTGACATGTGGCATAATTTTATGAAAATTACTTAACCAAAATAGAAAATCGTTATCCCTTAAAGTTCTTTTCAATCCACTGGCTTTATCAATAGTAGGTGGATGTTTTATGTGACTTTTTTTCATCTCAATCAATTCTACACATTCCAGAAATTCTTCTTTGTTTTCAAACGCAGTATTTACTGTTCTAGAATTGAAATTCCATCTTGTAGGTGCTGATCGGGGTAATCGAGTTCCTACTACTTCATCAAGAACTGCTGTACATTGTGCGGAATTAGAGAAAAATGAGCAAAACCCTCCCAAATTTGCAAAGAATACTCATACGTTCCGATTAGCAGAAGCCGCATTTGCCATAATTAAATTTAATTGATGCGCATAACAATGCACATATTGGGCAGTTGGATAACTCATCTTAATCCTGGCTTGAACTCCATTCGATGATCCACTCATAACGGCAGCTCCATCATATGTTTGAGCAATCAATTTATGTGGGTCATTTTTAACATGGTAGTCTAGTTCACTTTTTAAACACTCCGCCAATGACTCTGCATCATGTCCTACTGGTTTTAAAAAACTCCAGAATCTTTCTACAGGCTTTCCACCCACCATGTAACGATATATTAAAGCCAACTGAAAAATTGTAGAAACGTCTGCTATTATAGCAACAAAAGTGGATTTTTTAATTTCAATGGTTATTTCATCGTGACAAACTTCAAGCATGCACTGAAGTAGCTCGTTTTGTATAGTATTAGAAGTTCCTTTAAAAGCCGCCGCGTTTTGTAAATGATACTTCATAGCCTCGTCTAATTCGGCACTGAAATCAATCAACCCACGAAAAATGCCTGGATTGGATGATGTTTCCGATTCATCGTGTCCTCTTAGGGCTAGTTCAAACTTTCCACAAAAACGAATACAGTTAATAATAATGTTTAAAACATACCTGTTTTTTGAAACCGCTTCATTGTGTGCTGCCACTGCTCGTCGATGAGCAGAATCGAGCATTGTCGCAATATTTGCAGTGCCTAGCATCGCTAAATTCAAAACATTATTCATGTGTCCAGCAGAATTTGCATGTTTTTTTATTTTCTCGTTTATGTGATTTAAATCCGTTTCTACAGGCTTTCCACCCACCATGTAACGATATATTAAAGCCAACTGAAAAATTGTAGAAACGTCTGCTATTATAGCAACAAAAGTGGATTTTTTAATTTCAATGGTTATTTCATCGTGACAAACTTCAAGCATGCACTGAAGTAGCTCGTTTTGTATAGTATTAGAAGTTCCTTTAAAAGCTGCCGCGTTTTGTAAATGATACTTCATAGCCTCGTCTAATTCGGCACTGAAATCAATCAACCCACGAAAAATGCCTGGATTGGATGATGTTTCCGATTCATCGTGTCCTCTTAGGGCTAGTTCAAACTTTCCACAAAAATGAATACAGTTAATAATAATGTTTAAAACATACCTGTTTTTTGAAACCGCTTCATTGTGTGCTGCCACTGCTCGTCGATGAGCAGAATCGAGCATTGTCGCAATATTTGCAGTGCCTAGCATAGAATTCAAAGCTAAATTATTCATGTGTCCAGCAGAATTTGTATGTTTTTTTATTTTCTCGTTTATGTGATTTAAATCCGTTACTCCAGTTTTGGTCCAAGGTGTTTCCCCCCAAACAAAACACACGGAAAACAAAACACTGCGTTCAATACATCGCATCCACTTAACCACAAATGTTTTTTAAATAAGTCATTATTAAATGTTCTTACAAATTGTTTATTTTTTCCGTTCACGGCTAATTTATAATTAATTTGTGGAGTGGGCCTACCTAGAGTTTTAATTTGCACTTTTTCCTCCAAACTCAAGCTAGAGAATGGAGTTTTTAATAAGTTTTGAATAGAATTCATTATTCCAAACTAGATTCTAACCGAAAACCCGAGTTTATATTTATAAAACGTAAGCGATAAGACAGCTTACGAGACAAGCGATGTTCGAAAACAATTCACAAACTAACCGATTCTAACCTCTCTTAATTTCGTGCGCTCTTAAACTCTGCACATAATATCTATAGAATTCGCCCACTACTTTTCCTAATTGTGGAGGGGCAAACAGTAACAATACGCGTTCGCTTTTTCATATTGCACTGAAGCACGATTGCCGTGACGCGACCGGAAACCGGTGACAGAGACCTAGCGTCTAGTGGATTCGTAACGCTGCGGCCATATAATATTTAGATGATATTAACGCTAAGGATGCGAAAAGGCGATAAATTAAGAATGCATCCATTAATTACTAAATAAAATTATTAATGCTAAATTGTCGGTAGTGGGCGCGCACTAGCGCACCTTATAGCCCACCGCCACTGAGAAGGTATTGTACATACCAAGACGTGTAGCACTTAGTCGTAGGCAATGCACGCCATTGTTCACTGTTCCTAATGGGAAAGGTAACATCGTACAAGTCTGCAGAGGTACGTTTATGGAGATATTTGCCGTAACTCGCCAAAGAATGCAAACGACCATTAAGAAGAAAAAACTTGGCCATTATACGTTTAAGGATAAGAGAACCAGAACTGCTGCAAGGAAATTTACTGCTGCTCGGAGAGAATTAGTAAGATCTCATATCCAATCGATACCAAAGGACATAAGCCACTACTCTCGAAATAAATCATCGAACGTGTACATGAGCCTAGATTTGAATATTAGTCGTCTTTTCAAGAGAAGCATCGAACAAGTAATATTCCTCATAGTTAATATCGAGAAGTATTTAAAAAAGATTTTCCCATGTTGTCTTTCAAAAGACCTAGCGATCACACCTGCAAAACCTGCGATCTCCCAAATATTAAAATTAAACTTAAAAATGAAGAAAGTACAGTGGCTAAAGTACTGTTAGAATTACATCGTCGTAAAAGTGAGAGAGGCAGAGCTATAATGAAGGAAGATATAACTCCCTGGAAGCGATACCTGCGTTTTATCTATAGGCTTAGAACAGATGCTATTTGTGCCAACTCTCACGCACTCTGAAATGTTTTACCTAAGGCAGCCGTCTTGTTTCAATTTTGAAATAAAACTAGAGGATATCGGCCGATCTATAATGTGTATGTGGGGCGAAAGCATTGGAAATCGTGGTGGCTATGAAATCAGCTCGTGTTCGCTAAAAGTTTTAAATGAGGGCATTACGGATAAGAAACACTTAGTGATATGAAGCGATAACTGTTGCGGTCAAAATAAAAACCGCATGATGATGTTCAAATATCTTTTTTTGGTATCATTGGGTGTCTTTGACATTATTGAACAAAAGTTTTTAATAAGTGGCCACAGTTTCTTGAGTTGCGACCGTGACTATGCGCAGGTGGAAAAGAGATTTTCAGGCTAGTGCCGATGATATCATCAATACTTCTAAACTAAATATCACTAAGGCGGTGGCCCTTCGATATGAAGCAAATGATCCATCAATGGTTTTATCAAAAACTGCCTATTCAACAGAAATTTGGTCAAAAACTAAGATTTAAAAAAAAGGGAAGAGTGTCCAGGATGTTTTTCTTCAACTCTGTTTTGATACTTAGCCTGTTTCTTACTTACGGTCTTCAATTGTATTGTGTAAAATAATTAGAAAATATCTTACCCAAGCAACTGTTTATTAAGTAGATCAGACATATACGATGGGTACGAGACACGTACACCTTGTATATCCCTATCGTTTCGTCGTCATTCCCGTCATATATCGCCCGTTCCTCCTCAATGCAATCCCTAAGAAGCTGTACCATCCTAGATTTCTGCATGGCGAGGGCCTTCATCAGGTTCACGGAGCCCAAGAGTGTCACCCAAAGGTTGGCCGTTAATTCCTCCGTACTGGCGTCGTCGCCGAGAACGACGATCTCTATGTAGGCCGTGGTGACGAAGATGGCGAAGATGGTCAAGATGAACTTGGCATAGATGGTGTAGAGAACGCGCAGGATAGCATTATCCCCGTCGGCCACCGGCCACAGACCCAGGACGCCGCACACGTACATCGTTACCTTGAAGTGGTCGTTGTTGGGGAATATCTGTCGGAAAAATATGTACAGTTAAGAGGGCACGTCAGTTTTGTCGGCTCAAAAAATCATTTTTTATTCACATGTTTTCAAAGGTTAATGACTTGGGAATATATTTCCAAAGCTGCTTAACGGAATTCGCAA
The DNA here is from genome assembly GCA_037954035.1 of Rosalia funebris. Classification (NCBI taxonomy): domain Eukaryota; kingdom Metazoa; phylum Arthropoda; class Insecta; order Coleoptera; family Cerambycidae; genus Rosalia; species Rosalia funebris. Next base: position 3,194,653 of record JAZFAV010000019.1, on the reverse strand, counting down.
AAATGGCTTAGGCCTGCAGTAGACGAGCAACTTCTCGCCGGCAATTATTTTGTTGCCGAAATAGAACACGCGGGTTTCAATGGAATCCCGCGCACGGGTGACTTTTTAGTTGAAGCAACTAAAAAATTGAGACGTGTTCTATTTCGTCGGTGAGTAAATAGTTGCCTACAGTTGCCGAGAAATATACAACACACTTGTTCAAACCTGTCGCCGGGCACGGACGGTTTTCTCTGGTTAAACAGCCAGTTGGTTTTGAACGTTTCAACAGTTATAGTGGATTTTGTTAATATTGTAAATAAAAATATGTCGTCCGATACAGATGAATTTATCAGTGAGGTTGACCAACGGCTAACACTGTACAACGTCAAAATAAAAGAATATTCGGATAAAATTCTCAAAATAAAGCTATGAATCGAAGTATTTGAAAAATTCGGCGAAAATTGGTCTGAATTTAGAAAGGCGGAAAAGGAGCCAAAAGATACTACTCTATTATTATCATCATCATCATGAGGTCATCAGTCCTAAGACTGGTTGGACGCTAACTTCCAGCTTCTCCTATCTTGTGCTAACCTACGCATTTCGCTAATTGTGCTACAACCTACATCCCTTACTATTTGCTTGTAGTAGTCTAATCTAGGCCTACCTCTGCCTTTCTTCGCTCCTATTTTTGCCTCCAAAATATCGCGGGCTATTCCCCCATGTGTCAGCAAGTGGCCTACCATTCTATCTCTCCTCTTCTTCATGTTTTTCCACATACTTCTTTTCTCGCCGACTTTCTCTAATACTTCTTCGTTTCTAGCCCTATCAGTCCACGGTATTTTCATCATTATTCGGTAACACCACATCTCAAAAGCTTCTAATTTCTTCCTACTTGCTTCTCCTACCGTCCAAGTTTCGCAACCGTATAGTGCCGTGCTTCATACATATGTTTTCTTCAAAAATCCCTTCCTTGTTTCTAAGTTTATTACCCCCGAGCATAAAAGTGCTTTCTTTTTATTAAAATCTACTCTACCCTGTACTATTCTTTGTTTTATATCTTTATCGCTTCTTCCATCCGAATTTATTTTACTTCCTAAATAAGTGAAGTCTTTAACTTCCTCCAATCTTTCATTATTAATTTGTACTTTCGTTTTTCTCTGCTCTCGCGCCCTCTGCACACTAACACTTTAGTTTTGTTTTTATTCACCCTCATTCCGTATTCCTCTGTCAACACTGCCTCCATTTCGTTCAACGCTGATTCTAATTCCTCCTTACTAGATGTTAATACTGCTATATCATTCGCGAATCTCAGCATCTTTAGTTTCTGTCCCTGTACTTTAATCCCGAAATCTACTCTTCTTTTCCACACACATTAATCTTTTACCACATTAATCGCCTCTTCGATGTACAGATTAAAACTTAGTGGTGATAGCGTACATCTTTGTCTTACTCCTTTCCTAATACCTACTTCCCTTCTTTCCCCTTCCACTTCAATAACAGCAGTTTGCTCTTTGTATATATTGTGTACTACTCTCCTATCTCTATACTTCATTCCCCCACTCTTTAGTATTTCGAACATTTTTTCCATCTTACATTATCAAAAGCTTTTTCTAAATCTACAAATCCTATATAAGCGTTCTTTCCGTTTTCTATTGTTTTCTCTAACATTACTCTTAGCGCCAGAATAGCTTCGCGAGTTCCCCTATTTCGCCTAAACCCGAATTGGTCTTCTCCTAGTATTTCCTCCGCTCTATTTTCCATCCTCTTCTACACTACTCTGGTTAAAGTTTTTGACGCTTGGGAAGACGCAAAGTCTGGGAAGCATTTGTCGGATCCTCTCTTTTTCGGTATAGTAACGATAATGTTCCTCTTATTATCCTCCGGCATCTCGCCCGTTTCGTATATGTATTTTACCAGTTCAAACATCATATTTATTACTTTCTGTCCCGCACATTTCAAAATTTCCGCCTGTATTTTATCTACACTCGGCGCTTTATTGTTCTTTAGCCCCCTTAGTGCTATTTCAAGTTCTTCTCTCAATATAGGTTTTCCTACATCTTCCCTATCGATGCTAGATTCATCTTCTAATGTCTCTCCTAATCCCTAACCCTCGTATAAATTTCCTAAGTACTGCTTCCATCTATCCGCTTTCTCCTCTCTTCCGATCAGTATGTCCCCCGACTGACTCCTAACGTTTCTACTTATTGGTCCTATATCACTGAAGTTCCTCTTAATTATTTTGTAAGCCTCATCGGTCTTACCTACTTGGAGTTTATCTTCTACTTCTTTGCATTTATCCTCTATCCATTGTTCTTTCGCTTTTCTACACTTTCTAGTGATTTCCCACTTTATTGACTTATAAGTTTTCAGTCCTTACTCGTCTCGTCTGTTTTTGTAGCCTCGTCTCTTTTGTATTAAGTTTAAGATTTCGTCCATTATCCAGGGCTTCCTAGCTTCCCTCCTCTCGTGTCCTAAAACGTCCGTAGCTGCGGAATCTAGACTATTCTTGATACCCTGCCACTCAGTTTCTGCGTTCTTGATTTCGTCATTACTCGCTTTATTTATTAATTGATCTGTTTTCTCCTGGAACTTATCTTTCATATTCTGATCCTTCAATATGTCTACATTTATACGTTTCTTATCCTTCCGGGTTTTCAGATTTTTGAACTTTAATCTAGCTTTCATGTCTATTATTATATTATTTATTTATTCAATATAGGTATATTTTACACTCATTATTCAGTTCATTATAACATAATGTACACAATCAAACATTTTCGACTCTATATCCTGTATTCTGGCAGATATCATTTTATAAACACAATATATAGAAGGAGCCCGAAAATAGGTCCTTATGGAACACCTAATGTTGGAAATATTGCGACATAAATAAAACCATGATACTGAACTGTTAGTCTTCTATTCTCTAAACATGATTTAAAAAAAAACAATAAAACTGTCTGACAATCCGAAGTTGCATAGCTTTTTGAGTAAAATACCATGTCTGCCGTATATCCTGGCGCACATCATTTTATAAACACAATATATAGAAGGAGCCCAAAATAGGTCCTTGTGGAACACTCAATGTTGCAAGTATTGCGACAGAACTAAACCCATGATACTGAACTGTTAGTCTTCTGTTCTCTAAACATGATTTAAAAAAACAATAAAACTGTCTGACAATCCGAAGTTACATAGCTTTTTGAGTAAAATACCATGGTCTAGCCTACCAAAAGCTTTGGTATAAATGTATCTATATACTTGCGAAGCTTCATCCAATGCTCAAGCAACAAACTGTGCAATACATATTAAATTTGTAACAGTAGATCTGCCCTAACAAATCCGTGTTGACACTCAGTAATTTGAGATATAATACGAATATTACATCATATAAATGTAGCATAATTTCGAAGACCTTGGCAAAATTACATACTATCGTAATAAGTCTATAGTTTTCAATTTTACATTTGTCACCTTTCTCGAATACTGGAAAAACTACATATCTTAGTTTTTTCCAGACTTTAGGAAAATATTATGTATTCAGAGCTAACTGGAATCATATTGCTAAAAGTTTAGCAAATATAAATTTACAGTCTTTCAAGATAAATGACGGCGTTCCATCTGGACCAGTATTCATTCTGGATTTGCATTTTTTTTAGTGCTTTGATAACTTCTCCCTCTTTTATATCAATGAGTGATGGAAGAGGTATGTTAATATCTTCTGTAATTTCATTCAATAAATTATAATCTGTTGATTAAATGAATGTCGATTCCGTTTGAACATACACTAAGCACAAAAATAAGGGATATATAAGAATTTTACATTTTTAGGTGATTTTCAGGGGGCTGTAACTTGGAGAAAAATAGTAGGGGAGCAATATTAAAAAAATTTAATTGAAACTCCAAGTTTCTAGCTTTCATATATTGAGTTTAAAGTTTTTATCGTCAGCAGTTTTTAAGTAATCATAAGGATACCGTCGCAAAACTGTTTTTTCACATTTTTGCTTGCCTTTCAATAGGTCCACGGACTTCAATAAATTCTGCAGTGATGTCGTTATAAAGCTTTTTTAGATAGCTTTATCCTCTTTAATTTGAGCGGTTTAAAAGCCTTCTATGATGAATTATCGTCATTCAAAGTCAAAAAAGTCAATTTAGATTTTTTTTATTTTTTAGATTTTTTTTTTCTTACAATAATTAACATTTTTCTGATAAAAGAAAATATGGATTATTGCTGAGAAAACATTTTCAACCTCAAAATATGAATAAAAAATGAAAAATTCACCCTTAAATAGATTTTCAGCAAAAACGAAAAATTAATTGCGAACACAATGAAAAAAAATGTCAGTGCTTTAAAACACTCAGGGTTTATTTGTGATGCTTTGAGGTTGAACAGAAATAGTCAACATCCTTGGTCTATCCATTATTTGCAAAGTTGTGCCAAGTTAAGCGAATATCCAACAAATACGCAAATTTTTATCTTTTTTCCTATCAACATTTCAAACCGAATAATTTCCCGAGTAATCACTTTCCAAAGTCAAAACAAACGAAAAATCACCATACAAGGCTTTCAGACCACTCAAATTAAAGAGGATAAAATGAAGTAAAATATTTTTATGATGAAATTATCCAAAAAAATTACTGAAGTCCGCGGACCTTTGGAAAGGCAAGCAAAAATTTGCAAAATATTTGTTTACGAAGATTTTCTTATGATTACTTAAAAACTGCTGATGTTGAACTCGAGATATGAAAACTTGGACCTTCGATTTTCTTTGTTTTTAATTGTTCTGCGTCTGTTTTTCTCCAAGCTACAACCCTTTGAAAACCACCTAAAGTTTTAGGATTTTTTACATCCCTTAATTTTTGTGTATAGTTTATTACAGCTATTTAAAGTGCAAGAACATTTCATTCCAAAAAATTAAAATTAAAATATACCTAAATGCATAAAGTGTTGTTAAATTCGAAATTTTTGACAAATTTTTATTTTACGCGTCCAGAAATTTTTTCAAACTTTGTAAATTTTCTGAAACACTATCTCTGTTATTAATATATTTGAAATATTAAGTAGAAAATGTCAGACACTTATTTTATTGCGTGCGTAGGGTGGGTTATAGTGCCTAGATCGTAGCCACACAACATAAAAGGTGTTAAAAAAAACCATTTACCTTCATATTTAAACTTTCACAACCACTCCTTCACAGTTTGCTGCCTCATCTTCAAATAAGGATTGTTGTAAATGCCAAGTTTTAAATCATTCGGACCTATTAAATTTATTTAAATATGCTTGGTTCCATAAAAATGCCTCGCATTTACATTGATTCGAAATTATCTGTTTTAAATATTCAAATGGAGCTTGATTGGGATTATAAAAATACTCTAATTGATCTGGAAAAATATATGGGGCGTACCGAGCCTTTACCATCAAAAATTCGTACCTTTTCAGCTTTAATTTTACTAATTCCTTAAGATGTTTCATGGACTCATCATTTGTTGTCGGTAGCGTTCAGTATTAACGGTTTGGCCAGGTTTTAGCAGGTCATAATAGATCACAAACTTCTGAGCCCACCAAACACAAGAGCATTGTGTCTGTTCACAGCGATTTGACCTGGCAGTCGATATCGATGGTTCGTCTTTAGTTACCTCTGATCTTTTATGCTTGGTATTCTCGAAATATATCCACTTTTCATCGCCAGTCACAATGAGATGGAGAAATGACTTTCTCTTGTACCTGGGGAGCAGCATTTCGCAAATGGTTTTTCTACTAACTAACCTAAGATGATTATGTCGAGGTATATATTCTAATTTCTTTAAATGAAGATCAATTCTTCGATTTTTGTTTGCCCAGCGAAAACGTCTATCACTGTTTCTTCAAATGTTGGAGACGATCTCATATCTTCTAACAAGGCACTTTTAATATTTATTAATGCTAAAGCTGACAGTCTTTCTTTCTTTTGAGAATTTCGTAATTACGCCCTTTATTCTCTTTAAATATGAAAATGATCTTTTCGCGGAACTGCTTGTGGCAGGAATAGTCAAAAATAAACGACACAATTTTGATGACTCCGGGAAAATAGAAGACAATTGAAGGGACATAATATATTGCTGAAACTCAAACACAGTGCACTATTTCATATGGGGATTACTATAAATCACTGAAAGTTCACTTTTTAAACGATTTGCGTCAAAAAATGTTTCATATGTATCTAATAAAGAAGAAAATAGTTCATCAGAAAAACGTTTCACGAATGAAGTAAATTGTGTGGAATCTAGATTTAAGAATTTCAGTTTAGAAATCTCACTAAACTATTCACTCATGTTCAAAGTAATAACGTTCAGAATTTCATAAAACGATCATGCGTAGGTGCTTTTCGTATATTCAGGAATTGAATCCAAACGCATTTTTTTACTTGGTGGTGGTTTTTTTAACACAAATCTGTCCATACGGTCCCAAATGTCACTAAACTCTTTCTCATTTTTTGAATATGTGATTTGAAATTGGCGATCTTTTTATTGCAGTAACTAATACCTGATATTTTTGTGTGTAGAATTTTAAACAGACTCTCGGAATGTGGGAATATTGTAGAAAACACTGCTAAGACAAAATTAAAATCAAAGTCACGCAATAAAGTTAAAAGGCCTCTAGCACAAATAACGGTTTCTCGATCCCATTCCTCATTTTTTTCCACAATTACCTGAAACAGTGCTTCCAAATCTTCTTTATGTTATGGCGACAATCGCCAAAATGCGTTCACATAATCGCATAACTGATCCCGGAAATAACGACAACACCCACTCAAGGTTTCACTGTTGACTGCGTCACAATCACCGACCTTTTCGCCCATCTAACGCGTAGCTTGGATGTAACGTGGACCATCACATTTCAGCACTGCAACAGGTAACGCAGGATTCCAATAATTTCGGGCACCTTTACTACCGATTTAAAATAAGAATGTTGATGGTAGCGTTTAAAGTAAATAATGTACATTTGCGGTCGGTTTTAAATAATTAAAAAATTGTAATAATTGAATAAATCGATTGAACTTTTAAATAACACTAATTCGTCAATTTCTTAAAGGATGCGATGCATCACTCGCATCCATGTACCCTACGCCCCTGTCTAAAATATATAAAAGTTCTAAATTATAGTGGTGTATAGTGGTCTTCCAAATCCTATCGATGGAAGTCATTCTGAAATAATTTACATAAAGATATACCCTGACATTTGCATTATTTTTTCCCTTAGTGCCCCTCTATATTGCCTTCTCCTATCTATACGTTTTACCACAGATCTAACTTCAAAATTACTTGTTTAACCATCTCAAACGACAGTCGCCTGCTTTCACCATCTTCCCAAAACGAAACTACGTTTTTGGTCTGTTCTTTATGACCAAGACCTATAACTCCATCGTCACTTGGACGATCTTTATTCAACGTCTGTGAATATAGCTCATCAAGAATAGGAACAAGTCTCAAAACTGCGACATCGGGCCGCCCATGAGGTGCGCAGTAAACAGCCTGGTCTTTACCCAGTCGCATTGAGACATCTGCAGAGTGAATATCGATGAATATGTACATATTTAATGTGAATGTACAAAGAATTCAATCCGGCCGAGTGTAAAGTGCACCCTTCTCTCTCCGAATGGTGCCTCACTCTTTTTCCTATTCTTGATGAAGTAGTCACGCGTGTAAGGTGCTTTATCGTCCACAACTCATTAAGTATAACTTAATGAGTTAATAATTACGTCATTGCGTCTGATTCGACAGAGTATATCACCGTGTAGACTTTGCAAAGTATATTTTATAAAATAATACAAATCTGCCTTAATATGTTGTTAAATATAAATTTCAGAAATCTAGCGTTAAGGTTACCATTAACATGTCAATTACATTTGTTCAAGTCATAAAAACTATCGTAAAAGTCGATGACTTCACATCATTCTGTTACAAAACCCACAAGAGTGACAGTGGATATTGAAACATTATTAGACTACGTACATCTCGGCTAGTAGAACATAAAGTACGTCCCTGTCTTTCGCTAACCGACCATTTTGTAATTTCTTTTAATATATCCAACAGATATCATAGCAATCATAACTATAAAAAAAAATAAATAAAAACCTTAGTGAATATAATTTTCAAACAATAAAAGTAATTTAATTCAGTTAAATTGGTCGATTAATTCAGTTGATGATGACTTACTTTTTAACGAAATTATGAGAAATTGCAATTAATAGTCAACCTAGAACATAAACGTATAAATAATTTGATGATATTGTCTAAATAACGAGATAAATAGTACAAAAACTATAAAAACAGTATTGTGTATAATAGGAATCGCACTGTCAATTGTTTAAACAACAAATAAACAAATAAAATAGCGCATTAGATTAAGATGAGTGAATATTATTTTGACAAAAATGGATAGGTTTAAAGATAATATAATCTAACCTAAATCATTCATTATTAAAACCTTAAAGCGGACTTTTCCGCACGTAGAACATCTGGAAATTGAGTGGCCGAGAAAAAATAAACCAACACATAAATGCAGAATATGTGTTTTATGCGACATTTTTCCAATTTTTCTCAAATAGTCCACCATCGTGCTTTCTCATGACCCATGGACAGAGTGGGATGTGCCCTATCCACCTCAATATCAATAGATGTCGTCTGATAGACGTCCCTAATCAGAAACAGTCGAAATCCGATCGATCCGACACGATTTAATTGAGTGATCGTGCTAACAAAAACAATTTCTCAAATAGTCCACCATCGTGCTTTCTCATGACCCATGAACATGGTAGAGTGTGTTCTATCCACCTCAAAATCAATAGGTGTTGTCCCTGATCAGAATCAGTCAAAATTCGATCGATCCGACACGATTTAGTTGAATTATTGTACTAGCAAAAAATTTCTCAAATAGTCCACCGTCGTGCTTTCTCATGACCCATGGACAAGGTGGGGTATGTCCTATCCACCTCAAAAACAATAGGTGTCGTCTGAGAGACGTCCCCGATCAGAATCAGTCAAAACCCGATCGATCCGACACGATTTAGTTGAGTTATCGTGCTAACAAAAATAAATGCCGACGACAACGACAACGACACACACACAAAATGGTTATGTGTGTCCCCAAAAGAAAAAAAAACATTTTTTTTTGTTCTTATGTCGAAAAACGAAAAATAAACCCTAGAAAAAAAATTGTTTACGATTACCTTACTTTTCCGCGTATAGTGGAGTGCGAAAAAGTAATAACCTAGAACACTGTGGAACAAAAAGATTAGTGTTGCCACAAATTTGAGATCGGTTTCTGAGTACTCGAGCACTCTAATTTCACATTGTAACTTCATTTTAGCTAAATTGCTACGTTTGTTAAAATAAAGGAGAAGACTAAAAATTATTTATTCTCAGCATCAGTGGATTATTTGTGTCGATCTCAAAATGGTCACCATACTTGTTGGACAGCAAAATGGATATACCAGATATCCTTATCGCCTTTGTTAAGCAAAAGAAATGTGATGGCAGCAAACTGTTCGGCCTTCGAGAGACGCTATGACTGTTGGAAAAGCCAGCGTTGTTCACGAGCCATTAATAAAGAGAGAAAAAATAATACTGCCACCTCTTCATATGAAACTGGGTTTGATGAAACAGTTTTTAAGAGCACTGGACTAGTCAGGTGATAGACTGACCGTTTTAGAAGACAGATGCAACTCGCTTTCTAAGAAAGTTTGTTTGGGATGTCCAATAGACAGCCAAAACATGACAAATTTGCAAATTGTTTCTGTGGATAAGTGGGAATTTTCAAAAAATTTGTGAAAAGCTAGGGGGTATTAGAAAGGTTGTCGAAATTGATGAAGCAAAAATGGGAAAAAGAAAATATAACAGGGGCAGATTAGTCGATGGTCAACGTGTATTTGGTGGGATAGAGAGCGCGTCGAAAAAAAACTTTTTTCATACCTGTGGAAAACAGAAGCAAAGATGTGTTATTAGAGATAATAAATGGAGAGGATGGGTACTGCCCATGTCAGATTGCTGGAAGGTTTACGACTGCTTAGCGGATGAAGGTTTTCAGCATGAAAACGTTAACCATTCCAAAAATTTCGTTGATCCAGATACTGGAGCTCACATTCAAAATATCAAACGAACCTGGAGGGACGTTCGATCTGGCATTCCTCGATTTGGTCGTATGAACCTCTCGTATTTTTATATAAATAGTTCCATTGTTTCATCAATGATTCGATAATTTGATCCTTCCAAGTAGAGTCCTAAATCTTGAACAAAATCATTCAAATCAAATTGAGTAAAAAGATGAGGTTCTGTTGATGAGCTTGAACGTAAAGATGAAGAAGTAGAATAGTTATTCGATTGAGTATGTTGAGAATGAGTGTTTTCATGTTCCACCATTTCATCGCTTCCATTTATTCTATATATAATATTCTAAGAATAAAATATTATAAATTATAACAATGTTCTTCATATATGTGCCTTTCTTTGCTCTGTAGTTGAGAACAAATATAAATTTTCACTGTTGTATAAATTTTATGCAATATTTACCAAGAAATCTGGTTTAAAATAGAAACAATCACTATACAACCTTTTAACGTACTGAGCGCTATGGAGTCACAACGAGAACTGCGCATGTGCGTGCATTAGTGTAAAACCAACGTCAATCGATATCTTTCTCTATCTTTCTACCAGTTCGAATCGGTTTTGTATGTATAGATACAATTTAAATGGATTAAAATAGCCTTAATGTAAGAACTAAATACAACAAATAGGTACTGAATTTTGAGAAATAAAAAAAATCAATTTAAAAATATATATACGTGATAGATAGCAAAAAATATAAAACAGATATACAGGGTGAGCCAAACTCGATGTCTCAGCTCTATTATAAGAAAAGGAAAAACGATGAAAAAAATTTGAAAAGAGGTTCTTAAATGGGATTGAGTAAGGTCCATTTCAAGCTGAATTTACATATTTTTCTATATTTGGAAACTGAAGTAATGACGTCATCGATATTTTTTCTCAGAAAAATACCTATATTTTGACACATTTGAAAAGAGCTGATTTTTCTAAACAAATTTTGTAAAGAAAAAAATTTACTATCTTTTTCCGTTAAAAAGTTATAAGCAAATTTGTAAAAAAGTATTATCAAAAATTCGCAATCGTCACGATTTAAACAAGCAGCCTTTGGAGACAAATAGCAAAGTCGCATCTGTCAATAATTAAACATTATTAATTAGTATTATTTATTAATTTAACATTACAAAACACATAATATGTTACAACTATTGCCACAGAAAGAAACAAAGTATGTGGGCAATCACTACAACAAATTTTCAATGTGACCATCTCCTACTTCTAAGCACTTATCCAATCTCCGCCTTACTTCTCTCACTGAAGCCTTACGAAACATTTCTCTAGATAGTTCATCGCAAGTATTTCTGATTTTTTCTTTTAAATGTTCCAACTTAACAGATGGTGTTCTGTAAACTTTATTTTTCAAAGTTCCCCATAAGAAAAAGTCTAGTGGGGTCAAGTCCGGTGATCTAGGCGCCCACTGTATCTCTCCATTAATACCTATCCAATTTTCTCCGTAGGTTTCGTTTAAATATTGTTGGACAATTCTTGCTTTATGCGGTGGAGCTCCGTCATGCTGGAAACACATGCTTGCTCGCAGCTGTAATGGCACATTTTCGAAAAGCACAGGAAGTTCTTCTTGAAGAAATTGCAAATATTGCTCACTATTTAAAATTCCTTCGTAAAACTATGGACCAATCAAATGCCCATTAATAAATACCACACCAAACGTTAATTCCGAAGTGTCCTTGGTTTTCAAACGGATTGACAAAATGTGGATTTTCAGTGGCCCAATAATATTAATTTTTTTATTGGGCTTACAGTTACTAACAAAACGGCTTTCGTCCGTCCACAACACATGCTGAAAAACCGATGGTCATTGATCTCTAAGTTTACCATCACTTGGGCAACATAATTAATTCCTCGTTGTTGATGTTGATCTGGCAAGTGTTCTAACTTATGAATTTTATAATCGTGATTACTATTTTCTTTCAAAATTTTTCGTACCGAACTATATTTTAAATTCAACTAACGACAAGCCTGACGAATGGAGTTCCTTGGATGGTCTTCAAAATACTGCAAAACAGTGACAACAGTATTGTCAGAATTGACCCTTTTAACAATTATCTTCCCTTTCGAGAAGAAAATGCCTTGTTTTTGCACGTAAATTGCGTCCCAATCTTGCAAATATTTTTAAGCTTGGAGTAAGACGTTCGGGATCTCTGGGCGTATTACTGATCTACTCTTCTAGGGTCCTTCCGAGATTCCCCGTAAACTAATCACATATCGACTTTTTCGTTGTGAACATTTTTTAAAGTCAAATGACAACAAGACAGTATTTGTCAACCATTTGAATAAATATTGACAGATGCGACTTTGCTATGTGTTTTCAAAGGCTACTCGTTTAAATCGTGACGATTTCGAATTTTTGATAATATTTTTTTACAAATTATTTATAATTTGTAAAAAAAATAAACGGAAAAAAACAGCAAATTTATTCATAAAAATTAACTCTTTTTAAATGCGCTAAAACTTAGGTATGTTTCTGGGAAAAATAATTCGGTGACGTCATTACATCAGTTTCATGTGAAATGAGGTTCTTAAATCCCATTTAAGAACCTCATTTCACATTTTTTCTATCGTTTTTCCTTTTCTCATAACAGAGCTGAGACATCGAGTTTCGCTCACCCTGTACATTCACCAGATTAAAATCTTCATATTCATAATATTTTTATTTAAAGGAGGATTTCGTTGCAGACCAGTATTGTCTCAAAAACTATTTTAAACTCTTGCATCTTCTTTACTTATTTCAATTACCAATTAATTGAAATAATTCAATACAAATAATTAATAAAAGTTAATTATTTGTTTTCTGTTCTCTTAAAATGTTCTTTTTGTCAAATTAACAGTTCCGTTCAACAATTCTTTTTCCGTTTCCATGATATTTTACTAAATTGCAAACCAAAATTGTATCCGTGTGTGGACTTTGGTGTTTGGGCTTAAACTTAGATTCTGAACAACTTTTCCAAATAACTTTTGTCGATATATGCGACGCGAAGCAATATATCGCCCACTGGGCGATATCAATCTGAAAAAAACATAATTTTTTTCGCAGATTTTCACGATTTCCTCAAAATATTCAACCTTTTTTAGGTAACAAAATTCAGATTCCGATTCAGCACCTCAAAAAATATATAAAACAAAAATGAAACGAACTGCACTACTATCTTACATCATATTTCGTTTTCCATCCCTCAGCAATTGAGCTATAATTATTCTGATAAAAAGAAGACTTACCATGATGACTGTTTTTGCGAGAATGTCTAAAGTTTTAACCCGTTAGCCGTTGATATAACCCGTTTATATATATATATGTGGTATACAGAGAAATTAAATTCATCCTCAAAACGTAATAGTTTATTTCTATACAAATAACTATTTGTTGTTGCTTAAAATTATAGAGTACCATGAGATGTTTTCATTCAATCTGTCATTACTAACTTAAATATTAATACTCGATTATTTCAAGATTCATTATTCAGCTCCATTATTCAATAACTGCTTAATTTATTCCGTCTATTTCGAAATTACTGATAATAACAAGAGGGTTGATTATCACCGAGCTTCTTCTGAAATACGAAAGTTTTAAGGAAATTTTCCATGTAAGTCTTTCAACGTAACAATATAATAATGTAACGAATTTACTAAGTTCTTTATTTCGAACACTTATTTACAACTCAACTATTTACAAGTCCAACTAACTAACTAACTTTCTTTCTACTTTAACATTATAAACTAATTTTCGCACTGTATTACACAATGTCACTTTCTTTGCACCGTATCGCTCACTATCGCGGTCCAGGGTTAATCAACTCCTGGCTGGACGACACAATTCTTATATAGGCAGTAGGATGTCTCTCCAGATGTTTTTAGATAAAGAACTTTGGCGAACCTTCTAGTATTCTTCTATATTAGTACCAAGAAGACTAGAGAGTAAGGAGACATAGCTCCTCGAAAAATCAGTGGTGGGGGTAGGACGAAAAACGGCGCCAATATGGCAGCCTCGCGTAGAATCGCGGGTCTTCACTATTTAAATGTAGGGTTAGGGTTCTATTGTGCTCATTATGTAAACAGTAAACAATTTTCGCGTGAATTTCTTTACAATTGTTGTTTCCGAATTGTTTGGTGAAAACACGCTATGAAAATTGGGATACAGTATTTTCAGTCCTAAATACATAGTATGTACAAAAAATAATAGTTCTGAATGCTTTTCCTTTAGAGCAAGGAATGTTATTGCATTTTTTCACCTTGTCAATTATAGTTTTCTTTTGTGTCTGCCACGAGTAGGATATCGATGATAATTTAGCTTTGTGGAAATGAAATAAGATAATGAGCTTTTAGTCTAATGAGTTTTAATCATCCACAGGAAGATTACATATTTTAACCATGGCCACAAGTGGAATTGAAAACGTCGAACTGCGATCACCTTTGCATGGGGAAATGAAGAAGTGTTCGATCTCGGAAGGATATATTTTGTTTGAGAGTTTACAAAGCAACAGACACTGCATTGAATTGCCAAGCGAAAAATGGTATGATGAGTCTGGTTTGGACACCAATTTAAACATATGCATTGATAAGAAGTTGAATGTGAATGTGTATTTACACAGTGAATATTTGGAATGGATGGAATGGGATGTGCCGAAGTCTGTACAAGATATTTCAAACATCCAAGAAGTAACCGATAGTTTTCCTGTGAAATTAGCTTGTGAGCTATTATTGTATGAAATGTGAAGTTGTTTTTAAACTATTACTAATCAATTGTATATATTCGGTTAATTTAAAATTTGCGATTTTGTGGTAATAACATTACATATTTACCGACCTTTTTGTATGTTGCTTCAGTAAAAACAAACCATTCAATAAGAGTACAATTTATTCAAATCAGTGTACTATGAAGGCAATACAGTGTGTGATGTAAAATCAATTAATTTTTCAGAATTAACGTTAGTAATTAGACATAAATTGAAGGGTACAGGAATAAAACAAGAAATGTCACAAAACTATTTATTCAAGAAAATTGAAATTATAAGTTCTAATATTGCATTCTAATGTAAGAGATGAAATAACATTGCAATGAAAAGAACTAAACTAAACTACCTAACTAACTTTAACTAACTAACTGTAGTTAAACTTTTTCAATTTAACTAAAAGGCCATAATAATAATATAAAATAAATAATATAGGATGTTATCTCTTACTAAAAAACTATGATAACCAAAAATTTTATTACGGAAACGTTCTGTGGGAAGTTCAAATTCATTATCGTTAAGTGAAGGAAAACTGGTATTTTGAGTTTTCTCTTTCTACTATTATAAAGTATTCTTTCCTTGAGCTGCATAAGATTAAGGTACTTGTCTTCATTTATTGGAAGGACATCTGAAAAATAATATAGGATGTTACCTGTTACTAAAAAACTATCATAACCAAAAATCTTATTACGGAAACGTTCTGTGGGAAGTTCAAATTCATTATCGTTAAGTGAAGGAAAACTGGTATTTTGAGTTTTCTTTTTCTACTATTATAAAGTATTCTTTCCTTGAGCTGCATAATATTAAGGTAATACGGTGACAGCACCTCCAACCATTTTTCTCGTCTCTCACAGTCCTTAAACGAAATTGAGTTGTAAATTACTATTTGGCAATTTACTTCTACATTACACTGCACTTTTACTGTTTACTACAAAGTAAGCGATACTATCGGTAGGAACCTCAGGAACTTTAAAAATTGTTCGTTTATTTATGACACAATCAGGGCTTTTGCTGGAACAATTCGTAACGCAACAATATCTCGACGCTTTTGACATATTTAACGGAAAAACTGGAAACGCTCAAAACTTTCAAAAGCACAGTAAACAAAAATAAACATAACCTCGCTCGGTTCTACGCAAGGACCGCCATGGTGCGGACGTTTTTCGTCCTACCCCCACCACTCGAGTTATTTCTCCTGTTCTCTAGTCTTCTTGATTAGTACAGTAGAAGACAACTCAATATTCCCGGCGTTCGGGATCGCTCGAGGCGTTCGTGACAATAATAACACTGGGGAACAATTTGTAACAACACAATTTCTGTTGAGTTCGATCTTTGAGCTTTTTTAAAATTAAATAGGCATGCTGATTGTAAAACTGTAGTTAGTTTTCTTCTACCGTGTCAAGTTTTTTCTGTACGCCTTATGTGAATGTAACCATCTCCGCGGGATCGAGCGTGGATCACAGGAAGCACTATTGCCCTCCTATTGACTGACATAAACCTGCGATTTGAGCAGCACGAATTGAATGATTTGGCACGAGATTTGGGACTATCCGAAAAAGCTTCAGAACTACAAGATTGGACGAGAAGGATTAGCTTTAAAAAGGAACTAAGTGTTAATTTTTGAGGGTGGTAACGGAAATGATGCGCTATACAGCACAAACCAGAGGGGTGCCACTCTCCATGTGTCACGTAGTGCGATCTTGCAATTACGTGTACAACGGCCGTCAGGGGTGCTAGTGGCCTTGCAGGTCTCTCCTCAGTCCCGCAGTCTCGTTTAACAGTAAACTTAACCTCGCGTGCATGTAAACAAACGCGTAATCGGGAGTTGTAATCAAGCTACAGTGTATAAATATAATAGTGTAAAATGGAGGATCCGCTGAAAGTAAAAAACAAAATGCATCATGTGAGACGACATTGCATAGCGCCCGCATGCAATTACGTTCCGTAGAAGGTGAAAAAGTGCATTATTTTAGAGTACTCTCAAACGAAGAAAAAAGAGAACTGTGGCAAAGTGCTTTTCGGAATGATTTAACTCTGATTGCCTTTTATACACTCTGAGAGTACTTTAATGACATGCAACTAACTGAAGAATAATTCAGTGTTTTTTAAAAAAAATTTCTTCATTAAAAGATTATTATTATTCGACATTATTCAAAGTTTTGTATTGTTATTTCAATCGAAGTAATGAATGTAATTGCATTAGTCTAAATACACCTTTCTTTTTGCACAGGGGCCATATAAAGTTGTCCGCTTAAAGAGGGGAGCAGTGCCATGTAAAAATTTGTCAAAAGACCCGCTTGGAAACGTTGTGGCATGTTCTGTTTCCCGTAAAGTGCATTGAAATAGATAGCTTCACTTTCCCTTCACCGATACTTTGTTACTCCCAATTTACAATATTATAATTTGTAGTATACCTATACTACAAACTTTATTTGCCTCTGTGAATTAATATTTTGAAACGATTTCTCTTATTGGTAACAGAAATATTCATAGAATAAGTTTCAGCACTTTTCAGACAGATTATATACGTATATGTACATATCACGTGTAAATAAAAAAATATTGCAGGAACACAAGAAAACATATTTTTCATAATTCCAAATTAACCTAATTCAATGTCACCTATACGGCAAACAATAATAATCGTTACGTAATACATTGTGACTTAGATTTTATTATAAATTCATTTTGTTATTAATTTTACACCATCCGTTACGTATATATTAAAATTTAAAAACATTTGTGTTCAAATTTCCGGAAATTTCACGCTGCATGACATGCAAGACAAGTAGCGCCCCTTGCAGAGTAATTTACCAGCGAACTACCGCAGTGCCAGGGGGCTGGCACAGACACACTTCATTAACCTAATGAGTGCTACATTATCTACATAGAACACAGGACCTAGAACACTACCTTGTGGGACTCCTGCTTCGATTTCTTTAAAGACATAGTAGGCATTTCCCTGCTAAATTCGAAAGTGTCTGTCTGATAAATAGGAATTTAAAATATCTGCATATTGTTTAAAAAGGATTGTTCTTAATTTATAATGTAGTTACTCCCTCATGCCAAACGTTATAGAACGCTTGCGCTACATCGAGGACTACGGAAGAGCAAACTTTATTTTCTTCTAACGCATTCTCTATGATATTAATGATTCATGAACTTGATCTATTGTCGAATGTTTATGTCTGAACCCGAACTGATAGTCTGGGATTAGTTGTGTGATACCACGCATGAAATTTATTTGTGTACCAACATTTTAACACGCATGTTTTAACAACATTTGTATTTGTTTTTCTGGTAGCAAAACGTGACTAAACATCGGCTGGTATAAATCTGTAATCACCCTTTTCTCAGAGGATTTGCAGACTCTTCCTAACGGTTTACTTAACAAAACAAACAAGCGAAATAGATTCAACTCACAAATGCACTTTAATGAAAGAAAAACAACACCATTGTAAGTAATCATTATTTTATTTCGTGAAAAACAATTTGCAAATCTATGCTAGACAAAAGATGTGATACATAGGATTGTTTATAACTATTCAGTGTTATAATATTAAATGTATAATGTGATTACCAAAGGAATATATAGGCTGATTGATCGAAGCCGTCCATTAAAAGTATTGGGAGTTCTGCTCGTAATAGGCAATTTGCATGATTTTTAATTATGTTGTCAAAACATTCTATAGGTCATTGAATCCATACAGCGTTAAATTTACCACTTTTTATGCAATAATAGACACAAAATAAATAAATGAAATTTGAAATTATCGGCGCGCGAAAACACAAGAAATGCAAATGGCTGTCGCGTGACGTCACTGTATATTATTTTGTTGAGAGATGGATGGGCGTTTAGTGTAATTTCATTAAATATTCCTTTTTCGGTGTGCGAATCTTTTTTTATTATTATTAATATTGAACAATTGTGTGTAGACTATGGCAACAGACAGTGGATTTATGCAAGGACAATCTGA
This sequence comes from Rosalia funebris, assembly GCA_037954035.1. Classification (NCBI taxonomy): domain Eukaryota; kingdom Metazoa; phylum Arthropoda; class Insecta; order Coleoptera; family Cerambycidae; genus Rosalia; species Rosalia funebris. The sequence goes on along the minus strand of JAZFAV010000019.1, from coordinate 3,175,812 downwards.
TAACTTGCCAAAGATTGATTCCTTGGCCATGTTTTCCTTTCTATGGGAAAATTCACAATTTATGGGTATTGAAATTAGAGGAATTAAAACTGCAAGGTTACTATATCTATATTTACCATTTCATATTTTAATGCACGTTTATCTGAAAATTTTATTTTTATTATCTTGACTTGAACTCTCATAAACATTCGAGAGAGGTTCCTCTGAAAGATCAAGAAAAGCTGACGTACTAGGGAGCTCAGAGTCGCAAACCGTTGAACTGGAGGCAACTAGTTCACTTTTTGCCTGCTGAATAATTCGCAGCCATCTGCGTTTCAACCCAGTTTGTCGCTCAGGTACTGGTTCTCTCTGGCAGCTGAAAATATGAGGTAGAATGTCCTTTCTCAAACTTAACCTCTGTACATTTCCAGCCAGTCTGTATTGCCAGTAATTTTTCATGTCTTCCTCCAACTGTAAAAAAGATTCAAATGTAAATCTTATTTAAGTATCTATATCTAATGACCTCCAAAGCAAACATTTTCTAAATATTCCATGCGGCAAGTAATATGAAAACAGCATACAACGTGAAAGTGGGGTTATGTACAAATACATCTAAAACAAATAAATGTTATTAGGTACTCACAATAAAATGATCCTCGCAACGATATAGCGGCGTCGAACTTGATTGCTTTATATTTTTCTTTTCGCCCCTTTTCATTGCTACGCACCATTTCTTCCGCATTCTTTCCTCTTTGGGAACCAAGAAGAACAATTTTTCGGGCGTTAATACTGTAGTATTTGTACACATTGGCACGATGAAATACTTACAAAATTTGTGTTTCATCGGCTCCATACCGTTATTCACTTTAGAAAACGCACTTGTTACAGATTATACAAACTCTTAGCACTAAACCAAATCAAAACAGTGACGACTGGGATACTTTCCCATACAGTGACGTGAACCAATCAGACTAGCGTTTTCGAACACGTGACATTGTTTACATAAATGAGTGAATTAATTTTATTAATTATACAAAAACTACAGATTTTCATGAAAAATTACTATAATATTCTTCTTAAGTACTTATTATATGGCAGAAAAAATATATTTTCAGGCGTATACAAGTTTCATGCAAATTACCTATTATTTTCTGAAAATTTTAGCATAGACGTATTGATTTAAGCTCTATTCAATGAAATTATTGCTTAAATATTTACATATCCAGATATGCCACAAGTCACTATCGTCATTATTCTTTTTGATGAAATGGCGTATTTTTTGTTATTCGTTTGGTTTCCATTGATTATTTTAAGAAGACTTTGAATTACGTTCTCTGTACCTAAACTTAACCTGTTTGATATATCAGCAAAACTTTCATTATTTTTTTTATAATCTTTCGAAGTTGTAAATCCTTAAACATTTTACGCAGGTGGCCAATAATATCCTCTGGCACTGCTGATATATAATCAGATGTAAATTAACATTTTGTAATTTATTGTTTGCTGATAATACATTTAACGCTATTTGAAGTGCAAAAGGCAATAATTTTCAATAAGCAATAATAATCAACTTAATGTCATCAAGTGTATGTTGGTATCAAAAGTTCAATCAAAGGTATGTTGGACAGACCAGACGATCTATCCAAACTAGATTCAAGGAGCATATGGCGCTTCTCAAATATAGTAGAACAGATAAGTCCAGTGTTGCCCAACATGTCTTCGAGAACAACCATAAGATATATATTAGCAACTTATGATTAATTAGGAATGTAACAAATACTAGACAGCTGGATGCATTTGAAAGTTTAGAAATTGAAAAGTGTAAAAATAGAATGAATGGTGGCAGATGATCTATTCCGCATAGGCCGCTTTATTGGTTAGTTACCCACGGCTCACTGGGCTGCAACCGTGATGGTCAGAGGGCTTACTGAGCCGCAACAATAATTTAGGTATAAATAGGATACATTGCTAGCACAAAATTAGTTTTAATGATCTCCAGATGATGTCAAATTTGTTGATGAAACGTGCATCGAGTGCAGTGTATAGTGCTTTGTGAAAAACCACGTCAGTGTTATTTATCTTCACGCCAAAGGTTCCAGCCCTCTCCAGTAATAACGTCAAGTTTTACTGACGCATTAATTTTATCCAGGAGTTTGTATACGTCAACAAATAATAGGTTTTTCATCATGGCACTATTAGTCCAGACAACGAAGACCAAAAAGTCCAAATATCGGAAATAATTCATGTAGAAGCCAATTTTGGCACAGTTGTAGGAGAAGGTGTCCTTAACAACATTAATAATACTGATGGATGGGAGTAGAGCTAAGGAGGTGGGGGGCTGTAAAGATCCTTTGTTTTCAGTTTTTTGTTAATGACTCGAAAACTACTACCTCCAGCGAAAACATGCTTATATACTTAATTAATCTAAAATTCTCTACAAGAAGGATCCTATACACTTTTTCGCCAGGGTCAATAATTAAGGAGATATAGAGGGGGGAAAATGGCAGTTTTTAAAAAATCGGTTTTTATTATTTAAAATCGAGTCTTAATGATAATGGAACTATGCTCAGACCACGTATTAATGACTTTACTGCATATACCGCCTTTTGTGTCCGTTCTGGGGGCGGGGGGATAGTTACCCTCATTACCACCACCCCCCCCTCCCGTAGGGCAACGCTTGTCTTGTAATATATAACGGAAGAATTGTGTCATTCGCTGAGTTCGCTGCATTGTGAGTTCGCTAGAGTGGTTTTTCACGTTCACGTTGATTTACGTGTATCGCGACAAAACAGAGATTCACGAGATCGAGCTAAGATTCAGGAATGGTTCAATGACCATCCCCCTTTTCCAAAGTTGAATTCCCTCATGCCGCTGTCAGCGGGCATTCTGGGAAACTCCAAAGTAAACTGCCTCCAAATCCTGGATATTGGAACCAAAACCATGCAAAGTTTCATTGGCAGCAAATTTGGTGACATAAAGCAGTCTAAGAAGAATGTGGTTTTATCACTAGCCAATATGAGCAGTACCATTAAAATCAATGGTGAGACAGTTACTGTTGTTAACCCTCTGACAATTTTTCAAAGAACTCTCGTAGCAAAAAAGAGCGACGAAGATGTAGCAGAGCTTTTGACATATGAATTAACTCCATTCCCCATGGCTCTGTTCAACGAGGGCGGAATGCGAAAAGGAAAGAAGTCTTCTTTCTACGATATTTTGCCACTAGAGGACAACGCAACTCTCGATCTCACCCAGAGCACCAATGTGGTAGACGGTGGTTTCCTTCTCCACCGCATGAAGTGAAAAGAGTCACAAAAACTTCCATTGACGTAAACTTTAATGAAAGCACGACCATCACAGTTCAACAGGAGCATTTTCTTGCTAATAAAAGGAACCAAACAAGACTGATCCACTTGCTCACCGAGAAAATGACAGCAGCAGGGATTAAAACAATTGTTGCTACAGGGGATGCTGATGTCACTATTGTGAGGTGCGGGTTGGATAAAGCTGCTGTACATCCAACCGTAGCAATAGTTGGAGAGGATATGGACTTGATAGTTCTCCTCACTAGATTAGCACCACCATCTATCAACATGTACTTCATGAAGCCAGGCCGTGGGAAGGTGGAGACAAAATTGTTTTCGGTGTGACAACTTCAAGAGCTTCCATTCGCCAAGACGATCCTCCTTCTCCATAGCTTCTCCGGATGCGACACCACCTCGGCGATACATTGAAAGAGTAAAGTGAGAATCTCTCAGCTCTTCACAGCAAATCCTGGCCTCACCCATGACATCTCAGCAATATTCACAGATCCCTCAACATCAACTGAGGATATCGAACAGGCTGGCGAGAAGCTTTTTCTGGCTGTATATCAAGCGCCTGCACATCAAGTCCAACCAGCGGAGCTTCAAAGCAACACTCGCTCAGAGTATATCTACAGGTAAATCCATTTATATATAGTTGTTAAATACTGGTTTCCTTAAATTACAAATATCAATTTGTGCTAAATACTTACGTTGGTCTGATTACTTTCTTACAGATACAACAGTAGCTCGGTAACCCCCTACCACCTACCCAATGGGGTTGGGCCAGGGGAGAAGATGGGATCCTCAACCCAGTTACCACGAACGAACCTGTGGCACCCGACTCCGTTTTAAATATGATCTTTCGCCGATGCACGACTGGGTATGGGGCGCGCTACGGTTGCCGCAAAGCAGGGATTGTCTGCTCCGGTGCCTGCGGCGTGTTCCTCATGTACGAATGGAGCCCCCATCGAAGACAGCATCGGTGATGATGAAAATTCAGATTTTGACTAAAATTTATGTTCCAGATACATCCTTGGACACAAATTTCTTTATTTCATTTATTATTATTATTGTTATTATTTATTATTAGTGAATTATTTCAGTTTTAATAATAAACATTTCATTTTTAACAATAAAAACAGATTTTTAAAAAAATTGTCAATGTTTCCCCCTCCATATTTCTTTAATTATTGATTCTAGCGAAAATGGACCTTTTTGTAGAGAATTTTATCTAGATTAATTTAGTATATAAGCATATTTTCGCTAGAGGCAGTAGTTTTCGAGTTATTAACAAAAAACTGAAAAAAGGGACGTTTACAGCCCCCCCCTCCCCTTAGCTTCACTCCCATCCATCAATATTTTTAGTATGTTGCTAAGGACACCTTCCCCTACAACTGTGCTGAAATTGGCTTCTACATGAATTATTGCCGCTATTTTTCCTTCATTGCCTGGACTATATAAAATAGTCTTCTGCAGCTATTTTACATAATGAAATGTGCAATATTAACAGAATGGTTAAAACAACCATTAGCTCTTATGTGAAAAATTCATTTTTTTCTAAATCACTTACAATATACGCAAAATGTAACTTTGTTTTGATGTAAAATTGAGTCACCACTGAATTGAATCTTAGGTTTTCTCAAATATAATGCTCTTTTCTCAAGTTAATGTCATTTGGAATGAGTGATTGGATGTCACTGGTTTGGAAATTGTCCATGGGTAAACACTTGGACAATTCCATAGCGGTTTAAAGTAGATCCAATATTGCATGTATCTAGTAATAATTATAATGAACTGCCTCGATCAATCAGCTTATACATGGTGAGTCGGGAGAAACGGACTAAACGAAAACTCCAAGAGTGTACTGTACGCGAGAAAATAATGTGAAAAAACTCAATGTTGTTATCCGATTTTTATTTGTTTTCAAGTTATAGTGTAATTAAAAATGTTTACCTAGTATGCTATGTTCGAGGTTCAAAGACATTTGATAACTTTGTTGCTTTGATAATGTGTCAGTGTATTGTGACAGTGACTTAAGGTTTATCTTGGAGTTTGAACGATTAAAGTGTTACAAAATGCCGCACACGTTTTCAAATTTAGAATATTCAAATATGGTGTTTGTTTATGGTCTTTGTAATGGAAATGCTAGAGCTGGTGTTGAAGAATATCGTCAACGGTTTTCACATCACAGATATTATAATAAAAATATATTTATCAGAGTTTTTGAACAAAGTGTGCGAGACCGGAAATCTTCCCAGTGTTAAAGTAATATTTGAACGAGTTACTCGACGAGACTTAGAAGAGGTAGAAGATATTCTGGATGTAGTAGCAGAAGATGTAACGACCAGCTCACGATTAATTAATATTCGATTGGGCATTCCACAAACAACAGTAATAAACACACTCCACCAACAAGGCTTACATCCATACCATGTACAGAGAGTACATCACCTACAGACGGAGGATTATCCCAAACGCATGGAATTTTGTCGGTAGATAAATAATAACCCTCGTATTCTATCGAGCATACTTTTTACAGATGAAGCAACATTTACCCGTGACTGCATTGATAATACTCACAACTGTCACGTATGGTAAGATGAAAATCTCCACGCAACAGTCGAAAGTAACTTTCAACATAAGTTTTCAGTAAACGTGTGGTGTAGCATGGTCAATAGTTATCTAATCGGCCCTTTCATTTTGGAGAATCGCCTCACAGGAGACAACTGCTTATTTTTTTTTACAAAATGAATTACACGAACTACTAGAAGCTGTTCCTTTAAACATCAGAATGCAAATGTACTACCAACACGATGGAGCTCCTGCACATTTCGCTCGTCAGAACATTTGAACGAAAGGTTTCCAGGGCGTTGCATTGGTCGCGGTGGCTCTATTAGTTGGCCTCCAAGATCTCCAGACCTCACAGCACTAGATTATTTATGGGACTAGTTCAAATATGAAGTGGATAAAGTAAAAGTGGACGCTCGGGATGCACTAATTCAACGTATTAGAAATGCTGCAGCCGATCTTAAACAAAGACATGACTCAATCAGGAGAGCTACCATCGTGGAAGGAGCAGAAAATGTTTAAAGGTTAATGGACCCGGTATTTTTGAACATTCATAACGCTATGATTACCAAAATGTTAATGTATAACATTTTGTTTGTTTTTAATTACGCTATAAATTGAAAACAAATAAAAATCGGATAACAACATTTCAGTTTTTACATTATCTTCACGAGTACAATACATTCCTGGAGTTTGGTCCGTTCCTGTCGACTCACCCTGTGTAATATGGTGCTCTGATTTCAAAACTACGCACTCCCGTTATTTCTTGTGACAAGAAAAATTATCTCTAAATAAAACCACATAAATCTGGATATCGACGGGGGCATATAAAGCCAGTGTCCGGTGCAGTCTCTATTGCATCCCCCTTATCCCCAGTTGCCCCCATTTAAAAATTTAAGTGAAACCCACATCATTTTAAAAGTCCTAAAAATTCTGATTAAATTCCTCTTATAAAATCAAAATCGATTGATCCGTTCTAGTAATAGAAGTAAAAATAAGATTATTTAAGTAAATCACAAAATATTATTCTACTGAGTATTAAAAAGGACCTGTGAATAGTCCAATGAGAGCAGAGGGCGTTGTTCTTGTGGAATCTCTGCCACAGACTCAACACCGATAAGCAATACGTTTATTTTATTTTTTTAGACACATCACTATTTTTTTATTGATATTCAAGATAAAATACTTGAACTGCTAGGGGCACTGGGTTAAACTACCCCTTCAGTATATAAATTTACCTATTTCTTTTCTAGAGGTCATTTTTCTTGCTAAAATAAATAATGGATATGGGTAGCATTCAAGTGAAAGCATTGTATGACGGTTTAAACACTGCCCTTTACAAGTATAACTTTCTTTAATTATAACAAGTAAAACTAGTGAGTAGTCTTGAGACCACCTGGTGCAGTAGTCCGGTGCTCTTCTTAGTTCGCCTTCTTTATTCCTCTCCGAGTTATTGGTACATTATCATTACGTAGGAATAAGCAGCTTTTATGATCTAAAAGCAAAGAAATTCGCGTTATTCCTTTTGATTTTGTACCACCAAATCGTGCCGGCGATACTACACGACCTACCCCTAAGAAACGCTCTATAGTCATCGTCGTAAAAAGTCCTATCTGCAGACCGAGGGGTCTCTGGCTTCTGAGAATCATGAGGATCATCATCCGTTGCGTCTTCGGGGGTTCATCGAACCAGGCGCCTTCCCAAATGGCGTCGCCTATGCTCGTACTCTGAAAATTCAGGAAGAGAGTATTACTTTTCCTCATACGCCTCATTTAAACAATCATTATTTAGAAAATAATAAGTAAGAGGCTCTGTGTAACAGGCGGTGGCAATGCTATTACTGTAGACGCTATAACCCGTCTCTGTCGTCAGAATAGATGCTTTAGAAAAGTATAAACATAAATTTTTGGTATGATAATTAATTCAATAAACATATACTGTAGGATTTGAATTGCGCGCCATTTGTGTTAGGTCAAAGATAGGACGTTAATATTTAATGACTGTCATCTACAAACAATATGACGTCAATTTGCGGCGATTAACAGTTCAACGACGAATAGTTTGTGTGCAACTGTTTTATGAAAGTGAACGATCACTTACAGTTGGATTAAGAAAAATTCGCACAAAATTAGGAAAATAAAGCGACTATATTGTTGACAGTTCGTATCTTAATCAAAAAAACTTGAAGAGATTGGTTCTGTTATTGATAAAGCAACACCAATATGCCCTCGTCGTGATCGGTCAGATGAAAATATTGCTGGAGTGAGAGAAAGTGCACGGGAGTATCCAAACGCATCAACAAATCGATGTCGTGCACAACAATTGAATCTGTCAGGAGCCACCACGCATCGGATTTTAAAGAAATATCTGCGTCTGTTAGCATACAAACTTCAGTTGACAATAACTAAAAGTTACAGACCACGTGCAATGTCATACATCTGTTAATTGGGCGTTAGAAAAGAAAGAAGGGGATGATGATTTTTGCATTAAAATTTTGTTCAGCGATGAAGCACGTTTTCATCTTGACGGATATATCAGCAAACAAAATTGTGATGCTGAAAATCTACATTCTGTTCACGAAAAAGAAATGTATCCATAGAAATGTACAATTTGGTGCGTGCAGGAGACAGTCTATGAGAAATATGAGAAACTAAGTGAGACTATCACTAAATGAAACAAAAAGTAAAATTGCATCTTTTAGAATAAATTTTTTCAAAAGTTAGGTCGTTTTCGTTTATTCACTGTTTCTAGAAAACATTGTAGTATGAAATGTAAACATAATGAATTATATCTCTTAATAAGAAATTCGTAAAGAATATAATTACTTATATCTACTTATAATAACTTCTTATTTCAAACTAACTTGTTGAAGATAAACAACAGGAATGCGTAGTGGGTGAAACATGAATATTTAATCATAGTTCACAAAGTAGTGAGTTAACAAAACGCTTAAAAGTGACGCTACTGCTGTACGGTCTGACATGAGGCCACGCATCATACCGTTCCTTGCATTCAATTCGTAGTGAGTTAACAAAAGGCTTAAAAGTAACACTACTGCTGTCCGGTCTGACACGAGGCCATGTATTACATCATTCACACATTCATTTCGCGTGGAATCGTGTTTCGTATGCATTTTTAAATATGCAAATTTGTGCATTGTGTTCGTCTTCTGTTCTTTTTTGTAGTAAATGGTTAAATCCCCAATAAAGGGAGCCTCACTTGGAGCTATAGGACATGATTCGCGAATAAAACTGGTAATATTTGACAGACTGAGGTTTTTTGTTGTTCAACGTAAAATGGAGACAATACTGCTACAAAGAATATCATTCATATGGTCGCCTCGACTCATCTAGTTTGGCATAATGTCATTGTTGGCAAAATTATCCATAACACGTTCACATCACGTTCTTCATTTTGTCCTAATTTTGTGCGAATTTTTCTTAATGCAACTACGAGGGTGGTCTGAAAACTTTTCCACCTAACAAAGATAAAAGACATTTTTTCTTCAAATTTATTTTTATTTTTCATAGTCTCCTTGTAAGTCTACACACTTCTCCCCCAGAAATGCTCCTATCTCTTTAACCAGTCCAAATAGTACTCGGCGTCTTTCTCTGCAAAATAATTGTTTACGAAGGTGATGGCCTTCTCATTTGGCGAAAATTTCTGTCCTCAGAGCGCAACTATTGGCGTATAGAACAAAAAAAGTCACTTGGAGCTATATCTGGTGAGTAAGGAGGGTGGTCAAGCAGTTCAAACTGTAATTCGTGAATTTTCGTCAAGGCTTCCGATGAAGTGTGAGACGGCGCATTGTCTTAGTGAAACAATTTCTTTTCTACAAATGTGGCCGTTTTTCTGCAATTTCTGTCTTCAGCTTGTCAAGTAATAATGTGTAATATGCTCCTGTAATGATTTTTCTTTTTTGAAGACAATCAATTAAGATAACTCCATGACTGTCCCAGAAGACAGTCGCTATCAGTTTCCCAGTCGAAAAAACAGTTCTTGCTTTTTTTGGAGCCGATTACACCTTCGCAGTCCATTGTTTTGACTGTATTTTTATTTCAAGTTTCATCCAAGTTTCATCTACAGTAATTAATTGGCGCCAAAATTGTGATTTATTGGGCATAAATTGCGCCAACAGAGCGTTGGAAATGTTCATTCGAACGCGTTTCCGGTCTAACAGGAGCAAACGCGGCACCCAACGCGCGGACAGCTTGCTCATGCCTAAATCTTGATTCAATATGTGACAGACATGTTATTTGGACATATTCATAGCCTCTGCTATCTGTATCACTTTAATTCGACGATTATCTAGTACCATTTGGTGAACTTGAGCGATGTTATCGTCAGTGGTTGCAGTTTTTGGACGTCCCGAACGTTCATCATCTCCGCCACCGCCACGTTTAAATTCAGCTGCCCAACATTTCACGATGGTAAACGATGGTGCAGAGTTCCCGTACACAGCGTCCAACTCCTCTCTGATTTACGTAGGCGTATTGCCTTCCAAAAAGTAATATTTAATGACAGCTCGATACTCGATTTCTTCCATTTTCACAAAAACACTCACATCGACTCACTCAAACGATTGTCAAACAACAACTGCTCGTTCAAGATGGCTGAAATGTTGGTGAGTACCTTTAAAAAGATGCGCAAACACGTTCCCTAGATTTTCTTTACGAGTGCTGTCATCTCCATGTCGAGGTCGGAAACTTTTCAGACCACCCTCGTATAAATGACCGCTCACCTTCATAAAAGAGTTGTACACAAACTATTCGTTGTTGAACTGTCAATCGTAGCACGTTGACGTCGTATGGTTTGTAGATGACAGAACGCAAATGGCGCGCAAGTCAAATCCTATATTTCCAACTGAGGCACCCTATATTTACACCGAAGTATTTTCTTTTTTATAAACAAAAAAAATAAAACGTTTACCTTAAGCATAATCTCGTTTGCATACCAGTAGTACATGAACAGCCTCATTAACATGCATATCAGAAATCCACCCCAATGTAGCAAGTCGAGGAGCCCGAGATTTGACTGAAACAAATGATTAGGATCAAGGTAAGTAGAATCTAAAGATATGTGGATAAGATAAAATATAGCAATATGACACACACATGTTGAACATGAATCTACATTTGTAACAATTTTTAAGAAAGCTCACATTTATTAGCAAATTTGTAATACGTAACAGCTCTATTTTTAGTCCTTGCTTATTCGCGAATCTTAAACACCTTATAGTTCAGGTATTAAGGAACAGAAAACGGTATTTGGTGGAAGAAAATGGTGTAGTTCGTTTATTTTCCATTCTATAGATTTTTTGGGGTGCTGAATTCGAATTTGAACTTTGCCAAATCGAAATGGTTGAACGATTTCAGAAAATCGCAAAAAGACTGCGATAAAATTTATGTCTCTTTTAGTTTATCTCGAAACTCCAACATAACTGGAAAATCAAGTACAATACAATCGAAGTAAAGCTTAATTATCAATACTTGGATTCAGATTGTTCTCGAAACTACCGAGAGATGGCGCTTGGTACGCTCTGCTGCGGTAGAACGTAACGGCGTCTGCAAGATGTGAGTCTCATTTGTCAAAGGTATACTCGCTTACACTGTACTGACGAGACCCAAGATAAGGTCGAAACCGGTCTGCAGTTAGCGGTATCCTGAGATAGGTGACACTTTGCATCTTCCTTGTAGTTTTCGAACAATCTGAATCACTGTATTTCAGTGCTAACTCTGTTAGACAAATTTCGCCATTTAATTCAGCACTCGTCAATGGTGTGTAGCGAGGAGAATAGCTGTTTTGGCCTAATTTGTTTAGTCTTTAGTCCTTATTATAAAGGGTGGTCCAACCATAATGCACGATGTTAATTGTGAGTCACACCTTAACGTCAAGTTTTTTGTCCAACTTAATTTGACATTTCTTTGTTTCAGTGTTTGACAAATTCAACCATGGAGAGGTACACCATTGAGCAGCGCGTTAAGATTGTTGAAGCCTTTTACGAAAATGGGCGTTCAAATAAAAATGCATTTCGTGCACTTCGTGACTTTTTTGGTCAGCATAATCGACCAAATGTGTCCACAATCGGGAGAATTGTGCGCAAATTTCAGCAAACCGGGTCTGTAGGAAATGTGAAAACACCTGTGCATGCTCGCCCAGTTCGTTCTGCGGAAAACATTGCTGTTGTTCGCGATAGTGTAGCAGAAGAGCCGTCAACCTTGACTCGTCGTCGTGCCCAACAATTGAACATCTCACGAACATCACTGATGCGAATTTTGAATAAAGATTTGAATTTATACGCTTACAAGGTTCAATTGACTCAAGAGCTGAAGCCTACTGACCATTTCAAGCGTCGTCAATACGCCGAATGGTTGGTTGAACAGACAGAAGTGAATGGTGACTTTACAAAGAAAATCATCTTCAGCGACGAGGCACACTTTCACCTCAGTGGATTCGTTAACAAGCAGAATTGCCGAACTTGGGCAAATGAGAATCCACGAGTGATTATTGAAAAGCCGATGCATCCACAAAGAGTGACTGTTTGGTGCGTCTTATGGGCTGGCGGCGTCATCGGGCCGTACTTCTTCGAAAATGAGGTCGGCCAAGCAGTTACCGTGAATGGTGTTCGCTATCGCGAGATGATAACGGACTTCTTGTGGCCAAAAATTGAGGATATGGACCTGGACGATATGTGGTTCCAACAGGATGGTGCCACTTGCCACACAGCCAACGAAACAATGGCACTTTTGCGCGAGAAATTCAATGGCCGTGTTATCTCACGTCGTGACGATGTTAATTGGCCGCCACGATCATGTGATTTGACATCGTTGGACTTCTTTCTTTGGGGATATTTAAAAGAAAAGTGTACGTCAATAAGCCAAGAACAATTCAAGAGCTAAAGGATGAGATAATTCGGCACATTAACGACATCGAACCTCAATTATGTCTCAGAGTCATTGAAAATACGGACCATCGGATAGAGGTATGCCACCGAAGCCGTGGCGAGCATTTGGCCGATATTTTGTTTCACACATAATTGTCATAGATCCTTCTATCATAATAAAAAATATTAAGATAATTCTCTGAAAACTTTTTGTTTTATTTACAATTAACATCGTGAGTTTTGGTTGGACTACCTTTTATAAGGCATTTGCAGATGGGGTGGAGTATAATAATCTCCTTACCTACGTAGTTTAAGTATTTTGCAATCTTATTAAGTTAAGTAATTCATCACAATGCATATTTTCCTATATGTCTTCGACTTTAATACAAGGAATTTTTAAATCGGGGGCCTTCGTTTAATAATTTTTATTCACTTTTTTTTATAACTTCTTTTTCTTTATCGGTTTTACATTTCGTTATAACTCCTCCTTGTTTCTTTAGCTCTTTTATTCCGACTTTCAAGATAGCTGGTTTCAAACTTTTCTGTATAGCTTCATTAGTCTTTTTACTTTCTTGATTAGCCTTCGGCTTTATGATTACTACTTCGTCAGCAATAGCATAGGCAAAAGTCTTACGTATTCTGGGCAAATTATCATTTACGTCATTATTAGATCGAATAGTATTTTTAAGATCACCTATTTCTCTTACGACAGGGTTACAGATTTTTAAAATCTCTGGCAATCTTAGTAGCAAAGTCAATATAAACTACACAATATTAACAAAGCCATTTAGCACTGTTACAATTAAGGCTTAACTCAGACGTACCACTTTACAATGACGTTGGAACCACGGAAAAATCGTCGCCAGTGGAGAGTAGTAAATTAATATGGAAACGCAAGTTAGCACTCACACGACCGACATTGTGCACAGTGTCGGTCGTGTGAATGCTAACCTGCGTTTTCAACTAAGAAGAAGAATATAATAAGAAGTTTAATAACCAGTCTAATTCCTCAATTACCTTAATAAAAATTTCTTAATCAAAGCCAAGTTTCCATGCAACAGAAAGTTGACATATTTCCCTGCATTTTGGTATATAATGTTAAATGCAAGCTGTTTACAGTTAAATTTTTATATTGTTCCCAGTTTAACAAATTCAAGTAGCACTCACTATCTAAGTGGCGGCCCGTGGTGAAATGAAACGGGTGTTCTGCACAGGGCCGATCCTAGGGTATTGGCCGCCCGCATGCAAATTTCAAACGTATTCAAACTACTGGCGTCGCGAGGGACGGGAAAAAATAGCGCCGCAGGCGAAAATTTTGAAAATTTTCAAGGTCACGCGTTTTCCTGATACTTTTTATGTAAAATCCGTTTATACAAAAATATAGACTTTCACAAGAAAAATTTTTGGACTTTAATACCTATTTGAAGAACATTCATGTTTTCCATACATTTTCAAAAATCTCTTCCTTGTTTCTAAATTTATTACCGCCGAACATAAAAGTGCTTTCTTTTTGTTAAAAGCTACTCGACCCTGCGCTATTCTTTGTTTTATATCTTTATCGCTTCTTCCATCTCAATTTATTTTACTTCTTAAATAAGTGAAGTCTTAATTAATAACATAATTAATGGTTATAAAAGTGGTGTCAGTTGGGTAGAGACTAGTGTGTTTTAAGTGTCTTGTCGGTGGTGTTGACGGTGGTGTATATTATTTTTCAGTGATCGTTGCACTTTTAGTAGTGATAGTGATTTTTATTAATGTTAATTTATTATGTAAATAGAATTTTCGCAGGGGCCACTTGTCCAGTTAGCGGAAGCGCTGGCTACGTGCCATAAAAAACAAAGAAAAACCTACCTGTTGGATATTTGGATATACCTATGTATAGTCTAACCATTAAATAGAAAGAGTGCAATGACCGAGAGAAGATGGGGATTTTGTCTGGAACAGAGGCGTAGATGTTTTTATTTTTTGGCGGGGTCAGTGACAAGTACTGCTACAATTATTGATATGACGGAAATTTAAAAAAATTGCTAAATCACATAAGGGAGAATATTGTGAGTAAAACCAAGTTTCCACGCCACAACAAAATTCTATAACAAAAACAAAATAAAAAATTATCTTCCAAAATTTAACAAAACCCCATAACATTAAACAAAATTCAATAATAAAAACAAAAAAAAATTCTTCTACAGAAAATTCTACTACAGAAATAAAAGAAAAATGTTCGAAAAACAATCTTACCTTTCCAATTTTCGAGTCATCACTCACTATCACTTTTACGGACACTAATAATAATGGGATCGAGGGTTTCATCAGTCATATTATCTACATCCCATATTTTCTCTTCTTCTCTTTGAACATGACCAATACACATTCTCCAGTCTTCTGCTGTAACATTTTCTAATGATTTCTGAAGATGGCGTTGGACATTAGCCAATTTAAATGTTCTATTTTCTCTGGCCCCATCCCCTTTAATTTGTGCCCAAATTAACACAATTGGGTTCAATTCACAATGATATGGGGGTAATCGTAGAACAGTAGTTCCATGGCTCAATACTATATCTTCTACAGCAAGTTTCTTATATTTACTTGCATGTATCTTCACAATGCTGACTGACATTGATTATATGAATGAATATATAAAAAAACATTAATGAGGCGCAAGACGTATACTGACTATTGCAGAATCTCGATGGTGTTCCAATTCGAAATTAGTTTATACAATAATTCAGGACTGGGATAAACTGAAAGAAGTGTTTGAATTTATTATAACTTCTGAGGAATCGAACCAGAAATCCATTCAGCTTGCTAGAGGATTTTTAAATGATATGAATGATTTTGATCTTACGTTTTTGGTAGTACTAATTAATGATAATTTTGGTGCTACAGATATTTTATGACATCCTACAGAAAGAGATTGAAAATTTTCAAGGTCACGCGTTTTCCTGATACTTTTTATGTAAAATCCGTTTATACAAAAATATAGACTTTCACAAGAAAAATTTTTGGACTTTAATACCTATTTGAAGAACATTCATGTTTGCCGTCATATTCTTTGGTTAAGAGAAAAGGCTTGTAAGGTGAATTTTCTACTAGAGGGTCTATAACACTTAAAATATTTTCCGAAAGAGTTTCAGCGTCACATTTTGTAGGTTTCAGGTATGTCCAAAAACGTTCAATCGGTTCACCATCGAGAATATATCTTAAAACTACCACTAACTGAATTTTTGCAGATATATCAGTTGTTTCGTCTGCCATAACTGCCAAAAATGAAGGTTTGTTAATTTCTTTAATTATTTCTTCATGACATACTTTTAATATACAGTCTAAAAGATTATTTTGTATTTCTTTGGAGGTTCCTTTAAATACTGAAGCATTTTGTAGATGCTCGCTTAAAGTTACATCAAGCTCAGCAGAAAAATTTATCAAACCACGAAATATCCTCGGGTTTTGAGAAGTTTTAGCTTCGTCATGTCCTCGCAGCGCCAGTTCAAAGGCCCCACAAAACTTTATGCAGTTTATAATTTTTGACAAAACGTATCTCTTTTTTGTCACATTATCATTATGCTTTTGCACATTTATCCAATAAGCTGAATGTAGCTGCGCTTTAATATTAGTTGTTCCTAATAAAGCTAATTCCATTGTATTATGTAGATGGCTTTTGGAGTTGTCGTGCTTTTTTATTTTTTCAGTTAAGTGCACCAAATATGTCACCCCTACCTCCGTCCATGCTTTATCACCGCCAAAAAGTAAACAAGGAAAACAAAATTTTTGTTGCACCCATAAATCCAATTGTTCTTCGAATAAATGTCTGTATTAAATTGACGTTTATATGCTTTTCCGCGGCTAACACCTGCAGTCTCAATAACAATATCGGGCAGTGACCTACCATTGTTTTTTTAATCAATTTTTTCTTCATAAGAGTATTTAAAAAATCGCTTCACATGAACTAAATTATAAACTAAATCCATTGTAACTATCACAGTATATAAATATTAATAATTAGTACAATAAATCACTACACAAAATCACAAAACAGTATTTAAAATCTCAAATTAACACGAAATACGAAATAGGTACGATTTACGCCCGCCCGAGTAGGAAGGAGCAAACATTCACTGATGTTGCCTTAGCTGGAAAAAATACAGCTCACTGACCGTGTAAATTCCCGCATTTACGAGCGCCAAGTGTGGATTGTCGCGGGAGTTGAGGGGGAGGACGGGTGTGCCGAGCCGTGCTGAGAAGTACCTCGTGTGGCCCAGTTCAATGTAACGCGACGCGCTCTCGTAGAGACCCAGATAATTCATCTGGTCTACTACTCAATAGAGGACGGCGGGCAGAATGTGACTTTAACGCAATAATTTGGTTAGCTGCACCAACTAACCAAATTATTTTGTTAATAAATTTTAGTAATTATTATGTCGCGAAAACATACAAATATCTAATTTTTTTGGCAGTTCTGCAGCTCTGCAGCACTTATACACCAGCCGCCCCTGCACTATCTCATGACTCACATATGCATTATAGTGATATTTTTCTAAATACTAACCATCACTAAGTTGACAGCAATGGCAGCCAGCTGCAGGGAGTTGACCAGGAAATCAACGACCATGAAGTTCCTTATCTGATCATTATAATCGTCTATATATCTGAAAGCAGACATAGCAATATTTAATTAATACTGGTCGACAATAAGAAGAATATGTGAAAGCATGTCTATATTCTACTTCCCCTTCTTCCCAGTGCTTTCCCCTCTTCTTTATCTATTGTAAACAACAGGAGATTATTATAACTCATTTAGTCAGTTTTAATAGTCTCCTAACGATAGCAGTTTAGATGCCTAAATGCGAGTTAAGCGTCCGAAGAAATTTTTCGGTATATTGTGAGAAATAGGTCTGTCACTTTTTCTCAATTAAATTGCCTAATAGGTTAATTATTTGAAGGTCACAACTGAACATATAATTCGAAGAAGTATAAAACAAATAGTAGCTATAAATTCAATAGTGACTATTAAACAAAACGTAAAGTACACTCCTGGACAAAATTAACGTACCAGTAAAACTTTTCATTATTTCTTATAATTATGCGAAGTTTTAAATCTTTCTTTTATATAGGTGTCCTAGGATATTCTATCATTACTGATAAGATGTAAAGTAACATTTTGTAATTGTTAATTATTATTAACAATTACAAAATATATTTAAATAATTTAAATAACTTTAAATGTATTATTATACATTTAAAGTTATTTAATGTGATTTGTAAAAGCCAATAACTTCAGTTCTTCTTCTTATGGGGCTACAGCTCGATCTAGGCCTTGGCCTCCTTTAACTTCCGCCTCCGTGCCTCTCTGTCTCCTGGCGCTCTTTTCCAAACTCGGATTCCTAGAAAATCGCGTGCATCCTCTTGTACTTCGTCTTCCCAGCGCTTCCGAGGTCTCCCCACTGGCCTCTTTCCGTACATTCGAATGTTTGACGTTCTTTTTGGTAGCCTCTTATCTTCCATTCTGACCACATGCCCTGTCCCACTGTAACCGTTGCAGTCTTATAAATTCTGTTCAATATAGTTCATGACTAAACTATATTGTACTAAGGGCTTCGTTAGGAAGACCAGCGTATTGTCGTTTTGTAATTTCTAATTCTGTCATTCTACTTGCTTTATTAAAAATTGTCGTAAAAAAGTCATTTTTCTGTTCTTTAATATTTCACGTATCAATTTTATTTGATGCACATAAAAATTAATATCTAATGATTCTTTCTGTAGGATGTCATAAAATATCTGTAGCACCAAAAATATCATTAATTAGTACTACCAAAAACGTAAGATCAAAATCATTCATATCATTTAAAAATCCTCTAGCAAGCTGAATGGATTTCTGGTTCGATTCCTCAGAAGTTATAATAAATTCAAACACTTCTTTCAGTTTATCCCAGTCCTGAATTATTATATAAACTAATTTCGAATTGGAACACCATCGAGATTCTGCAATAGTCAGTATACGTCTTGCGCCTCATTAATGTTTTTTTATATATTCATTCATATAATCAATGTCAGTCAGCATTGTGAAGATACATGCAAGTAAATATAAGAAACTTGCTGTAGAAGATATAGTATTGAGCCATGGAACTACTGTTCTACGATTACCCCCATATCATTGTGAATTGAACCCAATTGTGTTAATTTGGGCACAAATTAAAGGGGATGGGGCCAGAGAAAATAAAACATTTAAATTGGCTAATGTCCAACGCCATCTTCAGAAATCATTAGAAAATGTTACAGCAGAAGACTGGAGAATGTGTATTGGTCATGTTCAAAGAGAAGAAGAGAAAATATGGGATGTAGATAATATGACTGATGAAACCCTCGATCCCATTATTATTAGTGTCCGTAAAAGTGATAGTGAGTGATGACTCGAAAATTGGAAAGGGTAAGATTGTTTTTCGAACATTTTTCTTTTATTTCTGTAGTAGAATTTTCTGTAGAAGAATTTTTTTTTGTTTTTATTATAGAATTTTGTTTAATGTTATGGGGTTTTGTTAAATTTTGGAAGATAATTTTTTATTTTGTTTTTGTTATAGAATTTTGTTGTGGCGTGGAAACTTGGTTTTACTCACAATATTCTCCCTTATGTGATTTAGCAATTTTTTTAAATTTCCGTCATATCAATAATTGTAGCAGTACTTGTCACTGACCCCGCCAAAAAATAAAAACATCTACGCCTCTGTTCCAGACAAAATCCCCATCTTCTCTCGGTCATTGCACTCTTTCTATTTAATGGTTAGACTATACATAGGTATATCCAAATATCCAACAGGTAGGTTTTTCTTTGTTTTTTATGGCACGTAGCCAGCGCTTCCGCTAACTGGACAAGTGGCCCCTGCGAAAATTCTATTTACATAATAAATTAACATTAATAAAAATCACTATCACTACTAAAAGTGCAACGATCACTGAAAAATAATATACACCACCGTCAACACCACCGACAAGACACTTAAAACACACTAGTCTCTACCCAACTGACACCACTTTTATAACCATTAATTATGTTATTAATTAAGACTTCACTTATTTAAGAAGTAAAATAAATTGAGATGGAAGAAGCGATAAAGATATAAAACAAAGAATAGCGCAGGGTCGAGTAGCTTTTAACAAAAAGAAAGCACTTTTATGTTCGGCGGTTATAAATTTAGAAACAAGGAAGAGATTTTTGAAAATGTATGGAGCACGGCACTATACGATTGCGAAACCTGGACGGTAGGGGAAGCAAGTAGGAAGAAATTAGAAGCTTTTGAGATGTGGTGTTATAGAAGAATGATGAAAATACCGTAGACTGATAGGGTTAGAAACGAAGAAGTATTAGAGAAAGTCGGCAAGAAAAGAAGTATGTGGAAAAACATAAAGAAGAGAAAAGATAGAATGGTAGGCCACTTGCTGAGACATGGGGGAATAGTCTGCGATATTTTGGAGGCAGAAATAGGAGTGAAGAAAGGCAGAGGTAGGCGTATATTAGACTACTGCTGGCAAATAGTAAGGGATGTAGGTTGTAGCACAATTAGCGAAATGCGTAGGTTAGCACAAGATAGGAGAAGCTGGAGGTTAGCGTCCAAGCAGTCTTAGAACTGATGACCTCATACTGATGATGTTTACAATATCAAGGAGGTTGAATGTCTTTGCCGGCCTGTCTCTCTTTGTTTGCCTGCTATAATAGGCAAGCAAGATAGACAAGGCGCGTGCCAACAGTCTACGCGCGACTGAAAATACCAGAGATCACATAGTGCAGGGAGCGGTATTACAATTTACAATTTACAAGTAAAACAGACACGAGAATTGTTGAATCGTATTACCAGCTCATAAAAATAGTGTCCTATATCTTACTGTCCGCTATTTTGAAACCGTAGTTTGAAGTTATTTAGTTATATGTAATATATCGTAGGTACGATGATTTAAACCTTTGAAAGAACGAAAGTAATAATGTGAAGTTTCACTCATGAGTTAATTATGCCCGCGATTTTATATGACATATTAATGAAAATGTTAAAAGGGGAATAAATAAACGTGAAACGACAAATTATTTCCTATAAATAGTTGCCGATAACTTAAAAAACTATCCTACTAAAATACTTTACCGGATGATGTCCTTATGTTTCAAGATGCATTGCCTCATGAGAGAGAAACTGGCCTCCTCACTGGAACAACCCAGTTCGCTCCGGGTCTCTTCCGCGTATTTTTTAAAATTCCTCAGGTTGTGCTTCAATATATCGATCTGCCCCAGCGGGAATATGATGAGACTATACAAGAAAATGTCGACGAACACCACACTATACGCCGCGATTCCGCCAGAAAAGGAGTGCCACCAGTAAGTGGGCCAGTAACGTTCCTCCGAATCCCACGGCACCCAAGCCGACTCCGGTAGGTCCCTCAGGATCCGGGTCTTATTTCTAACCTCGTCGTACACCTCGGTCGCTGTTACCAGCGGAAATGCGAAGAAGGTTATCATTACTTAGAAAAGAAGAAGAAGACGAAGTGAGTTATTAATAGAGTTATTGAAATGTGAGGTTTTACATACAAAGTAGAGCACGCCACAATTGTCCCATTTCATGTACGAATCGACATGAAATGGGTGGGTTTACCGATGCATAGCGCACAACTCTATATAAGCCGCTAAAGAAGGCTGAGTTCTGCGAAATTGCGAAGTTTTTAAAGCAACACATTATTTATATTATATTAATAGATGTACATCGTAAGCGCCTTCCTTTTAGAACTTCTATAGAGTCGCACGCCATACGTCGGTAAATCCACCCGATGAGTCGCACATGAAATGGGACAATTGTCACGTACTCTAAACCGAAGTCGTGGCCAATTCATTCATAACAGACTAAGGGCTCGTTCACACGGAGAGACCCAAGTCTCGATCTCGCGAGCGCGCAGTGGTCAAAAACGCCAAAAAGCTAGGCAAAAGCCTTTAAAGTTATTATTTACTTCTGAAATTTTGTAAATAAGGGTTTTCAAGCTCACTGTTTTCAAATCTTCTAACAAAATTTTGAAAAATGAAATGGCAGCTCCGAAATGTCTGCCAAAAATGATGAAAATTTGTCGCATTGTAAAGAAACTTTGTATATAGGCATTTTCGAGGTCGCTGATTTAAAATATTTCAACAAAATTTTGAGAAACGCAATGGCGGCTTTTAAATGGCCGCCAAGAATGATGAAAATTAATCGCATTGCAATGAGATTTTGTATGTAGGGGTTTTCGATGTCGCTGGTTTCAAATATTTTAACCAAATTTGGAAAATACAATGGCGGCTTTAAGATGGCCGCCAAGAATGATGAAAATTAGTCACATTGCAATGAGATATTGCATATAGGTGTTTTCGAGGTCGCTGATTTCGATTATTTACAAAAAAATTGTGAAAATCAAAATAGCCGCTTCAAAATGGCCGCCAACATGAATAAAAACACATTATTTTTCAACATTTGGTTTTTAAATTTTTCTTTAATGTTATTGAGGTATTTCTTAACAATAATAATAATTATTATTATTATCAATTAATATATTAAATAAATAATTTATATTATTATTATTTATTTCTACATTACTTATATTTATCTGAAGATTTGTAACTGAACGGTTATGATTTAATAGCTTCACAGGCGTTACTGTTCATTTATTTATTCCTCTGCCCAATTAGATTATCACGCATTCAAATATTTATTGAGTTACTTCTTGAAGATATGTTACTCCTTGTTTCCATTTTTGTTTACTGCACATATTTTACCGCCCAATCTGTTATTGAATATATAATTTGTATTTTCAAACTGACCGAAATTGCAATATATTGCCGCGCCTTTAAACTACAGCCTTTATAAATACTATAAACAAAGACTACACCATTAAAATTGACCGAATTGTTTTGAAAAATTAAACTAAAAATTAGACAGAAATAATGCAAAGTTTTACTACGTAGAGGGTAATATTCAAACTACAGAAATAAGGAATTTTATACTCCAATCCATCTGCAAATGCCTTGTATAATAAGGACTAAACAAAATAGGTCAAAACAGCTATTCTTCTGGCTGTATGCCAAACGCCGAGCGCTGAATTACATGACAAAATTTGCCGTATTTTTGTTTAACAGAGTTAACACTAAAATACAGTGATTCAGATTGTCCCAAAACCACAAGGAAGATGCAAAGTGTCACCTATCTCAGGATATCGTTAACTGCAGACCGGTTTCGACCTTTCTATTTTGGGTCTCGTCAGTACAGTGTAAACGAGTATATATTTGACAGATGAAGCTCAGATCTAGTAGACGTTTCTACGTTCCACCGCGGTAGAACGTACCAAACGCCATCTCTTGGTAGTTTCGAACAATCTAAATCGAAGTAAAAACTCCTTATTTCTGTAGTTTACAAATTAGACTAGAATTGACCAAATTAATTAACAACTGGATATCAAAATCCATGTTGATTTAACCCTGGAGAGCGATAGACTGACGAGCGCGAGACGTTTGTCGCGCTTCTCGTGCGAATGCCCCACTCCTTCCTTTGCATTTTGAGGAAGGAACGCGACTCTGTTTAGAGCGCCCGGCTCGAGATGCACGAGACGTACCTTCTCTCTCTCGCGCGACCTAAAATCTCGCGCTCCCCGTGCGAAAGCTCTATTATACTCTTTGCATTTCAGTCTTCCGCGCCGCGCCGTTTCCCGCTCGCGAGGATGAGACGTACGTCTCTCCGTGTGAAAGAGCCCTTAAGCATACATAAGTCAGTGGCGTGCGAATTCCTTTACGAAATTTTTAATTTCATAGGATTGTATGTACATACCTATGCATTTACAGTATTTTATTCTTTTCACTATTTTATCCTATTGTAGCCTGTCATTATCGGAGATCGTATTAATTTTTTATATTTATTACTAAATAATTGATTTTGTACATACAATAGAGGAAAATCCGCTTAGTGTCCAGCTGTGGAAATAGGTTTGTTGTACCGGTTGATGTCTACGGCATTAAAACACCGAGAATATCCGCTACACTAGAAACATATCTAGCGAATGCATTTGCAATCTTATTTAGAGCGTCAAATGATTCTTCATCGAAAAAAATCGTTGATAGAATACGTGTCGAACTTTTCATACTCTGTTAGCCGTTGAAAAATTTAAATCTTCTACTAAATACTTAAAAAAAAATTAATTATCTAAAGTTGTATAGAAAATAATTGCGATTACATTAAAATTCGAAGTGATTTTACTTATGCTTGACCAATATGCAATTACAAAGTCACCAATCAAGTACTAGGCAGGGACATAATAGGAAATTTACTCTGTCATCATCATGAGGTCATCAGTCCTAAGACTGGTTGGACGCTAACCTCCAGCTTCTCCTATCTTGTGCTAACCTACGCATTTCGCTAATTGTGCTACAACCTACATCCCTTACTATTTGCGAGCAGTAGTCTAATCTAGGCCTACCTCTGCCTTTCTTCACTCCTCTTTCAGCCTCCAAAATATCGCGGACTATTCCCCCATGTCTCAGCAAGTGGCCTACCATTCTATCTCTTCTCTTCTTTATGTTTTTCCACATACTTCTTTTCTCGCCGACTTTCTCCAATACTTCTCTTCTTCATTTCTAACACCACATCTTAAAAGCTTCTAATTTCTTCCTACTTGCTTCCCCTACCGTCCAGGTTTCGCAGCCGTATAGTGCCGTGCTCCATACATACGTTTTCAAAAATTTCTTCCTTGTTTCTAAGTTTATTACCCCGAGTATAAAAGTGATTTCTTTTTGTTAAAAGCTACTCGACCCATTTACTCTGTAAGATTTCAAAATGTTTAAATTTGCTACATATATGTTTCCATACCTACATGTGTTCCGAAAAAGATCTGTCACTATTCTAGCAAATACAAGTTGATATTTTGGGTCTCGAACGATATGATAGGTGACTCTCTTCAACTATTGCTAAGGGATATGTCGAACGTTTTTTTCAAGCAAAATTCAGTTCAAAACTAATTTTACATGATTTTTTTCTCCACTATACATCCAGCCTGTCCACATCTGTAACTGAGACAGACAATAAGTATTTGCTATGACTATAAATGATATGTAGGGAACAATTCTAATGAATGATGCCCTATTTAAAAGCTAGTTTGTCAGTTATCCTAGCAGTATAACAATAATCTAAGTCTAGATTTTTATTCTATTCCAGCTGAAAAATAGGTCTCAAACAACATTTATAGCATCCACTATTGAAAATTCATCTGTCGGTGTTTTTTTTTCAATTTTTCAATGACTTTTGGTATGCACGAAATATTACCATGTATATGTATACCACGCCAAATTTTGTTGAATAGCTGGATAGGCTAAAGTCTGCTGTACCCTGGTGATATTATCTAAATTGCAGCAATAATTGAAACTGCCAAGATCCATGCTCCCCACCGGGTTATTACAGGCGCTGGAGGTAACTGCGTGTGGAGTAGCATTTCTGTGAATAATTCCACCCTTGGTGGGGCTTTTGAAAATGCTTGTTTGAAATTCGCTATCAATCGATCGACATTCGGGTAACGGCCACGGATTGCCTCTGCTACACGATGAAGACCATGAGCTAGGCACGTTCCATGTAACATATCGTAATTATACGGTCCGTTCAAAAGTCGACAAACCCCTTTCATCTATAGCGCAACATCCATAAGAAAAAGTAGAGCCATGTTTTAATTTTTTTTAATGTTTAGCACCTCATACTTCTTTTAAAGTCTCATCAACAAATTTTTATATGGTTTCAGCATTCGAGTTTATCGATATTTTTGATGCTTTGATGCTAGCATATGTGATTGCGTTGATGCTATATCGTTCATTTCTTCTATAACTATATTCGCCACTTGCAAGCTGCAGGCATTTATGGTTTTATCAACAAAAACCCTTAAATATTTATCCTCAACTTTTATATAAACACTACGTTTGACAGTGGTTGAGGTATTTTCTTCGAATCGTCGATTCTGTGGACACGTTTACTTTGCCCATTTAAACATTTCTCTACAAAGTCTTTAAACCTATGATTGTCTAATTGGGTCCACGAGATATTACAACCAACCATAAAATTAACCAATTCGCTATAAAACGTCCCGCGTCGTTCACAACCACTGCTCTGTCCAGTAACCGCGGTTTTATGTTTTTCGGAACACTATGTATGTATCACAATGGGAACACCGTATTTCACTACCGTCATTTAACACCAACCCCGAAAATTCCGTTATAACACGCTGTATTGTAGCAAGGGATGGTTTTGGTCGAGACATTTTAAAATACTTATTGGCAAATTGTCATGCAATGTAACTAATTATATATAATACCACACCCAAATCAATATACTACAGTCCCGAGTTGTGTACAAACACACACCACTCTCAAATATCACAGCAACTGATCGGAAGGCATCGCGTCATCGGTCATCCCCGCAGATATTTATTTTGCCCCGCCCTCGTATGCCTTTACTATTAACACATAGCGCAATGCACCTTCGACAATACTTTCGATATTTCTAATGAAACAAATAGAGTGGCAGGTAGCAGGCGGTCAATGAATAAATTTTATTTCATATACAATTGTTGTTTGGTGTCCTACTAATTTATAAAAGCAATTAATTTACATTACAGAAAAATGAGATATGGACAAGCTACTGAAATGTTTCATGTTATAATTTATTATAAGATTCTCATATATCTTTAAGGTGTTTGTATTTCTAATAGATATTTCAGTTTAGTGATAAATGTGACATATTTAAATTCGCTTTACTTATCGATCGATAACTTGCAAACATAACTGTCTGATAACATAATTAACTTAGAAAACATATCAAATTACTAGATCGTACAAACATATAATTGACTGATACGGTGGGATTTATCATTCCCTAATTTACATTTAGCCTCCCCATTTAGAAAAGCGACTCGCCGCCACTGACCTCACCATCTTTGATACTCACGCACGCCTATATTCTGACAGGCGTAGTGGCCTTTGGACTAGAAGGCCCAGGCCGAGCAGGTCTACTGCTCTATATCCACTCTGGTACTCACCCAAAGAAGCGCAGGAGACATAAGCGATGATCGAGCGATGGGTCTGAGCGACGCACATGTCATACACCTCCATCACCCCGTCACATTTCTTCCGATAGATCGCCTCCTCCACGTCGAATACCTCCCTTATGAGACTCAAAACCTTGGGGTTCTTTATGCTCAACGCCTTCAAGAGGTTCATGGAACCCAGCAGGGTGATGCAGAGGTTCCCTGTAATCTCTTGCGTGTCGGAACTTTTACGTAGAATGAATATTTCTATGTACGTGCTCACGACGAAGATTGCATAAACGAAGATGATCGTCTTGGCGTAGATGTTATACAGAAAGCGAAGGGCGTGGTTGTGCTCGAACACAAACGGCCATAATCCCAAGATGATGTTGATGCGCATTGTCACTCTGAAATGGTTGTTCTTCGGCAATACCTGAAAGATATTATAATGATGTACTATACAGGTCTGGCAACTACAAATCTTAAATGGGTATTGAATCCTAAATGCCTGAAATGTATTATAATGATGTAATATAAAGACCTGACATAGTACGCGCCATCGATAATTCACTCGTTGGCAAACCTTTACAAACTTCAAAAAGGACGACTGTTAGTCCGGGGAATTTATCGTTACACATGTTCAGAATTAGAAATGTATTAGAAATGCATTGTTTCTTACAGATTCACAACAAAATTGATCAAAATACCACAAACAATGTTTTAAATACAAATGCTTACAGAAATTATGTAATATAAAACCTTCGCTGCACTTGTATTAGTCAGTGGCGTAGCATACATGGATGCGAGTGATGTGTCGCATCCCTTAAAAAACTGGCAAATTAGTGTTATTTAAAAGTTCAATCGATTTATTCGGTTATTACAATTATTTAATTATTTTAAACCAACCGCAAACATACTTTATTTACTTTAAACGCTACCGTTAACTTTTTTATTTCACATCGGCCATGAAGGCTTCCGAAATTATTGGACTCCCGCGTTACGTACTGCAGTGCTGAAATGCGATGGTCCACGTTACATCCGAGCTACGCGTTAGATGGGCGAAAAGGTCAGTGATCTTAAGCAGTCAACAGTGGAACCTCGAGTGGGTGTTATCGTTGTTTCCGGATTCAGTTATGCGATTATCTGAACGCATCTTGGCGACTGTCGCCATAACATAAGGAAGATTTGGAAGCGCTGTTTCAGTTAATTGTGGAAAGTGAAGATGAAGAATGGGATCGGAAACCGTTATTTATGCTAGAGGCCTTTTAACTTTATTGCGCGACTTTGATTTTAATTTTATCTTAGCAGTGTTTTCTGCAATATCCCCACATTCCGAGAGAATGTTTAAAATTCTACAGACAAAAATATCAGATATTAGTTACTGCCATAAAAATATCGCCCATTTCAAATCACATGTTAAAAAAATGAGAAACGAGTTTAGTGACATTTGAGAGCGTTTGGACAGATTTGTGTTAGGAAATGAACCACCAAATAAAAGAATGCGTTTGGATTTAATTCATGTAGAAGATAAGAAAAGCACCTACACACGAATGTTTTATGAAATTTTGGACGTTATTACTTTGAACATTAGTAAACGGTTTAGTGAAATTTCTAAACTGAAATTCTTAAATCTAGATTCCACATAATTTACTTCATTCGTGAAACGTCTTCCTGACGAACTTTTTTCTTCTTTAGTAGATACATATGGAACATTCTTTTACGCAAATCGTTTAAAAAGTGAACTTTCAGTGATTTATAGTGATCCCGATATGAAAAAGAGCACTGTGTTTGAGCTTCACCAATATATTATGTCCCTTCAATTATCTTCTGTTTTCCCGGAGTCATCAAAATTGTGTTGTTTAATTTTAACTATTCCTGCCTCAAGCAGTTCCGCGGAAAGATTATTTTCATATTTAAGAAGAATAAAGACTTATCTGCGAAAGAGTGGTAGACGTTTTCGCTGAACAAACAGAAACCGAAGAAATGATCTTTACTTTAAAAATTAGGATATATACCTCGGCATCATTCTCTGGGGTAGAGTCAACCAGGGGTAGCAGGGGCACGTTGGTATCATATTCTGCAGGTGTGATATCAATATAACCTCTGGGGGCGGAAACGTTCTCGCTAGAGGACGTATTTAGTTTAGGGTTCCATAAGATAAAGTAATATAGTCGGAGTATGGGGTATCTCCCTGGTACCGTAGTGACCAGGATGTTTATAGTGGGGATTTTCATTTAACTATAAAAAGTATAAGATACGCCAAGAGAGAGTGGGGGTAGGGCACGTTTCAATACCTGCCCCTATAACTCTTAGGGAACTCGAAGTCGTTCTTGTCGAATGAAAAAATATCCCTCAGGAAACCATTCATCACTTAATCAATAGATTAAGTGATGAATGAAAACAGTGGTAAAAGCTAGAGAAGGAAATTCTTTCATTAATTAACACCGTTTCATTGCATTTGACATTATCTTTCCTTTCTGTTATTTATTTATTCATGCTTTTTACCTATAATAACATTCAAATTTATTAAACGTTAATAGGAATCATTTAGTTATAATATCACGTGGATACCTGAATCAATTCTTCGCAAAACTTTCACAAAAATGAAAGTAATAATGTGATGTTTCACTAATGCCTTCATTTGGTTGAGGAGTTTAGACATGTATTTACTTGTACTCCATCTTTTTGTCTTATAAATGGATATTTTTCTGTTAGGCAATAAAGGCATTATTATTTGTATTATTATTATCATAAGAATAAATTTGAAAAATTGGTTTTTAAACATTTAGAAAGACAAGAGATGCGTCATATTCCGTTCCATGATACCTCTCAAAATGAAGAAGTACTCGAACTAGGGGCAGTCCATACATACACCAGGATGAAGAGACTTCTATACAATTTAATTCATATATTTCTATATATTTCCACCCTATACATAAAATAACTTTTAACTGTTTTTACTGTTTCCGAACAAAGCAATTCAGTTCTATACAAAATTAAAGACTATTGAGACTATTGAGTACATATACTATTGAGTCTATGTACTCAACAAACATAACAATTGTTTCGCCAACACAGTGGCTTCTTCAGATGTTGAGTACGTAGACTATTAAGTACATAGACTATTAAGTCTATATACACAACATCTGAAGAAGCCAATGTATTTGCGCAACAATTGTTATGCGAATTTTACGTCGGGACTTGGGTCTGCACCCGTATAAAATCCAACTGACCCAGGAATTTAAAGTAAACGACCTTAGGCAACGCCATGTGTTCACTGATTGGACTTTGAAGCAGTTGGAAGTTGACTCAAATTTTGCCAAAAAATCATCTTTAGTGACGAGGCCCATTTTTTAATGAATGGATATGTGAACAAGCAAAATTGTCGGATTTGGGTCGATACCAATCTAGACGAGATACACCAACACCAAATGCATCCCGAAAAAGTCACTATTTGGTGCGGATTCTAGTCCGGCGGAATCATCGTTCCATGTTTCTTCCAAAACGAAACTGTCATTGCCATAACCGTCGACGGCGAGCGCTACAGATCAATGGTAATCAACTTCTTGTGTCCTAAACTGGATGATATCAGAATTAGTCAAAACCCGATCGATCCGACACGATTTAATTGAGTGATCGTGCTAACAAAAGCAATTTCTCAAATAGTCCACCATTATGCTTTCTCATGACCCATGAACATGGTAGAGTGTGTTATATCTACCTCAAAATCAATAGTTGTTGCCTGGGAGGCGTTCCCGATAAGAATCAGTCAAAACCCGATCGATCCAACACAATTTAGTTGAGTTATCGTATTAACAAAATATATTTCTCAAATAGTCCACCATCGTGATTTCTCATGACCTATGGACAGGGTGAGCGCTACAGATCAATGGTAATCAACTTCTTGTGGCCTAAACTGGATGATATCAGAATTAGTCAAAACCCGATCAATCCGACACGATTTAATTGAGTGATCGTGCTAACAAAAGGAATTTCTCAAATAGTCCACCATTGTGCTTTCTCATGACCCATGAACATGGTAGAGTGTGTTATATCTACTTCAAAATCAATAAGTGTCGTCTGGGAGACGTCCCCGATCAGATTCAGTCAAAACCCAATCGATCCGACACGATTTAGTTGAGTTATCGTGCTAACAAGAATAAATGTCGACGACTACGGCAACGACAAAAACGACAACAACAATGACACACACAAAACGGTTTAAAAACCTTTTTTCTTTTGGTTTTTAGGTCGAAAAACGAAAAATAAACCCTAGAAAAAACATTTATTTACACGATTACGTTACTTTTCCGCGTATAGTGGAGTGCGAAAAAGTGAAAAACTGAGTGAATGTCTCATACACAACTTGTTTTATTTACGTTTAAAAATCGAGCGGCCTTATTGAAAGACCCTATACAAGGCTAACTAGAAATATGAATATCTCACCGCATTTGGTATATTTTCCTGCATATTCGTCGATATCTTAATTTCAACAATCCGTTTATTAATTCTTAATATAATTATCTTCTACTAGAGACTATAGTGCTTCGTAAGAATCAAAGACAACTTTAATTTTCTAAATTACTGAACTATATACCATGAACATATGCCATGAACAAGAACTCATTACCGACAAGAATTGCTTCAACTAAGTCCAGACTGATATAAGTGACAGTATGTGTAAAAAAACAATGGGATTTATTTTGTTTTGCATCGACATTAGCATGGAGTCTGTCTCTAACTGTAAATTATAGATATCCACTAGAAGGTACATACAAATTAAATACAACCATGAATATAATTTAAGCAGTTATGATTTAACCAAGTATTATCATAAGGGGATATGTGAAAATCATTTTTAACCAGTTCCACTTGTATAAGATTAAAATCATTATATAACTGTTATACACAGGAGCGTAGTGATGGATGCGAGTGATGCGTCGCATCCCTTAAAAAATAGGCAAATTAATGTTATTTAAAAATTAAATCGATTTATTCCATTATTACAATTTTTAATTATTAAAATCGACCGCAAACATACATTATTTACTTTATACGCTACCATCAAATTTTTTATTTCAAATCGGCCGTGAAGGCGCCGAAATTAATGGACCCCCGCGTTACTTGCTGCAGTGCTAAAATGCGATGATCCAC
Organism: Rosalia funebris; assembly: GCA_037954035.1. Classification (NCBI taxonomy): domain Eukaryota; kingdom Metazoa; phylum Arthropoda; class Insecta; order Coleoptera; family Cerambycidae; genus Rosalia; species Rosalia funebris. The sequence continues at coordinate 3,143,874 of JAZFAV010000019.1, read as the reverse complement.
GTTACATCCAAGCTACGCGTTAGATGGGCGAAAAGGTCTGTGATCTTACGCAGTCAACAGTGGAACCTCGAGTATGTGTTGTCGTTATTTTCGGACTCAGTTATGCGATTATGTGAACGCATCTTGGCGACTGTCGCCATAACATAAGGAAGATTTGGAAGCGCCATTTCAGTTAATCGTTGAAAGTGAAAATGAGGAATGGGATCGAGAAACCATTATTTATGCTAGAGACCTTTTAACTTTATTGCGCGACTTTGGTTTTAATTTTTTCTTAGCAGTGTTTTCTGCAATATCCCCACATTCCGAGAGAGTGTTTAAAATTCTACAGACAAAAATATCAGATATTAGTTACTGCCATAAAAATATCGCCCATTTCAAATCACATGTTCAAAAAACGAGAAACGAGTTTAGTGACATTTGGGACTGTATGGACAGATTTGTGTTAGAAAATCAACCTCCAAGTAAAAGAATGCGTTTGGATTTAATTCCTGAAGAAGATAAGAAAAGCACCTACGCACGATTGTTTTATGAAATTTTGGACATTATTACTTCAAACATTAGTGAACGGTTTAATGAAATTTGTAAACTGAGATTCTTAAATCTAGATTCCACACAATTCACTTCCTTCGTGAAACGTTTTCCTGGCGAACTTTTTTCGTCTTTAATAGATACATATGGAACATTCTTTGACGCAAATCATTTCAAAAGTGAACTCTCAGTGATTTATAGTGATCCCGCTATGAAAAAGAGCACTGTGTTTGAGCTTCACCAATATATTATGTCCCTTCAATTATCTTCTGTTTTTTCCGAATTCATCAAAATTGTGTCGTTTAATTTTGACTATTCCTGCCACGATAGTTCCGCGAAAATATAATTTTCATGTTTAGAGAGAATAAAAACTTATCTGCGAAATTCTCAAAAGCAAGAAAGACTGTCAGCTTTAGCATTAATAAATATTGAAAGTGTGTTGTTAGAAGATATGAGGTCGTCTCCAACATTTGAAGAAACAGTGATAGACATTTTCGCTGTACAAAAAAACCGAAGAATTGATCTTCATTTTAGAAATTAGGATATATACTTGGGCGTAATCATTTTAGGTTGTGCCTTTTTTAATTTTTACCATTTTCATATGGCCTGCCATATATCCGACTATAGGTACCTCTTCCCCTTATAACACTTTTATCACATCCCTAGATTATTTTCTCACACTACGCCCCTGTTTATAATGATAATAATATTTGATATATAATTGTACGTAATAAAAATAGTACTGAAACAATAGTAGTTTCAAACAATAATATTCAAGTTCTTACTACATATTTGAAATTATAGAACATCACAAGTATTCTAATCTATCATTATTTATTCGATTATTTATTACACAGATACACACAGATACGTATTGCAATCTATAATTATTCGCTCAATTATTTGTGATACATAATGATTTAAATTAGAACGAATACACTACATTATTCAAGAATGTAGTAATTTTATTTATAAAGGGTGGTCCAACCATAATGCACGATGTTAATTGTGAGTCACACCTTAACGTCAAGTTTTTTGCCCAGCTTAATTTGACATTTCTTTGTTTCAGTGTTTGACAAATTCAACCATGGAGAGGTACGCAATTGAGCAGCGCGTTAAGATTGTTGAAGCCTTTTACGAAAATGGGCGTTCAAATCAAAATGCATTTCGTGCACTTCGTGACTTTTTTGGTCAGCATAATCGACCAAATGTGTCCACAATCGGGAGAATTGTGCGCAAATTTCAGCAAACCGGGCCTGTAGGAAATGTGAAAACACCTGTGCATGCTCACCCAGTTCGTTCTGCGGAAAACATTGCTGTTGTTCGCGATAGTGTAGCAGAAGAGCCTTCAACCTCGACTCGTCGTCGTGCCCAACAATTGAACATCTCACGAACATCACTGATGCGAATTTTGAATAAAGATTTGAATTTACACGCTTACAAGGTTCAATTGACTCAAGAGCTGAAGCCTACTGACCATTTCAAGCGTCGTCAATACGCCGAATGGTTGGTTGAACAGACAGAAGTGAATGGTGACTTTACAAAGAAAATCATCTTCAGCGACGAGGCACACTTTCACCTCAGTGGATTCGTTAACAAGCAGAATTGCCGCATTTGGGCAAATGAGAATCCACGAGTGACTGTTGAAAAGCCGATACATCCACAAAGAGTGACTGTTTGGTGCGGTTTATGGACTGGCGGCGTCATCGGGCCGTACTTCTTCGAAAATGAGGTCGGCCAAGCAGTTACCGTGAAAGGTGTTCGCTATCGCGAGATGATAACGGACTTCTTGTGGCCAGAAATTGAGGATATGGACCTGGACGATATGTGGCTTCAACAGGATGGTGCCACTTGCCACGCAGCCAACGAAACAATGGCACTCTTGCGCGAGAAATTCAGTGGCGTGTTATCTCATGTCGTGGCGATGTTAATTGGCCGCCACGATCATGTGATTTGACACCGTTGGACTTCTTTCTTTGGGGATATTTAAAAGAAAAAGTGTACGTCAATAAGCCAAGAACAATTCAAGAGCTAGAGGATGAGATAATTCGGCACATTAACGACATTGAACCTCAATTATGTCTCAGAGTCATTGAAAATACGGACCATCGGATAGAAGTATGCCACCGAAGCCGTAGCGAGCATTTGGCCGATATTTTGTTTCACACATAATTATCATCAATGTTCATCTCGTGGCAGAAACTATTCGAAACTGTTTTCTAGAAATACTTCAATTCATGCTTTAATAGCCAACATAAAAGAAGTTCTTCTCAAATCTCCCAGATGAATTAGCAAACTTCGAAGACAATGTCCTGATATTCCTACACCACTAGAACCGATTATTACACGCTGGGGAACATGGTTAAAGGCAGTTTCATATTATTCTAAATATTACCAACAATTAAAAATAGTTATTGTTCAATCAAGAGGCCATCAATAACAACTGCAGAATGAAAGTGCTGCGCTCAAGACTTCGTACGGGGAATCTGCTATGTCAAAAATAAACAGGGTATTTTGGTGCACAATAAAAAATATATCATCAAATGTATCGAAGAGTTCTACACGACACTCTACGCATCCGCTATCGGACGTCAGTACACAGTAGAAAAACTATTAAGAACGCCGGTTCTAAAGAACTGATTGAAATCACAGCAAGTGAAATAAGAACAACATTACTTCAGATGAAAAACAGCAAGAGTCAGGGAGGAGATAAAATCACGACAGAAATGCTAAAATTCGACGGAAAACCAATAGAGAAGGCAATAAAAATCTTGCTGAACAAATGCCTTCAAGAAGGCCAAATTCCAAAAAATTAGTGCAACGCTGAAGTGATGTTAATCTTCAAAAAATGTGACAATACAAACATCAAAAATTATCGACCAATATCGCTGCTATCACACCTATATTAAGTTGTTCTCCAAAATACTGACAAACCGGCTGACTGCAAAATTTGACTTATACCAGCCCAGCGAACAGGCCGGATTTAGAAAAGGATATGGAACAACCGATAATATCCACACCATACATATCCTGATAGAAAAATGTACGGAGTACAACATTCCCCTACATCTAGCATTTATCGACTTCCATAAGGCATTCGATTCCATTGAAATAGAGCCTCTTCTTAACTCCCTCGATAACGCAAGGATTTATTCTGGCTATACAAAATTAATCAAAAACATTTATAACAATGCAACTCATCATCATGAGGTCATCAGTCTTAAGACTGATTGGACGCTAACCTCCAGCTTCTCCTATCTTGTGCTAACCTACGCATTTCGCTAATTGTGCTACAACCTACATCCCTTACTATTTGCGAGCAGTAGTCTAATCTAGGCCTACCTCTGCCTTTCTTCACTCCTATTTCTGCCTCCAAAATATCGCGGACTATTCCCCCATGCCTCAGCAAGTGGCCTACCATTCTATCTCTTCTCTTCTTTATGTTTCTCCACATACTTCTTTTCTCGTCGACTTTCTCTAATACTTCTTCGTTTCTAACCCTATCAGTCCACGGTATTTTCATCATTCTTCGGTAACACCACATCTCAAAAGCTTCTAATTTCTTCCTACTTGCTTCCCCTGCCGTCCAGGTTTTGCAACCGTATAGTGCCGTGCTCCATACATACGTTTTCAAAAATCTCTTCCTTGTTTCTAAGTTTATTACCCCTGAGCATAAAAGTGCTTTCTTTTTGTTAAAAGCTACTCGACCCTGCGCTATTCTTTGTTTTATATCTTTATCGCTTCTTCCATCCCAATTTATTTTACTTCCTAAATAAGTGAAGTCTTTAACTTCCTCTAATCTTTCATTATTAATTTGTACTTTCGTTTTTGCTCTGCTCTCACGCCCTCTGCACACTAACACTTCAGTTTTATTTTTCACCCTCATTCCGTATTCCTCTGTCAACACTGCCTCCATTTCGTTCAACGACGGTTCCAATTCCTCTTTACTAGATGCTACTACTGCTATATCATCTTCTCTATATCTCTATATCTTTTACGACATTAATCGCCTCTTCGATGTACAGATTAAAAATTAGTGGTGATAGCGTACATCCTTGTCTTACTCCTTTCCTAATACCTACTTCTCTTCTCTCCCCTTCTACTTCTATAACAGCAGTTTGCTCTTTGTATAGATTGTGTACTACTCTCCTATCTCTAGACTTCATACCCGCGCTCTTTAGTATCTCGAACATTTCTTCCCATCTTACATTATCAAAAGCTTTTTCTAAATCTACAAATCCTATATAAGCATTCTTTCCTTTTTTTATTGTTTTCTCTAACATTACCCTTAGCGCCAGAATAACTTCGCGATTTCCCCTATTTCGCCTAAACCCGAATTGGTCTTCTCCTAGTATTTCCTCCGCTCTATTTTCCATCCTCTTCTGCACTATTCTGGTTAAGATTTTTGACGCGTTGGAAGTTAGGCTAATCGTTCTAAAGTTCTCGCATTTGTCGGCTCCTCTCTTTTTCAGTATAGTAACGATAATGTTTCTCTTATAATCCTCCGGCATCTCGCCCGTACAATGCAACAATGCATATTAAAATAGACGAAACAACCAAAACAAATAAAATCAAGTTGGAAAGGGGTGTCAGACAGAGTGACAGTATTTCCGAAATTATTCTTTAAGAACCTAAAATGGAAAAATAAAGGCATAAACATTGACAGATCGCGCCTGAATCATTTAAGGTTTGCAGATGACATAATTCTAATAGCCAACAATATCCAGGAGCTTGAAGAAATGCTTAAACAACTAAACTACGAGTCCAACAAAATTGAATTAAAATTCAATCGGTCCAAGACAAAGATAATGACCAACGTTGATACAAATATAACGGTGGAACGACAACCTATTGAAAAGACGAATGAGTATATATACTTAGTACACTCCATTAAACTAGGAAAAGAAAATCAACATGCTGAAATCATCAGAAGAATTAGACTGTCCTGGGCAGCCTTTGGAAAGCTAGAATATATACTCAAATACCACGAAGTTCCAGTCAACCTTAAGAAAACAGTATACAACACATGTATACTTCCAGTTGCCACTTATGGATTGGAAACAATATCTATGACAAAAGTCTACGCTAACAAACTAAGAACATCACAGAGAGCAATGGAAAGAGCCATGATCGGAATTTCCTTACGAGACAAAATTAGAAATACGGAAATCAGGAGACGGACTCAAATAAAAGACATCATAGAAGAAACAGTAACAATGAAATGGCGATGGGCAGGACATATATCTAGACAAGACGACACCGGATGGTCACGCAAAGTCACAGAATGGCGCCCAAGAGAAACGAGTAGGAGTATAGGGCGACCCCAGAGACGATGGGTGGATGATATAAGGGCGATAGCAGGAAGGAAATGATACAATGTGCACAAAGCAGGGAGGAATTGGGAGAGACCTTCGTCTAGGAGTAGATGGATATAAGTTGAGGAAGAAGAAGAAGAAGAGATTCTTCAATTTAATCCTGAGGACGTCGTCGTAGCTATTAAGGGAAGTCAGTCAAAATTTCAAGATATTTCAGTTGAAACCGATGTATGTACATGTTATTCATAACAAATACGAAGGACTACGTGAGGCAACACAAAGATTAGAAAATAGTGCGTTGCCGATAAAGGAGACACTACAAATAGTGGACGATGTGAATAATCTACTACAGGCTGCAAATGAGGACGCAAAAACCTCTGGCGTATTAGAAAAAAAAATATATCATGTGCAGCACAGTACACGTGATAGAAGTGAATACTTCTTTAGAATAGAGAATGAGAGAGATTAAGAGTGGAGATTGAAAGAGAGAGAGAGAGAGAGAGAGAGAGAGAGAAAGGGAGAGGGATAATTTCAAAAGAAATATAACAATATAAAATTTGTGTAAAAAATATTCGGTTCATTCATTATCTACACTATCAGCTGGTGGTGCAATTGGTAATTGGTTTGTGGGAAATAAAATATGAAACATATGTTCGTGATTCGATATTTTCTAGATAACGTGTAAAAATTGCATCTATTGTTGTTCCGGATTTTGTTGTTGATTCTTTGAGATTGTTATTTATAAGCAGACCAAATATTTCTCGAAGAAAGTTAATCAACGTCAAAGAATCATTGGATCCGAAATTTACATTGAAGTCTCCCCCGAGAATCAAAGGGATTTTGTCTTCGCCTCTTCCAAGTGCATTTGCACCTGTGTGGCTGTAAACCAGTAGGGAGCGGTGAATGAAATATATTATATCTTCTAGATTTTAACAAGTTAAACCGGGTTCAAGGATATTATCAAATAATCACAGAACACAGATGTAAATAAGGTAAATAATTACAAAACACAATGATAAATATTCGGTACACACGCGTGCTGCTTCAGCTTTTAATATATAGCGTCTAGACGCGTACATCTATAACGCGCGCATGCGCGACAATCTGTCTATCATATTCTATCGCTTCGTACTGAGTTTATATCGCTCTCTCTTGCTCCACTCTCGTGTGGCATCAGAGTTGTACGTACTCGCGCGCATGCGCGTGATACTATATTTTCTTCTATTGCCTAGTATTCAATGAATACGTGGCTCTCCCTCTCTTGCTCGTACGATGCTTCCTAAACTATTCCTCCTTCAAGCAACTTAGACCTTGGACTTGGTGAGCGTATGAGTGGACGTTAAAGACGAAGAACCGCACAAAAGGGAGACACGGATAGCCTAAACTGATATATATGATGTATATATCAATTTAGGCTCTCTTTCTCTTTCTCTCTATGTTATATATCTGTGTACTCTGCCTTGTAACGAAGCCTGTGTTTTAGGTATACCAAATGTATAGCTCTCTTTCTCCTTCCCTCTACGTTATATCTTTTTTCTTTCTCGTGTAACGAAATCTCGAAACGTTACATTTTTTCCAATTCACTCTCCATTCTCGTCAAATATCAGAACGCCGCCAAAGAAGTATTCACTTAAAAAAAAATTAAATTGTAAGAATTTTAATTCAGTAACGTCTAGATCCTCCTCTAGCTCATGTCACTGCTTCCATTCGTCTAATATTTCTATTTGTTAAGTGGTGAATGGTTTCCTGAGGAATATTATCAAATTAGACAAAGACGACTTGTTCTAGTTCCATCGGAGTCATAGAGGCAGATATGCCAGTACCTCTCTAGCAATGTGGGGTCGAGCGTTATCCTGCATAAAAATTAAATTATCCCCTACAAACGAGGTAAATGGCACCACATGTTCTAACGACATTATCTATGTAGAAATGTGCATTCATGGATCTCTCCCGTCTTGGAACCAAATCCATGCGATCGTCGAAGTTAATTCCTCCCCAGAATATCATTGATCCAGCAAAAAGTGGAATTCTTGGAATGATATTGGACGTCTAGCGAAAACCAAATATTCCGAATTGGCATTGCAAGGGCAAGAATCACAATTTTGTAGAATACTTAAGGGCAGTGGCGGATCGTGATGAAATGTAACGGGTGTTCTGCGCAGGGCCTAGGGTATTGGCTGCCCGCGTGCAAATTTCAAACGTATCCAAACTACTGGTGTATAGGTGCTGCAGAGTAGTAGAACTGCCAAAAAAATTAGATATTTGTATATTTTCGCGACATAATAATTACTAAAATTTATTAATAAAATAATTTGGTTAGTTGGTGCAGCTAACCAAATTATTGCGTTAAAGTCGCATTCTGCCCGCCGTCCTCTATTGAGTAGTAGACCAGATGAATTATCTGGGTCTCTACGCGAGAGCGTCGCGATACATTGAACTGGGCCACACGAGGTAGTTCTCAGCACGGCTCGGCACACCCGTCCTCCCCCTCAACTCTCGCGACAATCCACACTTGGCGCTCGTAAATTCGCGAACTTACACGGTCAGTGAGCTGTATTTTTTCCAGCTAAGGCAACATCAGTGAATGTTTACTCCTTCCTACTCCTCGGGCGGACGTAAATCGTACCTATTTCGTATTTCGTGTTAATTTGAGATTTTAAATACTGTTTTGTGAATTTGTGTAGTGATTTATGGTACTAATTATTAATATTTATATAAAAAATTGATTTAAAAAACAATGGCAGGCCATTGCCCGATATTGTTATTGAGACTGCAGGTGTTAGCCGCGGAAAAGCATATAAACGTTAATTTAATAGAGACATTTATTAGAACAATTGGATTTGTGGGTGCAACAAAAAAAATGCGTTATTTTGTTTTCCTTGTTTACTTTTTGGCGGTGATAAAGCATGGACGGAGGTAGGGGTGACAGATTTGGTGCACTTAACTGAAAAAATAAAAAAGCACGACAACTCCAAAAGCCATCTACATAATACAATGGAATTAGCTTTATTAGGAACAACTAATATTAAAGCGCAGCTAGATTCAGCTTATTGGATAAATGTGCAAAAGCATAATGATAATGTGACAAAAAAGAGATACGTTTTGTCAAAAATTATACTCTGCATAAAGTTTTGTGGGGCCTTTGAACTGGCGCTGCGAGGACATGACGAAGCTGAAACCTCTCAAAACCCGGGGATATTTCGTGGTTTGATAATTTTTTTTGCTGAGCTTGATGTAACTTTAAGCGAGCATCTACAAAATGCTTCAGTATTTAAAGGAAACCTCTATAGAAATACAAAATTATCTTTTAGACTGTATATTAAAAGTATGTCATGAAGAAATAATTAAAGAAATTAACAAACCTTCATTTTTGGCAGTTATGACAGACGAAACAGCTGATGTATCTGCAATAACTCATTTAGTGGTAGTTTTAAGATATATTCTCGATGGTGAACCGATTGAATGTTTTTGGACATACCTGAAACCTACAAAATATGACGCTGAAACTCTTTCGGAAAATATTTTAAGTGTTATAGACCCTCTAGTAGAAAATTCACCTTACAAGCCTTTTCTCTTAACCAAAGAATATGACGGCAAACATGAGTGTTCTTCAAAAAGGTATTAAATTCCAAAAATTTTTCTTGTGAAAGTCTATATTTTTGTATAAACGGATTTTACATAAAAATTCTGAAGTATCAGGAAGACGCGTGACCTTGAAAATTTTCAAAATTTTAGCCTACGGCGCAATTTTTTTGCGGCCCCTACGGCGCCAGTAGTTTGGATACGTTTGAAATTTACACGCGAGCGGCCAATACCCTAGGATCGGCCCTGTGCAGAACACCCGTTTCATTTCATCGCGAGCCGCCACTGTTCCGAAGATACTTTTCCCGTCATTGGAAAGTGTCCCGTCATAAGAACCAATGTATTTTACCCCTTTTACATTATTTTCTTCTCTTAATCCAAATGGTAAAAAAAATGTCTTCTGTAAAAATGTAATGTTTTCGAAAAATTAATGAAGCTCTGTTTTAAGCTGAAGAATATGTTAGCAAATTTTCATTGCGTTTTATAATTTTTGAAAATCCCGTTGGGGCCTTCTTAATCAGCGCCATCATGATGTGCGAGGAGTTGATTTAAATCTGAATCAAGTCTTCCTACAGTATTGAATTAGCAGAAGAGGGGTCATAGAGTGGCCACCAGGGTCTCCTGACCTTGCACCTTGCGATTTCTTCTTACAGGGACACTTAAAATCCACGGTGTATAAAGATCGTCCCCAAAATCTTGCCGAATTAGAACAGCGCGTAAGAGACGAAGTTACGTTAATTCTCCAGAATGGATTTGAAACGTACTTGGTACTTTTTGTGATAGACTAGGCCATTGTCTCGCTGGGAATGGGGAACACTTGGGGAGCATGTATGTCTTGAAATAGTGGGTTCCGATCTCAACAAAATTTAATGTGTTATTTAGTATTTTTTTCGGTAAAGAGAAGTTAGTTATGACACAGACGATTTCTAATTTGCTGTCAAGTAAGCCCTGGATCTAACAGCCGACGTGACGTAAATAACAGAGGCGGACTTACAATGAAGAGCAGATTACATATAAAAGTTATTCACATATTAGTTAACCTTTTATTGCGTGGTCGTTTAGGAATAAATAAGGATATACAGGGTGATTCAGCTAAGTCAGGTCAGAAGTAAATTAATAAAATGGAAAATTATGGTATCGAATAAAAAATACCTCGATGGCAAGGAAACGGTAGCAGATAGGTATAGGGAGTCCTAATACAGATTGAAATATCACTTAATTCTCCATCACAGAAAGCAATGAAATACAGGGTGTTCTATTTAAGAAAATTGACTTTTGAGCAGTTGAAGTTTGTCAGAATGAACTCAATTTTTTGGACACCCTGTAAATAATACAAAATCAAACTACATATTACCTGAAAGCTTAATAGTCCGCCTCATTACAGCCCAAAATTTGCTACTATAACTTTTGTTTTGAATAAGTGACGAGCATTCCAATGGGATACTACAATACCTAATTTTTTCAAAAGAATTAAAATATCTCAAAAACTGCTGAAGATAGGTATAGGAGATTGTTAGGAAATTTCACTTAAAATCAGCAGTGTAATACAAAAATATAATAATATACTGGGTGTTCTATTTAAAATAAGGAAGTTGATAGCTACTTCCGGTATAACCGGAAGTGTCAGAAAATCAAAAATACTTTAGTTGAATAGATCGTCCTCGCTAACCCCTGATTTCAAATTTTAAAAAATGAATTCCAATGGGAAGTTCATAAACTTTTAATGAACGGGTTAACTGAATCACCCTGTATAATTGTATTCCTAAAAATGCGTAGTCAGGTCCAGGGGCAGGGCAAGTCATCACGTCACCACACTGTCACAACGATCTGGACAACACAGACATGAACTTCTTTCTCCTGTAAAATATCTACTATAACTGATATAGTAGAAAAGCCCGGGTTGTTATCAAAAACTGCAGTAAATTTCTTCTATAGCCTTCTCAGTATCTCCCTTCAACTGAAGAATATACTGCAGAAGGTCTCAAATAACGTTCATAGCATCCACGATTAAAAATTCATCTGTCTGTGTTTGTTCTCCAACTTTTCAATGACTCTTGGTATTCGCGAAAAATTACGCCAAATTTTGTTGAATAGCTGGATCCACCAGTCTCTTGCGCATTCGCAATAGCAATAGCATCATTTGGATCCAACCGTTGAAATACCATGGTAATATTCTCAGAATTGCAGTAATAACATGAAGCTGCCTCGATCCACGATCCCCACCGGGTTATTACAGGCAACTCTGTGTGGGGAAGCATTTCTGCGAAGACGTCGTGTGTCTTTCACAAGCACTGCTCTATCCAGTAGGCACGGTTTTATGTCGGAACGCCAATGTTACTATTAGTACATAATGCAATGCACCTCCGACAATACTTTCAATATTTCTAGTGAAACAAATGGAGTAGTAGGTAGCAGGCTGTCAATGAATAAATTTTATTTAATATAGAATTATTGGTTGGTGTCCTACTAATTTATACAAGCAATTAATTTACATTGCAAAAAATGAGACAAAGTGTGAACAAGCTGCTGACATGAAATGTTTTATTGTATAATTCATTATAAGATTGTGATATTTCTTTACGGTGTTCGTATTTCTGATAGATATTTCAGAACACGTATAGGTTCGACTCTGAAATGTGCGTAATCAAATCAGGGATTTATTAATAAGACACATTTTAAAAGTCCTGTATGACTTATGTCACGTTAATGTTACATGCAAAAGGGTCAATATATTTACTAGACACCGCCCTCTCTTCAGCAACGCTCGAATTATTCGGATTTTTTGAATTTTTACTGAAGCGCTAGGTTTTTCCAAAATGTTAATGGAACCCATACACAATTTACATGTTCGTACGAAAAAGGGAATAGTTGGTCTCAGATAGGAACAAACAGTGTGGTGCCATATCAACAAAACAAAATTGGTTGCCATGGCAACGAAATTACTGGCTCCGGAACAAACTGAAAAAGAGCAAAAAACTTAACTAAAGAACACTTGTGCGAACATTTTTATACAAGTTATAGACATTAGTCCATACATATTTGGGCACCTTTGTATATTTTTCTGGAGAGAATGACCGTGCTGGAGGGAAAGAGGAGAATCATGACGGTACCGATGCGGCGTTATTTCCTGTCAAGCTTCATTGATTGGTTATACAACAATATGGGTGGAGTGTGCTTGCACTGTGACTGTTTTCTGTGTGATGAATAATAGAAAGTGGGGCAGAGCAGCTTTCTTATTTGAATTTGGCGCCCTGAAGCGATGGTTGCTCCTAGGAGGGTGGAGGTACGCACATTCGAGGGGTTATCATATCAAAGCAAAAATGTACGCCACCCTACCAGCAACAATCAACAACCTCAAAGCAAACATTCAACGTGTTATTCGGGAAATAGAACCAGTTTTGTGTGCCCGTATTGTGGACAATTTTGCTAAACGAATAACATAATGTCAGATGAGTCAAGGCGGCCATATGAATAATATTCCTTTCCATTTGTAGCCATATCGTCTCCATTTTATGCGGAAGAATAAAAAACCTCAGTTTGTCAAATATTATTAGTTTTATACACAATTAACATCCTATAGTTCCAAATGAGACGCCCTATACATCTCGACTAATTATTACAAACTAACTTTGACGTTCTGATTGCAATTAATAATTCAAAATGTTTGGAAACAACTTTGTTGGATATTTTAATTATTTTTCAATGTGGGAACTGGAACGAATGTTTGTTTTTATTTTATAATTTCCCGGGAAAGTTTTAAAGAATTTATTTATGATAGAATAATAAATAGAGGCAACATTAATAGACAGAAGTAATATTGTTTCACACATCTCAAGCCTCTCAGGGGTCTTCTTTCGGCCCTACGGTCATAAAATAAGTCAATCTGCGATACTTTTTTTAATCCAAACAAATCATGTTTGCTATTAATAAGGTAAGTGGTGACACAATCACTGCTTCTTATCACTTATGTACAGAGTGTTCCAATTGAAGGTATGTCCCAATTTCTTGGAATTGATAATACCAGGATATCAAAAATAATTTTAGTCAAAATTGGTCCTGGATTTTAGACTAGACGAAACGTGGATCTTCACGCCTCGTTACATTATTTCTTTAGACGAATTAATAATTCGTTCATACACGTTACAAAATAGATAATTTCTACAAAATAAAGAATACACTCCGCGTCACTATCAATCCAAGTTGGCAGTAATTGTGGTATGGATTTTTTCAAAACACAGAAATTCAGATATACGACTTGATCCGCAAAGGCGTGTAAACAGTGAAAATAGCGATAAGATGAAAACAAACCCATAACGAAACCTATATCATTACTATAGAAATGAACAGAATGGCAAGGTATCGGCCGTTAGTCTGTCTTTGGTTCTGGTTGGCTGAAATCATCATCATCATATCGGTTTATAACGTCCTTCGCCGTCTTCCGATTCCTAATCTCCATTCCTCTCTATTTCTCCACATGTCCTCGTCCCGAATTTCATTATGAATGCCCTCTCTCCAGCTTTTTCGTGGTCTTCATCGCCTTCTTCTTCCTTGTGGTTTCCAGTTTAGAATTTTTTTGGGTATTCTGTCATTTGGCATTCGCTGAACATGCCCGTACCATACGAGTTGTTTGGTTCTTATATCATCTACAATGTCATGTGTTATTCCCATCATATTTCTTATTCTCTCATTTGTTACCCTTTCTCTCTTTGATTTTCCAACTGACCTCCTCCAAAAGTCCATTTCTGTGGTTCTTATCATTCTTTCTGTTCTTTCTTTTATTGACCATACTTCACAACTATAGGTTACTATACTTTTAATTATCGAATTATATATTCTTCTTTTATTTTCTTTTGTTATTTGTTTATCCCATAGAATGCTGTTCAACATTGTAATTGCTCTCCTTCCTTGAGTGTTTCTTTCCGAAATCGCTTCATCAAGTGACACGTCGTTTGATATTTTCATGCCTAGATACTTATATTCATTGTAGTATTTGATGTTTTGCCCGGTTGACAGAAGTAGATCTTGTTGTTGTCCTCGAATACACAATTTTTCCGTTTTCTTCACATTAACTTTTAAACCCCATTTTTCATACTCCTCGATAAGTTTGCGTGTCATATATTCCATATCATTGATATCTTGCGCAATAACAACTTGGTCATCCGCAAAGGATAATGTGTATAGTGTTGATGTATCATCTATTGGTATGCCCATATTGTGACATTTTCTTTTCCAAGTCATCAATGCGCGTTCTAGATATATCTTAAATAATGTAAGAGATAGGCAGCATCCTTGTTTAAGTCCCTTAGTTACTATAAATCCCGTTGTTATATTGTGTCCTATTTTTATTCTAGATCTGGTATTATCATACAGAGACTTTACAGCCTTTATTAATTCTACATTTATATTAGTATTTTGTAAAGTTTCCCAGAGTTTTACCAGAGGAATGCTATCATATGCTTTTTTTAAATCCACATATAGTAGATGTACTTCTTGGTTAAATGCTATCTTCTTCTCCAAGATTTGTGTGACTGTATATAAGTGATCGATTGTGGATCTTCCTGCTCTGAAACCGGCCTGTTCTTCTGCCTCCATTTCACAATATTCGTTCTCCATACGGTTTTTTAATATATTCCCATATATTCTGCTGATGAAATTTGTAACAGATATTCCTCGGTAATTGTCACACTCACTTTTATCCCCTTTCTTATGAATTGTGGATATATATGATACCTTCCACTCTTCTGGTTCTTTTGATCTACTCGTACATCTTTGGAAAAGGTCTCTCAGTGAATGGTATAGTTTGTCTGTTCCATATTTTATAAGTTCTCCAGGAATATTTCCTGATCCTGGGGCTCTGCCATTCTTTAGTGATCTACATACTTCCTTAACTTCTGATATACTTATTCTTATCGGAGATCCTTGAGTAATTATATTGGGATTAACGTTTTCTATGTTTTTAAATTTTTTTCTATCTTCTGATAACATTTTTGCAAAATATTGATTCCATGTTTGCGCTGGTATTGGTGAGATGATATCTTTCTTCCGCTCCTGTCTCATTTTCCTGAGTAGTCTCCAGCTTTCCGTACTCTTCCTACCTCCTATATATGTGTTAAGTCTAGAACGTGTCGCCTCCCATTTTTCATTCTTTTTTGTACATATCATTTTACGCACTCTTGCTTGGGCTTCTTTATATGTCAGTTTGTCATTCATATTTTTTGAGCTTAAGTATACATGATATTTTTTTCGTTTTTCCTCTATTTCAACCTCAATTTCGTCCTCCCACCAATATGGTGTCCGCTGTATTCCTCCTTTTTTATGGCGTCCTAATGCCTCTGATGCTGCCGACTGTATACACGTTTTTATATACTGATACTCCTCTTCTATATTGTCAAATTCTGTTCGTTGTAATTTGTTGTCTAATCGGGTTTTGTATAGTCTTCTCGTACTTTCTTGTTCCAGGCTACTTAAATTATATCTTATCTCTGTCTCTTTCTTTTCCTTCTCATCCACATGCATATTTTCTTTTTAATCTCTTGTTCTTATGGGAGCAACTATCTTTGCTTTAAGGAAGTAGTGGTCACTACCACAAGAAGTTCCTCTATTTACTCTCACATCCATGAATTTTAAGCGGGATTTTTGTTTTGTTATTACATAATCGATAACAGTTTTTAGGTTTCTTGTTGTCTGTATCCACGTGTATTTATGGATCTCTCGATGTTGGAAATACCCATTTAGAATTTTCAGCTGGTATTGTTCGCATATTTTTATTAACCTTCTTCCGTTATCATTTACTACTTCCTCTCCAAACTTTCCAACCACGGTGTCATTGTTTTTACTTTCCACTCTTCCCTAAAAATCTCCTAAAAGTATTATTTCTCTCGAGGTTCCAATTTTTTCTATTTCCTTGTTAACTTGTTCAAAGAACATGTCTTTATTATGTACTAGTTCGTCTTCATTTACAGCGTATATTCCTAGTATGGTCATCTTATATCCGTATATTGAGAGGTTGATCTTTATAGTAACCGCTTCAATTATTACAATAGAAAGAAAACTTCATCAAAATTTCAGCAGTTTTTAAATCATGATTTTCGCCTGAGAATTCGTAGGATTGAAGCCCATTTCCAAAGTGGCATGCTAGCTAATTGTAATTGGAAATACAATCAGCGTTCGTGTTCAGGCAGTGTTCAAGGACAATTCCTAAACTCAACAGTAGCATCTGAGGATTCTTGGCATGCCTTAAAATTGTGACACGTACTCGTGTAACTCTCAAATATGCTGAAAGAATAACTGTTGGTACAGAAGTTCATAGGGAATGTAACGACATTTGTCAGAGGAGCATGGGCCTAAAAACAACCGAAACGTCTGTCTCAGGACCACCTTTCTACTGTGACAATCGGCTTTGACCATATTAATTTAACCTTACTATTTATATCTACTATAAGGGGCACTATTTATATTTTAAGCCTACTAACACAAAAAACGTTAATTTGTCATTGAAAATTACTTTATCGTTTTTCAAAATATTCTCCTTCATGGTCTGTACACTTTTGCATGCGTTCAAACTATTTGTCAAAGCATTTTCTCCATTTCGCTTGAGATGTCTCCAAAACATGGTTTTTGAACGCATCAACGGCTACTTCTGCCGACGAAATCGTTGTCCACGCAAATTGTTCTTGACGTTCGGGAACAAACAGACGTCATTGGGTGCCAAATCAGGACTGTACGGCGGATGACCAATTAATTCGATTTTTTGAGTGTTCAAACATTCGATTGTTGGACGAGATGTGTGAGAGCTTGCATTGTCATGATGAAGAATGATCCGACGGCGCTTCTCTGTTTTCCTTATTTCACGGAAACCGACAAGCAAATGGTTGTGTACTATTCTATATTGACCGCTTTACGTTCCTCCAAAGGTACTGTTGCCACGTGACCAGTTTTTCCGAAAAGTAGGAGACCATTTGTTTCGAAGTGTTTCGAGCGCGAGCAACATTTATTTGATTTGGTTCATCTTGAAACACCCATATTTACTTTCTGGCTTACTTTACGATTTATTTTCCAGGTCATATGCATAAATCCATGATTCGTCACCTGTTACAATGTTATATACGTCTTCTGAAGCACCGCCATTGTAATTCTCGAGCATTCGTTTGCACCAATTGACACGAACATCTCTTTGAGATTTCTTCAAATTACATATGTGGGATCCAACGAGAACAAACCTTTTTTTGCAGCTAAATGATCATGTAATATTTTATATATGCCAGTCGAACTAATGCCTAAGGTTGCCTCAATCCCACAGTATGTCACATGATGATCTTGCATTATCAGTTTTTGCACAGCATCAATGTGTTCTGACACAACAACTGATTTTGGACGACCTTCACGACTTTCGTCGGTGAGCGAATGGCGGCCGCGACTAAACTCGTTATACCAACGTTTCATAATGGCAAAGGATAGGGTTTTATCGCCAAAAATGGAAGTAAGTTGATCGATGCACTCGTGTTTTGATAATCCACGTCACAAAAGTCGTAATATATCATCGCAGGAAAATGTTTACGAGTTAATTCCATTTTTTCGTTAAGATACAGTTTTCAAATCATTGTAAACAATACAAATCGCGCTTAAATGATAAAATGTGAAGAAGGTTATGATCAAAAATGTCAAACTTTTCACTGGAAACTTCAGGTGGCGTCTGACAACACTTAATGTTACCAAAGCTGAAAATATAAATAGTATCCCTCATAAAACAAGACACACAAAGAAATAAAGAGCTTTCGAGAACTGTCAACTGAACCTTACGAGTATATTATTACTGTAATCTGATGGCCATCTCAAACAAATAATACTAGACAAAGTAATCTACAAATGCTTCACTATATCAAAGCCAACTTCAAACACCAAAATGGTAGAATTTTAATTCATCTTTAAATTGTAAATATATTTCATCGCATACTTGTTCCTTTTTCCCTTCCGAAAAGTAAGAGAACGACAAGGATGTTGCATCTGATGAAACCAGAACTGGAACTTTAGAGCTAAGCAGAGCTCTAGTAGCAACTCGAAATGTAACAATCTCTGGACGGACGATCAAGATCAGGCTCAGTAAAAGAGGATTTGACTGTAGAAGACAGTTATTGAGCCACTGCTCACCAGAGGACATAAAGTTACCAGACAACATTTTTCAAAAGAACATGTAAATTGGATCATTGATGACTGGAAACGAAACAATAGTAAGTTCTAATTCACCAGATGGACGTCAACGAGTCTGTCGAAGGCCAGGAGAGAGGTTTGTTGTCTTCAATATCTCTTCAAGGATCCCATTTGCTGATGGATCAATTATGTCTTGGGGAGGAATTTGTTTCGATGGTAGGACGTATTTGGCTCCTATACCGGGAAGATCAATGTATGCACATTTTTACGTAGAAAATATCGTAGAAAAACATGTGATGCAATTTCAGCGTTTGTCGAGAACAACTTCATTTTTATGCAGGATAACGCTCGACCCCACATTGCTGAGAAGTACTGGACTACCTTCGATTTGTGAATATTCCAACTATGAACTGGCCACCGAGGAACCCAGATATGAACCTCATAGATAATCTATGAGATAAACTAAAATGATCAGTTAGACGCCACGTACCTGTTCCTATAGCTTTTAGGGAACTCGAACAAGTCGTTCTTGTCAAATGGAAGATATTTCTCAGGAAACCATTCACCGCTTGATTAATAGCACGCCCAAACGAATGGAAGCAGTGATAGAATTTATAGAAGGATCTACACGCTACTGAATTCAAATCCTCGCGATTTAAATCCACCTCAAATTTTGTTTCTAAAGTTTTTCTTTAACACCGTTCCAGATAATACAGTTTTAATGTGTTGAAATCATTTAATTCTAATACTACTACTATGATTTAAATCTTCGAAAAAATAATATAATAATGTGTAGTTTCACTGACGCGTCAATTTTGTCCAGGAGTTTATTTCATATAGTAGGAATTTTAATTGTTAAGCATCATTTGGTAATGGGCCATGTTCAATTTTCCAGATATTTCCTCGGAACGACCACTTCAAGGTCACAATGTACGCCAACGCCCTTCTCGGCGTGTGGCCCTTCATCTTCGAAAACAATAGCGTCCTACGCGCTCTGTACAACGTCTATGCGAAGTTCACGTTCTACTACTTCCTGCTCTACATCATCTCAGCGTACATACAGCTATTCGTCCTTCTCGTTGCAGAAGTAAAGAACGTGCAGGAAATCGTGGGAAATCTCTGTATCACCCTTCTCTATTCCATAACAATTACGAGAGTGTACGTGATCAAGACCGAACAGGTGAAGGATCTCATCAGGGAGGTGATGGACTTGGAGGAGGTCATATATAAGTGCAAGGATGAGGAACTGATTGGGATATATAAGGTCTACACGCATCAGAGCCATATTAGTAATCTGATTTTTCTGGTAAATATTACTATTGGTGAGTATGTAACGTACAGAGAGCAAGATTTAACACTCGCGATACCATAATATTTGTATAACATAGATTATCGTAACTGGGTCAATCTTGACCCAGGCTGATGCGCATTAACAATTTGAATTTTATAAAAGGTAATAACTAAAACACAGTACTGTTAAACCATTTTATTAAAGATTTATAATTACAGCAAATTAGTCGCCTAGATGCAAAACCCGACAAGTCACCCTTTCCTCAAAAATGAGATTGTTATGGCAATAGATTAAAAATGTAAATGCCGACATAGTTCAAGGGAATTTTCACAACAAATACCAACAATTCAAAAGTAATTTGAGTTTAAAATTTCATATCAGATGCAAAACCCGACATATCCCTTGCGGTCTTAGATGCAAAGGCAGACATTTGCAATGAACCAATACGAGCTAAATATTTCATCACGTGATGCAGTTTAATTTTTAGAGTTTGTCAGTTGAATAACATGTGTGTGATGGATGTGGGGCACAAAACAAAAATTCTACTATCATTGGTATGTTGAGTTATTGGTTACAATTTCAAGCCCCTCCACATGTAGAGAAAATAGAGTTGCTCTTTTCGGTTATTGGGCACTCTTGTATTCCCCCGATCGCGTTTTTGGTCAAATTGAAAAAATCTGTAAGAAAAAATTTTCTTTCATTGGTCATTTCAAGTTGTTCTTCCAAAAGAGTGCATCAGTATAATCAAGAAGTTAGCAACTGTTCAAGAAATTGGAGAAGACTTTGTAATCAGGGATTGGAGACGTGAAACTCGAAATGTTTTAGAACAACCAGAATATTGACACTTTAAATTTCAACCTTCAAAGAGGATAATCATTGTTAAAAAAATTACTTAACTTTAATTAACATACATCTTGTAAGCGGCGAAGCATTTTACGTGAATGAAAATATTATGAGAACATTCAAAAGCTTATGTAAAAGAGGAGAAACATCTTGCAAATGGGACCAAAGGAATTAAAAATTGGAGTTCTGATTAATAAAGATAAGAAAGAAAGTATAGCGAAACTATTAGAGAAACACTATTGGAAGGGATAAGCAGTCGAAGAATAGGGTACCTCCGAAGAAGAATCAATTAATTTTGGTGTTTGAAAATGCAGTTTGTGTTGTTCGATAATAATGAGAAATAAAATTTATTATCAAAAATTACACAAATTTTTTTGGAACATTTCAAACAGAATTAGATGCAAAAATCGACATGTCCATTTTATTTCCCAATTTTGAGAGTCACATGGATGGTTCTGATTTCTAAACTATGATTTGTTATCATTTAAAAACAATAATGACCCATTTTACGAAATTTGGTCACTTGAATTGAATAAAAATGTTACAAGATTTTATTAATTATGTCATATTATATTTGTCCGGACTTGTCTGGTTTTGCATCTAGGCGACTGAAATATAAAACTTAAAGTAGGTACATAGTACATAAAACACAAAAGTTTAGGAAATAAAACAGAAAACATTTCAGGTGAACTGGATGACAGCTGATCTGAAACAAAATATAAGATGTAAAACTTCACCATATTACCATAGAAATGTTTTTTTACCTTAGGTTACTACAATTCTCAATCTTCACCTTTCGAACAAGTGGTACAATGTAGTATCCGCCCTTGAATTACAATGGTATGAATGGAACAAATAAATTTATTGCATTAACCACATTTAGATATTTGTTGTCTTTTCCTCTGCAGAGATGACATCTGCTTCGTTTTCCTATAATTTGAACTGCCTCGCTTGTAGTTTTTGGCAAAGACCTTCCAGTTGCTTCAATAGCTGCATGTTGTTGTTTTATTTTCTCTTCCATCTTGCTTGATTATAATTGTTCTTCTGTCAATATTTTCTTGCACTAGAACATTTGCTGAAGCTTCCAAAATTATTTTTCTTCTACTTTTTAGAGGGCTTCCACCGTTCCAGTTGGAAAATGTTGTTGTCCATATTACGAAAGCATTATAGCCGGCAATATTTAAAAAACTCATAAATAGTCTGAGTGGCCGTCGTCGAGTAGCTCTCTTACAAGAATATTCCCGTATTAGTATATCTAATACGTTTACGCCAATTTTAGTTTTATTATACTTTAGGATGATTTCTGGTTTGAAGTTCTCACTTTCGCCTGCTATTTCATGTTCATGGTGCATGGTAGACAACATAGATATGACGTGTATATGACGATACATCTGCTGGTTTTCTAAACTTAGGCATTAGGATGATTAATCTACCTTTCCACTGGAACAGGTAGTGCTCTACTCAAAATATAGCATTATAGACTTGAGTTAGAGTAATCAAAGTTTTTCTGAGAGTTTTTTATGACTAGCCCAGTTACAATATCTAATCTTGCACTTTTTTTAGGGTCAAGATTTCTCTGAATCAAGTTCTTAATTTCGGATGTCTCTATAGCTTACTTTTCCACACTCCACTATACGCGGAAAAGTAATGTCATCGTTTAAAGAAACAGTGAAAAAACAGTGAAAATTTTTTTTGGATTTATTTTTCGTTTCTCGGCCTAAAGTCAAAAAAATGGTTTTTAAAAAATGTTTGTTGTGTGTGTCATCGTTGCCGTTATCGTCGGCATATATTCTTGTTAGCACGATAACTCAACTAAATCGTGTCGGATCGATCGGGTTTTGACTGATTCTGATTGGGGACGTCTCCCATACGACACCTATTGATTTTGAGGTGGATGGAACACACTCTACCATGTACATGGGTCAAGAGAAAGTACAATGGTGGACTATTTGAGAATTTTTTTTTTTTCGTTAGCACGATCACTCAATTAAATCGTGTCAGATAGATCGGGTTTCAACTGATTCTGATTAGGGACGTCTGCCAGACCACATCTATTGATTTTGAGGTGGATAGGACACACCCCACCCTGTCCATGGGTCATGAGAAAGCACGATGGTGGACTATTTGAAAAAAGTAAAACTGTCGCATAAAATAAATATTCTGCATTTATGTGTTGGTTTATTTTTTGTCGGCCACTCAATGTCGAGATAGAGATGTTCTACGTGCGGAAAAGTCAGTTTTAAGGTTTTAAATCTGTTTATTTATAATGTGTTGAGATGTGAAGTAATGATTTTTTATTCTTCCATCTGCTAAATATCTGAAAAGGCTGAAAGAATTTAGATAGGTGTTTCTCAAATGTTCCAGCTTCTTCCTGATCTGTTCTTATCAATGCACTATCATGATTTCTGCATTTCTTATGTTAGCGGAATGTTTTGTATTTTTTCCTTCCAAAGAGGAATACAAGTAGTCCAGTGGTCTAAGTAATCTTGAGTTGCTACATTTATTTCATTGTTAAGCAATGAAATAAATGTAGCAACTCAAGATTTTCTTTTAACTCTTTTTTTTATTTTCTTTTAACTTGAGTTAAAAGATTTTCTTTTAACTCAAGTATTTCTTTTAACTTTTTTTTTCTGTTCTGTTCAATCCTCCATTCTTCTGTGGATTTCTATTTCTCATCCACATTTTTCTTAGTTCGCGCTTGGATGAAATCGCCTTCTTGGCCAATCTGGAGCAATTCTAATGCTTGATTCGATCTACAATGATTCGTCCCTCGATCAAACCTTTGAACAATTGTCAGTCTGTCTTTTTTGATGAGTGTTGCTTAATTTTTATATTTAATGTCTCAATTACTAACCAAACATATTATGTTAAACCCGTCGTCTTACCGTAGAAATAATCTCACATTGCGCGCCAGCAGTCGCATGTTACTGCAAATTTTTGGAATGTCTAAGCTATGCAAAAATCACAGAGACACGATAATTGTACAAATATTTACACTGCCACCACAAATTAACCAATTAGTCAAACGCGAGGAAGCTAAATTTAATCGCTCGTACCTCCATCGATTCAAATATCTCAAACCTGCGCGACGACATCTCGACTAGACTACCCCGAAGATACTCGAATGTAACACCACTGATCAGCCCTCGCTTCATAATCATGAACCATCAACATTTTACCGGGTCAATTTTGGACATGGTCAAGAAACTACTTCTCGAACTACCGTTCCATCTCACAAACGATCTATTTTCCAGAAACCATCTTCTACTTCACACACCCCCTCTACGTGAATGATATTGTGACATTCAACAAAGCCACCAACGAAACCAAGATCATCAAGGCCCTCCCACTCTCGTCCTGGTTTCCTTTCGACGAGCAGGAGTATTATCTCCTCACCTACATCTGGCAGATCTTCGATGGCACAGTGGGAGCTTCCTACGTCATGTACACCGACATCTTCACCTTCAGCTTGATCATATTCCCGCTGGGGCAGATCAAGATCTTGATCCACATCCTCAGGAACTTCCACAAGTACGTGTCGAAGACGCAGGATAGACTCCAGTGCGGCAGGGACGAGGCTAGCTTCCTGACGATGAGGGAGTGTATTCTGAAGCATAAGGATATCATCCGGTAAGGGCTCGTTAGCATTGAAAACAGTTGTGTCAACTGAATTCTATATGCTGATAGGTGCAGATCTCACTTTAAAATCCGGTGCGTGGAAGCTCTTAACAGATTCAATTGTTATGCACGGCGTCGAATTGATGTGTTTGTATACTCTTGTTTGTAGAACTAGAAACATGGAGCTTCAATTTACTTTTTTTAAGATTCCTCTGCAACTAGTTCTCTCAAAGTTACAGCACCTTGAAAATCACCCTTTCAAGCCCTTTGAGAAATTTAAGGATTTTTCCATTAACTTAACATTTACATCCCATTATTACATTTAATTTTTGTGCATAGTGTATAACATTGGTTTTGTTTCAGATACATCAACGCCTATAACGACGCCATGAAGAACATAATGGTTTTCGACTTCCTGCAAAGTTCTCTGCAACTGGCGTCGATTGTAATTCAACTATTCGTGGTTAGTGTCAAAATAGTGCACATCTTCTTGTCGAAATTCTTATGAGATGTGACAAAATTTATGGATGATTCGTTTCTGGTACGAATTAGTTCAATGGCTGGTTTTGATGGACAGTAAATTATTTGCTAATGAAAATATTAACGTTTGCAACATTGCATTGCGTTGCCATACTTGAATTAACCCATAAATTATTATAACTGCATCCTGGGAACGGGCTGAAGCCGTTGATGCTCAACAAAGACAGGGGACTTGTTTTCCAACAAGCCAAGTCAGCATCATCAGAATATGATTAGAATTAACTAGATTAGATTAGGTCTAGTCTTCTAGGGAGGGTTGCGAAACCCTGCGTGACTCAGGTGACCTCACATTGTATTTTCCCGTAAAACATTCAGCACTGGAGTACGTATTTGGCCTTCTTCCAAAAACTTAATATCCCTTCTAGGTCGATCTATCTCAGCTCGCTTGGTTCCAAGAAAAGGAGCCCAAATGCGAGGTGCCTATGCCATGCCAGAGCCTGGCACTGGCATAGCACATCTTCAGAGGCCTCCATCTCTCCTCTACATTATCCGCACTTCTTCTCGGCACTCAACCAATCTTGCTAAGATGTAGTTAAGATTACATGGTCCTGTTAACAACCCCGTGAGTTCCCGGACACTCTCCCTGTCACCTCTCAGGAGTTTTTCCGCCCAGTTGCTGATAAGCGTCAAATCCAGCAGCAGTTTAGTCCGCCTGCATCCCTGGGTGTTGCCCAATGCGATTGAGTGTTTCATTCTTCAGCCATTCCAGGATTGCCCTTTTGCTGAGGCAGTGTGCAATTCTTACCGCTGGCGCTGATTCGTCTATCTTCTCGTTGCCCCAGGTACTAGTATGCTCCAGCACCCAGATCAACGTCACCTTGTTATTCCTGACTAGTGTTTCCACTGCATGTCTGCATTCCTTCATCAAGTATTTACTCCTGGAGCCTCTAAAGCATCCAGGGGCTGTGGATCATATCGTAATGTGCTTACCAAGTATTCCATTCAGTAGTTGGCCAATCGATGTTTGTTTCTTAAATATACATTAGTCACAAAAATTACGGAATGTAAAAAAGATTTTAGGTGATTTTCAAAGAGCTGTAATTTGAACTCCGCGTCACGTGCCCTCGAGGCCCTCGCTACTCCTTCCCATACGCAAGCGTACATGTACGCGGCACCTATTATACAGTTCTAGTAATAAGACTCCATATTAAAACAATGGTACCACACTACACAACTTCTTAGAGCTTACTCCATATTGTGTAGGGGAATTTACTGATAATACGGCTATATTGTACATGGGGCTAGTTCTATTCTGATCCCATTGCAAAATACGGTGGGCCCTAAACAAATAAAATCATACCTACTAGTTTCAAGCATGTATTTATCTAAGGACGGTTTTCTACATTAGAAATTTAATTCATTACGTACGTCACTTTTCCATACATGATCTCTATGGTCATAGAATTGTAAAAACGTAAAAAAAAATCATCATGTGCAGCACAGTACACGTGATAGAAGTGAATACTTCTTTAGAATAGAGAATGAGAGAGATTAAGAGTGAGAGATTGAAAGAGAGAGAGAGAGAGAGAAAGAGAGAGAGGGAGAGAGATAAAGGGAGAGGGATAATTTCAAAAGAAATATAACAATATAAAATTTGTGTAAAAAATATTCGGTTTATTCATTATCTACACTATCATCGGCTGGTGGTTCAATTGGTAATACTGATATGATTGGTTTGTGTTAACTATAATATGAAATATATGTTCGTGATTCGATATTTTCTAGATAACGTGTAAAAATTGCATCTATTGTTGTTCCGAATTTTGTTGTTGATTCTTTGGGATTGTTATTTATAAGCAGACCAAATGTTTCTCGAAGAAAGTTAATCAACGTCAAAGAATCATTGGATCCGAAATTTACATTGAAATCTTCCCCGAGAATCAAGGGGATTTTGTCTTCGCCTCTTCCCAAGTGCATTTGCACTTGTGTGGCTGTAAACCAGTAGGGAGCGGTGAATAAAATATATTATATCTTCTAGATTTTGGTTCGGTGAGATATAGATGGATGCGATGACGATATTTTTTCATCGCTTCTTATTGAGTTTATATGGCCTTCTCTTGCTCCACTCCCGTGTGGCGTCAGAGTTGTACGTACTC
Organism: Rosalia funebris; assembly: GCA_037954035.1. Classification (NCBI taxonomy): domain Eukaryota; kingdom Metazoa; phylum Arthropoda; class Insecta; order Coleoptera; family Cerambycidae; genus Rosalia; species Rosalia funebris. The sequence continues at coordinate 3,116,914 of JAZFAV010000019.1, read as the reverse complement.
GCGCGCATACGCGTCATACCATATTTTCTTCTATTGTCTAGTATTCAATGAATAAGTGGCTCTCTCTCTCTCTCTTGCTCGTACGATGCTTCCTAAACTATTCCCCCTTCAAGCAACTTAGACCTTGGACTTAGCGTATGAGTGGGCGTTAAAGACGAAGGACCGCACAAAAGGGAGACGCGGATAGCCTAAATTGATATGTATGATGTAAAGCTCTCTTTCTCTTTCTCTCTATGTTATATATCTGTGTACTCTGTCTTGTAACGATGCCTGTGTTTTAGGCATACCAAATGTATAGCTCTCTTTCTCCTTCTCTCTACGTTATATATTTTTTCTCTCTCGCGTAACGATATCTCGAAACGTTACATTTTTTCCGATTCACTCTCCATTCTCGTTAAATATCAGAACGCCGCCAAAGAAGTATTCACTTCAAAAACTTAGGGTGGTGGTCATATAGTCGGCTCGTATCGTGCACACCAGTTTGCTATTTCTCTTCTTTTCTGTCACACATAAGTAGGCCATTTAAGATTTGTAGTTGCTAGCTCTGTATACCTATAATATCGGTTTTATTTTGCGTACAATTTGAATTCGATTACTATCAACTTTCATAAGTAAGACTGTGCAATGATGCACAGCAAAATTTGTCAAAAAATACCAAAATTTAATGTATGCTACACGAAGATTGAATTCCTACAAATATTGATATAGCTGACGTCATAGTTGTCTATGAAATAAAAGTAAAAATTTCAAGTCGCAATACAAGTATAGTTTACTGTATAATTTTACTTTTCTTTTTATTTTTTTTTAGTCTGAAGTTAGACTATTCAATGTGATCTTTCACGGAGAATTCGCGCTGTGCATGCTGATTCGACTCCTGGTATATTATTGGTACGCCAATGAAATCATGTTGATGGTAAGAATACTCATTTTTACAACTCATTTTAACTAACACTAACTTAGTGACTCTGTAAGCATGGAGATACAAATTTTTAGTGAGAGTACAATGAAGAGTGGACATTAAAATGTCCAATTATGATGCACGATGACGAATCGAGGTCCCTGGACTCTCGACCACACTCTCGCGAACTGCCGGTATGTTTTGTTCTGAACGACCACTACGAACTCGTGTCGTCTGTTTCACATCAATAACTGAACCAGTACTTTCGAATTTTTCGATTATTTTTTTCACAGTTGAAAAACTTGGAATATTATTTCTACCGAAAATTGGATGCACTTTACGAATCGTAGCAGCCAAACTTCACCACTTTCATAGTAATAGTCTAAGAGCCAGTGGCATTTTTCGGTGATTATTTAGTTAAGGCCTATTTTTTTGAGAGGATGTTGAGGGGGGTATAACTAACAATAAGTGTCATCCGCGAGGATTAACCCTGATTGCAGTCACAGAGAGTTTACGTAACGTGTAAAAAAAAACTGCATCTCTTTATTATTTAGTTAAGGCTGACAATTTCTTCATTAGTCCTCTGATAGCTCACAATCATCGATACAATATTTGCAGAACAATTGGCCAGTCCTAAGGGGGTGACAGATCACCCCCAACATGTCGTGTGAGCGATGAACTTTTTATATATTTAGTTAAGCTTCATCTTTTAGTATGTTATTGTGACAACTGTTTCAAGTGTAAATGCCAATTCTTCAAGAACAAAATGGCGGCATGAACACCCCGGCAGAACGATTTGAATTTGTAAAATTTGTTTACTTTCAGCCGCAAATATCTTTGGACCTATGCGAGAATACTACTCAAAAGACTTTTTGTAGGAAATTCAAAATATCGTTATATATCAAATTGTTATGCACTTTTTTTTATGCCAATGCCATCGTGAAATAAATTAGGTATTCAGAATTTTTAAATGTACGTTATCTACATATCTGATGATACATCGTTTTTAAAAAAATGTTACGTTTATGGTCCCGTCTTAAAAAGGTTTCGAATTTGGACAAAAAAAATTAACCTTCGTAAATACTGATAATTAAAAAGAATTCTTTAAGACTATTAGACGTAGAGATTAGACTGTACTACGACAATACGTAGAGATATCCTCTAAACATTTTAGTCGTACTTAAAAACAGTGGCGGTGCGTGATCCTAAGATTGGGGGTGCACCATACATAAAAATAATGATAATCATAAGAATAATAAGAATATCCCTAATATGAGATAAATATTTATATGTTATATTTAATATGAGATAAATATTTATCTCATATTAAGGATATTCTTATTAACTTTATTAATTTGAAAACTTACCTAATTTTCTTTGTAAATGAGCTCAATTCTGCGATTTTTACACTGTGCAAATTTTTCAATTACTTTGTTGTTAAAATTTTCGATATTTGTAATAAAGTCTTTTTCAATGGAGAGCATAGCCAAAGCCGACAGTCTTTCCTGGCACATGGTGTTGCGCAAAAATGTCTTTATTCGTCTTAAAGTCGAGAAACCCCTTTCGGCTTCTGCTGACGAAACAGGTACAGTAATGATGATTTTCAATAATTTAGCACTTTATTCAAAAGTTGACTCTAGCTTATTGGAATTAATAAATGTATTTAGTGATAGAGCTCCGCTTAAATTTCTAAACTCAATTCTTTGATAAATTAAGGACAACTCGGTACGTAATTTATTTATGTCCAAAAACGGGTAAGACTCGACTGTTTGTTTTAAGTAATTTTCGGGAAATTTTTTAACATATTCCGAAAATTTTTCTGGGAGAAATAAATTGGATGGTACCAAGTGTCCAGTAAAATTAAATCCCTCCTTAGCTTGACATATTATAATGTCACACACTTCCTTTAGTTCTCTATTTTTGTCTTCCGTACAAGTGTCTACTCGTCTCCTTTTTATTGGTTGTATTTTATTTGGTTCATCTTCAGTGCTTGTGGCGGTTTCGGTGGTATTTCGTATTGCAGAAATTTCTCTAATAAAACCATCTATAGATGTTTTTACATGAACTGGATCAGTTTCTCTTTTTTGTAACTGATTATACAGAATGTTGACATGTGGCATAATTTTGTGAAAATTACTTAACCAAAATAGAAAATCGTTATCCCTTAAAGTTCTTTTCAATCCACTGGCTTTATCAATAGTAGCTGGATGTTATATGTGACTTTTTTTCATCTCAATCAATTCTACACATTCCAGAAATTCTTCTTTGTTTCAAACACAGTATTTACTATTCTAGAATTGAAATTCCATCTTGTAGGTGCTGATCGGGGTAATCGAGTTCCTACTACTTCATCAAGAACTGCGGTACATTGTGCGGAATTAGAGAAAAATGAGCAAAAGCCTCCCAAATTTGCAAAGAATACTCGTACGTTCCGATTAGCAGGAGCCGCATTTGCCATAATTAAATTTAATTGATGCGCATAACAATGCACATATTGGGCAGTTGGATAACTCATCTTAATCCTGGCTTGAACTCCATTCGATGATCCACTCATAACGGCAGCTCCATTATATGTTTGAGCAATCAATTTATGTGGGTCATTTTTAACATGGTAGTCTAGTTCACTTTTTAAACACTCCGGCAATGACTCTGCATCATGTCCTACTGGTTTTAAAAAACTCCAGAATCTTTCTACAGGCTTTTCACCCACCATGTAACGATATATTAAAGCCAACTGAAAAATTGTAGAAACGTCTGTAGTTTCGTCTGCTATTATAGCAACAAAGGTGGATTTTTTAATTTCAATGGTTATTTCATCGTGACAAACTTCAAGCATGCACTGAAGTAGCTCGTTTTGTATAGTATTAGAAGTTCCTTTAAAAGCCGCCGCGTTTTGTAAATGATACTTCATAGCCTCGTCTAATTCGGCACTAAAATCAATCAACCCGCGAAAAATGCCTGGATTGGATGATGTTTCCTATTCATCGTGTCCTCTTAGGGCTAGTTCAAATCTTCCACAAAAACGAATAGAGTTAATAATAATGTTTAAAACATACCTGTTTTTTGAAACCGCTTCATTGTGTACTGCCACTGCTCGTCGATGAGCAGAATCGAGCATTGTCGCAATATTTGCAGTGCCTAGCATCGCTAAATTCAAAACATTATTCATGTGTCCAGCAGAATTTGCATGTTTTTTTATTTTCTCGTTTATGTGATTTAAATCCGTTACTCCAGTTTTGGTCCAAGGTGTTTCCCCCCAAACAAAACACACGGAAAACAAAACACTGCGTTCAATACATCGCATCCACTTAACCACAAATGTTTTTTAAATAAGTCATTATTAAATGTTCTTACAAATTGTTTATTTTTTCCTTTCACGGCTAATTTTAAATTAATTTGTGGAGTGAGCCTACCTAGAGTTTTAATTTGCACTTTTTCCTCCAAACTCAAGCTAGAGAATGGAGTTTTTAATAAGTTTTGAATAGAATTCATTATTCCAAACTAGATTCTAACCGAAAACCCGAGTTTATATTTATAAAACGTAAGCGATAAGACAGCTTACGAGACAAGCGATGTACGAAAACAATTCACAAACTAACCGATTCTAACCTCTCTCAATTTCGTGCGCTCTTAAACTCTGCACATAATATCTATAGAATTCGCCCACTACTTTTCCTAATTGTGGAGGGGCAAGCAGTAACAATACGCGTTCACTTTTTCATATTGCACGGAAGCACGATCGCCCTGTCGCGACCGGAAACCGAACGCTGCCTCCATATAATATTTAGATGGTATTAACGCTAGGGATGCGGAAAGGCAATAAATTAAGAATGCATCCATTAATTGCTAAATAAAATTATTAATGCTAAATTGTCGGTAGTGTGCGCGCACAAGCGCACCTTATAGCCCACCGCCACTGCTTAAAAAGCAATGAGTGAGTGAGTGTTGATTTTCAGTTACCTTCTAAAAATATAACATTCAGTTATTTTTTCACAACTGAATTTTTTTTTTCATGCTCTGGATAAGGTTGTCATCGATACGGTCACAACTGGACTCCGGAGGATACGTTGTCGGCACCTTCCTTGATATCGAAGGAGCCTTCAACTTTACATCCAGGGAGGTCATTAGCGGAGCACTAGGCAGTTGCTACACCCCCAGAATAATCGCTGAATGGATAGACCATTCGCACGATATGTTAGGGGTGATCTGCCACCCCCTTATGACTGGCCAATCGTTCTGCAAATATTATATCGATGATTGTGTGCTATCAGAGGACTACTAGAGAAAGCTTCAGCCTTAACTAAACAATAAAAAGATGCAGTTTTTTTACACGTTGGGGGCGTTCTGCCTCCATCTGTGACTGCAAGCAGGGTTAATCCTCGCGGATGACATTTAGTTATGCCCCCGCAACATTTTGAAAACTTTCAGAGTTCTGACATAGCGATGGCCATCTGGGAGAGTCAGTGGTACGACGAACCGCAAGAGGTGAAGAATATGATGCTGATGACGATAATGAGAAGCAATAAGCCCTTGGTCTTGGACATAGGACCCTTCAGCACCATGACTTTGACGTCGTTTTTGGGAGTAAGTACTGTTGATGCCTTCGTCGATCATTCGTGGGCATTTATTCTATGCCTGTGCCTGAAATTCATTGTTCTACATATACCCGTACACATTACAAAATAGGTCATTTCCTCTAATACGCATTATCGTGAGGTCATCAGTCCTAAGACTGGTTGGACGCTAACTTCCAGCTTCTCCTATCTTGTACTAACCTACGCATTTCTCTAATTGTGCTACAACCTACATCCCTTACTATTTGCAAGCATAGTCTAATATAGGCCTACCTCTGCCTTTCTTCGCTCCTACTTCTGCCTCCAAAATATCGCGAACTATTCCCCCGTGTCTCAGCAAGTGGTCTACCATTCTATCTCTTCTCGTCTTTATGTTTTTTCACATACTTCTTTTCTCGTCGACTTTCTCTAATACTTCTTCGTTTCTAACCCTATCAGTCCGCGGTATTTTCATCTTTCTTCGGTAACACCACATCTCAAAAGCTTCTAATTTCTTCCTACTTGCTTCCGCTACCATCCAGGTTTCGCAACCGTATAGTGCCGTGCTCCATACATATGTTTCAAAAATCTCTCTCTTGTTTCTAAGTTTATTACCCCCGAGCATAAAATCTAATACGCATATTCGCAAAAAACTTCGAGTCATTATCAATCCAGGTTTACAATAATTCTGCTCTTACTTTTATGTCTCATGCACGTTAGTTGTCACGTTACCATACAAATAAAAACACAAAAGTTCACGACGTGATCCATAAGGTCGCGCAAATAGTTAAAACAGCCACGAGATGAAATCAAACCCTTAGCAGGCTTATGTGTAACGTGCAGTGGCAATGTCATTGTTATAGAAACGGACATCGGCTGCGTGTCGATTTTTAGTCCGTCTCTGTTGCTGCTCGTCAGAATTATTGTCGCAACTAAAATTCATAATATTTTTTTTATATAAAGAAATTCTTATTTTACATTCAAATCTTGTTTTAGATACTAAAAGCTACTTACTCTTACATGATGATTATCTACAAATAAACCTGCAATATAGACCTATTCACGTTACTAACAGTTTTGGAACACATCAGTATTAGTTTAAATAAAAACAAAATAAAGTAAATAAAGGAATCACACCGTTAGAAATCGCTTAGTAATAGGCTATAATTGTAATTTTGATATACTCATATGATAGAAAATAAAGTTATAAGCAATGACCTTTGTGCCTAATTATGTATACTTTCTTACAACTCATATAACTAGATGGCACTACTCTAATGGCAATTTTTTTATGATAAACACAGGTAATTTGAAAGGCTATGAGTCCAAAAGAAACAGAACTGATGTAGTGGTGGGAGGAGTTTTTGTAGCATGGCGTTGTGCCATTAGGAGTGTATGGAGGTATCATTGCCGAGTCAATGAGACGAACCTCGTCGCCAAAGAAGATTTCATTCGGCTTGTGTGAATTTTTTAGTGAGAGTTGTTTTGTGCACTCGTCGCATCGAATAGCGGCCATGTTGCTAAATCAACATCTATCAAATATATTGTGAATTGTTCAGTAGTGTATGGAAAATCACCATGGAATCCCGCCGAGTAGACTATTCGACGTTTGGTGGCCAAATTCGAGTCAGTCGGTTTGATATATAATCAGCCAACACTCGTACGTCATCGAAATGCAATATCTATTGAAAATATCCATGATGTGTGATAGTGTACGGGAAAACCGGAGGCAGTCAATTTCTCGTCGTTCGCAAGAACTTGGCATTTCAGCGACTTCAACTTGGCGAATTTTGCGTCCCGCCTTAGGTTTGTATCCATATAAAATACAGGTACAGGAACTTAAGGTAAGCGACCATAGGCAACGGCGTTTGTTCGCTGATTGGACTCTGGGATAGTTGGGAGTTGACCCAAATTTCGCCAAAAAAATCATCTTTAACGACGCCTATTTTTGGACGAATGAATATGTGAACAAGTAAATTTGTCGGATTTGGAACGGTACCAATCCACACGAGATATACCAGCACCAAATGAATTCCAAGAAAGTCACTGTTTGGTGCGGATTTTCCTCTGGCGGAATAATCGGTCCGTACTTCTTTCAAGACGAAATTACCATTGGCCATAACCGTCAAAGGCGAGCACTACAGATCGATGATAAGCAACTTTCTGTGTCTTAAACGGGATGATGTGGATACCGACGACATGTGGTTCCAACAGGACGGCGCTACGTGCCACACAGCGTACGTCACGATGGACATTCTGCACGAGCGATTTAAGGGAATGGTTATTTCGCGCAATGGCAACATGAACTGGTCACCGAGATCGTGCGATTTAACGCTTTTAGACTTCTCCCTTTGGGGCTATCTTCAATCGCAGGTCTATGCGAATAAACCGCAAGCAATTGATGCTCTCAAAGTCAGCATGACGAACGCCATCCAGCAAATTCAACCAGATTTATGCGACAAAGTCATCGAAAGTTGGACCTTCCGAATACGTGTCACCAAGCAAAGCCGCGGCGAACATCTGAACGACATTATAGTCCATATTTAATGCCATAAAATATTCTTCAGATAAAAAGAACTAAGTGGGTAATTCACACACTTGTTCTATTTACATTTAAAAATCGAGCGTCCTTATTGAAAGACCCTTTATATGCTGCATATTGTGCAACGTTAAATGTTACCATTTGTTTAGTATATCGTAACTATTACAAAACTACATACTTCAAGAAATGCAATTAAGAAGTTCTTTAAACATGGGGTATATTACAAAGGATTTCTCTTGTAGAAAAGTTCATATTTTCACAGAATTGGGAAAGGACACATAGGACGTGGGAACGAGAGCCGCCAGTCAGACGAATGCTACATCATCATAGCGACAAATCCATAATAGATCTCTGTGTAATATGCGGTGGCAATAAAATAGATATCGGGAGCATATCGAATGTTAGTCCGCCTCTGTTCCGGTTTGCCACAATGGACGCTTTAAATTTTAAAAGCACTAATATCACGCCTTCAAACATTCATTGTGTTATACTGTTATACAATGCCTCATATATATTTGAAAATATTGCCAATAATACCTAGGAACACCTTACAATTATCTAGAGAAACATAAAGGTGTTTTACTGACTGTTCACGCCCAAAGCAATTAATATATACGTAACAGTTTGCCAATTTTTTTCGGAACGTATTTCTAAGGATACACCCATCACTTCTCATATTACCTCCTCTACAAACAATAATTACCACTTGTGTTTCTTGAATCCTCCCCACATTAATTAGAATTCGAGAAATGTCTGAATAATTGACTTGTCTATGCATACATGTCAATTAACGTGAAAAGCTGTGATAATAAAAAGACTGTGAGTTGCCACGACTTCCACTTGCATTGTTTGCTCTTTAACAAACGCTTAAAGTCACTTCGACGTACAGCTTGAGCATTTGTAATATAAGTTCTTAATATTTGAACATTGGTAATATTGTTTTTTGAGTTTTAGTAATTGATAGATGTAATTTAACTGTTTCTTGTAACTATTCTTTTTCGTCATAACCAATATTGTTTTAATTAACCCATTTCTTCATTTAATTCGGTCTTATTTTCTTCTGAACAAACAGTGTAGTTACAGGAAATACTCCACTGGGTGTTTTATTTCTTGAAACAGTAAATTTAGTGCTATGCGAGTAGGTTTTGGTGTCTATAGTCGTTTCAAATCCGGGGTTCAGTAAATGTACACACATACAGACGCACGTATCAGAGATACTGTTACCTCAGTATATTTATCAAGCAGTCTTATGTGCAAGGTGAGTCTTTTAGTTGTATACATATTTTTACCAGTAGTGAATTTTGCCATATAGAACATTATTATGACATTTTCTTCTTTAAAAAATAAAAATTATGTTTTGTCAGATTTTACTTTAAAATGCTGTCACATGTTGGTTACCGCTGGTCAAGCGCGCTGGCTAGCGTTACTATTCTACCAGAGAGATGTGCCTAAAATATCGGATTTGTTTGTGAAATATCGAAAATACATGTTTTAAATATTCTTTGGCATATTATATTTTATTATAAGTGAATAGATCTATCAGACTATCTAGACTATATAGATCTATCTTCCTGCGAATTAAGGAATGAATGTAGCAAATTGTTTTAGAAATACAAGAATCTTTCAATTATATGAAATTTAGAAAGCGGAGAATGAGATAGTGAGTGTTACTTGATTCTGTTAAACTATGAAGAACTATAAAGATTTAATTGTGAAGTTGCATTTAATAGATGTATTATATACATTATAATATATTATAATGTAAAGAAAAATGTGAACTTTCTGTTGCATAGACAATTGGCTTTCAGTAAGCAATTTTCATTAAGGTAATCGAGAAATTGGACTAGTTATTAAACGTCTTACAGCTAGGTGGTAAAATGTGGCAACTTTTTGTTGCAATACACTTCAGTACGGGTCTGGCTTCGAGAACAACTGTTAAAAATCATATTAACAATATGACAAGTTTGCGTGTTTTAAATGCAGGGGCGTAGCGTACATGGATGCGCGTGATGCGTCGCATCCCTTGAAAAACTGGCAAGTTAATGTTACTTAAAACTTCAATGGATTTAGTCAATTAACACAGTTTTTTAATTATTTTAAACCGACCACAAACATACATTATTTACTTTAAACGCTACCATCAACTTTTTTATTTCAAATCGGCGCCCGAAATTATTATACTCCCGCGTTACTTGCTGCAGTGCTAAAATGCGATGTTCCACGTTACATCCAAGCTACACGTTAGATGGACGAAAAGGCCAGTGATCTTGCGCAGTTAACAGTGGAACCTCGAGTGGGTGTTGCCGTTATTTCCGGACTCAGTTATGCGATTATGTGAACGCATCTTGGCGACTGTCGCCATAATATAAGGAAGATTTGGAAGCGCTGTTTCAGGTAATTGTGGAAAATGAAAATGAGGAATGGGATCGAGAAACCATTATTTGTGCTAGAGGCCTTTTAACTTTATTGCGCGACTTTGATTTTAATTTTTTATTAGCAGTGTTTTCTGCAATATTCCCACATTCCGAGAGTCTGCTTGAAATTCTACAAATAAGATATTAGTTACTGCAATAAAGAGATCGCCGATTCAAATCACATATTCAAAAAATGAGAAACGAGTTTAGTGACATTTAGGACCGTATGGACAGATTTGTGTTAGAAAATCAATCACCAAGTAAAATAATGCGTTTGGATTTAATTCCTGAAGAAGATGAGAAAAGCATCTACGCACGATTGTTTTATGAAATTTTGGACGTTATTACTTTGAACATTATAGTGAACAGTTTAGTGAAATTTCTAAACTGAAGTTCTTAAATCTAGATTCCACACAATTTACTTCATTCGTGAAACGTTTTCTTGACGAATTTTTTCTTCTTTAGTAGATACATATGGAACATTCTTTGACGCAAATCATTTAAAAAGTGAACTTTCAGTGATTTATAGTGATCCCGATATGAAAAGGAGCACTGTGTTTGAGCTCCACCAATATATTATGTCCCTTCAATTATAGTTTGTTTTCCCGGAGTCATCAAAATTATGTCGTTTAATTTTGACTATTCCTGCCACAAGCAGTTCCGCGGAAAGATCATTTTCATGTTTAAAGAGAATAAAGACTTATCTGCGAAATTGTCAAAAGCAAGAAAGACTGTCAGCTTTAGCATTAATAAATACTGAATGTGCCTTGTTAGAAGATATGAGATCGTCTCCAACATTTGAAGAAACAGTGATAGACGGTTTCGATGGACAAACAAAAACCGAAGAATTGATCTTCATTTTAAAAATTAGGATATATACCTCCGCATAATCATTTTAGGTTAGTGTCTTTTTTTTATTTTTACAAATATCATACGGCCTACGATATATTTGACTACAACTCTTCCCCTTATAAAATTTTTATCACATCCGCATCCCTAGATTTTTTCCTCACGCTACGCCCCTATTAATTATAATAGTGTTAATAAATCCTGTCCGAAATTAGTAATTTAACGCAAATTGTTGTTGATCACTTGTACAACTCGAAAATTTTGTTGATAGATACACAGTCGGGTACTTATTTTTTTAGTACCTACTAGTATCAAGATATATTTCAATTTTCTATTACATCAAACAGAATTGGCACAATATTCTCGTCGCCTATTTTCTATAGATGTCTTGATTATAGGGACTTAAAAGTCTCAGTCGCGCAAACACTCGGTAACCCTAACAAGATCTTGTTAATCAAGGAAATTCCTCTCTGTATGTATGTTTTGGAGTATAATCTCAATTCGCGTGTATGTTCACCTATCAAAAAAGCAGCGTAGCTTATTAACCATTTCCAGAACAAGGTTCTAATGACATCATATCAGTTTTATCACTGAACTCACTTAGGTATAACAAGTATAGGGTGTCTCAGTTGGAACTATAGGATTTGAATTGCGCGCCATTTGTATTATGTCGAAGATAGGCGCTTAATTTTTAACGACTGTCATCTACGAACCATACATACCGTCAAGATGAAAATATACTTCATTGTTCAACAACATTCTGTTGCAAAAATCAGCACTACCTTCATTCTTTTCAAACACCCAATTAACAAATATACGGCGTTGTAAATACTCTGTAACTTTTAATTGCTGTATCAATCAACGCTGACAGATGCAAATATTTCTTTAAAATCCGATGTGTGGTGGCTCTTGACAGATTCAATTGTTGTGCACGACGTCGAATTGGTGTGATTGGATACTTCCGTACACATTCTCCTACTATAGCAATATTTTCATCTAATCAACCACGACGGGAACGTATTGGCATTGCCTTATCAATAACAGAAGCCGCCTCTTTAAGTTTCTTAATTAAGTTACGAACTGTTAACTCTGTAGGCGCTTCATTTTGTCCTAATTCTGTGCGAATTCTTAATGCAACTTCCAATGATCGCTCACTTTCATAAAATAGTTGTACACAAACTATTCGTTGTTGAAAAGTCAATCGCGGCATGTTGACGTTGCATGGTTTGTAGACGACAATTGTTAAATATTGACGCCATATATTTGACAGAACACAAAGAGCGCGTAATTCAAATCCTATAGTTCCAACTAAGACACCATATACAACCTATGAACTGTTACAGCTCATCTAAGAATAGACGTTTTGCTTCCTCTTCTGCATACCTTCTGGCCATAAATAATTCGATATGGTAAGTGTAATAAATAATTACTATTAAGATCAATCCAAGCCTACAGTGATGATAGGTTGAAGAGCAGTAGCCCTGCTCTATTTCCAACCGCTCATCCACAACGCTAGTATTCCTTCTAATTTTAATTCCAGGAAATATTACCGAGGAACAACCACTTCAAGGTCATTATGTACACCGGCGTCCTAATAGGCCTCTGGCCCTTCGTCTTCGAGGACCACCAGGTTTCTCGACGCCTCTACAAGTACTACTCTATATTCATCCTGTGCGTCTTCGCCGTTTTCCACGCCTCCACCTACATGGAAGTGTTCATGTTCATAAGCAGTGGCGTGGCTGAACTGCACGAAATCTTCGGGAACCTCTGCATCACCCTGCTGTATTCCATAATTATAATGAAGGCCGTCGTGATGAGGACCCCCAGCATGGTGGGGCTCGTGAGGGAAGCCATAGGAGTCGAGAAGGTGATCTATCGGAGTAAAGATGATGAGGTGACAAGGATATACGAAATCAATGTGAAAAAGACAAGTCGATCTAGTATGATGTTCATCTTAAGTTGCTTTGTAGGTGAGTAGCTGGTTATAAGTAAGATAGTACGAGGGCGGATCAAATATAAACGTGACTCTAGTCTTTTTTAACTATTGATTGAAAAACAAAAGGCAAATATATTTTATTTTTCTACATAGTCTCCTGCTATACAAATACATTTTTCCCATAGAGGAGGAAGGCCTTTTTATCCCAGTATCATAGAATGAAGCTGAAATGAAAATCGCATGGCGATAAGTCTGGGCTGTAGGGATGATGTTCAAGTGGAATTTACTACATTTCTTTCAGTTCCTCGACAGTTAGAGCTGCAGTATGGCGTTCTTGTGAAGAAGGATTGCCTCGAAGGATTGTTCGAATCTGTTTTGGCGGTAATATGCAGTCCTCAACTGGTTCGATAGCTGGCAGTAGTAAGTAGCATTGATTGTGCGTAGCTCATGCAAAAAATCAATGAGCGAAATGCCTCGCCGGTCGAGAAAAACAGTTGAACGAACTTTGCTAGCTGACAGTCGAGACTTGGCTTTCGCTGAGGCTGCCTCCGCCTTCCTTCGCCACTCCATACTCTCTTGTTTGGACTCGGGCATGTAGTGGTGGACACACGTTTCATGGCACGTGACAATTCAACTCAAAAGTGCATCACCTTCTTCCGCAAACCTTGCTGTAAGCCTCTGACAGCCCTCCAAACGTCTCAACTTCTGATCTGCGGTCAAAAGGCGAGGGACCCACCTGGCACACACTTTACGGAACTCCAGGTCGTTTTTGATGATCGCGGGACAGCTCCCATAACTTATTACGACCATTTCTCCAATACGGTCACCCTCGATCTTCTTCAAGAATGTCTTGAATGTGCACGAATGTATTCGTCCGTAGTGCTCGTTCGAGGACAGCGATCATGTTCCTGATTTTCCACTCGTTCTCGCCCTTCCTTGAACTCTTTGTGCCAGGCAAGCACACGAGTCCTTGACAGTATTTGGTCACTGTGCAGTCAATTTGCGGAAAGCTTCCTCCGCTTGACCTCCTTCAAGAACAAAAAATTTTATAATAATGCGTTGTGCAACAGCGGGCTGCACCTCTCGCTCCGACATCGTGAGCCCTACTGACGAACTGGTAGAGACTGGGTAATAGCCCGCTTTTGCCATTCATAATGATCCCACCCAAGCATACTAGAACCTAGAGCCTGGTCCTACCAACCGTAGACGCTCAGGAGCAATAAATCCGTTTATATTTGATCCACACTCATATTACATCCAAAAAATACTGCAAATCATAGTCAATGGCGGTCGTGGAATATAAAATTATGATCGGACCTATCGTGTATTTATGCCGATCATTTTGTGATTGTCAAAATTTGTCAAATAGATTTGATGAGAGTACACGTTAAAAACTGAATGTACTGTACCTTACCTTATCAGTAGCAGGTCGTTGCTGAAAATTTGTATCTTCACAATGCGTATGTATATATTTGGTTATATGTAAAAGTTTCTTACATTGAAATTCATATATTCTTTCATGTATTACAACATTACAACTATCGCTTTTAGTAATAGTGACCTGAGTTTGACTGTGTTGTGGTCCGCCGAAATAGATGTTTTTCAAACTACTACAATCTTTTACTGCATCTATTTCTACACTAATTCATTACAATAGATGAAAGCATGGAAATTCTAAATGAATTTTCTATTATAATCCAAAAATAATATACAGAATAGTAATACATGTTTGATACATAAATACTTGATTGATTCTAAGAAGTATAACCGGAGCCCCAAGATCAACACCGATCGAGGCGATGGAGATACTGACGGAGATACCACCTCTTGATGTCACCCTGAAAGCGGAAGCCCTAAAGGCAATGCACAGGGTGGGAAACATGAACAGGAAGGTAAGGGACCTGAATAGACTCTCAAGAGAGCTAGCTGAGGAGGGACTCCTATGGATGCCCTCTGACAGTACGGGTGTCCACTTTCTGTTTGACAAGAAATATAAGATCACCCTCACCAGTAAGACCGACTGGATAAAGGGTCGAGCTAGATTACCGCCCAATGGAGACACCTGGTACACGGATGGAACCAAGAGTGGGAACAGAGCGGGTGCGGAGGTGTATAGGCGACGCGATAGGATAAAACCTTCCCCCTGGGCAAATACACTACCGCACTTTAGGACGAGTTAATTGCAATTACATACGGTGTCCTGAGGGCCGACCAAAATTGGACCCAGTAGAAGGTATGTATCTGCTAGGATAGCAGGGCGGCGTTGGTAGCCCTGAATTCAGCAACGACAAAGTCGAAGCTGGTCTATAATTGCTATGAAGCATTGAACCACTTGGCAGGGAAGGGACCGGTGGAACTCGTATAGATACCTGAACATAATGGCATTAAGGGAAATGTAATTGCAGATGACCTTGCCAGACTAGGGACTAGGGATAACCTCTACGGACCAGAACCTGCAGTGGGATAAGTCGGAATCTGATCAGAGACAGCAGAAATGTCTAGTCAAGAGACCAGCACAATAAAAGATGGAGAGGAGCAACAGGTTATCAAATAACCAAACTCTTCATCGAATACTCAGAGATTGAGAAATGCGACCAAGAATTCATTAAATTGAATAGGCACAAAGCCAGAATTCTGGTGGGAATCATTACGGACCACCATAGTAGCCTGAATGCATATAAATACAAGCTGAGGCTGACTGATAGCCCTGTCTGCAGATACTGTAAAGAAAACGAGTAAATCTCGATTCATCTTCTTTACACCTGGCCCGCACTGGAGGAAAAGAGGTACCTTATATTAGGGACCCCTGTTATCCAGGAGAACGCGAAGCTTAGGGCAGGGGACGTGCCTAAAATGTTCCTTTTATGGGATAGCATTTTTGGATAATGACCCGTATAAGAGGGGATCACTGAGGGACTACCCATGCGATCAGTAGCTGATGAGGCCCAAACCCACATAACATAATAATAATAATAGTGATACAAGTTTGATACAAGAATACGGAATACATTCCAAAGATTTTCACAATTGAAAAGCACTGAACTGGACATATCCAGTGTTTCCAAATAATATGACATGTTAAGTGTTCATCCAGGTGTAATCTCAAGTGTTATTCATTGTTTATTTTTGGAATTTATTGTTCATAGCAACTGATAGTGTTTCGCTATTTGTGAACGGCCTTGTGTACTGACTTTGTTTTTTTTATATAGGGTGTTATAATAAGAGCACAATATTTGAATGGAGCGCCAATTTCGCCATGTTGCGTAATTATTTCTTGCCAGAACTAAAAAGATGACGTATTATACTCAACAAAGTTTGGTTCAAAAAAATGGGGCGGCTTGCCATCCGTCAACGGCGAGCACTACAGATCGATGATAAGCAACTCATTGTGGCCTAAACTAGATGATATGGATGCCGACGACATGTGGTTCCAACAGGACGGCGCTATATGCTCCAAAGCGCTTGCCACGATTTACATTATGCACGAGCAATTTGAGGGCATGGTTATTTCGCGCAATGGCGACATGAACTGACCACCGATATCGTGCGATTTAACGCCTTTAGACTTCTTCCTTTGGGGCTATTTTAAATCAGAGGTCTATTCGAATAAACTATAAATAATTGATACCCTCAAAGTCAGCAAATTCAGCCGGATTTATGCGACAAAGTCATCGAAAATTGAACCGCCCGAATACGTACCGCCAAACAAAGCTGCGGTGGACATTTGAACGACGCTTTAGTCCATATTTAATGCCATCAAATGTTCTTTCAAATAAGAAAAGATTGAGTGGGCATCTCACGCGCAACTTCTTTTACTTACGTTTAAAAATCGAGCGTCCTTATTGAAAAGCCCTTTATATGCTGCGTATTGTGCAACGTTAACTGTTACTTAGTATATCGTAACAATCACAGAACTACATACTACAAGAAATATGATTATGAAATTTTTTAAACAAGGGGTATATTAAAAATGTCTTTTTCTCATAAAGAAATTCATATTTTAACAGAATAGGGAAAGGCATGAGAATTATAGCCGACAATCAGACGGAGGCTACATCATCATAGTAAGAAACCGATAATAGATGTCTGTGTAACATGTGGTGGCAATACAAAATAGACATCGGGAGCATATCGAAAATTAGTCCGTCTTTTTTGCGGTTTGCCACAATAGACGCCTTATATTTTAAAAACAGTATAGATCACGCCTCCAAACATTCATTGCGTTATACAATGCCTTATATAAGTTTAAAAATATTGCCAGTAATACCTCGGAGTACCTTACAATTATCTAGATAAACATAAAGCTGTTTTACTGACTGTTCACGCCCAAAGCAACTAATATATATATAACCGTATATATTAGTTGCTTTTTTTCAGAACCGCCACTTTTTTTCAGAACGTATTTTTAAGGATACACCCATCACTTTTATTTTACCTCAAACAAAACAATAATTACCACTTATGTCTCTTGAATCCTCCCCGCGTTAATTATAATTCAAAAAATGTCTGAATAATTGACTTATCTTTGTATACATGTCAATTAACGCGAAAAGCTGTGACAATAAAAAGACTCTGAGTGTGCCACGAGTTCCATTTGCATTGTTTGCTCTTTAACAAAAGCTTAAAGTCACTTCGACGTACAGCTTGAGCGTTTATAATATAAGTTCTTAATATTTGAACATTGGTAATATTGTTTTTTGCGTTTTAGTAATTGATAGATGTAATTTAACTGTTTCCTGTAACCGTTCTTTTTCATCATAACTAATATTGTTTGAATTAACTCATTTCTTCATTTAATTCGGTCTTAGCTTCTTCCGATCAAACAACGTAGTTACAAGAAATACTCCATTGGGTGTTTTATTTCTTGAAACATTAAATTTAGTGCTGTACGAGTAGGTTTTGGTGTCTATAGTCGATTCAAATCCGGGGTTCAGTAAATCTACACATACAGAGGCACGTATCAGACAGACTGTTACCTCAGTATATTTATCAATCAATCTTATGTGCAAGGTGAGTCTTTTAGTTGTACATATATTTTTACCAGTATTTTACCATAGAAAACATTATTATGACATTTTTTCTTTAAAAAATAAAAATTATGTTTTGTCAAATTTTGCTTTAAAATGTCGTCACGTGTTGGTTACCACTGGCCAAACACGCCGAATATCGTTACTATTATACCTGAAAAATGCGCTGTTGTCAGGTTATTATAGATTTTTCAGAATTAGATAGAAAGTATCTACAAGTCAGATTTGTTTTTGAAATACCAAAAATACATTTTTTAATTTTTCTTTGGCGTATTATATTTTATTACATTACATTGTATCTATTAGATTATCTAGACTATACCGGATGTAACAGGATCATGGTATACCCCCCTTTTATGTTGTATGTCAAAAAGCGGAACTTTTTGACATACAACTGATTTTTCTTCCACTTCCGGTTTCGCCGGAAATGGCACTAACTTACGATTTTTAAATGGAGTACCCTGTATATTATTACATTTTTGAATTCTGCATAATTTTATGAATCTAGCGATACTAAACAAGTGACATTTCATTTCATTCACAAGTCAACATTTTTTATAATCTAATTTTTAGTTTTCCATTTAAGTGTGCCATGACGGTTCCGATTTATTCTAAATGACCCGTGTAATGCTACAAAAATCGAAATCCCGTCAAAAATACTAAATCACGTGATTTATAAACAAATAAAGTTCATCAAAATTGTTTTTGGGGCAAAACTCAATTTTTTCAAATGGAAACATATTGGTACCGTGGTACCATTTATTAGTACTGTTAATAAGGAATTTATTCGTATGTCGTATTAAAATGTGCAATAAATACAAACAAAACTACAGCTAAAAGAATATAAGAAAATACTAAAATTTTCTTCTTTCGTAGATCTATCTTACTGCGGATTTTTCTTCTATCTATCCTATCTAATCTATATTAAATATAATGCAAAGTTTTACTATCAGAGGGTAACATTCAAATTAAAACTTTGCATTATATTGATGATCTCAATTTTTTATTTCGATTTAGATTGTTCGAAACTACCAAGAGATGGCGTTTGGTACGTTCTACTGCGGTGGAACGTAGCAACGTCTACTAGATGTGAGCTTTATCTGTCGAAGGTATACTCGTTTACACTGCACTGACGAGATCCGAGATAGAAATGTCGAAACCGGTCTGCAATTATCGATATCCTGAGATAGGTGACCCTTTTCATCTTTCTTGGTGGTTTTAGAACAATCACTGTATTTTTAGTGCTAACTCTGTTAGACAAAAATACGACAAATTTTGTCATGTAATTCAGCGCTCGGCGTTTGGCATATAGCCAGGAGAATAGCTGTTTTGACCTAATTTATTTAGTCCTCATTATATAAGGCATTTGCAGATGGGTTGGAGTATAAACTTATTTCTGTAGTTTTGATCTATCTTACTCAAGGTACGGACTATAGCAAATCGTTTTAGAAGTACAAGAAGCTGTCATTCTCAATTATAATGAATCAAAAAATGTTTAATATCCCACATTAAGAGTAAAAACATTTTAGATTATTAAAAATAACACTAACAAAATAAAATAGTAAATGAGATAGTTAAGCAAATCCAAATTCACCTCTTCAGGCAAAAATTAAAGCGATTTATATTTCACATCACTTCGTCTCACCTTATGTTATTTTACTCCACTTCCTCTTGCATATCGTATACATCCTATGTTACTAGAAACCACAAAAACAATATCGACGGTGAATGGTCCAATTATAATAGTGTTAATGATTTAATGAATCCTGTCTGTAATTAACTTCACAATATTGTGAACATAATTTTTTTTAGCAAATTCGTTCGCTTACATATCGAAATTTTATTACTTCATATTTATTCGCTAATAATATTACTTACCGGGATCATTTACGAGTTCAAAGTCGCATGAGTTCGCCCGTTAGATATTTTCGCATCCACGCAGTACAGACGGCAAAGTAGGAATAAACTACGCTAATCAATACGACAGATTTTATTTGTACTTGAGAAATAATAAGAACTGTGCTATTCTGCTGTGACCGTCATCTACAGGGTCCGGCAGGGACGTGTGGAAGATTTGAACGGGGCGCCAAGCAAGGTGGGGTGAACCTAATGTTTTCGGAATAGGTAGTATCTACTGGTCACGAGATGCCATTTTAGTTGCCATGGAGCCGTGGTCTATTGAGCATCGTGTATTTGTTTACAACACTTTCATTGAAACGGGTCGTTCTGTCATTCAAACACAGAGACGCTTCCGAAATAATTTTAACGTTGGCCGTCACGGTCGTGTTCCGAAGTTTGAAAGGATCAAGAAGTGGGTGAACAGCTTTCAAAGAACTGGATCTTTGAGACCTGGAACTGCGCGAGGAGGTGATCGAACGGTAAGGATCCCGGAAAACGTTGAAAGGGTGCGTCAAGCAGTTGAAGCCAGCCCTCGTCGATCCGCCGTACGTCACGCTCGGGCTCTGCGGATGTCAGACCGCTCAGTTCGCCGAATTTTACACCTCGACTTGCATTTTCATCCGTATAAGATGATGGTTGTTCAAGAATTGCAGCAAAACGACTACGGCAGGCGGATGAGGTTTGCAGAAGCTATGTTGCAAATCTTGACAGATGGCATTGTTTTGATAATGAGTGACGAAGCCCACTTTCATTTGTCAGGGGTGGTTAATAAACAAAACTTCCGTTATTGGGCCTCTGAAAACCCGCAAGAGCTCCATGAACGACCTCTCCACAGCGAAAGGGTAACTGTTTGGTGTGGCATTAGTAGGAACTTCATTATTGGTCCGTACTTTTTTCGTGAAAACGGTCGGACCGTCACTGTCAACACAGATCGTTACCTACAGATGTTGCGTGATTATTTTCTGCCAGAACTGAGAAGACGACGTATCAACCTGAATACTGTATGGTTTCAACAAGATGGGGCGACATGCCATACATCAAGAGCAACAATGGGTTTTTTAAGGAACACATTCCCTGGACGTCTGATTTCATTGCGAGGAGATGTGGAGTGGCCCCCTCGATCACTGGACCTGTCACCATGTGATTACTTTTTATGGGGCTATCTCAAAGCACGAGTGCACATAAACAAACCACGTACACTCGAAGCCCTAAGTGAGACAATAACCCAAGAGATTCGAGAAGTTCCACGTGAAATGCTTCAGACGAGTATGCAGAACTTCTCACAACGTCTTCAGGAGTGTTTCGACAAAATGGACGGCACTTAACTGACGTTATTTTTCGTACCTAATAATTTTTTTCTTACTCTTAACTGGTTTTGTAATGGCAACATCTAAGGTACACATTCAAAAAATAAAATTTGAGTTTAGGTAAAAAATGAGTGAGTTACAGTTTTTTCACATCTTCCATACCTCCCTGCCGAACCCTGTACAAGCCATACAACGTCAACATGCCAAATAACACATTAAATGCTTGCTTTGAAGTCATTGATTGTTGCTAGTTGGGTGGCGTACACTTTTCCCTTATCATAACTGTAATAGTAAGTTTTAATATTCATATTATTATTACTCCCTTTTCGTGAATCGCTCTGTATATCAGTTTAAAAGTAATCGAAATATAATACGTACGCACTTCGATAAGGACGGAAACGAAATTCCAGCCCTAGTTTATGTTAAACAAATGTCTGAGAGTTAGTGCCGTTATGTTTAGACAAACGTCAAGTACAAGAAGAGGCTCGAGGTTCCTTAGCCCGAATATGCATCGATACGATTCATTATATAGATAATATAGCTTAGAGGCTGACGGATTTGAGTTAGCCAAAGTATTTTTAGGGCCGGTAAAAGTCATCTGTTATAATTCAGTGTAGTTCCGAAATTCTAAACGTGTGCGTGCGTTGTGCAATTATCGAGTAATTTGGATATTTTCTATATTTGGTGAGTTTTTCACTGAGTGTTCTTATTTCCATGTTAGACTAAGAATTGCATGTTTAGATTAGGTAGAGAGTTGCTTATCTTGCAATTAATTACGGAATGTGGTGAAAATGCAAGTAGTAGAGGATGTGTGAGGCTAAGAGGTATTTGGATCGTTGTTAATGTTGTATACAGGGTGGACCTTAATCGTATGGGTAGGCTTTGGCGAGGAATGGCCTTAGCTGAGTCGTTTGCGAGCGGGGCTCACAAATGGTGTAGATCTTGGCGGGTGGCCTTGATTGGGTAGGGGCGAGACCCTGAGGGCGTACGATCAATGTTCAGGTGATTTTGATGAAGGTCAGATAGTTTGAGCTCGTTAGTGAAGACGAGAAACGATCTAAATATTATTAGCAATAACCTCTGTCATGGACGAGTTGTTTTGAGCTTGCTTGTTGCAAGGTTTAGTTGGGATAAGGCACTCACTGTATTTTTCTCACAAATAGGTAATTAGAGAGAGACGGGCACGCTAGTGATCATCAATGAGCTGGTGAGTATTTTACATTCAGTTTTATGGAAATGTTTTTGTGACAGTTTACCTATTTTACGCCTGTTTGAGTAACGGATTGTATCTCCGTGTGTTTTTAACCCTTACATAACGCTAAAGAAAAACGTCCGCTGGTGTTGAATTACATGATTTTACAGGCCAATTGATGTCAGCATTCGGCGAACAAACATGATCAGAAAATTTGGTATATGACAGAGTTATGGTTACGCGTACTGTATGGCACGTTGGACCGTCTTGCTGGAACCACATGTTGTTCCGTGCGTCTCTATAGATGAATTTCTTTGTCGTGAACAGCATGTGGATTTTCAGCACCCCAAATTCGACAATTCTTTGCTGATATATCTATCAAGATGAAAATGCGCTTCATCGCTGAAGAAAATCTTATTGCAAAAATAAGGATCGCCTTTCTTTTCTGACACCCAATTAACAAATGTACGGTATTGAAAATGGTCTTTAACTTCTAATTATTGTGTCAACTGAATTCTGTATGCTGACAGATGCTGATCTTTCTTTAAAATCCGATGCATAATGGCACTTGACAGATTCGATTGTGACGACGCCGAATTGATGTGATTGGATACTCTCGTACACTTTCTCTCACTACACCAATATTTTGGTCTAACCGACCACGACGAAGACGGCAATTCTTAATGCAACTGCAAATGATCGCTCACTTTCATGAAATGGTTGTACACGAACTATTCATTGTTGAACTTGAATATATCGCGGCATGTTGACGTCGTTTGGTTTGTAGATGACATTTGTTAAATATTGACGTCATATATTTGACAGAACACAAATAGCACGCAATGCAAATCCTATAGTTCCAATTAAGACACCCTATATAAACCGTGAACTGTTACAGCTCATCTAAGAATAGACGTTTGCTTCCTCTTCTGCATACCTTCTGGCCATAAATAACTCGATATGGTAAGTGTAATAAATAATTTCTATTAAGACCAATCCAAGTCTACAGTGACGAAAGGCTAAAGAACAGTAGCCCTGCTCTATCCCCAACCACCTATCCGCAATTCGACAACGCTGGCATTCCTGCTAATTTTACTTCCAGCAAATATTCCCGAGGAACAACCACTTCAAGACCGTTATGTATACTGGCGTCCTAGTAGGCCTCTGGCCCTTCGTCTTCGAGGACAACCAGGTCCTTCGACGCCTCTACAAGTACTACTCTATATTCATCCTGTGCGTCTTCGCCGTTTTCCACGCCTCCACCTACATGGAAGTGTTCATGTTCATAAGCAGTGGCGTAGCTCAACTGCGCGAAATCTTCGCGAACCTCTGCCTCACCCTGCTGTATTCCATAATCATAATGAAGGCCGTCGTGATGAAGACCCGCAGCATGGTGGGGCTCGTGAAGGAAGCCATAGACGTCGAGGAGATGATCTATCGGAGTAAGGATGACGAGGTGACAAGAATATACGATATTAATGTGAAAAAGACAAGTCGATCTAGTATATTGTTCATCGCAAGTTGCTCTGTAGGTGAGTAGTTGGATATCTGGAACTTAATTAAGTTGAACTACATTACTAAAATGTTTGCCACCGAGTCGCGTGAGAGTTCGGATCTGAGGGGGCGGCATGAGAGAGGGCTGATCAAATATAAACGAAACTCTATTTTTTTTTTAATTATTGATTGGAAAACAAAAGGCAAAGATATTTTATTTTTCTACATAGTCTCCTGTTTTACAAATACATTTTTTCCGAGCTAGAAGGAAAACTTTGTATCCCAGTATCGTAGAATGAAGTTGGTGGCGTCAGAAGCCAATTGCGCTCGAATGCCTCTACGTCTACGCCCTTCAAGTCGTTGTCCTTCGTTGACCTTCGGTCATCTTCAAATCGTTGTCCTCCTAGAGCTTCTTTAAGCAGTCACAACAAATTAAAATCGCAGGTCACAGGGCGATAAGTCTGGGCTGTAAGCAGAATGTTCAGTTGGAGTTCAGTGGACATCTTTCAGTTTTTAGACAGTTAGAACTGCAGTATGGGGCCTGGCGTTATCGTGAAGGAGGGTTGCCTCTCGAATCGGTTGGTTTCGTCCTCTGCGGCGATATGCAGCCCTCGCCTGTAGTCCAATCAATAGGGAATTGGTCACTAATTGTAAACAGCAAAAAAAATTTGAGCATATAGAAAATTAAATTTCAAGAAACTTACAGTTTTTTGCTCTCAAAATGGCGGCCGCTAACATAACCTAAAAAATTCGCAAAAGTCAAAAAGACGGTTTTTCGCGAATAAAAAAGAAAGTTGTGCTCGGATTGGAAAAAATTGAATGAGAAAGTTGTAGATAGTGAAAAAATCTTTCGACTCAATTTCGTGAGCTCGAATAAATTCATTACTTTTCGAGATATATCGAAAAAACCGTTGAAAATTGCGTTTTTTGTTTTTGCTCTAAAAATAACAATATTTGATGAAAACATTTAATAATTTCAGAAAATGTAGTCCTAAGTGAGATGAAAACAATCCTTTTTGTACAATTCCAAGATATATATTTTTTTCAAAGTTATAGCTGTTTTCGTAAAAAAAAAAAGGTGTTTTCGTAGAACGGCTTTTCCATCGAAACGGATTTGTCCTAAAGACTTGCTCTAGGGCTTATATTTTTCGTTAGGAGTTGTACTACAAATATATTTTCAGCAACAATTGATTTTTTAAATTTTTTACATAAAAAATCGCGTTTGAAAATGACGTAATTCTCGTACATCGGTTTTATTACAAGAATTTATTACCAAAGAACCGATGTACGAAAATTACGTCATTTTCAAACGCGATTTTTTTATATTCTTGCCCTAACTCTTCGCTTAAGTTCGTCCCAAACGTATTTAATTGGATTCAAGTCCGGGCTCATCGGAGGCCAGTCCATTTTCCATATACCGATATCAGCCAGGTAGGTAGTGGTCACTCGCGCGGTGTGGCAGCGAGCATCATCATGCATTAGCATGAAGTCCTCACCAACAAATCCCCCATACGGAACAACATGTTCCTCCACAATATCCCTGATATAGCGGTCCGCTGTTAATCCTCCCTCACGTCCTCCACTGGGCACGAAAACCAACTCAATTTTTCCGTGCATGGAAATGCCCGCCCAGAACATGCAAGAGCCACCTCCATATGCGACAGTTTCTTGAATACAGCATTGACCAAATCGCTCTCCTAGTCTTCTATAGACCCGACGTCTCTTATCGTTACCATGCAGGCACATCCTGGACTCGTCTATGAATAATATCTGACTCCATTGACCGCGGTCCCAAAAGAGATGTTCACAAGCAAATTCCAGTCGTCTTTGCTTTTGGACTGCAGTCAGTGTTGGAGCTGTAGCTGCCTTGTTTGAAGTCAATTTGGCTGCCTTCAATCTTCGTCTCACTGTCCACACCTCTGACCTCCCTCAGCTCTTGTGTGAGGTCAACACCAGTCAGATGTCGATTTTTGAGATCTTAACACAATAAATCAATCGTCCCTCTTCGTTGTCACGCGTTTACGACCGCCTCCTGGCCGGCGGACGTAGCTACCGGTTTCTCGGTACCGACGGTACACTCTTGACACAGCTAATTGACTCAAATTCAGTCGATTTGCCACGGCTCTCTGACTGAGACCCTCTCTCAACAATGCAATTACCTGGGCTGCTTTGGAAGCTGTGGCATCCATTTTCTTGTAAATCCTTCGAGCACATACGCATACGTTAATTTCAAATTAGCGAATGGAGACGTATACCAGGTTGCAAGCACCCTCTATGTCTGTCATAATCGTCGCACATGCGCATTCCAATTAACAAGGTTTTGTGTTACACATGTTGTTCGGCTCATAACTTTGTCAGAACAGGTCCGATTCCAATCGAAGTGGTATCATTTGAGACAACTGTTTTTAAACTTTCAAACAGTTCATTGAACTTTTCTTCAAATGGTACTGGAAAGAGTACATATTCTCTCAAAGTTGGAGCATGTTGCTGAGTTGATTGTTTGCTCTCAAGTGTATATTTTCTGTGGACATATGTAACACCATAACTTTCTATGTCGATGCGTTCCAGTACCATCCGTAGATCTATCTAATTTCATATTTCTCTGTATTGCTTCACCAGCTTAACTACTTCTGACCTTATTATAGTGGCAAGCTCCTACTTAATCCTTCCGATATTCAACCCCGTAACTATTGTCGACGACGCTACCAACGAGACTATGACAGTGAGGGAGATGCCGCTGCCCGCGTGGATCCCGTGGGACAATCGGAAACACTATTGGGTCACCTACGGTTGGCTAACGTTCGCTGGTACGATAGCCTCGACCTATGTGACATTTATGGATATCTACATGTACAGCGTCATCATATATCCGTTGGGACAAATGAATATATTGATCCACACTATCAGATGTTTCGGGAAATACGCGCTGGACGCTCAGAAGCAACTTGGATGTAGTAGGGAAGACTCGAGCTTCCTTACCCTCCGGAATTGTGTACTGAAACATAAGGTGATCATTCGGTAAGAGGCACGTGTTAACATTACTTAAACTATATCTTAGTCACAACCTTAGCCCTAAGGATTCTGACACATAACTAAGGCTGTGGGAAATGTACTGCGCGCCATAGGCGTACGCATCGTAAAAAGGGTACTAATATAATAATACAAAGAAATTAGTAACAAACGCACTAAACTGTTACAAATAAATATAACACTATATGTACTTACCCTCTCAACTGGTGTGATAAACTAGCATTAACACTATTAGTTCAAGTTTAAATACAATTGGAGCCCAATCGTAAACGTTAATAGCTTTCTGAAATTCGGTTTCGGGAATATTTACTTGAAACGTGGAAAACAACTGAGGTTGAAAGAGATGAGCTATAGAGAAGTAATCGCTAAACATAAATCGGTCATCAATATTAGAAATAATAACATTACACGCTTCTTTAGCAACCATTGCATGTTTGTCTTCAAAACGCTGCCTTTTACGGTGGGAAGGTCCGTCGTGGTCTTCATCATCACTGTTTTCATTTTCTCAGTAATAATCGTAATCAACTGTATTTCTCACATGCTGAATTGATGTGTTGAATTATATCACGTAGGACTGAGTTTTAAGACTGTCAATATCTCGTTGCTGTAGTTGATAAAAAATAACATCGCAATTCAGCATAATTTTATTAAAAATATGTAACCCATTAAGCAATTAAACTCATAATCCTTTTAAAGTACACACACCGTCAAAAGTTTTGGACCTCCCGTATATTACAGATTTCGACTATGTTTATTTTGTTTTCGTTACTAGACAACAAAGGTGAGTTATTTAGCTGTCAAACAAAATCAAATAAATTGCTAGAGAAATGTTGTTGATTAGTTATATATTTTCTTAATTTTCGTCAGTTTTATGGCATATTTAGCAAATCGACTTTCATACTTTTCTTTCGTTATAATACCAGGAAGTGAGATTTATACATTTTAATAGGGCAAGAGTTATTGCTTTGCGTGATGTTGGACATTCCAATCATCAGATATCCGAGATGTTAGTCATTCCTAGATCTTCTGTTGTGCGAATAGTGCATAGGTATCAAGAATCAGGGACAGTGGAAAGAAGACCACGTAGTGGTCGTCTTCGAGTTTCAAATGAACGACAGGATCAGTATTTGGTTTAATATGCCCGTAGACACCGAAATGCTTTAGCTCCAGCCCTCAGGGCTCAATTTCAAGGTAAGTTTCGCCTTGCTATGTCGACCTGTATAGTTCGAAGAAGACTTCATGGTGCAAATTTACGTGCAAGAAAGCCTTTAAGGGTACCCACTCTACTTCCACGACATCGAGCTGCCCACTCTCAGTGAGCACGGAAACGTAGTGATTGGCTCTTGCAGCAGTGGCGATGGGGCTTATTCACAATGAAACCAGAATTGGACGGGTGAGTGATGACAAAGACACTGGAGAAAGCCTCTGGAGCTTTTTTTAATAATATTAAATAATGATAAGGTTTTATTTTTTAAAACCTTATCTGATCGTGCAGAAACACGAGAAAGGGGTCGAAGATCGCTTTTAGGTATAATTCAATGCCTGGCGGGGCTTTAGCCCGAGGAGTAGTTGTTTCCTATAGCGATTATGTAATAGCCTTGCTATTCGGGAACTATTTTGATAACTGCTTGGCGATTTGGTAATTCCTTCCTCGATTTCCGACTTATATGTTACTGACATAGATCGAATCGATAAAGATGTATACCTCACAACTTTCATTCGGCATTTGTCCTAGATCGACGTACCGTGTACGGCACTGATGACAACTAATAAGTTCGAAACAGCTGTATGTCGTTCGGTTCCAGTCCGGGACAAATGTCGAATCCTACCTGTGACGGGTTTTATTTTTTGAAAGTATGTAGTAGGTTTTAAAATGTATGTAGCGCGACACACGACCGAGCCCAGGCGGCACGACACACTCTCTGAACGCCGCTTGGCTCGGGGCGTCTTGGTTTCCACCCAAATGGTGACGTAACTCGACGGACTTTAACGGTATGCGCTACGCTTGTCACTTTCCGCCATCCTGGTGGCGCGGGACTACTTCATAGGTCACCCTCGCTGTACACTCGCTGTAATCAGTAGTACACCCTCATTCACAAATTGCGCGGTTCCAGCGAAGCGGCCAATTCAAATTAAATTTCAATTAAATTAATTATAAAAAGGTAGAACTTCAATTGACATAATGATAAAATTTACGCAGAACCTGAATTAAATTATTAATAAAATATAGAACTTTAAGAACTTGAGGAATTAGTTGGGGTGGTACTGCCCCATTGCCCTCCCTGCACGAGCCGCCACTGAATTGTTGATGTATGTTGCGCAGAATTCACGTGACTTATACAGTCGAATTTGGACCAGCACATTAAGTGATTATCGCATACTTTACATACCCTGTATTACATTCGCCCCATCGTACAATAAATCATCCAGTTCACCAATAGTTTTTCGCTTGGGGAGCATATAAACGTTTTCTGTGCTTCACACATGCGACACTTACTTACGAAGATACTTTATCATTACATTATAACGGTTTAACTATAATAATTTGATAAACGACCACAAACAACGCCGTGTGCTTGCCGATTGGGCTCTGGACCAGTTTGAAGTTGACTAAAATAATAACGGTTATGGCATTGCCATAACCGTTAACGGCGAGCGCTACAGATCGATGATAAGCAACTCTTGTGGCCTAAACTGGATGATATGGATACCCACGACATGTGGTTCCAATAGGACGGCGCTACGTGTCACACAGCACATGCCACGATGCACATTCTGCACGAGCGATTTGAGGGCATGAGGCAGGATTTGAGGGCAGATCACATCTCCACTGCGCGTAGACATGATCTGGCCATCAACATGGTGCGATTTAACGCCTTTAGACTTCTTCCTTTGAGGTTATCTTAAATCGCAAGTTTATGCGAATAAATTGCAAACAATTGATGCCCTCAAAGTCAATATAACGAACTCCATCTAGCCAATTCAGCCAGATTTATGCGACAAAATCAACGAAAATTGGACCTCCCGAATATGTGCCAAGCAAAGCCGCTGCGGATATTTGGACGACGTTATATTTATATTCCATACTTAATGCCATCAAATATTCCTCCAAATAAAAAAGAATTAAGTGAATATCTCACACACAACTTGTTTTATTTACATTTAAAAATAGAGCATCCTTATTGAAAGACCCTTTGCAGACCATCTCTCTCTCTCTCTCTCTCTGTATTTGCTTCACCAGTTTAACTACTTCTGACTTTATTCTAGTGGCAAGCACCTACTTAATAGTTCCACTATTCTACCCCATAACTATTATCGACGAGACTACCAACGAGACTGTGACAGTGAGGGAGATGCCGGTACCCGCGTGGATCCCGTGGGACAGTCGGAAATACTATTGGGCCAGTTACAGCTGGTTCACGTTCGCCGGTACAATATCGGCGTCCTATGTGACTTTTATGGACATCTACATGTACAGCGTCATCATATATCCTCTGGGACAGATGGACATATTGATCCACACTCTCAGAAGTTTCGGAAAATACGCGCTGGACGCCCAGAAGCAACTTGGATGTAGTAGGGAAGACGCGAGCTTCCTCGCCTTCCGGAATTGTGTACTGAAACATAAGGAGATTATTCGGTAAGAGGCACGTTTGGAGGCACGTGTTAACATTACTTAAACTATAATACTGCGCCACTTTAACTGGCAGTGACTCATACATAATACCAAAACACTATCACTATGAAGTGTACATACAAATTCTATACAGTTATTAAGCTTTTAAAACAATCGCAAGCTTCCGCTTCAAGAAATGGAGTACTGATCGACGTGTCGTCTGAATTGAAAGAGCGAACCACACTGAACGCTCGAAAACAGTGGGGAAGGAGCCGAAAGCTACTTACGATTTCTCCGAGTAGCTTCGATGTTTGCAAATATTTGGAAATTATTACTCACTCACTCGCTGTCACTTGCTTAAGCACTACGGTAGCATTCGGTATTCTCTCCGGTATTCGGCGTTTAAAATGAAGCTCTCAGCCAGCTGTAATAAAGAAAATGTGCTTTCAAGACCGAAACGCAAATCTGTGCATTTAACGCCTCAGGAACGTGAAATGATTTGCCGTGTGTACGAGGGAATTATGGCACGTAACCTGAGATAATCGATAGTTGATGGAGTGAAACTGTGTAGTAGTTTAACTTAAGTGTCAGTTAGGACTGTATATTGGTGTTTAAAGGGAGAGAAGAAGAAAGAGTCAGTGCCTCTTTTAGCGACGACTAACAATAAGGAAGCGAGGGGCAGAAGGAAGATAGTTTTGGATGAAAACAGGAAATATGCCATTCGTCGATGAATCCATAGTTTTTTTTATCGAAACGAGCTGCCAACCTTTAAGAAAATTCAAGTCGCAGTCGCCAATGACGAGAGTTTTCCCAATATTTCAAGCAGAATACTGAAGTGTACCATTTGTGACTTAAATTTTCGGTTTTTAAGGCGTAGTCGCAAAAGTGCACTTATAGACAGTAATGAAATTGTTATGTGGCGAAGAAAATATTTACAGAATATTCGGCAACTTCGAAGTGTAGGAACAAAATTTTATTACATGGATGAAACGTGGGTGAACGAGGGACATAGTTTGTAAAGTGCAGCAAGACTTGAACATTACCAATCGACGGGAATCCTTCTTGGAAGGGTTCTCGATGGGATAAAAGGCTCCTACTGGGAAGGGGCGCCGATGGATAATTACCCATATCGGGAGTGAAACCGGTTTTGTATTGGAGACTGTTGACATTTGAGTCCAAGAAAGCGGGCGATTACCACGAAGACTTGAATAGTGTGGTTTTCGAAAAACGGTTTGAAACCATTTTAGCGAAAGTAGAACCTGGCTGTGTTATTGTCATGAACAACGTGACGTATCATAATCGACGATTAGAAAGCCTACCCACTTCAGCGTGACACAAACGCCAGCTTATGGATTGGCTAACATCGAAAGACATTCCATATGAGGACACATTCCTCAAAGCGCAGCTTTTAGAAATGGCGCGCGCGCACAAAAAGCGGTATGTGAAATATGTAGTGGATAAAATGGCTCGCACGCGCGGGGTTACGGTGTTGCGCTTACCGCCGTACCATTGTGAATTGAACCCTATTGAACTGGCTTGGGCGCAAGTGAAGGGTAAAGTGGCGCGAAGGAATACAACTTTAAAATTACCTCAGGTAAAGCAGTTATTCCACGAAGCTATTGCCAGTGTAACTGCACAGTCGTGGCAGAAATACATTCACCATGTGACCAAGGCGGAGCAGCGGATGTGGGACCTGGATGTGCGAGTGGAAGTGTTAGTTGAACCACTTGTCTTTAATGTGGGAGACGATAGCAGCAGTGGCAGTGATTTCAAGTCAGCATCAGACTCGGATTACTTACAAAAATCAGGGCCTTTTTGAACCTTAGGTGATATAACAGTCCGTCGACTACCTTTCTATTAGTGAATACCTTTTTCTTATTGTATATGTAGAGTACTAAATACTCTATATCTCTAATGCACATATTGTTTTATTCACATTTTTTAAATTTTTGCCCCTTTTTCCATGACCTGTCTAAGGGTTTTCGTCCCCTTCCCTCGTTCCCCGCCACAACGCTCCAAATGCTTGAGTATGAGTCACTGCCAGTTAAAGCGGTACCGTACTATAAGGCTGTCGGAAATGTGCTGCGCTCCATAGACGTACGCATCGTAAAAATGGTAATAAAATAATAATACAGATAAATTAGTAACAAACGCACTAAACCGTTACAAGTAATCATAACATTGTATGTACTTACCCTCTTAACTATCGTGAAGAAGTAGCATCATCATCACGAATTGGAGACGATCCGTAAATACTTTGCAGCATCAGGTATGTTTCCATATCTGTCTCAGAGAATGATGTTCGCTGTGGTGAAAATATGTTCTTATATTTGGAGAACGATTATTCGACATCTACTGATGTACTACAGGCATACGTAAAATACTGTTTGCACTCACTTAACGGGACTGTAGATGCACTATCACTATTAACAGTATCATCACAAATTTGTCTTAATGTGTTAAAATCGGGGTCTTTAAAATAAATTTACTTCGTTCACTATTTGCAGGGAATCCGCTAACGCCAACGCACTATTTTGTAAATTCTCTATTGCGTCATATACACTCCTTTATAGTTGGTATGAATAGTTTTCAGATCCGCCTCAATGGAAATATCTAGAAATTGTGTCTGGTTTTCCTTAATAGCTGCAGCCTAGGCAGGATTGAACTGTAGTATTACAGTTCAGTATTTTATTTTCTGGAAATTTTGAACATTATAAAAAGCTGTCTTCAATCATGTTCTCCAACGTGTAAGAATCGACTCTAGTGGTTCGGTAATTTCAGGACATCTGTGAAACTCGTAAAGACGTTTAGGAGATCTTGAAACACTTTCTTGTATTCGCTGTTAATGCATCTACCTTGGGAAAACACTGTCGAATAGTTTCTTCCACAAGATGTAAAGCTTGCACTTTACACGTAACATGTAACAATCTACAACCGTGTTGTGAAAGGGAACGGCCTACTGAACGCATTGTCGCGGCACCATCGATCACAAACATCTATAGTTCATCATCATCATATCGGTTTATAACGTCCTTCGTCGTCTTCCGATTCCTAATCTCCATTCCTCTCTATTTCTCCATATGTCCTCGTCCAGACCTCTCGCCCGAATTTCATTATCAATGCCTTGTCTCCAGCTATTTCGTGGTCTTCCTCGCCTTCTTCTTCCTTGTGGTTTCCAGTTTAGAATTTCTTTGGGTATTCTGTCATTTGGCATTCGCTGAACATGCCCGTACCATACGAGTTGTTTGGTTCTTATATCATCTACAATGTCATGTGTTATTCCAATCATATTTCTTATTCTCTCATTTGTTACCCTTTCTCTCTTTGATTTTCCAACTGACCTCCTCCAAAAGTCCATTTCTGTGGTTCTTATCATTCTTTCTGTACTTTCTTTTATTGGCCATACTTCACAACTATAGGTTACTATACTTTTAATTATCGAATTATATATTCTTCTTTTATTTTCTTTTGTTATTTGTTTATCCCATAGAATGCTGTTCAACATTGTAATTGCTCTCCTTCCTTGAGTGTTTCTTTCCGAAATCGCTTCATCAAGTGTCCCGTCGTTTGATATTTTCATGCCTAAATACTTATATTCATTGCAGTGTTTGATGTTTTGCCCGGTTGACAGAAGTAGATCTTGTTGTTGTCCTCCAATACACATGTATTCCGTTTTCTTCACATTAACTTCTAAACCCCATTTTCCATACTCCTCGATAAGTTTGCGTGTCATATATTCCATATCATCGATATCTTGCGCAATAACAACTTGGTCATCCGCAAAGGATAATGTGTAGAGTGTTGATGTATCATCTATTGGTATGCCCATATTGTGACATTTTCTTTTCCAAGTCATCAGTGCGCGTTCTAGATATATCTTAAATAGTGTAGGAGATAGGCAGCATCCTTGTTTAAGTCCCTTAGTTACTATAAATCCCGTTATTATATTGTGTCCTATTTTTATTCTAGATCTGGTATTATCATACAGAGACTTTACACCCTTTATTAATTCTACATTTATATTAGTGTTTTGTTAAGTTTCCCAGAGTTTTACCAGAGGAATGCTATCATATGCTTTTTTTAAGTCCACATATAGTAGATGTACTTCTTGGTTAAATGCTATCTTCTTCTCCAAGATTTGTGTGACTGTATATAAGTGATCGATTGTGGATCTTCCTGCTCTGAAACCGGCCTGTTCTTCTGCCTCCATTTCACAATATTCGTTCTCCATACGGTTTTTTAATATATTCCCATATATTCTGCTGATGGAATTTGTAACAGATATTCCTCGGTAATTGTCACACTCACTTTTATCCCCTTTCTTATGAATTGTGGATATATATGATACCTGCCACTCTTCTGGTACTTTTGATCTACTCGTACATCTTTGGAAAATGTCTCTCAGTGAATGGTATAGTTTGTCTGTTCCATATTTTATAAGTTCTCCAGGAATATTTCCTGGTTCTGAGGGCTCTGCCATTCTTTAGTGATCTACATACTTCCTTAACTTCTGATATACTTATTCTTATCGGAGATCCTTGAGTAACTATATTGGGATTAACGTTTTCTATGTTTTTAAATTATTTTCTATCTTCTGATAACATTTTTTCAAAATATTGATTCCATGTTTGCGCTGGTATTGGTGAGATGATATCTTTCTTCCGCTCCTGTCTCATTTTCCTGAGTAGTCTCCAGCTTTCCGTACTTTTCCTACCTCCTATATATGTGTTAAGTCTAGAACATGTCGCCTCCCATTTTTCATTCTTTTTTGTACATATCATTTTACGCACTCTTGCTTGGGCTTCTTTATATGTCAGTTTGTCATTCATATTTTTTAAGCTGAAGTATGCATGACATTTTTTTCGTTTTTCCTCTATTTCAAACATCTATATTTAACTTATTGATACTTGAAATTTGTCTAACGTCTCCAGCAACACCTGCGTAATTGTTTTGCCAGTATACTCAGTGAGTATTTTGCTAATTAGTAGCAATGCAAATGCCGATTGCCGAGAGTCCAGTATATATACTATATTATTTACAATATAATTTTTTTCATCGGTCGTCTCGTCCACACATAACCACAGTCATCTATTTTGTAATTTACGTGTAATCTTCTATAATGTCGTCGCATATAATTGATATATCGCTCCATAATGTTGTGCGAGTTGGTAACTGGAACTGTGCTAAAACTAAAAAATGGTTCTTTATCTAATATGTGAAGCAGAATATCACAGACTATCACATCAACAATAAAGCAAACCTATATTGAGTTTGCGAGTGCACGCCCTGTTTTCTATGTTGATGTTGCACAGAAATCACATGACGTATACAGTCGAATTTAGACCAGCACATTAAGAGTTTATCGCATACTTTACACATTAATCTCGCTCCATCGTACAATAAATCATCAAATTCGCCAATTAACTTTTCATTTAGTGAGCATATAAACGTTTTCTGAACTTTTGTACGTGTGACATACTTTATTATTGCATTAAAACGTTTCAACTAACACAGCGGAGACCATACATACACCTCGATCGATAAATCAAGATCAACCGCGGCCCCACGGTCGTGTAAAGTGCATTGCTTATCCCCCTCCACTACGGTTCGTCGACCATTTGACTCATTTCAGCGTTACCATCGCGCCATTAGATTAAAGCTCTTTAGGAATTAAAAGGCAGTTATATTCGTGAATTACGATATATCGTTTAAAATTTAATACAAATTTTATGATGAAATTTTATAATGAAAGTTTGTGAATATTATTAATTTAGAATAGCTAATATTTGCGGATTTGATAAACGAAACGTTCGTTACAGTAAAAATATTCATGCCCTCGCATGAAACGCCAATGGTATGCAGCGCTCGCCCACAGCCTTAATGATGATGCATTGCGCGACAGACAGGACATCTCTGCTACTGCCACACTAACGTAACAGGGCTGAGTTGGCCACAATTGTCTTCTTCCATTACCCCCTTCTCCAGTTCCTACCAGTGCATAACCCAACCCTGCTTCTTCCAAGATCACCCGCCTGCAATAGGCCTTTTCATGGTCATCACGCGCATGCTCCGCCGCCATGTTTTTTCCAAGAAATGTGAAAGTTTCGATCACTTTTGGTGCAAATGGCTGTGCCGGCAGATTTTTTTCGCATAAATCTTGATGAAAATGTAATAGATGGTGCCAAATTAGTGCACAAAGTTGTGGGGCAACACACTTGTGCTCAATAATTACGACTTTGGCCCAAGTGTCATGGTCGGAGAGTCGGTGGAGGCAAAAATAAACTTGTTGCAAGGTAAAAATCGTCTGTCATCTGTCAAGCACATACGTATGACGCATAACTTAGGTTTTTAAACATTAAAATGTTAAATAATAAGAATCCTATTAACAATAGCAATTCTGTTAACAATAAAAATGTTATTAAAATGTTATACTTCTTACGGTATAAATTACTTGATTAAAAATAACAAACCTGCTCCAAAATTTCAACGTTGTTGTCTGTGTTCATAATTTCTATTTGTTATTTTTTAATAACAGAATCGGTATTTCCTTTTTTTTAGTGTTCTGTGCTTCTCGAACAAGCTGGTTCTTCTTTTTACTACCTGTAAAATATAAACGTGTGTTTTATAATCATAACTTTCAGAGTTAGGTTAAGTTTAATTTCCAGAGTACCTTTGCAATTTTCGATTTGCTCTGACCAGAAGGAACTTCGTTGACGTTATTTGGGCCACTTTTACCTTCGAAATGAAAGGAACAGTGTATCTCTCGTTATGTTGTCAATCGTAGAAAATCTTCATCACCTCGTCGACACGCTCGCGCCCGCAAATCACATTTCCCGCATCGTTCACAACGTCTTATGTGCTTAATTCTCGAACACGTTACACGTTGTTTTCTGTACTCCAGACACGGCTTAGGAAATGGCAAAAAGTAATATAAACAATCATTTTTATAAGATTTTGAGCGACTGTCACTATTACAGGCACCAAACAACAGCGTTTTAAACCCCCTTCGACATGGCGAATTTTAAAACTTTTTACAATTATTCTGATCAAAAACTATTAAATTGTTGGAAATCTGAGCAATTTTCTGTAATACTTAATAGAAATTTATTAAATTCTTGTGCAGACTAATGCTACTTCATGAAAAGTGATCGAAACAGTATGGCGTCAAGCGGTGATGACGTCAAGCGGCGCATGCGCGCAAAAATCTCTCCATGAAAACGCCTATTCAATGATGCTGTTAACAATAATCGTTGTGAGTTGTACAGGGTTTCTGGATAGTTTCTGGCATAACTTTATAGTTATATATACCTCAGATACTAGGCAATACAAAAAAAATAACTAAACTACCTCACGAAGTAGCAAACGATTTAATTAACATATTTCTGCCTCTCGTCTACGCTAATGATAACATTCATAGTGACTTACTTCACATCACATACAATATACATATAGGTGGTTGTAGGTCATGCACATTCATAATGGAAAATTCAGTTCTTCACGTGGTGAACTATGGCAACGACACGGAATATCAACGTTAACTGCGCTAGCTGTATTCATTCTGAGCCTAACAATTTAATGACACGACCCAGTGGCGTCCTATTGTAGGGAAGGGTTTTTTTATTTGTTATTGGTTACTTTACAAATGAAATTTTAGATCTCTAGTACTGAGATCTCTACCCTGTTAAAGCTGTGCCACAAACGATCCTGAAACACTGTATATTATGTACACATATAACCTAAATTAACTAATATATTTTAGTTTCTGATCAAACTTTCGAATATTTCAGTTATGTAAACATCTACAACGAAGGAGTAAGATACATAATGGTTTTTGACTTCTTAGTTAGTTCCGTTCAGTTGGCTGCGACTGCGTTAGAAGTAGCGAGGGTTAGTATCTTACGCATACTATCTTAGAATTGTATCTACATACAGTACGTGTCTAAAATTCGAATCCTCATATCTTTCGTGAGTTCTACATTATTCCTAGAAAAATTCAACGTGGAGACAAGGTGGTCAAAATATACGTGCAACCTAAAAACATTCTATACGAGCCCAGAATCACATGAGCTCGTTAGATATTTTCACGTCCACGCAGTGCAAACGGTAAGGTATAAGGTGGTCCAACAAAAACGCACGATGTTAACTGTAAATAAAACAAAAAGGTGTCAGAGAATTATCTTAATATTTTTCATTATGATAGAAGGATCTATGACAATTATGTGTGAAACAAAATATCGGCCAAATGCTCGCCACGGCTTCGGTGGCATACCTCTATCCGATGGTCCATATTTTCAATGACTCTGAGACATAATTGAGGTTCAATGTCGTTAATGTGCCGAATTATCTCATCCTTCAGCTCTTGAATTGTTCTTGGCTTATTGACGTACACTATTTCTTTTAAATATCCCCAAAGAAAGAAGTCCAACGGTGTTAAATCACATGATCATGGCGGCCAATTAACACCGCCACGACGTGAGATTGAATTTCTCGCGCAAAAGTGCCATTGTTTCGTTGGCTGTGTGGCAAGTGGCACCATCCTGTTGGAACCACATATCGTCCAGGTCTGTATCCTCAATTTGTGGCCACATGAAGTCCGTTATCATCTCGCGATAGCGAACACCATTCTCGGTAACTCCTTGGCCGACCTAATTTTCGAAGAAATACGGCCCGATGACGCCGCCAGCCCATAAACCGCACCAAACAGTCACTATTTGTGGATGCATCGGCTTTTCAACAATCACTCGTGGATTCTCATTTACCCAAATGCGGCAATTCTGCTTGTTAACGAATGCACTGAGGTGAAAGTGTGCCTCGTCGCTGAAGATGATTTTCTTTGTAAAGTCACCATTCACTTCTGTCTGTTCAACCAACCATTGGGCGTATTGGCGACGCTTGAAATGGTCAGTAGGCTTCAGCTCTTGAGTCAATTGAACCTTGTAAGCGTGTAAATTCAAATCTTTATTCAAAATTCGCATCAGTGATGTTCGTGAGATGTTCAATTGTTGGACACGACGACGAGTCGAGGTTGACGGCTCTTCTGCTACACTATCGCGAACAACAGCAATGTTTTCCGCAGAACGAACTGGGCGAGCATGCACAGGTGTTTTCACATTTCCTACAGACTCGGTTTGCTGAAATTTGCGCACAATTTTCCCGATTGTGGACACATTTGGTCGATTATGCTGACCAAAAAAGTCACGAAGTGCACGAAATGCATTTTGATTTGAACGCCCATTTTCGTAAAAGGCTTCAACAATCTTAACGCGCTGCTCAATGGTGTACCTCTCCATGGTTGAATTTGTCAAACACTGAAACAAAGAAATGTCAAATTAAGTTGGGCAAAAAACTTGACGTTAAGGTGTGACTCATAATTCACATCGTGCATTATGGTTGGACCACCCTATAGTAATAAGCTACGCTAATAAATACAACAGATTTTATTTGTACTTGAGAAATATAAGAACTGTACACGTTTATTCGCAATAACAAGAAAACTAGTGACAAAAGAAAGCATAAAAACATGAAGTAGTTAAATCTCAAATTTTCAGTATGTAGTTTACACTGTGTTATAAAGTCAATTACCACTGTGTTGCGTCACCTCTATTTTTCAAAATAGGATTTATACACGTAGGCATGGTGTCTACAAGACTCCGGCAGTCTTCTGAAGAAAAAGAGTCCCATATTTCTTGGAAACGATGTCGCAATGACTGGAGTATTTTAGCTGGACGATTACGCAATTCTTTTTTGATTCGATGCCATAATGTCTCGATCGGAGAAAGATCAGGACTACTCGAGGGCCAACTTAGGACGGAAATATCGTTTTCCTACATCCAGGATTTCACACGTTTGGCTGTATGACAAGCCGCGCCATCTCATTGGAAGAGAAATTCCCGGTTAGCTAATTGCAGAGACTCGATTGATGGAAGAAGGCACTGATTTGAAATGACTATGTATTTTTCTAAGTTTACGGTGCCTTCAACAAAATGAAGCCTACCAACGCCATTGGCGGGCACACATCCCCACACCATAATTGAAATTTCACTTTTTGCCGAAGACAGTCTTTGTTGTAAGCCTCGGTTTTCGTTCGAATCATCCTACTCCGCGAATCTCCTACACAAAGCTCATATTTTGATTCGTCGCTCCAAATAACTGACCTCCACTGCTCCAGAGTCCAGTTTTTATGTATTTTGGCCAATAGTAAGAGGTATTTCTTTTGTTTTTGAGTGAGTAGAAGTTTTTCTTTTGCCTCATAACGAGAAGAGTTATTTACATCCATGCATTGAAGTATAAAACCAAAATTACCTTATAAAAATTGAATCCAATTTTCTTCAGTGCCCTCGTACAAGTCGATTTAGAATACCGCCTGTCTGCCGCTTCATTCCATAGAACTGAACTCACAGAGTACTGCAATTGGCACGACGGTTTTTTTTTTTATGATGCGTCCCAAAATTCTTAATTCTACAGCAGTCACTGCGGTTTTTCTACCAACACGTGCTTTTCCACCTGTCAAACTCGCAACTTTATACAAACGCACAATGTCTCTAACAGTATAATGGGACAAATCTAATTCTTTTGCAATCTGGTACGCACTTTTGCCCTGATGGTGCAGTTTTATCAAAACTTTACGTAAGTCTTGCGATAATGCTTTTCCACGCGCCACCTCGACTCTAACTGTCAACAAGGTCGTTTACAAGACACAAAACACCATCGGCAGAGGTATCGTGATCTAGTTTCATACAAAATAATGGTTTGACGCCAAATTTTACGCTTCGACTTCGGTGGCGAGATTTACTCAAATCAGACATTTAAGCACAAATTATTTTTTCGAAGGCGATGTTTTTGTTTACTATTATAAGAATTACTCAAATTGATCCTGCTTGGCATTAGAGATGAGAATTATCATAATAGTGTTCTTGTGTTAAAACGTTTATAGCTCATTTAACTAAAAAGTCAATACGGGCAAAGTTTACAGAACGGACAACAGTGGGACAACTGTTATTTATTCTGTAAACTTTGGTACGAGCGAACTCATGTCATTTTGGGCTCGCATAGGGTGTCTCAGTTGGAACTAAAGGATTTGAATTGTGCGCCATTCGTGTTATGTCGAAGATAGGGCGTCGATATTTAACGACTCCCATCTACAAACCAAATGAGGTCAACATGCCGCGATTAACAGTTCAACAACGCATAGTTTGTGTACAACTATTTCATAAGTGTGAGAGATCATTTACAGTTCCGTTACGAAAAATTCGTACAAAAGTGCCTACAGAGCTAACAGTTTGTAACTTAATCAAGAAAATTGAAGAGACGGGTTCTGTTATCGATAAGGCGACATCAATACGTCCTCGTCGTGGTCGGTCAGATGAAAATATTGCTGCAGTGAGAGAAAGTGTACGAGGGTATCCAACCACATCAATTCGACGTCGTGTACAACAACTGAATCTGTCAAGAGCCTCCACGTATAGAATTTTAAAGAAAGATCTGCATCTGTCAGCGTACACTATACAGTTGACACAACTGTAAAAAGTTACAAATCATTTACGTCGACAATTGTTAACTAGGTGTTAGAAAAGATACAAGGGGACGTTGATATTCGCAACGAAATATTATTCAACGCTGAAGCACATTTTCATCTTGACAGATACGTCAGCAAACAATATTGTCGAGTGTGGGGCGCTGAAAATCCACATGCTCAGAAGAAAAG
Source organism: Rosalia funebris (assembly GCA_037954035.1). NCBI lineage: Eukaryota > Metazoa > Arthropoda > Insecta > Coleoptera > Cerambycidae > Rosalia > Rosalia funebris. The sequence continues at coordinate 3,074,453 of JAZFAV010000019.1, read as the reverse complement.
TATCTACAAAGATGCACGGTTCGGTGCGCATTTTTTAGCATTGACTATCATTGATTATCAATACATTCTCGATTCAATAATTCCCTGTCTCAGCTAGTGTCGTTGCAGCCCCTTACGACTACAAGGAGTTAATTTGAAACTCCGAAACCCGGCTTGTGTAGAAGATATTTGGGTATGCAACCAGTTTTTGGGGGTATGTATTGTCAACGATCCTCCTCTCCCTCGTCCCCGCGGCGGGGGCTAATAGTACCAACCAAGAAGACTAGAGAGTAAGGAGACATAGCTCCTCGAAAAATGAGTGGTGGGGGTAGGACGAAAAACGGCGCCAATACGGCAGGCTCGCGTAGAATCGCGCGGGATCTGCGCATGTGCGCATGCCGTTTATCTTCGTCTATCGCGGGTCTTCACTATTTAAATGTAGGGTTAGGGTTCTATTGTGCTCATTATGTAAACAGTAAACAATTTACAGAATGTGAATGTGTATTTACACAGTGAATATTTGGAATGGATGGAATGGGATGTGCCGAAGTCTGTACAAGATATTTCAAACATCCAAGAAGTAACCGATAGTTTTCCTGTGAAATTAGCTTGTGAGCTATTTTTGTATGAAATTGTTTTGTATGAAATGAAGTTGTTTTTAAACAATTACTAATCAATTGCATATATTCGGTTAATTTAAAATTTGCGATTTTGTGGTAGTAACATTACATATTTACCGACCTTCTTATATGTTGCTTCAGTAAAAACAAAGCATTCAATAAGAGTACAATTTATTCAAATCAGTGTACTATGAAGACAATACAGTGTGTGATGTAAAATCAATAATTTTTCAGAATTAACGTTAGTAATTAGACAAATTGAAGGGTACAGGAATAAAACAAGAAATGTCATAAAAATATTTATTCAAGGAAATTGAAATTATAAGTTGCATTTTAATGTAAGAAATAACATTGCAATGAAAAGAACTAAACTAAACTACCTAACTAACTTTAACTAACTAACTGTAGTTAAACTTTTTCAATTTAACTAAAAGGCCATAATAATAATATAAAATAAATAATATAGGATGTTATCTCTTACTAAAAAACTATGATAACCAAAAATTTTATTACGGAAACGTTCTGTGGGAAGTTCAAATTCATTATCGTTAAGTGAAGGAAAACTGGTATTTTGAGTTTTCTCTTTCTACTATTATAAAGTATTCTTTCCTTGAGCTGCATAAGATTAAGGTACTTGTCTTCATTTATTGGAAGGACATCTGAAAAATAATATAGAATGTTACCTGTTATTAAAAAACTATGATAACCAAAAATCTTATCACGGAAACGTTCTGTGGGAAGTTCAAATTCATTATCGTTAAGTGAAGGAAAACTGGTATTTTGAGTTTTCTTTTTCTACTATTATAAAGTATTCTTTCCTTGAGCTGCATAATATTAAGGTAATACGGTGACAGCACTTCCAACCATTTTTCTCGTCTCTCACAGTCCTTAAACGAAATTGAGTTGTAAATTACTATTTGACAATTTACTTCTACATTACACTGCACTTTTACTATTTACTACAAAGTAAGCGTTACTATCGGTGTATACAAACATTACAATACTTGTTTATCGAAAGACTTACCTCAGGAACTTTAAAAATTGTTCGTTTATTTATGACACAATCAGGGCTTTTGCTGGAACAATTCGTAACGCAACAATATCTCGACGCTTTTGACATATTTAACGGAAAAACTAGAAACGCTCAAAACTTTTAAAACACAGTAAACAAAAATAAACATAACCTCGTTCGATTCTACGCAAGGACAGCCATGGAGCGGACGTTTTTCGTCTACCCCCACCACTCGAGTTATTTCTCCTGTTCTCTAGTCTTCTTGGTACCAACCTATTCTGGTCGATATGGATCGAGCCGGCGCGGTCCCTGGGAGTCGCCATCCGTAAACTCCAGGAGCTCACGCCCTCGTCGTGGAGGGCCTCGCGGCTAAGTGCCGTCCCACTTCGCGCCTCGACGCTGGGGGTGGGCGTATTCCTCCTGGACGCGCTGATCGAAGCTTCCCATATCCTCGACGCGGCGGTCCGCGACCTGGTTGGTGGAAGGACCCGCTGGCTTGTATGTCTCTCGTCGAGGTTGGGTGTCGAGTTCGACACCGGGGTGCGGCGAGCACTCAAGATGGCGTCACCCCGGCGTCTGATGACCCTCGGAGACGATGAAATACTCGATTAAATAACTCACCTGGGTATTCTGCGAAGCCTTTACCAAATCGGCGGATTGATACGCGGTGCAAGACCGCTACCAATCGTGATGGAGGCCTCGTGGCGTGGGTCGGCGGCACTAAAATGGCACCGCCACGTGGCCATCGTGATCGTCGATGTTAAATGCGTCGAGTGCGACGACTTTTTGTTGATTTTTTTTGTCGTGGTTAATAATCTCTGTGTGAAGCACAGTTCACCAGAAATTTCGCTGCAGAATCTAGTCGAAGACTGGAGTAAACGATAAGACTGGCGAAGCGCGTAAGCTAGGCGAAGTGTAAGACACGAAGCGAAGCGAATGACTGAGAAAGAGGCAGGTCAGAGAGTGCCTGTATCGACGCGCTCCAAAATGGACGCGCAGAGCGAGGAACCAATCGCATCACGGATCGAGATTACTCATAGAAGTACTCATTTTCGGAGAGAGGCATATGACAGTATGTTAAGGAAAAAGTGTACGTCACCAGCCTGCAATAATCAATAATCTCAAAGCAAACATTCAACGTGGTATTCAGGCCAATTTTGCTAAACGAATGACATCGTACCACATGAGTCGAGGCGGCCATATTAACGATACTATTTTCCATTTGTAGCCGTATCGTCTCCATTTTATGTTGAAGAATAGAAAAACTAAGTTTGTCAAATATTACTAGTTTTATTCACAAATTGCATCCTACAATTCCAAATGAGACACCCTATATATTCGAGGCCGACCATTTAAATCAGTAAAACATATTTCCTAGCTATTTAATTACGATATATCTGTATTCGAATATAAAACTATGTTTCTTAATCGTCCATTATATGTGTGTGTGTGTGTGTGTATTTTAGGCAGAATTTAAATTTTATGACCTGTTACATTGGGGATCTTTCATGTGGTGCATGATATTGAGGTTGTTAACATACTATTGGTTCGCAAATGAGGTAATGCTAAAGGTAGGTACACACTTTCATTTAAGGTCGCTTTTTATTCGCCACTTTATTTGCTTACCCGATTTTAGATTTAAAGGAAGATTTAAAGACTGTGTGTGTTTAGTCTGGCAATAAATACGAGGGTCTGCCCAAATAGATAAACAAGTATTATTTATATATTTAATTTTCTTTTTTTTTTTTTTTGTTTGAGATACGATGACAAGCTCTCTCTCCACTATCTTTTTGTATTAATGCGGCCCTCGACTTACTGTTGCTTGAGACCGCCAGTGGCGATGCCTTAGGGCCACCCAAGAATATTTGTGCAATCAGTTATTATTATTAATGTGAAACACACGATACGAGCATGTAGTGGTCGTTCAGAACAAAACATTACGCGAAAGAGTGGCAGAGAATCCAGGGACCTCGATTCGTCATCGTGCCCAAGAATTAGACATTTCAAAAGTCACTCTTCGTCGTATTCTCCCTAAAGATTTGCATCTCCATGCTTAGAAAGTCTAGTTAACTCGATAACTTCTGCCAACAGACCATGCACAGCGAAGAGAGTTCACCGATTGGGTCATTGAATAACAAGAATTAAATGTCGATTTTGTGGACAGAATAATCTTCACCGATGAGGTCCATTTTCACCTTGATGGCGCTTCGTTAATAGGTAGAATTGATGCATTTGGAGCTCAGAAAGTCCACGAATGATCCATGAGGAACAAATGAATCCCCCAACGTGTCACTGTTTGGTGTGCTTTGTGGTCTGAAGGAATCTCTGGACCTTTTTTTTTTTAAACAAGACAAGTAATGCATTAACGGCAAATAGCGAATGTTATCGTGACATGATAACCCAATTCTTTGTATCTCGATTGGAATATATTGCTCTTGGAACATGTAGTTTCAGCAGGACGGTACCACTTGCTCAGGGGCGTAGCGTACATGGATGCGAGTGATGCGTCGCATCCCTTAAAAAGTTGTCAAATTAGTGTTATTTAAAAGTTCAATCGATTTATTCGATTATTACAATTTTTTATTATTTTAAACCAACCGCAAACATACTTTATTTACTTTAAACGCTACCGTTAACTTTTTTATTTCACATCGGCCGTGAAGGCTTCCGAAATTATTGGACTCCCGCGTTACTTGCTGCAGTGCTGAAATGCGATGGTCCACGTTACATCCGAGCTAAGCGTTAGATGGGCGAGAAGGTCAGTGATCTTACGCAGCCAACAGTAGAACCTCGAGTGGGTGTTGTCGTTATTTCCGGACTCAGTTATGCGATTATGTGAACGCATCTTAGCGACTGTTGCCATAACATAAGGAAGATTTGGAAGCGCTGTTTTAGGTAATTGTGGACAATGAAAATGAGGAATGGGATCGAGAAATCGTTATTTGTGTTAGAGGCCTTTTAACTTTATTGCGCGACTTTGATTTTAATTTTTTCTTAGCAGTGTTCTCTGCAATATTCCCACATTCCGAGATTTGTTTAAAATGCTATAGACAAAGATATCAGATATTAGTTACTGCAATAAAAAGATCGCCGATTTCAAATCACATATTCAAAAAATGAGAGACGAGTGACATTTGGGACCGTATGGACAGATTTGTGTTAGAAAATCAACCACCAAGTAAAAGAATGCGTTTGGATTTAATCCCTGAAGAAGATAAGAAAAGCACCTACGCACGATTGTTTTATGACATTTTGGACATTATTACTTTGACCATTAGCGAACGGTTTAGTGAAATTTCTAAACTTAAATTCTTAAATCTAGATCCCACACAACTTACTTCATTCGTAAGACGTTTTCCTGGCGAACTTTATTCTTCTTTAGTAGATACATATGGAACATTTTCTGACGCAAATCGTCTAAAAAGTGAACTTTCAGCGATTTATAGTGATCCCGATATGAAAAAGAGCGCTGTGTTTGAACTTCATCAATATATTATGGCCCTTCAATTATCTTCTGTTTTCCCGGAGTCATCAAAATTGTGTCGTTTAATTATGACTATTCCTGCCACAAGCAGGTCCGCGGAAAGGTCATTTTCATGTTTAAAGAGAATAAAGACTTATCTGCGAAATTCTCAAAAGCAAGAAAGACTGTCAGCTTTAGCATTAATAAATATTTAAAGCGCCTTGTTAGAAGATATGAGATCATCTCCAAAATTTGAAGAAACAGTGATAGACGTTTTCGCTGGACAAACAAAAACCGAAGAATTGATCTTCATTTTAAAAATTAGGATATATACCTCGGCATAATCATTTTAGGTTGGTGTCTTTTTTATTTTTACCATTTTCATATGGCATACCATACATCCAACTATACCTCTTCCCCTTATAAAATTTTTATCACATCCCTAGATTCTTTTCTCACGCTACGCCCCTGCACTTGTCATACCACCCGCACCCGTAAAACATTGACGGTCTTCTACGTGCCTTTTCCTGGTCGTGTCACCTCCCGGTTTGGCGGCCATAATTGGCCGCCAAAACGGGATTTAACACCTATGGACTTTTTACTGTGGGGTTTTCTAAAGTCTCAGATTTACACCAATAAGCCAACGACCACCGAAGCATTGAAGAACGAAATTTAAAGCTGTATGAGCGAAATACCGCCACATTTATGCAAGACCGTTATTGAAAATTTCGCCGGAGGAGTACTCGTGTGCTACCAAAGCTGTGGCGGCCATTTACCGCGTGTGTTCTTCCATACATAATTCCCCAAGTATCCCCATTATAAGTCAATAAATATTTCAATAATTCGCTACAGAAAACCACATTTTATTTAAAATTCATATCTTACACTATTATTGTAACACCTTTTATACCTCCCTACAAATTATTAACCTCATAGTGAGTGCAAAGGATTCAATTTGTTGCCGTTATTCTAATTTATTTTATCTACTTAATTCCCTTTTTTACTGTCATATTTAATATTCAGAGCCTCGAAGTGGGTAGCGCCATATGGGAAAGCGAATGGTACGAAGAACCGAACAATGTAAAACAGTTAATGTTGATCATGATTCTTAGAAGTCAACGGGCCTTAAGTCTGGAGATTGGACCGTTCAGCACGATGACGCTAGAATCTTTCCTAAAGGTAAGTTTACTCTGTCGATCAGTCACCAGACCCCAGAACCAATGTGAGATTATCTAAGAGATATATAGGATCTCTCAATAGGGACGCTCGAAATTTGTTAGGTTATAGTGGCCATGGTGTTAAGGCAACATCTGTCAAATTTTTTGACGTGAATACGTCGTTAAATTTGCTTCCATACTGGGAAGCGATTCAAAAAACTGATGATAACAAAATCGGGGGATACAGTTTGGTGTTGTAGCTACTTAACTATCATCTATATCCAAAATCTAATTACACTACTCGATAGATGAAGGCTCAAAGAATTCATTACGTTGAGTGATGACTGTGACGCATCGCGCGCGGCGGAGGGGGAAGGGTAGCCATTTTGACATCGTTTTGCTGCGTCACATAATTTCCATTTTCCGTTTAGTATAAGTTTTGACTCGTGAAGCTACGACGTTCGTTTTTGGTTTCAATCGCAAGGTCTGCTGAAGACATCGCTGCTGTGCGTGAGAGTGTACGGGAAAATCCCAGGCCGTCAATTTCTCGTCGTTCACAAGAACTTGGCCTTTCTGCGACTTAAACTTGGCGAAATTTGCGTCGGGACTTGAGTCTGTACCCGTATAAAATCCAACTGATCCAGGAACTTAAGGTAAACGACCATAGACAACGTGTGCGACCATAGGCAACAGTGCCGTGTATTCGCTGATTGGACTCTGGAGCAGTTGGAAGTTGACCCAAATATTGCCAAAAAAATCTTTGGTGACGAGGTCCATTTTTGGATGAATGGATATGCGAACAAGCAAAATTGTCGGATTTGTGATGATACCAATCCACACGAGACACACCAGCACTAAATGGGTCCCGATAAAGTCACTGTTTGGTGCGGATTTTGGTCTGGTGGCATCATCGGTGCTTCTACGAATCATCAGAACTTCTTCCAAAATGAAACTGGCATTGCCCTAACCGTCAACGGCGAGCGCGACAGATAGATGATAAGCAACTTTTTGTGGCCTAAACTGGAAGATGTATCCATATTATCCAGTTTAGACCACAAGAAGTTGCTTATCATCGACGACCTGTGGTTCCAACAGGACGGTGTTACGTGCTACACAGCGCATGCCACGATGGACATTCTGCACGAGCGACTTGAGGGCATGGTTTCTCGCGCAGTAGCGACGTGAACTGGCCCCCGAAAACGTGCGATTTACCGCCTTTAGACTTCTTCCTTTGGGACTATCTTAAATCGCAGGTCTATGCGAATAAACCGCAAACAATTGATGCCCTCAAAGTCAACATAACGAACGACATCCAGCAAATTGAGCCAGATTTATGCGACAAAGTCATTACAAATTGAATCTCCCGAATACGTGCCACTAAGCAAAGTCACAGCGGACACTTGAATGACGTTATATTCCACGCTTAATGCCATAAAACATTCTTTCAAATAAAAAAGAAATTGGGTGGATATTTCATACACAACTTGTTTTATTTACGTTTAAAAATCGAGCGTCCTTATTGAAAGATTCTTTGCAAATGCAATAAACGTTTGATATGTTGTTTGTTTTCCTATCTCTCACGCCAATAATAAATGTTATACTTGTTGTAGATCGTCAAAGCTGCTTACTCCTACTTGATGATCATATATAGATAATTATTTATTGGACACGGAAGATGCACCCTACCCACCAGATCGCATTACCACTTTATAGTTTGAAAACATAGAAATAAACCTTTTATTTACACCAATCACTAAATTACTCGTAACCATACACTCTGGGAAATAAGTCTGAAACATCTAAAGAATCTCGCAAACTGTTTTGTTGCTGCAAAAACGCTAGAAGGGGTCAAAAGGTATTTTAAATTCGCCATCTTTTAAACTGATTTAGTTCTATGTGCAGTGGCGTACGTTTGCAGAGTCAAGGGGGACGCATTTTTTAAAATAGCAACCCCTATTTTTTGTACGATATAATGGAAAAGCACATATTTTTGAGTATAGATATAAAAATTTAATCAAAGCAGATGAATAAGGTTGCGAGAAAAATGCAAATAAAATTTTAATTATGAAAATTGATTTATTTATTATTTTGCGTAGAAGGCGTTGAAATAAATTTTATTTAATGTCAAAGCGTCTAGTTAGCTGTAGGCAAAATTGATGCTTGTGATTGTTTGTTATCTCAGGTCAAAAAATGTTAGTGGGAATGTCTCTTTCGAAGGAAAATTGCATTGAAATTCTTATCAAATATGGTAATGGAGACAGAAGAATTGCAATAGAAGGCTGCACTCTCTTTAATGATGCTCATCAAGATCGTCCGCCTATAGCATGATCTAGTCAGTAAAATTGTAAATAAATACAGAGACATGACGCAATTTACCCAGAGCTGGTCGCCAAGCAATCAATCAACGCAGATACACAATTTGACATTTTAGTAAAAGTTGGTGAAAATCCACACTTAAGTTTTCATCAGATTGCCTTGGATATGAATTTGAGTTATGCTACAGTCCTTTTAATGTTTTACGTATACATAAATTTAATCCTTAAAAAGTTGCATTGACTCAATGACTATCAGGAAATGAATTTGATCGTCGAGTGCAATAGGCAATTTGCATGAAACTTCTATACGCCTGAAAATATATTTCTTCTGCCATATAATAAGTACTTAAGAAGAATATTATAGTAACTTTTCATGAAAATCTGCAGTTTTTGCATAATTAATAGAATTAATTCACTCATTTATGTAAACAAAGTCACGTGTTCGAAAACGCTAGTCTGATTGGTCCACGTCACTGTATGGGGAAGTATCCCAATCGTCACTGTTTTGATTTGGTTTAGTGCTAACAGTTTGTAAAATCTGTAACAAGTGCGTTTTATAAAGTGCCTAACGGTATGGAGCCGATAAAACACAAATTTTATAAGTATTGCATCGTGCCAATGTGTACAAATACTACGATATCAACGCCCGAAAAATTGGTTCTTCTCGGTGCTCAAAGAGGAAAAAATGCGGAAGAAATGGTGCGTAGCAATGAAAAGGGACGAAAAGAAAAATATAAAGCAATCAAGTTCGACGCCGCTATATTGTTGCGAGGATCATTTTATTGTGAGTGCCTAATAACATTTATTTGTTTTGGATGTATTTGTACATAACCCCATTTTCACGTTGTATGCTGTTTTCATATTACTTGCCGCATGGAATATTTAGAAAATGTTTGTTTTGGAAGTCATTAGATATAGATACTTAAATAAGATTTACATTTGAATATTTTTTACAGTTGGAGGAAGACATAGAAAATTACTGGCAATACAGACTGGCTGGAAATGTACAGCGGTTAAGTTTGAAAAAGGACATTCTCCCTCATATTTTCAGCTGTCAGAGAGAACCAGTACCTGAGCGACAAACTGGGGGCCATAGTCTACACGCAATTGTTCGGTATTAATAATAATAAATAGATTCGCACACCGAAAAAGGAATATTTAACGAAATTACACTAAACGCCCATCTATCTCTCAACAAAATAATATACAGTGACGTCACGCGACAGCCATTTGCATTTCTTGTGTTTACGCGCGGCGATAATAATTTTAAATTTCATTTATTTATTTTATGTCTAGAAAAATATAATTTTTTCGGATTAAGCCACATTTTTTCTTAATGGAACTATAAATAGACAGAACTGTGAGTATTGGACATCACAGAATTCACGATGGATACAGAAGTCACATATTCGATCTCCAAGAAAAGTGAACGTCTGAGCAAGTATAGTCACAAACAGAATTTTCGTCCCGTATTTTTTTTATGACAACTTGACTATCGTGAAATACTTGCAATTTGTACAGCAAGAGTTGATTCTATCACTGACAGCTTTATACCCAAATGCAAATTAACCTGACATACCTGATAAAGGACTTTGGTATCAACAGGACTATGTGCCTCCTTATTATGCTCTTCCTGCTCGCACTTACTTGTATAACATAGTTTCACAACGATTGATAGGACGACGTGGAACTATAGAGTGGCCACCTCGTTCCCCAAATCTTACATCCCTTGATTTTTTCTTATGAGGTTATTTCGAAACCAAAGTCTACGTCGATAAACCCAAAAATACAAGAAAACCCAAAAACGTAAGTAATTTTAAGGAATTCAAGGGAAATACGCAATATAGAGCAGTAAATAATTGGCATAGTGCAGAATGAATTTATATTGAGTCTAAGACATTATCAAATAGTTAATGGGTAACAATCTGAACACATTATTAATTAATGTATTTATTTTATTTAATTTATAAATAAATCAATTTTCGCAATTAAAACTTTATTTGCATTTCTCTTGAAACTTTCTTTGCACAACATATGCAATAAAATTATAGAAAAAAACTCAAAAAAGTGCTCTTTCACTGTATCAAATAAAAAATAGGGGTTGCTATTAAAAAAACTGAGCCCCCTTTCACCCTACAAACGTACGCCACTGTACATAGCACTAAACTATTTCAAAAGGCGGCAAATTTAAAATACCTTGTAACCCCTCTGAGCGCTTTTGCAAGAAATAATATTTTGCGATTTTTCAGGCACTCTAAACTTCTTTTCACAGTATATATATATATATATATATATATATATATATATATATATATTGTACTCATGTCCACAATTATATAATAACTTTCTAATTAATAAGTGAATAGTTAAATCGCGGAAACTGAGATAATGCAAACACATATTCATCTCACTTTACCCGTTACTCTGCTTTCTACTTTCTTAATACTGCTTAAAATTGTGGCTAGATTGTAGTTATTAATAATTTAGAAATATTCTACACGGCCTGTAACAAATAATATATAGAATAAAATGTATTGCACAACCTTCTTTGTTTCTTTTTCCGATCTTAGTTCTAACGTACTACTTTGAAATACTAAAATATATTTATATCAAGGAACTAGTTACCAGCTACGCCCGTAGAGAGCGCTTCATTCAATTAAAAATGTTTACTTATTTCACTTCTCACTAACTACTGACATGAGCAACATGTTTTTGTATTTCATGTCGCAAAATTAGATCTTAGCAAAAGGTTTATTGTTCGTCACTGATTTTAAATTGGAGAAATAAAGAAACATATTAAAGTATTTCTTTTAAATTATTTACTTGGTAGTGGCGGATATTCAGGTGAAGTAGGTCAAGTGCCTCTTCACCAAAGAAATTGAGACTGGGATTTCTTTTTTTATATTTTTGGGATATACAATCATGCCTTTAATATGTACATTCAAATAAATTTTGTTATGAAAAACCTATTATATTTTTATGTCAAGCATAATATGCCGCTATGCTACTAAAAACACTGTGTTTACATTGGAACGTCCTTTAAATCTTCAATAGTCCATGCGCCCGTTATCTATAATATAAACAACTCGCAGGTGCAGAGATGCAAATCAAGTGCCCTTAAATATGCACTGTTACAGCGGGTTGCCATGGTAACGTGACGTCACCATGCAATAGCCTACCTCCGTTTAGCCCGTCTTCCCCCTCCACCTAGGTGAAGAGTTTTCCGAGATTTTATAGGGTATCTACACAGTGGACTTGCATCTATTTAATGTACTCAAGCGTGGTATGTTTCTGAACTTGAGCAATTTATTGAATTTGCGTAGTGTTTTCATCTTGCTTTATTGATTTTAATGTGTTGATTTGCCAACTGAGTGATCATATAATTAGTAATTTTTCAACTTTGATAGTGACAATACTAAATGAAACAATAATTTACATTATTTATAATGAATCCAGTAAACGATATTATTTGCAATTAGTTGGAAACACCGTTCTGTTGCTGGAAAGACGAGGAAGATAAAAGAGATGTTTCACTGGAAGAAAGACCTATGACTGTTTTATCAATATTCGCCAAAAAAGAGATTAAGAAATCTGGTAAATCTTATAACGTAAATTTCAAATCTGCTTGGTTCACAAATTATAAATGGTTATGTAGCAGCCCAATGTTAAAAAACAACATTGCTGGCCTTGTTTACTATTTTTTTTATAATAAACAATTAGTTGGGAACTGGAATGGATTTGTAAATATTTAAATATTATGAGGGCATTATATAAACATACCGATTCTGCCCAGATATTCTATATGATATCCTACAAAAAGAATCATTATATTAATTTTTGTGTGCATCAAATAAAAGACAATTTTTAAAGCAGGTAGAATGATGGAATTAGAAACTACAAAACGACAATACGCTGATATTTTTAACGAAGCCATTAGTACAGGATATAAATCACCTTTTTATGAAATATTGGACCACATTTTAATGGAAATAGATATCAGGTTTCAGAACTGTGAAAGAAGTTTCAGAAGTTGAAATTTGTTTGTCTCGCTGATCCTGCAAAATTTTAATAATATAGATCGTGTTTTTCTTCTATTGCTTTTGATAACTTGAAATAATTTTATGGAAAAATATTTACCAAACATCAACGACTTAAAAGACCAACTTTACGTGTTATATAGTGATTAAAGTTACATAACTATACCGCTGCATGAACTGCTCAAAAAACGGAATGAATACAAAGACACTTTTACAGAACCTTACAAACTGTTTTGTATAATTTTATTTATTATTTTATTTATTTATTTTCATCAACAAGTGCGTCAGTGGAAAGAGGTTTCTCGTGTCTTAAACGTATAAAGACGATTCAAGAAATACCATTTCCCAATAAGAAATCTTTAACAACTGTTTCTATCCAGAAAGAATTGTTGCTAGAACTGAAGAAAGATCAGCCATTTTATGAAGATATACTAAATAACTACGTCTCACTAAAAGATCGAAGAATTCATTTGGTGTACAAAAATTAGATAGCTATAAGCTTGGCTATAAGTAAGTGTTAAGAAAAATTAATCTCATTGTTCTAACTGTTTACACATCCTAACTTTTCACCTATTTTCTAACCCGCGAGCCGCCACTGTTACTTGGTACAGTTGGTGAACAGATCTACTGCGGAACAAACCGAAATTCTATAGTACGGGAGAGTTTTGTATTCTGTGGCTCTTACAGCTGGTCTCTGAGTTTTGTCATTTGTTTACGTTTTTAAGTATCTTATTCAAACTAAACACAACTTTTATTGAATAAAATATAATCAAAACAACATAACTTAAAGTGTATCCGTATTAAAATTCGACTCGTGTACTCGTACTAGTTCTTGTTAAAAATTTACCAATACGGACCCACATGAAATATGTCATTCTTGGGTTCCCCATTCTCGAACTCCTACAACCAAGACTACGAATACGACGAGGACAAATTCGATGATGAAGAAGACAGGGAGAACGATGAGCGTGGCGACCACACCGACGAAGACACGGAGGATGCCAGCGAAACAGATCCAGGTTTTAAAATTTCCTTTCATGTGTATGTAACAATTACACTTAAATTTGTAGGCAGACAGGAAGAACCCCTGGAAATTAAGGAGCAGATGTACCAGGACAAGCTCGCTAATCTGAAGAAAAAGCTGCAACAACTCAAAGATGGTAAGTAAATAGTATTTAATGTCTGAATTGTATCCGATTGTGTTTCAGGTACCCACCATGAATACAACAGGAAGGTAAAAAAACTTGAGTACCAGTATAAGGAACGTCTGCGACACAACGTCCTTTACCGAGACTACTTGATAGATTGTGTGGAGAGAGATTATATACTAGAGAAAAGGGCGGCGGTTAGAGAGTTTGAGGAAAAGAAAATAGACTTGAAAGAAACTTTGATATCGGACCTGGAAGACAAGAAACGAACCATAGAAGCCGAGAGGTACACAATGGAGCTAACGGGCGATTCTATGGAGGTAAAAAAACGGGACAATGGATAATTATTTATAATAAGAACCCACTTAAAAATGGTTACCAAATTTTTAACCTAACTTATTGTTAGGTTAGGTTGGTTTAGATTAAGTTCTTTCAAAATAACAGCGTATTTAGTTGTTAATATTCAGAGTTAGCTTTTGGAGCCCCTCTGTATGCATGTGGTTTCATTGAACGACACAGAGGGCGCATGATTACAAATATTACAACGGACGACGCCAACTGCATGTAAATTGTAAACATTTGAAGTAAATTAAGAACATCGTAATGAATAATAGGTTTCATCACAGTTTAATATATGATATGTATAACGGAAGTCTCCAGCACCGTCGAAAATAGGGGGGGGGGGGGGGGGAATTTGGTAAGCGTTTTCAATTGAGTTCTTATCATAAATAATAACCATAACGTCTAGGGTACGGTTACTATTTTAGGTAAAACCAGTGATGACGAGGAAGCTGCGTCGGAGGCCCAACGATCCAATGCCTCTGCCCGAGAAACGTAGAAAGCCCCCCACGGCTCAGATAACGTACCTTCTGGACGAGAAGGAGGTCGAGAACGACCTCAGGCTGATAAATAAGGGTAAAGTGCAGACGCCTATAAGGAAACACAGCGAGAATTCGTGTTCGTCCAGTCCCGGCCATTTGCAGGTTAGACGTTCTCTATATTGTTCAATAATGAAGTGATTTTTGGTGTACACTTTCCTGCAGTAGCGATATTTTACTATACAGGGTGTTGTTAGTTTAGTGAAGTTCTTTTATGGGTGGTAAGTCATAACTAAAATCGATATTACAGGGATTGCCTATACAGCAGGTTGACATTCCGCTAATCGAGACTCGGATCGAGGACGGGAAGCTTTTATATGAGAAACGTTGGTACCATCGGGGACAGTCCGTTTTTGTAGAAGGTACGCTGTGGCATCACATCTTTTACTATATCTTGTAATTATAGCCTTTTCCGTTGCGTTTCTGTGACCTTTCAGTCTCACCTTTACTGTATTCCTAGTTTGTCCTATATTTACTTTTTCGTCTATTGTGGATTTGAGCGTTTTTCTTTGTCGGTTTTAGGCAGGGACATGCCCAAATTCCCTGCTAATATTTCCGCCATCGGCAACGATGCGATCTGGGTGAAGAAATCCGATGGGGCAAAAGTTCGTATCTACATCTCGTACCTGGCCAGGGGGAAGGTGTCAATTAAGCGGAGGGCATCCTAATCCTGTTCAAATCCTCTTGCGTAAGCAATACCCGGCTGTTAGTGATGCGCGGTATGCTTGTTAAGAAAGTGTACGTTTGTAAATTACATAATAAATTTACAACAGCGTAATTTTTCTTGCTTGTATTGTATCGTCAACTCTACAAGGAAATAAGACGTAAAACCAGAGTATTATATATTATATAGTGTAATTTTTTTTTTAAACGAATCACGGACAGTCTTCCAAATTTATTTCGGGCAAAATTTTTGGGCGAATATTCAAAAATAGATTGCAAAATATGAAAATATTCTTGCGATCTTAAAATCAAACCTTACAACTTTGAAAGCTTTGTGTTTTAAAACTTTTAACGTTGTTGTACAGTTTGGTATTGTCGGTGTTTTGCCCAAAGCTGAAATAAACCCATCATTACTACCCAGGCTGTACTTTTTTTAATTCTGTAGTTTTTAATTTTTTTTTTCTTTTTTTTTTTTTTTTTTTTTTGTAATACAAATTGTGTTTATTTATTTTACTTGTAATACGCAAGCGGTTGTAATTACTACTAGTCAGTAACTAAATAAAGATTTGTTCTACTTATACTTTTTATGTTGTGAATACTGACGGGCCAACGAATTCGTTTCTCTATCGCTTGCCTTTATTTGAATTGGCACACAAGCGAATTTTTACCGATGCACACCGCCCAAAATTTGCCACCGAAAGTCGGTGGTGTCGCTAATAGGTTTACCCAACTAAAACCGCCGAGACGACGCAAATTTGGTCGGAAAAGAAGATGTGCACTAAATAACAAATCTAGTATGGGACAGAACTTATATGCGTTCCATGCTACGAGCAAAATCTGTCTCTTTGCTCGTAGGTTCCATGGATAAAATAACTTACAGACTTTTTCATGGCGAGATTTTTGCACGCATGCGCCGCTTGACGTCATCAGACGCCATACTGTTTCGATCATTTTTCATAAAATAGCATTAGTCTGCGCAAGAATTTAATAATTTTCTATTAAATATTACAGAGGATTGCTCAAATTTCTAACGGTTTAATAGTTTTTGATCAGAATGATATAAAAAAATTTTAAATCGATTCGCCACGTCGAAGGGCAGTTCAAAACGCTGTTGTTTTGGCGTGTGTAATAGTGACAGTCGCTCAAAATCTTATAAAAACGATTGTTTATATTTTTGCCATTGCCTAAGCCGTGTCTGGAGTACAGACAACAACGTGCAACGTGTTCGAGAATTAAGACGTTGTGAACAATGCGGGAAATGTGATTTGTGGGTGCGAGCGTGTCGACGAGGTGATGGGAGATTTTCTACGATTGACAACATAACGAAAGATACGTATGTTTGTTCCCTTCATTTCGAAGATGAAAGTGGCCGAAATAACGTTAAAGAAGTGCCCTCTGATCAAAGCAAAACGAAAATTGAAAAGGTATTCTGGAAATTAAACTTAACCTAACTCTGAAAGTTATGATCATCGAGAAGTACAAAACATTAAAAAAAGGAAATACCGATTCTGTTATAAGAGACAAATAGAAATCATGAACACAGACAGCGACAGATGATTGTTACCTTGCAACAAGTTCATTTATGCTTCCACCGACTTTCCGACGATGACACTTGGGCCAACGTAGCACAACTTTGTGCACTAATCTGGCACCATCTATTACATTTTCATTGAGATTTATGCGAAAAAAATCTGCCGGCACAGCCATTTTCACCAAAAGTGATCGAAACTTTCACATTTCGCGGAAAAAACATGGCGGCGAACCATGTGCGTGATGACCATGAAAAGACCTAACCACATCATTATGTCCTGATTTTAAACACAGAAACATAAGGTTTGTTCGCGGAGCTGATCTGTAATATGTCCTGAACCGATCCATGACAAGTTCATGCACAATATAACGCTCGTGCGTTATCAGGAACTGTGCCGGATTTAGCTTGATATCCACGAACGTTTCTCTAACTCGTGCTGTTAACAAATATAATCGTAATTTGTTTTCTCTTTAGCAACGGCGTGCGTATTTACTGCTCCTTTTGATATCCACGAGTAAACACAAAAACAAAAAACCAATAATATGCGTGTTTTATATAATGTGTTTTATTTAAATTGTCCAACAAGGATAAATAAAAATTATTTTTCTCAAATACACTACAAGAAGTTCCTATGTACATAATAACTTGCAACGGTCGCCATAAAATAAATAAATGTGTGCTGTGAAAGACCAACAAACAAAATAACTAAACATTTCCATATAAAAAGTACCAACATTAGATGCGAGTCTAAACGGGATGACTCATAACTGACCATCATTGTGAAGCGCCCTGTATACACTAGCACCTTAAATACCTATACAGCAGCCCATATATATAAACAAATACACATAACAGTAAAATAAATACTACCATATTCTATACAATATACATACGTTATATAAAGACATAGCCATGTTCATGATTGCTACCACTAATTCCGACAGTGAGTGGGAATAACGGGGGAAAAAGTGGGTAACAACATTGGTAACCTATCGTATAGTAACGAAAGGCCTAAAAGATGACAAATTGTGGGAAATATGTGGGAAATGTTTGATGGACAGGAAGAGGAAACTTTAGGGACTGGGTAGGAAATTTCATAATTCACAATTTTGGCAAAAAGTCCCCTTTTATCGTCATAATACCATAGAGAACTCTGCTACGCGGCGAAGAACTGTTGAAAACAGATTAGATTGAAGCTGAAAATTGCAGTTTATGGAAATAGCATAGGAAATATTGTCGATAATTATGGGAAACGTTACGAAGTCAGATGATAAATGGATTTGAAGTATTATTTTAGATATTGATGTGAAATAAACAGAAAATGTTTGATTATTGTAGCAAAAGAGTTGTGAGTGGTATAAAAATGCATGGGAAATCGGTGGGAAATATTGAAGTAGTGAAGAATATTGACATTGTTGGCGGCGAATGGAAAATTTCATACGAAATTCGTGTTTAATGCCGCTATTTTAAATGGGTCGTAACGAGAAATTGGTGGGAAGTGCGTGGGAAGTAAAGAAATGAGCGCCAGCATCCAACTCTTCTGAGAATATGTAACAAAATAAGGAACAGGTGGGATGCCATGAAAAGTTTATAGGAAATGTCTGGGTAATACGCATTAAATATGCGACGACTGATGGAAAACGCTTAGAACTGCGATTTAAGTAAGAGATTTCATCTTTCGATACGCAGATGCAGCGATGGCGTGACGGGAAATAATATGAGTCGGGAGCATTTTAGAAAAATGTGGTTAACGATAGGAAATGTAAAAGAAGGAAATGAACGGAAAAAATAAGGGAATATGCGGGTACTACATCGAAATTTAATTAATATGGGTGGGTTATTGGGAGGAAGTGGGGAAAATATAATAAAATGAGTGGGAAATAAATAGGAAATGTGTGGTAAGTATCGGGAAATGTACGATAAGTAGCGAAATATGTGTGAAGTGTCCGTAAATATGTGGGAAACATTGGAAAATGTGCAGAAGTATCGGGGAATATGTGGGAAACGCGGGGAATATGTAGGAAAAAACGGGAAATCTACGACAATATCTCCCCTTTTTATAGTCTTAACAGTCTCTTGAGTTTGTCATGTGCCTTTGCAGCGATCTCTTGTAAATATAATGATAAATATGTGAGAATTGTCGTAAAATGTGTAACAGGTGTTGGGAAATGCTTGGCAAGTGACGGAAAATATCAAGAATGTGAGACATGTCGGGAAATGCGTGGGAAACAAATGACCATAAATTGTAAACGATGGGGAATTATTGCGTAAAAACCTCCCTTTATCGTTTTAATATCCTGGAACACGATCGTCCAGTCGTCGGCCAAGGCACCGGCTTAACCTTCTTGTACCGCCTCTTGCGCTTGCGTATTGTCCGCTTCCACCGCATATCGAAACCGCGATGAAAAGTGGATGAAAAACACGTAAGAAGCGTGGCAAAATATGTAACGCATGTTGGGTAATATGTGGCAAATGTCGGGAATGTCGTGTCGGGAAATGCGTGGGAAACGAATGATCATCGACGGGAAGTGCCCCTATTACGTCAAAACCTCCTCCTTTATCGTCTTAATATCCTGGAACACGATCGTCCAGCCGTCGGCGGCGGCATCGGCGTCCACCTCGCCCACCTCCTCGTGCCGCCTCTTGTGCTTGCGTATCGTCTGCTTCCACCGGGTCTCGAAGCCGCACCAGTCGCACCTGAAGGCTGCGGCCTGCCTGGCGCCCGGCCGGTGCCCCGTCATGTGCTTCTTCAGCGCCCTCTTGTACTTGGTGCGGAAGCCGCAATCGCCGCACTCGAACATCTCCAGTTCGTCGGGACGCTTATGAGTGACCAGGTGCATCCGCAGGCACTCCCGCCGTTTCGTTTCAAAGTCGCACACGGGGCACTTGATCATCGTGATCTCGTCGGCGGATTTGTGGTACGAGACAGCGTGCGACAGCAGACTGCTGCGGTACTTGGTGACGAAGTCGCAGAGCTCGCAGCGGTGCAACTCGACGTCGCCGGGGCTGCGATGCATCAGGCGGCCGTGTTGCCGGAAATTGTACTTGTACTTCGTCCGATAGGGGCAGTGCTCGCACTCGTACACGGTGATGCCCTCCGTGTGGATGACCAGCACGTGCTGTTTGAGATCCTGCAGCCGCTTCGTCTTGTAGTCGCAGTGCGGGCACGAATGCATAGTAACCTCATCGGCTGTCTTGTGAACCAGCATGTGATTCTGGAGGCCGTTCTTCCGGAGCGTCTGGAAGGGGCACATCTCGCAGGCGTACACCTCGGGCGCGTCCTCGAGCGAGCGATGCGCCAGCTTGTGCTTGGTGAGGAAACGCTTGAGGGTGGTCTCGAACTCGCACTCGTCGCATTTGAACTTGTTCTTGTGGATGAGCTCGTGTTTTTTCACGCTCTCCTTCCACTTGGCCTGGTAGGGGCACACCGAGCAGCGATATATCTTGAGATCCTCGGGGTTCCTGTGGATGAGCATGTGCGGCACCAACGACCGTTTCAATTTCGTGGTGAAATTGCAACTGGCGCAGCTGTATGTCGTCTCCTGGGGCTCCGCCCCGCCCAAGTGCAGTTTGGCCACGTGCTGCTTGAGGTAGCGCTCGTGTTTCGTCGCGAACCCGCAGTATTCGCACTTATACATGGTAATTTCCTCCGGTTCCTTGTGTTTCAGCACGTGGCGTTCCAAGTCGCGCTTCCACAGCGTCCGATACGGACACTCCTCGCATTTAAATCGCTTGGCCTCCTCCGGTTTCTTGTGGGTCTGCATGTGGTTGCGCAGGTTGACTTTCAGCTTGGTGCGATACGTGCACACCTCGCATTGGTGCCAGTTCACCTCGTCCAGGCTCTTGTGGGTTAGCTCGTGGTTGACGATGACGGTTCTGTGTCGGGTGATGAAGTTGCACAATGGGCACTCGTAGAGTCGCTTGCCTTTGCCGTGCGAGAAGCAGTGGATAATTAGGTCGCGTTTACTCTGGGTCTGGTAGTCGCACTGCTTGCAAGCGAAGGTTTTTGCGTCGGAGGATTGCGCGCCATTGAAGAGGATGATCTTCGGTTCCGCTATCGGTAACCTAGAAAAAAAAGGGTAATTTGTCGCTAAATATATAGCAATAAAATGAAAGATTGAAAATATTTTCAAGAAAATATGTAAATGGAAACCTTTGGTAGCAGGGGCGTAGCGTACATGGATGGATGCGAGTGATGCGTCGCATCCCTTAAAAAATTGTCAAATTAGTGTTATTTAAAAGTTCGATGGATTTATTCAATTATTACAATTTTTTAATTATTTTAAATCGATCGCAAACATACATTATTTACTTTAAACGCTACCATCAACTTTTTTATTTCAAATCGACCGTGAAGGTGCCCGAAATTATTGGACTCCCGCGTTACTTGCTGCAGTGCTGAAATGCGATGGTCCACGTTACATCCGAGCTAAGCGTTAGATGGGCGAGAAGGTCAGTGATCTTACGCAGCCAACAGTGGAACCTCGAGTGGGTGTTGTCGTTATTTCCGGACTCAGTTATGCGATTATGTGAACGCATCTTAGCGACTGTTGCCATAACATAAGGAAGATTTGGAAGCGCTGTTTTAGGTAATTGTGGACAATGAAAATGAGGAATGGGATCGAGAAACCGTTATTTGTGTTAGAAGCCTTTTAACTTTATTGCGCGACTTAGATTTTAATTTTTTCTTAACAGTGTTTTCTGCAATATTCCCACATTCCAAGAGTCTGTTTAAAATTCTACAGACAAAAATATCAGATATTAGTTACTGCAATAAAAAGACCGCCGATTTCAAATCACATATTCAAAAAATGAGAAACGAGTTTAGTGACATTTGGGACCGTATGGACAGATTTGTGTTAGAAAATCAACCACCAAGTAAAAGAATGCGTTTGGATTTAATTCTATGAAGAAGATAAGAAAAGCACCTACGCACGATTGTTTTATGAAATTTTGGACGTTATTACTTTGAACATTAGTGAACGGTTTAGTGAAATTTCTAAACTGAAACTCTTAAATCTAGATTCCACACAATTTACTTCATTCGTGAAACGTTTTCCTAGCGAACTTTTTTTCTCCTTTAGTAGATACACATGGAACATTCTTTGACGCAAATCGCTTAAAAAGTGAGCTTTCAGTGATTTATAGGGATCCCGATATGAAAAAGAGTAGGTACTGTGTTTGAGCTTCACCAATATATTATGTCCCTTCAATTATCTTGTTTTCCCGGAGTCATCAAAATTGTGTCGTTTAATTTTGACTATTCCTGCCACAATCAGTTCCGCGGAAAGATCATTTTCATGTTTACAGAGAATAAAGACTTACCTGCGAAATTCTCAAAAGCAAGAAAGACTGTCAGCTTTAGCATTAATAAATATTGAAAGTGCCTTGTTAGAAGATGAGACCGTCTCCAAAATTTGAAGAAACAGTGATAGACATTTTCGCTGGACAAACAAAAACCGAAGAATTGATCTTCATTTTAAAAATTAGGATATATACCTCGGCATAATCATTTTAGGTTAGTGTCTTTTTTATTTTTACCATTTTCATATGGCCTACCATACATCTGACTATACCTCTTCCCCTTATAAAATTTTTATCACATCCCTAGATTCTTTTCTCACGCTACGCCCCTGTTCGGTAGGTTTTTTTTAACTCATATCTTTATTTATGTTACCCTTATGTACATATATAGCTTGATGTACATAAAAATTACAAAAAACAGATTTAACTTTGAGAAAAAAAAACTAATTACCTTTTGAAACAATAAATTTTGAGTCTAACACTCTCTAAATCATCTAAGAGTTGAGGGTAATACAACTAATGTCACTTTCTTATACCAGCTTTTGTAATAGTTGTAACTTTTTTTAGTTGTGGTGTGGATTATATTGATTTATGAAAAAATAATAGTTAAACACAGTTATAATGAATTTAAAAGAAACAAATCTTGGTTACATACTATTTTTTTTATATTATTGAAAATCGTGAATTGATGGACTTTTGCCAATTTTTTGTGTTCAACAAATACCCTCCTGAATAAAATTAACGCATTAGCAAAACTTCATTATTTCTTATAAATTTTCGAAATTTTAGATCATATTTTATATAGGTGGCCTAGGATATCCTCTGTCATTACTGATAAACAATTGCAATTGTTTGACTGACGCAAAGTAACATTTTTTAATTGTCTGTTAATAATACATTTACCGCTGTTTAAGATGGTCTGTAAAAGGAAATAAATTCAGTGACTTTTTTTAAATTTAATGTCATGAAGTGAATGAAATTTAAAAGATGAATCAATGCAAGTGGTCACTCTGGTTAACGAGGGACGTAGCCAACGATATATGGATAATTTGTTGGCAGTTAGACAATCAACAATTAGTCGAACAGTTAAATGTTTTAATGAACTTGGACGTTAGTGTAGAATCCCCAAAACAAGGTCATAATAAGTCTACAGATGCAAGAGATGAACGATATCTTATGCAAGTTGCCTTAAATAACAGGCATTCTACCAGTTTACAGCTAATCAGTCTTAACAGCAGCTCGAAATGTAGCAATTTCTGGATGTACGGTCAGGAGAATGTAGCTTAATGAAGGATTGGACAGGAGAAGACTAACTATTGTATCACTGCTCTACAGAGAACATCGACATACTAGACTGCGTTTTGAAAGAGAAGAAGTAAATTGGATCATTGGCAACTGAAAGCGAGTTTTGTCTTCAGACGAGACAAAATTAAGTCTTAATTCAAGGAGTCTGATGCCAAATTTCCATATTTTAAGTATGTAAGAATAATTATTTCTGAACAGTTTTATGTTCATGTATTTTTATTTCACTCATCTTTTTTTAGAAGTACTAAAAAGTATGAATGAAAAATGTAATTACCTAAACGAAATTTTAAATAACTTAATACAAAATTTAAAAAACCTATGCTTAGCCATCTAGAACTGTCATTCGGTTTCAGTCCATTTACATGTAAGTTTCGCTTCTCAGTGAAATATCAATTTTTTTTTTAAGTGTAACAAATTCGTACGTAAAATTGACCTTAAAGGACAACGTTAATGATCATTAATTGAACGTAATGTATTTTTGATAGGTTTATATGAAGTTATAACCTCGAAAACAAAAGCAAGTTCCAACTTTTGAGGTTATGTTTATCCCAAGTAGTAATCACAGAACAAAATGGACTTTTAACTGTCAAAAATAATCATATTTCAAAGTCATAAGCAGACAGTTAACAATAATTTGGGAAAGAAAGAAGGTAATTGTATAGAACACCCCCTTCTGGATTTTCGCGTTTTTTTTTTATGGACGTGTTGTAGGTTGCTATAGGAACAGTTTCTCACAAACGAAACTTTGCGCAAATTAATAATAACCCATCTAGCTAACGGGAGTTGGGAGCGAATAGGGGTGCTGGGTGGGGTAAACAGGTATATTGAGGAATGTTAATTTTGCAAAGGTACATTAAAAAAATGTAAATTTTTGAAAATATTCAACATGGTAGTTTTTAAGGGTTGAAGCAATATTTGTGTGGTGAAAGGGTGTGCCATTGTGTGCACATAGAGACCGCAAAATTAAATATCTTGTTTTTTTTTTTTTTGTTAAATTTTGATGTCTGTTGTTGAAGGCCTGTTTATTTGGTATATAAATGATCAATGTTCAAAAATAATTTACAAGATAAAGGGATAGTTTGTAAGGGTTGAAATAATCGTGAATCCTAATTGTTTCTATTTGTCATAATCTGCCTGACCCTTTTTTATGCACGTGATACGGTCATTATTTAAACTGATGTATATTTAATTAATTTACTCACATGTTGTATTCCAATTATTAAAACGCCATGTCTATTTAAGAACGATGTAAGTCCTTCATTTGATGTTGTAATAGCATAAAATTTCGCGTAAGTGACATCGCAAGAGTCACAGGTGTTGAAATCACAAAACCGCACAGGCACAGGTCAATACTCTGCTTTCACTCATATTTTTATCGCATTCGACGCGTTTAAGTTCTAGTTGTGAACAAAGAACTGAATAGCTGTGGTATGAAGTGTCTTTTCAGCATCCCTTGGCGCGTGAAGACGTTTCCAACCAATCAGGGCGTCTGATTTTGTTTACATATTTGTAAATTCAATAGACAGTGATGTCTGCGCTTTAGGTAAGCAAGTAATTTGTAGCCTATATTGTATATTATGATAGTTGTACAAAAGCTGATGTGGCAACATGGGAACTTTGGTGAACTACAGAAACGATAAAGTAAACAGTAAATCAGCTGTGCGCATGGAGAAATGTTCCAATTTTAATTTATTTATAAAAAATACTTAACGCCATTTGCGCAAGATATGATAAGGTGCGTTGTACTCGTGATGGAATGTAGAATGTGTGAGTAAGTTTAGTTTTTCGATAGGGCAGAAGGGGGTGTTCTATACAATGACCAGAAAGAACAGCAAATAAGTGAATAAAAGCGACACAATTGTTTCACTTTTACTAAAATAGAATTAGCTTTAATTAGATCCAAATTTACTATACAAATATCTGTCACACTTTAGTTTCAGTGTAGGAGTATTCTATTTTCGCCTATTTAGGTTATTAAATCTGCCACGCTACAAGCCATTGCTTTAGACGATCCCCGACCATTTTGCTGCTCACATTTTCAGGCAAGCTCTTGAACCCAAAACGCTTTTTTAGCGCAGCTAATATATGTTAAAAATTTCCACACTGTTTATGTTAATTTCCACAATGTTTATGTTTATGTTAATATTGGGTAAAACTTGAACAAAAACTAAGAAAAGTTGTCCGCGTGCAGTTTTTTTAACTTTCAAATGGAAAGAAATATGAAATTCTCAAATAAAAATAAAATTATGATGATATAGGGGCTACAAACTGATATTTTTCATTATAAACTATTTAAACACAAACAAAATTGTGTTTATTTTGTATATTTATTTACTTTTGTTTTATTTTTAGCACCTTCTTACCATATCCTACAAAAATCCTTCGTAATGCCATAAATTAATTGAACTCGGCAATTTCCTTGATTTGGATGAAAAGTTTATAATTATTATTAGATGAAATGCCAATAGAAGTCTTTTAGAAACTATTTTTTCTAATCAGTCATAAATATATTCAAAAAACCATTAACTAGTTTATCGTTCAACACATGATATCAATAATATACTTACCCAGGAGAGACGTCCTCATTTTCTATCACTTCTGACTTTATGTCGCCACTACTAGACTGACAAGCCACGAATTCTACATCTAGTTGTTCGTAACCATCAACCTCCTGTTTCACTTCCGCAATGCGCAAGGACACTTTTTGCAAGTCTATCTTACTTTCAAAATCATACATTTCGATAATGCAATAGTCTTTTATCTTTTCCTCAATTTCTAAGCACGATTTTATAAAAGCGAACTGGTTTTTGAGCAAACCAAGGCAATTGCAACAAATGGTGGGATTCTCGGTCAAATTTAGGTTCTAAAAAAAACAAAATGAGGCATAATAGGCGTTTTACGAACACCTACTTACTAATTCAGGTACGCAGTTCGTCAACATCTCGTTCAGTGTTGCATCTTGTACGTTATTTAGGTTTGTATAACTATCTTCTTTAAAATTTAAGCACAGTCGACAAATTTGCCTATTTTCTAGAGCTTTTATATCACTTTCCAACATTTCCTTCAACAGAATATCCCGTAAATCGACTTTGGCAGGTTCCTGGCCGTTTATGAAAGATTTAACGTGCTTCTCCGCATTCATGCATGCCATTTTAAAATCGAAGCACTTTTGGAGGTTTCGAGAGCAGTAGTTACATATCACTGGGTCTTTACTGATGGAGAGTTTCTAAAAAGCGTGTAAGTAAAGGTCATCGTCTTGTAGTTGGTTAATACGGTTAATACTTACGAGGGGTATTGATAAGACCTTTATCATTTGCGTTGGCGTTCCATCTAGGATTTGAAAATTGCCGTCGTCTATAGTGGTGAAACATAGCCTGCAGATTTTCACTTCTCCTTCCATTGATTAAATTGGGATTGTGTAATAAATTCCGATAAAGTACATAAACATAACCTTACTTTACCGTTTTATATACCTCCTGTTAATTGAAGTTTAGAATTTACGGAATTCGTCACGGAGTGCAAAACACAATGGACGTGTAACTTTGTTTTTCGTAAAACTTGAAGATTTGTTTGTCACGGAATAACTGAGAGAATAAGTGCACAAACCTGCGTTCGATGTAGACTAGTCTGTTCGGCGACTGCCAAATGTGGTTATTAATAGAAATGGACGCTCTAAAATTTTAAACAAGTATATACTGACAATCAATATTTTTTCAAACATTTGAAGCTAAGCAATAGAAAGTTAGAGAAATATGTGGAAAATATCAATAAACATGCGGAGTAATGGGTGGCTTGTGTGAAGCATTAAGAAACATTTTGAAAGTACCAGAAAGATGTAGCAAGTGCGAGGAAAATATGTAAAGTATCGAGAAATGTGTGGGAAGTACCGGAAATGTTCGTAGAGATTATAGAATTAACGCAAAATATTGTTAAATATACGGAGTATCGGGAACATACGGTACCTATCGAAGAATATGTTGGCAAGATCAGCAACTTCTGGAGGATAATGGAAGACATGTGGCAAGTACCAAGAAACATATTGACGCCCAAACAAATTTAAAAACGTCGTTTAAAAAAAATTCGTTTATATTTTAATCTCTCGTAAAATTCGAAAAGACAACACTTTCTAGAAATAAAAGCTTTATTATTGTGGAAACAAACTGTATATAATACTTTATTCTATCTTAATAGAAATACATGGATAAAAACAAAAACACCACAACGCACCCACCTCATTGTCCGGGGCCCGACAGAGACTTATCCATAAACTTCTTCTTGGCGAAACACAGCCACCATTTGCTGGGTTTTCCGTCTTCCCCGAAAACTTTGTCGCAAACTCTTAGACCGACCTCTTGCCTCAGTTGAGTCAAGTAGGCCTTGAAAAGGTCCGCCTCGCTCTGAGTCCCCGGTTTACTAAAAAAAAAAAAAGATGGTGTTAACATCCAGATACAATAAATCGACATTAGAGGTATACTATAAAAGATGTGTGAATGTTTACAATTCACATGCAGTTGTCGTCGTCCATTGTAATCGTGCGCGTCCTCTACAAAACCACATGTGAATCAACTCACTACGACGTAAGGGGGGGGGGGGATCTAAAAGTTAACTATGAATATTAAGTGAACTAAATACGCTGTTATTTTGAAGGAACCTAACCTAACCATAATAAATAGACAGTTGGGTTAGGTACCTTCAAAATAACAGCGTATTTAGTTGTTAATATTCAGAGTTAACGTTTGGAGCCCCCGTACACATATTTCATAGAGGGCGCACGATTACAAATATTGCAATGGACGACGCCAACTGCATGTGAATTGTAAAAATTTGAAGTAAATTAAGAAAAACGTAATGAATAATAGGTTTTATGACGGTTTAATATATGATATGTATAAAGAAAGTGTTGTAGCATCTACTCGTATTGATATTAGCTATCCACGTAGTGTAAAGCGAAAGTTATTTGATAAGAAAAAAAGGTGGCTCTCGTGCGAAAAAGTGGAAAATTCATTTTCCTTTCACACTCAATAATTACCAAAGTTATTATCTCAAAGGTATCGATTTTTATTAAATATCACTATTATCAGCATAATTACCTATATACTGAGTTGAGGGGGAATCCCGCATCGCCTGGAATATCAAACCTAGAGATAGCAAGCGTCTTCATTTCGTTCAGTGCTTGGCCCTTATTGCCACATCTCTGCAACCTCTTCAAGCATTCGGTTATGTACAACGTTATGTAAATAAGTAGACGATCAGCTTCGGACTAAAAGCATTACAATGTCATAAATCTTATAAAGATCGACAATTAACGTTTTGCTTACCTTAATTTCATAGGTTCTAAAAAACACGTTGGCCTTAAAATAATACAAGGCTTCATCGATGATGTCCAGATCGTTCATTTGAGGGGGAGCCGGGCCACGAAACTGTGTCTTCAATGGTAAAACAGCCGTGTTCCCTATAATCATCGGTGCCTCCAGAAAACTCGAATGATACGCCTGAAACCACAACAAAATTACCTGCTAGTTAAAACTGTTAATTCCTTATATTTATCGTACTATTTGACACACCCCTTGTAGGTTATAATCCAAAGAAAACGTATAAGGCTATATTTTTTTTATTTTTTCGGGAGAAATTTACTGCCGAATTAAAATTATACTTACAGGCATCTTGGCGGCTTTCTAATACAGTTATTACTTTTTTTATGTAAATTCTGAATCACTTATATTTACAGATAAAAATCTGACATTTGAATTGGCTGACAGAAAATTTAGTTACGAGAAAGCAATCACGGAATTTAAGAAAATAGCAACAATCAAATACAGGTCATTATTCATTATGATGACTTTTCTGAGCCGAGTAAGAGTTGCGTGTTCCACTGATGAATGGTACAGTTTATTGTTAAGATTTTTTGGATATATTTGATGTCGTATGTTACGAAAATGATGAAGGAAATTGGTGCCTTTCTATACTTTTTGAGATGTTTAGTATCACATTATATCAACTTTTAAACTTTTCTACTTGAAATGCTTAACTCATATTATTAAGAATTAATATCAATTTACACAATAAACAAGTACACAAATAAACACCCAATTTCGAACATTTTAGTTGATTTCGTTAATATTCCTTCTATTCTTCCTTTTAACATACTACTATCATTTCAAACCCAACATTTAGTAACGTCACATTTATCATACATAGTTTTTGTACTCCTACGTTGGTACAACTCTATTATATTTGTTCGAGAATAATAAGTAATAGGTAGTGAATATATGTTCCTTCTTTTAAATACTCATGGGTTTCTGTCGATGAAACCACAAATGCCTGCGGCTTGCAAGTGGCGAATATAGTTATAGGAGAAATGAGCGATATATCTGCAAAGCAATCACATGTAATGGCATCAAAAATATCGACAAAGACGTATACTGAAACCGTTGCAAAATTAGTTTATGAGACGAAAGATGAGAAAAACAAAAACATGTATCTACTTTTTCTTACGGATGCTGACCCAAACATGAAAGCAGCTCGTCGACTTTTGAACGGAACGTATAATTACGAAATGTTACATGTAACGTGCGCAGCGGAACAGTACGATGACGTGATTACTTACCCTACCCCCGGACCTGATTAACGCATTTTTAGGAATACAATTTACAAGTTCTTATTTGTTCCTAAACGACCACGCAACGGAAGGTAAACTAATATGTGAATAATTTTTATATGTAATCTGCTCTTCATTGTAAGTCCGCCTCTGTTATTTACGTCATGTAGGTGGTCATATCCGGGGCATTCTAATTATGTAAACGAAAGGATTCCTCCCTACGTCTGTCTTTTTGCTCGTAGATTCCTCCTCTCGGTACAATTCGGGACTAAGCTAGTAAACTAGTGTTGCAAACAATGCAAACCAAATGTTTAGATCTATCGTTTAGATGCAACAACGGCTAACTTCAGACTTCAGACCCTTATAAACAATAAGGTAACCTAAGTGCTGTGATTACATTTACGTGAAAAAATTAGATAAGCAACATTAAAATGCGATACGCCCAACTTGTAATAGGCCCAGCGGGTAGCGGGAAAGTAAGCAACAAATCTAACATAAATAACCACTTGTTTTATGTAAAACTATTCATTTTACAGTCGACTTATTGCTCCGCGATGCAACAACACGCTGTAGACGCCAAGAGGAACATAGAAATCGTAAATCTGGACCCCGCCGCAGAGCATTTTGATTACGAGCCGATTGTAGACATAAGAGAGTTAATTCGCGTTCAAGATACGATGGAAGATGAGGAATTACATTTCGGACCGAACGGTAACACATTTTATTTATAATGATAATACGATTCTGTTTATTTCACGTTTCAGGCGGGTTGGTCTTCTGCATCGAGTACCTCCTGGAGAATTCCGACTGGTTACGCGATAAAATCGGAGACCACGAAGACGACTATATCTTATTCGACTGCCCCGGTCAAATAGAACTGTACACGCATCTAACTGCGATCCGAAAGCTCGTCGAGCAGCTCCAGCACTGGAACTTCAGCATATGCGCAGTGTTTCTCGTTGACGTCCAATTCATGATAGACGGCGCGAAGTTTCTATCGGGCACGATGGCCGCTTTGAGCGTCATGGTCAACCTGGAGCTGCCCCACGTTAATATACTCTCGAAAATGGATTTGATAAGCAAGGGGGCCCGGAAGAAGCTGGACAGGTTTCTAGACCCCGACTCGCATTCCATATTAGGTGATAATTGACGTATAATTTAGAGAGTAGTTCAAATGACCCGTTTTTAGGAGACGCCGAGTTATCTCGAACTACGGCTTTCAACAAGAAGTACCGGAAGTTGACGGAGGCTATAGGGAGGATAATAGAAGATTATTCGTTAGTGAGATTCATACCGTTGAATTTGAAGGATCATGAGAATGTTTCCGATGTTCTGATGACTATCGATAACGTTATACAGTACGGCGAAGATCAGGATATCAAAACGAGAGATATTGAAGAAGAAGATGAGGACGATTAGGTTATGTATAGTTATTGTTTTAATAAAATTTTTAGGAAAACGTTTTCTGTGTTTCAAGTGATTGCGCTATTATAGCATTCTATTGTTTAGTTTATATATAAATTACATAATAACCCCTTGGATAAAAAAAAAAGGGTAATTGTATAGAACACCCCCTTCTTGATTTTCGCGTTTTTTTTTATGGACGTGTTGTAGGTTGGTATAGGAACAGTTTTTCACAAACGAAACTTTGCGCAAATTAATAATAACCCATCTAGCTAACGGGAGGTGGGAGCGAATAGGGGTGCTGGGTGGGGTAAACAGGTGTATTGAGGAATGTTAACTTAGCAAGGGTACATTAAAAAAATGGAAATTTTTGAAAATATTCAACATATAGGGGTAGTTTTTAAGGGTTGAAGCAATATTTGTGTGGTGAAAGGATGTGGCATTGTATGCACATAGAGACCGCAAAATTAAATATCTTGCTTTTTTTTTTTTGTTAAATTTTGGCGTCTGTTGTTGAAGGGCAAGGGATATATTTGGTATATAAATGATCAATGTTCAAAAATAATTTACAAGATAGAGGGATAGTTTGTAAGGGTTGAAATAATCGTGAATCCTAATTGTTTCTGTTTGTCATAATCTGCCTGACCCTTTTTTATGCACGTGATACGGTCATTATTTAAATTGATGTATATTTAATTAATTTACTCACATGTTGTATTCCAATTATTAAAACGCCATGTCTATTTAAGAACGATGTAAGTCCCTCATTTGATGCTGTAATAGCATAAAATTTCGCGTAAGTGACATCGCAAGAATCACGGGTGTAAGATTCACAGTCAATACTCTGTTTTCACTCATATTTTTGTCGCATTCGACGCGACATTTTTTTCAAATAAAACTGAAGGAAAATTGAATTGGTTTTTCAGGTAAGTAAAGCATTTTTAAAACATTTTTTTTTTACTTCACTTTGTAATGTTGATCTAACATTAGTTACTACTAACTTCTATAACCCCAGTGTCGAAATAATGTGGAGTGATTCATATATAATATCAGACCACCAAAACTATTCAACGGTTTGTCTATTTCTTGTGTAATCACCTACTACGCGCATACACATTTTATGTGCCGCTCTATAGAAACAGTAGTTCAATGCGAACTACTCCCTCTCCTATTGAATTCCGAATCGCATAATAATCGGTTATACCGCCTGGTGCGCTGTTGTAGCAAGGCTAGCCAATTATTTTAGGCGGTTTTAAATACATTTGAATTCGATTGGTCAGCAATTGGCGGCACGGATCAATGTCGATCGCTAGAATGACGCATGCGTCATTTAGCCCAGGTTTTGGCGCGCCAGTGGCGTTACATTGTGGTTGTGTGCGATTGATTCGGGAAATTGTTTATTTATTATATTCTGCGATAAAAGTGAGTGTTTAGTGTTTTTCTAACATGGAAGTAGTAATGTAGGTTTTTCTTTTTGTCCCATTTTTCTAAGAGCTTGGTGTGCAAAAATAGAACTGAAAGAATATTGTATATTGACTTGGTTTCGCAGGTAAGCAAAATTAGTAACATTTTTAAAACGTTTTTTACTTCGCTTTGTAATATTACTATCTTAGTTCTTCTTCCTCTGTTCCTCCTCTTCCTCTAAGCGCTCGGCGTTCGAAAATAAAACTCGTCCTCAGTACATAATTTATTTAAATTATATTTTCATATATAAAAAAACAATAACACAAAAGTCTTAATCCTAATTTAATTCACATTTTCAAAATGGTTCCTTAAAAGCAACTAAAAAAAAAAAAAAAACAAAAATCAAATACAAAAAGGTTTGCATGCGAGACGACACACATTCCGTTCAAACTAAAAAGATTGCAAGATTCGTTTGTTCATGTTTTTGTTCGGGGTATCTCTGGGGATTGTTAAGTTTGTTAGAATTGTCACACGTTTGATACGAGTTGATTTGTCTGTATGTAGTACCGCAACCGGGGGTGGTGAGAGATTGTTAGTAGCGTTAGAGAAACATTCCGAAAACCACGAGAATTTCAGTTACGTAATCTGTCACGATACGATTCCGGGGATATCTGCTATAAAAAATTCACTCTGAACTGCAATACAAAAGCTTAAAAAACACGTTAAGATGCAAATCTCTACCGCACAGCGTAAAATTAATTACGTATCGTATCAACAAGTTATATTGCATTCAGACGTTAATTAGCGGCTTTTTCATTAGAAACTAATTGTGTGAAACCAATCGTCGCCCCAATTGAAGTGATATATCAGGAATTACGTCTTGAATTATCTTAAGATATATTTCAAAACGTTTATTAAATATCCTACGTTTGTTTTCCATTTAATTCCTTCATGAAATTAAAAATTGTTTCAATAGTACTTTTTAATTTAACATAACTATCATTTTGAGATAACTGGGGTAAACCAATCGAGTTTGATTATTTTGAGAAGAAATAATGCAATAAAAATTTGTAAAAAGTTTTAAACAGTGTAAATTCATTTACATGTTAAGGAGGAGGCATAATTATAAAGTAAAAAGTAAGGCACAAAATAAGTACTAGAATGTGATTGAAATGAGAGGAAGCGTTTCAGGAATCGATTTTAATAAAAATATTAGTTTTCTTAAGATATTAGAACAAATCAGCTAATATTTGGTAGAAGTAAAAGTACTTTTGGCATATAATGACTATGCTAATAAAAGTAGCATTTTGTTTAACATGTACCATCGAGAAAGAAAGTAGTGAGACACTCAGTACGTTTCCTTGAAATATAATACTGAATTAATTTTGAAACCAATCATGTAAGGCAACAGCGGGTGTGTCTATTTTTAGGCCAATAAGCATAATCGACCCCAAAAATTATTCCAATATCGATTACATTTCAGGGAGATGCATCGAGAGCGCCTCACTACTTCCTTTCTTGATGGTACAATATTTTTATTGCCACCCGCAAAAAATAAAATAACGAACAAATTATTTCCAGAAATTCATTAATCATGTCAGCAATTACACTCATTTTTTGATCATTTTTCATTCGTTATCATCTATAAATGAATTTTAATATCTGTAATGAAATTTTAATATCTCCATTTTCTAAACAGCATTATTTTCATGAATTTTCAGCTAATTAATGGGTATATTAACTGTATTACGTGTATATCAACAATCTTTTTTACTTTTACATTTATTGATGGCCATATTAACGATTAAAATACTGATATTAAGCACAGACAATTGACATAAAATTAAAAAATGCCATGAAAATCTGTCGTATATAACAATTTTCGAAAATAACAGGAAAGTATCAAATGAAAGAATTTATATTTATTTACAAATTGAAAAAATTGGACCCAGGCTAAAATAAAAATTGTTTTTAAGGCTTCTAATATGTAGCAATGAGACGAAATTAATTTGTAGTAATATTAGTAGTATTTCTAGCATATAACTCTTATTCTAAGAAAAATAACGTTTTTGCTTTAACGTGAAGCGTGTTTGGATAGATCACTATCCACAAAACACACTGTATAAATTATATCAAATTCAACAGTCATAGAGAGAACGAAACACGATTTTTTAATTCCTGTTTCTTTTTCATTATCATATTTAGTAATATTATGTGTATATCAACAATTTTTTATTTTTACATTTTACAATTTTAGTAAAAATATTAGTTTCTTTAAGATATCGCTACAAATAGGCTAATATTTGGAAAAAGTAATAAGCATTGCCATATACGACGGCACTAACAAAAATCACATCTCAGTTTAACGTGTACCATTGAGAAATAAAGTAGTGAGACACCTTCAGTACATTTCCTTGAAATATAAGTAATACTGAACTCATTTTTGAGCCGATCATGCAAGGCAGTAGCAGGGGTGTCAGTTCATTTTGATTTGAGGCCAATGAGCATAATTAAAAAAATTCCAATATTGACGAGATTTCAGGGAAATGTACCGAAATTGTCTCACTACATCAATTCTTGATGGTACAACATTCTTATTACCACTTACAAAAAAAATAAAACACCGAATTATTTTTAAATATTCACTGATTAAGTAAGAAATTCATCTATAAATGAATTTTAATATCTGTAATGAAGAACAAATTTTTCTCATTTTCTAAACAGGGTAATTTTCATGAATTTCAAGATAAATGATGAATGTAATGTACTATATTATGTATATTCCATTGTTTTTTTAATTATTGGCCATATGTAACAATAAAAATACTGATACTGCTATTAAAGTATACGATCAATTAAAAAATGCCACTAAAATATGTCAGATACAATAATTTTTGAAAACAATAGAAACATATGAAATGAAAGCATGTCTATTTATTCAAGAATTGAAAAAATTGACGCAGGTCAAAATAAAAATTTTTTTAACGCTTTAGCATTGAAACAAAATAAATTTGTATTAAAATTAGTAATATTTCTAACATATAATTCTCATCAGTGGCGGCTGATCAGGGGTGGCAGGGTGGGCAGTACCCAC
The DNA here is from genome assembly GCA_037954035.1 of Rosalia funebris. Classification (NCBI taxonomy): domain Eukaryota; kingdom Metazoa; phylum Arthropoda; class Insecta; order Coleoptera; family Cerambycidae; genus Rosalia; species Rosalia funebris. Next base: position 3,038,541 of record JAZFAV010000019.1, on the reverse strand, counting down.
CCAGCTGTTTCCTAGAAGAAGAGGAACACATAGTTCCAAAGTTCGTTATTTATCGTTTATAGAAATTAGTGAAGATATAATTATGTAATATGTAATAATTAAATGCATTATATATTACATAACAACAATAATACAATGAAAAGTTCTGATTATGTATACTAACAGCGCAACCATGGTGGAAAATTGCAGTGCAAGTAAGACCTAGTAACTACACTAGTTATGGTTATGCCTAGCGTGGTGGGTGTTGGGCCGGGACAGCTTACTTGAGTCTCGAGTAAGCTGTGACACGGGCGGGCTAGACCACCCCGCTGAAGAAGCCTTCGGCAAAGCGGGGAAGAAATCGAGAATCTCCGATCAGTCCGATCTCCGTATTTCCCGTTCTCCGAAAGAGAACTTATAAGGTAATTGAAGGATAATGAAACTTTTTTCGACCGCGTTATAGATCACTTTGCTGCCACAAAAGATAGAAGAATCCAGTTAAAATATAAACAATGTTGAAGCGACTTTCATATTTGATTCTTTTTTTAAAACCTTTGCTTCTTATTACACGTAAACCTCACCTCCACCTACGTCACCTATAATCTTTTGATTTTTTATTTTTATAATATATATTTTATTTTTATTGGTTATATTTTATTTTGGTTAGAGTGAATTTTCCGTTTAATTATTTATTATCTAATTTGTTATATATTTATATGTTTTATTCCACAAGTTTTAATTATTTATTTTAATTATTCGATGATGATTTTATTTTTTATAGAATTAATGATTTACTTTTTTAAATCTAGCAAAAAATTCCATTTTTTTTGTCTATCCTGTTATGCCTTATCCACATATTCCCTATCCCCTCGTCTCTAGAGAACACTCTATACCCCAGTGTCGAAATAATGTGGAGTGATTCATATATTATATCAGACCACCATGACCATTCAACGGTTTGTCTATTTCTTGTGTAATCACCTATTATGTGCATACAAATTTTATATGCCGCTCTATAGAAACAGTAGTTCAATGCGAACTACTCCTTCTCCTATTGAATTCCGAATCGCATAATAATCGGTTGTACCGCTTGGTGCGCTGTTGTAGCAAAGATAGCTAATCATTTTAGGCGGTTTTAAATACATTTGAATTCGATTGGTCAGAAATTGGCGGCACGGATCAATGTCGATCAATAGAATGACGCATGCGTCGTTTAGCCCAGATTTTGGCACGTCAGTGGCGTTACATTGTGGTTATGTGCGATTGATTCGGGAAATTGTTTATTTATTATATTCTGCGATAAAAATGAGTGTTTAGTGTTTTTCTAACATGGAAGCAGCGGATGCAAGTTGTAGTAGTTCTACGACAAAGAATTCCAATCGAAAACAGCGACATTTAACAAATGAAGAATTTAAAATGATTAAAAACGCCTACGAAAGAATTTGAGCGCGAAACCCAGATTTTAGTATAACTGAGGCAGTTGATATATGCTCTTTGTTACCAAAAGTCTGTGTAAGTAGTGTGTACCGTGCAATTAAGTATGATGAAGAAGAAACAAGTGCAAAAAAGAAGAAAACGGAAACATTAAAATCTAAAAATCTGGATTGTGGCGATTCCATGTTAAAAGTGCAGCTATTAAAAATTGCGCAGCGAGCAAAAAGCCGGTACATTAAATATGTAGTAGATGAAATGGCAAAAGGTCGTGATGTGACAATACTTCGTCTACCACCATATCATTGCAAATCGAACCCCATAGAGCTGATTTGGGCGCAAATAAAAACGGACGTAGCACGAAATAATAGGATTTTTAAACTGGGAGACGTCAAATTGCTGTTGAACTATGCTATCAGCCGCGTCACCCCGGAAACATGGTCCAAGTGCATTGTGCACGTAAAGAAAGAGGAACAACGCATGTAGGATCTTGACACAAGAGCGGAAACGTTGATAGATCGAGTTATAATCAATCTAGGCGATAGCAGTGACTAACTTTTGATAGCGACAGTGACTAACTGTGGAATAGTAAAATTGCAAGTGGAAGTCGTGTTGTCTGAAGTGAGTCATTCTTATAATAATGACATTAAGAAAATATTTTCAGTGCGATGCAACATAAGGATAGTGGGATAGTGACAGTGATTGGTAATATAAAATAAAATATGTGTGATAAGTGTGGCATATATGTATAGTGATAGATATAGCGACTGTGACGGTGTTGTTGATACAATAAAATAAAGATTGTGTTAGTGGTGGGGCATAAATATAATGAGTTTTAAATAGTGAAAGCGGTAGGTCAACATATGGATTCAGAGGGACTTGTGTGTAGCTTGCTACTCCTACGTCCCTTTATATGGCACATGTTGCCAAAATGTCTGTTTTATCAGGATATGCTAACAGGAGATTCTCTGACTGGGTAAGCATGAAATAAGTACATTAGATAACTTACGATACTTACACTGTTTGCTAACTACAAAACTGTTACAAATCCACTTAAAACCCCTTTCAACTGTCTTGGTATTATTTTTTTATATATATTGCCCCCTCCAAATTGATACGCCTATGGAATTTCGTTCCCCGCACATTCTTGCCCCTGAGCCATCCATATGTCATCGATGAGTCACTCCATATTATTTCGACACTGGGGTATAGACGTCCTCGTGATTCTAATCGGACTCTGTACACTGTATTCGTTATATTATTAAGTAACATTATTTTGGTTATTAATGTATTAGAAAATGTGTAAATACAAAAATTGTGTGGCATTCATAAGAGTCTGTACTAGTTTTATCCAATTTCAGTGGTATGTATTTTCAACTTGAAAGCTGAAAGAATTTTAAATCTTAACATACACTTGTACAGTGACTAACAGAGTGACGAGTCAAAGTTTTTTTTTCACTATATTCTACTTTATTTTGCACTATATAACCTACTAATAATAGTTAGTTATTGCCCACCCATGACAAATCACCACGAGCCGCCACTGACTCTCATCTAATCAAAATACTGTTTTACTTTAACATGAAGTGGTGGTTTGATCACCATCTGCAAAAACACACTGTATAAATTATATCCCATTCACCAGTCGTAGAAAGAACTAAACTTTGATGTGTCCATTCTCTAAACAGCATTAATTTCATTAATTTTCAGGTAAATAATGAATGTATTTACGGTATTATGTGTAATCAACTATTTTTTATACTTATTAACGCTCATATTAGTGATTAAAACACTGATAGTGCTATTAATGCAAGGAAAATTGATGAATAACAAAAAATATCACTAAAACCTGACATATTTTTGAAGATAATGCAAAAATATTAAACAGCAGACATTATAATGTGTGCCCGACAATGCAGAGCTCTCATTTCAATCTCACTCTCACAGTAACCCTTCCAAGGTGTCTCTTCACAAACATTTATGTTACGCTAACGTTAAAAGTACCGACAAAGTTAAATTTACGCGGTCAACAAGGCGTTTGGCGCCATTAAAACGACCAACAAAACACCCTGGAAATATTTTTCAGACATCGCATTCTCTGAAACATCACTTCTATCGGCAAGTGCCCGTTTCCGTTGTGACGTTGCCGTTCTGCAGGGAAATTAAAATGAATTATCACAGAAAAGAATTTACCAGACGCGACGTGTCTAATAAAGACACCGCAATGCGAAACGGTACGCGAAGCGTCGAAGACGAACCAAGAAATAACCGACGGATGGGAATGGGTAAACGATTCATAAACTCTCGCCTTCATGGACTATGAACAAGTAATATCATTTAAAATTGACGATAGATTCTATGTGTACATTATAGTAAATGAAAAAATTCGTAAATTCTGTTCACTTGGCGTACGCTGCCGTTCACTTTTGTTTTAATTACCTAACTTTAAGTCAACAGGAAACAACAGTCTATCACACGTGTTGCAAATGTTTCGAAACTGTCAACGACTTGAACGGTTCGGACCACATCCTCCTCAGATCGCCCTGAAACCGAAAATACACGTCAGAGATTGTCGATTTATTGTGAAAGGGTGGTTTTGGACTAGTCGGGGGCGGGTAAAGGAGAAAAATAAGGAAGAGATTAATGACAATGGCAAAGGAATAGTTTTTCATACTTATTATAACGCAAAATTGAAAAAAATTCGGTGACTCGAAACTACAGGGTGTCCCAAAAATAGTGGTATGCAAATTTTGCGTTTGTGACTAGGGAGGATTTTTTTTTGTTTTGACAAGGTATTACCAACAAATTGTAAACACAATTATTTTACTAAACATGAATATGATGAGTCTAGTAAAATACAAAGGGAAAAGGTGACGAACTGTGGGAAAAATCAATTTCAAGGGTTTTAAAAAATTACCATTTTTTCTTTAAACGTTTCGTTAAGAATTAAATGTATGGATGTATACTGTAGGCCGTTAAGCCTTGAGCCTGATTGCCAAAATTGAAAAAAATTCGGCGATTCGAAACTACAGGGTGTCCCAAAAATAGCGGTATGCTAATTTTGCGTTTGTGACTAGGGAGGATTTTTTTTTGTTTTGACAAGGTATTACCAACAAATTGTAAACACAATTATTTTACTAAACATGAATATGATGAGTCTAGTAAAATACAAAGGGAAAATGTGACGAACTGTGGGAAAAAATCAATTTCAAGGGTTTTAAAAAATTACCATTTTTTCTTTAAACGTTTTGTTAAGAATTAAATGTATGGATGTATACTGTAGGCCATTAAGCCTTGAGCCTGATTGCCAAAATTGAAAAAAATTCGGCGACTCGAAACTACAGGGTGTCCCAAAAATAGTGGTAAGCTAATTTGGCGTTTGTGACTAGGGAGGATTTTTTTTTGTTTTGACAAGGTATTACCAACAAATTGTAAACACAATTATTTTACTAAACATGAATATGATGAGTCTAGTAAAATACAAAGGGAAAAGGTGACGAACTATGAGAAAAAATCAATTTCAAGGGTTTTAAAAAATTACCATTTTTTCTTTAAATGTTTCATTAAGAATTAAATGTATGGATGTATACTGTAGGTCATTAAGCCTTGAGCCTGATTGCCAAAATTGAAAAAAATTCGGCGACTCGAAACTACAGGGTGTCCCAAAAATAGTGGTAAGCTAATTTTGCGTTTGTGACTAGGGAGGATTTTTTTTTTTTTGTTTTGACAAGGTATTACCAACAAATTGTAAACACAATTATTTTACTAAACATGAATATGATGAGTCTAGTAAAATACAAAGGGAAAATGTGACGAACTGTGGGAAAAAATCAATTTCAAAGGTTTTAAAAAATTACCATTTTTTCTTTAAACGTTTCGTTAAGAATTAAATGTATGGATGTATACTGTAGGCCATTAAGCCTTGAGCCTGATTGCCAAAATTGAAAAAAATTCGGCGACTCGAAACTACAGGGTGTCCTGAAAATAGCGGTATGCTAATTTTGCGTTTGTGACTAGGGAGGATTTTTTTTTTTTTGTTTCGTCAAGGTATTACCAAGAAATTGTAAACACAATTATTTTACTAAACATGAATATGATGAGCCTAGTAAAATACAAAGGGAAAAGGTGACGAACTGTGGGAAAAAATCAATTTCAAAGGTTTTAAAAAATTACCATTTTTTCTTTAAACGTTTCGTTAAGAATTAAATGTATGGATGTATACTGTAGGCCATTAAGCCTTGAGCCTGATTGCCAAAATTGAAAAAAATTCGGCGACTCGAAACTACAGGGTGTCCTGAAAATAGCGGTATGCTAATTTTGCGTTTGTGACTAGGGAGGATTTTTTTTTTGTTTCGTCAAGGTATTACCAACAAATTGTAAACACAATTATTTTACTAAACATGAATATGATGAGCCTAGTAAAATACAAAGGGAAAAGGTGACGAACTGTGGGAAAAAGTCAATTTCAAAGGTTTTAAAAAATTACCATTTTTTCTTTAAACGTTTCGTTAAGAATTAAATGTATGGATGTATACTGTAGGCCATTAAGCCTTGAGCCTGATTGCCAAAATTGAAAAAAATTCGGCGACTCGAAACTACAGGGTGTCCCGAAAATAGCGGTATGCTAATTTTGCGTTTGTGACTACGGAGGATTTTTTTTTTGTTTCGTCAAGGTATTACTAAGAAATTGTAAACACAATTATTTTACTAAACATGAATATGATGAGTCTAGTAAAATACAAAGGGAAAAGGTGACGAACTTTGGGAAAAATCAATTTCAAGGGTTTTAAAAAATTACCATTTTTTCTTTAAACGTTTCGTTAAGAATTAAATGTATGGATGTATACTGTAGGTCATTAAGCCTTGAGCCTGATTGCCAAAATTGAAAAAAATTCGGCGACTCGAAACTACAGGGTGTCCCAAAAATAGCGGTATGCTAATTTTTCGTTTGTGACTAGGGAGGATTTTTTTTGTTTTGACAAGGTATTACCAACAAATTGTAAACACAATTATTTTACTAAACATGAATATGATGAGTCTAGTAAAATACAAAGGGAAAAGGTGACGAACTATGAGAAAAAATCAATTTCAAGGGTTTTAAAAAATTACCATTTTTTCTTTAAATGTTTCATTAAGAATTAAATGTATGGATGTATACTGTAGGTCATTAAGCCTTGAGCCTGATTGCCAAAATTGAAAAAAATTCGGCGACTCGAAACTACAGGGTGTCCCAAAAATAGTGGTAAGCTAATTTTGCGTTTGTGACTAGGGAGGATTTTTTGTTTTTGTTTTGACAAGGTATTACCAACAAATTGTAAACACAATTATTTTACTAAACATGAATATGATGAGTCTAGTAAAATACAGAGGAAAAAGGTGACAAACTGTGGGAAAAAATGAATTTCAAGGGTTTTAAAAAATTACCATTTTTTCTTTAAACGTTTCGTTAAGAATTAAATGTATGGATGTATACTGTAGGCCATTAAGCCTTGAGCCTGATTGCCAAACTTGAAAAAAATTCGGCGACTCGAAACTACAGGGTGTCCCAAAAATAGCGGTATGCTAATTTTGCGTTTGTGACTAGGGAGGATTTTTGTTTTGTTTCGACAAGGTATTACCAACAAATTGTACACACAATTATTTTACTAAACATGAATATGATGAGTCTAGTAAAATACAAAGGGAAAAGGTGACGAACTGTGGGAAAAAATCAATTTCAAGGGTTTTAAAAAATTACCATTTTTTCTTTAAACGTTTCGTTAAGAATTAAATGTATGGATGTATACTATAGGCCATTAAGCCTTGAGCCTGATTGCCAAACTTGAAAAAAATTCGGCGACTCGAAACTACAGGGTGTCCCAAAAATAGTGGTATGCTAATTTTGCGTTTGTGACTAGGGAGAGGATTTTTTTTTTGTTTCGACAAGGTATTGCCAACAAATTGTAAACACAATTATTTTACTAAACATGAATATGATGAGTCTAGTAAAATACAAAGGGAAAATGTGACGAACTGTGGGAAAAAATCAATTTCAAAGGTTTTAAAAAATTACCATTTTTTCTTTAAACGTTTCGTTAAGAATTAAATGTATGGATGTATACTGTAGGCCATTAAGCCTTGAGCCTGATTGCCAAAATTGAAAAAAATTCGGCGACTCGAAACTACAGGGTGTCCTGAAAATAGCGGTATGCTAATTTTGCGTTTGTGACTAGGGAGGATTTTTTTTTTGTTTCGTCAAGGTATTACCAACAAATTGTAAACACAATTATTTTACTAAACATGAATATGATGAGCCTAGTAAAATACAAAGGGAAAAGGTGACGAACTGTGGGAAAAAATCAATTTCAAAGGTTTTAAAAAATTACCATTTTTTCTTTAAACGTTTCGTTAAGAATTAAATGTATGGATGTATACTGTAGGCCATTAAGCCTTGAGCCTGATTGCCAAAATTGAAAAAAATTCGGCGACTCGAAACTACAGGGTGTCCCGAAAATAGCGGTATGCTAATTTTGCGTTTGTGACTAGGGAGGATTTTTTGTTTGTTTCGTCAAGGTATTACCAACAAATTGTAAACACAATTATTTTACTAAACATGAATATGATGAGTCTAGTAAAATACAAAGGGAAAAGGTGACGAACTTTGGGAAAAATCAATTTCAAGGGTTTTAAAAAATTACCATTTTTTCTTTAAACGTTTCGTTAAGAATTAAATGTATGGATGTATACTGTAGGCCATTAAGCCTTGAGCCTGATTGCCAAACTTGAAAAAAATTCGGCGACTCGAAACTACAGGGTGTCCCAAAAATAGCGGTATGCTAATTTTGCGTTTGTGACTAGGGAGGATTTTTGTTTTGTTTCGACAAGGTATTACCAACAAATTGTACACACAATTATTTTACTAAACATGAATATGATGAGTCTAGTAAAATACAAAGGGAAAAGGTGACGAACTGTGGGAAAAAATCAATTTCAAGGGTTTTAAAAAATTACCATTTTTTCTTTAAACGTTTCGTTAAGAATTAAATGTATGGATGTATACTGTAGGCCATTAAGCCTTGAGCCTGATTGCCAAACTTGAAAAAAATTCGGCGACTCGAAACTACAGGGTGTCCCAAAAATAGTGGTATGCTAATTTTGCGTTTGTGACTAGGGAGAGGATTTTTTTTTTGTTTCGACAAGGTATTGCCAACAAATTGTAAACACAATTATTTTACTAAACATGAATATGATGAGTCTAGTAAAATACAAAGGGAAAATGTGACGAACTGTGGGAAAAAATCAATTTCAAAGGTTTTAAAAAATTACCATTTTTTCTTTAAACGTTTCGTTAAGAATTAAATGTATGGATGTATACTGTAGGCCATTAAGCCTTGAGCCTGATTGCCAAAATTGAAAAAAATTCGGCGACTCGAAACTACAGGGTGTCCTGAAAATAGCGGTATGCTAATTTTGCGTTTGTGACTAGGGAGGATTTTTTTTTTGTTTCGTCAAGGTATTACCAACAAATTGTAAACACAATTATTTTACTAAACATGAATATGATGAGCCTAGTAAAATACAAAGGGAAAAGGTGACGAACTGTGGGAAAAAATCAATTTCAAAGGTTTTAAAAAATTACCATTTTTTCTTTAAACGTTTCGTTAAGAATTAAATGTATGGATGTATACTGTAGGCCATTAAGCCTTGAGCCTGATTGCCAAAATTGAAAAAAATTCGGCGACTCGAAACTACAGGGTGTCCCGAAAATAGCGGTATGCTAATTTTGCGTTTGTGACTAGGGAGGATTTTTTTTTTGTTTCGTCAAGGTATTACCAACAAATTGTAAACACAATTATTTTACTAAACATGAATATGATGAGTCTAGTAAAATACAAAGGGAAAAGGTGACGAACTTTGGGAAAAATCAATTTCAAGGGTTTTAAAAAATTACCATTTTTTCTTTAAACGTTTCGTTAAGAATTAAATGTATGGATGTATACTGTAGGCCATTAAGCCTTGAGCCTGATTGCCAAACTTGAAAAAAATTCGGCGACTCGAAACTACAGGGTGTCCCAAAAATAGCGGTATGCTAATTTTGCGTTTGTGACTAGGGAGGATTTTTGTTTTGTTTCGACAAGGTATTACCAACAAATTGTACACACAATTATTTTACTAAACATGAATATGATGAGTCTAGTAAAATACAAAGGGAAAAGGTGACGAACTGTGGGAAAAAATCAATTTCAAGGGTTTTAAAAAATTACCATTTTTTCTTTAAACGTTTCGTTAAGAATTAAATGTATGGATGTATACTGTAGGCCATTAAGCCTTGAGCCTGATTGCCAAACTTGAAAAAAATTCGGCGACTCGAAACTACAGGGTGTCCCAAAAATAGTGGTATGCTAATTTTGCGTTTGTGACTAGGGAGAGGATTTTTTTTTTGTTTCGACAAGGTATTGCCAACAAATTGTAAACACAATTATTTTACTAAACATGAATATGATGAGTCTAGTAAAATACAAAGGGAAAATGTGACGAACTGTGGGAAAAAATCAATTTCAAAGGTTTTAAAAAATTACCATTTTTTCTTTAAACGTTTCGTTAAGAATTAAATGTATGGATGTATACTGTAGGCCATTAAGCCTTGAGCCTGATTGCCAAAATTGAAAAAAATTCGGCGACTCGAAACTACAGGGTGTCCTGAAAATAGCGGTATGCTAATTTTGCGTTTGTGACTAGGGAGGATTTTTTTTTTGTTTCGTCAAGGTATTACCAACAAATTGTAAACACAATTATTTTACTAAACATGAATATGATGAGCCTAGTAAAATACAAAGGGAAAAGGTGACGAACTGTGGGAAAAAATCAATTTCAAAGGTTTTAAAAAATTACCATTTTTTCTTTAAACGTTTCGTTAAGAATTAAATGTATGGATGTATACTGTAGGCCATTAAGCCTTGAGCCTGATTGCCAAAATTGAAAAAAATTCGGCGACTCGAAACTACAGGGTGTCCCGAAAATAGCGGTATGCTAATTTTGCGTTTGTGACTAGGGAGGATTTTTTTTTGTTTCGTCAAGGTATTACCAACAAATTGTAAACACAATTATTTTACTAAACATGAATATGATGAGTCTGGTAAAATACAAAGGGAAAAGGTGACGAACTGTGGGAAAAAATGAATTTCAAGAGTTTTAAAAAATTACCATTTTTTCTTTAAACAGTTTGTAAGAATTAAATGTATGGATGTATACTGTAGGCCATTAAGCCTTGAGCCTGATTGCCAAATATGAAAATAATTACATAATGAATTTAAAAAATAAGTCAAAATTTTTTTACAATAATAGACAAATCAATTTTAATACTATTTATAATAAATTAAACTTTCTGAAGAACTAGAACTAGATAAATCTATAACAAGTGCAAAAACAAGTACCAATTTTAGAAAAAAAAAATTGAAAAAGCCTGCACATTTAATATTGTTGAGATTCCAATCTTGCTTTATTACCAGGCTTTAAAAAACCATAAGAAATACAAAAATTATAAATAAAAATTTATGAATATTTTGAACTTGCTGTTTATCAATTTTCTCAAAAAATTTGCAACAATTTTGCTACTGCTACAATAATTTCCAGGGTTTTGGCGTTGAATTAAACACTGAAGACTACGTTAAAAAACGATAATAACGAACTTTACAAAAAGTAAAAAAAAAGATTTTAATTGATTTTAAAAAATGACAATTCTGCAAATGTCAACTTTTCTTGATTTCATCCTTTTTTTACAGATTAAATACGAATTTAGAAGATATGAATACAATCCAATGCCAATTATTCTTGTATTAAATTAAAGACTAAAGACTGCTGAAAGTAATAAAACTAAATGAATTAAAAACAAATTCCATTCAGTAAAAAAAAAAGATTTTCAAAAACAGGCACCATTTGCTTAAAAATTAAATAAATCAATTCTTTCTTAAATATTTAGACTCCGATTCAAATCTTCACAAAATTTATAATAATTGGGCTACTGCTTGACCAATTTTCATGATCTTGATGTTAAATTAAACACCGAAGACTGCAAGATTTGACTTGTTTTAGGCCAAATCAAAACAAAAAACACGTTTTTTTATCATTAGGGGCTCTCCATCAGGTTGCCACGCCCCCATCTCCGCCCATTTACTCGTTTCAGTTAGTTAGGGGTCCCAACACCTAACCTTGAGGCATGCATCATACAAAAAATGTTGTTTTTCCGCAAAATAGTCAATAATTTATAATCTAATGACTGGCTCTTTAAATTAACGAGAAAATACTTTTTTAAACAAACTCCTATAAAAAAGTTGAAAAACAATTTAAGGCAGTTTGAAAAATTCCGATTTTTGAAAATGTCCACCGCCTTTCATATTCCTTGCACAACTATAAATTCAATCTACAAGATTTTACGGGTTCTCTCCCATCACTTTGCCACGCCTATCGCCACGCCTCCATCTCCGCCCATTTACTCGTCTTAGCTAGTTAAAACTTGTCGATTGTTCTTTTTAAAAAATTTACAGATTGTAATGATTCCCTGTTTAAATACCTATACCTATAACACCTATAAAAGCCATCTAGCCCCTATAAAAAAGTATTCAATTAAAAAAAAACATTAAAAAAGGTAAAAAAAAAAACCACTAAGCCCGTCTTAAAAATTCTGATGTTTGAAAATATGCAGCATCAAACAATGTAATAAAAAAGAAACAATATGATTATTATAAAAACTCCAGAACTGCAATTCTTTTTGTGCACCCTGTAAATTTCATCACCTTTAAGCCAGTTTTTATTTACTTTCTTTTAAACCTAACAGAATTTATTGACACTTCTACACCCCATAAGAGCGTCAAACTACCCCGCCCCAGACCTTAATCAGGGTAATTTTGGGAGTCCCCCTACATCAACTTAGCCACGCCCTTGGCGATGGGCGTGGCTAAGTGATGTAGGGAGACTCCCAAAGCTACTCAGAGTCTAGGGTGGGGTAGTTTGACACTCCTATGGGGCGTTTCCCCATTTAAGGCGTCCCGACTCTTACCTTGAGGTACGCCATGGTCAGCAGCGGCAGTAGGGTGAACGGAACTAGGTATAGTAGCGCCGGCTGGGCGGCCTTGAAAACCTCCGAGCTGACGGTGGCCGTCAGCAGGCCGAGGAAGTAGCCGAGCAGCGAGCAGTGGAAGTAAGTCAGTCTGGACCCGCTCAGACCCTGAGATTTCTTGTAAGCGTCGTAGCGCAGGACGAAGCACAGCAACAGGCCCGGCATCACGATATCACCTAAACCTGCGGAGGACTTCCGGTATATTTCGAGGTCGATCGAAGGCATATACTTACCTAACATGCTGAAGTGCCCAGAATTGTGTATGCTCGGAAACACCAGCTTCCCGGGCAGGCTCAGCTTGGGCGCCTCCTTCGCCACCCCGCCTATGTTCAATTTACGAGCTACTAAACCTACAGGGTTCTCCGCTGGCCTGGTGGCCACCTGAATAGGCAAAACAATTTGTTATTACGCACAAATCACATAAAACCTCTTATTTAAAACGGTATTGATATTAAAATATAGACAAATGTCACTTGCCTTGACCATAACGTTCGTGCTGAATATGTACGACGAGAAGAACACCCAGAAGACGTCGTAGATCAACAGGCCGGTTAGCAAGAGCGTCGACACCTTCAGGCTGGGCAACCTGACGAACGCAATGAACGCCACGCACAGCCCCATGCCCATCGCGTCCATCAGCAACCAGTGGCCTAAAACACACAAGTTTGTCCTGTATTCATCAAACACGCATGTCCAAATAAGTCCACTGGAGCTTTGGTGGTGCAACGACCAGACGAGCCACCCGATTTTAGTGCCATTGATTTTTTCGGTTCCGGATGTGGGGGTGGGACGGGAGGGGAACGTGAAGACTTACCGGTTAGGACCCATATGCAGACGATGAACACAGACAGCGAGAACGAGAGTAGTTCAGCGGCGGTGAACCGGCCACACATGCCAAACGAAATTTTATTGCCATCGGAACATGGTCTTATTATGTACTGGCACATGGGCAGGAGGAGGAACGCCAAGGCCACCGTTGCAATAACTAAAAAGCAGAAATTGTATTTAAGATCAAGATATTTTTTTTTAAAAGAACAAGTTTTTTTCTATTGTGTAATAATATATACTTATTAGTGGAATATATAAAAAAAAAAAACTAGTAACTTTATTATACAAAATTTTGGTTTTTACTGTACTGTAGAAGACGAAAATATTTTAAATCACTGGCGAAGGACATACTATACCATCCTCCACATATTTGAATCTCACTACTATTTAATTTATCTTAAATATACTTTTCAATTATCACTGAATGTACCATCAAGAAAGAAATGAGACACTCTCGATACTATCCCGTTAAATATATACAATAATGAATCAATTTTGGAGTTAATTAAGCTCATAGTCACAATATGGGACAACCGTTTTAAGACCAAGTGCATAATTACTTAAAATTAGTTAAATATTGCCAATATTTTAAGGGCAAGTACTAAAAGCATCTCACTACTTTCTGTCATGATGGTACATAAATTGAAGTCTTTAATTTGTTAACGCTAAAATGCGATTTTTTTGTCCAATGTGTCTTGTTGACTTTGATGAATTTCAAAGTTTCGAGGTTATGTTACTGTATTTTCATCATATGCAGTGTGTCCAACTGTTCAGTGGGACACATTTCCTTTGAGAAAAGGATAAGCAGATTTCTTATATTCATCTAGTTCATCAAACCCTAAAAAAAGTACATTATAGAGTTTCATTTCCTTGAAAAGTACCAAATATATTATTCTTTAAATCGTAACCTAATTTTTTACTTTTCCTGTTTTACGTAAGAAACGATGGGTGTATTTGCATGTCTAAAAAAAATCATGGGAATTAGTTATTTGTAACCTTGTCTGTATGCAAAAATAAAATTAAATAAAAAGTTGTAGCAATATATATTTACTATTTACAATTTTAACATTCTTTTAATTGCATTAAAACATCCAAAGTTTGCAAGATATTGCCCTTATATATACAAAACGCATATTTTAAAGAGGAATATTCAAGTTTTATGGCGCAGTTTACATCTACATTCTTCTGTGGTGCACAGACAAAAAAAAATAAAACAAATTGTCCTTAAAAAAAAAAAAAATGTAACCCAGAAAGAATACAACATCTTATATACCAAATACTGTTCATTCGAGTTAAAATGTAAGACGTTTGCAAGGTATTCCCTTTAAGTCCACAAAAATGCATTATTAAGGAAAAATATTTAATTTTAATAACCAGATAACATCTAGTTTCCTATGGCAAACAGACAAGAAAGAATAATAATAAAAAAACAACAAATTGGCTTTGAAACAGATGACTTGTAAGTGTTTAGAAGGAATACAAGACCCTGTATATCAGTTACTGTTCATTGTTTTAATTTATTGTTTGTAATAAATAATTAAAAATATAACTTTTGCAAGAAGTTACCCTCACGCATGTAAAAATGTATTTTGAAGGAAAAATATATGGCTTTTATAGTAGAGCTTTATCTAAAATACTTTTTTTTAGATATAAACTACATCCTGTATATCAAACACTGTTTACAGCTTGAAAAATTAGCAAAACATGAAAAATTATCTGATATCTCTATCATTAAGATATTAATTTTTTTATTACCACGACACACGCTAATTAAGAGGCAATAAAATTATAATCCTCGAAAATAACACAAATAAACAAACTGTTGGTCGTGATTTTATCTCAGATAATTAAATAATTACCACTGCAACAGTGCTTGAAATAGTTTAGCATTAATATTTACTTCAATTTAGCCATCTTTCATATTTAATAGTGCAAATTCTAATAATTCAATGCTTACTAGAACTTGATTCAAAAATCACACCAACCTTGAGACCGAAAACAAGTGAATGTGCCAAAAGTGTAACATAACCTGCAATTTTACCTGTTTACTTGCGTGTACTATCGAAAGTGTACTTACTGGCTGTGCAAATGGCGAAGAGCATCTGCATGGAGTCGAAGAAGAAAAACATGACCAGCAGGGATATGCTGGCGCCCAGCGGCAGGCACAACGCCTGCATCGTGTCCAACGTCTGTACATTGTTCTCTGGCTGGGCGGTCTGGGAGGGGTTGAGGAGACAGTTCGTTGTGCCGTTCGCCCGCTCCCTCGCCTCCTGTTCCATGTTGAGGCTCCTGAAGGAGCCGTAAACTATCAGCAGCATGGATATGAGGAAGGTGGAGACTCGACTTGAGTCCATGATCGAGTAGGCCCACTGGTACTCGATTGTTTGGCCCTGGCTGTCTGCCATTTTGGCTGCACGCTCTTTCACTATCTAAAAACAAACGAGGATCTAGGTAGGACCTGTCAAAGTGTGGCCCAGAAAGACGGGGAGGGCCGACTTTGGTGCTTACCTTATATACAACTGTAGGCTTTTCCCCGAAATCGCTTTGGATATGTTGATAATCATCACTTTTTTCTTCTCGGATCCATGTATCCCGTGCAAGTCCGATGGATTCAGTGGAAGCAGTTAATTTTTCCCACCGCCATGTTGATTTTTATGGGATAAAAACATTCACTCGCCCAAACTTTCTAAAGTTCCGAGTGCATTGGTTGCGTTATGTAAGTGGCTTGGTCGCACATCGGGGTCCCTGCCGGTCGCCGGGTGCTCACTTACTTTTATTCAAAGGAAATTATTGCTGCCAAACGGACCAGGGGAGTGTTTGTAAACAAAAACCTCAGTTTCGGCCGAGATTCGAAGTTGTGCAACCCTGCGCCTAAGTCAGTTGCACAATCGGCAACGTTGGTCGCCTGTTTGATCGCATCTATACCTACAGTCGCGGTTATCGCTCTGAGAAATCTCATAAGTTGCATGGAATAATTATGAATGTCAAGTTGGAGATAGAAACCTACTTTTATAAAAGCAAAAACTCTTACTAGCTGTTGTAGTATGTGTAACATTACAGCCTTACGAATCAATAACATGAGGATTACAATACAAATTTGTAAATTATAAACACAATTTGTATATGTTTGGATAACTAGGAATCTATTCCGAGTGCCATCTAGCCAATGAAATGATAAGCAAACTAGTTACAGCTTCCCACCGTAAGGTGTCAACTTCACTGTGCTAATTATTAGAGCAAATAGGAATCGACAAAGCCGTTACTTTCATAACAGTGTCAAAAGTTACCGTTATTTCCGAATGGCTGTTGAAAATAATAAACAGCTGTAACCCTACGAGCAAATAGCTTTGCTCGTAGCTGTAACCGGTCCCGTTGGCCAGTTCAGTTATTCTTGTGTTCTGTGGTTAGTGTAACTGTGGTTATGGTGTGCGCTGTGCAAGAAGTAGCGCAAAAATTGAAAGGCGTTTCTTGAGGCGTAAATGCAAAATCTTTTGGGAATTGTGTAAAACAAAGCCGCGTACAAGGAATAAAATAGAACGTGGGCAGAAGGAAGTATTGAAAACGGTTTATTGGTTTCTTAAACAATAATGTTACTATAAAACAATGCGTACTTATTTGTAATCGACTAAACTATGTCCATGATTTAATGTTAATTTTTTTTAGCCTAGAAGATTTATAATATGGTATTTGAAGAAGAGATGAGTAGCAATAAAGAAATAAATGCATTACGAGAAATCATTCCTTATTATAGTTATTATAGTTTACTATGTAGTTATTTTCAACATAAGAAATCTCAAAGCATACTAATAGGTTGAAATGTTGATTACTGTTTATTTACTTTAATATTGTACAATTATTAGGATTTAGTGCAAAGGTAATATTATTCTCGATTGATGTATTATTTACTTATTTACCTTTTCCAATATTGAGCATTATTTATTGAATTTATATCGGGTAGAATCACTTATAGAATAATAAAATATTTTTTTATTCAATGGGACATTTAATATAAATTTATCAAATAGAGATTTTGATGATAATCAGTTACGGGGGTATATAGGGTGTCGCAGTTAGAACTATTCGATTTGAATAGGCAATTTGCATGAAACTTCTATACGCCTAAAAATATATTTTTTCTGCCAAATAATAAGTACTTAAGAAGAATATTATAGTCATTTTTCATGAAAATCTGTAGATTTTGCATAATTAATAGAATTAATTCACTCATTTATGTAAACAAAGTCACGCGTTCGAAAACGCTAGTCTGATTGGTCCACGTCACTGTATGGGGAAGTATCCCAATCGTCACTGTTTTGATTTGGTTTAGTGCTAACAGTTTGTAAAATCTGTAACAAGTGCGTTTTATAAAGTGCTTCACGGTATGGAGCCGATAAAACACAAATTTTATAAGTATTGCATCGTGCCAATGTGTACAAATACTAACTACGGTATCAACGCCCGAAAAATTGTTCTTCTCGGTTCCCAAAGAGGAAAGAATACGGAAGAAATGGTGAGTAGTAATGAAAAGGGATGAAAAGAAAAATATAAAGCAATCAAGTTCGACGCCGTTATATTATTGCGAGGATCATTTTATTGTGAGTACCTAATAACATTTATTTGTTTTAGATGTATTTGGACATAACCCCACTTTCACGTTGTATGCTGTTTCCATATTACTTGCCGCATGGAATATTTAGAAAATGTTTGTTTTGGAGGTCATTAGATATAGATACTTAACTAAGATTTACATTTGAATCTCTTTTACAGTTGGTGGAAGACATGGCAAATTACTGGCAATATAGACTGGCTGGAAATGTACAGAGGTTAAGGTTGAAAAAGGGCATTCTACCTCATATTTTCAGCTGCCAGAGAGAACCAGTACCTGAGCGACAAACTGGGGGCCATAGTCTACACACAATTGTTCAATATTAATAATAATAAATAGATTCGCACACCGAAAAAGGAATATTTAACGAAATTACACTAAACGCCCATCTATCTCTCAACAAAATAATATACAGTGACGTCACGCGACAGCCATTTGCATTTCTTATGTTTAAGCGCGCCGATAATAAATTCAAATTTTATTTATTTATTCTGTCTCTATTATTGCACAAAAAGTGGTAAATTTAACGCTGTATGGATTTAATGACCTATAGAATGTTTTGACGGTATAATTAAAAATCATGCAAATTGCCTATTGCACCCTATCTGTGTTCTGTCAAAGATAGGGTGTCAATATTTAACAACTCATTTACAAACCATACGACGACAACATGTCGCGATTAACAGTTCAACAACGCACAGTTTGTGTACAACTGTTTTATGAAAGTGAGCGACCAGTTACAAGTGTATCAAGTAAAAATCGCATAAAATTAGGACAACATGAAGCGCCTATAGAGTTATCCGTTCGTAACTTAATCAAGAAAGAAGAGACGGCTTCTGTTATTGATAAGGCAACATCGTAGGATTTATAAAAAAATATATTTGAAACTTCCTCGTACTAGGCAGACTTAACAGAGACCCTAAGAGGTGTCTGTAGTGAATACTGACGTTCTATAAGATATACCGAGAGAGTGACGAAACTTTCTTTAATTTTCTTCACAATGAATCGTGAGCTTTGTTGCATTGAAAAAATCATAGCGTCTGTAAAAATTGCCGGTAAATTTGAACATAAAGGTTTTTAAATTTTAATATATAGTACGTAACGGATGATGTAAAATTAATAACATGAATAATAATAATGAATTTATATTATCTGAGCCACAATGTATTACGTAACGATTATTATTGTTTACCGTTTAGGTGAAATTGAATTAGGTTAATTTGCAATTATAAAAAATACGTTTTCTTGTGTTCCTGCAATATTTTTTTATTTACACGTAATATTTACACATACGTACATAATCTGTCTGAAAGTGCTGAAACTTATTCTATGAACATTTCAGTTACAAATAAGAGAAATCATTTCAAAATATTAATTCAGACAGGCAAATAATATAAGTTTGTAGTATATACTACAAATTATAATATTGGGTACTAATTGAGTAATCAAAGTATCGTTGAAGGGAAAATGAAGCTATCTATTTCACTGCACTTTACCGAAAACAGAACACGCCACAATATCGCAAATTTTGAACACATTTGTGTACAATTGTGGATAACGATTTAACATGGCAGGTATTTTTAGTGTAAATTATGTGGTCCAGTGTATTGTGAAATGATTATAGACAGAAAGCTTCATTGTCCCTTTATGTGAAGTTAGAATTAAGATTTGCACAATCGAGCAAGTTTGTTCTTTTCGTAATTGCATGCGGGCACTATGCAACGTCGTATCACACGACGCATTGTCTTTTTACTTTCGGCGGATCGTCCATTTCACACTATCATATTTATATACTGCAGATTCATTACAACTCGTGATTACGCGTTTATTTACATATACGCGAGGTTATGTTCACTGTCACTGTAGGTGAAGGACGTAAGAGAAAGGAGGAAACGACACTGCAAGCGCACTAGCACCCCTGGCGGCCGTTGTACAGGTAATTGCAAGCTAGCACTACGTAATGGCTCCTCTACACGTTGGCAAGGAAATTGGAATATCTGTCCACACGTTGGAAGAACGTTCAGAGTTTGTTTGGACGCAGGCCAGTATGTACAACAACATGGACGTTTAGAGAGTAGCAGCTGCTGCTACTCTCTGAATACTGCCTTTATTTTTAATATTCAATAGTATTAGTAATAACTAAATAATAGTTTATTTATTAAATAATTAAAATATCTACCTACTATCCCTGTGACAGCTGTTCACATATTAGGCCAGTGCAGCCAACGTGTGGACGTGGCTACCAACGTCCGCCAGCGCCAAGCCAACGCCCTTTGATGTGTCTTGAAAAACCGACACCACGACGGATCGGTCGCCAACGCTTGGACCAGCTCTGCCAATGCCGGCAATACGACAAATAGTCGCCTCTACACGCTGGCCAACGCATTGGCCAACGTGTAGAGGAGCCTTAACATACAGGCAGTGCCAGCCCCCTGGTCATGTGCCTTAAGGCTCCTTTTGGATTGCCCGAAAATCACAAGGAAGATGCAAAGCGTCCTCTATTGCAGGATACCGCTAACTATAGACCGGTTTCGACCTTATATTGGGTATCGTCAGTGTAGTGTAAGCGAGTATGCCTTTGACAAACGAGACTTCACATCTCATAGACACCGTTACGGTATAAGCCTTCACATCACGGCAGTTTATAGAACTACCATCTGAAAACTTTGCGTTATAGATTTATAATAATCAATGTATTTTCTAATAAATGCTAATATTTTTCTAATTTAAAAACAGTTTTTAAATCGTTATTTATATTTTGAGAAGCCGCTAATGTATCAGAAGGTAAAAAACGACAGAGGAACTGTATGTCATCACAGCGTATATTCGAGCCCAGGCTCATAATAGTTCGGCCAGGCATAATGTTACAACTAATACATGGTGAGTCATGGGAAACGGACGTTTTTAGAACGAATAGTACACAGCTTGTGTCAGGCGTATGTAAGTGGGAGAAATGACAGTCAATATTCCTTGAGTTGCCATTTAGTATCCATCATGCCGTTGTGGACAAGGGAACATCGCGTGTTTGTTTACGACGAGTTTGTAAAAAGTGGAGGTTCAGTGACAATAGTGCAACGTCTTTTCAGACGGCGTTTCAACATCGACCGTCATGGTGCCCTCCCTCAGCGGAATACCATTCTTACATGGGTTAATTTATTGCGAACGACAGGGTCACTGTTTAAAAGGAAACCACTTGGCCCAGTTCGAACGGCCCGAACAGCTGAAAATGTGGATCGAGTAAGGGAAGCCATGAACCGAAGCCCCACTCGTTCTGCTAGACGACATTCTAGGGAACTGCAAATAAGTCAATCCACGATGCAGAGAATTTTACACAAAGACCTTGCATTTCATCCCTATAAAATTATGATGGTTCAGAAGCTAAATGAGAGAGACTATCAGCAACGAATGACTTTTTGTCAAGCAGTGCTTCACCTATACGAAGAAAATGAAAATTTGATTATCATAATGAGCGACGAAGCCCATTTTCACCTGGAAGGGGCGGTTAATAAGCAAAACTGTCGATATTGGGCTGCAGATAATCCTCGGGGATTATCTCTTACATGAGAGACCGCTACATAGCTATAAAGTTACAGTTCGGTGCGGTATTGGACGGTGCGGGATTATCGGACCATTTTCTTTTTGAAGAAAACGAGAGAACGGTGACTGTTAATTCTGATCGCTATGTGAACACGTTTGAAACTTTTTTCTTACCTGAACTTCGCAGGCTAAGAATGAATAGGGCAGAGGTGTGGTTTCAACAGGACGGGGCGACCGCTCATACAGCGAGAGCTTCCCTGGCTGTTGTTCGAACTGCATTTCCAATCGCCTCATTTCACGCTTCGGAAAACTTTCTTGGCCGCCGCGCTCGCCCGATCTTTCCATTTATGATTTTTATCTTTAGGGGTATTTAAAATCAAGGGTATATGAGCGTAAACCCCGTACATTAGAGGACCTGAAGACAGCAATACGTGAAAGAATTGCAGAAATCAACGTAGATACGTTGCGAAATGTAGAATCAAACTTTCGAAAACGACTTCAGCTGTGTATACGTGAAAATGGCCGTCATTTATCAGATATTATTTTTCGCACTTAGGCATATAAAATGGCATAGCTTAGCGTTTAATTCTTAAAAATAAAACTTATTTTTTCCTAAAATTGCAAGAGTTATTCTTTGTTGAAAAACGTCCGTTTCCCGTGACTCACCCTGTATATTTAAATAAAAGTAATAGCACTCTGAAAACTATTTTATTAAAGAGAAATATTAGTAACAGAAACAATGTATAAACTTTTAACTTAAATACAATGAAATATTATTACGTTATATAAATAAAAGTAAAGATCTTCGTAGCAACTAATGCCACCTTAAGGTATATGTATGAAATCAATTCAACCGAGAAGCAAGTGTTTTACTTTCTCGTACTTAAACTTATTGTATTTCTGCATAAATTCCAGCAAATTATATCAACTGCATCATCGTTCGAACAGAAAAACGATCGAAACGATTCTTTATATTGAAATTGAACGTAGTAACGTTTCACATATAACGTTACACTTACCATAAATCCATAAAGCCAGCGTCGAGAAAAAAAACCATTATCCAACGACAGGAGTAAAAAAACAATACAAAATTATATATCTTTATTTAAAGCGCATTAACAACAAATATAAATCCTTTATATAATAGTATTAGTTCTTAAAAGCTTCAGATTAACAATATGGTCATTTAGTCAGAATAATATACCATTATCTTGTATTAGTATTGTGAAGTAGCCACCCCGCCAAGCCATCCACACCTCAATCGTGTCGCGTTTGGCAGCTTTGCGTTAATTTTAAGGCCATATATAAGAATATTCTAATGAGACGGCAGCTCACGAGGTATTTTTGGTTCTTTAATATTGTTAAACAGCGGGGTATTTGATTCTCTTACAGAGATAGACGGAATATACGCTGCTTAAGTTGGCCGTGCATAATAGGTTAGGTTCGTACTTAAGTGCCTAAGAATTATTCACTACTGCCAGTTCGCCCGAACTCTAGGACTCCATGCGGTGTTGCCAAATTGTGTAGCTTATGACGGTAATTGAACGATTTTCGTAAAATTTTATATAATAGCTCGCGGAGTTTCGTTTACCACTATTTGAACGTAAAGCTAGCAAAAAAAAAGTATCTGAATACCGATTAAGTGATATATTTAGTATTTTTCGATACCTATATTTTATTTATACCTTTGTCAAAGGTACAAAGTCAAATATTTCCCAAGATATATAGTACTATAGATTAGGAGTCTAGAAGCCAAGGGGCACAAGTGCAGTTTCTGTACTTTTGGACATAAGTGCAGGAACTGGTTGCTAGGGCACTAAATAATATTGGGGTAAAGGGATACAAGTGAAATACTGTCAGGTGCTGAGATCTAGCGGATGGTATAAGCACCAGTTTAAATGCCAGCCGTTTTCTTTAGAAGTCAAGAGTCATAAGGACAAGAGAGGTCACAAAGTTCCGTCCAATAAAACAAGCAATCATGCTACTGAAGTAATAAAAAATCACATTAAGTCTCTTCCAAAATACAGTAGCCACTACTCTAGGATTAGGTCTCCTAGTGTAAAGTACTTGAGTAATGACCTAAACTTGAAAACGCTCTACACGATGTATGTAGAAATGTGTAGGGAACAAAATTGAAACCCTGAGAAAGAGAGTTACCATAGGCACATTTTCCATACTCAATTCAACCTATCTTTCAAAAGACCTAGGACTGACACATGTGATACGCTCCAAAATATAATTGATATTGGAATTGATCAGGAAAAAGTCGAAAACTCTAAAAGCCAGAAAGATTGCACTTGCACAAAAAAGATAATGATGTGGCTAAGTTCAAAGATGACCCAACAATAGTAGTTGTCTGCTTTGATTTACAAAAAACACTTGCAACGCCCAGTTCGACATGCAAAAAAGCATATTACAGCCGTCAACTCTGGAAGTACAATTTATGCGTTCATGATTGTTGTACTGGACAGGCCAACATGTTCTTATGGCATGAAGGCCAAGGCAACCGTGGGTGTAAAGAGATTGCGTTGTGCCTTTGGAAATTTATCAAACCGCTACCACCAACTGTAAAAATATTATTCTTTACAGTGACAATTGTGGGGGCCAAAACAAAAGTCAGTTAATAACAGACTGCTGGCTCTATGTTGTACAAAGAACACAAATCGAAACAGTTGAACAAAAGTTTCTTGTTGTAGGACATTCTTTTATGTTTATGGAATGTGATCAACATTTCGGAATAATAGAGAAAGCCAAAAAGAGGAACCATCAACAAATCTATGTTCCAAGCATGTGGGCAGATATGATAACGAAAATTTATTGTCACTCAAATGGACAATGACGACATTGCGTCTCTAGACTCACTGGAACCCTACTTCCGAAAAGACGTACCCGGAATCAGCAAAATGCAGTGGCTGTATTCTGAAAGAAAAAACCCCTTCACACTATTTTACACAGAGAGCTTCAACATGCTTAATCTTTTACAATTGAACAAGTTATCCAGAACTGGTCGATCTCTTATTGAACGTCTTCCTCCATTGGAACCAATACGAGAAAAGCCAACAATCAAGAAGGTGAAATTTGACAACCCGCAATCACTTCTGCCATACATTCCCCCAATCTACCACGCATTTTTCAATGCCCTGAATTATAGTGATAGGTCAAACGATGATCCTGTTCCCGAAGAAGGTAACCAGGAGGCCACTGGTCAAAATGAAGAGCCAGCAAACATTTACGATAGTGGCTCAGACAATGAATAGTGCTAATTTTGTTTGTCTACTTGTCATGTTTATTGTCTTTAATAAACACACATTCCATTGTAACAATGTTCTATGTCAATAATAGCTTCGTTTGATACTTGAGATCCAAAGGGTGTAGTAAATGTTTCCTCAACTTTTAGAAGCCAGGGGGGAGGTGCAAGTGACGATTATTATCACTCAATGACTGTTGAGTACAATCTTTGAGTTCATATCTGAAACTTAATATACAACTTAAGAAACATACAAAACTTATTACAAATGTGTTATAGGTTATAAAAAATTGGCATATGATCTTCAATTAAGGGTTAATTTTCTCTTTGATTTACTAAAAAATCACTTTTTGTTACTTGTACCCTTGGCTTCTAGGGTCCTTAGATTACTTTCGGCGTAGTTTCTTCGTAAACTGCTTATGACGTCATTGGAAGTATACGTTAAATATCGAAAGCTTTGCCTATTCTCCGTCTCTATTTACCACGATTACGCATTTTTTAAGTGAAATTTTACATGTCATTTGTTTTATATAAAATTGCGGGGTTTGAAGATAAAAAACTAAAGAAAATTTGAGGATAAAGTTTACAATTTATTAGAAATAAACGAAAAAAATCTTCATTGTTTAATCCCTTAAAAACTTGTATATATAATGGGCTGAGATACCTTATCAACCAATAATATCAAATACGATAAATACTAGTTTTGTTTACAGAAATTTTAATTAACGTATTTTCGCGAAAATACGTTAATTAAAAAAAGGCAGACTGTTATAATCGTTAATCTATCACCCCATTGTTTAATCATAATGATACTATTTTAAAAAGACGTATTTCACGTTAAATAATAAAATCTGGCGAATAAACGTTTGCCCGCGTACGCAGACTACTTACGACCGACGTTGCCACGTTTAAATAGTTCGCGACTGGCATGAAAATTATCTGCCTACGCATTTGAGTATGATATCGTGACAGAACAATAACAAGGAATATATAATAGTAATATTCTTAACAGATGCAGAACAGTTTTCAAACTTGCAAGATTATAACCCACGAATCCGTAGAATTAGAAAATTCGCCGTCGTGAAACAATCTCCTCACTCCCGACGACGCGCGACGCCAACTTTATTGTCGAAATGTGAGTCGAGCAACGTGTTATTTCGGCACACCAATGTATAGAGTGTTCGCAATTGGTGGGGGCTCGAGGTTAGTGCTATTTGAACAGTAAGTAGTTGTAGTCCCTTAAAATTAGACAAAAAATCACTGATTTTGTGAAATTTTTCCTACGGCTAAGCGACCTATACAGAAACATATTTTTCACCTAGCGCGTGATAAAAAAAAGGGTAGTTTTTTAGATTAATACGCGTTTTTGGACGATTTTTCGGTTTTTTGCGTTTTTCTGAAAAACTATGAATTTTTGGGAAAACATTACCTGATTTGATGTTGTAAATTTTGCGATTCTCCACAATTTTTGTTCTTTTCATTTTTTCGAAATTCTGCTTAGTTGCGCCGCTAGAGCGCGCTGAAGTATTTTTGAGCTGTTTTTGCGATTTTAAGCCAGAACTATGCATTGTAGAGAAAAATATCAAGAGATCAAAATTGTAGATATAAAAATTTTCGACATCTTTTGTTGTTTTTTTTTAATGTCGCACGGTTTTGCCACTAGAGGCCGAAACCCGTTTTCTTTCTTTTTGTAATACGCTTGTGCAAATTAAAAAAACACTCTAGCGCATTATTTTTGATTTATAGGCAAAACTATGCATTTTTTAGAAAAGTTCAATCACATAAAAAGTTGAAGAGCAAACAACTTCATACAAATTGTCTTACATTTTTTTTTTACAAAAAATGCATAGTTTTGCCTATAAATAAAAAATAATGCTTTATAGTGTTTTTTTTTTCATTGGCACAAGAGTATTACAAAAAAAAAAACAGTTTTCGCCCTCTAGTGGCAAAACCGCGCGACTTAAAGAAAAACATAAGAACAAAAAGTGTCGTAAATTTTTATATCTACAGCTTTGATCTCTTGATGTTTCTCTACAATGCATAGTTTTGGCTTAAAATCGAAAAACAGTTCAAAAATACTTCAGCGCGCTCTAGCGGCGCAACTAAGTAGAATTTAGAAAAAATTAAAAGAACAAAAATTGTGGAGAATCGCAAAATCTACAACATCAAATTAGATCATATTTTCCCAAAAATGCATAGTTTTTCAGAAAAACGCAAAAAAACCGCAAAAACGGCAAAAAACGCGTATATATATGTCTATATCTAAAAAACAAAACTTTTTTTATCATGCTCTAGGTGAAAAATATGTTGACACAACCCCAGCACAACTTTCTGTATACGTCGCTTAGCTATAGGAAACATTTCCCTGAATTTTCCTAATTTGAAGGGACTATTGATTAAATTTCAAGCAAACGTTAAACTATTTGTTCTAATTGTGACTATTATTTATGAGCATTTTTTAAACGTCATTAAACGTCATACTCTCCACTACAGCCCGGATTTGACTGGCGACATGACGCAAATAACAGAAGCGGACATACGATGAAGAGCAGATTACATATAAAAATTATTTACATATTAGTTAACCCTTCACCCTTCATTGCGTGGTCGTTTAAGAGCAAATGACGACTTGTAATTGTATTCCTAAAAAGGTGCGGGGGCAGGACAAGTCATCACGTCGCCTTATTGTCAAAACGATCTGGACAACACAATAGTTCTTCAAGGGAAAATCACCACACACGTAACACTATTTACGCGTATGATTCTAGTTTATTTCATCGCTATTTGCCAAATAAAAAATCTCAAAACATAACCTTGGCTTGTTTTTATGGCTAGGCTCAGGTAGACTCCTCCATTTATCGGCAAGATAAGAGAGTTTCTTATTTGGCAAAGAGAGATGAAATGAATAGTGTATGAGTACATTAGTAGTTGCTCTAAATGTTCAGCAGTCAACGAGCGACATCTGTCAGTATATATCCATTTATAATGTGGAAGTGACCGGTGTACACAAAGGAAGTTAACGGAGCATACCGGAAATATGAATATTTCCTGTAAAATATCCACTATGATTGCTATAGTAAAAAAAAACTCCGGGTTGTTATCCAAACTGCAATAAATTTTTGAAGTGAATACGTCTTTGGCGGTAACGTTTCGAGATTTCGTTACACGAGAGAGAAAAAAGATATACCGTAGAGAGAAGGAGAAAGAGAGCTATACATTTGGTATACCTAAAACACAGGCTTCGTTACAAGAGAGAGTACACAGATATATAACATAGAGAGAAAGAGAAAGAGAGCTATACATCATATATATCAGTTTAGGCTATCCGCGTCTCCCTTCTGTGCGGTCCTTCGTCTTTAACGCCCACTCATACGCTAAGTCCAAGGTCTAAGTTGCTTGAAGGGGGAATAGTTTAGGAAGCATCGTACGAGCAAGAGAGAGAGAGAGAGCCACGTATTCATTGAATACTAGGCAATAGAAGAAAATATAATATGACGCGCATGCGCGCGAGTACGTACAACTCTGACGCCACATGGAAGTGGAGCAAGAGAGAGCGATATAAACTCAGTACGAAGCGATATAATAGGATAGATAGATTGTCGCGCATGCGCGCGTTATAGATGTACGCGTCCAGACGCTATATATTAACAGTTGAAGCAGCACGCCGAATATTTTTTACACAAATTTTATATTGTTATATTTCTTTTGAAATTATTCCTCTCCCTTTCTCTCTCTCTCTCTCTTTCAATCTCTCATTCTCTATTCTAAAGAAGTATTCACTTCTATCACGTGTACTGTGCTGCACATGATATATTTTTTTCTTTATAGCCTTCGCAGTATCCCCCTCCAACTGAAAAATATACTGTCGAAGATTTCAAACAACGTTTATAGCATCCACCACTGAAAATTCATCTGTCTATGGTTTTTTCCAACTTTTCAATGGCTTTTGGTATACGCGAGAAATTGCAATGTATATACACAAAATTTTGTCGAATAGCTGGATCCACTAAAGTCTGTTGCGAATTCGCAATAGCATCATTTGGAGCCAACTGTTGAAATACCTTGGTGTTATTCTCAAAATTGCAGTAATAATATGAAGATGCCTTGACCCACTTTCCCTACCGCGCTAGAGGTAACTGTGTGCGGGGAAGCGTTTCTGTGAAGAATGCCACCCTTTGAGGGGATTTTAAAAGCACTTGTTTGACATTTGCTATCAGGCGATCGATATTCGGATAACGGCCACGGATTGCCTCCGCTACGCGATGACGACCATGAACTAGGCATGTTACATATCGTAATTATAGGCTCCGTTCAAAAGTCGACAAGCCGCTTTCATGTATGGGGCAGCATCTGTAAGAAAAAGTAGAGCCATATTTTTGCTTTCCTCAAGTTTAGCGCCCCATAAAACGTCGTATGTCTTTCACAAGCACTGGCGGTCAATGAATACATTTTATTTAATATAAAATTGTTGGTTGATGTCCTATTAATTTATATAAGAAGTTAATTTGCATTACAAAAAAATGAGCCGGAGTGTGGACACGCTACCAACACGAAATATTTTATTGTATAATGCATTACAAGATTGTGATATTTCTTTATGGTATTTGTATTTCTAATATATATTTCAGAACACGTATAAGTCCGACTCTGAACTGTCCGCAGTCAAATCCGGGATTTACTCCCCACAATCTAACTCTACAGATTTACAGTTATTTCAACGCTCCACTCAGTCTTTCCCCTTTCCTCCAAAATCAGTCTCCTCAAGATCGATCCGTTCAGTCGTCACCCCCACCCCCGCCCGAATCTCCGCCATTCCCACCTCCACCCCCGCCCGAATCGCCACAATCTCCCCCACTGTCACCATGGTGACCGCTATCCCCGTGATGGCCGCTGTCTGCATGGTGACTGCCACTGTTATGGTGGCTACTTTCGTGGTGGCTACTAGTGTGGTGGTTATGGTGATGATCGTTGATCTCCTGGTGCGTATTATCGTTGGAGTGAACTGGCTGATGAGTCGGATGAGAGGCGAAACTTGGGCCGTGATGACCGGCCCAATTAAAGTCGACAGAAGGAGTCTGTGGATATGGGGGACACGTCTGTGGATATGGGGGACACGTCTGTGGATATGGGGGACCCGTCTGTGGATATGGGGGAATATGGTGGGGCAGACCATCTGAGTGTGCACCGTAAGTGTGTTGTGTAGTTGTAACTACATCTGGATTAGAATCCGTCCTAACATTCGGATGGATTGGGGGCGGACAAGGCGGGGGATAACCGACTGGAATGCCGGGCAAACCACGATCGTCATGACGCGGGGACTGATCGTCCTCATCGATGACGGAAACGTCAAATCCGATAGTTCTGCAGATGGTCGAATGCGGGGTCTCCTCGTGACAAGGCGCAGCCGCGGGCGCTGACCCGATGGGCGGGTAAGGGGGATCGAAGACCTGATTAGGAGGCGGCAGTTTGGGGAAATCACTGGACGGGTTATCGCGCGAGGCTGTTGCAATCGGTTCCAGATCGGGGGCAGTCGATGCATCTTCGAATAAATATAGGTATCTCATTATTCTAGGCAGTTCGAATCGGGTGGGATCGAAGTCTTCAACGTCCATGGAGATATCTGAAAAAAAGTAATGAGTTAATAAGTATAGTGCCGATGTCTAAAATTATCTTGGTCAAAAGTGGTCGTGAAATGGAAAACATCCGTTTTGGCTTATATAGTTCATATTATATATAAACTATATGACGTGAATTGTGAATAAATTTCCATTTGAAGCCGTATACGGTACGGCTACAAATGGAAAAGAATATCGTTCATATGGCTGCCTCGACTCATCTGGCATGTAATTCGTTTAGTCCATAACATATAATTGGCTCTATTTGCCAAATAACAAGTTGAATATTTGCTTTGAGGTCATTGATTGTTGCTGGCTGGGCGACGTACACTTTACTCTTGACATAATCCCAAACAAAAAAGTCCAGTGGTGTTAAATCGCATGATCTCGCAGGCCAATTGAAATCCGCGAGACAACACGATCAGGAAACTTGGTATGCGATAGAGTTATGGTTGCACGTGCTGTATGACACGTTGCACCGTCTTGCTGAAACCACATATTGTTCAAATCTAAATCATCTATTTGCTGGAAGAAGAAATTGTTTAACATGTCACGATAGCATTCCCCATTGTTTGTGAGAACATCACCATCCTTATTTTCAAAGAAGTATGGTGCAATTACTCCACCACAAAAATCAGCATCACCTTCTTCCTTTTCCAACGCCCAATTAAAAAATGTACGACGT
Organism: Rosalia funebris; assembly: GCA_037954035.1. Lineage (NCBI taxonomy): Eukaryota > Metazoa > Arthropoda > Insecta > Coleoptera > Cerambycidae > Rosalia > Rosalia funebris. The sequence continues at coordinate 3,007,518 of JAZFAV010000019.1, read as the reverse complement.
TGTAAATGTTCTGTAACTTTTAACTGTTGTGTCAACTAAATTTTGTATGCTGACAGATGCAGATTTTTCTTTAAAATTCGATGCGTAGTGGCTCTTGACAGATTTCCCGTACACTTTCTCTTACTGCAGCAATATTTTCATCTGACCCATCACAACGAGGACGTATTGGTTTTACTTTATCAGTAACAGAATCTGTCCCTACAGATTTCTTGATTAAGTTAAGAACTGTTAACTCCGTAGGCGTTCCATTTTGTCCTAATTTTGTGCGAATTTTTCTTAATGCAACTGTAAATGATCGCTCACTTTCATAAAACAGTTATACACAAACTTCTTCGTTGAAATGTTGACGTCGTATGACCTGTAGATAACAGTCGTGAAATATCGACGCCCTATCTTTAACAGAACACAAATGGCGCGCAATTCAAATACTATAAATTTGATTGTAGAGATTCTTTGATTGTAGAAAGAAATTTTTGACCAGTGTTTCCAAATAGGGTCACTTTGCACCAACAAGCCGCGCTTAAATTCGTTCCTGACTTCGTCGATGGACATGCTTCCTCATAACATGATACAAGGGCCAATTGAAGTTGTTTCTTGCCTCAATTTGCCGTGTTTTCGGATTTGGAGGTTCCACTTTATAGGCAGATAAAGAGATCGACGCTACACATTTTTGTGGCTCCACACTATTGCATCGTCTTGGTGCAATATCCATACGCACATCATCGAGTAGTTTTTTGGACACACGGAAACTAGACATCTTTCCCCAGAAAGCCTACAGGCTTGTGTAGGCGAAGGTTACACATATAAACGCGAACAAACACCCAGCCCTGAGGGAAGTGCCAAGTTCCCCCTGGTGAGAATCGAACTCACGCAGACAATGTGCCCAGTATTTGGCCCAGTTGCCACACTGTTTTACCAAATACCAAGTCAGCATCATCGCGGCACCATGAGAATGAGACCGTGCGTCACCCATCCAAGTCGCAATCGTGCAATTCGTTGCGTGACTTCGAACAGCGCAGGTCCGACAATTAACGGAGTACGCTGCCTCATCCTAAAGTTGCTGGACGAATTCGGTTAAAATGTTGATTGCTGTTTGCGACATTGTTAACTACTTGGAATGTTTTCTAAACGTAAAGTCTTTCATTTCACAGTTCTTAACTCTGGGAGATGCTGTATGTGACAAAATAATATCAGCAGTCTTACCTTCATTTAAGATCCGGTGATCTTGGAGTTCATCTAAAGTCGATTTAGGCTTTCGTTCAAATGTCAATTTCCCCAATAAAATAGGAAGACTTACTTTTACATTCTCTTTGCAGTCTGGAAGGATGGCTCTCACCTAAGAGAAGAGAGATATAAGGTATAATATTGGAATTACTGAAATAAGGAGATTATTATACTCCACCCATCTGCAAATGCCTCATACGCACACCGTCAAAAGTCTTGGACCCCCGCATATTACAGATTTCGACTGTTTGTTTTCGTTATTAGGCAACAAAGTTGAGTTATTTAACTGTCAAACGAGATGAAATAAATTGCTAGATAAAATATTGTTGATTAGTTATAATTTTTTTTTTAATATTCGTCAGTTTTATTGCATATTTAGCAAAGCGATTTTGATACTTTTCTTTCGTTATAATGCCAGGACGTAAGGTTTCTACATTTAATAGGGCAAGAATTATAGCTTTCCATAATGCTGGACATTCCAATCATCAGATATCCGAGATGTAGACATTCCTATATCTTTTGTTGTGCGAATAGTGCAGAGGTATCAAGAACTAGAGACAGTGGAAAGACGACCACGTAGTGGTCGGCCTCGATTGTCAAATGAACGACAAAATCGGTATTTGGTTCAATATGCCCGTAGACTCCGAAATGCTTTAGCCCCAGCCCTCAGGGTACGTCTCGCCTTGTTATATCGACCTCTACAGTTCGAAGAAGACTCCATCGTGCAAATTTACGTGCAAGAAGGCCTTTAAGGGTACTCACTCTACTTCCACGACATCGAGCTTCCCGCTTTCAGTGGGCACGGGAACGTAGTGATTGGCTATTGCAGCACGATGGGTTTTATTCACAGATAAAACCAGAATTGGACTGGTGAGTGATGACAATAGGCAAAGGGTCTGGAGAGAGCCAGGTCGTCAAGAGAGACTAAATTTTCCCCGCGAGGTTGCTCCCTACAATGGTGGGATAGTAATATCTTGGGGAGGAATATCGTTCAATCGCCGTACGCCGTTAATTCCCATAAATCAGAATATGACAAGTCTAGTTTATATTGAAAGTGTTATCAGACCCATTATTTATCTCCTACGCGACGAATTAGGTGACAATTTCATCTTTATGGACAACAACTCGAGGCCACATCGCGCAAGAACGGTTCAAGAGGTACTTGAACAGGGAGATATTACCCGATTAGATTGGCCAGCTAATTCCCCAGATATGAATCCCATTGAGAATATGTGGGATTTTGTTACTAGAGCAATTCACAGACGCATGAACCCACCCCAACATGCGGAAGAGCTAGCTGCAGCAGTAATAGAGGAATGGAACAATATTCCTCAAGAAATTATCAACCGTTTGATTGGTTTAATGCACTGGCGTGTCAATATGTGACTGAGAAGCAGAGGAGGCCATACTGACTATTAAGTTGTAGTTTACTTTGTAAAAAAATATGTTTCGTTAATTTCTGTCATAATAGATTTACTTAAAAATTGCAATTCTTTTTCTCATTATTTTTTAATTGACTAAATTTTTAAAAATCATTCCTGTTTTACAAAAAAAAAACATTTAGAAAAAACACTTTGAAAAACAAATACAATATTAAAAAAAAAAAAATATTTACTAATACAAAACATCGGGGGTCCGACGATATGTGTATAATAAGGACTAAACAAACTAGGTCAAAACATTTTTAAATCCCCCTGGCGGTTTGTCTCACATCTTACGAAGCATCCTTCTGATTCGTCTCGAGGCAAATATAAACTTACGTTGACAGTACTCCGTACCTACCCTCACTGTGAATGAAGCACCCTTGAATAGCGTGCAGTGTGTGAAACTAGGCACAGGTGGAGCTCGGAACTCAAACGCATATTCCTTTTCCATGAAATACGGGTTTCCAGCGTGGGATACGTCATCCTTGGCAATTACGATACTCTCCCACTTCATCCTTCTTCTGGGGTGCAATAATTTAGATTCAACTTTCTAAAATGTAAATTCAGCAGTTAGTATACTTAATATAAAAGATAAGCATTTCAGAAGACGATCTAAACTTTTTATTAATGTTATAACTTATAAAAGGGTCTTTCAATAAGAGCGCTCGATTTTTAAACGTAAATAAAATAAGTTGTGTGCACGATATTGACTTAATTTTTTCTTTATCTGAAAGAATATTTTATGGCATTAAGTGATGAATATAACGTCTTTCAAATGTCTGCCGCGGCTTTGCTTGGTGGCACGTACTCGGGAGGTCCAATTTTCGATGAATTTGTCGCATAAATCTGGCTGAATTTGCTGGATGGCGTTCGTTATGTTGACTTGGAGGGCATCAATTGAGGCGTTCTTTGTAATAACCACATATGTTCAAAATCTTGATTTGTGGCAAAACCAAGAAAACCTTCTAGTTTGTGGTGCGATTTTTTTCCTGTTACCAAATATATTTGTACTTATATACAGGGTGATTCAGCTAACCCGTTTGTAGTGACGCATTAAACTGGCGCATTAGCGGGGATAGTGAGTGTGCCTCGATAGCTCAGCGGTCAGAGCAACTAACCGGAAATTGGGAGAGCCGGGTTCGATTCCCGGTCGAGGCAAAATGCACTTTTATCCTTGCTAACGCCAAAGTGGTGACCCCGACGTGATGTGAATCATTCCAGTATATGCAACCTCCCTTACATCTCAAATTCGCGGATTCGATTCCCGTCCTATCCATCGCCCTATAGTTCCGGGGGTTACCGAACAACGGTTCGTAAGAATGGCGAACGCGGTCACATTCCGTTAAATTGTATCGAGACAAACGATGTCTCTAGGGAGGGAGTACTGTAGTGACGCATTAAACTGGCGCATTAGCGGGGATAGTGAGTGTGCCTCGATAGCTCAGCGGTCAGAGCAACTAACCGGAAATTGGGAGAGCCGGGTTCGATTCTCGGTCGAGGCAAAATGCACTTTTATCCTTGCTATCGCCAAACGTTCATTAAAAGTTTATGAACTTCCCATTGGAATTCATTTTTTAAAATTTGGAATCAGGGGCTAGCGAGGACGATCTATTCAACTAAAGTATTTTTGCTTTTCTGACACTTCCGATTATACCGGAAGTAACTATCAACTTCCTTATTTTAAATAGAACACCCAGTATATTATTACATTTTTGAATTACCCTGCTGATTTTAAGTGAACTTTCTTAACAATTCCCTATACCTATCTTCAGCAGTTTTTGAGATATTCTTTTGAGAAATATAACTTAATTCTCCATCACAGAAAGCAATAAAATACAGGGTGTTTCATTTAAGAAAATTGACTTTTGAGCAGTTGAAGTTTGTCAGAATGAACTAAATTTTTTGGACACCCTGTAAATAAAATATAAAACTACGTATCACCTGAAAGCTCAATAGTCCGCCTAATTACAGCCCAAAATTTGCAACTATAACTTTTGTTTTGAATAAGTGACGAGCATTTCAATGGGAAACTATAAAACCTAATTTTTTCAAAAAAATTAAAATATCTCAAAAACTGCTGAAGATAGGTATAGGGAATTGTTGAGAAAGTTCACTTAAAATCAATATACTGGGTGTTCTATTTAAAATAAGGAAGTTGATAGCTACTTCCGGTATAATCGGAAGTGTTAGAAAAGCAAAAATACTTTAGTTGAATAGATCGTCCTCGCTAACCCCTGATTTCAAATTTTAAAAAATGAATTCCAATGGGAAGTTCATAAAATTTTAATGAACGGGTTAGCTGAATCACCCTGTATATAAAACGCTATGTGACTTCTAGTTCTCCCCTTTTTACTTCTGCAACCATTTTATAGCTTCTGATTTGCACGAAAAAAAGGATGGACATGTGTTGGTTATGAAGGAAAACAATTGCAATATAACAGAAAAATACTTTTAATATATCAAACTTACTGAAAAATAAATAAAGAAAAGTTCTATACGGAACAAAAGTCTCAATGAATACAGTTTTAACCAAAAAAGTTTAATTTTCCATGTCAAATTTATAGATTTCAGTCGTTACATCCGCTACTATTATCGCCCTCATCAAGTTCGGCTACAATATTCGAGGAACTATTATTAGTGTTATTTGTAGATGTCGAGGCAGCTGGATTTGTCATTGAAGAAAAAGGTTTTCATCGAAAGATTTGTTTTCCGGTTTCTCTAGATAGTGCAGCAGACTCCTCAAATTAGCTACTTTGAGAGGAGATATGGTAAGTGACGCACTGTAGCTACAAATCAGTCTCATTTCTGAAGACAGTGGTGTTTTTGAGCGAACTACGCTGGATTTCCATGGGCCTGTGTTAAGTATGTCGTAGATTGACAGTGTACACACCTTTATTTATTTCAATCTGACGAACATTCTTTATCATTATGACAGGTTTGGGTGACTTAATATTGAAATATTTATCAGTTTAGTGGCGGCTCGTGGTGATTTGTCATGGGTGGGCAACAATTAACTATTAGTAGGTTATATAGTGGAAAATAATGAAATAAAATATAGTAAAAAAAAAACTTTGACTCATCACTCTATGTTAGTCACTGTACAAGTATATGTTAAGATTTAAAATTCTTTCAGCTTTCAAGCTGAAAATGCATAGCACTAAAATTGGATAAAGCTAGTACAGACTCTTATGAATGCTACACAATTTTTATATTTACACATTTTTTAATACATTAATAACCAAAATAATTTTACTTAATAATATAACAAATACAGTGTCTGCAGAGTACAGACCTCGCTGAGATAAACAACGTTCTACGTCTCTGAAAACTGAACTTGGAAATACGGAGATCGGACTGATCGGAGATTCTCGATTCCTTCCCCGCTTTGCCGAAGGATTCTTCAGCAGGGTTGTCTAGCCCACCCGTGTCACAGCTTACTCGAGACTCGAGTAAGCTGTGTCCGTGTTTCAAATTGTTTCATGAAGTTTACACGTGTATAATTTTGTTTTTGTCTTCAAATCAATGAAATCATTCGTAATTGTATTAATTAATTAATTCCATTCATGTGTTTAACTGTTTATTTAATTTTAAATTCCAGATTCCCATGTTTCTATATTATTGTGAAATAATTTAAACTTTCAAGGGATGTTGAGAATATACCTATGGCAATAATATCAATATTAGTTTTAAAACTAATCTTGGTAGACACTTATTTACTTGTATTTATTTATTTAAGAAATAAATATAATTTTTTATTTATTCGAGGCGCTTGCACTGTCTCGTATGTACAAAGCCAGGAAGGCAAAAGGCGTGGCTGCCCCCCGGCCCGGCACCCACCACGCTAGGCATAACCACGATAACTATTAGTTCCACGGTTAGAAGAGTGAATTGCTGCACTTACTTGTACTGCAATTTTCCACCACGGTTGCGTTGTTTGTATTAGTATATAATATAATCAGAACTTTTCATTGTATTATTGTTGTTATGTGATATATAATGTATTTAATTAATTACATATTACATAATTATATCTTTCTAATCATAATTATATCTATATTACTAATTTCTATAAACGATAAATAACGAACTTTGGAACTGTGTGTTCCTCTTCTTCTAGGAAGCAGCTGCCTGACCACTCTGCCACCCCTGATCAGCCGCCACTGTATCAGTTACCTGTTTAATATCAAAAAAATGTTGTTGGCCTATCTCAATTAACTCAAAAGGTGAAGGCATTGTTCTCGCCTCGCAAATTAACTTGTTCCATTCGACTGGTAGTCCAACTCGTCCTGTTTTCTCTATAAGAGCAAAATCCTGGTCATTGGGCAAGTAAGAATGCCCGCGCATTGGAAATATATACCTTACAGTATCAAATAGCTTTAAGACATGTACCACAAAATATAAAAAATGAAGCATGACATAGTTCTTATTCTGCCCGGGGCATACATCGCTCATTAATTCCAGGGATCTGCGTGTTTGATCGTGGGTATTAAAATAATGTAGTAACATTGAAGTTACGTCATTGCTACCCTTTTTGGCATCTCCTTCATGTTATATATACATTATAGCTTGATCATTTCCAATTGTGTATACCAAAAACATGGTACCAAAGCTGACGAGCATAAAATACTGGATTGGACGGCATGTGGGGTAGAGGCACTTGCACTTAAAATTTCCAGTAAAAACCGCACATGTCCGGACTTGTGCGGTTATTGGCAGAAATGGGTAATAGTTGACGCCAAGAAGACTAGAGAACAGGAGAAATAACTCGAGTGGTGGGGGTAGGACGAAAAACGTCCGCACCATGGCGGTCCTTGCGTAGAACCGAGCGAGGTTATGTTTATTTTTGTTTACTGTGTTTTGAAAGTTTTGAGCGTTTCCAGTTTTTCCGTTAAATATGTCAAAAGCGTCGAGATATTGTTGCGTTACGAATTGTTCCAGCAAAAGCCCTGATTGTGTCATAAATAAACGAACAATTTTTAAAGTTCCTGAGGTAAGTCTTTCGATAAACAAATATTGTAATGTTTGTATACACCGATAGTAACGCTTACTTTGTAGTAAATAGTAAAAGTGCAGTGTAATGTAGAAGTAAATTGTCAAATAGTAATTTACAACTCAATTTCGTTTAAGGACTGTGAGAGACGAGAAAAATGGTTGGAGGTGCTGTCACCGTATTACCTTAATATTATGCAGTTTTCCTTCACTTAACGATAATGAATTTGAACTTCCCACAGAACGTTTCCGTAATAAGATTTTTGGTTATCATAATTTTTTAGTAAGAGGTAACATCCTATATTATTTATTTTATATTATTATGGCCTTTTAGTTAAATTGAAAAAGTTTAACTACCGTTAGTTAGTTAAAGTTAGTTAGGTAGTTTAGTTTAGTTCTTTAGTTCAAAACATTAGTTTAGTTCTTTTCATTGCAATGTTATTTCTTCGCTTACATTAGAATGCAACTTATAATTTCAATTTTCTTGAATAAATAGTTTTGTGACATTTCTTGTTTTATTCCTGTACCCTTCAATTTATGTCTAATTACTAACGTTAATTCTGAAAAATTAATTGATTTTACATCACACACTGTATTTGCCTTCATAGTACACTGATTTGAATAAATTGTACTCTTATTGAATGCTTTGTTTTTACTGAAGCAACATACAAAAAGGTCGGTAAATATGTAATGTTATTACCACAAAATCGCAAATTTTAAATTAACCGAATATACACAATTGATTAGTAATTGTTTAAAAACTTCACATTTCATACAATAATAACTCACAAGCTAATTTCACAGGAAAACTATCGGTTACTTCTTGGATGTTTGAAATATCTTGTACAGACTTCGGCACATCCCATTCCATCCATTCCAAATATTCGCTGTGTAAATACACATTCACATTCAACTTCTTATCAATGCATATGTTTAAATTGGTGTCCAAACCAGACTCAGTATACCATTTTTCGCTTGGTAATTCAATGGAGTGTCTGTTGCTTTGTAAACTTTCAAACAAAATATTTCCTTCCGAGATCGAACACTTCTTCATTTCCCCATGCAAAACTGATCGCAGTTCGACATTTTCAATTCCACTTGTGGCCATGGTTAAAATATGTAATCTTCCTGTGGATGATTAAAACTCGTTAGACTAAAAGCTCATTATGTTATTTCATTTCCACAAAGCTAAATTATCATCGATATCCTACTCGTGGCAGACATAAAAGAAAATTACAATTGGCAGATGAAAAAATGCAATAACATTTCTTGCTCTAAAAGAAAAGCATTCAGAACTATTATTTTTTGTACATACTATGCATTTTGGACTGAAAATACTGTATCCCAATTTTCATAGCGTGTTTTCACCAAACAATTCGGAAACAACAATTGTAAAGAAATGCACGCGAAAATTGTTTACTGTTTACATAATGAGCACAATAGAACCCTAACCCTACATTTAAATAGTGAAGACCCGCGATAGATGAGGACAAACGGCATGCGCAGATCCCGCGCGATTCTACGCGAGGCTGTCATATTGGCGCCGTTTTTCGTCCTACCCCCACCACTGATTTTTCAAGGAGCTATGTCTCCTTACTCTCTAGTCTTCTTGGTTGACGCGTTGTATTTTCGTTGCTGTGCTGCTTTTACAGGAAATACATATCGACCTACATAGATTTAACCTCTGTCTACTAGATGGCGTACCTAACTCAATTTGGCAATTTTTGGACATGTGTGGTTATTACAAAGAACGTCTCAATTGTTTGCGGTTTATTCGCATAGACCTGCGATTCAAGATAGCCCGAAAGGAAGAAGTCTAAAGGCGTTAAATCGCATGACCTCGGTGGCCAGTTCACGTCGCCGCTGTGCTAGTAACCATGCCCTTAAATCGCTCGTGCAGAATGTCCATCGTAGCATGTGCTGTGTGGCACGTAGCGCCGTCCTGTTGGAACCACATGTCGTCGGAATCCATATCATCCAGTTTAGGCCACAAGATGTTATTTATCATCGATATGTAGGGCTCGCCGTTGACGGTAATGACAATGCCAGTTTCGTTTTGGAAGAAGTACGGATCGATGGTTCCGCCAGACCAAAATCCGCACCGAACAGTGACTTTTTCGGGATGCATTTGGTGCTGGTGTATCTCGTGTAGATTGGTATCGTCCTAAATCCGACAATTAATCCAGAGCCCAATCAGCGAACACACGGCGTTGTCTATGGTCGTTTACCTTAAGTGCCTGGATCAGTTGGATTCTATACGGGTGCAGACCCAAGTCCCGACGCAAAATTCGCCAAGTTGATGTCGCAGAGAGGCCAAGTTTTTGTGAACGACGAGAAATTGACTGCCTCGGGTTTTCCCGTACAGTATCATGCACAGCAGCGATGTTTTCGGCAGACTTTGCGTTTTGGTGACGTACGGGTGTTGGCTGATTATTTACCAAACCGGTTGACTCGAATTTGGTCACCAAACGTCGAATATTCGACTCGGCGAGACCTCGAATAACCTTCCATGGTGATTTGCTATACACTACTGAACAATTCACAACAATTTTTACAAATGTTACTTTAACAACATGGCCGCTAAAACCTAACAAATTTCGAGCGTCCCTATTAAAAGACCCTATAAACAGGGTCAAAGTTTTTTAAAATAATTTTTCCTTATTTGTCCTCTTTTTTTGTAGCTGGGTTTATACAGGGTGGGGTATAGGAACCTGACGGTTTTTGATTGACATTTACTGGCGACTGATTCAGCTGACGTTGCGGTGGTTGCGAAAGGGAATAGCATATCTGACGCCATTTCAGTAGCCATGATGCAGTGGGCTGGGCAACATCGTACTTTCACAATTGGAGCGTTCTTTTTAGAACGGCGAATCAGTTGTTGCAACTCAGCGAGGAATTCGCATGTGTTTTGGAATATCTCGCCACGGTACAGTTCCCGGTCATCACAGGATAAAGCCATGAGTTTCGAATTTTCGACAGAGTAGTTTTGCGTTGAAGAAAAGGCCACCGGGTGACAATGCCGTTCATATGGCGCGACTTCTGCGAAACCACTGACAATGTTAGAGCTGCAGTTTATCAAAATTCACGCTACGCAGCCAAAAGACATGCTATTTCCTTGCAAATATCATGTCGGCGCCTTCGTGGGATTTTGCACAAAGACTTGGAAACATTAAACCATACAAAATGGTGGTTATTAGACAGCCAAGTGATGTGGACTTAACTACATGAATATTGAATAAAGGAAGTGCCATGAACTTTCTGCTTATGCCAGATGAGTTCATTTTGGGTTGTGTGGTTGGGTAAATAAACAGAACTATCGGTATTGGGAATTTGACAATGAACTGCACCAGCATCCTCTTGACAGCCAGCGGTTAACTGTATGGTGTGCATATCGGAATTATTGGCTCCTATTTCTTTGAAAATGATGCAGGCAATGTCGTTACGATAACATCAGACAGCTGCGTGCAAATGCTTCGTAAGTTGTTGAAGCCACAACTGCGTCAAAGTGGAATTGAGCGTATGATTCTAACAAGATGGTACGAGCCCAGGCTCATAATAGTTCCGCTAGGCATAATTTCGCAACTAATGTATTTAAATAAAAGTATCTTATTGAAGTATTTATATATTTATATCATAGTATTTAAGTTAAAAGTTTATACATTGTTCCCGTTACCAATATTTTTCTTTAATAAAATAGTTTTGAGAGTGTTATTAGTTTTATTTGAATATATCAGATGCAAAATTATGCCTGGTATTGCGAGCCTGGGCTCGTACAGCTTCACACACGGTAAGAGTAATAAAGACTGTGTTACGTGAAGTGTTTCATGGACATTTAATTCCCCGAAACGCCAATATTCCTCATCCTGCTCGTTCTCCCGATTTAAATTTTTGTGAATTTTGGTTATGGGGTTACATTAACAGCAAAGTGTACACTTTGCGATGTTGAAGGCTTAAAAAAAAAAAAAACAAACTCGGGATGAAATTATGGCAATCCTGAAGCAATGACCGAGAAAATAATAAGAAATTTTCGCCGATTAGAAAAAAAAAGCCGATTAGATGCGAAAAAGCCGATTAGATGCAAGGTTTGCAGAACGGTGGAACATATCTCACTGATGCCCTTTCTAAAAAATAAAATGGCATAATAGTGGGCTTAAAATAGCGATAGTATAACAACAAAAAGTTAAAAAATAAAGACCCTATTTAAATTTAAAAATCGTCAGGTTCCTATTCCCCACCCTGTACTTCTAGAACAGTGTACTCAGAATACGCAAATCAACAAATAATTATAATAAAACGTATTTTCCATTAAAAATATAACGTTTAAACTATGTATTAAAGATATTTGACTAAATTTAAGTTGAAAATATTCAAATGGTTTGTTAAATTACCATCTCTAACTCGGCTGTGACTTTATCCACTCGCAACTGGGACGGATTTGTAACTTTTGCGTTGATTCTCATGAGTTCCCCTATTTGAAAGGCATTTTTCTTCATACGCGCCTCCAAAGTAACCGGTCCTTGTTGGATAGCCTCCTGAAACGTTACAATTTGGTTAAAACTATTGTTACTAGAAGGAAATTGGAATTAGCTGTTTACGACACAGGGGTTGTAATCGGAGCAGCTCGTTTCGTCAGCGTATCAGTGGCGTCACCTACGTGGGTTCGAAATAATCCAAATAAATAAACAACAAATTCAAAATTTTCGATAATTTTTTTTGTATATTATTATAATATGAAGGCTTAAGAATATATTCTGAAAGTTTCAAGTCGATATCCTTAAACCTTACAGAGATACAAAGCTTTCAGTCATGCGGTTGAGGGCGGCTAATGCTGCTACTTGCGCCCCTCAATGAGCACCCTCATTGGGAACACTAATCGATTTAACTAATCAGCGACAAGTTTGAGGAATCATTGTGTTATGCATTTTCTTTCCTACTATCATCTTTCAACATCAACAACGATCATTTTTCAATATAAGCATTTTTCAAAAATAACCATTTGTTTAAATAAATTACGATAACAACTGAGTTTTTTTACCGAATTTTCGTACTTCAGTTCAATGTGCCGTTTTTTAAGAACAATTTAAAAAAACGACATCCTTAATATGTTTAGTATGCACTTAGCTTCATGATAGCTTACCATCTTTGATTTCAGATGATCAATTTTAGCAGGAGAGGGGTCGCCGCAAACCGCTGAGGGTTATATTGATATCACACGTTCTCTTTGAGGGTGGAACGTTCTCGCGAGAGGATGCTTATAGTGGGGTCCATATAAAATAGAAAACAAGAGAGTGGGGGTATTGGGTTTTACACTGGTGCCGTGACCGGGATGTTTTTATAGTTACGGTTTCATCAAAAACTTAAAAAAGTATAAAACACGACGAGGGAAGAGACACGAGGGGTGTTTCAGTATAGTTAGTTAAAGAATCTCTATTACTATGTGGCGCGCTATAGCCTGGATTCAAAATTGTAGGCAGTAAGTAATTTGCGACATGTGTATCAGACAAGGCAAACCGACAAGGCGTGCGCCTTGTCTCGCGCGCGACTAAAGAGAGCAGAGATCACAGAGTGCAGGGAGTGGTCTTTACAATTGACACGTAAAACAGACACGAGAATTGTTGAATCGTATTACCAGCTCATAAAAATAGTATTTTATACCTCACTGCCCACTATTTTGATACCGGAATATAGAATATAGGAATACAGACTTTGTCCCAAATTAACTGACGAGCATCTATATCCTAATAACTTTCAGAAAGTGAAGGTTAAATATGCTTCTCAAGTGTTCAGCCGTTCTGTTTCCGTTGCTCTTTACACTTTACACAGATTTTAACATTTCACCCTTAGATGCAAAGGTAACTGTAAACTTTATCAAGGTCATGAATGATCTTCTCGATTTATTAAATTCCCGTCATTTAAATAACTTTAATGCATTCATCGGCACGCAAAAACAATTAAAATTTTTAGAAGCATTTGAAACCTTGTTAAACACTCTCACTGTTGTTAACAGTGATGGAAAATGTGTTACTAATCAAATGATATTGTTAATATATTTGCAATATTAATATTTCTTCTTTTACGACGAAATAAGTAATCGTAACAGGAAGTATCCCCCCGTATACTCAAGAATGCCGCCGTTCAACAGCTGAATGGCAGCAATGCCTTTGTAAGCGGAAGACAAAAGTTCCGCCGCAGAGTGGACCTTCTAGTTGTAATTTCTGTTCGGTGCTATTACTATATACAGGGCGTTTTTTCGCACTAGCGCACAGGAAACTTACCGGCATGCGACAATCGTCTATACTAAACTTCAGATTCAACGGCGCCAGAACATCGAATTTTTCCACCATTTTGAGCTCGCGTTCATGTTGCTCTTTCACCACGAGTTTGACGTAATACCTGATGTAGTCCCCTCCGTAATGGTAAGTGCTGGGAATGTTTTTAGGCAATAGAAACAAGAACTGGTAAAGGTGTCGGCCTGGGTCGAAATATTTACCTGTGGAAGAAAAAACGTGATATTTTATGTGGCGGATGATCTTACTTTTCCGCCCTCGACTATATCAAAGAGGAAAAGTAATGTAATCGTGTAAAGAAAAATGGAATTTTTTTTCTAGCGTTTATTTTTCTTTCTTCGGCTTAAAAACAAAAAAAAAATAAGCAGTTTTAAAACCTTAAAATGGACTTTTCGTGCTAACAAAAACAATTTCTCAAATAGTGCACATAGTGTTCTCTCATGATCCATGGACATGGTAGAGTGTGTTATATCCACCTTAAAATAAATACGTGTCGTCTGGGAGACGTCCTCGATCAGAATCAGTCAAAACCCGATCGATCCGACGCGATTTAGTTGAGTTATCGTGCTAACAAGAATAAATGACGATGACAACGACAATCCCATTTTTATTAATTTTTGGTATTTTTTTTTGTTTTTAGGCCGAAAAACGAAAAGAAACGAAAACAAAAATTGTTTTCCACTTTACACGATTACATTACTTTTCTGCTAGTATAGTTGAGTGCGGAAAAATAATAATCGTACAGTAAATCAAAGGATGGTTTCAAACACTTAAATAATACCCTACATGGATCTACCATGAATTTTAGAGAAAAAATTATACAATAAATGTGCGATAAATAAACTCATGGACAAAATTAACGTAGCAATGAGACTTCTCGTTACTACGTTTATTTTTTCGAACATTTATATCATAGTACCTTATCATGAGGTCATCAATTCTAAGACTGGTTGGACGCTAACCTCCAGCTTCTTCTATCTTGTACTAACCTACGCATTTCGCTAATTGTTCTACAACCTACATCCCTTACTATTTGCGAGCAGTAGTCTAATCTAGGCCTACCTCTGTCTTTCTTCACTCCTATTTCTGCCTCCAAAATATCGCGGACTATTCCCCCATATCTCAGCAAGTGGCCTACCATTCTATCTCTTCTCTTCTTTATGTTTTTCCACATACTTCTTTTCTCGCCGACTTTCTCTAATACTTCTTCGTTTCTAACCCTATCAGTTCACGGTATCTTCATCATTCTTCGGTAACACTACATCTCAAAAGCTTCTAATTTCTTCCTACTTGCTTCCCCTACCGTCCAGGTTTCGCAACCGTATAGTGCCGTGCTCCATACATACGTTTTCAAAAATCTCTTCCTTGTTTCTAAGTTTATTACCCCCGAGCATAAAAGTGCTTTCTTTTTGTTAAAAGCTACTCGACCCTGCGCTATTCTTTGTTTTATATCTTTATCGCTTCTTCCATCCCAATTTATTTTACTTCCTAAATAAGTGAAGTCTTTAACTTCCTCCAATCTTTCATTATTAATTTGTACTTTCGTTTTTGCTCTGCTCTCGCGCCCTCTGCACACTAACACTTTAGTTTTGTTTTTATTCACCCTCATTCCGTATTCCTCTGTCAACACTGCCTCCATTTCGTTCAACGCTGATTCTAATTCCTCCTTACTAGATGCTAATACTGCTATTACATCCGTGAATCTCAGCATTTTTAGTTTCTGTCCCTGTACTTTAATCCCGAAATCCACTCTATCTTTTACGACATTAATCGCCTCTTCGATGTACAGATTAAAAATTAGTGGTGATAGGGTACATCCTTGTCTTACTCCTTTCCTAATACCTACTTCCCTTCATTCCCCTTTTACTTCTATAACAGCAGTTTGCTCTTTGTATAGATTGTGTACTATTCTCCTATCTCTATACTTCGTTCCCGAGCTCTATAGTATCTCGAACATTTTTTCCCATCTTACATTATCAAAAGCTTTTTTCTAAATCTACAAATCCTATATAAGCGTTCTTTCCTTTTTCTATTGTTTCCTCTAACATTACTCTTAGCGCTAGAATAGCTTCGCGAGTTCCCCTATTTCGCCTAAACCCGAATTGGTCTTCTCCTAGTACTTCCTCCGCTCTATTTTCCATCCTCTTCTGCACTATTCTGGTTAAGATTGTTGATGCGTGGGAAGTTAGGCTAATCGTTCTAAAGTTCTCGCATTTGTCGGCTCCTCTCTTTTTCGGTATAGTAACGATAATATTCCTCTTATAATCCTCCGGCATCTCGCCCGTTTCATATATGTATTTTACCAGTTCAAACATCCTATTTACTACTTTCTGTCCCACACATTTCACAATTTCCGCCTGTATTTTATCTACATCTCGCGCTTTATTGTTGTTTAGCCCCCTTAGTGCTATTTCAAATTCCTCTCTCAATATAATTTCTATGTACGTATAATTTCTTCCTCTAAAATCTCTTCTAATTCCTGACCCTCGTATAAATTTCCTAAGTACTGCTTCCATCTATCCGCTTTCTCCTCTCTTCCGATCAGTATGTCCCCCGATTGAGTCTTAACGTTTCTACTTATTGGTCCTATATCCCTGAAGTTCCTCTTAATTATTTTGTAAGCCTCATCGGTTTTACCTACGTGGAGCTTATCTTCTACTTCTTTGCATTTATCCTCTATCCATTGTTCTTTCGCTTTTTTACACTTTCTAATGATTTCCCACTTTATTGCCTTATAAGTTTTAAGTCCTTCCTCGTCTCGTCTGTTTTTTTAGCCTCGTCTCTTTTGTATTAAGTTTAAGATTTCGTCCGTTATCCAGGGCTTCCTAGCTTCCCTTTTCTCGTGTCCTAAAACGTCCGTAGTCGCGGAATCTAGACTATTCCTGATACCCTCCCACTCAGTTTCTGCGTTCTTGATTTCGTCATTACTCGCTTTATTTATTAATTGATCTCCTGGAACTTATCTTTTATATTCTGATCTCTCAATATGTCTACATTTATACGTTTCTTCTGTCGCTGTCTACATCTGCTCCTGGATAACTCTTACAGTCTTTTACTTGATTTCTAAATCTCTTCCTAACCAGAATGTAGTTTATCTGATACCTGTCTATCCCTCCTGGCATTTTCCAGGTGTACCGCCTCCTAACGTGATTCTTGAACAATGTATTCGCGACTACCATCTTGTGCTTCTCACAGAATTCTATCAGTCTGCTACCTCTCTCGTTTCTGTTTCCTAATACATAAGGACCTACAAATTCTCCTTCTTTACCCTCCCCTACGACTGCGTTAAAATCTCCCACTATTATTAAATTTTCATGGCCCTTCACAAATTCTATTACCTGCTCTATGTCCGAATAAACTGCTTCTAACTCTTCCTCACTATGGCTAGAAGTAGGCATGTATACTTGCACTATTACTGTTTTCACTGGCTTCGAATCTAACCTGACCATCATTACTCTCTCGCTGTATTGTAGGTAGCTATCTACACACTGTCCTGCGTTCTTCCGCATAACGATACCTACTCCCGCGTTTCCATTTACCGATCCTGTGTATTACCCTATAGTCACCGCTCCAAAAATCTCCTACTTCCGGCCAGCGCATCTCACTTATACCTACTATACCTAATACTAACCTATCCATTTCTATCTTCAGATTCTCTAGCTTCCCTGCCTGTCTCATGCTTCTGACCTTCCACGCTCTGACTCGTGAAATGCTACACTTCTTACTAACCCTACTATTGCACTCGATCATGTCTCCCGGAACAGTCCTCACCCGGAGATCCGAACGGAGGACTATTTTACTTCCGGTGATTTTTGTCCCTGGAGACGCCATCATTATTTGGGATAAGCCTTTCGTTAGCTGTTCTGAGGATTATAATGTGGTGGTTTCCTCTTGCCTTCCACATCGCAGTCGTGTGTGTCATAGCACCATACCGACCCCCACGGTTTCTGCCACTATGACTACTGAAAGAGCTGCTGCCCTCCTTCAGGGACTTGTCTTAGTCTAGTTTTTCAATAAGGACCCACCCCCCCACTATGGTTAAGCCTATGGTACGGTTTCTTAAATCATTAAAACGCGCAAGCCGACCCACCCGTTCTAGTTTGCACTAGAACTTCGTCAAGGTGCAAGTCCTATCGGATCATAGTACCTATGTGATATTATAAATGACTTCAACTAATGTTTAACAAATTAGAATAGTATCATCGCGGAAAAACACGAATACATTACAGAAAGGGTCAAGTGCAGTGAAAATGATGCAATGAAAAAGTTTAGAAACAAAATTGGGACTGAAATTAAATCATAAGAGATTTTATTGCAGACAATAATGAATTTGTTCCATACTTTATACACACACTTTATAATATTAAGAATACTGATAAGTCTATTGTGCTAAGTTTCTCATTTGTCATTTGTTGCACATTATTCCGGACATACTGTATATTTAACTGAAGTCATAGAAGAAAGTATAGCGTGCAACACATCCGAGAAGGCTTTTTCACGCACGTTTGTCAGCGATTTTATTGCAGACTTACCAGCAGTAATCAGACTCATCCTGTTTGCGAGAAATCTGCTATGGCCGTAATAATTTCCCCCTTTGTCCAATCGAGTCCATCCAACTACGCTATTCTTCTTCTCCTCCTCGGCCGCCGCCGCCAAGAAAGTGTGTTCTTCTCCCCTCAATTTGACCTCGATCGCTGAAAAAAGGATTGGTGTTTGCTTATTTTATTCAAAAAAAAAAAAAAATAATAAGAAATAGATATGGAGACCTCCATCCTCTAAAGTCTTAGACTACGAAGAAAGGGTTACACATAGAGATGAGGATAAACATATCCATGCTTAGAGAGGGTTGAAACTCAACCCAAGCATACGATGATTTGAAACCAAGATTTGACAGAAGAAAATAAGACGATACGTCACCCATCCATATTGTAAACGTAGGAGAAGCGTTTAACTTTTATTAGCTGTATGTCGACCAGTAAATTAATTGTTCAGCGTATTATTAATTTCCTACACGTTTTCTACCACGTGTAATAATATACACGCACAAAATTTCTCGCGCTAAGAAAGATGAAACAAGCACGAGAATTCATCCATCTGAAAAAAAGGCAACGTCCTTTGAATCTGAAACGGTGACCGTCATATCTCGAGAAGTGATCGACAGATTCATTTGAAATTTCTCACACTGACGCTTTGAACCACTGTTAACAGAATGATGATCGCACTTTTCAAAAATAACCAACATTGTTTAAACAAATTATGATAATAACTAAGTTTTTTACCGAATTTTTGTACTTCAGTTCCATGTGCCGATTTTTTTGTATGAACAGTTTCTCGGAAACGGCTATCGTCAGTCTGCTTCGTATGCACTTAACTTCATGATATCTTACCATCTTTGATTTCAGATGACCAACTTTAGCAGAAGGGGCGCCGCAAACCGGGTCGCAAAATAGACGCTCCACTTCCGGCGGGCATACGAATATCTCTTCCGGTTTTTATTCTTAAATTGTGTTCACTTTACCGTGTTTACAATAAATGTATCTTCAATTTAAAAAAAAAAGTGTTTATTTATCATTAATAGTTCCCAAGAAAATTCATCCCGAAATAGCCTGATCCCTTGCTGATCAAAATATCCTCGGATGACTTTTGTGCATTTTGAGACCTTTTTCATACATAATTCATTGCATTTTTCACATTTTTCACCATTCACGGTCCATGGAATGACAGAGGTAAATGAATTGCCCTAATACGTTAATGCAAACCCCGCTGTATAAACCCACAGTGACGCTACTGAAAGTTGACGCTTCAGAAAATAATTAATAGTTGAAAATAGCGCCGCAATATGTTTCTCTAATTATAACGTATTACACTTTGTAGTTTTGAATCCTTTTCCTTACCTTCAATTTTCTCTGTTTCTTGGAATAAACAAATAACCTTTCCCGATATGATATTCCCAGGATAATAGAGATCCCGATCTAATTTCACAGAGAAGGCTGGCATTTTTTCTTTGGTTTCTGAAACAGAAGTTTATATTTATGAAAATGGAACAGATGTTTATGGGGTCGTTTAACTGTGCTTTAAATATAGGATAGGTAAAAAAGGAATGTTTGGTGACTCCTTTGTCCACCTGGAAGCCTATATCTCAACAGAATTTAGGATGCCCGAGAATACCATAAAGTTTTAAAAGTTGCTATAATTTCGTTTGATCGAGGAAGTCGTTACTAAGTTTTATACCACTATATTTACACAAAAAGTAGGTAGGATCAAGAAAAAAAAATTAAATTTTAAACAGTATACAGATTTGAAACCTAAACATGCAGTAAAAAATTCATTAGAGTCAGCAGAGAACTTAAAACATACCCATAGCTCACATAATTCGTTTTTGGTATCATTTGACGTTAAAAATATGTTTTTAAATATTTCTCCGGAGGAATGTTTAAATTCAATTCAAAATTTACCAGACAAAATAAATTAAATAACACTATAGTAACAGAAATTTTATTAGCTTTCGACACATGCATCAGTCAAAATTACTTTCATTTCATCTAGCAGTTTAATATACAAAATAGCGGTCTACCTATGGGATCACCTTTAACCCTTATAATACCATGGGGTCACTGGAGACCTCACGCGCTCTTTGATACTGGATATCTTTGAAACCGTTTTTCCTAAAATTCTACAAAAAATTTACTTTACACAAAACAGCGTGTTTTATATTTTGGTAAAGTGTGATTCGTACACCCTTTTTCGTTTTTTGAAAAATTAAATAACTTACACGTAATACCACTGGGGTCGTCAGCGACCCCCGCTACATAAGGAATTTTACAACTGTTTACATTCATAAAAGTTTCTGGAATAACAAGTACTTCGGTCATTTGTTACCTGCTGGGTTTATGAGTATCAATTACCGACATTTTCATGCCTATTACTTTACCTGCTCGTATTATTGCAAATTCAGAAACAGGCATTCATTCATTGAGAAACTATGGCTGCAACAAGTTCGGTTCGCGTAAGTGATAAAGGTGGGGAAGAAACGTTGCTAAAGTGGCTTGAAGAATGTGACAGTGATGATGAGGATTTCGAAAATACTATTGACAAGTCAGATGATGATGATGAAAAAGATGTTACTGAAGTGCAGTCGGAATATGACTCCGAAAACGTTTCCGATGCAGAGCCTGACATCGCTGAAAACGACAATCAGCAAAGCAGCTATTACGTGTAAGTAGCTAATTTGTATTTTACAGAGCAAATGTAGAACACTTATTTTTACCGCAGGTCAAAGAATAAATTTGAGAAGTGGTATATAGAGCCACAGAAACAAACAACTGGACGACAACCACGACGAAATGTTATACATCAAGTGGGAGGGCCTACTAGATATGCAAACCGAGACGTAGATACAATCTGCAGTAGTTTTCGCCTCTTCTTTAGAGATAATATTATAAACTACGTTGTTCAGTGGATCAATGCAGAAGGCAGGCTCAAACATGGAAACTTGTGGGCAGATATTACTGCCAAGGAGTTTCTACGCTTTATTGGTCTACTAATACTTGCAGGAGTTTATAAATCTCATAACGAAGGGATTACAAATTTGTGGAATATTGGAGATGGACGTCCTATATTCAACAAAACTATGAGTAGAAATAGGTTTATCAAAATTTCTCAATGTTTGCGTTTTGATAATGCTGCCGCCAGAAGAGAAAATCGAAATCCAGATAAACTAGCACCGATTCGGGCGCTTTTTGAATTATGGCTACCTACACTACAAGATGCATATATGCCCTATGAAAACATAACGGTTGACGAACAGCTGCTAACGTTTCGAGGTAGGTGTCCCTTCAAACAATACATACCATCTAAGCCAGGAAAATATTGCATCAAGATTTGGGCAGCCTGCGATAGTCAAACTTCCTACGTTTACAATTGCCAGATATACGCTGGTAAAACAGGTGATCAGCGTGAACGCAATCAAGGCAAGCGAGTTGTTTTAGAAATGATAAAGGGATTAGGAAAATCAGGTAGAAATGTGACTACCGATAATTTTTTACAAGTCTCGAACTCGCAAGAGAGTTGAAAGAAAAAAATCTAACATTGCTTGGTACGTTACGAAAAAATAAACCAGAGCTTCCTAAGGGAATAGTAGATTCGCATAGAAGAGAACGCTATTCAACTAATTTCGGCTATCAAGACGATGCTATTATAGTGTCTTACTGCCCGAAAAAAGGAAAAACTGTTACGTTACTCTCAACTGTACACGAAACAGGTGAAGTTTCTGGAGATGACAAGAAGAAACCACTGATAATAATCGACTACAACAGAACTAAATCCGGTGTAGATACCATGGACAAGCTTGTTCGAAAGTACACCGTAGACAGACAAGAAGATAGCCTGTTGCAATCTTTTACAATATTATAGACATCAGGTTAATGCCTACATAATATGGTGTCACCTGAATAAAGACTGGCAAACAAGAAAAGGCTACAAACGGCGACAGTTCCTTCTACAATTGGGAAAGGCATTAGTGGCTACTGAAACAGAGATAGAAAAACCATTACATTTACAGAGACAATTACAGGAGTTACAAAAGCTAAAATGTGATAGATGTTGGGAGTGTTCACGAAATAGATAGAAAGCATTTAAATCGGTGCAGCCATTGCAGTCGCTTCTTGTGCAATGATCACCAGACAATCACTTGTTCAGCATGTAAAGCATAAGTAAAATATTTATATTTTTTATCGATATTATTATTTAAAATAAATTACATATAAATACTTTTGAGTATACTATATTACCATAAGTTGTTTAAACAATGCATACTAAGCTTAGAATACAGGTTTTACATATTAATCATAATTTTATATAGAAACAGGTTTGGGGTCAATAGTGACCCCAATGGTATTACATGTCCTAAAAAAGTTACGGTATTATAAGGGTTAAGTCCTCTACTAGCAGATATTTTTATGTCTAATCCAGAAGAACTAATAATACTAAATTTTCAACTGGGTAAAACGCATATTCACGTTTTGGTACAGATATGTGGACGATATTTTAGCTTGCTTTAAAGGTACTACTAGACAACTAAAAACTTTCCTAAAGGGTGGTCCAACCATAATGCACGATGTTAATTGTGAGTCACACCTTAACGTCAAGTTTTTTGCCCAACTTAATTTGACATTTCCTTGTTTCAGTGTTTGACAAATTCAACCATGGAGAGGTACACAATTGAGCAGCGCGTTAAGATTGTTGAAGCCTTTTACGAAAATGGGCGTTCAAATCGAAATGCATTTCGTGCACTTCGTGACTTTTTTGGTCAGCATAATCGACCAAATGTGTCCACAATCGGGAGAATTGTGCGCAAATTTCAGCAAACCGGGTCTGTAGGAAATGTGAAAACACCTGTGCATGCTCGCCCAGTTCATTCTGCGGAAAACATTGCTGTTGTTCGCGATAGTGTAGCAGAAGAGCCGTCAACCTCGACTCGTCGTCGTGCCCAATAATTGAACATCTCACGAACATCACTGATGCGAATTTTAAATAAAGATTTGAATTTACACGCTTACAAGGTTCAATTGGCTCAAGAGCTGAAGCCTACTGACCATTTCAAGCGTCGTCAATACGCCGAATGGTTGGTTGAACAGACAGAAGTGAATGGTGACTTTACAAAGAAAATCATCTTCAGCGACGAGGCACACTTTCACCTCAGTGGATTCGTTAACAAGCAGAATTGCCGCATTTGGGAAAATAAGAATCCACGAGTGATTGTTGAAAAGCCGATCCATCCACAAAGAGTGACTGTTTGGTGCGGTTTATGGGCTGGCGGCGTCATCGGGCCGTACTTCTTCGAAAATGAGGTCGGCTAAGCAGTTACCGTGAATGGTGTTCGCTATCGCGAGATGATAACGGACTTCTTGTGGCCAGAAATTGAGGATATGGACCTGGACGATATGTGGTTCCAACAGGATGGTGCCACTTGCCACACAGCCAACGAAACAATGGCACTTTTGCGCGAGAAATTCAATGGCCGTGTTGTCTCACGTCGTGGCGATGTTAATTGGCCGCCACGATCATGTGATTTGACACCGTTGGACTTCTTTCTTTGGGGATTCTTTAAAAGAAAAAGTGTACGTCAATAAGCCAAGAACAATTCAAGAGCTAAAGGATGAGATAATTCGGCACATTAACGACATTGAACCTCAATTATGTCTCAGAGTCATTGAAAATATGGACCATCGGATAGAGGTATGCCACCGAAGCCGTGGCGAGCATTTGGCCGATATTTTGTTTCACACATAATTGTCATAGATCCTTCTATCATAATAAAAAATATTAAGATAATTCTCTGAAAACTTTTTGTTTTATTTACAATTAACATTGATGGTTGGACCACCTTTTAGTAGTATGAATAACTTACATACATGCCAAAATAAAATTCACCATAGAACGAGAAACAAACAATAGTATACATTTTCTAGATCTTACTATCACACACAAAAATAATCAATTCACATTTGATGTTTTTCGAAAACCTACATATACCGACATGACTATCTCCTTTGATTCTTGCCACCCATATTCGCATAAAATAGCCGCATATAATTCAATGTTACACAGAGTTTTTTCGCTACCTTTATCAGAAACACAGATAAAAACAGAACTTACAACAATTCAAAATATAGCCGAAAACAATGGTTTCTCAACAAAAACTATTACAAAATTAATAAACAAAAAAAAACAGAATCAATATAGGGTAAACACTATAGTTATTGGACATTTAAGGGATTATTTTAGTTGAAAAATTTAGAAAAAAAATATTATTTGTATATATTTACAAAAACACATACCAAATGAGCATTCAAATTTCAGGCTTTAATCCTTTACATTTACATTTAAGAAAATAGTACATATAAAAAAAATCTGTAGTCTCTAATATAAAACCCAAAAAAGCACAGTTAATGGACACACTTTACAGTCATTGGACAAAGAAAATATAGTTACTGGACACAATTTCTATAAACTAGTTCACTGGTAAATGGAACGAAAAATACAGATTTTTATCAATGAAACGCACAAACCCAAGAGGACTAGCTTAATGAACATATTCAATGCAAACAAAAACAATTAGCAGTTATTCTCCTTCTGCGCTGACAGGCACATAGAATAAAGATCATGGATGTCATTAATGTCATCGTTTACGCTCTCATTTAAATCGTCACTACAACTATCGTCAGTATCCTCTTTATAGCAAAAGTGACACAAATAGTCATCTCCTTCATCGTCTGGTATATGCTCACGATGTTTAGTAGGAACACAGGATCCATGGAAATGTTTTTGGCAATTAGAGCATGTTAATCGTGTTTTTGTCATTTTCTTGAAACACATACCGCAAAGGAAATCGGTGTTGCGCTTCTTTTTTACTTGTTCCTGTTTTCTTCCTTTTCTTTCTCTTGTTGGAATTTTACAGCTCTCTTAGCTTCAAAACTTTTTTGATACTTCTCTGAGGTTAGACCATATGGCGTCCTTTCTATAACGCGTTTATTTTTCCTTTTCGGAGATTTGGGCAACGCCCGAATGGTGAAAGTTTGGATGACGAGCAGCTAGGATAAACCTTCTCCATTATATTCGGTGGTGTTGGATGAATTCTTGTGGTAGAAATTGAAGGAGTGAAACAAAAGTTTTCCTAGAAATCTATTTCACTAAGTTCGGATGAAATACATTAGCTATGTATTCATAAAACACTTCTGCGGTCATTCAGCCACGCTCACTTTTTGCAATACCCCAATTTGATGGAACAGATGTCACAATTTTTTCAGGGATCCTTTGATAGGGGTAAACTATCATTGGTGACCAAGTATGGCCAGAGGCAGAAAAGGCAAACATAATGGTTATGTTTCTTTTGGGTATCCTTTTTCTAGGGAATACAAGTTTTTGGTTCCTTTTTCGGCCAATACTTTTCCTGTAGATGGGCATATTTGAAAACCAGTTTCGTCTCCATTAAAAATACATGATGGATTACTTAAAACCGTTCCCAAATCTTTCTCTGTGAAATACTCATTCACCTCTTGAAACCATTTGCGTATATTGGACTCAGTCATACACGCCCCTGCAGAAGAGGCAGCCTCACTCTGCCTTTTTTGTAACAGTTGGATTTATTTTCAAAAAGATTTTAAGCTAGCCTTTGCCTGGACGATTATCGTTAAAAGGATTCGGTCTTGGATTATGGTCTAGAAAGTTTTTTACGCTTGATAGGAGATCTTCTACATTTCTGGGAAAGCTCCTTTTTCCCATACTAGATATCCAACTTACTAAACGTCATTCTTCATCTTTAGACAGATACGGTGTAGGTCCAAAAGTATTCTTGCTGTTAGGATTTTTAAACTTAAAATGAATTGTAGACTTCGGAATGCCATATTTTGTAGATACTGCCCGCACTGACAATTTCTTGTCTTGCAGCTCCTGAAGCGCCAATTCAACTTTTTCTGGATCACGTTTTTGCTTTGGCATCCAATACCTCATATTTCTGAAAACAATTTTATTTGTATTCTTCAGGATCTCATACAGCAACCGTCCAAATGCTGTCCATGATTATTTTTACTGAGAATCTAGTAATTGGACACACTGTCCAATTACTAAAAACAGATTAATATTTTGTACAGTTATTGGATATGAACAAGTTCCACTTTTCAGTTCATATACACACTTAACCAATAAATAACACATATAATCAACGTCTGAACTTACCCTTGAACGGAGAAGGATGCTATTATGAATCAAAATATATTGACTATAAAGTCAATGCAATTTTTTTGTCCCTTAAGGAATAATTTACTAAGAATTTGCCATCACATAAACATTTGACGAACACTTAAACACATCAAACTACTTTTAGGCGCGATTCTTCTACAACTACATCAAGAAAACGTGCTGGTGTAACCATTTATTAACCAGTAGCCACAAATAGTGCATGGGAGACTTAAATATAGGTAGCATTAATGCAAGTGTCCATTAACAGTAGACTGTCCAACAACTATGGTGTTTACCCTACCTACCTTTAAATTAATTTATCCAAATATTAGAGAAGATAAACAAATACCTTATGCCACCATCACATATTATGATACATTGTCAATGAGAATATCAAATATTATCAAAAAACATAATATCAAAGTAGCACTGAAACCCCACCAAAGGTTATCAAATTTAGTTTATAATGTCAAAGATAAAACTAATAGATATAAAAAGTCGGGAGTTTATAGGTTAAACTCGTGCGGAAGAGCGGAAAATTCATTTTCTCGAAAACTGTGTCCGAGCGGATGCAACTGAAGCCAGATTCGTCTCCAGCACCCTCGAAAATAGGGGGTAAGAAATATTTGGTAAGCATTTTTAAGGCTTTAACACTTGTAAATAATTACCAAAATATCAAACGTCACCTCCGACACGAATCGCCCTGTATGTATGAATTATATTAAAAAAAATGCGCGACTAAAGATAAAATTTGACGAGTCCGAGAGATTTCCCCAAAAGTTATTCCTCGAATTTTTAACGAATTCATTCATACACAAATATAATTCTGTAGTGTACAGTGAAAACAAAAGCACTGTATAATAATATTATTTATAGACACATTCCAGCAATTAATGCAACACGAACAACGCCGTAATTTATGCATTGTACTTACCGAATAGCAGGGCAGGTTATCAGGACAGAAGTACGATTACCCGAGTAATAAGAGTCGCTAAAATTGTACCACCGTGCGTTGTGCAAGTTCTGTAACTACCGTAAAAAAATAAGCGAGGCGTAAACATCACAACACGACATGCCGGCTTCTCCGGAATCGATCGAACGTCCGAATTTCCGAATAACAACGGGGCCGGGGTTTCCGCGAATGTCTGGCGTCTCGGCATCAACAGCAACAGACTGTCTTAATTCGCAATGACGCCACCGTATCTTTCTCTGAAACCGCCAGTGGCGAAGCGTCCATCAAGGCTGTAAGGCGCAGCCTACCCTATATATTTGAGATGGTAGACTCCGTTTTTATATTGCCACTTGCCTTTGCCAGAATGATAAACATTTTCTATTCATATTATCATGCCTATTTCCATTTAAACTGATGCGACAGCACGCCGGCAACCGGCAGTGCGCAAGCCTTGGCAGGCCTGCGCACTGAGAATCTGGGCTGACTCTCTACTTGGATTTTATAGAGATCCGTTGTGCACGGGGGGAGAGGGGAGTACGCGAAAAATTATATGCAATTTAGCTAGCCCGATCGATGAGTTTGCGTAATACAGTGGTTATTATATTGACCTTGTTAGAAGAAGTAATTTCTGGTTGGCTCAGTTCAGTTAAGTTCAGTTCTTTAAGTCTATGATCTATGGGGCCATGTGTCAGTGTGTATGTTCTGTGATTGCATTCGATGGAGTAGTTGTATAGAAAGTAAATATATTTTGTTTAGTCTGCATTCAAGAGTTTCATTTAAGAAACTAGTAAAAATAAAGCGCAAGTAAAAGTAACAATTCAACAGACCTGTCGTTAGTCGTAGTGATTAGTGTTATTTTTAAGGATAATGGCGGCCCTAGACACTACCGATTTAGTAGACCTTTTAATTAATAAGAGCGGTTATTTTAAAAATTTATCTTTAGAAGATAAACTGAGAAGTTAAAGCGGCAAAATCTACCAATTTCAAGAACTATAGATGTTTTTGCAGGAAAAAAAAAGCGCGGCGAATGGAATTGGTATACAAAAAAATATAGATAAGTTGTTTTTGCGATTTAACTATTCAATATATCAATATGTTGTAAAGGGTGGTCCAACCATAATGCACGATGTTAATTGTGAGTCACACCTTAACGTCAAGTTTTTTGCCCAACTTAATTTGACATTTCTTTGTTTCAGTATTTGGCAAATTCAATCATGGAGAGGTACACAATTGTGCAGCTCGTTAAGATTGTTGAAGCCTTTTACGAAAATGGGCGTTTAAATCAAAATGCATTTCGTGCACTTCGTGACTTTTTTTGGTCAGCATAATCGACCAAATGTGTCCACAATCGGGAGAATTGTGCGCAAATTTCAGCAAACCCGGTCTGTAGGAAATGTGAAAACACCTGTGCATGCTCGCCCAGTTCGTTCTGCGGAAAACATTGCTGTTGTTCGCGATAGTGTAGCAGAAGAGCCGTCATCGCGCCCAACAATTGAACATCTCACGAACATCAATGATGCGAATTTTGAATAAAGATTTGAATTTACACGCTTACAAGGTCCAATTGACTCAAGAGCTGAAGCCTACTGACCATTTCAAGCGTCGTCAATACGCCGAATGGTTGGTTGAACAGACAGAAGTGAATGGTGACTTTACAAAGAAAATCATCTTC
The DNA here is from genome assembly GCA_037954035.1 of Rosalia funebris. Taxonomy (NCBI): domain Eukaryota; kingdom Metazoa; phylum Arthropoda; class Insecta; order Coleoptera; family Cerambycidae; genus Rosalia; species Rosalia funebris. Next base: position 2,978,232 of record JAZFAV010000019.1, on the reverse strand, counting down.
AGCGACGAGGCACACTTTCACCCAGTGGATTCGTTAACAAGCAGAATTGCCGCATTTGGGCAAATGAGAATCCACGAGTGATTGTTGAAAAGCCGATGCATCCACAAAGAGTGACTGTTTGGTGCGGTTTATGGGCTGGCGGCGTCATCGGGCCGTACTTCTTCGAAAATGAGGTCGGCCAAGCAGTTACCGTGAATGGTGTTCGCTATCGCGAGATGATAACGGAATTCTTGTGGCCAGAAATTGAGGATATGGACCTGGACGATATGTGGTTCCAACAGGATGGTGCCACTTGCCACACAGCCAACGAAACAATGGCATTTTTGCGCGAGAAATTCAATGGCCGTGTTATCTCACATCGTGGCGATGTTAATTGGCCGCCACGATCATGTGATTTGACACCGTTGGACTTCTAGCCTACCCTCAGCTTAAATCGAGACTGCGCCACTGGAAACCGCTAAATTGATAGTGGTGTGCTGGTGTGCAAAACCGTCGCAGTTGTTATGTTTCCATCGATCTTTCAGACACTAGATATAACATTCTTATCTTACAGCCTTCTGTACGTTTATGAAGTCTAGGGGGAGGGGGGTTAATGTACTATCAAGAATTGTAGTAATGATACGTTTTTGATCCAATTCCCTGAAATATAGGCAATATTGAATAAGCATTGAACTTGGTCTCGATATGCTTGGGCTCCCTATTGATCAAGACCGTAATGAACTCGGAACTTGCCTATATCTCGGGAAAATGTATAAAAAATGTTTCATTCAAGTTTTTACCGATGGAAAATTAAAAAATTGATAAAATAAGTACCTTCAAGTATCAATAGATACTTTTTCGTTAAACATGCAAACGTCTATACGGATTTATACTCTGTTCAAGCTGGCATTCCTCAGGGTAGCGTTCTGGGTCGTACACTATACTTAATATGTATAACAGATATTCCAACTCCTAAGTCCATTACAACCGCTACCGTCGCAGATGATACTGCTATTCTTGCATCCGACATCATCGTCTCGGTAGCTCAACAAAATGACAAATACATTTAAATAGAGTTCAGATATGGCTCAAGGAGTGAAGAATCAGAGCGAAGGAATTTAAATCTACTCATATCACTCACATTCACTACAGAAGAAGAAAAATGTCCATTAGTCATACTGAATGGCCAACGATTACCACAAACCGATAATACAAAATCTCTTGGTACCTACCTATACATCTAGATCGGCATCTCAGCTGGCGTAAACATATTTTCATGCATAGGTTTATAGTATTCCAAAATGTACGGGATGTCTAGAAAGCCACAGTTAACGCTCGAATATACGAGGGTTAGTCAAATACAAGCCGGAATTTTGTTTAAATAAATATATTGTCACAGTAAGAACATTTTTGAATACATATTGTTTTTCTACATAGTCTCCTCTTTTATCATTACATTTTTCCCAACGATTGGAAGCTCTTTAATACCGTTATTGAAAAATGAAGTTGGACGTGCTCCTAATAGTTCAGGCAACGAAGACCAAAAAAGGCCAAATAGCGGAAATAATTCATGTAGAAGCCAATTTTGGCACAGTTGTAGGAGCAGGTGTCCTTAACAACATATTAAAAGTACTGATTATTATTATTGTTATTATTTATTATTAGTGAATTATTTCAGTTTTAATAATAAACATTTCATTTTTCAACAATAAAAACAAATTTTTTAAAAAAATTTCAATGTTTCCCCCTCCATACCTCCTTAAGTATTGATTCTAGTGAAAAAGTGTGTAGGACTTTTTTTGTAGGGAAGTTTATGTAGATTAATTTAGTATATATATTATAAGCATATTTTCGCTAGAGGCAGTAGTTTTAGAGTTATTAACAAAAAACTGAAAAAAGGGACCTTTACAACCCCCCTCCCCTTAGCTTCACTCCCACCCATCAGTACTTTTAGTATGTTGTTAAGGACACCTTTCCCTACAACTGTGCAGAAATTGGCTTCTACATGAATTATTGCCGCTATTTTTCCTTCGTCGCCTGGACTACAATCAATTGAGCATAAACGCTTTCACGTTTTGGTCGTCATCAAAACAGCGTCCTCCAAGTTCTTCATTGAGTGGTCCAAACATGTGGTTGTAGACTTCAAAATTACATAAAATAATTAATAATAATTACATAATAAATAATAATTTCTTAATTACATTAAAAAGAATAACAAATAAGTATTAAAAAGTGTTAACATATAAGTAAGTGTCTTAGAAAACATTTATTTCTTGCATTTTAGTTAATTTTTTTTAAGTCGGTTTTTTTTAACTTATTATTTTACATTATTTCTCATGATCCATGGATAGGGTGGGGTGTATCCTATCCACCTTAAAATCAATAGATGTCATCTGGTAGACGTCCCTAATCAGAATCAGTTGAAAACCCGATCGATCCGACACGATTTAATTGAGTGATCATGTTAACAATAAAAAATCAAAACAAATTTCTCAAATAGTCCACCATTGTGCTTTCTCATGACCCATGAACATGGTAGAGTGTGTTCCATCCACCTCAAAATCAATAGGTGTCGTCTAGGAGACGTCGTCAATCAGAATCAGTTAAAACCCGATCGATCCGACACGATTCAGTCGAGTTGCCATGCTAACAACAAATTTTATTAATGCCGACGACAACGACAATGACAATGACTGACACACACACACACACACAGACACAGACACACACGCACACACGCACACACACACACACACACACACACACACACACACACACACACACAAAATGGTTTAAAAATCAGTTTTGTTTTGGTTTTTAGGCTTAAAAAACGAAAAATAAATGCCAGAAAAAAATTTTCTTACACTATTACATTACTTTTCCGCATATAGTTGAGTGCGGAAAGGTAATAAGTATTAAATTGTCGTAGAAAATATTTATTCCTTGCATTTTAGTTAAGTTACTTTTTCTTAAGTCGGTTCACAATTTTAAGTGATTGGTGGACCTTCTAAGGAGTTCCGTTGTGTATCTTCGAAGTCTACAGGTCCAATACCAATGAAATTAAGATGGGATCACCTTGGAGCTGCATTGAGTCTTGTATTGAATCGTCATTTCTTGAAGTCGGTTAAAAATGAAGCTGAAAATGCTGTCACAGTAAATGAAAAACACTAACGTGACATGTTAAATAATTAATTTTTCCACCAAATTGATTATTTTGATTTGAACAACATGTGGTTTCAGCAAGACGGTGCAACGTGTCATACAGCACGTGCAATCATAACTCTGTTGTATACCAACTTTCCTGATCATGTTGTCTCGCGGAATGCTAATATCAATTGGCCTGCAAGATCATGTGATTTAACACCACTGGACTTTTTTCTTTGGGGTTATATCAAGGGAAAAGCGTAAGCCACTCAATCAACAACAATCAATGACCTTAAAACAAACATTCAACATGTTATTCGGAAAATAGAGCCAGTTTTTTGTGCCCGTATTATAGACAAATGAACGTTTAATTAAAAATATTGAAAAAACATTGGCATTGGCATATTTAAACCTATACTATGACAAGAAGTAATTTCTATATAGCATTTCTAAACATCCCTAAGTGACTTAGGAAGCTTAGGAATCAAATAACATGTTTAAAAATTCACCCATCACTTCTCGAACCCACTGTATGTGCATGATTTCCATCCGATAAAGACAAATTAATGAAACCGACGATTTCTATACCACTTTGTTTCCATCTAGACAGAAAGCTATTACAACTTATTTATATCGTACTTATTGCTTTTACAAAATTGAACATTACTTAATTGTATGTAATATTAATATTTAATTTAAGAGAATTACAACGAATAATGAACACAAATTAGGTTTTTACCTGACGACCTTGAGTGGCCATGATACCGAAACGAGTAGTATATTAGCCTTGCAATGATTCTACGACACATAGGCGGGTCTGCGACAAGCACAAGAGGGTAAAAGAGAGAAGTGGACAATAATTTAATGACGAAAGATGTAACGGGATTAAGTTGATAATATTCACGTATTTTGATAAAGGGAAATTTCATGACGAATTGTGATTTACAGAACTCTGTAATTTGGTGTTTAATTCTGGACAGTTTCGAGCTGTGACACAATTTTTTTTAACTAATTTGGATTAATTAGAAAAGGTAAATGTGGCATAGTTATTATACATATATAGCGTATTCTCAAAGTAGGGGATAGGATTTATACTTGTTTCTGTAGCGTAATCTTAGGAAAACTTGCAAATACCTTTAAGTAATGGACTACATGTATTAACACATCAGGAAAATTACCTCTTTTTCTTTTCTCATTATGGCTTAGAGTTTATAGAAACATTTGTCACATAGGCTTGTACTTTCCTTTCTTATATGTTTATTTATCATTAAAACTTTAATGACAGAAATTGCAAAAGAATCTTGGATATGGAAACGAGGTGCCGGGGTCGATGTGATGTGGCGATGATGGTAGATTACTGAAGGATGCTGAAAAAAGAACATCCAATGAATGATTACAGAAGAAAAACTACGAAACGAAGTTTTTTGTTAAAAAGGGAGATATATTCAAAGAAAAAAAATTATAGACTCAAAACTATTTGTGTTGTTGCTTTTTACTATGTTTTTCAATGTTTATTAAATATAATGTTTATTAAAATGTAATTTTTCCTTTAGTTTTTAATGTATTTTGATTATTCAGTTGATCAAAAACTTTACGCGAGGGGCAAAAATGGGTAGATATGATATCAGCGTAAATAACTGACTTATAATCACTTATGAAACCCAAATCGACTTTCAAAATGTAAAAATTTGTAAACTTGTGTTATTTTTACTTATTTCTTTGTGGAATTTAATACCCCTTTTTATGTTTGTGAATACCTAATGCTAATTCTGTTTTTTACTTTTTTTTACTTTTTCCGCACTCCACTATACGCGGAAAAGTAATGTAATCGTGTAAAGAAACATAGAAAAAAATATTTTTTGCGTATATTTTTAACTTCTTGGCCTAAAAACAAAAAAAAATGGTTTTTAAAAAATTTTGTCTGTGTGTGTGTCGTCGTTGTCGTCGGCATTTATTTTTGTTAGCACGATAACTCAACTAAATCGTGTCAGATCGATCGGATTTTGACTGATTCTGATCGGAGACATCTCTCAGACGATACCTATTGATCTTGATAGAACACACTCTACCCTGTCCATGGGTTATGAGAAAGCACGATGGTGAACTATTTGAGAAAAATTGAAAGAAGTAAAACTGTCGCATAAAGTACATATTCTGCATTTATGTGTCGATTTATTTCTTCTCGGCCACTCAATTTCGAGATAGAGATGTTCTACGTGCAGAAAAGTCCGTTTTAAGGAGGTTTTAAAACTGTTTATTTGTTTTTATTTGTATGAATATATTAAAGTAATATTGTATATAAAAAAACGTATTTAGTATCATCGTACATTTAGGAAAATCCTGAAAAGTGAGGGATAAGTGGAAGGGTGTAGTCTGTAGTCTACAAACCTCAGCCTAAATGAATTTTAAGACTTTCATTAATAAATTATTTTATTATTATTATTATTAATATTATACTGATGGCATCAGTAATGTACACATCTTTTGATAGTTCTACAAATAAAATAATAATGAATGAAATTCTGGAACGGGACTAGAACCATCGCTGCAGCAACAAAATGAGGACACCAGTTGTCTACGAACATCGAAATATTATACGTTTGTCGACGCGCATTTCGCTAACCAAGTTGGCACCATCCTAAGATCAATAGAACACAGTTTTAATCAACCCCCGGCATTGTCAACTTGGTTGGTGAAACGAGTGTCGAGTAACGTGTAATCTTCCAGCGTCATGGAAAACTGGTCCCCTGTGTTTTTACAAGTCTGAACATTAAAATGAACGACTAATAATGTTTTTATTAACAAAGAAAAAAAAACTCAAACAAAAATGAACCACTGGAAATGTCCACCACTTTATTCAATGCATAAATGTGATGCAACATGATGCTATCATTAATAACAGTGAGTTAATATGTAGCATCAAATTCCCAGCGTTTAAGGTCTTTGTCATGACCAGCGTTGTGGGTATTTGTTGTTTCTATAAACACCTGTAAAATGTATTCATAAATATTTACGTACATTGTCGATTGTTATAATAATTTGACAATATTATTTGCTAATTCTTGTTCTCGATTATGGATAGCAGCAGATATTGCGTAATAAAAACAAATTTGCTACTAACAGTTGACAATTTTGAGTTGTTTTTCCTTTAATTGTATGTCAAAATTGACGTTTCTTAATTGCCATATACGGGGTGGCCTACGAAGTTTTGGCCAGTCGATATATCGAAACCTATTTGAATAATAATTTTGAAAATTGGCGATGTTAAACAGCCAAAAGCGTTGCCCATTTATGGCATAAAAGGACTTTATTTTACCTGCACATTTCCGGTCACGTGACATCAACTTCAAAACTTTAAATGAGACACCCTGTACAATTTTGTGATGGTCCGTCTAATACCAATCTAACGATACCATATTTATTAGCACGTTTATGTAAAACAGTGATACTCTGAGCTGTTAAATCAATGGATTGATTTTTTAAAACTTTTATTAAAGAAGATAAATACTTACACAGCAAAATACAATAATTATAAAAATGATTACAGTTGATACTCGTATTGATGTCCACCTTCATTAATGCAATACTCAAATCTCCTTAAAACACTTGTGTAGCCTGCAGCTCTAATCATTTCTGGTGTAACAGTTTGGCAGGCTGTTTTGATTTTATTTTTCAAATCGTCTAAATTTCTAGGTTGTGTATTGTAAACAAAACCTTTTAAGTATCTCCATAGAGAGAAATTTAAAGGTCTTATATCTGGGGAGCGAGCCGGCCAAGATATTGTAAAGGGTGGTCTAACCATAATGCACGATATTAATTGTGAGTCACACCTTAACGTCAAGTTTTTTGTCCAACTTAATTTGACATTTCTTTGTTTCAGTGTTTGACAAATTCAACCATGGAGAGGTACACAATTGGGCAGCGCATTGATATTGTTGAAGCCTTTTACGAAAATGGGCGTTCAAATCAAAATGCATTTCGTGCACTTCGAGACTTGGTTGGTTGAATAGACAGAAGTGAATGGTGACTTTACAAAGAGAATCATCTTCAGCGACGAGGCAGACTTTCACCTTAGCGGATTCGTTAACAAGCAGTTACCGTGAATGGTGTTTGCTATCGCGAGATGATAACGGACTTCTTGTGGTCAGAAATTGAGGATATGGACCTGGATGATATGTGGTTCCAACAGGATGGTGCTACTTGTCACACAGCCAACGAAAGAATGGCACTTTTGCGCGAGAAATTCAACGGCCGTGTTTTCTCACGTCGTGGCGATGTTAATTGGCCGCCACGATCATGTGATCTGACACCGTTGGAGTTCTTTCTTTGGGGATATTTAAAAGAAAAAGTGTACGCCAATAAGCCAAGAACAATTCAACAGCTAAAGGATGAGATAATTCGGCACATTAACGACATTGAACCTCAATTATGTCTCAGAGTCATTGAAAATATGGACCATCGGGTAGAGGTATGCCACCGAAGCCGTGGCGAGTATTTGGACGATATTTTGTTTCACACATAATTGTCATAGATCCTTCTATCATAATAAAAAATATTAAGATAATTCTCTGAAAACTTTTTGTTTTATTTACAATTAACATCGTGCGTTTTGGTTGGACCACCCTTTACTATTGCGCCCAATCCATCTTCCAGGAAAAGTAGCATATGTCCTAATTTTAAGATATGTCCTAATTTGCTGGACAAAGTAAGGAGGTGCACCATCCTGCTGTCACTATTTCGTTATTTTTTCGTTTAAGGGAATACCTTCAAGTAAATGGAGAAGCATATTCTGGAGAAAATATAAATATCTCTCGCCGTTCAACGTTTGTTGATAGAAATATGGCCCAATTAAACGGCCGTTGAATAATCTGCACCAAATATTTACACCCCATGTTGTTTGGAAACTGGTTTCTTGCATCCATTTTGGATTTTCAGCCGACCAGTAGTGACAATTGTGTCTATTAACAGTACCGTTGTTGCGAAAACGACTTTCATCACTCCACAATATATTATTTAAAAAGATCGGGTCATCTGCGACTTTCACTGACATTTCAGCAAAAAAATTAAGTCGTCTTTCAGGATCTTCAGGGGTTAAACCTTGCGTTAAATGTATTTTGAAAGGATGATATTTATGATCCTTTATTACTCTCTGGATTGTAGTTTTACTTACTCCTAATTCTTATTGAAGACACCTCGTTGAGATATGGGGATTTACTTGAAGGTACGCCAGAATATTAATTATGGTCTCCTCTGTTTGAATAGGCTTTCTTCGAGGAGTTTTCCGTTTTCCACTAGGAAAAGAACCACGTCTTAATGTTTGTTCCACGTAAGCAAAAGTATTTTGACTTGGAGCTGTTCGGTCGGGAAAAAGATAACTATACAAATCTCTAGCACGTCTGCTATTTTTTCCACATTCTCCATAGATCAGCAGGATATCAACGTACTCGTCTTAAGTAAAATGTAAAGGCGTAATAATCTTATTACTATTTTTACAAACACAAAATCTACTAATACCGCTTGATAGCATACAAAATCTACTGATAATGCTTGACAGCTCTTGACAAAAGCAGTGATGTCTTTTTGTTGCTAGGACAACTTTTTTGTTCCTAAGCTGCCTACCTACGTTATTTTTTTAATAAAAATAAAGAAACGTTCATAAACAGTTGTTTATCATTACTGTAGTATTGCAAAAACTTGATAGATATGGTATCATTGGATTGGTATTAGACAGACCATCACAAAACTGTAATAACATACAGGGCGTCTCATTTAAAATTTTGTAGTCGATGTCACGTGACCGGAAATGTGCAGGTGAAACAAAGTTGTTTTATGCCAAAAATGGGCAAGGCTTTTGACTGTTTAACATCACCGATTTTCAATATTATTGTTCAAATAGATTTCGAGATATCGACTGGTCAAAACTTCGTGGGCCACCCTATATGTGTATAAATAGGGGTCTACGTCACTTAATTTTGAAAATAAATTTGAATATTTGATACATTTTAAGTGAAAAATCGTTAAATCCAGTTTATTTCTCTGAAATTTTTAAATATAAAAATATTTTTCTTTTCCGATGGTATTCGTGTGATTACTTAAAAACTGTTGACGATAAAAAAATTTCAAATCAAGATCTGACAACTAGAAACTTGGAGCTTCAATTCTCCTTTTTCAAAATTGCTTCGCGACTATTTTTCTCCAAATTACAGCCCTTTGAAAATCGCTTAAAAATTCAGGAATCTTTTACATCCCTTAATTTTTGTGCCCAGTGTACATGGAAGGAATTCCAGATGGTAGCAGCATCTCTATTACGTAATTAAAATTTTTATAACTACGAAATTCTTCCAAATATTGTTGGTTCTGCTATCAAAATCTAATGTATCAAAATCAGTTGCAGATAACTGGCGATGGACCCCCTCGGTTAAAATAAATGGTCCGCCCGTGAGCTAAGGTGCTTAAAATGAAATTAACAAGCAAGAGGTAAAACCAAGAGGACGGTGCTCTAGACCAATTAGTTCCAAACAGGTTCCAGTTCGAAGTAAACATCGGCAGAAGCATGACGATATACGGAAAACTAGTGCAAATCATAGTGAATTCGCCGATTGAAGATGGTAAGTTGATACTCATACATTTAGATAGCCATAGGCATAGCGAATAATTTTCAGCGATGAGGAAGTAATAAAATAATTCGCTGTATTTTATTCGACGGCGTTCTATTTCGTTTATTATAGTATTTATTCGTAGATTTTATTTTATTACACACTTTAGTGTTGAAAAAACACCAAGGTTAATATTTATATGTACATAAATAAAATCTACATACGTATGCTGTACGTTTTCCTTGTACATCTCGATTTGTCATTAAGCAAGATGAACAGCGAACAGCTGAATTTCAAATATTACACAGTTATTTAAGGAGAACATTTTTGAATCAATATACAGCGTGTGGGAAATATCGGGTTGTCCAAAATAATTCGTTCGGATTTTTCATTCACAAGTATTTATTATTAACATTATAGTTATTACAAATTATTTTAATCAATAATGTACGTCCCCCATTTTCAACTATTTTCTCCCATCTCTCAGTAGGCTTCATAACACAATTTTCATAAAAACTTTGGGGTTTGCTAGCAAAAAAGTTTTTAAATGATTTCTGACTTCCTCGTCATTGGCAAATGTTAAATTTCGTGGACTGTTATCCATGGAGCGGAATAGGTGAAAATCCGAGGGCGCGAGGTCTGGCGAATACGGTGGATGGGGTAAAACACCCCACTCTAACTCCAGTAATTTCCTCCGGGTCTGCAGGGAAGTGTGAGGTCGAGCGTTGTCGTTGTGGAAGGCGACCTTCTTACCATTTAGAAGTCCTGGCGCTTTTCCTGCATGGCTTAGCTCAATTTTTGTAGTTGTTCACAGTAAACGTCCGAATTTATTGTTTCGTTCATCGGGAGTAGCTCAAAATAAATGATTCCTTTGAAATCTCACCAGATGGACAACAAAACTTTCTTAGGGTGAAGATCTGCCTTTGGTGTTGATTAAGAAGGTTCACCGCACTTTCCCCACCATCTTTTTCGACTGACGTTGTCGTAAATGATCCACTTTTCATCTCCAGTAACCATATTTCTCAAATAGGAAATCGTTAATAGCATGGTCTGCTTCTATTAGATGTGTTGCATATGTCGAACCTTTTTCTTTTATTGTTAAAATTCCTTGTGTTCTGATGTTCGCGCGTTGAAGTTTTTTCTTGTTTGTCCTATATACCTTAGGACAAGTACCGTAAGCCAGCTTTTATAGACTCTTGAATTATTTTTGGTATTGGTTTTATCTTTAGAATTTTTTTTGTGTTTTCCAAGAGTATTATTATAAAGTAACAAAAAACTAATAATAATACTCTTGGAAAACACATAAAAAATGCTGAAGTTAAAACCAATACCAAAAATAATTCAGGAGTCTATAAGGTGGCTTGCGGTACTTGCCTTAAGGTATATATATAGGACAAACAGGAAGAAAGTTCAACATGCGAATATCAGAACACAAAAAGAGTTTTAATAATAAAAAAAGAGATTTAACATATGTAACACATCTATTAAAAGTCGACCATACTTTTAAAGAAAAATTTTAAATTGTACATGTAGAGAAGAAAGGCTTAAAATTAAATTTTTTAGAATCTTCAGAAATTAATATAAGCAAAGAAATCTGATATCATATTAAATGGTCAAATAGAAACAAATTCGTCTCCGTTATTAAATTTTTTTTAGTATTTATTTATTTAGTAATTTTGTTTAAAATTAACAGATACCATCTATTGAAAGAATTTTATAATTTAATTACAATAATTTAATGGTAGGAATCCCCATAGGAATAAACCTAAAATTACCCTAGTTATATAAACGCAGTTCCCCATTTTAAAATTTAGTCTATATACAGGGTTGTCCACATAATATTCTACCCCCCCTTAACTGTTTTATTTTTTCAAATAAAAAAAAAATGGTAAATACAAAAGTTGTAGGAGATTTTACTGCGATCTCAGGCATGTAGTTAGAAAAACAATCGAATCTCGCGTTTCGGAGATCTAGACCAAACTTATGTTTTTTAAATGGAATACCCTGTTTATTTTTCGATTTTTGAAATCTACGTGTTCTTCTGATTACAACAATATAAACATGTTATAATAGTTTGCTCTAGTAGTTTGCATATTATCGCCCTTTAAAATATCGAATATAAAACAAAATCAAGATCGCCATGGACAGTGGCGGCTCGTGATGAAATGAAACGGGTGTTCTGCACAGGGCCGATCCTAGGGCATTGGCCGCCCGCGTGCAAATTTCAAACGTATCCAAACTACTGGCGCCGTAGAGGCCGCAAAAAAATACATCAGTTGTTTCGTCTGCCATAACTACCAAAAATGAAGGTTTGTTAATTTCTTTAATTATTTCTTCATGACATACTTTTAATATACAGTCTAAAAGATCCTTTTGTATTTCTTTAGAGGTTACTTTAAATACTGAAGCATTTTGTAGATGCTCGCTAAAAGTTACATCAAGCTCAGCAGAAAAATTTATCAAACCACGAAATATCCCCCCGGGTTTTGAGAGGTTTCAGCTTCGTCATGTCCTCGCAGCGCCAGTTCAAAGGCCCCACAAAACTTTATGCAGTTTATAATTTTTGACAACACGTATCTCTTTTTTGTCACATTATCATTATGCTTTTGCACATTTATCCAATAAGCTGAATCTAGCTGCGCTTTAATATTAGTTGTTCCTAATAAAGCTAATTCCATTGTATTATGTAGATGACTTTTGGAGTTGTCGTGCTTTTTTATTTTTTCAGTTAAATGCACCAAATCTGTCACCCCTACCTCCGTCCATGCTTTATCACCGCCAAAAAGTAAACAAGGAAAACAAAATAACGCATTTTTTTTGTTGCACCCACAAATCCAATTGTTCTTCGAATAAATGCCTCTATTAAATTGACGTTTATATGCTTTTCCGCGGCTAACACCTGCAGTCTCAATAACAATATCGGACAATGGCCTACCATTGTTTTTTAAATCAATTTTTTCTTCATAGGAGTATTTAAAAAATCACTTCACATGAACTAAATTATAAACTAAATCCATTGTCACTATCACAGTATATAAATATTAATAATTAGTACAATAAATCACTACACAAATTCACAAAACAGTATTTAAAATCTCAAATTAACACGAAATACGAAATAGGTACGATTTACGCCCGCCAACTGTACGAGGAGTAGGAAGGAGTAAACATTCACTGATGTTGCCTTAGCTGGAAAAAATACAGCTCACTGACCGTGTAAATTCGCGCATTTACGAGCGCCAAGTGTGGATTGTCGCGGGAGTTGAGGGGGAGGACGGGTGTGCCGAGCCGTGCTGAGAACTACCTCGTGTGGCCCAGTTCAATGTACCGCTTGCGTAGAGACATAATTCATCTGGTCTACTACTCAATAGAGGACGGAGGGCAGAATGCGACTTTAACGCAATAATTTGGTTAGCTGCACCAACTAACCAAATTATTTTATTAATAAATTTTAGTAATTATTATGTCGCGAAAATATACAAAAATCTAATTTTTTTGGCAGTTCTGCAGCTCTGCAGCACCTATACACCAGCCGCTCCTGGCCATGGAAAATTGAAACTAATTACGAGAATTGTTATAAACAGAGTTTGATGGTTTAAATTAGATTTTATTTTTGATGTTATCATAGTTATATTAAAAAGCATATTTTTGGATGGAACGTGACATTTTATTAAAAACTATAATTATAAATTATAGGTGTTCTATAATACCTCCATTTTGTGCAATACAGAGAGCATACCTCCTTAACAAATTTCGTTTGTGAGCCAAGATACCAGTCTTGTTCATGTCTCTGATCTCCCGACATACTTTTTCTTTTGACCTTTTCGTATATACCCGTATCTCTCAAAGTGCCCCACAAAAGTAAATCCAGTGGGATCAGGTCAGGACCTCTGGCCGGCCATAAAATAGTTCCATTTGTTCCATCTTCTCTATAAAAGTATTATCTAAATGTTGTCTACTTGACAACATTTGATTTATATACCGGAGCACCGTCTTGTTGCCAAACAATATTCGGCTCCTCTAAATTATTAAATCAGAAATCTCACCTCTTAAAAGTTCTAAATATTTTTGTCCACTTAAACCGTCTTAAAAAAGATACTGGTCCAATAACTGAGCTTCGAAAAATGCCACACCAAACACTGATTGAAGTACGACCTGGTCGATGAACTGGTATAAATCGGTGTGAATTTTCTGATGACCAGTGGTGAGTATTTCTTCTATTAAAAATACCACTTGTTGAAAAACTGGCTTCATCAGTCCACATTATAGAATCTGTAATTATTTTAAGCACCTAGTAATAGAGTAATAGAAGTTTAGCAGTAGTAGTAGAAGTAGCATAGTAGTAGTAGTAGTAGTAGTAGTAGTAACATTAGTTGTAATAATTTATAAAATAATACGCACCTACAAACAGTTCATTTTCCGCTTGTCTTTCCAAAATCAAACGGCAATATTCTTGTCTTCTATACTTATCATTTCCATACAGTGTTTGAACTAGATGGAAGCAATATGGTTTAAACTTATGGCTTTCTGGACCGACATCTATGAAATTTGTAAATATCTCGATGCATCTTGAATCGAGTGTCTCGAATTTTCCACGAAATATAATAAAACTGTTTCCTACATATTCTCAGTTGAAACATATCTTGGTTTATTTCTCTTATCCTTATTCTTTAAACTTCCAGTAATTCTTAATTTATTATAAATATATTTTAAGTATGTTTTACGTGGTATGATTCTCCCAGGTTATCTTCGTTCTTATTCACGTCTAGCATGCATCGTATTCATTTCGCACAAAACGTAACATTCAACAATGTCATTTTTTTCACTAATAGTATAATAATAATATACCATTTTTAAAAAATAACGGGGTAATACAATAACTAACACCTCACATAAGCTGTCAAAGTCAAACTCTGTTTATGACAATTCTCGTAATTATTGTTTCAAATTTTCCATGGTGATCTTGATTTTGTTTGATATTCGATATTTCAAAGGGCGATACTGTGCAAACTATTAGAGCAAAGATATAACATGTATATACTGTTGTAATCGGAGAAGCACGTAGATTTCAAAAATCGAAAAATAAACAGCATGTTCCATTTAAAAAAACATTAAGTTTGGTCTAGATCTCCGAAACGCGAGATTCGATTGTTTTTCCAAATACATGCATGAGATCGTAGTAAAATTTCCCACAACTTTCATATTTACCATTTTTTTCTATTTAAAAAAATAAAACAGTTAAGGGGGGTAGAATGTTACGTGGAAAACCCCGTACTCAACATATGACGAAGACACTGTGTTAGCGAAACAATTGTTATGTTTAACAAATAAAAAGTAAAAAGCTAACCAGTGAATGTTTTAATTTTGTATGCGGTTTATTCCTTAACACAACTTTTATTTTTTTGCGACCCTGAGTATCAACGCATCGTCGAAAAGATTCCACTGAGGCTGGTGGAAAATTTTTCAGCCACCTATCGCTCTCTATTTCGCAAGTTGTATATGTGGCAATTGCGATCGGGTACGACTTTCTGGCACGGTATTTATGCGTTACTGAATAGAGAGCAGGTATTGGTAAAAAATGAATTTTTCATGAGAGGTGCTTTGAGCGGTGAACAGAAATTTGCATAACGCAACGCTGCCTTCGGCGTGAAGTCGGTAGGTCAGTTCTGTATAAAGATTGTATAATCAGCGAGAGTCGCTTATAAACAGGGTGGGTCGTAAGTAATGGGTACGTTTGTTTTTATACATGATTTACGATTTTCAAGTAAGATTCTGTCGTAACTAAATTGGTGATTTTAAGGGGGGCGTCTATATATGAGGGCGCTATAAGTACCTAGCCTTGACAAGAAAAAAGCATTTTTATGTGTAACATTTATTTTATTCTTCAACGTACGAGGGTAGTCCCAGAAGTACCTGACGGATAGATGGCGGTTATTGTTTGATAGCAATGACTATAGCAGAAGATAAGTTTGAAGTTTGACGTCGCTACGTTGTTTAGTATTTATTTCGCAGCCATCAATAGTGAACGCTCTCAGTGAATTTGTAAACATGGAAAAAATTGGTCATCCTTATGTGATACAATACTTTCATTTGCAAGGCCTGAGTCCAACCCATACCAAAGCGGAGCTAGATTCTACTCTGGGGGAGTCTGCCCCTTCGTTTACAACAGTACAATATTGAGTGGCACAATTTAAATGAGACCATACTAGCTGCCAATATGAACATCGCAGTGGTCGACTATGCCAGGAATGGTGAAGAAAATCCACAAAATGCTATTGGATGACCGTCGACTGAAAGTGCGCGAGATAGCAGACATCGTAGGAATTTCAAAAAGTGGTATACATCGCATATTGACTGAAAACTTGAACATGAAAAAGCTGTACGCAAGATGGGTACCGCGATTATTCACAATGGAGCAAAGACAGCGTCGTGAGGATGTTCCAATCGAGTGTTTGTCGAAGTTTCACAGGAACTAAGCCGAGTTTTTGGAACGCGTCATAACCATGGATGAAACATGGGTTTATTACTTCACACCTGAGATGAAGGAACGGTCAAAACAATGAACTGAACGGGGGAGAGAAGGTGAAGACAGTTCCATCTCCAGGTAAGGTCATGGCGTCAGCTTTTTGGGATACGCGTGGAATAATGTTCATTAATTACCTTCAGAAAGGAAAAACACTCAACGGCGAGTATTACGTCAACTTACTGCGCCGTTTGAGTGATGATATTAAGAAGAAACTGCTGCAGTTGGCGAAAAAGAAAGTTTATTTCGTCAAGACAACGCACCAGTTCACACATCCGTTATCGCGATGGTCAAAATCAATGAGTCAAAGTCCGAATTGCTTCCTCACACATCGTATTCGCGAGATTTAGCCCCCTCGGATTATTTTCTGTTTTCAAACTTGAAAAAATGGCTCGGTGGTGAAAGACTTGACTGTCCTTTGGTCTCTGGTGTGCTGTGAACCTGTTCAACTGAGATGTGGACAGTCCGAGAAATCTCACTCACTGTCACTGTTTGATCATTTACCACCTTTATCGTGGATTTTCTCAATCATTTCTGAAGTGGTAACCTCATTTGGACGACCTTGACAATGTGCATCAAAAATGCTTGTGCGGACATGTTTGAATTCAGCTGTCCAAAATTTTATGGGTAATAACGAAGGTGCATCAGAGTCCCCATAAACTTCCCCCGGGCCGAGATCTCATCGTTTGTTTTCTTTTTCAAAAACAAGCATGTTATCACTGCTCGATATTCAATTTTTTTTATTGTTGGAGAATTACATATATTGTTCCATTTAAATGCCTGGCATTCATAAACTAGATCACGCAGCGACTTGACAGTTTGACAATATTGTTGTGAAATGTTACATTTACGAAAAATATCACTTTTTATATACAACAACGCCATCTATGGCCTGGGCCAGGTACTTATCGTACAGCCCTCGTATTTATATAGAATTGGAGAAATGGTCATTTCTATGTTCCATTTGGTGGCAATATTGTTGCTATAGAAAGGTACATCGACAGCGTATCGATCGTTAGTCCGTCTTTGTTGAGGCTCGCTGGAATAGACGTTGATTAGTTGTGACACTGTATTTACTATTCGATTCAAGAAATAAACAGTTTTAAAACCTTAAAACGGACTTTTCCGCACGTAGAACATCTCTATTTATAACATGAGTGGCCGCGAAAAAGTAAACCAACACATAAATGCAGAATATGTGTTTTATGCGATAGTTTTACTTTTTTCATTGGCGATTCATTTACTTGCTTCAGTATCGTATCAATACGTTTGTGATTGAACGAAATTTTTTTTTCTCATTCATTCGTATATGATACAGGCCGAATATATGTTTTTTTCGTTTAATGCAAAATTAACAACGCGTTAAATGTTTATGTTTAAAATCTCAGAATGAACATAAACATTTACATCGTGCTTTCTCATGACCCATGGACAGGGTGGGGTGTGTCCCGTGCACTTCAAAATCAATAAATGTAGCCTGATAGACATCCTTAATCAGAATCAGTCGAAACCCGATCGATCCGACACGATTTATTTCAGTTATCGTGCTAACAAGAAATTTTAATGCCGACGACAACGACAACGACATACACACAGACACAAATTGTGTAAAAACCATTTTTTTTTTTGGTTTTTAGGCCGAAAAACGAAAAATAAACGGTATAAAAATTTATTTTTCCCATTCTCTTTACACGATTGCATTACTTTTCCGCTCTGGTATAGTTGAGTGCAGAAAATTAAAAATTTTCCGCGTTAGAAAACACAGGAATACTCATCATCATGAGGTCATCAGTCCTAAGATTGGTTGGACGCTAACCTCCAGTTTTTCCTATCTTGTGCTAACCTATGCATTTCGCTAACTGTGCTACAACCTACATTCCTTACTATTTGCGAGCAGTAGTCTAATCTAGGCCTACCTCTGCCTTTCTTCACTCCTATTTCTGCCTCCAAAATATCGCGGACTATTCCCCATGTCTCAGCAAGTGGCCTACGATTCTATCTCTTCTCTTCTTTATGTTTTTCCACATACTTCTTTTCTCGCCGACTTTCTCTAATACTTCTTCGTTTCTAACCCTATCAGTTCACGGTATTTTCATCATTCTTCGGTAACACCACATCTCAAAAGCTTCTAATTTCTTCCTACTTGCTTCCCCTACCGTCCAGGTTTCGCAACCGTATAGTGCCGTGCTCCATACATATGTTTTCAAAAATCTCTTCCTTGTTTCTAAGTTTATTACCCCCGAGCATAAAAGTGCTTTCTTTTTGTTAAAAGCTACTCGACCCTACGCTATTCTTTGTTTTATGTCTTTATCGCTTCTTCCATTCCAATTTATTTTACTTCCTAAATAAGTGAAGTCTTTAACTTCCTCCAATCTTTCATTATTAATTTGTACTTTCGTTTTTGCTCTGCTCTCGCGCCCTCTGCACACTAACACATTAGTTTTGTCTTTATTCACCCTCATTCCGTATTCCTCTGTCAACACTGCCCCCATTTCGTTCAACGCTGATTCTAATTCCCCCTTACTAGATGCTAATATTGCTATATCATCCGCGAATCTCAGCATTTTTGTTTCTGTCCCGGTACTTTAATCCCGAAATCCACTCTATCTTTTACTACATTAATCGCCTCTTCGATGTACAGAATAAAAATTAGTGGTGATAGCGTACATCCTTGTCTTACTCCTTTCCTAATACCTACTTCCCTTTTTTCCCCTTCTACTTCTATAACAGTTTGCTCTTTGTATAGATTGTGTACTACTCTCCTATCTCTATACTTCATTCCCGCGCTCTTTAGTATATCGAACATTTTTTCCCATCTTACATTATCAAAAACTTTTTCTAAATCTACAAATCCTACATAAGTTTTCTTTTCTTTTTCTATTGTTTTCTCTAACATTCCTCTTAGCGCCAGAATAGCTTCGCAAGTTCCCCTATTTCGCCTAAACCCGAATTGGTCTTCTCCTAGTATTTCCTCCGCTCTATTTTCCATCCTCTTCTGCACTATTCTGGTTAAGATTTTTGACGTATGGGAGGTTAGGCTAATCGTTCTAAAGTTCTCGCATTTGTCGGCTCCTCTCTTTTTCGGTATAGTAACGATAATGTTCCTCTTATAATCCTCCGGCATCTCCTCCGTTTCGTATATGTATTTTACCAGTTTAAACATCCTATTTACTACTTTCTGTCCCGCACATTTCAAAATTTCCGCCTGTATTTTATCTACACCCGGCGCTCTATTATTCTTTAGCCCCCTTAGTGCTATTTCAAATTCCTCTCTCAATATAGGTTTTCCTACATCTTCCCTATCGATGCTAGATTCTTCCTCTAATATCTCTCCTAATTCCTGACCCTCGTATAAATTTCCTAATACTAAATACAGGAATACTAAAAATTGTAAAATACATACATAGAACAAATAAATGTATCCATTACTTATGAGTTATGACCAACAGCGTATATTAATAATGTTATATCATCGTTAATACAAATCCAGTCCATATTGTTGCATTTAATTGATATGTATGCAGGTCATCACTTGTAATTTTCCTGCATATTCATGGTAAAATTAAAGGAAAGTTGCAATAATCTATTGGAAAGTGTGAATATATACGTGAAATAGTATTAAATTACGTTCACTTTGCTGTTGATGTATACTACTATTACAACTATTCAATAGTATACAGAGTTTGCTTTGCTATGTAAAAGGTAACACGTCGTAGAGAACTGATAAGAAATACCTATATGGATATGAGAGAGACCAAGTCTGATATATGAAATTATATCCCCTTTTTTATCTAATAATAATAATATTCATGCCGTTATTTCCCAACAAGAAATGGTCTATTTATAGAATAAAAATATGAAGTACAAATAAATACGTATATGTATAGGGAACTATAGGATTTAAATTTGTGCCCCATTTGTGTTCTGTCAAAAATGGGGTGTCAATATTTAACGACATCTACAGATCGTTCGATGTCAATATGCCGCACATTAACAGTTCAACAACGAATGGTTTGTGTACGAGGGTTTGTTTGTGTATAACACTAAATGTTGTCAGACACCATCTGACGCTTCCGATTGAAAGTTTCACATATTTGACCATAATCTTCTTCAGAACGTTTTACCATTTAAGTGCGATATCATTTAAACGTTGTTTACAGTGATTTGAAAATTATATCTCAGCGGAAAAATGGAATTTTCGTGCGATAATTTATTACAACTGTCGACGTGGATTATAAAGGGTGGTCCAACCAAAACGCACGATGTTAATTGTAAATAAAACAAAAAGTTTTCAGAGAATTATCTTAATATTTCTTATGATGATAGAAAGATATATGGCAATTATGTGTGAAACAAAATATCGGCCATATGCTCGCCACGACTTCGGTGGCATACATCTATCCGATGGTCCATATTTTCAATGACTCTAAGACATAATTGAGGTTCAATGTCGTTAATGTGCCGAATTATCTCATCCTTTAGCTCTTGAATTGTTCTTGTCTTATTGACGTACACTTTTTCTTTTAAATATCCCCACAGAAAGAAGTCCAACGGTGTCAAATCACATGATCGTGGCGGCCAATTAACATCGCCACGACGTGAGATAACACGGCCATTGAATTTCTCGCGCAAAAGTGCCATGGTTTCGTTGGCTGTGTAGCAAGTGGCACCATCCTGTTGGAACCACATATCGTCCAGGTCCATATCCTCAATTTCTGGCCACAATTGTTGGGCACGACGACGAGTCGAGGTTGACGGCTCTTCTGCTACACATCGCGAACAACAGCAATGTTTTCCATTTCCGCAGAATGAACTGGGCGAGCATGCACAGGTGTTTTCACATTTCCTACAGACCCGGTTTGCTGAAATTTGCGCACAATTCTCCCGATTGTGGACACATTTGGTCGATTATGCTGACCAAAAAAGTCACGAAGTGCACGAAATGTATTTTGATTTGAACGTCCATTTTCGTAAAAGGCTTCAACAATCTTAACGCGCTGCACAATTGTGTACCTCTCCATGGTTGAATTTGTCAAACACTGAAATAAAGAAATGTCAAATTAAGTTGGGCAAAAAACTTGACGTTAAGGTGTGACTCACAATTAACATCGTGCACTATTGTTGGATAACAACAAGAGTGCATCGATCAACTTACTGCTACTTTTGGCGATAAAACCCCATACTTTGCCACTGTAAAACACTGGTATAACGAGTTTAATCGTGGCCGCCATTGGCTCATCGACGAAAGTCGTGAGGATCGTCCAAAATCAGTTCCTGTGCCAGAAAACATTTATGCTGCGCAAAAACTGATAATGCAAGATCGTCATGTGACACACTGTTAGATTGAGGCAACCTTAGGCATTATTTCGACTAGCATATATAAAATATTGCATGATCATTTAGTTGTACAAAAGGTTTGTTCTTGTTGGATCCCACATAATATGAAAAACTCACAAAAAGATGCTCGTGTCGATTGGTGCAAACAAATGTTTAAGAAATACAGTGGCGGTGCTTCAAAAGACGTATATAACATTGTAACAGGTGACAAATCATGGATCTATGCGTATTAGCTGGAAAGTAAACAGCAGTCGACTCTATGGGTGTTTCAAGATAAATCAAATCCAACAAAAGTTGTTCGTGCTCGAAACACTTCGAAACAAATGGTTGCCCGTTTTTTCGGAAAACTGGTCATGTGGCAACAGTGCCTTCA
This sequence comes from Rosalia funebris, assembly GCA_037954035.1. Lineage (NCBI taxonomy): Eukaryota > Metazoa > Arthropoda > Insecta > Coleoptera > Cerambycidae > Rosalia > Rosalia funebris. The sequence goes on along the minus strand of JAZFAV010000019.1, from coordinate 2,956,280 downwards.
GAGGAACGTAACACGGTCAATTCTGAATGGTCCACAACCATTTTTTTGCTGAAAATCTCCGGTGAAATAAGGATAACAAACAAGCGCCGCCATCGAATCATCATGACAATGTGAGCTCTTGCACATTTCGTCCAACAACCGAATTTTTGAACACTCAAAAATCGAATTAATGGGTCATCCGCTGCACAGTCCTGATTTGACACCAAGTGACTTCTTTTTGTTTCCGAATATCACAAATAAATTGTGTGGACGATTTTCGTCGGGAAAAGAAGCCGTTGATGCATTCAAAAACCACGTTTTGGAGATATCTCAAGCAGAATGGAAAAAATGCTTTGACAAATGGTTCGAACGCATGCAATAGTGTATAGAGCATGAAGGAGAATATTTTGAAAAACGATAAAGTAGTTTTCAATGACAAGTTAAAGGTTTTTTTATTATTAGGTTCAAAAGATAAATAGTGCCCCTCGTAATATTATAATGATTTACCCATTGGGCTAGTTATTGGTAAACTTAAATGATTACCAGATGATGAAGCCTGTTCACTGGGACGAGTATCAATCGTCAAAGAAGAAAAAACTAAATCCGCTTCAACTTGTTCAGCAATATTATTCTCACTATCGTCATTATTATTATTTATATTATCACTATTGGTATAATCCAAATGACGTTGTTCACTAGCTACATTATTTGACAATGATTGAGGCTGATTAATTTCATGTACCTATCTGAAGATTGGAATTGTTTATTGACTTCATTAAAAACTTATATAAACGCCTGTATTTTTGGCTCTTAGATAGTTCTTTAAATGGTTTTCTATTCGATATTTTTATATCAAGCATTTTGTATATATATATATATATATATATATATATATATATATATATATATATATATATATATATATATATATATATATATATATATATATATATATATATAACTATCATTGCAGGTTAGGGTAAACATATAAATATTAAATTTATGAATATTAAATATCAGCTGATATGAAATTTAGGTTATAATATGATGAGAAAGTGAGAAAAGAATCTAGGGATGTGATAAAAATTTTATAAGGGGAAGAGGTATAATCAGATGTATGGTAGGCCATATGAAAATTGTAAAAATAAAAAGACACTAACCTAGAATGATTATGCCGAGGTATATATCCTAAGTTTTAAATTGAAGATCAATTCTTCGGGTTTTGTTTGTCCAGCGAAAACGTCTATCACTGTTTCTTCAAATGTTGAAGACGATCTCACATCTTCTAACAAGGCACTTTCAATATTTATTAATACTAAAATTGACAGTCTTTCTTGCTTTTGAGAATTTCGCAGATAAGTCTTTATTCTCTTTAAACATGAACATTATATTTCCGCGGAACTCCTTGTGGCAGGAATAGTCAAAATTAAACGACACAATTTTGATGACTCCGGCAAAACAGAAGATAATTGAAGGGACATAATATATTGGTAAAGCTTAAACACAGTGCTCTTTTTCATATCGGGATCACTATAAATCACTGAAAGTTCACTTTTTAAACGATTTGCATCAAAGAGTGCTCCATATGTATCTACTAAAAAATAAAAAAGTTCGTCAGGAAAACGTTTCACGAATGAAGTAAATTGTGTGGAATCTAGATTTAAGAATTTCAGTTTAGAAATTTCACTAAACCGTTCACTAATTTTCAAAGTAATAACGTCCAAAATTTCATAAAACAATCGTGCGTAGGTGATTTTCTTATCTTCTTCAGGAATTAAATCCAGACGCATTATTTTACTTGGTGGTTGATTTTCTAACACAAATCTGTCCATACAGTCCCAAATGTCACTAAACTCGTTTCTCGTTTTTTGAATATGTGATTTGAAATCGGCGATCTTTTTATTTCAGTAACTAATATCTGATATTTTTGTTTGTAGAATTTTAAACAGACCCTCGGAATGTGGGAATATTGCAGAAAACACTGCTAAGAAAAAATTAAAATCAAAAGCGCGCAATAAAGTTAAAAGGCCTCTAACACAAATAACGGTTTCTCGATCTCATTCCTCATTTTCATTTTCCACGATTACCTGAAACAGCGCTTCCAAGTCTTCCTTATGTTATGGCGACAGTCGCCAAGATGCGTTCACGTAATCGCATAACTGAGTCCGGAAATAACGACAATATCCACTCGAGGTTCCACTGTTGACTGCGTAAGATCACTGACCTTTGCGCCCATCTGACGCATAGTTTGGATGTAACGTGGACCATCGCATTTCAGCACTGCAGCAAGTAACGCGGGAGTCCAATAATTTCGGGCGCCTTCACGATCGATTTGAAATAAAAAAGTTGATGGTAGCGTTTAAAGTAAATAATGTGTGTTTGCGGTCGGTTTAAAATAATTAAGAAATTGTAATAATTGAATAAATCGATTGAATTTGACTGCGACGCATCACTCGCATCCATGTACGCTGATTAAATTTATGATTATAATTTTAAGTAAAATAATCGTTTCATTTAAAATATCCATTACAAAAAAAGAGTACACGTAGTACGTAATTTTTATTACTATATTTCGATCCAGAAGCATCAAATCTATAATAATCACGCATAATAATAAGAAGGCGAAAAGAAAGTTATTTTTTCCAGACCAGTGAATTAACGATATTCCCTATAAATATATTGTAATTTTCCCATACCCGGTATAACTTAGAGACTTGACATACTCGTATCGAAGACACATCCGCGTCAAATATCTACATTAAAAATTTCGTCAATACCATCAGCAATTAAAATCTATTCATCACTAGTATGGCAAGTAAAAGTTTGTTTATTCTTCGACAAGCTTAAGATGGTATAAAAAAAACTTCTTTTATAATTCTCTTCGGTTGGATTAAGTTGCTGTTACTACTATTACCTAAATCACTGTCGCTTTCGACGTAACTACCGGCCTTGGACGCTGTTTTTTTTTCGTGTTTATTAGAGTGTACCGAGAAGACATTGCACTAACCTATATTTATGGGACCAATTGCTCGTCTAGACCCGAATTAGCTAGGCAATTATCACACCGGATGGATTTGAGTAATTCTGCTTTAGACAATGGTAATAATGATAAATATGACGAAATAGATAACAGTGGCTGCTATTCAGGTGAAGTAGATAAAAAGCCTCTTCATCAAAGAAATTGAGACTGAGATTTCTTTTTTTTTATACTTTTAGGGTATATAATCATGTCTTTAATATGTACATTCAAATAAATTTTGTTATGAAAAACCTATTATAATTTTATCAAACATAATATGTTGCTATGTTACTAAAACACTGTGTTTACATTGGAACGTCTTTTAAATCTTCAATAGTCCATGCGCGCGTTATCTGTAATATAAATAACTCGCAGGTGCAGAGATGAAAATCAAGTGCCATCAAATATGCACTGTTACAGCGGGTTGCCATGGTAACGTGACGTCACGCAATAGCCTACATCCCTTTAGTCAAAGTTTACAGAATAAATAATTATTATTTATTATATTATTTTATTTTTATTATATTATTTATTCTGTAAACTTTGCTTTAGTCAACACCCACTGAATAACAAGGCCTTAGTGCTTGTCGTGTGACGTCATCAATGTAGGCCGTGCAATTTTAATCATATAAGGGGATACATACACTAATATTTATGAAAACTATCAATAGTTAACTTATTTTAAAGAACGCTAGTTATATGACAGGCTTCTTGACAAATCCCAAAAATTATGTTTGAGTTTTGGTTTAATACTAGGTGTAGTATTAAGTGCAGGCTCCCAACTCCTCTACACCTGCGCCAAAATTCAGGATATGTATTTATGTATAACAAACATTTTTCACACTACTGAAAAGAGGTTATTACACATAAATACATATACTGAACTATTCCACACCTTCTCTTAATTATTATTACTTAGTAGGTATAATATAGGTATGCATGTTCATGTTATGCAGTTTCAAATTTCATTTACCTACCTAACATCGTGCATAACTTAGTGTTAAGGTGAGAGTTTAGGTATAAAAAATATATTATAGAACACAAGCCATGAAAATACATTAATTAAACTTTTAAAGAAATAGGTCCCAAATTATATACGTCTAGTTATAAAAAATATTTATGCATGTATAGGTAGGTATATGGCCTACTTCGTTAATGTATCGAGTTTTCTTTTTTTATTTCCTTTTTTTTAAATGGTCGCAATAATTTTTTAAAAGAGTATTGGAAATACTTTTGAGAATAATTTTGAAATATCTTTTCCATTATGATTAGCGCATCCATCGAAATGTGAGACATGTTTCTGTTCAATACAATATTCCAAAATTAAATGAACCATGAACGATATTTTATTATAGATTTCTAGAAATGTGTCCTCAAATTCATTTATTATTTTATTGAAGATTATATAAGTCACAGATAGGACATTTATAACTTGTCCTTGGGGATACAAAAGTCCTCCACGATTTAATTTATTAATGAGATCAAAATTGTCCTCAACAATAAATTGCTCGTCATATACTAATTTTTGTTTACGGCTGGCACATTTTAATTTTTTTAACGTAATATAGCAACAATAACCACCTAAATATGTAATTAACGGCAATACATCGTTGATATCGTGAAAGTGATCATCATTTATTAAAATTTGAGGCAATAACGTTTTAGTTTGAGAAAAGTCTTGTTGAGAGCAATTTTCATCATTTTCAAACCAGTCTTTTGGTAGTTTAAATGTAGAAAATTTTACTATAAATTCATCAAAATTGTCAAAATATATGTTTTTTTCGTGCTTCTCAAACTCAAATTTGCTTATTTCAAGGGCTTTTGACAAATTTAACTCATCGATATTTTTGAGCTTTTCATCTTTACTTGGCCGTATTTTGACATCTTTTGATAAATAAATGGGGCAATTTAAAAAAATAGATGGTATACAGTCTTCTTTTAGCCGTGGTTTTAGTAAATCTGTTGTAAAAATCTTACCAGTGTTTGAGTCTTGAACTGTTGCACTTTTTATTATATTACCTTCAGGAAAATGAGCTTCACATACTCTCGTATTGTTTGTGGGCTGAAAGTCATCTCGGGGTATCGCTTTTAGCCATTTTTGTCGTAAACTTACGTCCTTTGGAAAACCGAAAACATGAACTTTAGGCCCATTTTTATAGTTTCCGTTACAGCGAGGAACACAACACTTTTGAGGCATAATTTCACTAAGTATCAGTTACCACAAAACTAGCCGAAACCAAGAGAAAAACATACAATTAAACACGAACAAAAACTTATAAACTGTGCTGTAAACAAACCGGCGGAGCGCCAAAAAAGCAACAGGTTATAAGTCCGAAATATATGGTTTTACGTATTTAAAAATACGCCTAACAATATAAATTGTATACCTAAATATACAACGAAATATTAGGTACAAGTTTCACGCACTTAAAAGCACATAAATAGTTCTGATTTCAGAAAAATGCAAGAAATAGCAACTTTTAGGTTCACTTCACAGATTAGCTTACCAGATGAGCGCTGTTGCCGGCTCCGAAAGGAAAGTATTTTTGTTAGGGAAGTCGAACAAGGTAGTAGTATTTGATAATTAAACAAATAAATTACGAAATACCACATTAAAAAAATAGGAAAGAACATCTTATGGAAATATGTGTTTTACGATATTGAAGAAGAAAATGGTAATTTAAGAGAAAGAGATACATCCTTTATATACTGGAATCCTAATATTCGCTAGTATCGTAGTAGTCTGGCAACGTTGCAAACATCTGTTGTCTCTCGCCACCTGTAAGCTGGCTTCCTACATCTTCGCTCCATATCAGAAAGGTCTACATTCATGAAGTCACGAGCTAAAATTTTGTGAACGCTTTGTCCTTATGTAGAGGTGTTGTTGCTTTAGTCCGTCTTCTCCCTCCACATAGCCGAAGAGTTTCCCGAGATTTTATAGAGTATGTGCACAGTGGACTTGCATCCATTTAATATACTGAAGCGCGTTTTTGAATATACTGTTTTTGAATTTGAGCGACTTATTGAATTTTCGTTGTGTTTCCATCATTTTTAGACGTGCTTTTTTGATTTTAATGTGTTGGTTAACCAACAATGAGTGATCGTATAATTAGTGATTTTTCAACTTTGATAGTGACAATATTAAATTAAACAATAATTTACATTATTTTGAATGAATTCAGTTAACGATATTATTTGTAATTTGTTGGAAACACCGTTCAATCGCTGGAAAGACGAAGATAAAAGAGACGTTTTACTGGAAGGACGACCTACGACCGTTTTATCAATATTCGCCAAAAAAGAGATTAAGAAATCTGGTAAATCTTATAACGTAAATTTCAAATCCGATTGGTTCACAAATTATAAATGGTTATGTAAAAAAATGGATTTTAAGGGGCACGTTGCGTTTCAGACCTTTATAAGAAGAAATAAGTTCTCGGATGATTTTCTGGTGGTTCTTAGTTTTTTTATTGTCCAGAAAAATATGACGCACTTCTATAAAAGCATTCCATGCTCTATTTTACTTTTCCACACACCACTATATGCGGAAAAGTAATGTAATCGTGTAATTTTTTTTTCTAGGGCTTATTTTCGCTTTTCGGCCTAAAAACAAAAAAAAATGGGGTTTAAACCAGATTGTGTGTCGTTGTCGTCGACATTTATTCTTGTTAGCACGATAACTCAACTGAATCGTATCTGATCGATCGGGTCTTGACTGATTCTGACCGGGGACGTCTCCCAGACGACATCTATTGATTTTGAGGTGGATAGGACACACCCCACCCTGTCCATGGGTCATGAGAAAGCACGATGGTGGACTATTTTAAAAGTAAAATTGTTGCATAAAACACATATTCTGCACTTATGTGTTGGTTTATTTTTTCTCGGCCTCTCAATTTCGATATAGAGATGTTCTACGTGCGGAAAATTCGGTTTTGGTTTCTAAAACTGTTTATTCTTGTAAATCTCTGTTATAAGTTCCTATGAAACTTGACACCCGTTCATATCTCAACGCTTTTACCGGCGAAGCCGACAACTTCTAACATCGTTTGTATTGAACTTGGCCCCCTTTTCACATTTATGTTTTTGGTGGGACATAAAATATTGATTCATTAGTTTTTTTTAACATTTAAATAATTAGTAATTATTACTATTGGAAACTGCTGAAGTGAGTATACTTCACGCCATCTGCAAATGCCTTATAAAAGGTGGTCCAACCAAAACGCGCGATGTTAATTGTAAATAAAACAAAAAGTTTTCAGAGAATTATCTTAATATTTTTTATTATGATAGAAGGATCTACGACAATTATGTGTGAAACAAAATATCGGCCAAGTGCTCGCCACGGCTTCGGTGGCGTACCTCTATCCGATGGTCCATATTTTCAATGACTCTGAGACATAATTGAGGTTCAATGTCGTTAATGTGCCGAATTATCTCATCCTTTAGCTCTTGAATGGTTCTTGTCTTATTGACGTACACTTTTTCTTTTAAATATCCCCAAAGAAAGAAGTCCAACGGTGTCAAATCACATGATCTTGGCGGCTGTTGGAACTACATATCGTTCAGGTCCATATCCTCAATTTCTGGCCTCAAAAAGTCCGTTATCATCTCGCGATAGCGAACACCATTCACGGTAACTGCTTGGCCGACCTCATTTTCGAAGAAGTACGGCCCGATAACGCCGCCAGCCCATAAACCGCACCAAACAGTCACTCTTTGTGGATGCATCGGCTTTTCAAAAATCACTCGTGGATTCTCATTTGCCCAAATGCAGCAATTCTGCTTGTTAACGAATCCACTGAGGTGAAAGTGTGCCTCGTCGCTGAAGATGATTTTCTTTGGAAAGTCACCATTCACTTCTGTCTGTTCAACCAACCATTCGGCGTATTGACGACGCTTGAAATGGTCAGTAGGCTTCAGCTCTTGAGTCAATTGAACCTTGTAAGCGTGTAAATTCAAATCTTTATTCAAAATTCGCATCAATGATGTTCGTGAGATGTTCAATTGTTGGGCACGACGACGAGTCGAGATTGACGGCTCTTCTGCTACACTATCGCGAACAACAGCAATGTTTTCCGCAGAACGAACTGGGCGAGCATGCACAGGTGTTTTCACATTTCCTACAGACCCGGTTTGCTGAAATTTGCGCACAATTCTCCCGATTGTGGACACATTTGGTCGATTATGATGACCAAAAAAGTCACGAAGTGCACGAAATGCATTTTGATTTGAACGCCCATTTTCGTAAAAGGCTTCAACAATCTTAACACGCTGCTCAATTGTGTACCTCTCCATGGTTGAATTTGTCAAACACTGAAACAGAGAAATGTCAAATTAAGTTGGGCAAAAAACTTGACGTTAAGATGTGACTCACAATTAACATCGTGCATTATGGTTGGACCACCCTATATAATAAGGACTAAACAAATTAGGCCAAAATAGCTATTCCTCGGGCTACGTGCCAACGACGAGCGCTGGATTATATATATATATATATATATATATATATATATATATATATATATATATATATATATATATATATATATATATATATATATATATATATATATATATATATATATATATATATATATATAGACTTGCCGTATTTTGTCTAACAGAGTTAGCACTAACACTAAAATACAGTGATTCAGATTGCTCAAAAATACAAGGAAGATGCAAAGTGTCACCTATCTCAGGCTATCGCTAACTGTAGACCGGTTTCGATCTTATCTTTTGTCTCGTCAGTATATAAGGCATTTTCAGATTGGGTAGAGCATAATCTCTTCACTTTAGCAGTTTTAAAAAATACCCCTCTGCCAAGTAAAACTTTGCATTATATTAATATTGGAGGTACTTTGTTCATCTTGTATACTATTCATTTGATCGCTATTAAAAAACTCTCTTGTCTTGCCGATAAACGGAAGGGTCTACCTGAGCCTAGCCATAAAAACAAGCCAAGGTTATGTTTTGAGATTTTTTATTTGGCAAATAGCGATGGAATAAATTATAAGTATTTACGCTTAGTATACGATATACATTATCTGTATTCCTTTATTTATTTATTTTTATTTTTTTCAGGACCCAACAGTTAACGTCCGAGCCTGCAGGCCATCCTAAAGATGCCATTCAGTTAATATTTTCTGCTTGCCAATCGGAATAGGAAGTGGTCAAGGCACACGCAGACAGCTACATGTTTATTTATTCTAGATGATAGGCAATATGTTAGTTAAATTACATAGTAGTTATATAACGATGTAAGGGATAATAAAAAGAAACAAAGAAAATTGTTTCGTTTTTTTACCTTTGTGATTTTGAGAATTGAATTCATTTCTTATTGAGAACCTTTTTATTTCTACAACTGTACTGGGTTAGTCACCTAAAATTGACCCCCCCTTTATTTCTCTTAATTTCAATCGAATCGAAAAATTAAAACAAGGATATTACATGATTATTTATAAATTTTTTGAATATTTAAACAAATTTTCAAGAACTCTGCAAATTGAAAGGGGGCGAACAATTTTTTATTTTATTAAATGGAACACCCTGTATTTTTTTACTTAAAAAAGTTACCCACAGTTTTCTGATCACAAAAATATATAATTGTTGTATCTTGGTAAGTATAGTTCTTGAGATATTCATACAAATATATAAGTAAGTCAGAAATCTAAATATTTCTCAAAAGTAATTAACTACCAATGTCGTAACTGACTCTCTTGCTTTGAACGATGATAACTTATCGTACGAAGGCTTTTATACTTCTCAAATTAAAGAGAATAAAATCATCTAAAAAATCTTTATATGAAGTCCGTGGACCTTTAGAAAGGCAAGACAGAAATTTGGAAAATTTTTATTGATGGATTTCTCATGATTACTCAAAAACTGTTGATAGGAAAAGATTTTCAACTCAAGATGGCCATTTTACGTTGTTTTGCTGCAACGTGAACTGGTAACATGAATTGTTGTTGCCCTGGTGGCTGCGCGAGGTAACCATGTCCTCAAATCGCTCGTGCAGAATGTCCATCGTGGCATACGCTGTCCTGTCGAAACCACATGTCGTCGGTATCCATATAATCCAGTTTAGGCCACAAGAAGTTGCTTATCATCGATCTGTAGCGCTCGCCGTCGACTGTTATGGCAATTTCAGTTTCGTTTTTGGAGAAAGTACGGACCGATGATTCCGCCAGACCAAAATCCGCACCAAACAGTGATTTCCTCGGAATGCATTTGGTGCTACTGGCTGATGATTTGCAGGCGTTGTTGAACGCTATAACCGTCCATGGTGATTTGTCATACACTACTGAACAGTTCGCAATAAATTTCAAAGACGTTGCTTGTTATAACCTAACAAATTTCGAGCGTCCTTATTGAAATACCTTATGTACATTATGTAACCAGAATGACAATTACATCAGTGGCGGCTGGTCAGGGGTGGCAGGGTGGGCAGTGCCCATCCAGCTGTTTCCTAGAAGAAGAGGAACACACAGTTCCAAAGTTCGTTATTTATCGTTTATAGAATTAATTCCATTAGCGGCTTCGCCGTACGAGTATTCTTTGCAAATTTGGGAGGGTTTTGCTCATTTTTCTCTAATTCCGCACAATGTACCGCAGTTCTTGATGAAGTAGTAGGAACTCGATTACCCCGATCAGCACCTACAAGATGGAATTTCAATTCTAGAATAGTAAATACTGTGTTTGAAAACAAAGAAGAATTTCTGGAATGTGTAGAATTGATTGAGATGAAAAAAAGTCACATACAACATCCACCTACTATTGATAAAGCCAGTGGATTAAAAAGAACTTTAAGGGATAACGATTTTCTATTTTGGTTAGGTAATTTTCACAAAATTATGCCACATGTCAACATTCTGTATAATCAGTTACAAAAAAGAGAAACTGATCCAATTTATGTAAAAACATCTATATTAGAGAAATTTTTGCAATACGAAATAGCACCGAAACCGCCACAAGCACTGAAGATGAACCAAATAAAATACAACCAATAAAAAGGAGACGAGTGGACACTTCTACGGAAGACAAAAATAGAGAACTAAAGGAAGTGTGTGACATTATAATATGTCAAGCTAAGGAGAGATTTAATTTTACTGGACACTTGGTAGCATCCAATTTACTTCTCCCAGAAAAATTTTCGGAATATGTTAAAAAATTTCCCGAAAATTACTTAAAACAAACAGTCGAATCTTACCCGTTTTTGGACATAAATAAATTACGTACCGAGTTGTCCTTAATGTATCAAAGAATTGAGTTTAGAAATTTAAGCGGAGCTCTATCACTAAATACATTTATTAATTCCAATAAGCTAGAGTCAACTTTTGAAGAAAGTGCTAAATTATTGAAAATCATCATTACTGTACCTGTTTCGTCAGCAGAAGCCGAAAGGGGTTTCTCGACTTTAAGACGAATAAAGACATTTTTGCGCAACATCATGTGCCAGGAAAGACTGTCGGCTTTGGCTATGCGCTCCATTGAAAAAGGCTTTATTACAAATATCGAAAATTTTAACAACAAGGTAATTGAAAAATTTGCAGTGTAATAATCGCAGAATTGAGCTCATTTACAAAGAAAATTAGGTAAGTTTTCAAATTAATAAAGTTAATAAGAATATCCTTAATATGAGATAAATATTTATCTCATATTAAATATAACATATAAATATTTATCTCATATTAGGGATATTCTTGTTATTCTTATGATTATCATTATTTTTATGTATGGTGCACCCCCAATCTTAGGATCACGCACCGCCACTGATATAACCTACTAATAGTAAGTTGTTGCCCATCAATGACAAATCACCACGAACGGCCACTGAATTACATCCATATTTATTGCTGTTAGTTTAAGGCTCAACAAATAACAATTGTTCAACAAATAGTGATAAATATCAACAGTTATTTGTTGAACAATCTTTCCCATATTCGATCTATTTCTAACTGTTTTTATTTTTCAGAAGTCTACGTGAAGTTTGAAGGAATCGAACACGCAGAATGACAGGAAAGAGTTGCGTCTTGCGAAAAGGGTATGGATCAGCCGATTTACGAAACCGTGGCTTGCAATGTTCTGGTGGAATGTTTGAGAACATATTTGATACGTCAAAGGACTGTTGAATATTGTTAAATAAAGGGCATTATATTGTGAAGATGATGTGTGTTTTTTAATTGTAAAGAAATACCTCAATAACATTAAAGAAAAATTTAAAAACCAAATGTTGAAAAATAATGTGTTTTTATTCATGTTGGCGGCCATTTTGAAGCAGGCATTTTGTTTTTCATAATTTTGGAAAGAATTTAAATCAGCGACCTCGAAAACCCCTATATACAAGATCTCATTGTAACGCGACTAATTTTCATAAATTTTGGCGGCCATTTTGAAGCCACCATTTTGTTTTTCAAAATTTTATTGAAACATTTGAAATCAGCGACCCCGAAAACTCCTATACACAAAATCTCATTGCAATGCGACTAATTTTCATCATTATTGGCGACCATTTTAAAGCCGTCATTGTGTTTCTTAAAATTTTGTTAATTTTTAATTTAATAATTGTTGTGTTTTGTTTCTTAAAACACGCATATACAAAGTCTCTTTGCAATGTGACTAATTTTCACCACTCTTGGCGGCTATTTCGAAGCCACCATTTCGTTTTTCAAAATTTTGTTGGAAGATTTGAAATCAGCGACCTTGAAAACCCGTCTATACAACATTTCAGACGGAAATAATAACTTTAAAGGCTTTTGGCCAGCCTTTTGGCGTCTTTGACCACTGTGCATCATTTTTAGCGGCCATTTTGTTTTTCAAAATTTGGTTGAAATATTTGAAATCAGCGACCCCGAAAATACGAATATACGAAATCTCATTGCAATGCGACTAATTTTCATTATTCTTGGCGACCTTTTTAAAGCCACCATTATGTTTCTTAAAATTTTGTTGAAATATTTTAAATTTACGACCTCGAAAACACGTATATACAAAGTCTCTTTGCAATGCGACTAATTTTCAATACTTTTGGCGGCCATTTTGAACCCGCCATTTTGTTTTTCAAAATTTGGTTGAAACATTTGAAATCAGCGACACCGAAAACTCCTATACACAAAATCTCATTGCAATGCGACTAATTTTCATTATTCTTGGCGACCTTTTTAAAGCCACCATTGTGTTTCTTAAAATTTTGTTGAAATATTTTAAATTTACGACCTCGAAAACATGTATATACAAAGTCTCTTTGCAATGCGACTAATTTTCACCATTCTTGGCGGCTATTTCGAAGCCACCATTTCGTTTTTCAAAATTTTGTTGGAAGATTTGAAATCAGCGACCTTGAAAACCCGTCTATACAACATTTCAGACGGAAATAATAACTTTTGGCCAGCTTTTTGGCGTTTTTGACCACTGTGCATCGCCCCAATTCCCCCTACACGTACATGCATCATGCTAGTCACTCTGTTCGTCGTAATCACAATTTCCCAGTGACGTTAGGTAAATAAACTGGTTACATTTTATCTGCCTGCTTCCTTTACCTGCATAATTGTAATTCCAAGACCAAATAGAAAAGGTACATCATACATGCTTACGCTTGCTTCTCGCTATTAGCTAATAGTTCATAGTCCAGTAACATGTTACTTTTTATATGGATTCTGTAAATACAAAGAGATGCGATGCAGATTGATTGAAGGTGACGTCACACAGAGGATGTACGTACAAATAAAGGTATGGTTTGTATAATGATTCTTTGCGTGTGTGTCATAGGTGACAATCGTATGAATCAATCAACTGACATTCTTGAACAGTGTCATGCCGAAAACACATTTCTCATTTGGGATAACAGTTAGTACAATACAAATCCGTCAACCTATGGCAGAGTAATGAAATGGTTCTCCACAATATCATTCAATGGGAGTGATATTTCCATCAAAATAAATGAAATAAATTCAACAATAATTAAAATAAATGAAACATAATTGCATTTCTTCATAATTTCATGTCGTACGTAGTTGAATGAAACATATGTCGCTAGACATACATACGTGCTGGTACTTGTGGCATATTAGTAACAATTACGAGTGGTGTAGCATGTGATCCGTGCGTCGTCACTAAATTCTAAATTGATACACGCGCGAAGATCTATTATACAAATTCTAATTGCAACTGATTTACATTATATTAAAACTATCGGGTTGTCCAAAAGTTCGTTTGCTTTTTTCATAAGTATTTATTATTAACATTATAGTTATTATAAATTATTTTAATCAATAATGTACATTCCTCCACTTTCAATAACTTATTCCCATGTCTCAGTAAGCTTCATAATACCATTTTCATAAAAACTTTGCGATTTGCTCGAAAAAAACGTTCTTAAATCATTTCTGACTTCCTCGTCATTGATAAATGTTACGTTTCGTAAACTGTTATCCATGGAGCAGAATAGGTGAATATCCGAGGGTGCTAGGTCTGGAGAATACGGTGGATGGGGTAAAATATCCCACTCTAACTCCAACAATTTCCTTCGGGTCTGCAGAGAAGGGTGAGGTCGAGCGTTGTCGTGATGGAAGACGACGTTCTTACGATTTACAAGTCCTGGGCGCTTTTCCTGTATGGCTCGGTTCAATTTTTGTAGTTGTTCGCAATAAACGTCCAAATTTATTGTTTCGTTCCTCGGGAGTAGCTCAAAATAAATTCCTTTCCTTTCCCTTTGGGGTTCCTTTGAAATCCCATCAGACGGACAACAAAACATTCCTGGGGTGAAGCCCTGCCCTTGGTGTGGATTAGGAAGGTTCACCGAACTTTCTCCACAATTTTTTTCGACTGGCGTTGTCGTAAATGATCCACTTCTCATCTCCAGTAACCACATTTCTCAAAAAGGGATCACTACGTTGACAAATCTTTAACATATCGCAGCTGTTGATGTGATCCACTAAATTGGATTCGCCAGGTTCGTGAGGAATCCAAACATTGAGTCTACTGACAAACCCAAGTTGTTTAAGGTGATTATGTACATTAGATTTTGACGTCCCGACTTTTTCTACAAGCTCACGTATGGTTTGGCGAAGATTTGAAAAGGTCATACCTTGAAGAACCTATTGATGAACTCCTAACTTATGTAGCCTCTGCTCAAAATATAAACACTTTAATACCAAAATCATATACAGAGAGTCAGCAGAGAGCAAATAAACATCAGTGGGAGCAAGCCATCAAGGACGAACTTAAGTCGTTACAAGTAAATAATACCTGGACAATTGTAACAAAACCCTTAAATAAAAATATAATAACTTGCAAATGGGTGTTAGCTCTAAAACGAGACGTGTTGACAAATTCTGTAAGATATAAAGTGCGTTTGGTGACAAGAGGTTTAGTCAAAAGTACCCTGAAAAAAATCAGGAAGCCTTTCACCAGAATCGCACCAGTGGCGCGAATTTCCACTTTTAGCTAAATCAAACAACATATTTAACAAATGTTCTTACCCAATTTAATATGATGGATAGTAAAGCAATCAAAACTCCTTTACTAACAGAAAGTAGATTATCTAACTTTGATGTCTGAAGAACATTATGATGCTACTTGTAGAAATCTTATTGGGTTCTCACGTACGCTGTTAAACACGCGTCCTGATTTAGCTAATGCATTAAAAATTCTGAGTAGATATCAAAACAAAAATTATAAAACGCTCTGGCAATATTTAAAAAGGGGTGTTACGATATGTGAAGGGTACTCTTGATTTCAAACTCACTTATACTAAAAGTGATTATAATAATATACAAATTGGCTATGTGGATTCTGATTGGGGAAGTAACGATGTTGATAGGTGTTGCTACCTCTTCAACCGAAGCGGAATATCTTGCACTATATGAATGTGTTCGTAAAGCTGTTTAGTTAAAATAATTACTAACAAGAACAAGTTAAAGTTAAAGAGGAAGTTAAAGACTTAACTTATTTAGGAAGTAAAATAAATTGGGATTGAAGAAGCAATAAAGATATAAAACAAAGAATAGCGCAGGGTCGAGTAGCTTTTAACAAAAAGAAAGCACTTTTATGCTCGGGGGTAATAAACTTAGAAGCAAGGAAGAGATTTTTTGAAAACGTATGTATGGAGCACGGCACTATACGGTTGCGAAACCTGGACGGTAGGAGAAGCAAGTAGGAAGAAATTAGAAGCTTTTGAGATGTTGTGTTACCGAAGAATGATGAAAATACCGTGGACTGATAGGGTTAGAAACGAAGAAGTATTAGAGAAAGTCGGAGAGAGAAGAAGTATGTGGATAAACATAAAGAAAAGAAGAGATAGAATGGTAGGCCACTTGCTGAGACATGGGGGAATAGTCCGCGATATTTTGGAGGCAGAAATAGGAGTGAAGAAAGGCAGAGGTAGGCCTAGATTAGACTACTGCTCGCAAATAGTAAGGGATGTGAGTTGTAGCACAATTAGCGAAATGCGTAGGTTAGCACAAGATAGGAGATGCTGGAGGTTAGCGTCCAACCAGTCTTAGGACTGATGACCTCATGATGATGAACAAGAACAAACATACAAATTAACAACTCGATTGTAATCTATGATGATAATATGTGCTGTGTCAGCATTGGCAAAACTCCACTAACCACAAAAGGCCAACCATATAGACATTAAATATCACTTTACAAGAAAACAGATACAAAGAGGTAATATTGTTATTTCTTATGTTTCCTCAAGGAAGCAGCAAGCGGATATATTCATAAAACCCGTACCTGCCACAAGATTGAGTGAGATGCGTGGCGATATTGGTTTACATTAAAAAATTTACTTATTTCAACCCTGTATATGGACCGGATTATATACA
Organism: Rosalia funebris; assembly: GCA_037954035.1. Classification (NCBI taxonomy): domain Eukaryota; kingdom Metazoa; phylum Arthropoda; class Insecta; order Coleoptera; family Cerambycidae; genus Rosalia; species Rosalia funebris. The sequence continues at coordinate 2,939,450 of JAZFAV010000019.1, read as the reverse complement.
TTTTTGAAGTGAATACTTCTTTGGCGGCGTTCTGATATTTGACGAGAATGGAGAGTGAATTGGAAAAAATGTAACGTTTCCAGATTTCGTTACACGAGAGAGAAAAAAGATATAACATAGAGAGAAGGAGAAAGAGGGTTATACATTTGGTATACCTAAAACACAGGCTTCGTTACAAGAGAGAGTATACAGATATATAACACAGAGAGGAAGAGAAAGAGCCAAGCTAAAGCTATACATCATATATATCAGTTTAGGCCATCCGCGTCTCCCTATTGTCGCGCATGCGCGCGTTATAGATGTACGCGTTTAGACGCTATATATTAACATCTGAAACAGCACGCGTGTGTACCGAATATTTACCTTGTGTTTTGTAATTATTTACGTTATTTACATCTGTGTTCTGTGATTATTTGATAATATCCTTGAACCGTTTAACTTAACCGTTGAAATCTAGAAGATATAATATATTTCATTCACCGCTCCCTACTGGTTTACACCCACACAGGTGGAAATGCACTTGGAAGAGGCGAAGACAAAATCCCTTTGATTCTCGGGGGAAATCTCAATGTAAATTTCGGATCCAATGATTGTTTGACGTTGATTAACTTTCTTCGAGAAACATTTGGTCTGCTTATGAATAATAATCCCAAAGAATCAACAACAAAATCCGGAACAACAATAGATGTAATTTTTACACGTTATCTAGAAAATATCGAATCACGAACATATATTTCATATTTTAATTATTACAAACCAATCATATCAGTATTACCAATTGAACCACCAGCCGATGATAGTGTAGATAATGAATGAACCGAATATTTTTTACACAAATTTTATATTGTTATATTTCTTTTGAAATTATCCCTCTCCCTTTCTCTGTCTCTCTCTCTCTCTTTCAATCTCTTACTCTTAACCTCTCTCATTCTCTATTCTAAAGAAGTATTCACTTCTATCACGTGTACTGTGCTGCACATGATTTTTTTTTATAATTTCGAGTGGGAGTGTTGGATATCAGCAAAATGTATAACTCGTTTAAGGTCAACCCATTAGTGAGTATGTTTTGATTTATTAGCGCCGTCTTTAACGTCGATTTATTACTGTAAACTAATTTGATCCTAATACGCTATTTATTTCTATTTTTGTAACACACAAATAGAAATAGTTAGTTCTCGTCTGGTTCGCACACTGAATAGAACATTTTCCCTTCACTCCATGTTTTATTTACCCAAACCTTCAACAACATTCATATTCGTATTTACGATTAAGAATATGCCCATCCCTGCCGCTAGCGTCTAGACAAAAGCCGTCTGTCCAACAAGGCTGTTTCTTTCTATAACACGAGTTTGTCTATCCCTCTTCTTCTGTGGCACACGTAAGTAGCACGTTCACGATTTGAAGTTGCCAGCTCTGCATAAAGGAATGGGCTACGAAATCCGTTCAAAAATAAGCGCAACTATACCGGGCTATTAGCATGTCGCGTCAGCCCGACGACTTGGGCGTCCACTACAAGGTCGCACGTTTCCGGATCGTCAGTCGGAGTATTTTCAACATTGCCGAATGCCATTAATGCAGCTTAAAACTACGACCACAATCAGTGACAGCGCAGATACTGGCCACGAAACACGAGAGGGTCATCATTGCGGTCATTTCCTCCACTTCCAATGTCGATATTACTTAATTCATAATTGATTATTGTATCATAGGATAGCCATGGAGCTAGTAAAACGACAGTGCCGGTTCTAGTAGTAATGAAATTTTTATTTACCGAAACAGTTTGTGGGTGTTTATCATCGAACGTTCAACTGTGACTATCACGTGCAGATACATTAAGGTAGGTTATTATGTTTACCATAAACGAAAGTCGTCTAATTTTGGTGAAGCGTTCGTGGCCAAATATTTGCACGATTGTGTACAGGATTGCGTGTCATAAATTTCCCGACTTTTGTTATCAATCAGTTAGTTGTTGCATTCCAATCGATAATCTTGTCCGTTTGCACACAGGCGAGCGATGATGAGTTGCATAAAAACGTCGAATGATGAATGAGTACCACGCTGTTTATATCGTTTGTGTAATACGATACAGGGGCGGACTCGGAACTTTTATGCGCGCGTATACCGTTCGACGGTTGACAATTTTATGAACAATAAATTGACTGTGTTGACCTTTCATTTATTTTCGTACGAGTTACGCAGAAATTAACGGGATGTTTATCTAGTCTGCGGTTTTACAGAGAAATAAATACGTTAAGGTCAGCCTGATGAATTTATCGTGTGTGCGATAAAATAAAACGATCTCTCGGAAGGCGCGGATAATGGTTGAAATGTTTTTCCTTTGCTGTTGATATTTCTCTTAATAACCCTTCGATCTGACATGTACAGGGTGATTATACGTAAGAGAGAGCAATGCGATAATTCGTAGTTAAGGTTTTTAATGATAATTAAAGCGTCTATTCCAGTCCAGCGTGCCGCGACAGAGTCGTATTCAGCTCACTATTATTACACAGCGATAGTTCACATAGAAATACATTATACAATAATGAATATCAATAAGTACTCGAACAGGAAAAATAAATGTATAAATAAACAATCATTTAAGGTGAAATAATGGGTAATTATTTAAAAGTTTGAAACCCTTGAAAATGCTTACCAAATTTCTCCTACCCCCCCCCCCCCCTATTTTCGAGGGTGCTGGAGACGAATCTGGAATTCAGTTTCATCCGCTGGGACACAGTTTTCGACAAAACGAATTTTACACTTTTCCGCACTAGAGCCACTTTCTCTTATCAAATAACTTTCACTTCACACTACGTAGCTAGCTAATATCAATACGGGTAGATGCTACAACACTTCCTTTATACATATCATATATTAAACCGTCATAAAACCTATTATTCATTACGATTTTCTTAATTTACTTCAAATGTTTACAATTCACATGCAGTTGGCGTCGTCCATTGTAATATTTGTAATCGTGAGCCCTCTATGAAACCACATATATACGGGGGGTGCTCCACAAGTTAACTCTGAATATTAACAACTACATACGCTGTTATTTTGAAGGAACCTAGCCTAACCTAACCTAACTGTCTACTTATTGTTAGGTTAGGTTCCTTGAAAATAGCAGCGTATTTAGTTCACTCAATATTCATATTTAACTTTTGGAGCCCCCCCCCCCCCCCGTACTTCGCGGTGTGTTAATTTACATGTGGTTTAGAAGCCACTAAATGGCTGCCCGTACTAGCACTGTTAGGCTTTGACGCACCAATTAAATAAAATGCCACTGAACGTCCGCATATGTCGGTTGCTTCGTCTATAATGAAGTACACAAAATGTTTCCCAACGTGGTTGCCAATGTTTCATAAAACGTTCTCATGTATCTGGTCAACATATTTGTTTCTTAGTGTAGTTAGATTAGAGAGTTTTCGGTCCATATACCTTTCCAGGAACTGGCGCAGTGTGGGGTTCTTCAGCTTATGTAACGGAATATAATTTGCCAAAAGGGCTGCCGTAAGGTCATCGAAAAGTATAGTATCATTACTGATACTATATCGATTCTGATCGGGGACGTCTCCCAGATGACACCTATTGATTTTGAGGTGGATAGGACACATCCCACCCTGTCCGTGGGTCATGAGAAAGCACAATGGTGGACTATTCGAGAATTTTTTTTTTTTTTAGTACGATAACTCAACTAAATTGTGTCGGATCGATCGGGTTCTGACTGATTCTGATCGAGGACGTCTCTCAGACGATACCTATTGATTTTGAGATGGATAGGATATACCCCACTCTGTCTATGGGCCATGAGAAAGCAGTATGGTGGACTATTTGAGTTTTTTTTTTGTTAACACGATAACACTACTAAATCGTGTCGGATCGATCGGGTTTTGACTGTTTCTGATCGAGGACGTCTCCCAGATGACACCTATTGATTTTGAGGTGGATAGGACACACCCCACCCTGTCCATGAGGCATGAGAAAGCACAATGGTGGACTATTTGAGAATTTTTTTTTTTGTTAGCACGATAACTCAACTAAATCGTGTCGGATCGATCGGGTTCTGACTGATTCTGATCGGGGACGTCTCTCAGACGACACCTATTGACTTTGAGATGGATAGGATATACCCCACTCTGTCCATGGGTCATGAGAAAGCATGATGGTGGAGTATTTGACTTTTTTTTTTTTTTGTTAACACGATAACACAACTAAATCGTGTCGGATCGATCGGGTTTTGACTGATTTTGATCGGGGACGTCTTCCAGACGACATCTATTGATTTTGAGGTGTATAGAACACACTCTACCATGTTCATGGGTCATGAGAAAGCACAATGGTGGACTATTTAAGAATTTTTTTTGTTAGCACGATAACTCAACTAAATCGTGTCGGATGGATCGGGTTCTGACTGATTCTGATCGAGGACGTCTCTCAGACGATACCTATTGATTTTGAGATGGATAGGATATACCCCACTCTGTCTATGGGCCATGAGAAAGCAGTATGGTGGACTATTTGAGTTTTTTTTTGTTAACACGATAACACTACTAAATCGTGTCGGATCGATCGGGTTTTGACTGTTTCTGATCGAGGACGTCTCCCAGATGACACCTATTGATTTTGAGGTGGATAGGACACACCCCACCCTGTCCATGAGTCATGAGAAAGCACAATGGTGGACTATTTGAGATTTTTTTTTTGTTAGCACGATAACTCAACTAAATCGTGTCGGATCGATCGGGTTCTGACTGATTCTGATCGGGGACGTCTCTCAGACGACACCTATTGACTTTGAGATGGATAGGATATACCCCACTCTGTCCATGGGTCATGAGAAAGCATGATGGTGGACTATTTGACTTTTTTTTTGTTAACACGATAACACAACTAAATCGTGTCGGATCGATCGGGTTTTGACTGATTTTGATCGGGGACGTCTTCCAGACGACATCTATTGATTTTGAGGTGTATAGAACACACTCTACCATGTTCATGGGTCATGAGAAAGCACAATGGTGGACCATTTAAGAATTTTTTTTGTTAGCACGATCACTCAATTAAATCGTGTCGGATAGATCGGGTTTCAACTTATTCTGATTAGGGACGTTTATCAGACGACATCTATTGATCTTGAGGTGGATAGGTCATACCCCACCCTGTTCAGTACGAGGGTGGATTAATTGAAAAAAGTAAAACTGTCGCATAAAACAGATATTCTTCATTTATGTGTTGGTTTATTTTTTCTCGGTCATTCAATTTCGAGATTGAGATGTTCTACGTGCGGAAAAGTCCGTTTTAAGGTTTTAAAACTGTTTATTTTTTTGCGTTGTGTTCAGTAGCAGCTCCAAGGTGGTCCCGTCTTAATTTCATTGGCATTGGGCCCTGGACTTCGAAGATACACAACAGAACTCCTTATTCAAGTAACCGTCGTTTTCTCATTTACAACTCAGCCGTAGTAGGTCTACCCATCACTTAGAATTGTAAAATAATAAGTTTAAACAAAAACCGTCTTCCAAAAAAAAAGTAACAACTAAAAAGCAAGAAATAAATGTTTTTTCTACAATAATTTAATACTTATTCGTTGTTTCGTTTAATGTAATTAAGAAACTATTGTTTATTATGTAATTATTATTAATTGTTTTGTATAACTTTGATGCCATATAATATTAGTCTTAATGCGAATGCCGTCTCTCGGCAATTTTAAATGTAAACTCGTTGTTATAGTAGCAAGGCATATATTTGTTTATATTTTACTTGGCATTGATTTCAAAATTATATAAAACAATTAATAATAATTACATAATAAACAGTAATTTCTTAATTACATTACACAGAACAACAAATAAGTATTAAATTGTGGAAAAAAACATTTATTTCTTGCTTTTTAGTTAAGTAACTTTTTTTATTCGGTATTTTTTTAAACTTATTGTCAATATTTTTCTTTGTGAAGATTTCAGTTAACAGAAATATGTAATCGTTGCGCAGAAACACGTAACTGAGCTGTTCGCCAACGTTTTCCAGATGCTGTGAAGGAATAGTGGAGCAGTCATGTCAGCCTCAGATTGTTTTTCTTGTCATTTCCGAATCATTTTCGATCGCATGTTTAGTATCAGCCTGCTGCATCATTTTTCCACCACGCAATAAACTACAATAATTTAAATCAACTCTGTACGTAAACTGGTCAAATATTTAGACGTAGGTGTAATTATATCCAGACAGAAAGGTATGCGAAGGTGATTACACTGATTACATACACACCCGATTTTCTTCTACAGAAATATAAGCCAGGAACGAGGTTCTTACTATACATATATGTTAAGCCCAAATATACCGATATCAAAAGCTGCCTGGATCAAAATAAAAGTGTTATAATAAAAGCGAATTTTAAATAAATATTTATTGATTTATAATATAGATATTTGAGAATTATGTATGGAACAACACCAGTGGCGGCTGGTCAGGGGTGGCAGGGTGGGCAGTGCCGACCCAGCTGTTTCCTAGAAGAAGAGGAACACACAATTCCAAAAGTCGTTATTTATCGTTTATAGAGATTAGTGAAGATATCATTATGTAATATGTAATTAATTAAATATATACTATATATTACATAACTACAATAATACAATGAAAAGTTCTGATTATATATACTAATACTAACAACGCAACCGTGGTCGAAAATTGCAATGCAAGTAAGTGCAGCAATTCACTCTTCTAACCGTGGAACTAATAGTTATCGTGGTTATGCCTAGCGTGGTGGGTGCCGGGCCGGGCGCGCATCCACGCCTTTTTGCCTTTTTGGCTTTGTACATACGAGACAGCGCAAGTGCCTCGCGCAAATGAAAAATTATATTTATTGCTTTAATAAATAAATATCTACAAGTAAATAAGTGTCTACCAAGATTAGTTTTAAAATTCATATTGATATTATTGACATAGTTATACTTTCAATATCCCTTGAAAGTTTAAATTATTTCACAATAATATAGAAACATGGGAATCTGGAATATAAAATTAAATAAACAGTAAACACATTAATAGAATTAATTAATTAATAGAATTACGAATGATTTGATGACATAAAAACAAAATTATACACGTGTAACTACATGAAACTATTTGAAACGCGGGCACAGCTTACTCGAGTCTCGAGTAAGCTGTGACACGGGTGGGCTAGACCACCCTGCTGAAGGAGCCTTCGGCAAAGCGAGGAAGGAATCGAGAATCTCCGATCTCCGTATTTCCGAGTTCAGTTTTCAGAGACATTGTAGAACGTTGTATCTCAGTGAGGTCTGTACTCTGTAGGTTAGGATTTTCAAAATTTTAACGGTTCTTTAACAATAATTACAATAAATTAGTGCGGCGTGGCGGTCTGTCTGTGGAAGTTGGTACTTTACATTTGTGTTTCTTTAGTATTGTATTTATTTAGTATTTATACCATGGCGAACGTGAGAGAATTTCTCTATAACAGTATTTGTTATATTATTAAGTAAAATTATTTTGGTTATTAATGCATTAGAAAATGTGTAAATATAAAAATTGTGTAGCATTCATAAGAGTCTGTACTAGTTTTATGCAATTTTAGTGCTATGCATTTTCAACTTGAAAGCTGAAAGAATTTTAAAACTTAACATATACTTATACAGTGACTAACATAGAGTGATGAGTCAAAGTTTGTTTTTACTATATTTCACATTATTTTGCACTATATAACCTACTAATAGTTAGTTGTTGCCCACCTATGACAAATCACCACGAGCCGCCACTGAACAACACATCCGCTAAGTGACCGCTACGGCTTTGGTGACACACGAGTACTCTTCTGGCGGAATTTTCAATGAAGGTTTTGTATAAATGTGACGGAATTTCGTTGGTATAGCATTCAATTTCAATGCTTGGGTGGTCGTGGACTTGTTCGTGTAAATCTGAGACTTCAGAAAACCCCACATAAAGAAGTACATAGGTGTTAAATCGCAAGATCGTGGCGGCTCATTCTGGTAACCAACACGACAAGGAAAAGACTCGTGCAAGATCATCAACGTTTCACGGGTGGTATGGAAGTGTATTTTTTCACAGTATCAATGACATTCCTCAAAATATTATTTAAATTTAATTTATGCATGGTGAGAAGTAGACAATTTTGTTAAACGAGTCAGTTCTGAGTCATTTAGGATGTGAACATTTGAAAACATTTGTATAAAATTTGGGGATAGTAGGAAACAGTAAGTTTCCAAAAAATAAAACCCGCCACAGGTAGGATTCGACATTTGTCCCGGATCGGAACCGAACGACATACAGCTGTTTCGAACTTATTAGTTCTCATCAGTGCCGTACACGGTACGCCGATTCAGGACAAATGCCGAATGAACTTTATGGCGTATACATCTTTATCGATACGATCTGTCAGTAACATATAAGTCGACTTATAAGTAAGGTTAAGTAAACACTAATTCTAACTACAAAAATTATATTTTTAAGTACGTTAAACTGCAACAATTAATTCATCGACAATATGTAGGTATTACATAAATGGCCTATAATTAATAATAAAATTAGGTATTATAAATAAAAATAATCATTCCAACCATCATTAGAAACTACTCTGAACCTGTAAGTGTTCCCTTGATTATTTGGTGCTCCTTTGGATTTGGTTTTTTGTTATTATTAGAACTGCTTTTTCTTTTTCTAGTTAAATAAAATGATTGTTTTGTTATATTCTTGTTTGATGGTCCTTGTTTCCTGCTTGCATCTTTGACAATTAAGAAATTGTCATTTTCAATGTTCATTACACTTTTCATATTTTTGGATTTCTCTAATATGAATAGCAATTCTACGGATGGCGTACATTGTACGATTAGTGAGATACCCAGTGCGCGTGCGCACTAAAAAGATCGCGTTCCTATGTTTAGACGGCAGTCTTGCTGAAACCCAGTGGCGGCTCGTGACAATTCTTATTGGGTGTGCTGCATGAATCACGACCAATATATAAAATAATAGAAATAGAATAACAGAGGAAAACCAAAAACAATTAAATTAGCTCTAATAGTAATTATTAATAATGGCATAATATAAAAATCTGAGCAACTTACATTATTGCATTTTCCTAAATTGGAGATTAATACGCCGGTCTTTTTTGCCGCAACCTTTTCGATTACTTTGTTGTTAAAGTTCGGTATTGAAGCGATGAACTTTTTTTCTATCGAGAGCACGAAAAGGGTTGTTAATCTGTCTTCGCACATTGAATTTCTTAAAAATGTTTTTATCCATTTTAACGTTGAAAAACTACGCTCAGCTTCTGCTGTGGTCATTGGCGTAGTCACCAGAATTTGTATCAATTTTTTGGTTTCTGCTAACGTATCCTCTAAATTATTAGAAATTATAAATTTTAATAAAGGCACTGCACCTTTTAATGCTTTGCACTCGATATTGGAATACAAAACTGATAGCTCTGTTCGCAAACGTTGTTTATCAAAAAAGTTATAAGCTGTACAAGTTAAGCCCAATTCAAGTCAAGTCCATTGTTAATACTTTGCTCGAAAACATGTGTAGCTTTCTGTGCTCCGGTTGCGTCCATGTTCTCTTTTTGAAGCTTATTATACAAAACGTCAACATGTGGCATAATATAATGGAAAACAGTCAGCCAGAAGGTAAAATTTTGATCTTCCAGAATACGTCGAAGTCCTCTTGGTTCCCTGGAAGTAACATCATTTGACTCTTCTTCCAGTTGCTCCATACACTCAATAATAGATTCTCTATATTCGTAAACAACATTTACTGTACGAATATTGAAATTCCAGCGTGTAGGAATTGAACGTGGAATATTTTTCCCAACTATTTGGTTGAAGACAGCTATTCGTTGAGGTGAATGATTAAAAAATCTGGGTAAATGTAAATCTCCAAAAAATACGTGTACTTGGGAATTAATAGAACATGCTCTTGACATTATTAGATTCAATTGGCGTAACAGTGCACAAAATGAGCATTTTCATATGTTCTCTTAATTCTTGTTTACACTCCACCATGTATTCCACTCATGACCGCTGCCCCGTCGTAACTTTGTGCAATGAGCTTATTTTTGTTATTCTTTAATATTGGGTCTATAACATTCAAAATAGTATTAGCTAAGGTTTGAGCATCGTGTTTTTCTGGAAGCAAAAAAGTCCAGAACCTTTCAACTGAGCTACCGTTTGTTACATAACGAAAAACAATGACCATTTGAAATTTCATAGAAACATCTGTTGTCTCATCAGCTGTCACTGCTAAAAATGGGGCTTCATTGATTTCGTGTAATATCTCCTCACCGTATTCTAGCATGCAATCTCAAATATCATTTTGTATTGTTTTTGAGGTACCTTTGAAAATTGATGCATTTGTAAGGTGTTCACTAAGTGTTTTATCAAGTTCTGCAGAAAAATTCACTAAACCACGAAAAATTCCAGGGTTATCTGATGTTTCAGATTCATCGCGTCCTCGTAATGCGAGCTCAAAAGCATCACAGAATTTTATGCAGTCAATTATTTTTGACAAAACATACCTGTTTTTTGTCTCCTCTTCATTGTGTTTTTGTATATTTACCCAATAAACAGGATCAAGTTGGGTCTGTATATTAAGTTTCTCAAATAATGCAAATCGCATTTGATTGCCGATATGAGTTTGCGTGTTTTCATGCTTCTTTATTTTTTCACTTAAATGCACTAGATCCCGCACTCCCGTTTCCTGCCACAATTTTTCTTCTTTATCTTTGCCGAATAATGCACACGAAAAACAGAAAAAAGCATCTTTTTCGGAACATCCACAAATCTACTGATTTCGTAAATATATCTCTTTATTAAATTTTCGCGTATATGTTTCTGCACGGCTTTTACCGGCGACCTCAATATTAAGGTCAGGTATAGGACGGCCACGTTCTTTTATAATCAACTGTTGTTGATAGTTAAGTTTTTAAAACTTATCTACACCCAATTTAAATTGAAACTCCAAAGTTTTAATCACGCAGGAACAAAACTTTAACACTACAATCACCTCATATGCACCGGCCAACAGCCACCAACGATGCTAATTGCCGAATATCTGTAGTCCACTGCAGCTCGAGGAGATGTTTCCGAGGCCGTTAATAAACAGTGCACCCGAAGCATATCGGCTAAGTTCGCCGTTTGCCTAGTAAACGCATTTTAGAGCTGCCAGTGTTTCGGTTGTACTCGACGTAATCTATCGTGCTTGTAGTAGAAAAGCTATACGTAGACAAATTTACATGCCGATATGAGAAGCAAATGCCTAATAAAAAATAATATTAATCATCGTTGTTGTGAAATTATTAGCATTTAATGTTTAATATGGCAGATTTAAAATAAAAGTGTATTAATATTAATTATTATTCAATAATTAAGATTTACTGTGGTGGTTTGGTAGTTCTGCAGCTCAGTAGCACATAAGGAAAACCCGCTACTGCTGAAACCACATGTCTTCAAAACCAGTATCTTCCAATTGAGGCACAAAGCACAGTTATCATGTCACGATAATGTTTACCATTTACCGTAAACGCATTATCTGCTTCCTTTTCAAAGACAAATGGTCCAATAATTTCTTCAGACCGCAATGCACATCAAACAGTGACGACGTTGGGGATGCATTTGTTTCTCATGAATCATTGGTGAATTTTCTGAACTCCAAATGCGGCAATTTCGCCTATTAACGAAGCCATCAATGTGAAAATGGGCCTCGTCTGTGAAGATGATGTTGTCCACAAAGTCGGCATTCAGTTCTTGTTGTTCAATGATCCAATTGGTGAACTCTCGTCGCTGCGCATAGCCTGTTGGCAGAAGTTGTTGAGCCAATTGGACTTTGTAAGCATGGAGATGGAAATCTTTAGTGTGAATACGGTGGAGAGTGGCTGTTGAAATGTCCAATTCTTGTGCACGATGACGAATTGAGGTCCCTGGACTCTCGGCCGCACTCTCGCGAACTGCAGTGATGTTTGATGAACGACCACCACGATCTCGTGTCGTATGTTTCACATCAATAATTGAACCAGTACTTTCGAATTCACCATCCAACCAAAAATTCACCATTTTCATAGTTATGTTTAATAATAAGGATGCGTTGTATCTTGTAGCGCACCATGTTTACTAACTTCTATCCGTTTCCTATCGATTTGTCACAATTACCTGATTTATCGAGTCATGACAGTCAAAATGGCGCACAATTCAAATCATGCGCTCTTATTGCAACAGTTTCTATATACAGTGCTATTCAAAAGTCCCCTCCCCCCCTCTTATCTTTGGAACGATTATATATAAACTAGTGAAATTTGGTAACTGAATATTAAGGGTTGTAAACTTCCCTACTAGTGATGATAGATGACGTATGCGTCAAAGATGACGTCACAATGTCATTGTGACCAATAATTTTAAATGGAACCCTATGGCAAGCGACACCTCTTTTAAAAGGTATCGAAAAAACGTATTCAATGATACTAATATTGTGTCTGTTTACGGCAGTTTTGACAACTGGCTTTCAAAAACCGCAAAGCTGTGATGAATTAAATTAGTTAATAATAAAATTTAAAATTCAAGCTCCGCCACTGGATAGTTGGATAGTAAATAATCTGACGTTTTTGCAAGTCTCCCCAATTTGATGTTTTTTTAGCTGTCAAAGTTTTTATACATTTAATAATTTGTGTATTGTTGATCGAACGTTTAACTGTTTTAATACCTTGTGGTAATTTTAAAATATTTGTACATTCAATAATTTGTTAAACTGTTGTGAGCTAAACGTTTAAGTGCTTCAAGAAGAGAAATGGTACGTGTTTTAGGTGATAAAGTAGCAGCGATCCTAATACTTGGTGAAACTGGAGAAAATATTCATGCAGCAGAACGCATTTTTAATGAAAGGTTTCCCGATCGCCCAGTTTCGAGGACTTATTTGAGAGAGCTTCTTCGTAAGTTTAAAACAACGGGTAGTATTAATGATGCAAAACGATCTGGCAGACCACAAATTTGTGATGAGAAAAAAATTGATATACTGGCAGAAGTAATAGTAAATCCTACTTCTTCAACAACTCAAGTTGCATCAACCTGTGAAGTCAGTCAAAGTACTCAGTATCCCGAGAAGGTCAATGTTTGGGCAGGTATACTGGGAAACCACATCGTTGGGCCTGTTTTTTTTAAATACCAACTTAACCGGTGAGGTGTATCTGCAGATGTTGCAAAATGCAATAGAACCGTTAATCCTTGAAATTTTGGAAGATAATCAAGATGAATTCGACATTTTGGAAATAACATTCCAACAGGATGGTGCTCCTCCACACTATTACGGTGCAGTAAGACGGTATTTGGATAAAGAATATCCTGGTAGATGGATTGGACGACGAGGTTCAATGGAATGGCCGCCTCGATCACCGGACCTCACACCTTTATATTTTTTTCTGTTGGGGTATCTTAAATCGAAGGTTTACGCCACTCAGCCTGACAATATTGATGTTTTAAAACAACGTATTGTTACAGAATGTAGGGCTATTTCCGCAGACACATTTGAAAAAGTACGAGAAGAGTTTCGCAATAGGATGTTTTACTGTCAGGAAGTAGATGGAGCTCACTTCGAACAATTACTATAAGTAGGTACTGATTCTTGAATCTGTAAATAAAATTATTATCCAAGTTTACTGATTACTGATTTAATCCATCAAAACTACCATAAATACAAACAATATTAGTATCATTGAATAGGTTTTTTCGATACCTTTTAAAAGAGGTGTCGCTTGCCATAGGGTTCCATTTAAAATTATTGGTCACAATGACCTTGTGACGTCATCTTTGACGCATACGTCATCTATCATCACTAGTAGGGAAGTTTACAACCCTTAATATTCAGTTACCAAATTTCACTAGTTTATGTATAATCGTTAAAAAGATAAGAGGGGGGGAGGGGACTTTTGAATAGCACTGTATATTATTTGAATATGAACCGGGAAACAGATACAAAGGGTATTCATAATTTTTACAATAAAAAATATGAATATGAACAATATAATGAAAAACCCTGCAAATGTAATTTTGTTTTTCTTTCCAGATCTTGAACGATGTCGTCCTGTATAGTCCATTTGGACAACTACCACGGGCAATACTATGCCGGGAACACCGTTGTAGGAAAGGTGGTCTGTTCGTTTAGCAGTTCGAAAACAGTGAGAGGTAATTCCATGTCTGTCTATCCTTTTAATGTATCTTGAGAGTGTAGATTTTAATTGAAATGCGTATGGTAAATTTCTGGAAATTCGGATTCTCGGTCATCCAGATTTTCTAGTAATTCGGACGAAAGGGATATATTACATTTTTATATTATCTACTCTCTAATCTGGAATACTGATAATTGAGGCTGTGGGAAATGCGCTGCGCATCATAAACGTGCGCATCTTAAGAAGGGTAATAAAATAATAACACAAAGTAATTAGTAACAAACGCACTGAACTATTATAAGTAATTATAACACTGTGTGAACTTACTCTCTTATCTAATCCATGTCTCTAAACTGGAGTTCATTGCAGTAAAAATATTCATGCGCCTACATGGAGCGCCAATGCACAGCATTGGCGCTTCAACCACAGCCTTAGTCATCATGAGTCATGACTCATGACAATACTTTTCACCTTAAGGTGAGTATACATATGCGCGCAGCTCCGCGTGCGCGCCGCGCGTGTGCAGCAAGTTCTCTAGATTAGTACAGGGTTTTCGAGTTGCGCGCGAACCGCACGCACGCGGCGCAACACGATCCACCTCGTGTCGGTTTTTTCGACGAACGCTTTGTGCGTTCGCAGTACAGATTTGGACGGAAGCGCCAGAGGCTCGTTGTATTTGTTGCGCGTCCATTCAGCGGTAAAAATGGAGTGGTCGGATGAAAGTGTTCAAATCCATATTAATCTCGGAACCATTCCATTTTTTAAACAAATTAGTGTGCCACCAACGTTTTCTTTTTCCACGAGCTTGCCATTAATAAGAAAGCACCACTCATCACCGAAACGGCGTAATTTTTATCGCACGATAGAGACATGATTATCTACAAATGTTCGTGGGTTACCTCTGGATCGCGGAAGGTTCTTCAAAATAAATAATTTCAACAGACGGTTGGACGAGCAACGAACACGCGGCGCACAGGTTTATACCCACCTTAACAGATTGTTACCAACCATAAATATGATGATAAACCAAACACACTAACCATTTCTTCTACACACTATATAATTTTTCAGGTATCAAATTGAAGCTTAGAGGCAGAGAGCACACGGAATGGACCAAGTCGGAAAGCTATTACGACAGCGATGAAAAAAAGTCAAAGACAAGAACCGTCCACTGTAGCGGAGACAACAAATTTTTCTATATAGAGAATATGGTAGCAGGAGCAGGTATTTACTAAAGGGTCTTTCAATAGGGACGTTCGAAATTTGTTAAGTTATAGCGGCCATGTCTCTAAAGCAATATCTGTCAAATTTGTTGTGGAGTGTTCAGTAGTGTACGGCAAATCACCATGGAAGGTTATAGCGTTCAACAGCGTATGCAAATCATCAAATTTTATTTTCAAAATCAGTGCTCAGTTCGAGAACGTGATTACGTGATTTTTATCCTCGCCACAAACGTCCCGCCGAGTCGACTATTCGACGTTTGGTGGCCAAATTCGAGTCAACCGGTTTGATAAATAATCAGCCAACATCCGTACGTCACCAAAACACAAGGTATGCTGAGGACATCGCTGCTGTGCGTGAGAGTGTACGGGAAAACCCGAGTCAGTGAATTTCTCGTCGTTCACATGAACTTGGCCTTTCTGCGACTTCAACTTGGCGAATTTTGCGTCGGGACTTGAGTCTGTACCCGTATAAAATCCAACTGATCCAGGAACTTAAGGTAAACGACCATAGACAACGCCGTGTGTTCGCTGATTGGGCTCTAAGGCAGTTGGAAGTTGACCCAAATTTCGCCAAAAAAATCATATTTAGCGACGAAGTCCATTTTTGGATGAATGGATATGCGAACAAGCAATATTGTCAGATTTGGGACGATACTCATCCACACGAGATACACTAGTACCAAATGCATTCCGAGAAAATCACTGTTTGGTGCGGATTTGGGTCTGGCGGAATCATCGGTTCATACTTCTTCCAAGACGAAACTAGTATTGCCATAACCGTCAAAGGCGAGCGCTACAGATCAATCGTAAGCAACTTCTTGTGGTCTAAACTGTATGATGGTTACCGACGACATGTGATTTCAACTGGATGGCGCAACGTGCCACACAGCGCATGCCACGATGGACATTCTGCACGACCGATTTGAGGGCGTGGTTATGTCGCTCAGCGGCGATGTGAACTGGCCACCGAGATCGTGCGATTTAACGCCTTTAGACTTCTTCCTTTGGGTCTACCTTAAATCTCAGGCATCTGCGAATAAACCGCAAACAATTGATGGCCTCAGAGTCAACATAACGAACGCCACCCAGTAAATTCAGCCAGATTTATGCTACAAAGTCATCGAAAATTGGACCTCCTGAATGGATGCCACCAAGCAAAGCCACGGCGGACATTTGAACGACGTTGTATTCCATACTTAATACCATAAAATGTTTTTTCAAACAAACAAACAAAAATTGAGTGAATATCTCACACACACTTGCTTTATTTACGTTTAAAAATCGAGCGTCCTCATTGAAGAACCTTTTATTTATTATCCACTAACATTTCTTCATGGTGATAAAATATTTTCAGGGGATTTAAGTGCGGGAAGACACGAGTACCAGTTCTCTTTCAATTTACCCAAGAACCTTCCAGGGACGTACCACGGCAAATATGGATGGGTCAAATTTTCTATAAAGGCCACCGTGGATCGCCCGTATAAAACCGACTATGAAGACGAAAAAGAATTCACGGTGGTGTCTCTCGTCGACTTTAACGAGATGAAAGACCAACTTCAACTGGTAAGGCTTACCTAACTGCAGTTTTATATTGTCTATTTGGGATTTAGTATACAGTGGCGCAAAAAAAAACAACTTATCGACTAATCGAAATTGACTTTGATTTAATAAAATAAAAATGATCGTTGATAAAAAAAATTATATTTTATGTATTATTCATCTTCCTTTAGGAACATTTCAGGGGCGTAGCATACATGGATGCGAGTGATGCATCGCAACCCTTAAAAAATTGGAAAAAAGTGTTCTTTAAAAGTTCAATCGATTTATTCGCCGCAAATATACATTATTTACTTTAAACGCCACCATCGACTTTTTTATTTCAAATCGGCCGTGAAGGCGCCCGAAATTATTTCATTTCCGCGTTACTTGCTGCAGTGTTGAAATTCGATGATCCACATTACATCCAAGCTACGCGTTAGATGGGCGAAAAGGTCAGTGATCTTACGCAGTCAACAGTGGAACCTCGAGTGGGTGTTGTCGTTGTCTCCGGACTCAGTTATGCGATTATGTGAACGCATCTTGGCGACTGTCGCCATAACATAAGGAAGATTTGGAAGCGCTGTTCCGCGGAAAGATCATTTTCATGTTTAAAGAGAATAAAGATTTATCTACGAAATTCTCAAAAGCAAAAAAGACTATCAGCTTTAGCGTTGATAAATATTGAAAGTGCATTGTTAGAAGATATGAGATCGTCTCCAACATTTGAAGAAACAATGATAGACGTTTTCGCTGGACAAACAAAAACCGAAGAATTGATCTTCATTTTAAAATTAGGATATATACCTCGGTATAGTCATTTTAGGTTAGTGTCTTTTATTTTTAATTTTACCATTAATGGTAGTTCATATGGCCTACCATACATCTGACTATACCTCTTCCCATTATAAAATTTTTATCACATCGCTAGATTATTTTCTCACGCTACGCCCCTGGAACATTTTCCACTACTTATGGTTAAAATTGATGTCCACGCAATATTATATGTACTTTTATATGATCACCTTAAAAAAATAATTATTTATTAATGTGGACATAAAACTAAGTAAATGCAATAAAATCAGAATAAGGAAACATTAATACTTTGTCGAATGGCCTTTAGCCTTAATTATAGCTTCACACGGGGACTTAATTACTTTGTCTATAGGAATTTTCGCCCATTCCTTCGATCATCGTGTGCTATCTCCTATTTTTATGTTCTGATGTGCAATCGAACTATTCCCACGTGTATTCATAGGGTTGAGGATCGGCAACTGTGCTGGCCATAGCAACACACCAATTTTCGGCAACACACGATGTCAACATGCCTCTTTCGACAACGAATAGTTTCTGTACAATTGTTTCATGAAAATGAGCGATCATTTACAGTTGCATTAAGAAAAATTCACACAAAATTAGGACAAAATGAAGCGCCTACACAGTTAACAGTCCGTAATTTAATCAAGAAATTTGAAGAGACGGGTTCTGTTATTGATAAAGCAACACCAATACGTCTTCGTCGTGGTCGGTTAGATAAAAATATTGCTGCAGTGAGAGAAAGTGTACGGGAGCATCCAAACGCATCAATTCCACGTCGTACACGATATTTGAATCTGTGAAGAACTACCACGCATCGGATTTTAAAGAAAGATCTGCATGTCAGCATACAAAATTCAGTCGACACAACAATTAAAAGTTACATGCAACGTGGTACATTTTGTTAATTGGGTGTTAGAAAAGAAAGAAGATGCTACTGATTTTTGTATCAAAATTGTATTCAGCCATGAAGTTCATCTTGACGGATACGCCAACAAACAAAAATATCGAATTTGGGTGGAAAATCTACTCGCTGTTCACGAAAAAGAAATACATCCACAGAGATGTACAGTTTGGTGATCATTTTGTAGTGGTGGAGTAAGGAGACCATACTTTCTTGAAAGTGAAGCTGGTACTACTATCGCAGTAAATGGGCAACGTTATCCGGACACGTTGAATAATTTCTTTTTCCACCAAACTGATGATTTGGATTTTATTGCTGACTTAATTTTATTGCTGAAATGTCAGTGAAAGTCGCAGATGACCCGTTCTTTTTAAATAAAATATTGTGGAGTGATGAAAGTCGTTTTCACAACAACGGTACCGTTAATAAACACAATAGGCAATTTGCATGAAACTTCTGTACGCCTGAAAATATATTTTTTCAGCCAAATAATAAGTACTTAAGAAGAATATTATAGTCATTTTTCATGAAAATCTGCAGTTTTTGCATAATTAATAGAATTAATTCAGTCATTTATGTAAACAAAGTCACGTGTTCGAAAACGCTAGTCTGATTGGTCCACGTCACTGTATGGGGAAGTATCCCAATCGTCACTGTTTTGATTTGGTTTAGTGCTAACAATTTGTAAAATCTGTAACAAGTGCGATTTATAAAGTGCCTAACGGTATGGAGCCGATGAAACACAAATTTTATAAGTATTGCATCGTGCCAATGTGTACAAATACTGCGGTATCAGCGCCCGAGAAATTGTTCTTCTCGGTTCCCAAAGAGGAAAGAATGCGGAAGAAATGGTGCGTAGCAATGAAAAGGGACGAAAAGAAAAATATAAAGCAATCAATTTCAACGCCGCTATATTTTGCGAGGATCATTTTATTGTGAGTACCTAATAACATTTATTTGTTTTAGATGTATTTGTACATAACCCCACTTTCACGTTATATGATGTTTTCATATTACTTGCGGCATGGAATATTTAGAAAATGTTTGTTTTGGAGGTCATTAGATATATATACTTAAATAAGATTTACATTTGAATCTTTTTTACAGTTAGAGGAAGACATAGAAAATTATTGGCAATACAGACTGGCTGTAAATGTACAGAGGTTAACTTTGAAAAAGGGCATTCTACCTCATATTTTCAGCTGTCAGAGAGAACCAGTACCTGAGCGACAAACTGGGGTGAAACGCAGACGGCTGCAAATTATTCAGCAGACAGAAAGTGAACTAGTTGCCTCCAGTTCAACGGTTTGCGACTCTGAGCTGCCTAGTACGTCAGCTTTTCTTGATCTTCCAGAGGAACCTCTCTCGAATGTTTGTGAGGGTTCAAGTCAAGATAATAAAAATAAAATTTTCAGATAAACATGCATTAAAATATGAAATGGTAAATATAGATATAGTAACCTTGCAGTTTTAATTCCTCTAATTTCAATACCCATAAATTGTGAATTTTCCCCTAGAAAGGAAAATATGGTCAAGGAATCAATCTTGGGCAAGTTATCAGATTGTCCTTGCACAAATCCACTGTCTGTTGCCATAGTCTACACACAATTGTTCAATATTAATAATAATAAATAGATTCGCACACCGAAAAAGGAATATTTAACGAATTACACTAAACGCCCATTTATCTCTCAACAAAATAATATACAGTGACGTCACGCGACAGCCATTTGAATTTCTTGTCTTTACGCGCGCCGATAATAATTTCAAATTTCATTTATTTATTTTGTGTCTATTATTGCACAAAAAGTGGTAAATTTAACGCTGTATGGATTTAATGACATATAATGTTTTGACAACATTATTAGAAATCATGCAAATTGCCTATTGTCACTACTGGTCCACTGAAAATCCAAAATGTTTGGTGCGATTTATTCAACGGTCGTTTAATTGGGCCATATTTTTATTACCAAACGTTGAACGGCGAAAGATATTTAGATTTTCTCCAGATTATGCTTCCCCATTTACTTGAAGGTAATCCCTTAAACGAAAAAAGGTCGACGCGACGTGGGGGCAACAGGATGGTGCACCTCCTCACTTTTCCCAGCCAGTAGGACATATCTTGATGCTAATTTCCCTGAAAGATGGATTGAGCGCAATGATACAATATCTTCGGCGGCTCACTCCCCAGATATAACACCTTTAGATTTCTTTCTATGGGGATACTTAAAAGGTTTGGTTTACAATACACAGCCTAGAAATTTAGACGACTTGCAAAACAAAATCAGAGCATTATGCCAAACTGTTACACTATACCCCAGTGTCGAAATAATATGGAGTGACTCATCGATGACATATGGATGGCTTAGGGGCAAGAAGTATGCAGTGAATGAAATTCCATAGGCGTATCAATTTGGAGGGGGCAAAATATAAAAAAAATAACAAAATAATATCAAGACAGTTGAAAAGGGTTTTAAGTGGATTTGTAAGTTTTTTTTACACTTGTATCGTAAGTTATGTAATGTACTTATTTCATGCTTACCCAGTCAGAACATCTCCTGTCAGCATATCCTGATAAAACAGACATTTTGGCAACATGTGCCATATAAAGGGACGTAGGAGTAGCAAGCTACACACAAGTGGCCCCTCTAAATCCATATATTAACCTACCGCTTTCACTATTTAAAACTATCATTATATTTATGCCACACCACTAACACAATCTTTATTTTATTATATCAACAACACCGTCACAGTTACTATATTTATCATAATCATTATATCTGTTACATTACTAACACAGTCTTTATTTTATTGTATCAACAACACCGTCACAGTCACTATATCTATCACTATACATATATGCCACACTTATTACATATATTTTATTTTATATTACCAATCACTGTCACTGTCGCAATATCACTATGTTGCGTTGCACTGAAAATATTTTCTTAATGTCATTATTACAAGAATCACTCACTTCAGATAACACGACTTCCACTTGCAATATTACTATTCCACAGTTAGTCACTGTCACTATCAAAATCACAATCACTGGAACTGCTATCGCCTAGATTGATTATAACTGGATCTATCAACGCTTCCGCTCTTGTGTCAAGATCCCACATACGTTGTTCCTCTTTCTTTACGTTCACAATGCACTTGGACCATGTTTCCGCGGTGAACGCGGCTCATCGTTCAACGGCAATTTGACGTCTCCCAGTTTAAAAGTCCTATTATTTCGTGCTACGTCCGTTTTTATTTGCGCCTAAATCAGCTCTATAGGGTTCAATCCGCAATGATATGGTGGTAGACGAAGTATTGTCAACATCACGAGCTTTTGCCATTTCATCTACTACATACTTAATGTACCGGAATTTTTCTCGCTGCGCAATTTTTAATAGCTGCACTTTTAACATGGTATCGTCACAATCCATTACTATGATATGGTGCATTGTCCATCGCGACAACTGCGCCGGGTTCTATGGAAGACAATACAGATGAAAACCATTTTTCAAAAACTTCACTAGTCATATCTTCATGATAATCCCCTGTTCGTCGCGATTCAAATACATTTAAACCATTTTCCAAAATACCTGAGTCGCTTCCGATATGCGTGATTATTAATTAATCTTCGTCGTTTTCCAGATGGTGCCTTCAATCCCGGAGATAATCCTTTTACAAATGCCTGTCGGTTATTCAGAATATTGCAGTCTTGCCACACTTTCGTCACGGTATGACCTTAGTTTACCCAAGTTTCATCCAAATAATAAATCTTCCTACCAGAACTCCGAAAATCTCTTAGCTTTTCCAAATAATTTCTTCGCCATAACACAATTTCGTTTTTTTCAATAACAAGACTCTTTCGGTTTCGTTTTAAATGATGAAAATTCATTTCATGCATAATTCTCAAAAGGACTTTACGAGAGAACTTCGGTAAATTTTCATCTTGAGCGACGGCAGCGTGAATTCTATTCAGCGTCGGAAGTTCATTAAAGAAAATCTATGAATAATCCTACGAATTATGTATTTAACATCTTCGTCAACTTCAATCTTCTTCCTACCGCGGGTTTCTGTTTTCTTCTTTTTTGGACTTGTTTCTTGTTCATCATATTTCATTGCACGGTACACGTTACTTACATAAACTTTTGTTAACGAAGAGCATATATCAACTGCCTCGATTGTACTAATATCTGGGTTTCGCGCCCGAATTCCTTCGTAGACGTTTTTAATCATTTGAAGTTTTTCATTTGTTAAATGTCGGCTGTTTTCGATTGGAATTCTTCGTCGTAAAACACTAAAACTTGCATCCGCTGCTTCCATGTTAGAAAAACACAAAGCACTCACTTTTATCGCAGAATATAATAAATAAACAATTTCCCGATTCCCGAATCAATCGCATATAACCACAATGTAATGCTACTGGCGCGTCAAACTCTGGGCTAAACGACGCATGCGTCATTTTATCGATCGACATTGATCCGTGCCGCCAATTGCTGACCAGTCGAATTCAAATGTATTTAAAACCGTTTAAAATGATTGGCTAGCTTTGCTACAACAGCGCATCAGGCGGTACAACCGATTATTATGCGATACGGAATTCAATAGGAGAGGGAGTAGTTCCCACTGAACTACTGTTTCTATAGAGCGGCACATAAAATTTGTATGCACATAATAGGTGATTGATTACACAAGAAATAGACAAACCGTTGAATAGTTATGGTGGTCTGATATTATATATGAATCACTCCACATTATTTCGACACTGGAATATAGAAATGATTAGAGCAGCATGCTACACAAATGCTTTAAAAATATTTGAGTATTGCACTAATGAAGGTGTGAACATCAGTTTGAGCATCAATTGTAACGATTTTTATAATTATTGTATTTTACTGTGTAATTATTTATCTTCTTTAATAAAGGTTTTAAAAAATCAATCCATTCATTTAACAGCTCAGATTATCACTGTTTTACATAAACGTGCTAATATATATGGTATCGTTGGATCGGTATTAGATGGACCATCACAAAATTGTAATAATATACAGGGTGTCTCATTTAAAATTTCGAAGTTGATGTCACGTTACCGGAAATGTGCAGGTGGAATAAAATCCTTTTATGCCGAAAATGGGCAACGCTTTCGACTGTTTAACATCGTCAAATTTCAAAATTATTTTCAAATAGGTTTCGAGATATCGACTGGCCAATACTTCGTGGGCTACCCCGTATAATTCGGTTTTATAAACATGTTTAATTTCATGTTGTTTTTTTTATAGGACCCTGTTGTGTATTCGGACGACAAGACTTTGTGCTGTTGCTGTTGCGCCAGCGGCCCGATCACCATGAACGTTCACCTAGAGAGAGAGGCCTTCATTCAGGGAGAAACGGCGAAAGTTAAAGTGGAAATAACTAACATGTCGAATGAGAACGTTGAGAGTGTCTCGGCGCAGATTGGAATGGTACGAATTGATTATACAGGTTATATTAGTCGTAATCAGGTCTGGCACTGCCTATATGTTACGTAGTGCGAGCTTGCAATTACGTGTACACCGGCCGCCAGGGGTGCTAGTGCTCTTGCAGCGTCGTTTCCCACTTTCTCTTACGTCCCTCACCAACAACAGTAAACATAATCTCGCGTACATGTAAACAAACGCGTAATAACGAGTTGTAATGAATCTGCAGTATATAAAATAAATATAATAGTGTAAAATGGAGGATCCGCCGAAAGTAAAAAAGAAAATGCGTCGTGTAGTACGACGTTGCATAGTGCCCGCATGCAATTACGAAAAGAACAAACTTGCTCGATTGTGCAAATCTTAATTCTAACTTCACTTAAAGGGACAATGAAGCTTTCTGTCTGTCATCATTCTACAATACACTGGAACACATAATTTACACTAAAAATACCTACCATGTTAAATCGTTATCCACAATTGTGCACAAGTGTGTTCAAAATTTGCGATATTGTGGCGTGTTCTGTTTTCGGTAAAGTGCAGTGAAATAGATAGCTTCATATTCCCTTCAACGATACTTTGATTACTCCCAATTTGCAATATTATAATTTGTAGTATATATTACAAACTTCTATTATTTGCCTCTGTGAATTAATATGGTGAAATAATTTGTTTTATTTGCAACAGAAATGTTCATAGAATAAGTTTCAGTACTTTTCAGACAGATTATATACGTATGTGTCAGTGGCGGCTCGTGATGAAATAAAACGGGTGTTCTGCACAGACCCGATGCTAGGGTATTGGTCGCCCGCGTGCAAATTTCAAACGTATCCAAACTACTGGCGCCATAGGGGCCGCAAAAAAATTGCGCCGCAGGCGAAAATTTTGAAAAAGAAAATTTTGAAAAGATCAGAAAATATGCTGTAGAATAAGTTGAAATAAGTTTTCTTTTTTTTTTTTTGTTGTGTTTACTTATTTTCCGACCGTTTCTCTACTTACGACCAGCCCCCTGGCACTGCGGTAGTTCGCTGGTAAATTGCTGTACAGGGGGCGCTAGTTGTCTTGCAGTGCGAAATTGCCGGTAAATTTGAACATAAATGTTTTTAAATTTTAATATAAACGTAACGGATGATGTAAAATTAACAACAAAATGAATTTATAGGAAAATTATCTGAGCCACAATGTATTATTATTGTTTACCGTATAGGTGAAATTGAATTAGATTAATTTAGGTTATTATAAAAAATATGTTTTCGTGTGTTCCTGCAATAATTTTTTATTTACACGTAATATGTGCACATACCAGGGGCGGCTGATGTATAGGTGCTGCAGAGCTGCAGAACTGCCAAAAAAATTAGATATTTGTATATTTTCGCGACATAATAATTACTAAAATTTATTAATAAAATAATTTGGTTAGTTGGTGCAGCTAACCAAATTATTGCGTTAAAGTCGCATTCTGCCCGCCGTCCCCTATTGAGTAGTAGACCAGATGAATTACCTGGGTCTCTACGCGAGCGCGTCGCGGTACATTGAACTGTGCCACACGAGGTAGTTCTCAGCACGGCTCGGCACACCCGTCCTCCCCCTCAACTCCCGCGACAATCCACACTTGGCGCTCGTAAATGCGCGAATTTACACGGTCAGTGAGCTGTATTTTTTCCAGCTAAGGCAACACCAGTGAATGTTCTACTCCTCGGGCGGGCGTAAATCGTACCTATTTCGTATTTCGTGTTAATTTGAGATTTTAAATACTGTTTTGTGAATTTGTGTAGTGATTTATTGTACTAATTATTAATATTTATATACTGTGATAGTTACAATGGATTTAGTTTATAATTTAGTTCATGTGAAGCGATTTTTTAAATACTCTTATGAAGAAAAAATTGATTTAAAAAACAATGGTAGGCCATTGCCCGATATTGTTATTGAGACTGCAGGTGTTAGCCGCGGAAAAGCATATAAACGTCAATTTAATTGACGTTTATATGCTTAGACCTTGAAAATTTTGAAAATTTTCAAGGTCACGCGTTTTCCTGATACTTCAGAATTTTTATGTAAAATCCGTTTATACAAAAATATAGACTTTCACAAGAAAAATTTTTGGTTTTTTATAACTTTTTGAAGAACATTCATGTTTGCCGTCATATTCTTTGGTTAAGAGAAAAGGCTTGTAAGGTGAATTTTCTATTAGAGGGTCTATAACACTTAAAATATTTTCCGAAAGAGTTTCAGCGTCACATTTTGTAGGTTTCAGGTATGTCCAAAAACGTTCAATCGGTTCACCATCGAGAATATATCTTAAAACTACCATTAATTGAGTTTTTGCAGATACATCAGTTGTTTCGTCTGCCATAACTGCCAAAAATGAAGGTTTGTTAATTTCTTTAATTATTTCTTCATGACATACTTTTAATATACAGTCTAAAAGATCATTTTGTATTTCTTTAGACGTTTCTTTAAACAATGAAGCATTTTGTAGATGCTCGCTTAAAGTTACATCAAGCTCAGCAGAAAAACTTATCAAACCACGAAATATCCCCGGGTTTTGAGAGGTTTCAGCCTCGTCATGTCCTCGCAGCGCCAGTTCAAAGGCCGCACAAAACTTTATGCAGTTTATAATTTTTGACAAAACGTATCTCTTTTTTGTCACATTATCATTATGCTTTTGCACATTTATCCAATAAGCTGAATCTAGCTGCGCTTTAATATTAGTTGTTCCTAATAAAGCTAATTCCATTGTATTATGTAGATGGCTTTTGGAGTTGTCGTGCTTCTTTATTTTTTCCAGTTAAGTGCACCAAATCTGTCACCCCTACCTCCGTCCATGCTTTATCACCGCCAAAAAGTAAACAAGGAAAACAAAATAACGCATTTTTTTGTTGCGCCCACAAATCCAATTGTTCTTCGAATAAATGTCTCTATTAAATTGACGTTTATATGCTTTTCCGCGGCTAACACCTGCAGTCTCAATAACAATATCGGGCAATGGCTTACCATTGTTTTTTAAATCAATTTTTTCTTCATAAGAGTATTTAAAAAATCGCTTCACATGAACTAAATTATAAACTAAATCCATTGTAACTATCACAGTATATAAATATTAATAATTAGTACAATAAATCACTACACAAATTCACAAAACAGTATTTAAAATCTCAAATTAACACGAAATACGAAATAGGTACGATTTACGCCCGCCCGAGGAGTAGAACATTCACTGATGTTGCCTTAGCTGGAAAAAATACAGCTCACTGACCGTGTAAATTCGCACATTTACGAGCGCCAAGTGTGGATTGTCGCGGGAGTTGAGGGGGAGGACGGGTGTGCCGAGCCGTGCTGAGAACTACCTCGTGTGGCACAGTTCAATGTACCGCGACGCGCTCGCGTAGAGACCCAGATAATTCATCTGGTCTACTACTCAATAGGGGACGGCGGGCAGAATGCGACTTTAACGCAATAATTTGGTTAGTTGCACCAACTAACCAAATTATTTTATTAATAAATTTTAGTAATTATTATGTCGCGAAAATATACAAATATCTAATTTTTTTGGCAGTTCTGCAGCTCTGCAGCACCTATACATCAGCCGCCCCTGGTATGTGCACATATTACGTGTAAATAAAAAATTATTGCAGGAACACACGAAAACATATTTTTTATAATAACCTAAATTAATCTAATTCAATTTCACCTATACGGTAAACAATAATAATACATTGTGGCTCAGATAATTTTCCTATAAATTCATTTTGTTGTTAATTTTACATCATCCGTTACGTATATATTAAAATTTAAAAACATTTATGTTCAAATTTACCGGCAATTTCGCACTGCAAGACAACTAGCGCCCTCTGTACAGCAATTTACCAGCGAACTACCGCAGTGCCAGGGGGCTGGTCGTAAGTAGAGAAACGGTCGGAAAATAAGTAAACACAACAAAAAAAAAAAAAGAAAACTTATTTCAACTTATTCTACAGCATATTTTCTGATCTTTACGAATAAAATAAAATATACAGGGTGTTCAATTTAAAATAATAAATCTTATGTAATTTTAAAAAAAGTACATATGTAACAACATTGCCTGCATCATTTTTGTGTCCGCTTTATTTTCTTACTGCTGTATACCAACTTTCATTAAAATCTGATCACTGATTCCAGAGATATGTGACAGTTTCCTTATTTACGACTAACCCTGTATATGTAATTAGCAAGCAATTCTATTTCCGTGTGTAGATAATGATGCATGGATAATATTTGAATAGATAATCGGTGCATGAATAATTCACCTAAGTCACTAGCAATTTTATTTTACTACACTGCAAATGATATGAATTGTTATGTGAGTATTCTCAAAGACGCGACAGCTATTCTCTACATTCCTTACTATTATCTATTGTATGCGCCTCACGTTTTTTCCATTTTAAATCTTGAAAGTATTTTCATAGCTATTAAACATTCACGATCACAAATTCTCAGGACTATCTGTATGGGGCTAGGAGATATTATTTTATACTTATTAGTCCGTTTTAAAAACGTGGTATATTAATTTTTTTTTATTTAAATAATTATTTTATGCTTTTTAGTCTTGCGTGTGTGAAAATATTCTATCGATTTTAAACATTTTGATGAGATTCCTAATTCAGGTTGCTAATCCAGTCCTATAATCCAGATTACTAATTCTGATTACTAACACAGATTCCTAATCGATAATCCCAATCCAGAGTGAACCTTACGCTTACTGTTCAAAATATATAGCCTTTTAAAAGTTGGACAGACAGACAGACGGACAGACAGATAGCGTAAACTTAATAATAGGGTTCCATATGGAACCCTAACGAACAGATAGACAAGAAAGTGAGTTAATTTTGCATTGCCATCCAAATTTGATCTACGTCTAACGTTTCAGATCTCTAGCTCATCGGGAAGTCAGTTTAAAATCAATTGCAAAATTTGTACCGAACAGACAGACAGATAAGAAATCGACTTAATATTGCATTGTCATCCAGTTCTGGGCTATGTTTAAAGATTCAAGTTTCTAGCTCATCGGGAAGTAGTATAGCAAAACCAGTACCAGGCCACCCTCGGATTTGTCCGCGGACATTTGATGCGGATGGCATGTGGTCATTGTTGATCTGAAGAACTCTTGGCGCAGGTATAAAACAGGTCTGTACAGGTATAAAACAGGTGTGTATCGGTTTAAAACAGGTATGGTGGTATTAGGAAAAAAACATGACGTCATTAAACAGTTTACCATACTTGTTTTAAACCGGTACAGACCTGTTTTATACCTGTACACACCTGTTTTATACCCGCGCCAAGAGTTCTTCAGATCAACAATGACCACATGCCATCCGCATCAAATGTCCGCGGACAAATCCGAGGGTGGCCTGGTACTGGTTTTGCTATACTACTTCGGGAAGTTAGTTTAAAATCAATTGCAACATTTGTACCGAACAAGACAGTCAAGAATGCGAGTTACTATTTCTATTTTGAGCCTAATAATAAAAAAAAACATTAATTTGTCGTTCAAAATTACTTTATCGTTTTTCAAAATATTCTCCTTCATGATCTATACACTTTTTTTGCATGCGTTCAAACCATTTGTCAAATCATTTTTTCCAGTCTACTTGTGATATCCCCAAAACATAGTTCTTGAACGCATCAACGGCTTCTTCTGTCGACGAAAATCGTTGTCCACGCAATTTAGTTTTCACATTCGGGAACAAAAAGAAGTCATTGGGTGCCAAATCAGGACTGTGCGGCGGATGACCCGTTGATTCGATTTTTTGAGTTTTCAAACATTCGGTTGTTAGACGAGATGTGTGAGAGCTCGCATTGTCAGGATGAAGAATGATCCAAAGGCGCTTGTTTATTTTCCTTATTTTACCGAAGACTTCCGACAAATAAGTGGTTGTGTACCGTTCAGAATTGACCGTGTTACATACTTCTAGAGGCACTGTTGTCACATGACCAGTTTTTCTGAAAAAATAGGCGACCATTTGTTTCGAAGTGCTTCGAGCGTGAACAACTTTTGTTGGATTTGGTTCATCTTGAAACACCCATGCAGTCGACTTTTGTTTACTTTCCGGCTCATACGCATAGATCCATTATTCGTCACCTGTTACAATGTTATATACGTCTTTTAAAACACCCCCATTCTATTTCTTGAACATTTCTTTTCGCCAATCGACACAAGCATACAAGCATCTTTTTGAGATTTTTTCAAATTATGTGGGGTCCAACGAGAACAAACCTTTTTTTAAGTTATGCAATGATCTTGCAATATTTTGTATATGCTAGTCGAACTGATGCTCAGCTAAGGCTGCCTCAATCTCACAGCATGTCACATGACGATCTTGCATTATCAGTTTTTGCACAGCATCAATGTTTTCTGGCACAACATCTGATTTTGGACGACCTTTATGACTTTCGTCGGTGAGCGAATGGCGGCCACGATTAAACTCCTTATACCAGCGTTTCACAGTGGCAAAGGATGGGGATTCATCGCCAAAAGTGGAAGTAAGTTGATCGATGCACTCTTGCCTTGATAATCTACGTCGAAAGTCGTAATAAGTTAATTCCATTTTTTTCGCTGATATACAATTTTCCAATCACTGTAAATACAAATCTCGCTTAAAATGATAAAATGTTCTGATGAAGGTTACGGTCAAAAATATCAAACTATTCATTGGAAACGTCAGATGGCAACACTTAGTGTTGCCAATGCTCAAAATATACAATTTGATCAGTTTTATTTAAAAGTTTGGAGACATACTAATATACCTTGATATAGTTCATCTTTGTTAATCTTCGAAATCGTTGTTAGCCTTCGAAATTAACGATTCAGATAACTACTACAATATAGTTTTCAAACAAGGTTAGTTGGTTAACTGGCCTTGATCTGTAGCTGTATTTACCCCTTTTATTGTTTTCTTACATCACCACACTCGGGTTGGCTTTCCAGAGAGTCCAGTCGAAAGTAACCTGCCCAAGCACGGAGACCAAAAGCGATTTCGAACTATTAGCAGCTGATAACGACAGCGGAGTTGGCGCACATGGAGAGAGAACTTACGAGTTTGATTTGGAGATACCGAGATCCACTGTTATACCTAACTTCAATCTTTGTACGCTCTTCGAGCAACGCAGCACTTTGAAAGTGAGTTTAAATAATAAAAAAAAAAAAGACGTCAGAGAATTTTTAAACGTACATTTGTAGATTACCGCCGTTTTATCAGGTTGTCACACTGACATGGAGTTGCAATCGGAGCTCGCCATGGGGCATATACCCATCGCTGGGCAACTAGAACAGTTCCAATATCTAGGGACGCAACAGGCGGCCAATCCTATGTTTCCCCCCGCCCAGAACACACCATATTCAGGAGGTGAGTCATTTATCGTATCGACTAACATGCAATATAAACATAATTGAGCCAATACTCTAGAGACGCCAACGAAAGCTTTTATTAATCTACTATACTGCATATAAAAGGTGGTCCAACCAAAACGCACGATGTTAATTGTAAATAAAACAAAAAGTTTTCAGAGAATTATCTTAATATTTTTTATTATGATAGAAGGATCTATGACAATTATGTGTGAAACAAAATATCGGCCAAATGCTCGCCACGGCTTCAGTGGCATACCTCTATCCGATGGTCCATATTTTCAATAACTCTGAGACATAATTGAGGTTCAATGTCGTTAATGTGCCGAATTATCTCATCCTTTAGCTCTTGAATTATACTTGGCTTATTGACGTACACTTTTTCTTTTAAATATCCCCAAATAAAGAAGTCCAACGGTGTCAAATCACATGATCATGGCGGCCAATTAACATCGCCACGACGTGAGATAACACGGCCATTGAATTTCTCGCGCAAAAGTGCCATTGTTTCGTTGGCTGTGTGGCAAGTGGCACCATCCTGTTGGAACCACATATCGTCCAGGTCCGCATCAGTGATGTTCGTGAGATGTTCAATTGTTGGTCACGACGACGAGTCGAGGTTGACGGCTCTTCTGCTACACTATCGCGAACAACAGCAATGTTTTCCGCAGAACGAACTGGGCGAGCATGCACAGGTGTTTTCACATTTCCTACAGACCCGGTTTGCTGAAATTTGCGCACAATTCTCCCGATTGTGGACACATTTGGTCGATTATGCTGACCAGAAAAGTCACGAAGTGCACGAAATGCATTTTGATTTGAACGCCCATTTTCGTAAAAGGCTTCAACAATCTTAACGCGCTGCTCAATTGTTTACCTCTCCATGGTTGAATTTGTCAAACACTGAAACAAGGAAATGTCAAATTAAGTTGGGCAAAAAACTTGACGTTAAGGTGTGACTCACAATTAACATCGTGCATTATGGTTGGACCACCCTTTATATGAATCCTTAAGTTCATAAACACTCAGTGTAGTGTAAATTAATCACATATTTAAGCAGTTTGCAACATATATGTGTATCATTCTGTTGCAGGCATGCCATACCCGCCTTCGACCACGCCCTACCCGCCCAATCCATCAAATCCCCCTCCCTATCCCACCCACAACAACGCCACGCCCTACCCTCCCCAAGTCGTCTCTCCATCCCAAGCTTTCCAGGGTCCGATTCCGCCTGGCGGCGGTGGGATTGGCTTTCAGATGCCTCAAACTACCAAACCCCCTCCAGCAGAGTTCCCGCCCTTGCCGTACCCACCCGGACCAGGAGTGCACGGTGCGCCGTACCCCCCATCTCCGGGTGGTAATTCTGCGCCGTACCCAATCGCTCCCGGCCCCAGCGCTCCGCCCATGGACGACAGATCGTCGGCGCCTACCAAAGAGCAATTGGTTGAAGGGGGTTTCGAGATAGTGGGGGCGGATACGCCCCTCATAGGTTTGTTGTGAGATGTTTGTGTCTGGTTTCTTTGTAATTATTTGTTTCTTTTTTTAGGTGGACGGGGAGGCGAGAGTTGTAAGTAAAGCGCTGATGACTGTTATGATAATAAAAATGTTTGTCTTTTATGACAAGGTTCTTAAATGGGGACGCTCGAAATTGGTTAGGTTATAGCGGCCATGTTACTAAATCAACATCTGTCAAATTAGTTGTGAATTGTTGAGTAGTGTATGGCAAATCACCGTGGAAGGTTCTAGCGTTCAATAACGTGTTCAAATCATCAAATTCTATTTTCAAAATTGGTGCTCCGTTCGAGAAATGTTCCGCGCATTACGTGATATTTATCCTCGCCACAACCGTCCCGCCGACTCGACTAATCGATGTTTGGTGGCCAAATTCGAATCAACCGGTTTGATAAATAACACAACAGGCCAACAAAGATTTTGTGATCGGACTTTTTTTTTTACTTTTTGGCTTAGTTACATACGAGTATCATCGACTACAGAAACACTGTTCTTTTGTTTCCATCACGTACCAGTATTTGTAAATGTACAATAATTTGTGGTGTTTAAAACCGAGATTCTATAAAATTAAATTTTGCCTCAATTTTTGCGACGCCTCTGTGTTTAATCGGTTTGAAACGTATACACAAGTGTATGTAAATCCCCAGATTTATCGAAACAGAGTTGGCCGGTGGAGATGTCCTGGGGCTGATGCTATTCGGGTATTTACCATACGTAGTCGCTGTAGTACGTTTTTAATGTGTGTACGTTTACTCATAACATCGCGTCGTGTATTTTTATTTTGTTTTAAAAATGCCTAGAAGTTGTAAAAATACACCAACTATATTTTGTTATAAACTTAACACCTGGTTCAAAAAACGTTATTTATGCAAATTTGATTGATCCGTAAAAAATTCTTTTGCCGCCACTTCATATTAAATTAAGATTAATGAAGCAATATCTAAAAGCTATAGATAAAAATGGGAATTGTTTTAAGTACTTATGAGGCAAATTGCTAGCTCTTTCCGAAGCAAAATTAAAGGCAGGCACTTTCATAGGACCACAAATAACAAAATTAATGTGGGACCAACAGTTTGAAGAAACAATGACAGAAATTGAAAAAGAATCTTGGATATACTTTAAACATAGATATGACGTCACTGATACGCAAGGTCTGCTGAAAGCATGGCTGCTGTGCGAGAGAGTGTACGGGAAAACCCGAGACAGTCAAATTCTCGTCGTTCACAAGAACTTGGCCTTTCTGCGACTTCAACTTGGCGAATTTTGCGTCGGGATTTGGGTCTGCACCCGTATACAATCCATCTGACCCAGGAACTTAAGGTAAACGACCATAGACAACGCCGTGTGTTCGCTGATTGGGCTCTAAGGCAGTTGGAAGTTGACACAAATTTCACTAAAAAAATTATCTTTAGCGACGAGACCCATTTTTGGATGAATGGATATGTGAAAATGCTAAATTGTCGGACTTGGGACGATACCAATCCACACGAGATATACCAGTACCAAATGCATCCCAAGAAAGCCACTGTTTGGTGCGGATTTTGGTCTGGCGGAATCATCGATCTGTACTTCTTCCAAAACGAAAGTGGCATTGCCATAACCGTCAACGGTGAGCGCTACAGATTGATGATAAGCAATGTTTTGTGGCCCAAACTGGGTGATATGGATACCGACGACATGTGGTTCCAATAAAACGGTACTACATGCCACACAGCGCACGCCACGATTGACATTCTACACGAGCGATTTAAGGACATGGTTATCTCGCGCAGCGGCGACGCGAACTAGTCACCGAGATCGTGCAATTTAACTCCTTTAGACTTCTTCCTTTGTGGCTATGTTAAATCGTAGGTCTATGCGAATCAATCGCAAACAATTGATGCCCTCAAAGTCGACATAATAAACGCCATCCAGCAAATTCAGCCAGATTTATGCGACAAAGTCATCGAAAATTGGACCTCCCGAAGCAAAGTCGCGGCGGATATTTGAACGACGTTATATTCTATACTTCATCATTAGGTCATCAGTCCTAAGACTGGTTGGACGCTAACCTCCAGATTCTCCTATCTTGTGCTAACCCTAGCATTTGGCTAATTGTGCTACAACCTACATCCCTTACTATTTGCGAGCAGTAGTCTAATCTAGGCCTACCTCTGCCTTTCTTCACTCCTATTTCTGCCTCCAAAATATCGCGGACTATTCCCCCAAGGCTCAGCAAATGGCCTACCATTCTATCTCTTCTCTTCTTTATGTTTTTCCACATACTTCTTTTCTCGCCGACTTTCTCCAATACTTCTTCGTTTCTAACCCTATCAGTCAGTGGTATTTTCATCATTCTTCGGTAACACCACATCTCAAAAGCTTCTAATTTCTTCCTACTTGCTTCCCCTGTCGTTCAGGTTTCGCAACCGTATAGTGCCGTGCTCCATACATATGTTTTCAAAAATCTCTTGCTTGTTTCAAAGTTTATTACCCCCGAGCATAAAAGTGCTTTATTTTTGTTAAAAGCTACTCGACCATGCGCTATTCTTTGTTTTATATCTTTATCGCTTCTTCCATCCCAATTTATTTTACTTCCTAAATAAGTGAAGTCTTTAACTTCCTCCAATCTTTCATTATTAATTTGTATTTTCGTTTTTGCTCTGCTCTCGCGCCCTCTGCACACTAACACTTTAGTTTTGCTTTTATTCACCCTCATTCCGTATTCCTCTGCCAACACTGCCTCCATTTCGTTCAATGCTGATTCTAATTCCTCCTTACTAGATGCTAATACTGCTATATCATCCGCGAATCTCAGTATTTTTAGTTTCTGTCCTTGTACTTTAATCCTGAAATCCACTCTATCTTTTACCACATTAATCGCCTCTTCGATGTACAGATTAAAAATTAGTGGTGATAGCGCACATCCTTGTCTTACTCCTTTCCTGATACGTACTTCCCTTTTTTCCCCTTCTACTTCTATAACAGCAGTTTGCTCTTTGTATAAATTGTGTACTACTCTCCTATCTCTATACTTCATTCCCGCGCTCTTTAGTATCTCGAACATTTTTTCCCATTTTACGTTATCAAAAGCTTTTTCTAAATCTACAAATCCTATATAAGCGTTCTTTCCTTTTTCTATTGTTTTCTCTAACATTACTCTTAGCGCCAGAATAGCTTCGCGAGTTCCTCTATTTCGCCTAAATCTGAATTGGTCTTCTCCTAGTATTTCCTCCGCTCTATTTTCCATCCTCTTCTGCACTATTCTGGTTAAGATTTTTGACGCATGAGAGGTTAGGCTAATCGTTCTAAAATTCTCGCATTTGTCGACTCCTCTCTTTTTCGGTATAGTAACGATAATGTTCCTCTTATAATCCTCCGGCATCACGCCCGTTTCGTATATGTATTTTACCAGTTCAAACATCCTATTTCTATACTTAATGCCATAAAATATTTTTTGAAATAAAAAAAAATGAGGGGATATCTCACACACAACTTGTTTTATCTACGTC
The DNA here is from genome assembly GCA_037954035.1 of Rosalia funebris. Lineage (NCBI taxonomy): Eukaryota > Metazoa > Arthropoda > Insecta > Coleoptera > Cerambycidae > Rosalia > Rosalia funebris. The sequence continues at coordinate 2,902,949 of JAZFAV010000019.1, read as the reverse complement.
TAAAAATCGAGCGTCCTTATTAAAAGACCCTTTACTTAAGATATATTTTGGACATTTTGATTGTTTATATTTTTTTATTATTATATAAATGATGCACACTAGATTTATTACAGTATGCGGACTTAAAGAATGGCAACGATGTATTGCTTAATGTAAAATATGTCAATGATTGATTTGTTTGAGCGATTTTTTTGCAAAATATTTTTACAATTGTAAGTTTACTTTTTTTGCAGTACCTCCATCGTACGATGAAGCCGTGTCTTGTCCACGAAAGTGATACACGAAAGTACAAATAAATATATTCACCAATGACACATTGGTGGTATGGATTTTCGACCAACTGTAACGCCTGTAACGTCTTCGGTGTCGTTAGCAATTTCGTGCCATAATTTGAAAAATAAGTTATTTTATAGTTCTTCATAATTAGGGTAATTAGTGCCTAAAGAAAGTATAAGTGTATACAGAGTGGCTTATCCCAAGCAACACGTTAACGTACCTTAAGATATATAATAAAATCCCAAAGGCAGAAAGACCTTTTAAGAATCGACTAAAAGAATTGCTAATTGGCGAATGTTTTATACCCAACCAATAACTTTTTAAACTAGAAAAGTATGGTTTTACATCCATTTATTTTATATAAACTCGTGTGTTTGTTTTCGACTTGTCACTCTGTATATATTAGTGCAGGAACAGTGTTGCCTTATTGTTTCTTGTACTAACATACCAGGTATGCAAATATGTCACAGGATTTTTTTGTATAGAAAATACACGTTTATTATATGAAGATGATAAGAAATATTTTAATCGAAGCCCATTGTTAGCTATACATTTTTCCCATCTCTCTGACGATTTGTGGATTCCATGCCGAAAAAATTCTTGCTCTCTTGAGGCAAACCAGTCATCGAGCCATTTTCGTAAGAAGTGAACCCTGCTCAGCAAGTGTTCCATCGATGCAAATAAGTAATAATCGGGCGGAGCCAAATCTGGTGAATAAGCCGCATGCGAAAGTATTTCCCAACTAAACGCCTCCGTTGTTTCCTTGACCCGGTTTTGCTGTGTGATGGCGCATTACCATGAAGCAAAATCACTTTGTGTTGCCTTTTTTGATATCCCGGTCGTTTTTCACGCAAAGCTTGATTCAAATCGATCGTTTGTTGTCGGTAGGGTTCAGTATTAACGGTTTGGCCAGGTTTTAGAAGTTCATAATAGATCACACCCTTCTGATCCCACCAAACACAGAGCATTGTCTTCCGTCCATAACGATTTGGCCTTGCAGTCGATGTCGATGGTTCGCCTGGAGTTATCCATGACCTTTTACGCTTAGGATTCTCGAAAAATATCCACTTTTCATCGCCAGTCACAATTCCATGGAGAAATGACTTTCTTTTCTACCTGGCGAGCAGCATTTCGCAAATGGTTTTTCGGTTTTCCTGTCGTCTTTCATATAGTTAATGTAGAATCAATTTTCCCATCTTCTGGATCTCTCCCATGGCTTTCAAACGTACGGAGACAACTTGTCGTGTCATAGTTAATTGATCCGCGAGTTCTTGTAGCGTTTGAGTGTCATTCTCATCCAACAATGCTTTCAGTTCACTATCTTCACGACTTTTTTGGTGGTCTTCCACGTTCTTCGACATGTTCAACGCTATTAAAAACGATGTTGTTGTATGAAACTTGTATTGTTGTGAGATGAAAACCTTTATCAGATGTCACAACAAGAAAATGGCGACAATGGCGCAGTACGACGATAATTACATTAGCAGCTAGGCCATCTATGGGCAAATTTCGGTTTCATATTTACATACCTGGTATGTTGCCACATTCATTTTGTTGTCTGGCGTAGGTTAATTTGACAAGTATTATAGATTTATTTGACAATTTTACCACATTGCTTTTTGTACCAAAGTATGTTGCCACATTTATTGTTTAGCATAGCTTTATTTCGTTTGTTGATGTGTTCTCGATGTCTAAGAATTATTTAGGGGTTTAATACGGAGTGAGTATTATCATTTAAGCCTTATTTTGATAAGACTAACGCGTCTTATTTGTGCCTCATTATTGTATAAGCCTTGAAAGCTGCAAGATATTACTTAAATAAATGTAATGTAATAATCATATGTATAGAAATTTTATATTTTTCGATATTCCATTGTTAGTGACGTTGGGTTTGTCGTTTTAGATTTTTTTAAATATGTACCCTATATTTTTATACCGTAATGTCAATGTTTTTAATAAATATATGTATACAGCACATTCCGGATTATTTTGTCTATCCCTCTTCTGGAAAATGATGAGTGAGATGGCTGCAGTCGTCTTATAATTGTGGCGCACGACCTTTGTACAAAATCAGGTAAGGGAATAATAAGTTTAAAAAAAAACCGACTTAAAAAAAGTTACTTAACTAAAAAACAAGAAATAAATGTTTTCTACAACAATTTAATACTTATTTGTTGTTCCATTTAATTCAATTACGAAATTATTGTTTGTTATGTAATTTTTATTAATTGTTTTATATAATTTTGAAGTTGGTGCCAAATAATACATAAAAAATGTACATTGCTACTATAACAACGAGTTTACATTTAAAATTGTCGATGGGTGGCATCAACGTTCAAAGAACATGAAACGCGTTTAGTGACATTTGGGACCGCATGGACAGATTTGTGTTAGAAAATCAACCACCAAGTAAAAGAATGCGTTTGGATTTAATTCCTGAAGAAGATAAGAAAAGCACCTACGCACGATTGTTTTATGAAATTTTGGACGTTATTACTTTGAAAATTAGTGAACGGTTCAGTGAAATTTCTAAACTGAAATTCTTAAATCTAGATTCCACACGATTTACTTCATTCGTTAAACGTTTTCCTGACGAACTTTTTTCTTCTTTAGTAGATACATATGGAACATTCATTGACACAAATCGTTTAAAAAGTGAACTTTCACTGATTTATAGTGATCCCGATATGAAAAGGAGCACTGTGTTTGAGCTTCACCAACATATTATGTCCCTTCAATTAGCTTCTGTTTTCCCGGAGTCGTCAAAATTGTGTCGTTTAATTTTTACTATTCCTGCCACAAGCAGTTACGCGGAAAGATCATTTTCATGTTTAAAGAGAATAAAGATTTATCTACGAAATTCTCAAAAGCAAAAAAGACTATCAGCTTTAGCGTTGATAAATATTGAAAGTGCCTTGTTAGAAGATATGAGATCATCTCCAACATTTGTAGAAACAGTGATAGACGTTTTCGCTGGACAAACAAAACCAAAGAATTGATCTTCATTTTAAAAATTAGGATATATACCTTGGCAGAATCGTTTTAGGTTAGTGTCTTTTTTTATTTTTACCATTTTCATATGGCCTACCCTACATCTGATCATACCCCTTCCCCTTATAAAATTTTTATCAGATTCCTGGATTTTTCTCTCACGCTACTCCCCTGGTCTCTAAAGTATTTTGTTCATTGAATTCTAAACACAGTTTGCAGGAGTGTTGTAACAAATACTTTTTTAACAGACATCCATTAACGTAAACTAAAGCATCTGTACTGTTAAGATTTCTATAATCATTTGTAAAAACCTTTAAGGATTTTATTCCGACTGATTCCGGGACAATAAATTCCTTACAGTCTTCTGCTCAGTCGGGACTAATATTTAATAAAATTTAATGTATGTCATTCATGCATTCTAATAAAAAAGTCTCCAGAAAATGTACACTGCAAATTTGTATTCTACTATTACACTGATCCAGTGTAAGATTAGCATATCTATGGGTACCAAGAAATCCTAATGATTTCTTCCAACTCTGACATCTAAAAAGTACTTTATAAATATATATATAACATAAGCTTTATGTATCTAATGCGAGCTGTAACCCTATTAAATGCGTAATCGATTATCTTAGCTTCATCTTTTGGACATCGAAAAAATGAAATAGTAGATCCTGTTTTACTGTTACAGTCATCAGCAGAACGCAACTCCATTTTTAGACTATTAAACGCAAATTAATAGAATTCACATTCTAAAATCCAACCGGTATAATACTTCGCCTGCGGCAATCGGTTCGGTGTCGAGACTAACGGTATACATGCGCCACGTGGTGGTTAGTTAATTCTCGCTGGACGACGAGACCGGGTAATAGTCCAATCAATCTGTCTGAGCCCCTATGTTGAATGGTCACTAATTGTAAACAGCAAAAAAAATTTTGAGCATATAGAAAATAAAATTTTAAGAAACTTACCGTTTCTTGTTCTCAAAATGGCGGCCGCTAACATAACCTAAAAAATTTGTAAAAGAATCGGTTTCTCGCGAATAAAAAAGAAAGTTGTGCACGGATTGGAAAAAGTTAAATGAGAAAGTTGTAGATAATGAAAAAATCTTTCGATTCAATTTTTGTGAGCTCGAATCGATTCATTACTTTTCGAGATATATCGAAAAAACCGTTGAAAAATGCGTTTTTTTATTTTGCTCTAAAAATAACAATAATTGATGAAACATTTAATAATTTCAGAAAATGTAGTCCTAAGTGAGACGAAGACAATCGTTTTTGTATAATTCCAAAATATTTTTTTTCAAAGTTATAGCTAATTTCGTAAAAAAGGTGTTTTCGTAAAACGGCGTTTCCATCGAAACGGATAGTCCTACAGACTTGTTCGAGGGCTTATTTTCTTCGTTAGGAGTTGTACTACAAACATATTTTCAGCGACAATCGATTGTTTTAATTTTTTATATAAAAAATCGCCTTTGAAAATGACGTAATTTTCGTACATCGGTTTTATTACAAGAATAATTTATTGCCAAAAAACCGATGTACGAAACTCACGTCACTTTCAAAGGCGATTTTTTATATAAAAAATTTAAAAAATCGGTTGTTGCTGAAAATATGTTTGTAGTACCACTCCTAGCGAAGAAAATAAGCCCTCGAACAAGTCTGTAGGACCATCCGTTTCGATGGAAACGCCGTTTTACGAAAACACCTTTTTTACGAAATCAGCTGTAACTTTGAAAAAAAAAATTTTGAAATTACACAAAAACGATTGTTTTCATCTCACTTAGGACTACATTTTCTGAAATTATTAAATATTTTCATCAAATATTGTTATTTTTAGAGTAAAATAAAAAAAAAACGCATTTTTCAACGATTTCTTCGATATATCTCGAAAAGTAATGAATCGATTCGAGCTTACAAAAATTGAATCGAAAGATTTTTTCATTATCTACAACTTCCTCATTTAACTTTTTCCAATCCGAGCACAACTTTCTTTTTTATTCGCGAAAAACCGGTTTCTTGACTTTTGCGAAGTTTTTAGGTTATGTTAGCGGCCGCCATTGTGAGTGCAAAAAACGGTAAGTTTCTTAAAATTCTATTTTCTATATGCTCAAATTTTTTTTTGCTGTTTACAATTAGTGACCGGGTCATTCCCTATTGATTGAACTATAAGGAGAGAAACTCTTGAGGCGGAGCTGATGCGTCCGCGAGTTTAAACTACTTAATAATTTACCCTTGTAAATGATACTTTCTACGCGAACTACGTCTCAATTTTTGCCATCTCCCCGGTACTCTCTTATCATAATCACGGCCTTTCAATGTAATTACAATATTTACTATCTATTGTATCGTTATCAGTTATCTTATCTTATTATTTTAATCCGGGCGATTGAATAGCTACTTGTTCCATACGCCAGTCGTCGCCAGATTTTCGGCCGTTTTGCAAAATTGACTCGAGATATAGCGCCGTCCTCTTCGCGATGTCTTCGTGCACCATCCAGTTGGACCACTTCCAGGGGCACTACTTCACGGGCAGCACAATCAGCGGGAACGTGGTCTGCACCTTTCGCAAGACGAAAAACATCAGAGGTAATTAGTTGTTATCAGTTTTTAGAAGTGTTTTTGTCGATATGCTCGTAAAATCGCGGATCACATTCGCGTTATTTGTGTTAAATAATATTTCCTAATTTATTCTGTGGATTTCCATAGCTCAGTCGGTCTACGAACAACGTCAAAACGTCTTAATATTTACGTCACGTAGTCTCCAGAGTGTTTTTGAAAACTTGATGGTCGTTTACTGGAGGAGTCTTTGAGATAGTTAGATAGGGTGGTCTTAATCGAGTGGGGTATCCCAGTGTAGGAATTTTGGGAAATTAAATAATAGGACCTTTTTTTATCGAAGATAATAAAAGGTGTTACAATAAGAGTGAATGGTATGAATTATTAATAAAACATGGTTTGCTGTAGCAAAGTAGGGGAGACCGGGGTTGGAAGTCACATTTTTTTTCTTTTACATTTCTAGTGCTCATATTCTTAGTTTAGCAATGATATTTATATATCAATGGATAGTGTATTCATTCTAGTTTAAGAATAAATAAGGACTTTTTCTCTAACATTATCTTCTGATAAAATATTACGATTTTTGTGGAGAAAGAGAAGTGTGACTTTCAACCATGTCAGGACTGGTTGTCACAGTATCTGGGGTAGGTAGTCACATAGTAAATTAAGGGGGGCATATAAAAAGAAACACTTATTTAAATCAAATGAGTATTTTTATTAAAGATAAAATGTTGTCTTAACTAATTGTACACAAGAAAAGAACGAAAAATGTCTTATTGATAATAAAGAGAAATAACCAAAATTTGCTTTAAGCGAATAGCTTCTAACGAACTCAGGATTCTGGTAACGAAAATAACAAAAACATAATCATAGTCAGTAACTAATCTCTTTGAATGCAATATTTTTTAATTAAAAATATATAACCTAACGAAATAATATTTGGTCAGCCCAAAAAATCAGTCTCGATATTCATAATCACAATTTTGGCAAATGTAATTTGGTAGCCCAGATGTGCATGCTTCATGAGCCCATAACTTGCAATCCTGGCACTGAATCCAGACTTCCCTAGACTTGCTAGCAGAGTACGGAGACAAGCAGATCAAGCAAAACCCTTCATCATCTCTCTTGTCTTCGTCGTTGTTAACTGCTTTCTTTTTAGTTTTTTTTCCTTTAGAAACCTTTTTTTCCTTATTCTCACTCAACACACGTTTCGATATTTTCTTCTTCTGTGCTTCTTGTTTTTTTTTTCTCTTCTAAATAGGTTTTCCTCGGCGTATCTGTTAGAACTGTTGATTTACATTTCCTTCTATCAGCTCGCTGCGACTTGCGCGATGGAGCTTTTGGTAGAGGTTTCAAAACTTGCGGTGATACTATCAGAGAACTCTTTGATCCACTTGGATCAGGACTAATAATCGCCATAAATTCCTTTGTAGGTTGATGCTGCAGCGTTTGGTCTGGTATTGGGCAGCCTGTAAAGCCTTGTGGTGTCATTGCACGAACATTCAGGACAGAGTTATCATTTTGAGACGATACAAGGTCATCAAGACCAGGGGTATCATATGGACTCATTGCAGGTTGATTAAAGGCAATGTTATGATCCTCAGGCCATTGTACGACCGTTAAGGTCAGAGTTATCGTTTTGATTCTCAGCTGCATTGTGTACAATTTTATCTTCAGGAACCTTAATTAGTGGTTCATTTGTGACAGACGACGGCGTCAAATCGTGCTCTTGAAATATGTCCCGATTAAATGAACAAATCCTACAGGTTTTAAACCCTGCGAGAATATTAGATGGAGTTGCTGCCAATGGAAAAGCCTGCGCACTTAGTCCCGGTATTTTGTATATCATCATTTGTTGTCCTGGATGATTCACCATCCATTGGTCCATTGCGTTGTTAATGTATTTTTTTAAAGGTAAATAAACCGATCTGTCCAACGGTTGCAGGCGGTGAGTACAGTGTGATGGGAAAGATAGCATTACTACACCATATTTCTTCGCAAAGTTTGATCCGTCGATGGATAGGTGAGAGCTGTGGTTATCTAACAGCAAGAGGCATGGTTTTTCCTTAGTTCATTTCACGTAGTTATGAAAATGTTTCAGGAAAGCAACAAATAGCTCTTCTGTCATCCAACTCGAAGGATTATTTCCTCCTTTGCAACTAATTGGCCCATCCCTGATGAAATGGTCTTTGAAATGCACCCGCGGGAAAACGAAGAATGGTGGAACCGAACTACCACCTCCCGAAACAGCAGCAGCTAGGGTGACTAGTGTGCCTCTCTCGGCTGAGGTAATAGCACCAACTTGCTTAAATCCTTCTCTAGCAACAACTTTTTTCGGTTTTTGCACTCTAGTCACCCCAGTTTCGTTCACGCTCCATATGTCGTGTGGTTGAATATTATATCATTTAATTACCGATTCAAGGTTTTCAAAAAAACCTTTGACATTATGTGGGTTAAAACTGGTGGCTCGAGCCAAATAGGTCGCTTCAGGTGTTCTAATGGATAGGAAAGGGTGTCTGTTCAAAAATGACGTAGACCAATCGGAGCCAGCTAGCTTGTTAGATTCCCAAGACTTTGGAATTTTCAAGTTATTTGAAGTAGCAAGCTCGAACGCTAGTTTCCGAATATCCTTGGAAGACAACCCGAAATACATACTTGAAGCCAGAAGTGTGTATTTTTTCAATTCTTCTTCCTGTTCATCGGTAAAAACTGTCGATTCCTTTGGCAGCCTATTTTTGTGGATAGCGTTGATACGGCCGTGTTGCTTATCTCTTCGGTAGTATGTTTTTTACAATACCTTGTTAAAGTGCGATAGTTAATTTCAAAATCCTTCGCGACAGACCTTATAGATTTGCCACGGTTTTTTACTTCTCTTGCAGCACGCAGCATCAATGCTAGTGAAACAAGTCCTTGAGTAAATTTCCTCCTGTGATGTCGTGGCATTTTTATGACTATCTCTGAAACAAGCAAAAATTTGTATAGCTAAACCCCAAAAAACGACAAAAAAGGGCAGCACATCGCATGTTTTTTGTCACATGTGACAAACGGCCCCCGTCAACTTGTGACAACTTGCCCCAAAGTACGTTTTAGAAAATAACCTCCCAAAATAAATTTAAATCAATGTTTATTTAAAAAATCATATAACGATATCATGAAGCACATATTTAACATCATAAATACACGAAAAGTTATATTACTATGCAAAATCTAAACATACTTACGAGACTCGACACAGATGCAAAAAAAATTACTTTCGTTATGCGAAAAAAATTAACGCACGTGTCTCCATCGAATGAAGCGAAGTAGGGAGGGGGATGTTGCTCTTGCGCTCCCTCGACGCGAAACAATGAACTTATTCGCTCGTGCAGTTTTCTGTTATGGCCGCTGAGACAACCAAGCCGTGAGACGACCATACCCGGTCTCCTCTATTGAAATATTTATTGATTTATAATATAGATATTCATCAACACATCCAGTACATGGCCACCACGGCTTTGGTGGCACACGAGTACTCTTCTGGCGAAATTTACGAAACGGTTTTTCATAAATGTGGCATAGCGTACAATTTCGACCTTCAATGCTTGGATGGTCATGGGCTTGTTGGCGTAAACTTGAGACTTCAGGAAACCAGTGGCGGCTGGTCAGGGGTGGCAGGGTGGGCAGTACCTACCCAGCTGTTTCCTAGAAAAAGAGGAACACACAGTTCCAAAGTTCGTTATTTATCGTTTATAGAAATTAGTGAAGATAAAATTATGTAATATGTAACTAATTAAATACATTATATATTACATCACAACAATAATACAATGAAAAGTTCTGATCATATATACTAATACTAACAGTGCAACCGTGGTGGAAAATTGCAGTGCAAGTAAGTGCAGCAATTCACTCTTCTAACCGTGGAACTAATAGTTATCGTGGTTATGCCTAGCGTGGTGAGTGCCGGGCCGGGTGCGCAGCCACGCCTTTTACCTTTCTGGCTTTGTACATACGAAACAACGCAAGCGCCTCGAATAAACAAAAAATTATATTTATTGCTTAAATAAATAAATACAAGTAAATAAGTGTCTACCAAGATTAGTTTTAAAATTAATATTGATATTATTGACATGGGTATACTTTCAACATCCCTTGAAAGTTTAAATTATTTCACAATAATACAGAAACATGGGAATCTGGAATGTAAAATTAAATAAACAGTAAACACATGAATAGAATTAATTAATTAATAGAATTACGAATGATTTGATTGATTTGAAGACATAAAAACAAAATTATACACGTGTAAATTACATGAAACAATTTGAAACACGGGCACAGCTTACTCGAGTCTCGAGTAAGCTGTGACACGGGTGGGCTAGACCACCCTGCTGAAGAAGCCTTCGGCAAAGCGGGGAAGGAATCGAGAATCTCCGATCAGTCCGATCTCTGTATTTCCGAGTTCAGTTTTTTTCTGTTTTCCGAGACGTTGTAGAACGTTGTTTATCTCAGCGAGGTCTGTAGTCTGTAGGTTAGGATTTTCAAAATTTTAACGGTTCTTTAACAATAATTACAACAAATTAGTTCGGCGGGCGGTCTGTCTGTGGAAGTTGGTATTTAACATTTGTATTTGTTTAGTATTGTATTTATTTAGTATTTATACCATGGCGAACGTGAGAGAAATAGTAAGTACACTGATATTGTTAACTTTTTGTTAGAACGTGAATTTCATACATTAACATCATCATCATGAGGTCATCAGTCCTAAGAGTGGTTGGACGCTAACCTCCAGCTTCTCCTATCTTGTGTTAACCTACGCATTCCGCTAATTGTGCTACATCCCTATGACTTACTGCGAGCAGTAGTCTAATCTAGGCCTACTTCTGCCTTCCTTCACTCCTATTTTTTGCCTCCAAAATATCGCGGACTATTCCCCCATGTCTCAGCAAGTGGCTTACCATTCTATCTCTTCTCTTCTTTATGTTTTTCCACATACTTCTTTTCTCTCCGATTTTTTCTAATACTTCTTCGTTTCTAACCCTATCAGTCCACGGTATTTTCATCATTCTTCGGTAACACCACATCTCAAAAGCTTCTAATTTCTTCCTACTTGCTTCCCCTACCGTCCAGGTTTCGCAACCGTATAGTGCCGTGCTCCATACATACGTTTTCAAAAATCTCTTCCTTGTTTCTAAGTTTATTATCCCCGAGCATAAAAGTGCTTTCTTTTTGTTAAAATCCACTCTAACATTAACTTATGAAGATAAAAAATTTAAGAAGTTTTTTTTACTATATTTTACTTCATTATTTTGCACTATATAACCTACCAATAGTTAGCTGTTGCCCACCCATGACAAATCACCACGAGCCGCCACTGCAGGAAACCCCACAGAAAATAGACCATAGGTGTTAAACCGCAAGATGGTGGCGGTCAATTCTGGTCACCAAAACGGGAGATGACACGACCAGAAAAAGACTCGTGCAAGACCGTCAATATTTCTCGGGTGGTATGGCAAGTGGCACCATCCTGCTGAAACTACATGTCTTCAAGAGCGGTATCTTCTTGTCATTTACCGTTAATGCCTCGTTTTCAAATAAAAATGGTGCAATGATTCCATCAGACTACAACGCACACTAAACGAGACACTTTGGGGACGCATTTGTGTATCATGAATCTTTCGCGGATTTTCTGAACCCCAAATGCGGAAATTTTTCCTATTAACGAAGCCATCCAGGTGAAAATGAGGTGAATGATGGTGACGAGATGATGAAATATGACTGGGAGACTCATCCATTATTCCACCTTCACGGAGCAAGTCGATGCTATATTTTATTCCTCCGCCAATTTCACCCGGAGTCTCTCTATTGTTAGTCTCTAGTACTGGTACGGTATTAATAGTGACGATGAAACCGACCGGCCCGGCGAAAGAAATACTACTGCACTTGAAAACCAATATTATCGTTGTTCTTGGAACAGTTCACGTCCTCAAAAGCAAACGAGAAACAACAGGACAATTGTTTAGATTAGGTTAGATTAGGTATTCGTATACATTCATATCATATCTGTACTTGGACATGTTGAAATTAATTTTGACGAAAAATAATCTTCTTTTTGGGGGGAAAATTATATACCGGGGTTTGTTTTGGGTTGAGAAACACGAATCTGATATCAACTTTGTGATTCAAAGCACCCTTTGCTGCAATATAGCCGCCTAACACTATTTTCGTAAGCCTCATGTTAAATATCTCGTTCTGCTCTTCGCATATTTTGACAAACCCCTACACACGTGTCTGATATTTTTAATGTAAAAACATCCCTGAAAATTTCATTAAAATCCATTCAGGGACCTAGGAGCAGTACCTGTTTCGAGAACGCCATTTTTGGCCATTTTTCGGCCTAAAACATTTCTTCCTAGGGTCCTTGATGCCCAATCTGAAGAACGGCCGGACACTGGTCGATTCATTTCAACCTAGAACTACCAGACATGAAATCGGAGAGAGAAGCGTCATAATGTCCCACGAAGATATTTCGACAAGAAAAATAGTAGTTTTATTTTTTTGTTTTGTAGGTATCAAATTAACTTTGAAGGGAAAAGAGTACACGTCTTGGACAGAATGGGAATCTTACAGAGACCCCCATAAGAAGGAAACAAGAAGAAGGGCCGTCCACTACCATGGAGAAAACAAGTTTTACAGAATAGAGACTGGCTTGGGCGGAGCAGGTAAATGAGGATAGCGTTAAGCGTTTCTGTTATTCTTGTCATCATATATTAATAATTTATTCAGGACTAATTGAGGACTTTGTTTAATGTATTAGTTTTTAGTAATTCAGGTCCGCGGTAATTTTACAATTTTTTTTCGTATAACATCTATGAAAATGGTCCTATTAATTTTGTGTCATATTTTTTGGAAATATCAATAAAAATTGTGCAATACATCCTATTTTCCTATAGCGGCTAGTACGAGAAATATCAAAAATAAATAAATAAATAATTTAACAAACTGGTGGTCACAATATGCATAAAAGTTGAAAACCTTCCTTACATGATACACATCAATATCATGTAATCTCAATCTTTATCTAGACACCCAAGTCAATATGACGGTTCTAAGAATTATTTTAAAGAATAAACCCAGTCTCAAAATACTTCTATTTATCTAGCTACCCAAATTAATAGTATATTTCTAAAAATTATTTTAATGAAGAAACCCATTCTCAAAAATACGTCTGAATTCGTGTATTCGGAGCAGTCCTCTTTTTTTTTTATTTATTATATTATATAGGTTTGGGTCTCATCAGCCACTGATCGTATGGGCAGTACCTTGGCGATCTCCTCTTATCCGGGTCAATATCCAAAAATGCTATCCCATAAAAGGAGCAATTTAGGCACGTCCCCCGCCTTAAGCCTAGCGTTCTCTAGGATAACAGGGGTCCCTAATATAAGATACCTCTTCTCCTCTAGTGCGGGGCAGGTGTAAGGAAGACGAATCGAGCTTTCCTCGTCTTTTTTACAATATCTGCAGGCCGGGCTGTCAGTCAGCCTCAGCTTGTGCTTATATGCATTCAGGCTACTATGGTGGCCCGTTATGATTCCCACCAGGGTTCTGGCTTTGTACCTGTTCAATTTAATGAATTCTTGGGCCCATTTCTCAATCTCTGAGTATTGGATGAAGATTTTGGTTATTCGACAACCCGTTACTCCTCTCCATCTTTCTCTGTGCTGGTCTCTTGCCCAGTCATTGATGCGGTCTCTGATCAGATTCCGACTTATTCCCACTGCAGGTTCTGGTCCATAGAGGTTTTCCCTGGTCCCTAGTCTGGCAAGGTCATCTGCAATTAGATTTCCCTTAATGCCATTATACCCAGGTATCCATAAGAGTTCCACCAATCCTCTCCCTGCCAAGTGGTTCAATGCTTCATAGCAATTATAGACCAGCCTCGAATTTGTCGTTGTTGAATTCAGGGCTGCCAACGCCGCCCTGCTATCCTAGCAGATATATACTTTCTCCTGGGTCCGATTTTGGTCGGCCTCCAGAACACCGTATGTAATTTCAACTAGCTCGGCCTGGAGTGCAGTAGTGTATTTGCCCAAGGGGAAGGTTTTACCTATTCCGTTGCGTCGCCTATACACCCCCGCACCCGCAGCAAGGTCTTAAAACCCTTGTATTTTCTTCCGGAACATTACATATGATCCGAAATGTATTCAATACCTAATCTCAATCTTTATTTAGCTATCTACGTTAACATTACGGTTCTATAAATTACTTTTATAGAGTAACCTATTCTCAAAAATACGTCTGCACATATCGAAATGCATATTTGGAACACTCCTCTTAAAAACCACTGTATTTTCTTCCTGAACCATTGCGTTTTATCCCAAACTTCTTCATTACGAGAAGAATAGCCTAAAATCTTAAGGTAGTGTCTCCAGTATCGTCCCGTCCAAAAATAAGTGCGCGGGTAAACGTTAAATATTTGGACTATCAGTACCTAGTCTAGTGTTCCTGTTCATAATAATTTTTATTCAGAGACTGTACTCTATACTCAGACACTGCATAACTACATGTTTATTAATGGAAACTAAGGACATGACAACCTTGTTGTGCGGTGTGTTGTATTTTAATCTGTGATTGTCTATGTCTTATACATAACCTGACTGTGTAAACTTTTTCGGAGCTGAAAGAAAATTAAGTATAGAAGAATTAAAAATTATTTTTTGTCATGATGAGTTGAGGGACAATAAAGGAAAATTTGCAAAGCGGAAAGTAATACAGAAACGTTTAGTTTGTATTACAAAATTAATCTTGCTAAAAGTAAACAGAGTGAGCATTGGACGACGTATTGTTGAATTGAGCGAGCTTGGCAAAAGTTTAAGATGTTGTGAATCATCATCATGAGGTCATCAGTCCTAAGACTGGTTGGACGCTAACCTCCAGCTTCTCCTATTTTGTGCTAACCTACGCATTTCGCTAATTGTGCTACAACCCACATCCCTTACTATTTGCGAGCAGTAGTCTAATCTAGGCCTACCTCTGCCTTTCTTCACTCCTATTTCTGCGCCAAAATATCGCGGACTATTCCCCCATGTTTCAGCAAGTGGCCTACCATTCTATCTCTTCTCTTCTTTATGTTTTTCCACATACTTATTTTCTCGAAGACTTTCTCCAATACTTCTTCATTTCTAACCCTATCAGTCCACGGTATTTTCATCATTCTTCGGTAACACCACATCTCAAAAGCTTCTAATTTCTTTCTACTTGCTTCCCCTACCGTCCAAGTTTCGCAACCGTATAGTGCCGTGCTCCATACATATGTTTTCAAAAATCTCTTCCTTGTTTCTAAGTTTATTACCCCCGAGCATAAAAATGCTTTCCTTTTGTTAAAAGCTACTCGACCCTACGCTATTCTTTGTTTTACGTCTTTATCGCTTCTTCCATTCCAATTTATTTTACTTCCTAAATAAGTGAAGTCTTTAACTTCCTCCAATATTTCATTATTAATTTGTACTTTCGTTTTTGCTCTGCTCTCGCGCCCTCTGCACACTAACACTTTAGTTTTGTTTTTATTCACCCTCATTCCGTATTCCTCTGTCAAAATTGCCTCCATTTCGTTCAATGCTGATTCTAATTCCTCCTTACTAGATGCTAATACTGCTATATCATCCGCGAATCTCAGCATTTTTAGTTTCTGTCCCTGTACTTTAATCCCGAAATCCACTCTATCTTTTACCACATTAATCGCCTCTTCGATGTACAGATTAAAAATTAGTGGTGATAGCGTACATCCTTGTCTTACTCCTTTCCTAATACCCACTTCTCTTTTTTCCCCTTTTACTTCTATAACAGCAGTTTGCTCTTTGTATAGATTGTGTACTACTCTCCTATCTCTGTACTTCATTCCCGCGCTCCTTAGTATCTCGAACATTTTTTCCCATCGTACGTTATCAAAAGCTTTTTCTAAATCTACAAATCCTATATAAGCGTTCTTTTCTTTTTCTATTGTTTTCTCTAACATTACTCTTAGCGCTAGAATAGCTTCGCGAGTTCCCCTATTTCGCCTAAATCCGAATCTTCTCCTAGTATTTCCTCCGCTCTATTTTTCATCCTCTTCTGCACTATTCTGGTTAAGATTTTTGACGCATGAGAGGTTAGGCTAATCGTTCTAAAGTTCTCGCATTTGTCGGCTCCTCTCTTTTTCGTTATAGTAACGATAATGTTCCTCTTATAATCCTCCGGCATCTCGCCCGTTTCGTATATGTATTTTACCAGTTCAAACATCCTATTTACTACTTTCTGTCCCGCACATTTCAAAATTTCCGCCTGTATTTTATCTACACCCGGCGCTCTATTGTTCTTTAGACCCCTTAGTGCTATTTCAAATTTCTCTCTCAATATAGGTTTTCCTACATCTTCCCTATCAATACTAGATTCTTCCTTTAATATCTCTCCTAATTCCTGACCCTGGTATAAATTTCCTAAGTACTGCTTCCATCTATCCGCTTTCTCCTCTCTTCTGATCAGTATGTCCCCCGATTGACTCCTAAGGTTTCTACTAATTGTTCCTATATCCCTGAAGTTCCTCTTAATTATTTTGTAAGCCTCATCGGTCTTACCTACTTGCAGCTTATCTTCTACTTCTTTGCATTTATCCTCTATGCATTGTTCTTTCGCTTTTCTACATTGTTTAATGATTTCCCACTTTATTGCCTTATAAGTTATCAGTCCTTCCTCGTCTCATCTGTTTTTGTAGCCTCGTCTCTTTTGCATTAAGTTTAAGATTTCGTCCGTTATCCAGGGCTTCCTAGCTTCCCTTTTCTCGTGTCCTAAAACGTCCGTAGCCGCGGAATCTAGACTATTCTTGATACCCTCCCACTCAGTTTCTGCGTTCTTGATTTCGTCCCTACTCGCTTTATTTATTAATTGATCTGTTTTTTCCTGGAACTTATCTTGCATATTCTGATCCCTCAATATGTCTACATTTATACGTTTCTTATCCTTCCGGGTTTTCAGATTTTTGAACTTTAATCTAGCTTTCATGACTACCAAGTTGTGGTCGCTGTCTACATCTGCTCCTGGATAACTCTTACAGTCTTTTACTTGATTTCTAAATCTAAAACCCAAAATGTAGTCTATCTGATACCTGTCTATCCCTCCTGGCATTTTCCAGGTGTACCGCCTCCTAACGTGATTCTTGAACAATGTGTTCGCGACTACCATCTTGTGCTTCTCACAGAATTCTATCAGTCTACTACCTCTCTCGTATCTGTTTCCTAATCCATAAGGACCTACAAATTCTCCTTCTTTCCCCTCACCTACGACTGCGTTAAAATCTCCCACTATTATTAAATTTTCATGACCCTTCAGAATGTGATGTGTTGTGAATGTAAAAAAGATGAAAGTGAAAGATGAAAGATGTGAAGGATGTTCTTTTACTTGATAAAATACACATAATATTATATAAACAATTTCCTTCGGAAAGTTTATTATTTATGTATGCCCAAAATTTGATGAAATTCTAAAGAAAAGTGGGTTACCGGAGAGACTACTTTAACAAAACCTACCACCCAATTAATGAACTTAATGAAGAATCTAGCCACCCAAGTTAACATCACGAATCGAACAATTATTTTAAAGAAGAAACCCATCCCCAAAAATACGTCTGCATATTCATATATTCGGAATACTCCTCTTAAAACACCTGTATATTCTTTCCGACATTTTATGTCGGTAATTCAGTATTTATGCCATTAAATGAAAATTAAATAAAAACAGAGAAATAATGTTTTTTTGCAGAAAGCACATACAAACATTCATAATATTTGTCCTTGGATCTCTAAACAGTAACTAGCTTTTATTTTAGTTTTTTTTTGTGAAAGAAATTGATAAAAATTCCAACTCACTCGCCTGCTTTATGCCAGAACTATCCAGTGGCGAAGCGTCCATTAAGGCCGTAAAGCTAGCTAAATTGCACATAATTCCTCGCGTACTCCCCTCTCCCGTCACTGCACCGCGGATCTCAATAAAGTCCGTTAAAACTAAGGCGACGGAGAGTTAGCCCAGACAGCGCATACGCATTGCCGTTTACCGGTATGCCGACGCGAAGAATGATATGCAATCCTGCCAGTCTCACAGCCTTAATTGACGCTTCGCCACTGGAATTATCAGTCCCTAATAAATAACTTCATTTACACTAACTAAAGCTATGTTCACGCAGTAAATAAATCGCAGGTCTGTGCTTCCGTTTCAGGTGAAATCGGCCCAGGAATCTTCCAGTATCCCTTCACGCTCACGCTGCCGAAAAACCTGCCAGGCACCTACTACGGTAAATACGGCTGGGTGAAGTACCACATCAAAGTCACCGTGGATAGGGTCCATAAGTTCGACTATCAGGATATGAGAGAAATAGTCGTCATATCTCTCGTCGATTTCAACGACATGTTAGGCCAGCTTCCGTTGGTAAATATTCCACTTTTTTAAATCTAAATATTTGGTAAACCTTTGTGAATGTTTTTGTGATGAGTATAGCTCATCGAGAGTAGGAATAAGTCTTGAAACTGCTATATTAGATCACCCACGAGCTGCGCAGTAAATAGCCCGGTCTTTACTGAGTCGAATTGAGACCTTTGCAGAGTGAATATTGAATGTGAATGTACACAGAGTTGGATCTGGTCGCGCATAAAGTGCATCATCTTTCCCCCGAATGCTGTCTCACTCTCTCTTCTACACACATCTATACCTGAACCAAAAAGTGTAAAGATTGCAATGACCTAAAAAGCTGATATGCGCTATTGTCATATTTTATTCCTAAATTGCTTATACGTTCTACATTCATTCAGTAATATCAAATTTAATTGCAATTTATAATAAAAATTAAACAAGAAATGTTAGAATTCAATTGTATAATGCCTATCTGTGACATAGCGCATGTAAATTTATGTAATGTTTGTCAAATATAAAAAGATTTCATTGTATTAAGTCCTCATTACTAAGATATTCTGCAAAAAATGGCAACGTCGTTACTCCAATATTTGCATGTGTTGCCGCCCTCCTTGTTTCTCTCATGAAGAATATTATTTATTTCGCTTATTTAGTCTGTCATTTACACTGTTATTCTATACAACAGCTGATGACCATTGGCGACGCACAAGGACAACATTTATTAATGTTATGTTAATTCAATATATATTCACAATACAACATAGTACTATTTAGTTAATTTAACGATATGTGATTTTGTTATTATTTAAATTATAGATTGTGTTATAAATTGTAAAGATGTAGTTTTGTGATTTCTTGCAAACGTGATACGTGTGAATTAAGATTCCGGTGCATATAGTACGTGAAGCTATTGAATATAATAGTATTGATAGTGTAATAACAATTTCGATTACGTTAGCAATGGAGGAAAGTGTACCAGAGCAGTCATTAACTACAAAAGGATTGACCAGTCGAAGCGTGGGTGAAAAGAAAATTATTTTACGTGTTTTTCAGTGTCTACAAAGAGATCATCCTGGTTTAAAAGACGAAGTAGTAGATAAGTGCGCAGATTATACAGGAGCCTCGAAGTCAAATATATGTAAAATTTTGAGAGAACAAACAATATATGGACAAGTACAGGCACGAAAACCAAAAAGCGGTCGAACGACAGTGGAAGTTGACGAAGATGCAAAATATGCTATAAGAAGAACCGTCCGTACTTTTCTTAGGGAAAATGAATTACCAACGTTAAAGGCAGTACTGGAAGCTGTTAGTGAAAATGAGATAACCCCTAAAATGGATAAGGAGACACTGCGGAAATGTTTATATGGCATGGCATGAAATTTAAATATGGGAAAATAGATAGAAAGAGCATTATTATTGAAAGAAGTGAAATAGTACAGTGGAGAAGAGACTATCTCAAGAAAATTAAAGAATTTCGGACGCAAGGAAAGAAAATTTATTATACGAATGAGACATGGATCAACGAGGGGCACACTGTGAAAAAAGTATGGCAAGATGAAAATCTGAAAAATGCACGGCAAACAGCTATTGAAGGCTGGTCAACTGGTATAAAAATACCATCTGGGAAAGGTCGTCGTTTGATAATTACACATATAGGAAGTGATAGTGGATTTTTAGTAAATGGTGAGTTAATATTTCAGTCCAAGAAAACAGGAGACTACCACGAAGAGATGAATGCAGAGGTATACGAAAATTGGTTTGGAGGCATTCTTGAAAATTCGGAACCAGAATCTGTCGTCGTTATGGATAATGCCCCGGTAGCATAGTCGAAAATGCGAAAAAACGCCACAATAGTCATGGAGGAAAGCACAGATTCAAAAATGATTACGGGACAAAGGTATCCCTTATGCTGAAAATAGCTTAAAGCCAGAATTGCTTCGAATTGTGAAGATACATTCAAATAAATATAAGAAAGTTGCTGTAGAATTAGCATTGAGCCATGGAACTACTGTTCTACGATTACCCCCATATCATTGTGAGTTCAACCCAATTGAGTTAATTTGGGCAAAAATTAAAGAGGATGTGGCCAGAGAAACATTTAAATTGGCTGATGATGTCTAACGCCATCTTCAGAAAGCATTAGAAAATGGTTCAAAAAATAAAACCCGCCACAGGTAGGATTCGCCATTTGTCCCGGATCGGAACCGAACGACATATAGCTGTTTCGAACTTGTTAGTTCTCATCAGTGCCGCATACGGTACGCCGATTAGGACAAATGCCGAATGAACTTTATGGCCTATACATCTTTATCGATACGATCTCTGTCTGTGACATCTTTAATCTCGAATCGCAGAGATCGTATCGATAAAAATGTATAGGCCATAAAGTTAATTCGGCATTTGTCCTGAATCGGCGTACCGTATGCGGCACTGATGAGAACTAACAAGTTCGAAACAGCTGTATGTCGTTCGGTTCCGATCCGGGACAAATGTCGAATCCTACCTGTGGTGGGTTTTATTTTTTGAAACCTTATCTGATCGTGCAGAAACACGAGAAAGGGGTCGAGGATCGCTTCTGGGTATAATTCAATGCCTGGCGGGGCTTTAGCCCGAGGAGTAGTTGTTTCCTAGAGCGGATTATGTAATAGCTTTGCTATTCGGGAACTACTTTGATAGCCGCTTGGCGGCTTGGTGGTTCCTTTCTCGATTTCCGACTTATAAGTTACTGATTAGAAAATGTTATAGCAGAAGACTGGAGACTGTGTATTGGTCATGTTCAAAGAGAAGAACAGAAAGTGTGGGATGTGGATAATATGACTGATGAAACCCTCGATCCCATTATTATTAGTGTCGGTAAAAGTGATAGTGATAGTGAGTGATGATTCGAAAATTGGAAAGGGTAAGATTGTTTTTCGAACATTTTCTTTTTATTTCTGTAGTAGAATTTCGTTTATTTTCTGTAGAAGAAAATTGTCTTTTGTTTTTGTTACAGAATTTTGTTTATTTTATATAGAATTGTTATTAATGTGGGAATAGGGCTCCTGGTGAACTATTCACTAAAAAAATAGGAACGCGCCATTAATACTTCATAAGTGGTGTGGAAATTTGCTTTTACTCACAATATTCTCCCTTATGTGATTTAGAAATTTTTTTAAATTTCCGTCATATCAATAATTGTAGCAGTACTTGTCACTGACCCCGTCAAGAAATAAAAACATCTACGCCTCTGTTCCAGACAAAATCCCCACCTTCTCTCGGCCATTGCACTCTTTACATTTATTGGTTTTAGTATAGATAATCTCACACTTTTTCTTATTCTTGATAAGTACCAGTCATACTGGTGTCCGCTGGATTGTGGGAATTGTGGGAAAGTTGAATATTGTCCAGTTTTGATATTGCCTGAAATAATTACCATAGTAATACTACTTTTTGATTACAAGTGATATAATAATATTTAATGACTGATAAAAAGTATTTTAGTGCATTTCTAGTGAAATACGCGAAACACTAGAAATTACAACAAAAACCTATTATTATTACATTAAAATAAATTGTTTTTATTATTTAAACATAATATTACACTTTAATTACGAGTGATATTACTTATTTACTGTTAGGTTTTTAGGTTATATATGAGTCTGAAATCCACTCGGAGTCATACGCAACCTACACTCTAAAGGACACAAAGACAGCTAAACGATACCCTAAACGACGCGACATAATAAATAAATCAAAGTGATTAGAGTTAAGGCTGTGGGCGAGTGCTGCATACTATTAGAGCTTCATGTGGGGGTATGAATATATTTACTACAACGAACGTTTCATTTGTCAAATCCACAAATCTTAGCTGTTCTAAAATAATAATATTCATAAAATTTTATTATAAAATTTCGTCATAAAATTTCTATTAGATTGTAAGCGATGTATGGTGATTCACCGAGATAAATGTCTTTTAATTTCCAAACAGTTTTAACGTAATGATGCGATGATAATGCTGGAATGAGGTAGGGGGTCGACGAACCGGGGTGGAGGGGAATCAGCAATGCATTTTCATGGCCGCAGGGTCGTTGTTGATCTTGATTTACCGATAGAGGTGTACGTACGATGTCCGCTGTGCTAGTTGAAACGTTGCAATTTAATAATAAAGTATGTCGCTCCTGCGAAAACACAGAAAACGTTTATATGCTTAGCAAGTGAAGAAGTTTATTGGTGAATTTGATGATTTAATCTACGATGGGACGAAAATAATGTATAAAGTATATGATAAACCCTTAATGTGCTGGTCCAAATCCGACTGTACTCACGTGAATTCTGTACAACATCAAAATTGAAAATAGGGCGTGCTCTTGCAAACTTAATTTAGGTTTGATTTATTGTTGATGTTGATAACCTGCAATATTCCGCTTCACTTACTGGATACAGAACCATTTCGAAGGTTCTGGTACAAATATAATACACAGTTCCAGTTACCAAGTCGCAGAACATTATGGAGCGATATATCAAATGTACGCGACGACATTATAGAAAAGATTACACGTGAATTATAAAATAGACGATTGTGGTTATATGTTGACGAGACGATTGATCGTAAAAAATTATTATAGTACATGTACTGGACCCCCGGAAATCGACATTTGCGTTGCTATTAGCTACCAAAAGACAGACTGAGTAGTGTACTGGCAATTCAATTACGCAGGTGGTGCTGGAGATGGTAGAAAAGTCAAATATTGATGTGTGTGGCCGACGATGCATTCAGTAGGCCGTTCTCTTTCACAACATGGCTGTGGATTGTTACATGTTACGTATAAAGGGAATGCTTAACATATTGTGGCAAAAATTATTCGACAATGTTTTTTCAAAGTAAATGCATTAATAGCGAGTACTTGAGGTGTTTATAAAATACCCTAAACGTCTTCGCGAGTTTCGCAGAAAGTGTCCGGGAATTCCCGAACTACCAGAGCCGATCCTTACACGTTGGGCAACATGGTTGAAAGCAGCTTTTCATTAGGCTGAAAATTTCCAGCAAATAAAACCTGTAATACTACAGTTCGATCCTGCCGCGGCTGCTGCTATTAAGGAAAGCCAGACACAATTTCTAGATACTTCCATAGAAACAAGTATACCGTGCTTTTATTTTAAAACTGTACATAGGTTCCACCGTTCGGTCCTTCTCGGAAAATTAGCCACCGCTGAGTCCGGCCGTACGCCGGCCGTGATGATCGATGACTTAGATTTCACATTTACCGTCGCATACGTGTTTGGCATTTAGATGAGTGAACTTCGTAGTAATACGTGTAATTTTAAATAGATTCTGTTAATTCAAAACTTAGTAATTATGACGTACTCACTTGAGGAAAAATTGATTTGATATCATGGTCTCTTCAAGGACATTCATTACGTGCAATAAGGGACCTTTTCTCAGTCAAATATGTAAATCGTCCGATCCCTGCCTTGAACACAATATCGACAGTAGTGGAAAAGTTTAAGTCAACGGGATGCATTTTAGGTTGTAAATGCCACAAGACACCTAGAATTAACGAGGATGCTGAAATGCAGGAATTAATGGTGTGTGCAATGGTAAAAGAAGATTCAAATATTTCTATCCCAAAAATTTCCGAGGAGACTGGTTTTAGTGTGGGTAAAATTCACAAAATTTTAAAGAAAAATAAATATCATTCCTATAAATACGAAGCCCATCAAGAAATTTTCGATGAAGACCAGTACCGTAGAATGGAATTTTGTAACACGGTAATGGAACGTGCAAATGCGGATGACAATTTTATTTATAACATCGTGTTCACCGATGAATCCACGTTTCCGTTACATGGTAGGCACAATCCATCAATTCTACGGTATTGGGCTATTGAAAATCAGTATCGCCTGTTAAATACAAGGACACAATATCCCGAAAAGTTGAATGTTTGGGCTGGTATTTATGGGAATGATATTATTGGACCATTCTTTATTGATGGAAATTTAAATGGGGAGACTTATTTGAATCTTCTTCAAAACCAAATTGTTCCTGCATTGGCAAACATTAACGCCAATTTTGACAACGTTTGGTTCCAGCACGATGGGTGTCCGGCCCATAACTCAAGAATAGTCATTGACTATTTGAATACGATATTCCCCCAAAGAATTATATCTACGAGAGGTGTAATTCAATGGCCACCAAGATCGCCAGACTTGGCCCCTAATGATTTGTTTTTATGGGGGTATATTAAATCAAAGTTATACGGGCATCCTCATGAAAGAGCTAATAATTTAAATCAACTGAGGCCTAATATTGAAAATTTATTTCAAACTATTAGCCCTCTTATGCCGACCAACGTTCGTTCAGAATTTTACGACAGGTTGGGTTATTGTTTGGCGCAAGACGAAGGCATCTTCGAAAATTTTCTTTAGTTTATTTTCTTATTCAAGGGGATATTCTTTAAGTTTTAAGAGTTTGTATTTTATTTTTAATTACTTTAAGAGAATCTATTTTTAAACGTTTTATTAGAAGGCACTTTTTTAATGCAAAACCAATTATAAAAATAATGCAAAAAAGATCATAGTTTGCTGTTAAATATGGCCAAGATATTTTTTCTGTAAATACCTTGATCATCTTTTAACAGTAAACCCATCAACATCACTTCCCACGTAAAAGTTTTTCCCCGTTACAAATACGATGTACACTCCCTCACGTGTAGAACGTGACTGTCGTAACGCCGCTAATTATCGACACTGGACAACCTGAAGCAGGGCATGTGTAGGGAGGGGACCGTCCGCGTCCCCTCCCTACACATTATACGAAATCGACCGATTGACTTGCTGTCTAGTAAAAAAATGAAAGAACGGTATACAGCAGGCATGTCAAACTCATATGATATTACGGGCCACATGATCTATTTTGTATTAAGTTGTGGGCCGCATGTTTTCAATGCTAAAAAAATTAATAAAACACGATTTTGAGAATGATTATATTAGGTGTGTATTATGTATTTATTAGACTCAATGTCAAGCTCAACGTATTGTATATTGTATATGTATACATAGTCGTCTTATATTTATTACATGTAATTTTTTAGACTAAAAATATTTTACATTTTATTGTATATTATACAGTATACATACATAGATATTTTATATTT
This sequence comes from Rosalia funebris, assembly GCA_037954035.1. Classification (NCBI taxonomy): domain Eukaryota; kingdom Metazoa; phylum Arthropoda; class Insecta; order Coleoptera; family Cerambycidae; genus Rosalia; species Rosalia funebris. Next base: position 2,877,571 of record JAZFAV010000019.1, on the reverse strand, counting down.
AATGTTACTTTTTAAACTTAAACTATAAATATTTTATATTTTTCATAAAAATCAAAAATAAAAGTTATAATAAGAAATAAACAAAATCACAGTTTAATATTACTTTTTAAAAGATATCTCATACCGTCTTTCACAAAGCAAGCAATTTCATCAAAATTTGGTTGAATATATTGAGCCGATGAAATTTTTAAAATTGATGATAAATGTTGGTCGGTTAATCTCGACTTTTCTTAATTATTTTTATGTTTCATTAAAGGAAATAGTTGCTCGCATAAATGAGTGCGTCCGAACATAGTTCTATGCGCGTAAAAAACGATGACATTTAGGAAACCAATCTACAGATAAATAAACAGTTTTAAAACCTTAAAACGGACTTTTCCGCACATCTCTATCTCGACATTGAGTGGCCGAGAAAAAATAAACCAACACATAAATGCAGAATATGTGTTTTATGCGATAGATTTACTTTTTTCAAATAGCCAACTATCGTGCTTCCTCATGGACAGGGTGGGGTGTGTCATATCCATCTCAAAATCAATAGATGTCGTCTGGTAGACGTCCCTAACCAGAGTCAGTTGAAACCCGATCGATCCGACACGATTTAATTGAGTGATCGTGCTAACAAAAAAAATTTCTCAAATAGTCCACCATTGTACTTTCTCATGACCCATGTACATGATAGAGTGTGTTCTATCCACCTCAAAATCAACAGGTGTCGTCTGGGAGACATCCCCAATCAGAATCAGTCAAAATCCGATCGATCCGACACGATTTAGTTGAGTTATCGTGCTAACAAGAATAAATGCCGACGACAACGACACACACACAGCAAAACTTTTTTTAAAACCATTTGTTTTTGTTTTTAGTCCGAAAAACGAAAAATAAACCCAAAAACAAAATTATTTTTTTCACTTTTTCTTTACACGATTACATTACTTTTCCGGGTATAGTGGAGTGCGGAAAAGTAATATATATAAAAATCTGGAATTCCAACTTCCATATAGTTTTGCTTCAGCAAAGAATCACAAATTACAATTAATTCTATTTGTAAGTTTTTATCAACAATTTCAATATCGATAGATAGAGATGAAGTAAAATGACGACATTATAAAAATTTAAACTGCGTACTGCAACTGCATTAAACTAAACTGCATATAAATAAAAATAAAATTTACTTCAAAATAATTAATTAGCATTTTTTTCAAAATTTTTTTAAAAAGTCTTGGCGGGCCGCAACCTATGTATTGGAGAACCGCGTGCTTGACATGCCTGATATACAGTGTTATAGTTACTTGTAACAATTTAGTGCGCTTGTTACTAGTACCTTTTGTTATTATTTTATTACCCTTCTTAGGATGGGCACGTCTATGGCGAGCAGCACATTTCCCACAGCCTTAATTTCAATATTACTCTTTGATTACGACTGCTACGAAGCCAACTATCTCTAGTGAAACCAAGGTTTTATTTTAGAATCCGGTCGTGTACTCAGTGGACAAGACCTTGTGTTGCTGTTGCTGCGCCAGTGGCCCCATCATGATGGCCGTCCACCTGGAAAAAGAGGCCTTCGTCCTAGGAGAAACAGTGACAATACCCGTCGAAATAAAGAACACCTCCGATAAAGACATCGAAAGCGTCTCGATAGAGTTAGGAATGGTAAGTACGTTGAAACTGAACTTAACAAGGTTCCAACCGGATTTTAAAAAATTATAAAACGCAATGAAAAATTTGTTGTTCAGCTTCAAATAGAGCTTCATGAATTTTTGAAGTAAATACTTCTTTGGGGCGGCGTTCTGATACTTGACGAGAATGGAGAGTGAATTGGAAAAAATGTAACGTTTCCGGATTTCGTTGCACGAGAGAGAAAAAAAGATATAACGTAGGGAGAAGGAGAAAGAGAGCTATACATTTGGTATACCTAAAACACAGGCTTCGTTACAAGACAGAGTACACAAATATATAACATAGAGAGAAAGAGAAAGACAGCTATACATCATATATATCAGTTTATGCTATCCGCGTCTCCCTATTGTCGCGCATGCGCGCGTTATAGATGTACGCGTCCAGACGCTATATATTAACAGCTGAAGCAGCACGCGTGTGTACCGAATATTTATCATTGTGTTTTGTAATTATTTACGTTATTTACATCTGTGTTCTGTGATTATTTGATAATATCCTTGAACCGTTTAACTTGTTAAAATCTAGAAGATATAATATATTTCATTCACCGTTCCCTACTGGTTTACAGCCACACAGGTGCAAATGCACTTGGAAGAGGCGAAGACAAAATCCCTTTGATTCTCGGGGGAGATTTCAATGTAAATTTCGGATCCAATGATTCTTTGACGTTGATTAACTTTCTTCGAGAAACATTTGGTCTGCTTATAAATAATAATCCCAAAGAATCAACAACAAAATCCGGAACAACAATAGATGCAATTTTTACACGTTATATAGAAAATATCGAATCACGAACATATATTTCATATTTTAGTTATCACAAACCAATCATATCAGTTTTACCAATTGAACCACCAGCCGATGATAGTGTAGATAATGAATAAACCGAATATTTTTTACACAAATTTTATATTGTTATATTTCTTTTGAAATTATCCCTCTCCCTTTCTCTCTCTCTCTCTCTCTCTCTCTCTCTCTCTGTCAATCTCTCACTCTTAATCTCTCTCATTCTCTATTCTAAATAAGTATTCACTTCTATCACGTGTACTGTGCTGCACATGATATTTTTATTTACCATTTGGATTAATAGAAAAATTAATGTAAAAGAGGTAAAATGTATTGATTCTTATGACGGGACATTTTCGAATGACGGAAAAAGTACCTTCCGAATAATAGAAAAATACCATGTTTGTTACAGTGATGCATCGTACTTTGTAGCTTTCAGTGATACAACCGGCATGAAAACTGACCATCTGGTTTATTATATATTGCAAATTAAAGATCGAAGTGTTTAGCGTCGTCGGCTGATTTGGCCGCATAACGGCAACGCCGCGAAGCACGCGCTACTCTAATAATAAAATTGTATTCCTTGGCATTCTTGTACTGGTTAGCGGTCGAAACTCTGTTCAGCAATAAGCAATTGTGACATTTTATAGTCAGTTCCGAAGCAAGCCCAAAATTCGCTTCATTTACTATATTTTCGAAGGATAAATACACTTTACACGAATAGCATTTCATTGTTTGTCCCAAATGACTTAGGGAATCAAAGCGATGTCCACTGGCTCGCCAACATAAACGTTCGACGATTTTGGTTTCTTTACTGATTCGACTATCGCTTTTCGTCCCGCATTACCTTTCCTGGTTTCAGACACCACGCGGATTTTATTTAACTGACTTTTGGAAACGAAGCACCCATTACAACGTAAACGCGGTGACATTTTGGGGTTAGGACAAATTTTTATGGCGACATACTGCCAACGAAAGGAAACACTAAATCCCGCGAGTTTTACAGCAGCGTTGTCGCGTGTTGCACTCACAGACAACAAATTCACAAATGTGTCAATTTGCAAAAACGCTTGTATTTTTATACGAAATATGGTACGAAATGAAATACTTACGAGTTTTTATGAAAGAATACGCGTTGAAGGCGACACAATCAAGTGCTAATTTCGAAATTTACGGGTAAAAATTTTTCGTTTGTAAGTTTGAACACTGACTCCTTATATATGGCGGGCATAGGGCTAATCCCCTTACCCCTCACCCCTCGTTGGTTAAGGAGGTTCTTAAGCGTAGATTTATTCATCGCAACGCGACGACGAGTGGGTGCTGCGCAGTGGCGGCGGCAGGGGTGGACACGGGTGGGCGAGCGCCCAGGCAAAATCCTTTTCGCCCAACCTCTTATAACACCACTGTATCATATTCGCACATAAAATAATATATTTAACGCCCTCGCCCACCCTAGATATTTCCTGCCTATTTTCGTCCAACCACAAAATAATGCTAGCGCCGCCACTGGTGGTGCGTCACCGATTCTGATAAATCAAAGTGTTAACCTCTAAACGTGCACAGTTGTATCTAGAATGTTCTAAAACTTGTGTTCGCTTTATATTTATTATATTTCGTTATTTATATCGTTGCAGAAAGTAGAGTCGAGGGTGACCATTCCAAGAACTAAGGTCAAGCAAGACTATCAGCCCCTGGCGATCAGCAAGGACGTTGGATTGGGCGCGCATAGCGAGAAGACTTATAACTTCATGTTGCACATACCAGCCATCGCTGGTATACCAAATTTTAATCTCTGCACCTTGTTCACTCAGTGGTGCAAACTAAAGGTAGGCGTACCGCAAGGATCCTCCCTGGGGCCTCCGCGGCTCGTCAGATTGATCTAGATAGTAGAATAAGTAATATACGAGTCCAGGCTCATAATAGTTCTGCCAGGAATAATTTTACAACTAATATGTTTAAGTAAAAGTAATAACACCCTCAAAACTTTATTATTAAAGAAAATTATTGGAATCAAAAACAAAGTATAAACTGTCCCTAAACGATCAAGCAATGAAAGATAAACTAATGTGTGAATAATTTTTATATGTACAGATTGTAACATAAAGGTTGGGAATAAATTAAATGGTGGATTTTTCAGTAAAAAAAAAAATAGATTTTTTTCATATGAAGTTATGCTCTACGGGTTTTCGCTTCCAAGCTACAGGGCGCTAAAATTTTGAAAGAATTTAGTTTTTCTCTAATAACTTTCTAACATTAGAAGATAATGGAACGAAATTTTAGCCGTAGCTTAATTTGATAATGTCCTAGTAACAGGAGAAAGATTGACTTCGTAAGTTACCCAGTGGCGTGCGTACGCATTGTACCGTAGGGTTTTCCGAAGAAAATTGTGTGTACCCGGAAAAATAATATGACATTTTAATATAATTTTCAATGCAAGAGTCTTTTTTCAATGCTTATTCGACCAATTTCGGTGTCTGAGTCGAAGCATACTTAATAAAACGCAAGAAGGTAATTTTGTTTAAAATAGAAAGTGGATCTTAAAAAGATATTAAAGAAATGTTTTTACCAGTGGCGTACCGCAATTTTCTTCGGAAAACCTTACGGTACAATGCGTAGGTGCTCCACTGAATAACTTACGAAGTCAATTTTTTTCCTGTTACTAGGGCATTATCAAATTAAGCTACTGCTAAAATTTCTTTCCATCATCTTCTAATGTTAGAAAGTTATTAGAGAAAAACTATATTTTTTCAAATTTTTAACGCCCTGTAGCATGGAAACGAAAACCTTTAGAGCATAACTTCATATGAAAATAATCTATTTTTTTTACTGAAAAATCCACCGTTTAATTTATTCCCAACTTTTATGTTACATCATGTATATTATCTGCCTTCATTGTAACTCCGCCTCTGTTATTTACGTCATGTCGGCACTCAAATCCGGGGCTTAGTGACTGACGGTGGGCTGATATTACATATGAATCACGTCAAATTATTTCGGTACCATACTATAGCAGCAATAAATTTATTGTGAATCGTACTCATTTGTAAACTTGTTTTAGGTAGTAGCTGTCCTGCCCTCTCCCCATAAAAATCTGAAATCGTCGTCCAGGGTCATGATGGGTCACATTCCAGTAGGGCAACATGTACAGTTACAAATATCATCGTATTTACCAGCACAAGGTACAGTAATTAAAAGTTTTAATTTCAATAATTAAAGTGTAAATGTTTTAAATACAATGCGGCATAAAACATACAAAATTGCCTTAAGTAAATAGCGTAAAGTATGATAAAGCGTCTATTTCAGCGAGCCGCAACAGAGTCGAACTCAGGTTACAATAAATACACACATGGGCGTAGCCAGTACTTTGAACAGGGGGGGGGTAGTGGCGGTTTTAGGATTTGGTCTTGGGAGGGGGGCGTGTGCAAATTAAGGGCGCCGCAGGCTAAAATCTTTAAAGTTTTCAAGGTCATGCGTTTTCCTGACACTTCAGAATTTCAATGATAAATTCACTTTTACAAAAATATTGACTTTCACAGTAATACTTTTTGAAATTTGTTACCTCTTTGAAATAAAAATAATGCTTAATTTTAATGATAATAAGAATTAGAAGCTCCTTAATTGAGGTAACCACTGACTGTAATACTTAAGCTAACTTTACATTAGCAGTAATAATGCAAACTGCAGAAGCAGGAAGAAGCAAATTTAATGCTTCTGTGCTTTTAGAAATAAATGACTGACAGGCAATAGCGTGCATTTGCTGCTGCTGCGGTTTGTATTATTGCTGCTCATGTAAATGCAGAAGTCTGCGCCCTACATTTGCAACTGCTGCAAATGTATCAGACACGCGGGAAATTCGAAGCGCGACGCCTGGCCAGGGGGGTCACGTGCCCCCCTGTCCTCCCTTGGCTACGCCCTTGAATACACAGCGATAGTTACAGAAAATATTTCATAATACAATAATGAATATTAGTGAATACTCGAATAAACCGGATAACGTCTCATTAAATTGGGATCATTAAAACTGAAGTTTTAATCATCTGCAGATGGTGCCAACTTTGTTGACGAAACGCGCGCCGAGTGCAATGTACAGTGTTTTGGTGTTTTGTGGAAAACCAACTCGGTGTTGTCTTCATACTAAAGGTTTCGACCTACTCCAGTAAATAATATTCTGTCACATAAACTGAAGAATCCTACAATATGCCAGTTTGTAGAAAAATATATCGACCGATAACTTCTTAATCCAACTGCACTAAGAAACAGATATATTAACCAGATATATGAGAACGTATTGCAAAACATTCCGTTGTTTTCCACGTTGGGGGAAATTTTGGGTACGTTATACGAGCCCAGGTCCATAATACACGGTCCATAATACATGAGTCACGGGAAACGGATGTTTTTCAACAAAGAATAACTCTTGCAATTTTAGGAAAAAATAAGTTTTATTTATAAAGAATTAAACGTTAAACTATGCCATTTTATATGCCTAAGTGCGAAAAATAATATCTGATAAATGACGGCTATTTTCACGTATACACAGCTGAAGTGGTTTTCGAAAGTTTGATTCTACGTTTCGCAACGTATCTAGGTTGATTTCTGCAATTTTTTCACGTATTGCTGTCTTCAGGTCCTCTAATGTACGGGGTTTACGCTCATATACCCTTGATTTTAAATACCCCCAAAGATAAAAATCATAAATGGAAAGATCGGGCGAGCGCGGCGGCCAAGAAAGTTCTCCGAAGCGTGAAATGAGGCGATTAGGAAATGCAGTTCGAACAACAGCCAGGGAAGCTCTCGCTGTATGAGCGGTCGCCCCGTCCTGTTGAAACCACACCTCTGCCCTATTCATTCTTAGCCTGCGAAGTTCAGGTAAGAAAAAAGTTTCAAACATGTTCACATAGCGATCAGAATTAACAGTCACCGTTCTCTCGTTTTCTTCAAAAAGAAAATGGTCCGATAATCCCGCACCGTCCAATACCGCACCGAACTGTAACTTTATAGCTATGTAGCGGTCTCTCATGTAAGAGATAATCCCCGAGGATTATCTGCAGCCCAATATCGACAGTTTTGCTTATTAACCGCCCCTTCCAAGTGAAAATGGGCTTCGTCGCTCATTATGATAATCAAATTTTCATTTTCTTCGTATAGGTGAAGCATTGCTTGACAAAAAGTCATTCGTTGCTGATAGTCTCTCTCATTTAGCTTCTGAACCATCATAATTTTATAGGGATGAAATGCAAGGTCTTTGTGTAAAATTCTCTGCATCGTGGATTGACTTATTTGCAGTTCCCTAGAATGTTGTCTAGCAGAACGAGTGCGGCTTCGGTTCATGGCTTCCCTTACTCGATCCACATTTTCAGCTGCTCGGGCCGTTCGAACTGGGCCGGGTGGTTTCGTTTTAAACAGTGACCCTGTCGTTTGCAATGAATTAACCCATCTAAGAATGGTATTCCGCTGAGGGAGGGCACCATGACGGCCGATGTTGAAACGCCGTCTGAAAAGACGTTGCACTATTGTCACTGAACCTCCACTTTTTATAAACTCGTCGTAAACAAGCACGCGGTGTTCCCTTGTCCACAACGGCATGATGAATACTAAATGGCAACTCAAGGAGTATTGACTGTCATTTCTCCAACTTACATACGCCTGACACAAGCTGTGTACTATTCGTTCTAAAAACGTCCGTCTCCCATGACTCACCATATAGTTGGACCAGGCATAATTTCACAACTAATATATTTAAATAAAAGTAATAACACTCTCACAACTATCTTATTAAAGAAACGTATTGGTAACAGAAAGAAAGTATAAACTTTTGACTCAAATACGATAAAATATTACTACGCTATCGTATGCCAAAAAACAAGTTTGTTATTAAAAAACATTAAGATTCGCAGTTCATAGTAGCAGTTCGGCCAGTTGCTTAAAAGCGTTTGTAATATATATATATATATATATATATATATATATATATATATATATATATATATATATATATATATATATATATGCGTTTTTGGTCGTTTTCTCGGTTTTTCTGCGTATTTCTGAAAAACTATGCAATTTGGGAAAACATGACCTAATTTTATGTTGTAGATTTTGCGATTCTCCACAATTTTTATTCTTTTTATTTTTTCGATATTCTGCTTAGTTGCGCCGCTAGAGCGCGCTGAAGTATTTTTGAGCTCTTCTTCGATTTTAAGCCAAAACTATGCATTGTAGAGAAAAATATCAGATCAAAGTTGTAGACACAAAAATTTCCGATACATTTTGTTATTTTATTTTTTTTTAAAGTCGCATGGTTTTGCCACTAGAGGGCGAAAACCTTTTGCTTTTTTTTTGCAATACTCTTGTGCGAATGAAAAAAACACTCTAGTACATTATTTTTCATTTATAGGCAAAACTATGCAATTTTGGTAAAAAAAAATAAGACAATTTGTAGGAAGTTTATTGTTCTCCAACTTTTTATGTGAATGAATTGTTCTCCAATTTTTTATGTTTATTTTCCAAAAAACCCATAACAGACCTTTGTGTAACATGCGGTGGCAGTATCATTACTACACGAACGGACACCGGCAGCATATCGATTGTTAGTTCGTCTCTGTTAGGGCTCTCCGAGATAGACGCATTAGTTATAAAGGGTGGTCCAACTAAAACGCACGATGTTAATTGTAAATAAAACAAAAAGTTTTCAGAGAATTATCTTAATATTTTTTATTATGATATAAGGATCTATGACAATTATGTGTGAAACAAAACATCGGCCAGATGCTCGCCACGGCTTCGGTGGCATACCTCTATCCGATGGTCCATATTTTCAATGACTCTGAAACATAATTGAGGTTCAATGTCGTTAATGTGCCGAATTATCTCATCCTTTAGCTCTTGAATTGTTCTTGGCTTATTTACGTACACTTTTTCTTTTAAATATCCCAAAGAAAGAAGTCTAACGGTGTCAAATCACATGATCGTGGCGGCCAATTAACATCGCCACGACGTGAGATAACACGGCCATTGAATTTCTCGCGCAAAAGTGCCATTGTTTCGTTGGCTGTCTGGCAAGTGGCACCATCCTGTTGGAACCACATATCGTCCAGGTCCATATCCTCAATTTCTGGCCACAAGAAGTCCGTTATCATCTCGCGATAGCGAACACCATTCACGGTAACTGCTTGGCCGACCTCATTTTCGAAGAAGTACGGCCCGATGACGTCGCCAGCCCATAAACCGCACCAAACAGTCACTCTTTGTGGATGCATCGGCTTTTCAACAATCACTCGTGGATTCTCATTTGCCCAAATGCGGCAATTCTGCTTTTAACGAATCCACTGAGGATGATTTTCTTTGTAAAGTCACCATTCACTTCTGTCTGTTCAACCAACCATTCGGCGTATTGACGACGCTTGAAATGGTCAGTAGGCTTCAGCTCTTGAGTCAAGTGAACCTTGTAAGCGTGTAAATTCAAATCTTTATTCAAAATTCGCATCAGTGATTATCGTGAGATGTTCAATTGTTGGGCACGACGACGAGTCGAGGTTGACGGCTCTTCTGCTACACTATCGCGAACAACAGCAATGTTTTCCGCAGAACGAACTGGGCGAGCATGCACAGGTGTTTTCACATTTCCTACAGACCCGGTTTGCTGAAATTTGCGCACAATTCTCCCGATTGTGGACACATTTGGTCGATTATGCTGACCAAAAAAGTCACGAAGTGCACGAAATGCATTTTGATTTGAACGCCCATTTTCGTAAAAGGCTTCAACAATCTTAACGCGCTGCTCAATTGTGTACCTGTCCGTGGTTGAATTTGTCACACACTGAAACAAAGAAATGTAAAATTAAGTTGGGCAAAAAACTTGACGTTAAGGTGTGACTCACAATTAACATCGTGCATTATGGTTGGACTACCCTATATATAATGATATTATCTGATCCGTTAATATCATCATTACTGCCAACTGTTTGTATTGAAACGTCTTGATATACTACTACTAAGCGTTGCAAAACATGAACGGTATATGAATGTCTTCAATGCGGCACGTTCAATTAACCTGTATATCTCTGTACGTAATTCTCACATATTTTACAGCTCCAGTTAATGCGTACCAACATGACGCCGACTCAATCTACTGCGATATCACCCCTTACGCTTCCACTGAAGACCCCACAGGAAGAGATACTTCTTTGTTCGCCTTCACATCGTCAAATGTCAGCTCTTTGGGACCTAGCGCTTCTGCAATTGAAGGTTCCGTACTGTCACTACTAATTCGAGTCCTTTATTGACACCACTAGATGTATTATGTACTCACTTTGTTCTTTCTTCGTTTCCTCCATTGCTTCTCCGACTATAGACACAAGAAGACAATACATCTAGATGTTAATAAAGAACTCGTCTAGTTGTTTGTGCCAATCAAGCAAAATGAATCGAATTTTCTTTTTCAGCTGGCCCAAGTGGATCGGACGGACCAGCTCACTTGTATTGCAACGTTTCCCCGTATCCGTCTTCAGTGAGTACGATCACACCGTCGCCGGTTCCGTTCACTTACGTTAAACCCGAACCGGTTAGCTCTAGCGCAGCCTCAGAGGATATTTCTCATGTCACGGAAAGGGATAGAGCTAAAACCCGTGAGTATCTATTCTGATAGGTCTCCAAATTGTCTGTACTTGTGGTTCATTATTAAGGCTGTGTGTTTTCTAGCTCCTCCTTCGTATGATGAGGCTGTCAGTCCACAGAAAGAAAACCCAAAGAAGGAATAAAAATATCCGGTTATGTTATTATATATGTACATACTATTCATAGGGAATTTTAATTTATTGGAATGGACGAACGACATTTTATAGACTATTTCATATTGTAATATATATAAAAAAAAAACTCTTTTGCCTCAGCGTCAATACAAGCCTCCGATTCAATCAACATAGTATGCATTTAATTAAGAAGAACTATACTTACAATTAGATGTTCTTTAATACTGTAAGTAAAATACATATTTATTTAAAATCCTAGTAGTCTGCCGACTCATCTTACCGATAAATGGAATAGTCTACCTGAGCCTAGCCATAAAAACAAGCCACGGTATGTTTTGAGATTTTTTATTTGGCAAATAGCGATGAAATAAACTATATATATATATATATATATATATATATATATATATATATATATATATATATATATATATATATATATATATATATATATATATATATATAGGGCTTTAAAAGAAAGGCAAATTTTCATTTGTAGGACAAATATAATTTTTTTTCTACTGTAAATGTAAAGAAACAAATATATATTTTAGCTATTCTTTTTTCTCTTAATTGTTCTTCATCTATTTTAATGTTATTGGTTATTCTGATGTTGGCAAATTTATGGTTCATGGTTAGCTGTTCTGATTTTGTAAGATTAATTTTAATTTTCCACTTTTTGAAGTAAGGGATTATTTTATTGACGCGACCTTTTACTTTTTGTATTGCTGTTTGTGCATGAAATGATTTCGCATATATTATAGTATCATCAGCATATTGTATTCTGGAGGTGTTAGGATATATGGGAATGTCAGAGACGTAAGTCGTGTATAATATGGGTGAAAGTACGGTACCCTGCGGGACTCCGGCGATTATTTGTTTTCCCCCATGTCTCAGCAAGTGGCCTACCATTCTATCTCTTCTCTTCTTTATGTTTTTCCATATACTTCTTTTCTCGCCGACTTTCTCTAATACTTCTTCATTTCTAACCCTATCAGTCCACGGTATTTTCATCATTCTTCGATAACACCACATCTCAAAAGCTTTTAATTTCTTCCTACTTGCTTCCCCTACCGTCCAGGTTTCGCAACCGTATAGTGCCGTGCTCTATACATACGTTTTCACAAATCTCTTTCTTGTTTCTAAGTTTATTTACCCCCGAGCATAAAAGTGCCTTCTGTTTGTTAAAAGCTACTCGACCCTGCGCTATTCTGTGTTTTATATCTTTATCGCTTCTTCCATCCCATTTTATTTTACTTCCTAAATAAGTGAAGTCTTTAACTTCCTCCAATCTTTCATTATTAATTTGTATTTTCGTTTTTGCTCTGCTCTCGCGCCCTCTGCACACTAACACTTTAGTTTTGTTTTTATTCACTCTCATTCCGTATTCCTCTGTCAACACTGCCTCCATTTCGTTCAACGCTGATTCCAATTCCTCTTTACTAGATGCTAATACTGCTATATCATCCGCGAATCTCAGCATTTTTAGTTTCTGTTCCTGTACTTTAATCCCGAAATCCACTCAAATCTTTCACGACATTAATCGCCTCTTCGATGCACAGATTAAAAATTAGTGGTGATAGCGTACATCCTTGTCTTACTCCTTTCCTAATACCTACTTCCCTCCTTTCCCCTTCTACTTCTATAACAGCAGTTTGCTCTTTGTATAGATTGTGTACTACTCTCCTATCTCTATACTTTATTCCCGCGCTCTTTAATATCTCCAACATTTTTTCCCATCTTACATTATCAAAACCTTTTTCTAAATCTACAAATCCTATATAAGCGTTCTTTCCTTTTTCTATTGTTTTCTCTAACATTACTCTTAGCGCCAGAATAGCTTCGCGAGTTCCCCTATTTCGCCTAAACCCGAATTAGTCTTCTCCTAGTATTTCCTCCGCTCTATTTTCCATCCTCTTCTACACTATTCTGGTTAAGATTTTTGGTGTGTGGGAAGTTAGGTTAATCTAAAGTTCTCGCATTTGTCGGCTCCTCTCTTTTTCGGTATAGTAACGATAATGTTCCTCTTATGATCCTCCGGCATCTCGCCCGTTTCATATATGGATTTTACCAGTTCAAACATCCTATTTACTACTTTCTGTCCCGCACATTTCAAAATTTCCGCCTGTATTGTATCAACACCCGACGCTTTATTGTTCTTTAGCCCCCTTAGTGCTATTTCAAATTCCTCTCTAGACCAACAGGTTATATTTAAAAATAATTTTAACTAAAAGAAGATGGTGCGATATACCTAAGAGAAAAAGCATTAGTAAATAAGATAAATGATATTGGTCCCAAATTTGAGCCTTGGGGTGTTCCACAGGGCGCCGACGGTCTCGGCTTTAAAGCCTTTATATGAAGCGAATAATATACGTCTGTATAAATATGATTTGACCAAGTGATGAAAATTACTACTCAATCCATATTTTCATTTTTAAAATAGTTTATTATGATTCACATTGTCAGCTTTCGAGAAACTCTGTTCTTTTCTCACTCTGAACATAAATTAAAGGAGTGATTAAACTGTTAAAATACTGGCGCACATCTATGTCGCACGTTGTCTTGCTCTTGCGCAGTCTTAAAATCATTTACATTCTACCTACAAGTAAGAATATTTTAGACCATTTTTTTTACACTTACATGTGTTGTTCGCCCGTTTCGATAAGTGACTATATTTACAAATTCGCTAACTGTATATAAAGAAATTGTAAATATTTTGTTGGAAAAATGTATTTTTGTACTTAAAGTTAAGTGAATTGTGTTAAGATGAAATTATTAGTTGCAGTTACCGTATTACATATAATGTATAATAAACATTTTTTGTTTATTTATAATTGTGTTATTATCCTTTTTTACACACCTGCAATTAGAGGATAATTATTACTAGATATGCCCACGTGGATGATTTGGAATCACGGCTGCATGGACCCGAACCCAGTCTAACACTACTTTTCGATGTATGAAGTGATAAACAAAAAGCACTTTTGTTTTTGTAACAGAACATTTTTATAGTTTATTTCATCGCTATTTGCCAAATAAAAAATCTCAAAACATACCGTGGCTTGCTTTTATGGCTAGGCTCAGGTAGACTGTTTCGTTTATCGGCAAGATAAGAGAATTTTTTATTTGGCAAATAGCAATGAAATGAATAGTATATAAAGGGTGGTCCAACCATAATGCACGATGTTAATTGTGAGTCACACCTTAACGTCAAGTTTTTTGCCCAACTTAATTTGAGATTTCTTTGTTTCAGTCTTTGACAAATTCAACCATGGAGAGGTACACAATTGAGCACCGTGTTAAGATTGTTGAAGCCTTTTACGAAAATGGGCGTTCAAATCAAAATGCATTTCGTGCACTTCGTGACTTTTTTGGTCAGCATAATCGACCAAATGTGTCCACAATCGGGAGAATTGTGCGCAAATTTCAGCAAACCGGGTCCGTAGGAAATGTGAAAACACCTGTGCATGCTCTCCCAGTTCGTTCTGCGGAAAACATTGCTGTTGTTCGCGATAGTGTAGCAGAAGAGCCGTCAACCTCGACTCGTCGTCGTGCCCAACAATTGAACATCTCACGATCATCACTGATGCGAATTTTGCATAAAGATTTGAATTTACACGCTTACAAGGTTCAATTGACTCAAGAGCTGAAGCCTACTGACCATTTCAAGCGTCGTCAATACGCCGAATGGTTGGTTGAACAGACAGAAGTGAATGGTGACTTTACAAAGAAAATCATCTTCAGCGACGAGGCACACTTTCACCTCAGTGGATTCGTTAACAAGCAGAATTGCCGCATTTGGGCAAATGAGAATCCACGAGTGATTGTTGAAAAGCCGATGCATCCACAAAGAGTGACTGTTTGGTGCGGTTTATGGGCTGGCGGCGTCATCGGGCCGTGCTTTTTCGAAAATGAGGTCGGCCAAGCAGTTACCGTGAATGGTGTTCGCTATCGCGAGATGATAACGGACTTCTTGTGGCCAGAAATTGAGGATATGGACCTGGACGATATGTGGTTCCAACAGGATGGTGCCATTTGCCACACAGCCAACGAAACAATGGCACTTTTGCGCGAGAAATTCAATGGCCGTGTTATCTCACGTCGTGGCGATGTTAATTGGCCGCCACGATCATGTGATTTGACACCGTTGGACTTCTTTCTTTGGGGATATTTAAAATAAAAAGTATACGTCAATAAGTCAAGAATAATTCAAGAGCTAGAGGATGAGATAATTCGGCACATTAACGACATTGAACCTCAATTATGTCTCAGAGTCATTAAAAATATGGACCATCGGATAGAGGTATGCCACCGAAGCCGTGGTGAGCATTTGGCCGATATTTTGTTTCACACATAATTGTCATAGATCCTTCTATCACAATAAAAAATATTAAGATAATTCTCTGAAAACTTTTTGTTTTATTTACAATTAACATCGTGCGTTTTGGTTGGACCACCTATTATTTGTTACGCCCAAACATCGAAAACGCTCACTGAGCGAAAAAACGGCCACAATCCGTTGCGGACGGTGCTGAACAACCAAATACCGAAATAAGGTAATTTTTCGCGTTGTGGCCGTTCTTGTCGACCACGACCCGTTGTGGACAATGCTCAAACGGCCACGACGCGTTCTGGATGATTTAGAAAGCTCATAAACCGATCGTGCTTTTAAATTTTTAACTAGATTAACAGAAATAATATCTGAAAATTTGAAAACCTTTATTGTATCGTTATTTCTACATGAAACCTTGTTTATTAAAGGGGAACACTATAGAATAATAACCAACTGAACCGACGGTAGTTGAGAAGGGCATTCACTTGTTCTTGCAGGCACTATTATTGTGGCATTTAGGATTGCACGACACCTCATTGGCCCTGCAGCTGCACTTTTTTGTATTACAATAACGCTTACAATGGCACGTGACAAATCCTTGTTTTGATCCAGACGAAAGAGCTGAAGCTTTTCTCAAATTTCATGAACAACTCGAAACATACGATGAATTTATAAAGTTTGAATCGGCGAAGGTGAATTAATTACGACTATAAAGTTTTTCCAGCACGCCCTCTTTGGTTCCCAACTGATACAAGCTGGATTCATTAACGCTCAGAACTACAGCTAGAACACTTCTAGGGGCAAGCCGCCCTCTGTCGACATCCGGAACTTTGACTACGAGATTTTGACCGATCTCAGCAGGAGGTAGTTTTTCACGAGACAAAGCTAGCATTTTTTCAGCTTTCTTCTCCATTCCGGCTTTAGCATTTTCGTGTTGCTCTCGTATGCAGCAAAGGCTGCATACGACTTTTCCTTCAATTTCAACACCACACTTCATGTGTACTCGTACATTTAAACTGCATGTTTTACATGGTTGGGTGATTCCAAAATATTCGCAAATGGAACATGCTACCGCACTGGATACTGCATTGATTATATTTTCTTCCCTTCCTGGTATGTTTCGAGTGTCGTCCCTTCCAAGATTTTCTCTAAATCTTCTTCCGTTTCCAAAGTTTCATATGTTTCCCTTTCCAGAGAAGAATCTGCCAATCCAATCCTTTGCTTGCTACCAAACATGGCCTCGTAAGGACTTTTTTAATTCCTTCATGCAGGGCACGATTTTTTTGCTCTGAATAAACCGTAAGCCCTCTGACTATTGCTTGGTATTATTATCAAGCATCCATGCTACCAACATATCTCTGACGTCCTGATTGGATCGTTCCACCGATCCTTGGCTCTGTTAATAGCGGGGCTTACCGTGCACAAGTTTAAGGCTTGGCCACAGATCCTTTAACTGTTTTATTATCTTATTAGATAATTCTCTTCCGTTGTCGCTTTGAAGTATAAATGGAGCACCGAACATGCAAAAAATGTCCACTACATTATATGCGACTTCTTCAGCTGTTTCCGTTTTGAGTGGTTTCAAAATTGTAAATATTGTCAAATGGTCTTGGTAGGTCAATATGAAACGATAATCTCGGTCGGGTTCGGTCTACATATCGATCAAATCTACTTGACATCTGGAATTCATGTGGTTTGATAGGATTGGTGCAACAACTAACCCCTTTCTTCTTGATCTTCTTCTTTCCCTGACATTGCTCGCAGAGAGACAAATAGATCTGTATAGCTGCTCTAGTGACATTGTAGTATTTTTTGTTAATTTCAGCCTCCATCACTAAAAACAAAAAAAATGTCATTAGGTACCAATATTTTATAGAAATAGCGTTTAAGTAATGTACCTCTTGTTCGTTTGTGTCCAGTTGCCATGTGAGCAGCTTCAATAAGGCCAAAAAGATCCTCCGTTTTACAGAAATATAGAAAAATTTCATCCTGTGTTCCTTTGGTCTTTTCAATTAACTTTTCATATTCCCCAATTGTTATGACATCGTACCTCTTCAGTCTTCTATATTGTTTGGACGACAACGGCATTTTACTGTCTCTCAAACGTTTCGCTTCTTTCACTTCTCACACGATCCCTTCATACCGTTCGTTCGAAAAATAATCACTTCGATCATTGCTGTTATCAACGATATTTTTAAGTTTTTCGTTAAACGCCTCTGTCATATTGTTTTTAGCTAACAATACTAGCGACTTCGCTCAACAACATAGACGGAACTTCATTCGAAGGCAGTCGTAAACACACTGACAAGTCTAGACAAGAAAGATCGGTTTATGAGTTTTATAAATCATCAAGAACGCGTCATGGCTGTTTGAGCATTGTCCAAAACGCGTCGTGGTCAACAAGAACGGCCACAATGCGAAAAATTATCTTGTTTGGGTATTTGGTCGTTCAGCACCGTCCGCAATGCGTTGTGGCCGTTTCTTCGCTCACTGAGCGTTTTCGATGTTTGAGCGTAACGTATATAGTTCATACAAAACAAAAAACGATGCACGTCATCATGTGACGTGACAAATTACCACTACACTTAAAATTTCACTCGTTTTTAATCAACAGAAATTTAAATTTGGCGCCCATTTTGAGGTTGGCAGCAATCGACATAAATGTCGTGCGTGGTGCAAAATTTATTCGATGTTTAGACGGTTTAGATTATTCAATTTCTAAGGTCCTTTAGCCATGAGTTAATAAGAAAACTGTTCTTTTGAGAATAACAATACCTGGTATTAGCCAGCGCAAGCACCATAATTATTCGGACTGTTGCATACGTTAGGCTGATGTTTTCACAATGCCGAAAGAATTAACCCTTGTGTACCGTTGCGAGGTCACCGCGACCGATGTAAATATTCATTTCATGATTTTGTATCTCCACTTAATTGTATCGGCTCTTCATTTCAGTGTGACACGCGTACTTGGAAAGAATGCAACACATTTAGCTGCGGGTTTTAAACGTATCCAAACTACTGGCGCCGTAGGGGCCGCAAAAAAATTTTGAAAATTTTCAAGGTCACGCGTTTTTCTGATACTTCAGAATTCTTATGTAAAATCCGTTTATACAAAAATATAGACTTTCACAAGAAACATTTTTGGAATTTAATACCTTTTTGAAGAACATTCATGTTTGCCGTCATATTCTTTGGTTAAGAAAAGGATTGTAAGGTGAGTTTTCTACTAGAGTATCTATAACACTTAAAATATTTTCCGAAAGAGTTTCAGCGTCACATTTTGTAGGTTTCAGGTATGTCCAAAAACGTTCAATCGGTTCACCATCAGGAATATATCTTCAAACTACCACTATCTGAGTTCTTGCAGATACATCAGTTGTTTCGTCTGCCATAACTGCCAAAAATGAAGGTTTGTTAATTTCTTTAATTATTTCTTCATGGCATACTTTTAATATACAGTCTAAAAGATCATTTTGTATTTCTTTAGAGGTTCCTTTAAATACTGAAGCATTTTGTAGATGCTCGCTTAAAGTTACATCAAGCTCAGCAGAAAAAATTATCAAACCACGAAATATCCCCGGGTTTTGAGAGGTTTCAGCTTCGTCATGTCCTCGCAGCGCCAGTTCAAAGGCCCCACAAAACTTTATGCAGTTTATAATTTTTGACAAAACGTATCTCTTTTTTGTCACATTATCATTATGCTTTTGCACATTTATCCAATAAGCTGAATCTAGCTGCGCTTTAATATTAGTTGTTGCTAATAAAGCTAATTCCATTGTATTACGTAGATGGCTTTTGGAGTTGTCGTGCTTTTTTATTTTTTTGAGTTAAGTGCACCAAATCTGTCACCCCTACCTCCGTCCATGCTTTATCACCGCATAAAAATTAAACAAGGAAAACAAAATAACGCATTTTTTTTTGTTGCACCCACAAATCCAATTGTTCTTCGAATAAATGTCTCTATTAAATTGACGTTTATATGCTTTTCCGCGGCTAACACCTGCAGTCTCAATAACAATATCGGGCAATGGCCTACCATTGTTTTTTAAATCAATTTTTTCTTCATAAGAGTATTTAAAAAATCGCTTCACATGAACTAAATTATAAACTAAATCCATTGTCACTATCACAGTATATAAATATTAATAATTAGTATAATAAATCACTACACAAATTCACAAAACAGTATTTAAAATCTCAAATTAACACGAAATACGAAATAGGTACGATTTACGCCCGCCAACTGTACGAGGAGTAGGAAGGAGTAAACATTCACTGATGTTGCCTTAGCTGGAAAAAATACAGCTCACTGACCGTGTAAATTCGCGCATTTACGAGCGCCAAATGTGGATTGTCGCGGGAGTTGAGGGGGAGGACGGGTGTGCTGAGCCGTGCTGAGAACTACCTCGTGTGGCACAGTTCAATCTACGCGCTCGCGTAGAGACCCAGATAATTCATCTGGTCTACTACTCAATAGAGGACGGCGGGCAGAATGCGACTTTAACACAATAATTTGGTTAGCTGCACCAACTAAACAAATTATTTTATTAATAAATTTTAGTAATTATTATGTCGCGAAAATATACAAATATCTAATTTTTTTGGCAGTTCTGCAGCTCTGCAGCACTTATACACCAGCCGCCCCTGACGTAGTATGTACTAATAAACATGTAGTTGTGTGTATACGTATACATGCAGTGTCTGACTATATAGTACAGTCTCTGAACAAAGATAATGAACATTATGTTACTAGTACTAGGCTATTAGTAGCAATTTCTGGCCGAATGGCCAAGAGAAAGCTTAATGAAGGAGAATTGGACAGTAGAAGACCAGTCATTGCACTACTATATTAACATCACTGATGAATGCAATGCCGAGGTCGTTGTGTAGTGTATTGTTTGATACATACCACGTAATTTTTTTCTTTTTTTGAATAAAATATGACAATTCAAAAATGGGTGGCCTGTCTACCACGCGCCTAACCACGTCAGTTTAAAGCGCGCGCCTAACGTAGGGTTAAAAAAATTATCAAAATAGGGTCCATCATTCGAACAGTAATTTGATGCGTTTCTTGCATATAATTATTTACATATTGCCCCAAGCTCCCCCACCAACTGGGCAATTAAAACCTTCCAAGAACCGTCTGCTATGTTAGATTTCCGTAAATGTAACGTCATCGGGCCGATTACATTCTGGTTATCCGCCTTTATTTTTTTTTGCGTGAATTCTTGTTTGATCGATTCACCGTCAGAACGTCTCGCGAATACTGTCTGTGTGTGACCTTTTTACTGACTACGCCAATTACAGTGATTACCGATAGTGAATGTTTTTTTTAAATAAAAATCTGTTGGCCAGTTTGTGAATTTTCGGTTGCTAAAAATCGCCAAGGTAGGTACCTACGTTTTGTTTTAACTAAAACATCGTATTTTGCGCCGTAGAATTAACATTTAAGGCAATGCAATTCTAATTTATTTATGTACAATAAAATGTATTCTCGGACTGAAGGTCGTGCTTGCATATAATGCAGTGCGACGTTGCCACGTCCCCGAAGACGAAAAGAAATAGCAACAAGTTGTTTGAAGGACGAAAATAAGTTTCCGCACACACTCGCGACTATCGCGCCAGAAAAACGTATCGAACACCACGTCAGAATATATAGGGTGTCTCTGTTACAGAACTTTAGGATTCGAATTGTCATTTGTGTTCTGTTAAAGATAGGGCGTCAATATTTAAGACTGTCATCTACAAATCATATGAGGTTAACGTGCCGTGACTAACAGTTCAACAACGAATAGTTTGTGTACGACTGTTTTATGAAAGTGAGCAATCATTTACAGTTGCATTCAGAAAAATTGACACAAAATTAGGACAAAATGTGCTGCTTACGGAGTTAACAGTTCGCAACTTAATCAAGAAATTTGAAGAGACGGGCTCTGTTATAGATAAGGCAACACCAATACGGCCTCGTCGTGGTCGGCTAGATGAAAATAATGCTACAGCGACAGAAAGTATACGGGAGTATCCAAACACATCAATTCGACATTGTGCACAACAATTGAATGTGTTAAGAGTCACCACGTATTGGATTTTAGAGAAACATTTGTTAGTACACAAAATTTAGTTGACACAAAAATTAATAATTACAGACCATTTACAACGTTGTACATTTCTTAATTGGGCGTTAGATAAGAAGATAAGAAGGTGATGCTGATTTTTGCAATAAAATATTGTTCAGCGATGAAGCACATTTTAATGTTGACGGATACGTCAAAAAACAAAATTGTTAAATTTGAGGTTATGTCAAGAGAAATGTGTGTGCCGCTCAGCCCGCATCAATCAACGACCTCAAGGCAAATACTCAACGTGTTATTTATGAAACAGAGCTAGTTTTATGTGGCCGTGTTATGGACAACTTTGCTAAACGAATGGCATCATGCCAGATGAGTCGAGACAGCTATATGAACGATATTCTTTTCCATTTGTAGTCGAATCGTCTCCATTTTATGTTGAAGAATAAGAAACTTCAGTCTGTCAAATTTTATTAGTTTTATTCACAAATCACATACTATAGTTCCAAATAAAATACTCTATTTTAATCTAACAATTATTAACTTGGCAAGTAAACCTAAAATCGATATTTGTTAAGTCATTAACCGAAGCATAAGACGTAAGCTTATACGTGGATCAATTGGATGGTATATTGTGCGATATAAAAACAGATATTGATACACAGAAACACACGGAGAGAAAGTGTTTGTACGTGCTCCTCACGTCTACTCGCGTGATCGATAAACCCAGAGATAGTCCAATCAATAGGGAATGACTCGGTCACTAATTGTAAACAGCAACAAAAAAATTTGAGCATATAGAAAATAAAATTTGAAGAAACTTACAGTTTTTTGCTCTCAAAATGGCGGCCGCTAACATAACCTAAAAAATTCGCAAAAGTCAAAAAAACGGGTTTTCGCGAATAAAAAAGAAATTTGTGCTCGGATTGGAAAAAGTTAAATGAGAAAGTCGTAGATAATGAAAAAATCTTTCGATTCAATTTCTGTGAGCTCGAATCGATCCATTACTTTTCGAGATATATCGAGAAAATCGTTGAAAATTGCGTTTTCTTGTTTTTGCTCTAAGAATAACAATATTTGATGAAAACATTTAATAATTTCAGAAAATATAGTCCTAAGTGAGGCATTCAATTGTACAAAAACAATCGTTTTTGTACAATTCCAAGATATATTTTTATAAAGATCTATCTGCGAAATTCTCAAAAGCAAGAAGGACTGTCAGCTTTAGCATTGATAAATATTGAAAGTGCCTTGTTAGAAGATATGAGATCGTCTCCAACATTTGAAGAAACAAAAACCGAAGAATTGATCTTCATTTTAAAAATTAGGATATATACCTCAGTATAATCATTTTAGGTTAGTGTTTTTTACTTTTACCATTTTTATACGGCCTACCATACATCTGACTATACCTCTTCCCCCTATAAAATTGTTATTACATCCCTAGGTTCTCCTAGGTACATCCCTAGGTTCCTCACGCTACGCCCCTGACAGTCATATATACTATACAAGATGCTAAGTAGCATTTTATCTAAATAAAGACAGAAATTGGTTCGTTCGATTTCACACGGACTAACAATATTTTCTGTTGTACTTGGTGCATGTTGTGTCATATTTCATATGTACCATAATTTTCAGACCTTTTTTTTTCTTAAAATTTGATGACATTTTTTTTAAATACTCTTCTGTAAATTTGTGTATATTTTTATGCCTCGTCAATCTTTTTCCCCTAAAATAAAAAATCATGCAATAAAGTGTTAAAATTCTTATAAAAAAGTATTTATTATTATAACCCCTACGTTGGCGCCATCTAAACGTAATCAAATAAAGTTGTTAAACACTTCCACTTTAAATTTTAGGTTACTTCAGTAATGTCTTGTAAGATTGAGATCGAAGATTACCAATTTCTATATCGTCCAGGATGTACTATCAAGGGGAAGTTAATCTGTACTTTTATAGTTGAACAAAATATAAGAGGTAAATTTATGTTTTCCTACACTTATCAGTATAGTCTTACGAATTTGCTTAGATCAGTCAGGTTATGCAAACGTTACTTACTATAAGATACCTGAAAGGTATTACAATAAGAACGCACGTGAATTAGAACGTGAATTTTAAATAAAACATGGTTTTCTGTCAAAATATTGAAATATTTATTGATCTACAATGTATATATATATATATATATATATATATATATATATATATATATATATATATATATATATATATATATATACATTATGGTTTAAAACAGGTATGGTAT
This sequence comes from Rosalia funebris, assembly GCA_037954035.1. Classification (NCBI taxonomy): domain Eukaryota; kingdom Metazoa; phylum Arthropoda; class Insecta; order Coleoptera; family Cerambycidae; genus Rosalia; species Rosalia funebris. The sequence goes on along the minus strand of JAZFAV010000019.1, from coordinate 2,853,688 downwards.
GGTGGTATTAGGAAAAAAACATGACGTCATTAAACAGGTTACCATACCTGTTTTAAACCGATACACACCTGTTTTATACCTGTACAGACCTGTTTTATACCTGCGCCAAGAGTTCTTCAGATCAACAATGACCACATGCCATCCGCATCAAATGTCCGCGGACAAATCCGAGGGTGAGCCAGGAGTGACATAGCTATACTACTTTTTTACTGTTTTTACTTTCTTTAAATATATCAAATATTTTTAAATATTAAATATATTATGTTAAAGTAACCTCCAGTCCGGGGTTACTTTGACATAGCATTATTTTCGAATTGAAGTCAAAGTTAAAAATAGTACGGGTTTATTTGACACCTTTTAAACAAAAAATATATATGATTTCACGTTTTTATAATTGTTTAAAGGACAAAACATAATAAAAAGAAGTCTTTGAATAAGAAAAATCAGACATTTATTTAAACAATTTCTTACTCATTAATAGGACTTTAGTTATAACCTTATAATCAGCCTCCTGTCAAAATCAGTCATTACAAATAATTAGGTAACAGTCTTATTATTAATATTAACAAACTCTTAGAAACATTAAGACTTAATCAACGTTTACAAAAATTAAAAATAAAAAGTAGAAAATTAGCCTGAATCTTCACGTCGTTCACACCCGTAAGTCAATTTTTTAGACCCTCTGTTACAAATGCCACATACCCACTGGAGACAGGTGACGCAGCAGATCCAGTCTTTTGTTGAATTATAGTGATTGTAATCATATTCGCAAATTGTGCACAGATTAGCCTCGTCTCTATTTTTCTACATCTCACTAAGTGGGATGTTTTCATCTTGAGATGAACAAGAACTGTCGTAAGGCTTTTTCGCCTTGTATCTTATTAATTTCTTTGAATTGGGTACAGATCTAGCAGGTCTTTAGGAGAGTTCAGAAGTTGATGCAGTTGTTGGAATATTCTCTTTATTTTGCTCAATAATAGCTTCCTCTTCGTTTTGCACCGAAATGGATTCCTCCTCGTTTTGCTTAGAAACTGCTGCCTCTTAACCCATTTGTGCATGAAGTTATTTTTTATTTAATTAGTTATTAAAAATGCTTTTTTTCTATTTATATATGGAAGAAAAAAACGAAAAAATTATAAAAGAAAAAGTATTTTGTGTACTTTTTTCAAAATGGCCTGTCCATTAAAATGGACTCTATGCAAAATGGATAAATAAAATAAGGATTATTCTTAGAAAAATGTAATGTCTATAAAAATATGTGTCTTAACATTGTACATACAAATTTTAAAAATTAGGTTTACTTCGTGTGATATGTCTTGAAACAACCTTTGGGATGTAGTCCAACGTTGCACTTTTCGCAACTAAATTACATTTTTTGGTGCACTGCTTACACCTCCTATGAGTTTCACTGTATAATACGATATGGCCAATGTTGTCGAACCTTACATCGTTTGTTGCAGTTGATACTCTCCCCCTTGATGAAGGCGTTCCGTAAGTTTGAAGTAAAGACTGGGCCACAGCTTACTCAATACTAAGCTGTGACTGGGCAACGTAGCTTCTGAAAACGAGTAAGTTGGAACAAAATGGATCGTTGGACACGATTTTCTTCATGAGTAGCCAAGCATTAGAAACTGAAACATCAACTAAGTAGACAAAAATTGGCCAATATCATTTGGTTTGTCTAATTCTTGTTCTGTAAAGAGAAACTAAATTGTCCATTTTATCAACTCCTCCCATTCCAGCATTATACTTCGCTATCATTTCATGTCGTAGACAATATTTCTGGTAAGGATGTCGATAGCAAACTACTTCTAATAGTTGATAACGGTATGTTATCGTCTTCTTCATCAAAATCTGAATCGTCATATCTAGCTTCACATACCTGATTCAGTATTCCTCTAGACAGGTGGTTCGGATTAGCAGTCTCTTTGTCAGAATCATCGCTATCTTCTTCTGTGTCTGCAGACGTCTCCTCAGGTGGCAAAATGTATATATTTGATGGTTGATTGTCAGTGCTATCTTCCTCGATTATTTCTAACAATTGATGCAAAGGCAGCCTGTAAAACAAAGAGTTATTTTAAAATTTTGCGCAGGCGATTGCGGATACAAAGCATTTATTTTGCACACGCTAGTAAAGAAATACTTTTAAATTTTTTTATTTGACTATGCACCATTGTGCATAGAGTCCATTATAAAGGATCAGACAAAAAAAAATCGATTTTGAAAAAGAAAAATAACAAAAACAAATCTCAAAAAAAATTAAGAACATTATACATGTATATAGGAAGCTACATTCAGTAATATGACAACATAACCCAACTAATTTATAATAAAAACGTAATATATACCCGCCATTTCGCGTGTTGTACAAATCAGGATCCATTTTGTAACAAACTAGCACTAACTATGTGTAGGTCTCGTTACACACTGGTCTAGACGCCTGCCAACCGATGCTGTCTACCCTTCGAAATGGACTAACCCACGTTGTTTATAGACATATTTCGCGGGCAACCAGAAAAACATGCGTCCATTAAAAGATACAATATGCACTAATGGGTTAATCTCTCTCAATAGTCGCTTCAGCTTGTGTTGCCTCAAAATACTGTGTTTCAACATTAATCAATTGAGTTCCTGGTCGGTGGAGGATTTTTTTACTTCTTCTGTGGCGCAATCTCTTTGAATTGTAGCCCCTCGTTTCTTTGAGGAATTAGAGTAAGCTATTGTCGAGAACTCTTCCTGATTCTTGTGTCTTCTCTGATGGAATCTTTCGCAGCACAGCTTGGGGATCAAATGGATATTCTGGAAATGGAAAGTCCGCAAGATCTGAAGGAGCTTTTCAAATTGTTGTTTAATTTGGGAGTAATAGCATCTATTAACTTTTTCAATAACAACTGCTCTTTTGGTATCGACCCCTTTCTTTTAGATTCTTGCTTCCATTTATCAAGAACTTTACGCCATTTTTTTTCATGGGAGGGAATACCCCGACATCTAAGGGCTGTACCATATGAGTTGAATTTGGTGCAAGAATTGTGAAATAATGTTATCAACTAGTGCAACTTTTATGACTTCGGGAGCAAAATAAGAAGCTACCGCCCTTCCCGCCTTCCCTGCGTTCTTGTTTTGCGCGAAATTGAAGGTCAAACACACAAAAACGTATCAATGTAGCCCCAAAACTGCCAAAGTTACCCGCAAAGTCAATGTAACCCCGGTTTACGGTACGCTTCTGGTGATATTTTGGCGATAGTTTCGGCCTTCAATGCTTGGGCGGTCGTGGGTGTTCCCGTAAACCCGAATGTTCAGAAACCCCACCGAAAAAGTCCATAGGTGTTACATCGTTATCGGTAAATATTAGAACTACTGAAAAATTCGTTTCACGAGATGCCGGTAGATGGCGCCACTTACATCTCACCGACACACATCGACCGGAAAACTTTCGTTTTACCTGCAATACTCGTTAATATCGTAACAAGAAACCAAGAAATATCTCTTTTTAACACGACAAATCGTTTCTTTAAGAATCCTGTCTGAGATGAGTTGCTTAAGGATACCAACTCTATCCCCACCCTTGTGGGTACCGTACCTTTGTTAAACCACGGCATGACAGTATCTGCGACATATATAGCGCCATCTATCGGCAAATATTGGAACTACTGAAAAATTCGTTTCATGAGATGCCGGTAGATGGCGCCACTTAGAAAGAAATATCTCTTTTTAACACGACAAATCGTTTCTTTAAGAATCCTGTCTGAGATGAGTTGCTTAAGGATACATGCAAGATCGTGGCGGCCAATTCTCGTCATCAAAACGGGAGATGACACTACCAGAAAAAGACTCGTGCATTGTTTCACGGGTGGTATGGCAAATGGCATCGTCCTACTAAAACCGCGTGTCATCAAGAGGAATATCTTCCAATTGAGATACAAAGAACTGAGTTATCATGTCACGACAACGTTCGTCATTTACCCTTAATTACCTGCCTCATTTTCAAAGAAAAATGGTCTAGTGATTTCTTCGGACCACAATGTACACCACACAGTGACACGTTGGGGATATATTTGTTTCTCAAGAATCATTCATGGATATATTGAACCCCAAACGCGGCAATTTTTACTCTTAATGAAGCCGTCAAGGTTTAAATGGTCTTCGGCGCTGAAACCAAAATCTTGGTCTTCACTTATTATTCAATGATCCAATTGGTGAACTCCCTTCGCTGTGCATGGTGTGTTCGCAGAAATTGTTGAGTCAAATGGACTTTGTAAGCATGGAGACGCAAATCTTTAGTGAGAATACGGTGAAGACTGGCTGTTGAAATGTCCAGCTCTTGTGCACGATGATGAATCGAGGTCCCTGGATTCTCCGCCAGTCTCGCGAACTGCCGTGATCGTTTTCTTCTGAACGACCACTACGAGTCGTACTAATCGTCACATCAACAACAAATCCTACAAAAGGCCTACAAATTTTGACACTTTGAAAGTTGGTTTGCGTTTGACAAGTGATTATAAGTAAGTTATATACGCTAATTTCATATATACCTTCCGTTTTTGCCCCTCAGGTAAGGTTTTTGGTCAACTGAATAATCCGAATAAATTAAAAACTAAGGGAAAAATTACATTTTAAAAAACATACTAAGAAGCAATAACACAGAAATAGTTTTGAGTCTCTAATTTCTTTTTTTTTTATTTGAAAATCTCTCCCTTTTTAACAAAGAACTTCGTTTTGTAGTTTTTCTTGTGTAATCATTCGTTGGATGTTCTCTTTTCAGAATCCAGCAGTAATCTGCCATCATCGTCACATCCCATCCACTCTGGTACCTCCTTTCCATCTCATTTGTGTCTTGGTGTAGCCTCTCACCTTGCTCCTCGCTAACAGCACCAAGATTTTCTGGAAAGTAGTCCAGATGAGCATGCAGAAAATGAATGTTTATGCTCATATTACAACCAAGCTGCTTAAACTTATCCAGCATTTTGTTGAAAATTTCTTCATACTGCTGATGTTTATAATTTCCTGAAAAATTTTCTGTTACATTCTTAAAGCATATCCAAGATTCTTTTTCATGTTCTGTCATTGTTTCTTCAAACTGTTGGTCCTGCATTGATTTTCTTATTTGTGGTCCTACAGAAATGCCTTCCTTTAATTTTACTTCAGAAAGAACTGGATACTTGCCACATAAATACTTGCCACATAAATAAGTGGCGGCAAAAGAATTTTTTGCGGATCAACCAAATTTACATAACGTTTTTTGAACCAGGGTGTTAAGTTTATAACAAAATATATTTAGTGTATCTTTACAATTATCTAATCTAGGTATTTTTAAAACAAAATAGAATCACACGACGCGATATCACGAGTAAACGTACACACATTAAAAACGTACTACAGCGACTATGTAAATACCCAAATAGTATAAGACCGGAATATCCCCACCGGCCAACTCTGTTTCATTAACTACCCCATACTTGTATGTATGTTTCAAACCGATTGAACACAGGGGCGTCGCAAAGGTTGAGGCAAAATTTAATTTTATAGAACCTTGGTTTTAAAAACTACAAATTATTTTACAATGTACATTTACAAATATCGGTTCGTGATGGAACAAAACAGTGTTTCTGTAGTTCATGGTATATGGTAACTAAGCCAAAAAAAGTCCGATCATAAAATATTTGTTGGCCTGTGTAATCGAACTAGTAGGTACTTTTGAATTTTTCGATCATTCTTTTCACAGTTGATAAATTTGGTACATTATTTCCACCGAAAATTGGATACACTCTACAGATCGTAGCAACCAAACTTTCACCATTTTGATAGCAATGTTTAACAATAAGGAAGCATTATTGTATAGTGTAGAGCTCCATGTTTACTAACTCTTGTCTGTTTCCTATGGACCTGACCCAGTTATTGTTGTATCGAATCATGACAGCCAAAATGGCGCGTAATTCAAATCTTCTTATTATAACACCCTTTACAATACAAGGGCACTTCTTCTTAAGCATACCGAGTTTTGCTAGCTGTGACTTTGACATAGCGACTGCCAATTACATTGAAAAGAAAAACTTGAAATCGTGAAACACATACTGATGACGTCATATATATTGATGTTATTCGACAAAAATTTCGATATTTGTAGACGAGATTCGTTCCAAAAATAATTAATTTAACGCTGGGGAATAAAAGATTATTGCATTTAATACAGTACTTGTTCTTACACATAATTTGAAGGCGCTGAGTTCAAATCTGTATGTAATTTTACTCTGTAAGCTCTAGATTTTTTGCAATTCGACATTATCATTTACGTTCAGTAACATATAAGTCGGAAATCGAGAAAGGAACCACCAAGCCGCCAAGCGGTTATTAAAGTAGTTCCCGAATAGTAAAGCTATTACATAATCGCTCTAGGAAACAACTACTCCTCGGGCTAAAGCCCCGCCAGGCATTGAATTATACCCAGAAGCGATCCTCGACCCCTTTCTCGTGTTTGTGCACGATCAGACAATGTTTCAAAAAATAAAACCCGCCATAGGTAGGATTCGACATTTGTCCCGGATTGTCGTTCGGTTCCGATCCGGGACAAATGTCGAATCCTACCTGTGGCGGGTTTTATTTTTTGAAATGAAGAAAACATGGTTTTTGAACGCATCAACGGCTTCTTCTGCCGACGAAAATCGGTTGTTAGCGCAATTTATTTTTGACCTTCGGGAACAAAAATAAATAATTGGGTGCCGAATCAGGACTGTATAGCGGATGACCCATTAATTCGATTTTTTGAGTGTTCAAACATTCGGTTGTTAGACGAGATGTGTGAGAGCTCGCATTGTCACGATGAAGAATGATGCGACGGCGCTTGTTTGTTTTCTTATTTCACCAAAAACAAATAGTCGTGTACCATTCAGAATTGATCATTTTACGTTCCTCTAAAGGCACTGTTGCAACACGACCAGTTTTTCCGAAAAAACAGACGACCATTTGTTTCGAAGTGATTCGAGCGCGAACAAATTTTATTGGATTTGGTTCATCTTGAAACACCCATACAATCGACTGCTGGTTTACTTTACGGCTCATATGCCTAGATCCATGATTCGTCACCTGTTACAATGTTATATACGTCATTTGAAGTACTGCCATTGTATTTCTTGAGCATTTGTTTGAACCTATCGACACGAGCATCTTTCTGAGATTTTTTCAAATTATGTGAATCGAAAGAGATCATATCTTTTTTACAGCTAAGTAATCATGCAATATTTTATATATGCTAGTCGAACTAATGCCTAAGGTTGCCTCAGTCTCACAGTGTGTCGTATGATGATCTTGCATTATCAGTTTTTGTACAGCATCAATGTTTTCTGGCTCTACAACTGATTTTGGACGACCTTCACGACTTTCGTCGATGAGTGAACGGCGGCCACGATTAAACTCGTTAGACTAGCGCCTCACAGTGGTAAAGTATGGGGCTTTATCGCCAAAAGTGGACGTAAGTTGATCGATGCACTCTCGTCTTGATAATTCACGCCGAAAGTCGTAATAAATCATGGCAAGAAAATGTTCATGAGTTAATTCCATTTTATCGCCCAGACACAATATTCAAATCACTGTAAACACCACAAATTGCGCTTAAATGATAAAATGTTCTGAAGAAGGTTATGTACAAAAATGTCAAAGTTTCCATTGGAAACGTCAGATGGCGTCTGACAACACTTAGTGTTGCCAAGGCTCAAAATTTAAATAGTGCCCCTTTATCATATTCAAAATTCTATATTCAACATCAAATTTCATGGAAACTAGACCATATAGTGAAAATGCCATTTCATTTAATTCATTTAATTCATTTCACTAGAGCACATATTGAAAAAAGTAAAACCTATTTCAGATTTGAAATAAGCGATGAAAATATTGCTAAAACCAGTTAAAAACGCCCTTACAATAGCGAATGGCAAATGAATTGTTCCACAGTGTAATAAGTTAATTGAAATGAAAACATTGCAAATAAGCCTATAGTATGTCCTTATTGTTCTAATGACAAATACTTATTTTAGATATAACAATAGAACTAGTAGGAAAAGAGCACACTGGATGGCATAAAACTGTAAATCGAGACGTTAGAAATACATTAGGGTATACTGCTTGCATTGGCAGTAACACCTTCTTGTATATAGAGAAAAGATTGAGCGAAACAGGTAAGGTAATAATTATTAGGTGACGACGTTTCGTTTTTCTATTTGTACATTTCTTTTCCCGTTTAGCTATTCATTCGAATATTTACTATTGTATTATGATTAAGGCTGTGGGCGAGCGTTGTATACTATTGCCGCTTCATGTGGGACAACGAATATTTTTACTGTAACGAACGTTTCGTTTATTAAATCCACAAATCTTGGCTATTCAAAAATAATAATATTCATAAAATTTCATTACAAAATTTCGTCATAAAATATCTATTAGATTGTAAACGATGTATGATAATCCACCGAGACAACTGTCTTTTAATTTCTAAACAGTTTTAACGAAACGGTGTAACGATAACGATGAAATGAAGTAAGTGGTCGACGAACCGTAGTGGAGGGGGATCAGCAATGCACTTTTCACGACCATAGGGCCGTAGTTGATGTTGATTTATCGATCGAGGTGTACGTACGGTCTCCGCTGTGTTAGTTGAAACGTTTTAATTTAATAATCAGGTATGTCTCACGTGCGAAAGCTCAGAAAACGTGTATATGCTCACTAAGTGAAAAAGTTCATTCTGCGATGAAGCAAAAGTAATATGTGGCACAACAGGGAAGATTACACGTAAATTATAAAATAGACGACTGTGGTTATATATTGACGAGACGATCGATTATAAAAAAATTCTATTGTAATTATTATGGTATGTGTACTGGACCCTCGGCAATCGATATTTCCACTACCATTAGCTATCAAAGGTCTCACTAAGTGTAGTGGCAATACAATTACGCAGATGGTTCTGTCAAATATTTATGTATGTGACAGATGGTGCCATGACAATGCGTTCAGTAGGCCGTTCTCTTTCACAACACGGTTGTAGATGGTTGTATGTTGCGTGTAAAGTGCATACTTTACATCTTGTGGCAGAAATTATTCGACAATGTTTTCCCAAGGTAAATAAATAAATAGCGAGTACTAAGAAAGCATTCCTAAAATATCTTAAACGTCTTCGCGAGTTTCACAGAAAGTGTCCTGGAATTCACGAAAGGCGATTTTTACACGTTGGGAAACATGGTTAAAGGCAGGTTTTGGATGTGATGAGAATTTCCAATAAATGAAACCTACAGTTGAATCCTGACAAGGCTGCAACTATTAAGGAAAGACAGACACAGTTTCTAGATATTTCCATTGAAACTGATTTAAAAATTATTCACATCAACAAAAATATAAAGGAGTGCATGACGCAATAAAGAAATTACAAAATAATGCGTTAGCGATAACTGAGTTCCTGCAAATAGTGAACCAAGTAAATTCACTGCTACACGCTATTGATGATGCGAAAAATGAGCGCGTGAAACAAAACTTTAAAAGTGTGTTAAAGAAAGACACCGATTTTAACAGGTTAAAACAAGTTTGTGATTGTGGTAATATAACCCTCCTATTGCTACGCCACTGTTTAGTGTCGCATTCTAACACCAGAGGCCACTGAACGTCCAGAACGTTGTGGAGAAGCTCCAGTCCGTCTAGGGCTGTTAACGTGGACGCTAGATGCTCATACACTCACGGACACACAAATGATACATACTTACATACATTACATATACAAACAGACGGTTTCGGATGTTGCCCGAAAAATGCCGTCGTGGCTTTATTGGAATATACTCACGAACTTTAGTGTAACCTTGTCTATATTTACTTGTTTCTTTCTAGTATAACCTTGTCTATACTTACGTATTTGTTTCTTTCTATTAACATTTAGAAGTGTACAAGTTTATCTGCAGTAAACTAGTTTGATAATATAAATGTGTATCACTCGCCTACTTCGTAATACTACAGTGACGATACTGCTGCTAGTAATAGTGCATCTACAGATCTGTTAAGTGAGTGCAAAGAGTATTTTACGTATGTCTATATTACATCAATAGATGTGGAATGGTCGCTCTCTAAATAGAGGAACATATTTTCACTACAGCGAACGTCGTTCTTTGAGACAAATATGGAAACATACCTGATGCTGTAAAGTATTTACGGATCGTTTCCAGTTAGTGAAGATGGTAATGATGCTAGTTCACGCTAGTTAAGAGGTTAAGTACATACAGTGTTATATTTACTTATCACAGTTTACTGCGTTTGTCACCACAAATTTATTACCCTTGTTAAGATGCGTACATCTATGGCGCGCAGCACATTCCCCACAGCATTAATAATGATGTATTTCTTGTCAACTATCGCTGTGTAATCTGAGTCTGACTCTGTTACGGCTCGCCGGAATAGACGCTTTAGTAATAGTTCGCTGAAATAAACTCATCAAGATTCAGCTAAACAAAATGTAGAAATGGGTTTATATGAAAAAAAAGTATATATATATATATATATATATATATATATATATATACATATATATATATATATATATATATATATATATATATATATATATATATATATATATATATATAAATTTATCCATTTTTTTCTTTCTTGGTGCTTTCCTTTTATCACTATTTTCTAAGCTCTTTCCCTCGGATTTCCTGAAAACTGATGGTTTTTTGGAACAATATGGATTTGATGGAAAGCTACGGTTTTTCCTCTTGCCACTCGTCTTTTCCGGGTAAGGCAGGTCTGAATTCAAACCTTAAGACATGAAATGAGATTGTTATTTCATTACCACCATTAAAGAATATTAATTAAAAACTGTTACATTAAAATCAATAAAAAGATAGATACTTAAAATAGGAACTAGATAGAATTCAGTATAGTTACTGATATTCAAATAAAATTAAAGTTGGGTCCAAAAATAAGTGCTTCAATTGATTGATGATGTCTTCCACGTAGCTAGATATATATATATATATATATATATATATATATATATATATATATATATATATATATATATATATATATATATATATATATATATATATATATATATCCCTTATACTTCACTATATAGGTAGTGTCCACTTTGTGTTATTTCACGGTGTTCAGTATTTATATATTATTTTTTATAGATGTTTTCGGTGTTGGAGTCTACGAATTTCCTTTTACAATTGAGATTCCCAAAGATATTCCTGGTACTTTTTTCAATAGCTTGGGCTCGACAAAGTACTACCTTCTAGGCAAAGTACATCCACCAAATTATATTTCACATGTTGTTAATATCACAATCTTCTCACAAATAGATATCGAAGACGTAGATATTAATTACTTGGTAAGTAGTGTGATCATTTTGTAAGTCTTGATGTGTAAGTTATAATTACATAGTTAATTTTGCCTGATGTTATAAATAACAAAGGTTTACATAGAGATAAATATATAGTTGGTTACAACCAGGGGCGTAGCGTACATGGATGCGAGTGATGCGTCGCATCCCTTAAAGAATTGGAAGATTAGTGTTATTTAAAACTTCAATCGATTTATTCAATTATTACAATTTTTTTATTATTTTAAACCCACCGCAAACATACATTATTTACTTTAAACGCTACCATCAACTTTTTTATTTCAAATCGGCCGTGAGGGCGCCTGAAATTATTGGACTCCCGCGGTACTTGCTGCAGTGCTGACATGCGATGGTCCACGTTACATCCAAGCTACGCGTTAGATGGGCGAAAAGGTCAGTGATCTTACGCAATCAACAGTGGAACCTCGAGTGGGTGTTTTCGTTATTTCCGGACTCAGTTATGTGAACGCATCTTGGCGACTGTCGCCATAATATAAGCAAGATTTGGAAGTGCTGTTTCAGGTAATTGTGTAAAAATGAAAATGAAGAATGGGATCGAGAAGCCGTTATTTGTGCTAGATGCATTTTAACTTTATTGCGCGACTTTGATTTTCATTTTTTCTTGGCAGTGTTTTCTGCAATATTCCCACATTCCGAGAGTCTGTTTAAAATTCTACAGACAAAAATATTGGTTATTAATTACTGTAATAAAAGGATCGCTGATTTCAAATCACATATTCAAAAAATCAGAAACGAGTTTAGTGACATTTGAGACCGTATGGACAGATTTGTGTTGGAAAATCAACCACCAAGTAAAAGAATGCATTTGGATTTAATTCCTGAAGAAGATAAGAAAAGCACCTATGAACGATTGTTTTATGAAATTTTGGACGTTATTACTTTTGGAAATTTGTGAACTGAAATTCTTAAATCTAGATTCCAAACAATTTACTTCATTCGTGAAACGTTCTCCTGACGAACTTTTTTCTTCTTTAGTAGATACATATGGAAATTCTTTGACGCAAATCGTTTAAAAAGTGAACTTTCAGTGATTTATAGTGATCTCGATATGAAAAAGAGCATTGTGTTTGAGCTTCACCAATATATTATGTCCTTTCAATTATTATCTTCTGTTTTCCCGGAGTCATCAAAATTGTGTCGTTTAATATTGACTATTCCTGCCACAAGCAGTTCCGCGGAAAGATCATTTCCATGTTTAAAGAGAATAAAGACTTATCTGCGAAATTCTCAAAAGCAAGAAAGGCTGTCAGCTTTAGCATTAATAAATATGGAAAGTGTCTTGTTAGAAGATATGAGATCCTCTCCAACATTTGAAGAAACAGTGATAGACGTTTTCGCTGCACAAACAAAAACCGAAGAATTGATCGTCATTTTAAAAATTGGGATATAAACCTCGGCATAATCATTTTATGTTAGTGTCTTTCTTTATCTTTACCATTTTCATATGGTCTACCATACATCTGACTATACCTCTTCAGTTTATAAAATTTTTATCACATCCCTAGATTATTTTCTCACGCTACGCCCCTGGTTACAACCATTATTTTTCTTGCATTATTATAGTGATTAAAGTATGACCAACTGCACCGTTTTGGTTTGTGAATACATTCTCTGCCATATCCTCTCCCTCTGTCTGTCAGCAGTATTACTATAATAATTAAGAAGTCGCAATTTTTCTATCTAAAGGGTGTTTTTTAAGCTTAATAAAACATTAAACTTTAATAAATAGCGCAAAAATTAACCTTTGATAAACAATCTGTTTTTATTTGAAACATCAATACACAGAAATGGACTTCTGGAGGAGGTCAGTTGGAATATCAAAGAGAGAAAGGGTAACAAATGAGAGAATAAGAAATATGATGGGAATAACACACTCGTATGGTACGGGCATGTTCAGCGAATGCCAAATGACAGAATACCCAAAAAAATTCTAAACTGGAAACCACAAGGAAGAAGAAGGCGAGGAAGACCACGAAAAAGCTGGAGAGAGGGCATTGATAATGAAATTCGGGAGAGGTCTGGACGAGGACATGTGGAGAAATAGAGAGGAATGGAGATTAGGAATCGGAAGACGGCGAAGGACGTTATAAACCGATATGATGATGATGAGATCAATACATGGCATTAATATTTAAAAACGATTTGAGGCATATTGACACCCCGGCTGTGCCCGACGCAGCGCATTCTGTCAGTCCATTTTTGGGTCACCTTTTCGAGCAGTGGTGACCGTATATCATGAATCACACGAATAATGTTGGCATCCAAGGCGTCCAGTGTTGCTGGTTTATTATCATAAACCAATGACTTCACGTAGCCCCATAGGAAATAATCAAGAGGTGTCAAATCGCAGGACCTGGGTGGCCAGTTGACAGGTCCATTTCTTGAAATCAACTTATCACCAAATCTTGTTTGCAATAAGTCGATAGTTTCGTTCGCCGTATGGTACGTAGCCCCATCCTGTTGCATCCACATCTCATGCGGACAAATGTCATCCATATTTTGAAGAAGATATTCATTGAACATGGTCCGGTAACGTTCCCCATTGACCATATCGTTAGCTCTAGTCTCATTTTTAAAGAAATAAGGTCCAATGATGCCACCAGCGTATAAACCGCATCAAACTATGCATTTTTCTGAATGTACAGGGGTTTGTAGGATCTCTTCGGGATTTGTATCACTCCATATCGGGCAATTCTGCTTATTAACAAACCAGTTAGGCCAAAAATGAGCCTCATCGCTGAACACAACTTTGCGATAAAATAATGGGTCGGCTTGCAACTGATCTAAAGTCCAATCAGCGAAAGAACGACGCAAGCGATGGTCTTGTGGCTTTAATTCCTGCACCAGCTGGATCTTATCAACACCCACTGAATAACAAGGCCTTAGTGCTTGTCGTGTGACGTCATCAATGTAGGCCGTGCAATTTTAATCATATAAGGGGATACATACACTAATATTTATGAAAACTATCAATAGTTAACTTATTTTAAAGAACGCTAGTTATATGACAGGCTTCTTGACAAATCCCAAAAATTATGTTTGAGTTTTGGTTTAATACTAGGTGTAGTATTAAGTGCAGGCTCCCATCTCCTCTACACCTGCGCCAAAATTCAGGATATGTATTTATGTATAACAAACATTTTTCACACTACTGAAAAGAGGTTATTACACATAAATACATATACTGAACTATTCCACACCTTCTCTTAATTATTATTACTTAGTAGGTATAATATAGGTATGCATGTTCATGTTATGCAGTTTCAAATTTTATTTACTTACATCGTGCATAACTTAGTGTTGAGGTGAGAGTTTAGGTATAAAAAATATATTATAGAACACAAGCCTTGAAAATACATTAATTAAACTTTGAAAGAAATAGGTCCCACATTATATACGTTTAGTTATAAAAAATATTTATGCATGTATAGGTATAGTATATGGCCTACTTCGTTAATGTATCGAGTTTTCTTTTTTTATTTCCTTTTTTTAAATGGTCGCTATTTTTAGCGCAATAATTTCTTAAGAGGGTATTGGAAATACTGAGAATAATTTTTAAAATGTCTTTTCCATTATGATTAGCGCATCCATCGAAATGTGAGACATGTTTCTGTTCAATACAATATTCCAAAATTAAATAAACCATGAACGATCTTTTATTATAGATTTCTAGAAATGTGTCCTCAAATTAACTTATTAATTTATTGAAGATTATATAAGTCACAGATACAACATTTATAACATGTCCTTGGGGATATAAAAGTCCTCCACGATTTAATTTATTAATGAGATCAAAATTGTCCTCAACAATAAATTGCTCGTCATATACTAATTTTTGTTTACAGCTGGCACATTTTAATTTTTTTAACGTAATATAGCAACAATAACCACCTAAATATGTAATTAACGGCAATACATCGTTGATATCGTGAAAGTGATCACCATTTATTAAAATTTGAGACAATAACGTTTTAATTTGAGAAAAGTCTTGTTGAGAGCAATTTTCATCAATTTCAAACCAGTCTTTTGGTAGTTTAAATGTAAAAAATTGTCAAAATGTATGTTTTTATCGTGCTTCTCAAACTCAATTTTGCTTATCTCAAGGACTTTTGACAAATTTAACTCATCAATATTTTTGAGCTTTTCATCTTTACTTGGCCGTATTTTGACATCTTTTGATAAATAAATGGGGCAATTTAAAAAAATAGATGGTATACAGTCTTCTTTTAGCCGTGGTTTTAGTAAATTTATTGTAAAAATCTTACCAGTGTTTGAGTCTTGAACTGTTGCACTTTTTATTATACTACCTTCAGGAAAATGAGCTTCACATACTCTCGTGTTGTTTGTGGGCTGAAAGTCATCTCGGGGTATCGCTTTTAGCCATTTTTGTCGTAAACTTACGTCCTTTGGAAAACCAAAAACATGAACTTTAGGCCCATTTTTATAGTTTCCGTTACAGCGAGGAACACAACACTTTTGAGGCATAATTTCACTAAGTATCAGTTACCACAAAACTAGCCGAAACCAAGAGAAAAACATACAATTAAACACGAACAAAAACTTATAAACTGTGCCGTAAACAAACCGACGGAGCGCCAAAAAGGCAACAGGTTATAAGTCCGAAATATATGGTTTTACGTATTTAAAAATACGCCTAACAATATAAATTGTATACCTAAATATACAACGAAATATTAGGTACAAGTTTCACGCACTTAAAAGCACATAAATAGTTCTGATTTCAGAAAAATGTAAGAAATAACGCTGATTAAAGCAACTTTCAGGTTCACAAATTAGCTTACCAGATGAGCGCTGTTGCCGGCTCCGAAAGGAAAGTATTTTTGTGAAGGTACAAGTCGAACAAGGTAGTAGTATTTGACAATTAAATAAATAAATTACGAAATACCACATTAAAAAAAGAGGAAAGAACTTCTTATGGAAATATGTGTTTTACGATATTGAAGAAGAAAATGGCAATTTAAGAGAAAGAGATACATCTTTTATATACTGGAATCCTAATATTCGCTAGTATCGTAGTAGTCTGGCAACGTTGCAAACATCTGTCTCTCGATCGTGTTTACGCCACCTGTAAGCTGGCTTCCTACATCTTCGCTCCATATCGGAAAGGCCTACATTCATGACGTCACGAGCTAAAATTTTGTGAGCGCTTTGTCCATATGTAGAGGTGTTGTTGATCTTATACGGGCGTAGGCCAAGCTCTTTGTGCAAAATTTTCCACGTAGTGGACGACCGAAGCTCCAACTGCTGCGACCGATGACGAATCGAGAATTTTTGATTTTTTTGCACACTCTCGTTTACAGCAGCAATATTTTCTTTAGTACCCGCATTCCTTCAACGTGTTGATGTTCTTGCACCCTTTAGAGACTGTGTGGTACGAAATCTATTCACAGTGCGACGGATGGCTTGCTTAGATGGACGATTATGTGCGCCGTAAAATTCGCGAAGTCGTCTATACGTTTCCCGAATCGACGACTGACTGAACAATTTGATAGCGTTGTGCAAGTGTGAGTCTATTCGTGATGATTTGCCACACTATACTTAATACAAATGTCACTAATTGGGCGGAAATTGACGATTTCACAGAAGTTCTATCATGCTTAAAAAACACCCCCTACAACCCATAGTAGATATCGATACGGCATGGCAGTGGAGACCAACTTCACCATCAATCCACTGCCCGTCGCCGCGAGCCTACTATCTATTCAGACTGCGTTGTTGTTCATACCATTTGTTCAACATAGTGGCAATAGCCTATTACAATAGTTTTCTTCTCGTTTTCAGATTCCATTTAATAATGACGTCGAAGAAGAATTCTACCCGCATTGTTGTTTTCCGAATCCTCCAGATCGCGTCAGCATGAACCTGTTTTTGCCGCAAAGGGCTTTAATTAAGGGTAAAGATGCATATGTCATAGCCCATGTTGCCAACCTGAATCAGCTGAATATTCGGGAGATCGAACTTACTGTAGGACAGGTAATAATAACGCTTTTAATAAGTTTCCCCCTCCCTTAACATCCATAACGTCATGTAAACCACCGAATAGAAACTAAGACTAGAAGGTCCAGTCATCGTCGGAACTTTGAACGGGCGCTTACAAGGGCACAGCTTACTCAATAGATAATCAGTACAAAATATATCAAAGTTTAATCTAAGACGATAAACATTTTAAAATACCGTACTCGATAGCATCTTCAATACCATCAAGATACCCTTATTCTAACACAAAACATCCATTATCAGAAAAAGTAAGTATTTATTCATTTAAATATAATTAAAATACAATTTAAGTTTAAATAGATCACCCTGTAAATACGACACCCAAGCACTGTGAAAACTTAAAAAGGCCTCCCTCTATATTAACAGATATTTTAACCCCTTATTATAAAAATCCAAAATTACGTAAACAATATGTTTGTCATCTAATCGACATTTTTGTTCAATGGGGAATCTTAACTACATAAGGATCCATTATACGACCACGCACGATGATTATTTACAGATTTTAAATTAAAATGTACCCTAATATAAAACGCCCCTTAAAAATAGTCATTTAATAGCCATAAGCATGAACTAACTTTAGTATATAGCAACAAACACCTACGAGGACCTCGATAGCTCATCGCTAAAGTATTTAGCTGGGAAGCCGGAGGTCGCGGGTTCAACTCCTCCATGAGTCCGACTTTTTTTAAATAGTATTGAAATAAAATTGAAGCCTACCCATTGACAGTCTCCGAACGCCAAGAAAAAAATTCCACCGTGAGAAATATCACACCTATTTAGCGGTTCCTTTGATATATACTGCCAAAGACCCCCGCCGACTGTTAATTGATTGTAATTGATATGTCATTTGTCACCTTTGATGCTAACACCTCTCTGGCGGTATCCTTTGATCTCAATATGACGCGTGCCGGCAAATTTTCCCACGGTCATCAGAATTTTCCCACACTCAAGTGACCCTATATCTACTACTGAGTAAGCTGAGTACTAAGTATTGAATAAGCTGTGACAAGGACATGCCGACACGCAGCTATTGAACGGCCGCCTTCTTGAGTATACAAAGGATCGTAACTTCCTGTTACGATCACTTATTTCGTCGTAGGCGTTAGTTACGAGGGCTAATAGAAGGTATTTTGGTAAATTAGATATAGAGCCGTTTCCTAACGGATATATTCTGTTGAAGTAAAATCGTAGCTATGACTTACTAATTGACATTACATAATTTGTTAACATTTAATAGATGTAAAACAATATTGCATTATTTACCAATTAGACTGACAAGCTAATAAATAAATGTTGTCACAAATTTGTCAACATAGTTAACTTGGCATTTGGTTTTTGTGATTTTTTGTTTTTTACATCGCAATTTGCGAATTTTACAGTATAATAAAAACAACAAATAATTTAATGGAAAACTTCTACACGGATATGTAAAAGGTACATTTTTAAATATATCTTTTAGTTTTGCCCAAATTGAATCGGAACAAGCTAATTTATTAAAATCATCTATAAATAAAAGGTGGTCCAACCAAAATGCACGATGTTAATTGTAAATAAAACAAAAAGTTTTCAGAGAATTATCTTAATATTTTTTATTATGATAGAAGGATCTATGACAATTATGTGTGAAACAAAATATAGGCCAAATGCTCGCCACGGCTTCGGTGGCATACCTCTATCCGATGGTACATATTCTCAATGACTCTGAGACATAATTGAGGTTCAATGTCGTTAATGTGCTGAATTATCTCATCCTTTAGCTCTTGAATTGTTCTTGGCTTATTGACGTACACTTTTTCTTTTAAATATCTCCAAAGAAAGAAGTCCAACGGTGTCAAATCACATGATCGTGGCGGCCAATTAACATCGCCACGACGTGAGATAACACGGCCATTGAATTTCTCGCGCAAAAGTGCCATTGTTTCATTGGCTGTGTGGCAAGTGGCACCATCCTGTTGGAACCACATATAGTCCAAGTCTATATCCTCAATTTCTGGCCACAAGAAGTTCGTTATCATCTCGCGATAGCGAACACCATTCACGGTAACTGCTTGGCCGACCTCATTTTCGAAGAACTACAGCCCGATGACGCCGCCAGCCTATAAACCGCACCAAACAGTCACTCTTTGTGGATACATCGGCTTTTCAACAATCACTCGTGGATTCTCATTTGCCCAAATGCGGCAATTCTGCTTGTTAACGAATCCACTGAGGTGAAAGTGTGCCTCGTCGCTGAAGATAATTTTCTTTGTAAAATCATCATTCACTTCTGTCTGTTCAACCAACCATTCCACGTATTGACGACGCTTGAAATGGTCAGTAGGCTTCAACTCTTGAGTCAATTGAACCTTGTAAGCGTGTAAATTCAAATCTTTATTCAAAATTCGCATCAGTGATGTTCGTGAGATGTTCAATTGTTGGGCACGAACGAGTCGAAGTTGACGGCTCTTCTGCTACACTATCGCGAACAACAGCAATGTTTTCCGCAGAACGAACTGGGCGAGCATGCACAGGTGTTTTCACATTTCCTACAGACCCGGTTTGCTGAAATTTGCGCACAATTTCTCCCGATTGTGGACACAATTGGTCGATTATGCTGACCAAAAAAGTCACGAAGTGCACGAAATGCATTTTGATTTGAACGCCCATTTTCGTAAAAGGCTTCAACAATCTTAACGCGCTGCTCAATTGTGTACCTCTCCATGGTTGAATTTGTAAAACACTGAAACAAAGAAGTGTCAAATTAAGTTGGGCAAAAAACTTGACGTTAAGGTGTGACTCACAATTAACATCGTGCATTATGGTTGGACCACCCTTTATATTCTACTATGTTCTGTGATGGTATTGTCAAACCGCCAAATGGTAAGTTCTCTGAATTAACGTAAGCTTTTGCTATAGGGAATAATGTTGCCTGTGTCCCTAAAGTATTTTATTCATTGAATTCTAAACACGGTTTGCATAAGTGTTGTAACAAACACTTTTTTAGCAGGTAACCAGTAACGTAAACTAAAGCATTACTTTCTGTACCGTTAAAATTTCTACAATCAGATATAAAAGCATTTAAGGGTTTTCTTGCGACTGATTCCGGGACAATAAATTCCTTGCAGGTTTCTACCAAGTCGGGACTAATGTTTAATAGAATTTCATTTATGTCATTCATGCATTCTAATAAAACAGTCTTCAGGAAAATGTAAACTGCAAAATTTTATTACATTCTACTATTACATTCAGTGGCGGCCGGTGTAATTTTTGTCTAGGGGTGCAACCGATAAAATAATAAACGAAAAATTAAAATAAACTTACCGATGTCCAAGCCTAAGGATATTTATATAGAAAATTCATTCGTCTGTTCTTGAAATTCGCAAAAACGTCAATTACAAGATCATTAAAATTCAGATTTTAATAATCTGGAATCGCTGCAATTAGCACTTTCTCCATACTTATCATGCAAATCGAATTTTAGTCTGTCTTGCGCCATTGTATTTCTCAAAAAGTTTTTAATTCTTTTAAGCGTCGAAAAACAGCGTTCACTCTCAACGCTTGTCATGGGTATGGTACAAATTAATTTTAATAATAAAGCAGTATCACTAAAACAGTCCGTTAGGTTTCGATCTATAAATAATTGCAAAATTACTAAGCAACTTGCTGCTTCACGAAAATTTTCCCTAACCGTTAATTCACTTTTCAATTTAACTTTGTCCAAAAATCCATAAGTTTTCGTTACATTGTTAAAATCTTGAATGGGGAATTGTTTCTCATGGTCACTAAATTTATTGGGGAAAAATAGTTTCGATCCTAACAGGCGTTGCCTAAACTCACATCTGTCTTTAGTTTAGTTAATTAATATATCACACACTTCCTTAGTTTGTGCAGAAAATGATATGTCACTATGGGATCGTATTGTCTTTTTTCAGGCGAATTTGAAGAATTAGTTGTCCGGATTTTTATAATTGCGTCTTCAAAATTATTCAAATAACTGCTCATCTTGACAGCATCCAATGATCGAGACTGAAACCCTTTAAAAATGATTTCACAATGAGGCATGACCTTAGCGAAAAACGCGAGCCAGTATTTAAAGTTATCGTTATTCAAATAACCCAATAACATTTGAGTCTGATTTTTTGTATTATAATCATTTCCCGCATTGTCAAAAATACATTCTAAGCATTCTTTTAAAAGTTCAGTATTTCCAGAAACGGTTTGTACAGTTCGCGTATTAAAATTCCGTTACATATTCCACCGAATATGCCTCCATTGCGATATCTTCCCTCTCGTTGTGGTTATAAAAATACAAACAACACGTGACCACTTAAACAGCCCAGATTCAACAGACAATACGATACAATTATCCCGTAGATAAATCTGATAAATTCTAGGGCTGGCGACTCTCGAGATGTCTAACAAGCTGTAAGCGAGACTGTTAGATATCGGAACAGTCTATGTATAATGTAATGTATAGTAAACACCTAATAGGTATTTTTAGGAATTTTCAAGGGAGCTCACTGCACAAATGCACCTACAATAAAACCGCCACTGGTTACAGCCACCAGTAGAACACAACGCCATTTTTAGTCATTCAAACGTAAATTAATAAAACCAGCCTAAAATCCGACCGGTATAATACTTCGCCTGCCGTAATACGTTCGGTGTCGAGACTGATGGTATACATGCGCCACGTGTTAGTTAGCTAATTCTCGCTGGACAATTAGACGGGCTAAGGAAAGAAACTTTCGGGGCGAAGCTTAAAGTGAATCTTCTAGTCTTAGTTTCTGTTATACGCCAATTATAACCGCGAGGTTTCTTTGCCCCACACTGTATATCATTTGACATAAAATTTTAGCAAAGATTAACTACTATATTCTACACTATTTAACCATGTAGGACTACTATATTTAAAAAATAAAACCCGCCACAGGTAGGATTCGACATCTGTCCCGGATTGAAACCGAACGACGATCCGATTTCTCGATTTCCGACTTATATGTTACTACTATATTTAAGTTTGTTATTCGAAAAGCACTGTCTCACATGTAACACGCCAAATTATGCTCTGGAATACACGTTCTATATTTTCTTTCTTAGATCATCGAATTCAAGGTGGACACTCCCGAAGAAGACATTAAACGTCGCCACGAAATCATCTTCAGGGAGTCTAAAAATGTCATACGACACAATAAGGTGACCGAGTATAAATTTAGCGTGAATATACCTATTAATGAGCAGATACGTAATTTCAGTCACTGCAAATATATACAGCAACAATGTTATCTCCAAGTAAGTAATCTTAGACTAGATTGAGTTAGATTAAGTTAAGTTACGAAAGCTTAGGTTAGCTTAGGCTAAGTTCGGTTAGGTTATGCTGTTAGGACGACACAATTCTTATATAGGCAGTAGAACGTCTCTCCGGACCTTTCAAGATAAAGAACTTTGGCGAAACAACATGTGACCACCCTTTAAATACAAAATAAAAAAGTTCATAATAAAAGTTTTACAAATATATAAATGTTTTGGTGAAATTGCAACTTACCTCATATTGGAATTGCTAGGAGTTTCTTGGTTCACGAGGAAGCTCATCGCATCAAAATACTACAAAATGGATTCATACACCTCTGCTCCTTCATACACCCTTCTTTTTTCGAACCTATATTTTTTTTTAATTCCTTCCTTTAATAAAGTTTTTTTCGAAGGGAATTAAATTTATTTTTTACATCGTCCGTCGTCGCATTGGGAATTTTTTCTTGATGAAACTGAAGCAATTGTTCCATTGCTTGAGCTTTTTTGTCTCTATTGTCTAATATCCAATAAATCACAATATCTGTCCCCCAAAATATAACCATTCTAAAATACTAAATATACACAATGAAAACACGAAATATTAAACAGCACAAAAGTCTCAGAGTTAAGTTTAATCAAAGACGCGTAAAAATTGAATATTAGATTTACCGAGACCGTCAGTCACTATTGACACATAACCTATGACACTGTGGATCCGATTGCAGTTTAGAGTTATTTAATATCGGTCGTCTTTATCTTTTACAGCGTATTCTAAGGCAACGTATTTCGAGACTTTCTTGTTGGTTGTGTCTTGTGTCGTGTTTAGTACACTAGAGACGTGTGGAAAAGTATAGGTTGCCAAATATTATTAGTAAGTACTTGGATAAATGTAGACATATTGAGGGATCAGAATATGAAAGATAAGTTCCAGGAGAAAACAGATCAATTAATAAATAAAGCGAGTAATGACGAAATTAAGAACGCAGAAACTGAGTGGGAGGGTATCAAGAATAGTCTAGATTCCGCGGCCACGGACATTTTAGGACACGAGAGAAGGGAAGCTAGGAAGCCCTGGATAACGGACGAAATCTTAAACTTAATACAAAAGAGACGAGGCTACAAAAACAGACGAGATGAGGAAGGACTGAAAACTTATAAGTCAATAAAGTGGGAAATCATTAGAAAGTGTAGAAAAGCGAAAGAACAATGGATAGAAGATAAATGCAAATAAGTAGAAGATAAGCTCCAAGTAGGTAAGACCGATGAGGCTTACAAAATAATTAAGAGGAACTTCAGGGATATAGGACCAATAAGTAGAAACGTTAGGAGTCAATCGGGGGACATACTGATCGGAAGAGACGAGAAAGCGGATAGATGGAAACAGTACTTAGGAAGTTTATACGAGGGTCAGGAATTAGGAGAGATATTAGAGGAAGAATCTAGTATCGATAGGGAAGATGTAGGAAAACCTATAATCAGGGAGGAATTTGAAATAGCACTGAGGGAGTTAAAGAACAATAAAGCGCCGGGTGTAGATAAAATACAGGCGGAAATTTTGAAATGTGCGGGACAGAAAGTAGTAAATAGGATGTTTGAACTGGTAAAATACATATACGACACGGGCGAGATGCCGGAGGATTATAAGCGGAACATTATCGTTACTATACCGAAAAAGAGAGGAGCCGACAAATGCGAGAACTTTAGAACGATTAGCCAAACTTCCCACGCGTCAAAAATCTTAACCAGAATAGTGCAGAAGAGGATGGAAAATAGAGCGGAGGAAATACTAGGAGAAGACCAATTCGGGTTTAGGCGAAATAGGGGAACTCGCGAAGCTATTCTGGCGCTAAGAGTAATGTTAGAGAAAACAATAGAAAAAGGAAAGAACGCTTATATAGGATTTGTAGATTTAGAAAAAGCTTTTGATGATGTAAGAACCACGTCTTCGGTGGTTCGTCTTTTACGTCTTATTCGTATCACACCGGCAACATTTTCATCGCCCAGCCATTAAGTATAGCACGTGATATTGGGGTAGAGTGGGGTAAACAACAATTGGTGAACTAGAAATAAATCATTTATTCTTAATTTCGTGTCTATTTCTGATTAATTTTGTATTTAATTTAATTAATTATTGGTAATATATAAGAACACAACAATTTGTCGCATGGAAGCGCATTTACAGTGGCTATTTTAACTTTGTCAACTGCCGGTTAGATTGTCGGTATCCTTTGAGATTTTTCATTTGGCAAATAGCGATGAAAGAGACAGTATCTCTATACACCTTAATATAAATTTCGTCTCTTCTACTTTATCTGCTGAATTCGACTTCCTTCGCTTCCTTATATTTCCACTTGTACCTGTACTTTTATCAATTTCCATCTGAAAATACTCGTAACAAGTACGATTTACTGCAAACAGTCTCGACCACGTCCTGAGAATCACTGACGTTATATTGCACAATATGGCAATAGACCCGTCACACGTAAAAATAATATTGACGCAGCCTCAATATGTTAATGGACCTTCAGTAAAAATTAAAACGTTTTAATTTCATCCAGTATTTTTTCCATCAATATTATTGTTTCAATATTCTGTTTAGCCGATCAATATATTGATCAATATCGATATTGACGCAATAATATTGACCGTGTAAGGCAGGCCTTAAACGGTTTAAGTAGGCATGTAATAATGTACTATTTTGTAGGTTAAGATTTTCCCACTTGACAACGAAGTGTCCATAGTTACCAATGTAGTGATTGCGACAAACCTTAATGGGACCCAGATGCCAAAAATCGATGAAAGAAATGCCTTATTAAAACTACAACGTAAGTTCGAGATTGAGTGGTCGAGAAAAAATAAACCAACAGATAAATGCAGAATATGTGCTTTATGCGACAGTTTTACTTTTTTCAAATAGTCTCATGACCCATGGACAGGTCTCCCAGGTGTCGTCTGGAAGACGACCCCGATCAGAATCAGTCAAAACCCGATCGATGCGACACGATTTATTTGAGTTATCGTGCTAACAAGAATAAATGCCGACGACAACGACACACACACAGCAAAATTGTTTTAAAGACCATTTTTTTTTAGGCCGAAAAACGAAAAATAAATGAAAGAAAAATTTTGTTTTTTTAATTTTTCTTTACACGATTACATTACTTTTCTGCGTATAGTGGAGTGCGGAAAAGTAAAATTATATAAACGTGTGTCTGGAGACGCTTATATTCCGAGATATAGGGTGTTGAAGATGTCAAAAAATCAATATTTCTGCAAATAAAACTTGAATGGTCAGTTCTTGAAAAGTTCTTGAAAATTTTGGAGTTAATTTATGCGTTAGTAAAGAGCTACATTTCTAGTGTAGAGTCAATTTTTATTTGAAGCCAGTGGCGTACTTAGGCGTGAGTTAGTCGACGTTTTCCTCGTCAAAAGTAAAACTTCAAAGATTTTTTTAATTCTTTTTATTATTTTCAAATGCTCCTAGCAATGAACAACAAAAAATGTGTGTTGCATTCTTTACTTAATACTAACCGATTCTTAGAAAAACGTCGGGTATTACAAACAACAATCATAAAAATACTGTATGCATTACATCATCAGAGCAAATGTTGGAAATGACCACCTTCTGATAAAACGCACGATCGTCTCATCATTGATTGCCTCACACGTCCAAAAATTCCCGGAGTATTTCCTATGACATTCCAACCTTGAATTATCCGATTCCTTAAGTCGTTTTCATCTAATACAGGTGTTTTATATACAATAGATTTTAGATGGCCCCATAAATAAAAATATAAAGGGTTCAAATCGGGACTGCCAGCTGGCCAAGCTTGGGGACCTGAACGTTCAATCCAGCAATTAGGATAGGTGTTGCCGAGATACTGACGCACAACAAGTCTAAAATGAATCGTGAATGAACCACATATTAGCTCTCACTTGAAGAGGCACATCTTCTAACAGAGCGTTTAGTACTTCGGCTAGAAACTGCCTATATGAATCACTATTTAATCGAGCTGGTAAAATATATGACCCAATAAGATAGTCACCAATAATCCCTACCCATACGTTCAGCGAAAATTGTTGCTGAAAACGACCTTCTCTAATTATATGGGGATTTTCGTCCTTCTAAAAATGGTCGTTATGAAAATTGATGATTGCTTCTCGCAAAAAAGTTGCCTCATCAGTAAACAAAATTTTCTATAAAAATTGTTGTATTCCACTGTATGGAGCAACTACTTACTAAAATCAAACCTTGTCTGAAAATTACGGGACAGCAAAACTTGTATCCGTTGAATGTGACGCTGATAAACTTTCAAAACTTTCCAAACAATCTTTGGACTTACTTCAAGCTGCAGTGCTATCTTCCTCCTGGTAACACTCGGAGTATATTCTTCTATCTGTCTAAGTACAGCTTCTTCTAACTTAGGCGTTGTTGCTATTGCAGGTGTACCAGGAACTTCCCTACTACATGTAAAACTTCCAGTTTGACACAATCTGGCATGTAGCTTTCTAAATGTTTTAGCAAATGACGTTACTCTGTTAGGAGCTTCTTCCGCATTTCCATCAGCTAAACCATAGATAATATGCATGTCAGCCATTTCAGTATCAGTAAAGTTATTCATTTTAAAGCAAAATTTTGATTGAAATGTAGACCATTGACATAAATTTGAAGTTTAGGTTAAGGAAAAATGAGAAACAAATAAAAACAAATAAAAAGCACTGTACAATTTCATGAAGGTTTAGATCGTAGTGTAGGAATATGTAATACATATGTATTTTTTAGATTGTTGTTTGTAATACCCGACCATGTTTCTAAGAATCGGTTAGTATTAAGTAAAGACTGCAACACACATTTTTTGTTGTTCATTGTTAGGAGCGTTCGAAAATATATCATAACAGAGAGCAATAGCGCTATTTATCTATTCGCGCCTATTCTATTAGACAATATACAGGGTGATTCAGCTAACCCGTTCATTAAAAGTTTATGAACTTCCCATTGGAATTTATTTTTTAAAATTTGGAATCAGGGGTTAGCGAGGACAATCTATTCAACTAAAGTATTTTTGCTTTTCTGACACTTCCGATTATACCGGACGTAGCTATCAATTTCCTTATTTTAAATAGAACACCCAGTATATTATTACATTTTTGAATTACCCTGCTGATTTTAAGTGAACTTTCTTAACAATTCCCTATACCACATCGTTTAAAATATGCTTTTTATTCATGATTTTTTTTGTTCAATAATTTTGCACCATTGTTTATGATAAAAAATTAGTATAAATGTGACGTTGTTTTAATTTTCATGGCCCGCTGGTCAGAAGTAAATTAATAAAATGGAAAACTATGGTATCGAGTAAAAAATACCTCGATAGCAAGAAAACGATAGCAGATAGGTATAGGGAATCCTAATACAGATTGAAATATAACTTAATTCTCCATCACAGAAAGCAATAAAATACAGGGTGTTTCATTTAAGAAAATTGACTTTTGAGCAGTTGAAGTTTGTCAGAATGAACTAAATTTTTTGGACACCCTGTAAATAATAAAATATCAAACTACATATCACCTGAAAGTTTAATAGTCTGCCTAATTACAGCCCAAAATTTGCTACTATAACTTTTGTTTTGAATAAGTGACGAGCATTCCAATGGGATACTACAAAACCTAATTTTCTCAAAAAAATTAAAATATATCAAAAAATGCTGAAGATAGGTATAGGGAATTGTTAAGAAAGTTCACTTAAAATCAGCAGGGTAATTCAAAAATGTAATAATATACTGAGTGTTCTATTTAAAATAAGGAAGTTGATAGCTACTTCCGGTATAATCGGAAGTGTCAGAAAAGCAAAAATACTTTAGTTGAATAGATCGTCCTCGCTAACCCCTGATTCCAAATTTTAAAAAATGAATTCCAATGGGAAGTTCATAAACTTTTAATGAACGGGTTAGCTGAATCACCCTGTATATTAAGGAATCTTTCTTGCAGGTGGTATAATAAATGCCTTTAAGCATAAGCTTGAGTCTATACTTTTCACGCCGCTGTACATTCAAACTACACTAAGCACACTTATCGTGTTGTAGGGCAACTCGACGACGCTGGCGTGTCATATAATCCCACCCTAGTCGCCCTGAGAGGCATTATTCGCATTGGTATCGTTGAGGAACTCCCAGAAATTGAGGTGACGTCAGCAACTGCCAATCAAAGCGATTCTATGCCGCAGCGTCCTAGCAACCCCTCTAATTCACCATTAAGGTCGCCAGGCCTCCAACCAGGAGCCAGACTATCCACCAGCAGCAGCAGCCAGCCTCCTACCAGGCCTCTAAGACGACCCACTAATCGCCCTGATAGTAGACCTAGTAATCGCCCAGCAAGCAGACCGGACATCGCGTCGTCTTTGCCGGAAATTTGCATATGGGATACCGACGCTCCTCCTCCTAGTTATGAATCAATATGTGGTGATACAAGTCGACGGATTGCACTGTTCGCCCCTTCCGCTCCTTCTGAGCCACTCTCCGACGTCCCATCTGCTCCTAGTCCCGAGCCGTACCCTCCTATAACCGCCCGTGGATCTATACGCATGCCCATGCCTTTACCAGCCATATCGTCCTCGCTGCCATCAATTGCAGCTTCACTATATCCACCAGAGACTGCTCCTCTTCCAACGGCAGACGACTTATCAAGATGGGACAGGCTCATATCGATTGTGACCAATGTCACCCCATCTATCTCATCTTCTGGTGTTCCAATATCTTCATCGGAGACTTTACCTGCTACTATAATGGAGCCTGGGACATCTACGGTTGCTCAATCATCCCCTCCAACGATTGCGGTAGCTTCGGATAATAACACAGCCATCGTCCAAGATCCAGATGACTTGCGTCTACCTCCAAGTGAGTCAGGAAAACCTCTAGAAGGTCGCCATTCATCACCAGTCTCTGCGATTCTATGCACAGAACTAAGTCAAGACTTATATCCCCCAGAACGTTCTACAACGGTTCAAAATACTATAGGATTTATTGTGGGAAATCCCCTTTCTCCTATTGCGACCACGGATAACTCCTCTAGCATAGCTTTAGATACTATAGCATCTTCGGAGACTTTGTCGAGGTTTAGTGGCGATATGGATTCTCTCCAAACAACTAATGTAGTGAATCCTACCCTAACCGATACTGTGGTATCTACTGTAACTCCGTCATCCCCTTCCCCTAGTTCGGAAGCGTC
This sequence comes from Rosalia funebris, assembly GCA_037954035.1. Taxonomy (NCBI): domain Eukaryota; kingdom Metazoa; phylum Arthropoda; class Insecta; order Coleoptera; family Cerambycidae; genus Rosalia; species Rosalia funebris. The sequence continues at coordinate 2,823,771 of JAZFAV010000019.1, read as the reverse complement.
GGATAGCAACACAGCCCCCGTTCAAGATGTAGATGACTCGCATCCACCTCAAAGTGAATTAGTAAAGCCTTCAGAAGGTCTTCATTCGTCACCAGCCTCTGCGGTTCTACGCGCAGAACCAAGTGAAGATTCATATACCCCAGAAGGTACTAGAACGGTTCGAAATACTATAGGATTTATTGTGAGAAATCCTCTTTCTTCTGTTGCGACTGCGGAGGCCTCGTCTAACTCATTTTCTGATATTATAACATCTTCAGAGACTTCACCAAGGGTTAGTGGTGGTTCTACGTACAGAACCAAGTGAAGACTTATATTCCTCAGAACGTTCTAAAACGATTCGAAATACGTTTGCGACCACGGACATCTCTAGCTTAGCTTCAGGTACTATAACATCTTTGGAGATTTTGTCGAAGATTACTGATGATATGAATTCTCTCCAAATAAGTATTGTAGTGAATCCTACCATAATCGAGACTGTGGAATTTACTGTGACTCCGTCATCCCCTTTCCCGAGTGCGGTAGCGTCGGATAGCAACATAGCTCCCGTTCAAGATGTAGATGACTCGCATCCACCTCAAAGTGAGTTATTAAAACATCCAGAAAGTCTTCTATTGTTACTACCTTCCACGCTTCCGCGGATAAAATCAAATGAAGCCTTAAATCCCCTAGAACGTTCTAGAATGGTTTGTAATACTGTAGGATTTATAGCGGGAAATCCTCTTTCCTCTACTGCGACTACGAACATTCCTTCGACACAAGCCACCACTGTTAGTATCTACGCTGAGATTGCTTGAATGGGGATCGTGTTTGTTACACCCTAACGGTTATTTTAAGTACAATGAGATATTGCAAATAGAAATACGAAATTAATTTCGTTTATACAAACCATGACAGTTTTCCTATAAATATTAGTTAAAGATTTTCATTAATATGTATGTTAACTGTTTGATCGTTTCCATACCAGTCATGCTCATGTAAATGTTGAGATAGACACAAGTGCTCATTCTTGGAACTATTTGGTATGTAGTTTATAAGTTCATAGTTATTTTTATAAATTATTTAATAAATATTTTGTTATAATAAATATGCTGTTTTACTATGCATACTTATGCATTGTTTTATGTACGAATTATCAGAAAATGTTCCCTGGCCGCAGAGGAATGACAAAACCCCAACTAGAAGAATTCTGAACATGACAATCCTGAATAAAATAACGTCGACAATGACAATCTTCGAACACCACCAGGTAACGTAGCACGCATTTCAATGTAACTATCACCTCTTCGAGAATAGAGATCCCTTGAAAAGACCATCGATATCCATCTTAACGAGCAACGGGAATACTCAAAACATTATCGCCAAGGTCAAAAAACTCCTGTCCCAAAAGATCGAGAACACCGAAGACCTGGATGCTTTACAGCCTGCACTATACGTTGCAGCTGCAACTGTCATAGAAATAGATGGACAAGAGCTCTACATTCGATGGCCCTGGAGGAAAACTAAAAAAGAAAAAATCGTCCAAAAAAAAAAAGGTCCAACTAACAAAACATATTGATCACTTAAGATCAAAAGTAAACATTATTAGGAAATACTTAAATGGAAACATGGAAACAGAAGCAAGAAGGTGGCAACGAAGGTATTACCAATTACCAGAGCTGTGATGATAGAAAGATGAATGACCATGGAAGGATAAATGACCTACCTACCTCAAAGCTAACATGGAAAAAATGGGCCTTCGAAATTACATCTTTAAACCACTGCAGAAGCGTGTCATGAATAGGCTACCTTTGATTTGAATGACCACAGCGATAAGCAAAACTGCTAACAACTGTGTTATTGGTCTACCGAGAATCTTCAATTTTATTAATGATATAGCAACACACTCAAAATCCCCAGAAGGTGAGTGTATGACGCAGCATAGTCGAATGAAGAATTCTGGGTGCCTATTTCTTTGAACTGATACAAGACATTTGGATTTTCTTGGATATGATTTTATTCCTGCACTAATAACTCTATAATCGAGATGTAGAAGAACCTGAAGAACCAAGAAATACATTTTTCCTTCAACAAGATGGTGCACCTCTCCATTATGCCCCTGTCTTGTTGAGGGAATACTTAAAAAGCAAAGTATACGTTACCAGGTCGAATAATTTAGAAGATATAAAAGCAAGAATTTATGATGAAATAAAGGGTCTTTAAATAAGGATGCTCGATTTTTGAACGTAAATAAAACCTTAATTTTTTTTTTATTTAAAAGAATATTTTACCTTGCACAAATTTTGAAAAACGGTACTCTGTTTTTCGAATTTTGGCCAGGTTTTCGAAATTCTGGCCCACTGTAGCGCCTGTAGAAAAATTTTGCGCAAAACGCTCAAGTATGCTTGTACAGAAAGATCGATCATGCAGGTTTGTTAAGCTTGAAGTTACGTGTGTGGCCACCTTAAAAAGAACCAGGTCTCGTCGGAAGAAACAGTTCTCTCAATTGACTTTTGAAAAACTAAACAGTCAATGCATACCCTTTATCTGTATGTACCCTAAAAAACATTCGTTAAATTTAACTAAAATTGCACCACTTTATTATTGGTTGCTTAAACAAACTGCTTCAATTATATTGGGTGTGTAAAAAATCTGCGATTTTAGGTCGATTTAATTTTGTTTGAGCACTGACATTGTTCAATACTGTTAGTACTGGTAGTGGCATGTAGGTTAGTATTAAAATACAGTTTAATGGGGTTTTAATAAGATGGTATTTTGTGTTATGTAAATATTGTTTTTAAAATATGTCGTTAAGTCCTTGTAAGTACTTAAATCAAATTACCATAGACGTAACAAGGAATTGGTCAATTACGATGTTAAAAGAACTCCTTTTTGTTCAATAGTTCTTTCGTTTCAATACTTTGAACTGTTTTGTTTATTCAATTTATCTGTTAAGCATTTATTATCTTTTTATTTGTTTCCATGAAAGTTGTTTGGCCACTGCTTTTTGGTCTGGGTTCTAATGGCGCCGACCGAGCTCGTCGCGCTGGCTATTTATGCCGGCTGATCTCTGGCTTACAATTGCCGCTGGATATTTCCGCACTCAATGTCCGTCGTGGATATAGTTAGATATAGATCGAATACACGTGTTTTAATTTATGACAAATGTTGTACTTTGATGATTATTATATTGGATACAAAATAAATGAATAAATAAGTAATAAACAAATATTTTTACTCTTTTTTTATTATATCATACATATTATGTGTTATGTGTTCTGTATATTACTATACCTTGGAACATGTTAGAACACGTCTGGTTATTCTAGAGCCTACACTTATCTAGATTGTCTCTAAGACCAGATTAGAGGCACAGCTCGTCAAGAATAGAAACAAGTCTCAAAACTGCGATATCGGATTGCACACGAGGTGCGCAGTAAATAGCCTGGTCTTTGCTCAGTCGCATTGCGACATTTGCAGAGTGAATATCGATGAATATAATATATGTTGAATGTGAATGTACACATACCTAGAGAACCTCACACTTTTTCCTATTCTTGACAATCACTAAGCAGTAGAATAAGTAGACGCAAACCCTTTTCTGTACAATCTAAACAATATAACCATCTTTAAGCAGTTACTACGTCTCTGTTTCCGGCGTATCCTCCAAATCCACAATAGAATCATCCCCGTCCTCTGCAAAAACAAATCCGATGGTTCTTCTAACCGAACGTAAACTCTTCGTAGCAGAAGAACCCTCACTTGAATCCGTGGGCTGGATATGGACCGGAAAGAAAAGGGGAGACACTTCAGGCCGTCTAATCGACTCTAGTGGGGGCGGATACAGTCCATCATCTACTTGAGTTAAAGGCCTTGTCGGTGGTCTGACCGAGTCGACTGGAGGTGGATATAACCCGTCGTCTGCTTGAGCTAAATGCCTTCTCGGAGGCACGACAGAGTCACTTGGAGGGGGGTACAACCCGTCACCTTGCGCTAAAAGCCTTCCTGGAGGTCTGATAGAGTCAATTGAAGGTGGATATAACCAATCATCTTCTTGAGTTGAAGGCCTGACGGAACCAGTCGGAGGTAGAGACAACTCATCAGCTGCTCGAGATGTAACTGTGTTACTATCCGAAGATTTTCCTGAACCAATCTTGGTCCTTGTTTGATCCAAGGAGGATGACGTCAATGTAGACCTAGTGGATTGTACTTGCAGTGGATATAAGTTTAAATTATAGCGAACAACTCGATCCGTCGACGATTGACTCGATGCAAGATTGGTTGATGGAGGATATGACACAGCTGGAGCAGGCGGATTAGGGGATGGAATAATATTCGAGACCGCGGATAGCAGCTGATCCCATTTGGACAAGACGTCAGCCGATGGAAAGGGGGTGGTTTCTGAAGGGTACATAGTCGGTAGGGCTACAGACGATGACAAATATGTAGACGGTATTAGGGGGTGTAGAGCTGAGAGTGACTCGCTTGTGGGGGTTTGTACTGGCGCGGAAGGAGCAACATCAGTATGACGTCGGGTTCTTGTATCGTTGGAAATATCGCCACACACTGACTCATAACTGGGAGGAGGATCATCGTGGTCGGGATTGGAGAATAATGGCAATACTTGTCTCCATTGGTCATCTGGTTCTGGGTTGACGTGTTGGTTTCGCGTGGTACTGTCGACGGCAATCGACAAGTCTTCCTGATTAATCGCGGATGTGTCTTCCAGTAGAACTCTTAACCTGTCCAAGCCAATCGTGAAGAGCACACTGGGATCTTGAGTTTCTAAAATCGAAGAAATTGGTTGTTACTGTTGCTGTTAATTATTGTTAATCGGGGTTAATATTGAGACATGAATTGGTATTGGTCGAAAGAGATCGTATATGAATAATGTTTGTCTTAAATTATATAGGGTGTTTCATTTGGAACTATAACTGATGTGATTTGTGAATAAAATTAATATTTGACAAACTGTTTTTTATTCTTCAACATAAAATGGAGACGATACGACTATAAATGGAAAAGAACATCGTTCATGTGGCCGCCTCGGCTCATCTGACATGATGCCATTTGTTTAGCAAAACTGTCAATAACAAAGGCACATAAATCTGGTCCTATTATCCGAATAACACATTGAACGTTTGTAAGTGACTTTTGTTGGTTGGCTGGCGTACACTTTTTCCTTGACATAGCCCCAAAGACAAAAGTCCAGTGGTGTTAAATCACGTGATCTTGCAGGCCAATTGATGTCAGCATTCCGCGAAACAACATGATCAGGAAATTTGGTATGCAGCAAAAGAGCTATGGTTGCACGTACTCTATAACACGCCGGATCGTCTTGCTATTCGGGAATCACTTGATAACCGCTTTGCGGTTTGGTGGTTCCCTTCTCGATTCCCGACTTGTCAGTTATATACATAGATCTTATCGATTTAGATGAAAACCCCACGGATTCGTTTCGGCATTTGTCGCGGATCGGCGTTCCGTGTACGGCACTGATGAGAACTAGTAAGTTCGAAACAATTGTCTGTCATTCGGATTCCATCCGGGACAAATGTTGAATCCTACCCGTGGCGGGGTCCCGTTTCAAAAAAGTAATTTACTTAATATAACGTATGAAGTGTACCAGGGTCCTTTCTTCAAGACTATCTGTAGTTACACAATGGATCAAGATAACGGGAAAAGGACTTGAAATACTGCTGTATTTAGGCCAGAATGAAATTGGCGATTGCGGAAACATTTCGAAAACGTTTTTTATTCATAGGTTATAATAATGATCATGAAGGTATATACGTGTATAATGGTGACCTGCTTTCCGTCGCCGTGCGCCCGATGTCATAGGGCCGTAGGCCATCTAGCCACTCGCCGTCATATTTAATTTCTCAATCGATTTGAATAATAACTACGCAAGGCCTAGGAAATTACAAGAATTGCAAGAAAAATCTGAAAATCTCGAAGGCATAACCTCCATGAACTGTTCCAAAAAGTATGTCATAGAAAGAGGTTTTCACGACAGGCTGGACTACTGTTTAATCCTGCTGGGTGTTTTTTTTTTGGATATTTGATAAATACATTATTTCTTTATTTATTTAATAACACCCTTTTCACTGTATAAATCTCATCAGTCATCGTCATCACGTCTTTCTGTGCGCGCTCTCGAAAGCGATGACATTATTTCTCAATTATGTACCCACGATCTACAACTGGTGTTAACTTACGCTGTGGCCTCGAGATGGCGGTCCTGTCTGCAGGCGGCTGGCAAGACTGTGACGATTCCGCAACACCTTCTGCGATCATTATTCGTGTGAGTATTTCCACTTGGTCATTGTCTAGCGATGCAGTTGCCTAGAAATTGATTACACAGTGCGCATAAATAATCTGCAAGGTATGAGGGTGTTTCTTAAATGTTTTGTAAGATAGCCGTAGATATCAATATTCAAACATAACCTAGCATATATTAATGAATTATTGTAGTGGCGTACTCAGTGGCGAATCCTCCACAAGGCTGTAAAGCGCAGCCTACCTTATATATTTTAGATAGTAGATTCCATTTTTATGTCGCCACTTGCCTTTGCCAGAATGATAAATATTTTATATTCATATTATCATACCTATTTCCATTTAAACTGAAGCGCCACAATGCCGGCAACCGACAGTGCGCAAGCCTTGGCAGGCCTGCGCACTGAGAATCTGGACTGACTCTCTACCGCCTTGGATTTTATCCAAGCGATATAGAGCCGCGGCGCACGGGGGAGGCGAGGAGGGGTAGTACGCGAAAAATTATATGCAATTTAGCTAGCCTGATCGATGAGTTTGCGTAATACAGTGGCTATAATATTGACCTTGTTAGAAGAAGTAATCTCTGGTTGGCTCAGTTCAGTTAAGTTCAGTTCTTTAAGTCTATGATCTATGGGGCCATGTATCAGTGTGTATGTTCTGTGATTGCATTCGATAGTAGTAGTTGTATAGAAAATAAATATATTTTGTTTAGTCTGCATTCAAGAGTTTCATTTAAGAAACAAGTAAAAATACCAAAGCAGTATACACTACACTCGACGGAGTTTTAATCATCTCCAGATGATGCCAACTATGTTGGCGAAACGCGCGTTGAGTGTAGTGTATAGTGTTTTGTGAAAAGTCAGTGTTATATTCAAACCAAAGGTTTCAACCTACTTCATTATAATACCGATTAAGACCCTAAGTGCAGTCACTGAGGCTAATTTTTGACTGGATCCAGACGATCGAGTTATGATGAAAACTCCGGAACTTGCGGAAGTATGTTGCTTTACATTATAATTTGCATGTGTTTATGTTATTCAGAAAATCGATAGTATTTACTTTGCATAAACAATTAGTTAAGTAACTAATATCGAATAGTGGCGTGCAAATCGATCGTAGTCTAACATACCCCAACAATACTAATACTAAAAAACATACCCCAGCACCAGTTCTGCTCTCGACAAGGACGTTCAACTATCTAGCAGTGTCACTAGATAGTGCATGTAATTAATGAATTCATAGATGAGAAAAAATACAGCACAGCGGTTTTTATAGATGTGAGTCAGGCGTTTGATAAAGTTCGACACGACGGTCTGCTATACAAAATCAAGCAAACACTTTCCATATGATATTACAATGTTTTAAGATTGTACTTATTGAGTAGACAATTCAAGACAAGAGCGGATGGAAAAACTTCGGACCTTCGTCCCATTAAAGCTGGTGTTCTCCAGGGAAGCGCTCTAGAACCCATCTTATATCTAATCTACACTTCAGACCTCCCAACATCTGACTTCACTATCATAGACACGCTCGCAGACGACGCAGTATTCTTGTCTATAGACGAAGATACTCCTCAAACCTTCGAGACCAACTTTTTCAACTAGAAGAGTGGGTTGAGAAATGGAAAATCCAAATTAATGAAACCAAATCACAACACAACATTTACCATAAGAAATGAACAAACCCCATCAGCATTTATGAATAATGTAGAAATATCAAAATCAATATGCGTGAAATGTTTAGATGTTCATCTCGACAACAAACTCCTCTGGAAAGGTCACATCCAAAAAAAGAGAAAACGAACTGACCTAAAAATGAAGGAACTATATTAGTTACCGGGAAGAAAATCAAAAATGACATTAGGAAATAAAATCTTTCGTTGTCATACGCGACAAACCAAACGATACAATAGTTAAAACGACGCAATAGGCACAACGGGAGAATAGAAATACATACCACCCTCCTATTACAAACACTTGTGCAGAAACACACAACAGTAGAAGACTCAAAAGATGTTGGCCATCGGACCTGAAATAGGATTCTAGAGGTCTTTCTCATTGGAGCAGCCTCAACACGTGAGAAGAAGAGGAACAACCTTCAAGTTCCCTAAACAACAAAATAGCCTATAGATTGTGTTATTACTTTTTCGCACTCCACTATAAGCGGAAAAGTAATGTAATCGTGTAAAGAAAAAGTGAAGAAACTAATTTTTTTTTTGGGTTTATTTGTCGTTTTTCGTCTTCTTCGTATAATTCTTATAATATATCTTTTATGAAAAAGACAAATGGCTTTTAAAATTTTTTTGCTGTGTGTGTGTCGTCGTTGTTGTCGTCGGCATTTATTCTTTTTAGCACGATAACTCAACTAAATCGTATCGGATCGATCGGGTTTCGACTGATTCTGATCGGGGACGTCTCCCAGACGACACATATTTATTTTGAGGTGGATAGCACACACCAAACCCCCCCCCCCCCCGGGTCTATTTAAGAATTTTTTTTTGTTAGCACGATAACTCAACTAAATCGTGTCGGATCGATGGGGTCTTGACTGATTCTGATCGGGAACGTCTCCCAGACGACATCTATTGATTTTGAGGTAAATAGGACACACCGCACCCTGTCTATAGGTCATGAGAAAGCACAATGGTGGACTATTTGAGAAATTTGTTTTGTTAATACGATAACTCAATTAAATCGTGTCGGATAGATCGGGTTCTGACTGATTCTGATCGGGAACGACTCCCAGACGACACCTATTGATTTTGAGGTGGATAGAACACACTCTACCATGTACATGGGTCATGAGAAAGTACAATGGTGGACTATTTGAGATATTTTCTTTGTTAGCACGATCACTCAATTAAATCGTGTCGGATCGATCGGGTTTCGACTGATTCTGATTAGAGACGTTTACCAGACGACATCTATTGATTTTGAGGTGGATAGGACACACCCCACCCTGTCCATGAGTCATGAGAAAGCACGATGATGGTAGACTATTTGAGAAAAATTTGCCGATTTTGCATTGAAAGAAAAAACATATATTCGGCCTATATTATATATAAATGAATGAGAAAAAAATAATTTCGTTTGATCACAAACGTATTGATACGGCACTGAAGCAGTCGCCAATAAAAGAAGTAAAACTGTGACATAAAACTCATATTCTGCATTTATGTGTTGGTTTATTTTTTATCGACCACTCACTTTCGAGATAGAGATGTTCTACGTGCGGAAAAGTCCGTTTTAAGGTTTTAAAACTGTTTATTTATATCATATCAATAGATGTATATTGTAAGCGCCTTCTTTAGCGGCTTCTGTAGAATCGCGCGCCATGCGTCGGTAAACTCACTCGTCGTCGAGTCGCACATGAAATCCGGCGATTGCGGCACGCTCTAGCTGTGTAATAATGTTACGTATGGTATTAGGAAAATATATTTTGGAGAACCCTTACGCGTAGATAGAACTGCTGACTGAAGTACCAACAGAGACTGAAGTCGGATATCAGAGTATGCGAGGGTATCTTCACGTAAAACTTGTGATCCCAATCTCTGTGTTGGCACCCCCTAGTCCTGGCCTCGGAGAATATCTTCTGGTGCTCGTATCTAACGTCTTCCTCGGGTGTATTAACTTTGTACTCGATTATCTGCAATGGAAAGAGGTGATTAAAATGAATCAACAGTCCCTCATTGGTGTTGATGGTGTCTTACTCGTAAGTATAGCATAGAAAAATAAGGAATACGTTTCCTATGTGGTATGATTTAGGTTAAATGGGTTAAAATATGACGATATAAAGCAATACACTTTTTAGTGAAATAATTAGTAAACACCACCGGTATGAATTTTCAAAAATGTGGTTCATTGGGACAAATTTGATTTAAAAAAATTATCTCTGCAGTTTCCTGCAAATATTTGCAGGAAACTGCAGATGCTTGAAGGCGCAAAGGCTTTAGTTAATAAGAAAGGTAACGTACACATCGTAATAAGAGTAATAATATAATAAAACAAAGTAATTAGTAACAAACGCACTAAACTGTTACAAGTAAGTAAGTAAGTATAACACTGTATGTACAGGGTGAGAGAAACTCGATGTCTCAGCTCTATTATAAGAAAATGAAAAACGATAGAAAAAATCTGAAAAGAGGTTCTTAAACGGGATTGAGTAATGTCCATTTTAAGTCGAATTTACATACTTTTCCATATTTGGAAACTGAAGTAATGACGTCATCGATTTTTTTTCCCAGGCACATACCTATATGTTGGCATATTTAGGAGCTAATTTTTGTGGACAAATTATGTAAAGAAAAGATTTCGTTAAAAAATTATAAGCAAATTTGTAAAAAAAAGTATGAAATTATCACGATTTGAAGAAGTAGGCTTTGGAAACAAATAGAAAGTCGCACCTGTCAATAATTAAACATTATTAATTAGTATTATTTATAAATTTAGCATTACAAAACACATAATATGTTACAACTATTGCCACAGAAAGAAATAAAGTATGTAGGTAATCACTACAACAATCACCCTTCTACTTCTAAACACTTATCCAATCTCCGCCTTACTTCCCTCACTGCAGCCTTACGAAAGATTTCTCTAGATAGTTTATCGCAAGCATTTCTGATTTTTTCTTTTAAATGTTCCAACTTAACAGATGGTGTTCTGTAAACTTTATTTTTCAAAGTTCCTCACAAGAAAAAGTCTAGTGGGGTCAAGTCCGGTGATTTAGGCGTTCACTATATCGGTCCATTTATACCTATCCAATTTTCTCCGTAAGTTTAATTTAAAAATTATTGAACAATTCTTGCTTTATACGGTGGAGTTTCGTCATGCTGGAAACACATGCTTGCTCTCAGCTGTAATGGCACATTTTCGAGAAGCACAGGAAGTTGTTCTTGAAGAAATTGCAAATACCGCTCACTATTTAAAATTCCTTCGTAAAAATATGGACCAATCAAATGCCCATTAATAATACCACACCAAACGTTAATTTCGAAGTGTCCTTGGCTTTTAATCGGATTGAGAAAATGTGGATTTTTAGTAGCCCGAAAATGTTAATTTTTTTATTGGGCTCACCGTTACTAACAAAACGGCTTTCGTCCGTTCACAGCACATGCTGAAAAAACCGATTGTCATTGATATCTAAATTTACCATCACTTGGGCAACATCATTAATTCTTCGTTGTTGATGTTGATCTGACAAGTGTTCTAGGTTATGAATTTTATAATCGTGATAATGATTTTCTTTCAGAATTTTTCGTACCGAACTATATTTAAAATTCAACTCACGACAGGTTTGCCCAATCGAGTTCCTTGGATGGTCTTCAAAATACTGCAAAACAGTGGCAACAGTATTGTCAGAATTGACCCTTTTATCAATTTTTCTTCTCTTTCGAGAAGAAAATGCCTCGTTATTTGCACGCAAATTGCGTTCCAATCTTGCAAATACTTTTAAGCTTGGAATAACACGTTCGGGGTATCTCTGGGCGTATAACTGAACTACTCTTCTAGGGTTCTTTTGAGATTCGCCATAAACTAATAATATATCGACTTTTCCGTTGTGCGTGAACATTTTTCAAAGTCAAATGACAACAAAACAATATTTGTCAAGCATTAGATTCAGTAGCGGCTCCTGATGAAATGAAACGGGTGTTCTGCACAGGGCCGATCCTAGGGTATTGGCTGCCCGCGTGCAAATTTCAAACGTATCCAAACTACTGGCGCCGTAGGGACCGCAAAAAAATTTTCTGAAAATTTTCAAGGTAACGCGTTTTCCTGATACTTCAGAATTTTTATGTAAAAATGTTTATACAAAAATATAGACTTTCACAAGAAAAATTTTTGGAATTTAATACCTTTTTGAAGAACATTCATGTTTGCCGTCATATTCTTTGGTTAAGAGAAAAGGCTTGTAAGGTGAATTTTCTACTAGAGGGTCTATAACACTTAAAATATTTTCCGAGTTTTTGCAGATACATCAGTTGTTTCGTCTGCCATAACTGCCAAAAATGAAGGTTTGTTAATTTCTTTAATTATTTATTCATGACATACTTTTAATATACAGTCTAAAAGATCATTTTGTATTTCTTTAGAGGTTCCTTTAAATACTGAAGCATTTTGTAGATGCTCGCTTAAAGTTACATCAAGCTCAGCAGAAAAATTTATCAAACCACGAAATATCCCCGGGTTTTGAGAGGTTTCAGTTTCGTTATGTCCTCGCAGCGCCAGTTCAAAGGCCCCACAAAACTTTATGCAGTTTATAATTTTTGACAAAACGTATCTCTTTTTTGTCACATTATCATTATGCTTTTGCACATTTATCCAATAATCTGAATCTAGCTGCGCTTTAATATTAGTTGTTCCTAATAAAGCTAATTCCATTGTATTATGTAGATGGCTTCTGGAGTTGTCGTGCTTTTTTATTTTTTCAGTTAAGTGCACCAAATCTGTCACCCCTACCTCCGTCCGTGCTTTATCACCGCCAAAAAGTAAACAAGGAAAACAAAATAACGCATTTTTTTTGTTGCACCCACAAATCCAATTGTTCTTCGAATAAATGTCTCTATTAAATTGACGTTTATATGCTTTTCCGCGGCTAACACCTGCAGTCTCAATAACAATATCGGGCAATGGCCTGCCATTGTTTTTTAAATCAATTATTTCTTCATAAGAGTATTTAAAAAATCGCTTCACATGAACAAAATTATAAACTAAATCCATTGTCACTATCACAGTATATAAATATTAATAATTAGTACAATAAATCACTACACAAATTCACAAAACAGTATTTAAAATCTCAAATTAACACGAAATACGAAATAGGTACGATTTACGCCCGCTCGAGGAGTAGGAAGGAGTAAACATTCACTGATGTTGCCTTAGCTGGAAAAGTACAGCTCACTGACCGTGTAAATTCGCGCATTTACGAGCGCCAAGTGTGGATTGTCGCGGGAGTTGAGGGGGAGGACGGGTGTGCCGAGCCGTGCTGAAAACTACCTCGTGTGGCCCAGTTCAATGTACCGCGACGCGCTCGCGTAGAGACCCAGATAATTCATCTGGTCTACTACTCAATAGAGGACGGCGGGCAGAATGCGACTTTAACGCAATAATTTGGTTAGCTGCACCAACCAAATTATTTTATTAATAAATTTTAGTAATTATTACGTCGCGAAAATATACAAATATCTAAGTTATTGACAGATGCAACTTTGCTATTTGTTTCCAAAGGCTACTTGTTTAAATCGTGACGATTGCTAATTTTAACACTGCCTGTATTGCGTAAAATACTCTTTGCACTCACTTAGCGGATCTGCAGGTGCACTATCACTATCAGCAGTATCATCATAAACTTGTTTTAATCCGGCAAATTCGGTGCTCTCTTTAACATACTTTCTAACTTATGTTTGACGTGCTTATTTTTTGCATCATCTACGATGTGTAGCAGTGAGTTTACTTGGTTCACTATTTGCAGGGATTCCACTAACGCCAACGCACTATTTTGTAATTTCTCTATTGGGTCACGCATTTCTTTATAGTGCAATCTACTCTGTTCCTCCTTTTTCTCTACGATGTACGTCGGCACCACTCCGCCATTCTGGCGGAGCGGTGCCCATGAAATTATTCCACGTCTCAACTAACACAGCGGAGACCCTACGTATACCTCGATCGGTAAATAAAGAGTGCATTGCTGATCCCCCTCCACTATGGTTCGTAGATCACTTACCTCATTTCAGAGTTATCATCGCACCGTTGCGTTAAAACTGTTTAGAAATTAAAAGACTCGGTGCATTACCATACCTCGAAATAAAAGTGAAAGAAAATATCTCGGTGAATTACCATATATCGTTTAAAATCTAATAGAAATTTTATAACGAAATTTTATAATGAAACTTTATGAAAATTATTATTTTAAAATATAATTTTAAAAAACGAAGCTTTGATAAACGAAGCGAGTTCGTTGCAGTAAAAATATTCATGCCCCCACATGAAGTGTCAAAGATATGCAGCGCTCGCCTACAGCCTTGCATAATTATAACTTATAACTTATTAAAACTATACTATGTAGGTACATTACTATTCTTTTTCCCCAGATAAAACAACGAACTACATAAAAAAGAACTTATAATACCTGTCCTACAATGAGTTCCACCTCACGAACATCCTGGTCGGATAGATTGACTACGTTAACATTGACTTCTGTAATTTTGCCTTGGTTAATAGCCCTCTGTGGCATGTGAACTTTCATGGTTATGCGATTTGGGGGGCCCGGAGAACCTCTTAGCGGAAACTCCTTCTCCACCCTCTCGTCCAAAGGGTTCTGAAAGAGAAAATGAAATAGATACTCGTACCCGTACAGTTTCTCTCACTGCGGCAATATTTTCATCTGACCGACCACGACGAGGACATATTGCTGTGGCCTTATCAATGACAGAACTCGTGTCTTCAAATATCTTGATCAAGTTACGAACTATTATCTCTGTAGGCGTTTCATTTTGTCCTAATTCTGTGCGAACTTTTCTTAATTCAACTGTAAATGATCGCTCACTTTCATAAAACAGTTGTACACAAACTATTCGTTGTTTAACTGCGCATCGCGATATGTTGACGTTGTATGATTGACAGAACACAAATGGCGCGCAATTCAAATCCTATACTTTCAACTGAGGTACCCTACATAGTCTTATTATCATTTCTCTTTAGGATACCGTCGTTTCTCTTGTTCCGCGTCCTATCGTGCAGATTTACTGCTACATTCTTAAGTTAGCGCTCGTCTATCAACTACCACTGAAGGCCGCAAATGCGTAACGTATTATATAAGGCAGTGGATAGCTCTAAGAAAATCGGAGATATAACGTCCGTGCTATATCTCCGACCGACAGTCGGATGTTTAACGTTTGTGATTAAATCTGCGAAAGCTTTTATGATGGTCACTTTAGTGTCTACGTTTGAATCTACGAAAGTTAGATAAACGGAACAGTCTATCTGAGTCTAGCCATAAAAATAAGCCACGGTATGAGATAAGAGCCGGTTGGAATTTTTTATTTGGCAAATAGTGATGAAATAAACTATAACTTACCAGATAACTTATGGGTATAGTTCCGATGTCCATACGAGAGACTACGAAAATATTCTTCTGCTC
The DNA here is from genome assembly GCA_037954035.1 of Rosalia funebris. Taxonomy (NCBI): domain Eukaryota; kingdom Metazoa; phylum Arthropoda; class Insecta; order Coleoptera; family Cerambycidae; genus Rosalia; species Rosalia funebris. The sequence goes on along the minus strand of JAZFAV010000019.1, from coordinate 2,808,375 downwards.
TGACACAGTACTAGATGGACTGACTTTGGATTGAAGAAAATATTTTACCCAACCCAGGTCGCTGGAGAATGACCCGGGGGTTATCTGGGGTAGCTCGAAGCTGAAAGGGAACTCGTAGATGCCCACATCGAAAGTATCTAGAACATATAATGGTATTATGTACACGTCTATGCACGTATACGCATGGAGATACAAATCTTTAGTGAGAACACGTTGAAGAGTGGCTGTTGAAATGTCAATTTTTTGCGCGCGATGACGAACCGAGGTCCCTGGACTCTCTGCAACACTCTCACGAATTGCCATTATGTTTTGCTCCGTGAACTATCACTTCGAGCTCGTGTCGTGTGCTTCACATCAATAACTGAATAATTACTTTCGAATTTTTCGATTATCCTTTTCACAGTCGATAACTTTGGAATATTATTTCTATCGAGAATTGGACGCACTTTTTGCAAATCGTAGTAACCAAACTTTCACCATTTTGATAGTAACGTTTAATAACAAGGACTCGTTATTATATCGTGTAACGCTTCATGTTTACTAACTCGCATCTGTCTCCTATCGATCTGTCACAATTATTAACCTATTGAAATCATGACAGCTAAAGTGACGCGCAATCAAAATCTTGAGCTATTATCGTAACACCCTTTATTTGATTAACAAATTTATTTAATTATGGACAAGATTATTACCGTAATAGTTCCAGTGCTTACTGTATCTGAAATTTCTACTAATTTCCAGAAATCGAGCGAAAAAATAATTTTGTTTTCTCAAAACGCCCTGTGTTAATGCCGCCTTGTTTGTATAATTACCCATTCGTGACAGTGTTTTTTGTAGCGATAAAAACGTCATATCTCCTGTATAGTCCACGTGTCCTGAAGTACTCCCAAGCCTACTGCTTACGGTCTTTCTCCAGCCAGTGTGTTCTTTCCCTATCAGCTCTACTTTGATATCTAAAAACAAAAAGTTTTGCTTGAATTCCAAGAAACTCCAAAAGCCTAGGACAAAATGGATCACCAAAGGACTGATCATCATTCCAACTGAAACCAAACAATCACTATATAATGTATTGAGGGAAAATCCAACTAACGTAGTATTAAAAGATGAGTACAAAAAGTATAAAAAAATTTTGGAAAAATGTATTAAACAAGCTGAAATTAATTATGAAAAACAAGAAGTCAATAGAAACAGTCAAAATTATAGCTAGAAAAAGAAAAACAGAAGACTGTGACAATAAAATGTATAACACAGAATGATCAAACGATAACTGATTCATCAGAAATATCTAACACATTAAACACTTACTTTTGTAATATTGGAGTGAAACTTAGTAATAAAATTGCTCCAGCCGCAAATAAGAACATAGTCTTATCTTCCAAAAATTGTAACTCTATCTTATTAAATCCAACAAACAGAGAGGAAGTTGCAGTAATAGTAAAAAACATGAAAAAGAAAGCTGGAGGGATAGTTAATATAATATTATTATTATTATGTTTTGTCGGTTTGGGGATCAGCCACTGATCGCATGGGTAGTCCCTTGGCGATCCCCTCTTATCCGAGTCATTATCCAAAAATGCTATCCCATAAAAGGAGCAATTTGGGCACGTCCCTCGCCTTAAGCCTCGCCTCCTCTAGGATAACAGGGGTCCCTAATATAAGGCACCTCCTCTCCTCCAGTGCGGGGCAGTTGTAAAGAAGATGAATCGATAACAGACGTTTCTTCGACAGTATCTGCATGCCGGGCTGTCAGTCAGCCTCAGCTTGTGCCTATATGCATTCAGGTTACTATAGTGGCCCGTTATGATTCCCGTCAGGATTCTGGCTTTGTGCCTGTTCAATTTAATGAATTCTTGGGCCCATTTCTCAATCTCTGAGTATTCGATGAAGAGTTTGGTTATTCGACAACCCGTTACTCCTCTCCATCTTTATCTGTGCTGGTCTCTTGCCCAGTCATTGATGCGGTCTCTGATCAGATTCCGACTTATTCCCACTGCAGGTTCTGGTCCATAGAGGTTTTCCCTGGTCCCTAGTCTGGCAAGGTCATCTGCAATTAGATTTACCTTAATGCCATTATGCCCAGGTATTCATAAGAGTTCCACCGGTCCCTTCCCTGCCAAGTGGTCCAATGCTATATAGCAATTATAGACCAGCTTCGACTTTGTCATTGCTGAATTCAGGGTTCCCAACGCCGCCCTGCTATCCGAGCAGATACGTACCTTCTTCTGGGTCCGATTTTGGTGGGCCCCCAGAACACCGTATGTAATTGCGACTAGCTCGGCCTGGAGTGCGGTAATGTATTTACCCAGGGGGAAGGTTTTACCTATCTAATTAATATAAATATCAAAACTTTAAAAACTTTATCCAAATATAAATTTATAATAGATTCTTTAGCTCACATCTTTGCATGGAAAACTCTATTTAGCCGCAATGTCTAAGAGATGCTAAAATTGTACCAATCTTTAAAACAGGAAATAAACAGAGTTCATCTTATCTTAGACCGATCTCTCTTATATCCAATATAGTAAAAATATTTGAAAAAATAATTTACAGTACAATTTATTGTTTCATTGATAAGAGCAATATACTTTCTAGCAAATAATTTGGATTTATTAAAGATAGAGGAACAGCAGACGCATTAAAATATATCACAAATATAATATATAATAAACTGAATAAAAGTAAACCAATTATTGCTTTTTTGCCCTAGCGAAAGCTTTTGATACTATCAACCATGAAATTTTATTAGAGAAGATGTAAAGACATGGAATTAGAGGTAACGCATGTGAACTACTAAAAAGTTACCTTACAGGTAGGGCACAAAGAGTTAGAGTAAATGACTGTATTAGTGACCATAACGAAGTAACTACAGGTGTACCTCAGAGAACAATTCTAGGACCGTTACTTTTCATTTTGTATGTAAATGATTTACTAAAAAGTATGCCGAAAGATTTTATCCTATCGTATGTGGATGATATGGTTATTTTTTCCTCTAAGGATACTTGGATAACTACACAAGATGAAATGAATGCAGATTTTTGACTGGCAATAAACGAATTATCATTGAATGTAGAGAAAACGGTATATATATATAACTTTTGGAAGCTACATAGATAGCGTTCCCAAAAGTCTAGATATAAAAATAGGTCTACAACAACTAAACAGAGTAAGTAGCTGGAAGTACTTGGGAATAATATTTGATTTTAATATGAAATGGGACACGCATGTTGAATATATCATACAAAAAACAAAATACCTAGTTTCCTTTTTTCTAAAATGTCGAAAATAATGCAGTTAGAAACGTTGACAATTATATATACATATATATATATATATATATATATATATATATATATATATATATATATATATATATATTATGCATTTTATGCATTTTTCCATAGTTATATTAACTATGGTATAATAGCCTGGTGAAGTGCATATAAATGTAACCTGAATTTACTTCAAAACTTACAGAATAGAATTCTAAAAATTATCAATACAAACACTTTCATAACACAAAATTATCCGCTAAATCGTGAGCAGTTATTTATTTATAATTCACTACTACACCACTATCGTGAGTTAAAAAACAAATATGTAGAATCAGAGAGCATAGCTAGAAACAAGAAATTACAGATGCAAAAAATAACTAAAACTGTAAGCAACAAAAATATTGTGGCATAATATTGTGGCATAATATTGTGGCATTGAGAACATATAATGTACTGCCAAAAGATCTCAAAACTATGTCTATCAATATACTTAAGTACTATTGAGATTGAACTAAAAAATTGGATAAGATCTTGTCACTTAACATAGAAAAATAAGCACAAGTCTATAACTAAACGTAAAAAAGTGCAATCATTTGATGTTTTTTTTTAAGTTAAGTTAGTTATAAGATAGTTGTATAAGCCAGGCCTATGTACAGGTAATTGCATTACCTCTATAGGAATTTACAGATAAAAATTTGTAATTTTATATATATACGAGGGTGGATCAAATATAAACGAGCCTTTGTTCATCAAACATTTATTTTGAAAAGTTTCACAAAAACACAAATTTCTCTATTTTTCTACATATCCCCCTTGTTTATCTATACATTTTTCCCAACGGATTGGTAGTTTCTTCATCCCGCTTTAATAAAAAGAAGCAGGGCCGGTGACTAACCAGGTGCGCACAAACGCTTCCATCTGTTCATCGGTCTAAAATCGCTCACCTCCTAGTGACTCTTTGAGAGGCCCAAACATGTGGAAATCACAAGGGGACAAATCTGGGCTATATGGAGGGTGTTCCAGCTGAGTCCAGTGCATTTCAGCGATTTTGGCCTGCGTTAAAGCTGCGGTATGAGGCCTAGCGTTATCGTGCAAGAGTAACACGTCACGATTGAGGAGGTTACAGTAGTAGGCTGCGTTAATGGTTCTTCGCTCATGAAAACCGTGGCTAAAACTTTGCATGCAGACAGACGTGTTTCCGGCTTCACTGGGTTTGATTCATCTTTGCGTCGCCACTCCATGCTTGCTCGTTTTGATGTTGGGGTGTAATCGTATACCCGAAATCGAGTATAAACCCAAAATTGTATTTAAATCGAGTGAGAAGCGCCTGAGAGATGAACTCGAGCAGCTTTTTGATCTTCACTCACCAACTTTGGGACCCAACGAGCTGAAATTTTTCGGAATCCCAATTCTTTCGTTATGATTGTGTGGACACTCCCATAGCTGATGCCGAGTTCAACAGATATCTGAAGCACCCTGGCGTGGCGGTTCCGTTCAATACAGTTTCTAACGCGTGCAATGTTAACCGGCGAAATGCTGGTGCGCGGACGACTAGGATGATTTACATTTTCGACACGGTTACGCCCTCCGTTAAATTCTTTGCACCAAACTTTTACACGTGACCACGAAAACGTTTCATTTCCGAGCTGTGCTTGCAATCTGCGCAGAATTTCAGCTGGTTTCACGTTTTCGCGTGTAAGAAACAATAATAACTCGTTGCGCAACGCTGCTAGGTACCTTCTTCTCACTCATTGTGATTGCTACTAATCAAACAAACACAGAAATATGACGCGTCGTCTCCGTGCCGCCTAATATCCTCACTTCAAGCTCCCAACGCCCGTATTCACCTTGAACAACTATCCGGCGCGAAATTTAAAAAGTCTCGTTTATATTTGATCCATCCTCGTATATACTGGTTAAATAAATAAAAAGAAAATAAATAAGTAACAAAAGTATCGTCGCCCCCGCCAGGGGTAGTCACCGACTTTTCATCGGGGTCCGGGGTGAGACGATGTATCAATTGATCAACTACATTCTCGCTGACGTTGAGGTAGGTAACGTGGCGCTGGTAGGCAATGTACGTTCCCGATTTCACTGCGGACGAAACGATAGATCAAAAACCAGTATAATGCATATAGTAGTTCTACTGCAATCAATACGTATATTTCTTCTGTCTGTCGTACTGTTTTACGGTTTACCTAATACGATTTGTTCCCTGGTAAATGTACAAATCAGGTTTCCTTGGACGACGCTTCCGGGCCGATACTCCTGTTCAGGATGTACTATGGAAATTCTGCAAGCCATGAGTAAGTAAGTGACCTAAAATAAAAATGTGGTTGTATAATAATAATAATAATAATAATCATAAATATAAATAAAAAACAACGGAATATAACTACAGGTATAAGCGCCTGGGTTATTTCTGTCCTCACGTATTCCTTCGCGTTATTGAAAGACAGTTTAACCCTACGTCGGGCGCAGCCGATCTATGAGATCACATTTTTCCTTGCCCTTTCGTGTGTATTACGAATATTAACTCGAACTTCCTAATAGTTTCCCAGCTCTAAACCACTCGTCTTGATATGGCGTCGATTTTTTTTAGTGCATTATGTTATTATTTTGATTTTTATAATTTGTTAGGTTTCTTTCACTATTTAAATTAATAATATTTTTTGGGATCTCTACACTAACTTATTCTTCTTAACTAACATCAAAATTAAAAGATTTGGTTGTTAAATTATTGGTTTATATTAAATATCGTTACCAACAATGTGGCATTTATTTTTGTTTGGAACATGTTAAAATGATGAAGGCTTTAGCCGTAACATTCGTAAAAGGCTTCAACAATCTTAACGCAGCGCGTTAAGATTGTTGAAGCCTTTTACGAAAATGGGCGTTCAAATCAAAATGCGTTTCGTGCACTTCGTGACTTTTTTGGTCAGCATAATCGACCAAATGTGTCCACAATCGGGAGAATTGTGCGCAAATTTCAGCAAACCGGGTCTGTAGGAAATGTGAAAACACCTGTGCATGCTCGCCCAGTTCGTTCTGCGGAAAACATTGCTGTTGTTCGCGATAGTGTAGCAGAAGAGCCGTCAACCTCGACTCGTCGTCGTGCCCAACAATTGAACATCTCACGTTAATCACTGATGCGAATTTTGAATAAAGATTTGAATTTACACGCTTACAAGGTTCACTTGACTCAAGAGCTGAAGCCTACTGACCATTTCAAGCGTCGTCAATACGCCGAATGGTTGGTTGAACAGACAGAAGTGAATGGTGACTTTACAAAGAAAATCATCTTCAGCGACGAGGCACACTTTCACCTCAGTGGATTCGTTAACAAGCAGAATTGCCGCATTTGGGCAAATGAGAACCTACGAGTGATTGTTGAAAAGCCGATGCATCCACAAAGAGTGACTGTTTGGTGCGGTTTATGGGCTGGCGGCGTCATCGGGCCGTACTTTTTCGAAAATGAGGTCGGCCAAGCAGTTACCGTGAATGGTGTTCGCTATCGCGAGATGATAACGGCCAGAAATTGAGGATATGGACCTGGACGATATGTCCACTTGCCACACAGCCAACGAAACAATGGCACTTTTGCGCGAGAAATTCAATGGCCGTGTTATCAATTGGCCGCCACGATCATGTGATTTGACACCGTTGGACTTCTTTTTTTGGGGATATTTAAAAGAAAAAGTGTACGTCAATAAGCCAAGAACAATTCAAGAGCTAAAGGATGAGATAATTCGGCACATTAACGACATTGAACCTCGATTATGTCTCAGAGTCATTGAAAATATGGACCATCGGATGAGAGGTATGCCACCGAAGCCGTGGCGAGCATTTGGCCGATATTTTGTTTCACACATAATTGTCATAAATCCTTCTATCATAATAGAAAATATTAAGATAAATCTCTGAAAACTTTTTGTTTTATTTACAATTAACATCGTGCGTTTTAGTTGGACCACCTTTTATATATATATATATATATATATATATATATATATATATATATATATATATATATATATATATATATATATATATATATATATATATATATATATATATATAACTTTATGACTTTTACATGAAATAATAGGTGTTTTTTTTTCCTGTATTCAAAATATTGGTCAATACTAATTTATCTTTGTGTTTTGTCCTTAGAACAGAAAAAATGTCGACAATAGCTAGCTCTCCTATAAAAATATTCAAAATTTATTGTTTAACAACATTAAATGAGTGCCTTTGTGCAAATTTAATTATTGCGATTAAAAACTAGTGTGAACTAGTTAATAATTAGCTTTTAATAATTAGTAATTAATAACTAGTGCTCAATTTAACTTCTATAGGTTTGAATGAGACACCTTATACTATCTAAATAACTTAACAAATAATAACTTTATTACTTACCACCTTTACAACCTGAACTCAATCCGCAACGTGTGCGACCACCTTTATCAGTACCTCGCTCTTGAAACTATTGTTGTTGTTGCTACGGCACACCACGGTTTTACGCGAAACGCCACACCGCAAATGAACGTATGCACGACTCAAGTTCACTTAGAAATAAACCAATTTATCTACTCGTCGAAGCAGAGTCCCGGTATTTGTTTGCTGAAATTCCACATGCACTTGCACACTATACTGTCTGAGATTGTCGGACGTCAACTCAAGTGCAGGGGAACCGGGTCTACGAGGTTGTAGGAATTATTCGGTTTCGTTGAAAATAAAACGATTAGACTGTATATTACACTGAATTTTATGTTTGTTATCGTTGTTGTTTTACGTCGATGATTTTATTATATTTCAATGCATGTACAAGCGTGTACTTGAATACGTCGGGTACACCAATTAAGTAACAGTTGTTTCGACTGATGTCATTGATATTTAACTGTAAGTCAAGTTCGCGCGGCTGTAAAACAATGCCAATAATTAAAGCGTCTATGCCGAGGAGTCGCAACAGAGTCGAACTCAAGTGTAATAGTAAGTTTTAATATTCATATTATTATTATTCCCTTTTCGTGAATCGCTCTGTATATCAGTTTAAGAGTAATCGAAATATAATACGTACGCTCTTCGATAAGGATTGAAACGAAATTCCAGCCCTAGTTTATGTAAATAAATGTCTGAGAGTTATTGCCGTTATGTTTAGACAAACGTCAAGTACAAGAAGAGGTTCGAGGTTCCTTAGCCCGAATATGCATCGATACGATTCATTATATAGATAATATAGCTTAGAGGCTGACGGATTTGAGTTGGCCAAAGTAATTTTAGGTCCGGTGAAAGTTATTTGTTATAATGCAGTGTAGTTCCGAAATTCTAAACGTGTGCGTGCGTTGTGCAATTATCGAGTAATTTGGATATTTTCTATGTTTGGTGAGTTTTTCACTGAGTGTTCTTATTTCCATGTTAGACTAAGAATTGCATGTTTAGAATAGTTAGAGAGTTGCTTGCAATTAATTACGGAATGTGGTGAAAATGCAGGTTGTTGAGGATGTGTGAGGCTAAGAGGTATTTGGATCGTTGTTAATGTTGTATACAGGGTGGACCTTAATCGTATGGGTAGGCTTTGGCGAGGAATGGCCTTAGCTGAGTCGTTTGCGAGCGGGGCTCACAAATGGTGTAGATCCTGGCGGGTGGCCTTGATTGGGTAGGGGCGAGGCCCTGAGTGCGTACGATTAATGTCCAGGTGATATTGATGAAGGTCAGATAGTTTGAGCTCGTTAGGGAAGACGAGAAACGATCTAAATATTATTAGCAATAACCTCTGTCATGGACGAGTTGTTTTGAGCTTGCTTGTTGCAAGGTTTAGTTGGGATAAGGCACTCACTGTATTTCTCTTACAAATAGGTAATTAGAGAGAGACGGGCACGCTAGTAATCATCAGTGAGGTGGTGAGTGTTTTACATTCAGTTTTATGGAAATGTTTTTGTGACAAGTTACCTATTTTACGCCTGTTTGAGTAACGGATTGTTTCGCCGTGTTTTTAACCCTTACACAAGTTACTGTTGTTACACCACAGCCATGGTTCACAGAAAATACATCATAATACTACGACTACGAGCCTAGACTCGTAATATCATAGATCGACCAGACATAATTTTACAATTAATAGATTTAAATGAAAGCAAAACTATTTTATTAAAGACTAATACTGATAACAGAAACAAAGTGTAAACTTTTAACATAAATACGATGAAATATTACTACGTTACAATGTCAATGACAAGTTTGTTAATAAAAAATATTAAGATTCGCGGTTCAGAATGGTTCGGCCAGTTGCTGAAATGCGTAGGCTAAACGTTTGTAGCGTTTTGAAACAAAATAGAATGCCAATTGTTGTCAAAGTGAATATGTTTTGGACGCGTCTGCTAATTTTCTAAAAGAAATGGCACATGGCGTGATATTACGTGACTACCAAGAAGACTAGAGAGTAAGGAGACATAGCTCCTCGAAAAATCAGTGGTGGGGGTAGGACGAAAAACGGCGCCAATACGGCAGGCTCGCGCAGAATCGCGCGGGATCTGCGCATGTGCGCATGCCGTTTAGCCTCGTCTATCGCGGGTCTTCACTATTTAAATGTAGGGTTAGGGTTCTATTGTGCTCATTATGTAAACAGTAAACAATTTTCGCGTGCATTTCTTTACAATTGTTGTTTCCGAATTGTTTGGTGAAAACACGCTATGAAAATTGGGATACAGTATTTTCAGTCCTAAATACATAGTATGTACAAAAAATAATAGTTCTGAATTCTTTTCTTTTAGAGCAAGAAATGTTATTGCATTTTTTCATCTGTCAATTATAATTTTCTTTTATGTCTGCCACGAGTAGGATATCGATGATAATTTAGCTTTGTGGAAATGAAATAACATAATGAGCTTTTAGTCTGACGAGTTTTAATCATCCACAGGAAGATTACATATTTTAACCATGGCCACAAGTCGAATTGAAAACGTCGAACTGCGATCACTTTTGCATGGGGAAATGAAGAAGTCTTGGATCTCGGAAGGAAATATTTTGTTTGAAAGTTTACAAAGCAACAGACACTCCATTGAATTGCCAAGCGAAAAATGGTATGCTGAGTCTGGTTTGGACACCAATTTAAACATATGCATTGATAAGAAGTTGAATGTGAATGTGTATTTACACACTGAATATTTGGAATGAATGGAATGGGAAGTGCCGAAGTCTGTGCAAGATATTTCAAACATCCAAGAAGTAACCGATAGTTTTCCTGTGAAATTAGCTTGTGAGCTATTATTGTATGAAATGTGAAGTTGTTTTTAAACAATTACTAATCAATTGTATATATTCGGTTAACTTAAAATTTGCGATTTTGTGGTAATAACATTACATATTTACCGACCTTTTTGTATGTTGCTTCAGTAAAAACAAAGCATTCAATAAGAGTACAATTTATTCAAATCAGTGTACTATGAAGGCAAATACAGTGTGTGATGTAAAATCAATTAATTTTTCAGAATTAACGTTAGTAATTAGACATAAATTGAAGGATACAGGAATAAAACAAGAAATGTCACAAAACTATTTATTCAAGAAAATTGAAATTATAAGTTCTAATATTGCATTCTAATGTAAGAGATGAAATAACATTGCAATGAAAAGAACTAAACTAAACTACCTAACTAACTTTAACTAACTAACTGTAGTTAAACTTTTTCAATTTAACTAAAAGGCCATAATAATAATATAAAATAAATAATATAGGATGTTACCTCTTACTAAAAAACTATGATAACCAAAAATCTTATTACGGAAACTTTCTGTGGGAAGTTCAAATTCATTATCGTTAAGTGAAGGAAAATTGGTATTTTGAGTTTTCTTTTTCTACTATTATAAAGTATTCTTTCCTTGAGCTGCATAATATTAAGGTAATACGGTGACAGCACCTCCAACCATTTTTCTCGTCTCTCACAGTCCTTAAACGAAATTGAGTTGTAAATTACTATTTGACAATTTACTTCTACATTACACTGCACTTTTACTATTTACTACAAAGTAAGCGTTACTATCGGTGTATACAAACATTACAATACTTGTTTATCGAAAGACTTACCTCAGGAACTTTAAAAATTGTTCGTTTATTTATGACACAATCAGGGCTTTTGCTGGAACAATTCGTAACGCAACAATATCTCGACGCTTTTGACATATTTAACGGAAAAACTGGAAACGCTCAAAACTTTCAAAACACAGTAAACAAAAATAAACATAACCTCGCTCGGTTCTACGCAAGGACCGCCATGGTGCGGACGTTTTTCGTCCTACCCCCACCACTCGAGTTATTTCTCCTGTTTTCTAGTTTACTTGGTGACTACATACGAAAAGCAAATGCTACTGCTTGTAAATAGGGAATTTCGGCTCGGAAAAAAACTGCTGCGTATTCGCTGCCTAAATCTACAGTGCAAGGCATTACCAACTTGTATAAGAAAACTGGATGCACAGCCCAAAGGAAGAAAACTGGTCGACGATCCCAAATTTCATGCATAAATCAACATGCTCTGAAGGAGATTGTTAAGAGAAACCGACGATCCAGTGCAAAATAAATTTTGGTACTATGGAGGCAATCCATTGGATAAAACATTTCTGTATCCACAACTAAACGCTCAATAAAGAACATAGGATACAAATTGTACAAGGTAAAGTTTAATTCTTTACATTTTACTTTTGAACTTACCGATTTCTCCTTCAGGCAAAAGAAAAGCCGTTATTAACTAACCGACAGAAAATCAATCGGTTACGATGGGCCAGAGAACATAGGCACTGGATTTCACAACAATGACACCAGGTAATTTGGAATGACGAATACAAATTTGAAATCTCTTTGGGTGATACCAGAAAACGTCTGCTATGAACCCCACATGAAACTTATTATCCTGACTTTTTGGTTAGGAGAGTGAAGTTCCCTACGTCTCCTATGATCCGGGGGTGTACGAACGGTATAGGCGTAGGAAAATTGCATTTCGTAGATGGCACTGTGACAGCAGAAATATATAAACAAATGTTGACAGACCGATTAGTTGCCGTCAATACCGATATGTCAAACCACTGACGCGCAGTACATTTTCCAGCAGGATGGTGCTGTGTCTCACACAGCAACAACTCAACAGCAAAGTTTGGCTTACAGAACATAATATCCCTGTTATGGATTGGTCCTCTATCAGTCCAGACCTCTCGTCAATGGAAACATTGTGGCATTCAATCAAAAAACAGTTGGGTAAACATCCAGCCCGTTCAGTTAACGATTTATGCACCAAATTGCTAGATATTTGGGACAGAACGCTTTCTAATGAAGAAGGGAAGAGTGTGCTAAGCTAGTAGATACATGCCTGCCAGAATTAAAGCTGTTATTGTTAATAAAGGCGATGCAGAATGCGATACGATGCAGAAATCTCTTCCGTTTTTGCTCTTCAAGCAACTGTTCACAAGCAAACAAACACCGTTCAACATCTCTCGGTTTTAACTTATATGACACCCAATATCCTTGCTTCTGGATCAATCCTAGGTCTTTGGGGCGTTTTGAAATCGCTTGTTGAGTCACTCCCAATGATCTTGCCAACTCTTCTTGACTTTGACACGCATCTTCATTAAGCAATGCCTCTAATTCTTCATTTTCTCTAATTCTCATGTGTCGTTATTGTATTATTTTCGTTACTTTTCGATAGACTCTACAATTAACGTTATCTCTTCTTGAAAAATGGCATAGCGGAGGGAGAGGCTAAATGAGCCTGTTCAGAAAGAAATTTCTAATTTCGTGATTTTTTTTTACAATTTCTACTTTTTTTTTTGAGTCTCTAAATGTATATTCTTCAACCTTATCGCTATTGCAATGCAAATATTTCTTGTCAATACGACTAAAGAACGAAAAAATTCAAAATATGGGCCAAGGCGGTCTCCCCAGAAAAAGCTTACTCTTCAGATTCACTTATTTACGATAATATTTTCTGTTGATATTATAACAAATCTCATTTATATTTAGAATTTTAATCTATTGTATACATAAGGACGAAAATTAAATTTAATCCAAAAGAATAATTCAGGAATTTTTAAATTATTTTTGTAGGTAATAAAAGAAAAATTTTTTTAATTTTGAAATGCATTTAAATTTTTTTTTAGTATTTCTTGTTAAGGTTTTTACCCGTCGAATTTGCCCGTTACTAATAAGTAAGGATACAGTAGCAAACACTAAAAACACATACACTAATAACACGTACATTTATACAGTGTTATCAGATTTGCAGAATTTCCTTCAATATGACGTTTCTGATAAAGAGGTAGGGTAGTGTTAATTTAAACTTAAATTTGTAACAGCTTCAGTTTTGTTATTGTCACTTCGTAAAAAATATCAGCGTAAATAAATGGTTGTATTTACCTTCACCTAATGATGTCACATTTTTATTCACTGCGTGCAGAGTATGGGGTGGAGGTAAGGAAGTCGATGGCAACGCTTGCAGCGGACACAAATTCCATTAAAGTAGGCTGTCAGGTCATATGTGTGTTTACACATATGAAAATTTAACTCGTAAACGAATCTAAAAATGGGCTGTTATAGTTGCTGTGTTGTAAGTTGCGATAATACCGGAATAAATAGTAAATGCAAATTTATCGATTTCCTGCGGCAACTTGAAAATTACAACAATGCAAGAATTGGATAGAAATGGACAAAAGGGGGTTGACTAAGAAGTTGCTTATTGGTATTACTCCTGGAGGCTCTATTTCATTTAAGTCTAAAGTGGCAGGTGAAACGAAAAGTGATTCACAGATGACTGTAAAATCTGGATTAATACATTATTTGGAAGATGACGACATTATTTTGACCAACAAAGAGTTTCCAGAACTAAATTACTTATTATCTAGTGATTTGCCTATTTGATGGATAAAATACGCCTTTATGTTAGTGTGTAAAAAAATGTGTGAATTAAAGATGTGTGCGAAAAAAGTATTGCACAGATTGGGCAAAATTGCAATAAATAATTTTCCTACATGAATTATAAAAGTATTTTCAAGAAAGCGGATAAATATATCACTGTACTATTTATTTCATTGCTATTTTCCAAATAAAAAACTCTTTTATCTTGCCGATAGACGGAACAGTCTACCTGAGCCTAGCCATAAAAACAAGCCACGGTACGAGATAAGAGCCGTTTGGGATTGTTTATTTGGCAAATAGCGATGAAATAAACTATAGATGTTCTGGAATCTTGGTGTAATGGCTATGACCCCGAAACAAAATAGCTGTCAGCCAGTGAAAGACACCTTCATGGCCCAGACCAATGAAGCACGGCAAGTGAAATCAAATGTGAACTACATGATGGTTTATTTTTTCACATCACAGGAGTCGTTCACGTTGAATTTGTTCCTCGAGCAATGGAAAAATCGTTGGGATAAGTGCATATCGTCTAATGGAGTGGTTTTTTAAAGGAGATTGATGTCCTGAAGATGTTATTTTAAGTTTAAAAAAAAACTACTGAAATAAGATTATTATACTCCGACCTAATTTGTTTGTACCCTCTCATAGCACTAGGTTAAATTTCCAAAAAGCGCAAGAAATACATTGAAACAAAAAAGAACCGTGATTATGTTGAATGGAAAAATAAAACGCATCGTAAAAAACACATTTATTTAAAAAAGTAATCAGTAATAACAACATCGTAATTGCATATTACTATGATAAATCCTTTTATTCATTTCATGCCAAAGCTTCTGCCTACTCGACACTCTTATTACATCATCTCTCATCTGCTAACACCCTCGCATTTCCCCCATTTCGTGGGCCGCGTCGAACAAAAACATTCCAAAGTACAGTTCAGACGAAAAAAAGGTGCAAACATACATCAAGACTGAGCACACATATCACAATTCCAATTACTGTGGCCTTCATTAGATCGCGAAAAATTCCAATGGTGAAAATAGATTATCTACAACATATGGACGATCACTAGGTGAATCAGTAACAACATCGTCATTGCATATTACTATGATAAATCCTTTTATTCATTTTATGCAAAAGCTTCCCCCTACTCGACACTCTTACTACATCATTTCTCGTCTGCTAACACCCTCTCGCATTTCCCCCATTTCGTGGGTCGGGTCGAACAAAAACGTTTCAAAGTACAGCTCAGACGAAAAAAAGGTGCACACATACATCAAGACTGAGCACACATATCACAATTCCAATCACTGTGGCCTTCATTAGATCGCGATAAATTCCAATGGTGAAAATAGATTATCTACAGCATATGGACGATCACTAGGTGCATCAGTAACAACATCGTCATTGCATATTACTATGATAAATCCTGTTATTCATTTTATGCAAAAGCTTCCCCCTACTCGACACTCTTAGTACATCATTTCTCGTCTGCTAACACCCTCTCGCATTTCCCCCATTTCGTGGGTCGGGTCGAACAAAAACGTTTCAAAGTACAGCTCAGACGAAAAAAAGGTGCACACATACATCAAGACTGAGCACACATATCACAATTCCAATCACTGTGGCCTTCATTAGACCGCGAAAAATTCCAATGGTGAAAATAAATGATCTACAACATATGGACAATCACTAGGTGAATCAGTAACAACATCGTCATTGCATATTACTATGATAAATCCTTTTATTCATTTTATGCAAAAGCTTCCCCCTACTCGACACTCTTACTACATCATTTCTCGTCTGCTAACACCCTCTCGCATTTCCCCCATTTCGTGGGTCGGGTCGAACAAAAACGTTTCAAAGTACAGCTCAGACGAAAAAAAGGTGCACACATACATCAAGACTGAGTACACATATCACAATTCCAATCACTGTGGCCTTCATTAGACCGCGAAAAATTCCAATGGTGAAAATAAATGATCTACAACATATGGACAATCACTAGGTGAATCAGTAACAACATCGTCATTGCATATTACTATGATAAATCCTTTTATTCATTTTATGCAAAAGCTTCCCCCTACTCGACACTCTTACTACATCATTTCTCGTCTGCTAACACCCTCTCGCATTTCCCCCATTTCGTGGGTCGGGTCGAACAAAAACGTTTCAAAGTACAGCTCAGACGAAAAAAAGGTGCACACATACATCAAGACTGAGCACACATATCACAATTCCAATCACTGTGGCCTTCATTAGATCGCGATAAATTCCAATGGTGAAAATAGATTATCTACAGCATATGGACGATCACTAGGTGCATCAGTAACAACATCGTCATTGCATATTACTATGATAAATCCTGTTATTCATTTTATGCAAAAGCTTCCCCCTACTCGACACTCTTACTACATCATTTCTCGTCTGCTAACACCCTCTCGCATTTCCCCCATTTCGTGGGTCGGGTCGAACAAAAACGTTTCAAAGTACAGCTCAGACGAAAAAAAGGTGCACACATACATCAAGACTGAGCACACATATCACAATTCCAATCACTGTGGCCTTCATTAGACCGCGAAAAATTCCAATGGTGAAAATAAATGATCTACAACATATGGACAATCACTAGGTGAATCAGTAACAACATCGTCATTGCATATTACTATGATAAATCCTTTTATTCATTTTATGCAAAAGCTTCCCCCTACTCGACACTCTTACTACATCATTTCTCGTCTGCTAACACCCTCTCGCATTTCCCCCATTTCGTGGGTCGGGTCGAACAAAAACGTTTCAAAGTACAGCTCAGACGAAAAAAAGGTGCACACATACATCAAGACTGAGCACACATATCACAATTCCAATCACTGTGGCCTTCATTAGATCGCGATAAATTCCAATGGTGAAAATAGATTATCTACAGCATATGGACGATCACTAGGTGCATCAGTAACAACATCGTCATTGCATATTACTATGATAAATCCTGTTATTCATTTTATGCAAAAGCTTCCCCCTACTCGACACTCTTACTACATCATTTCTCGTCTGCTAACACCCTCTCGCATTTCCCCCATTTCGTGGGTCGGGTCGAACAAAAACGTTTCAAAGTACAGCTCAGACGAAAAAAAGGTGCACACATACATCAAGACTGAGCACACATATCACAATTCCAATCACTGTGGCCTTCATTAGACCGCGAAAAATTCCAATGGTGAAAATAAATTATCTACAACATATGGACAATCACTAGGTGAATCAGTAACAACATCGTCATTGCATATTACTATGATAAATCCTTTTATTCATTTTATGCAAAAGCTTCCCCCTACTCGACACTCTTACTACATCATTTCTCGTCTGCTAACACCCTCTCGCATTTCCCCCATTTCGTGGGTCGGGTCGAACAAAAACGTTTCAAAGTACAGCTCAGACGAAAAAAAGGTGCACACATACATCAAGACTGAGCACACATATCACAATTCCAATCACTGTGGCCTTCATTAGATCGCGAAAAATTCCAATGGTGAAAATAGATTATCTACAGCATATGGACGATCACTAGGTGAATCAGTAACAACATCGTCATTGCATATTACTATGATAAATCCTTTTATTCATTTTATGCAAAAGCCCCTACTCGACACTCTTACTACATCATTTCTCGTCTACTAACACCCTCTCGCATTTCCCCCATTTCGTGGGTCGGGTCGAACAAAAACGTTTCAAAGTACAGCTCAGACGAAAAAAAGGTGCACACATACATCAAGACTGAGCACACATATCACAATTCCAATCACTGTGGCCTTCATTAGACCGCGAAAAATTCCAATGGTGAAAATAAATGATCTACAACATATGGACAATCACTAGGTGAATCAGTAACAACATCGTCATTGCATATTACTATGATAAATCCTTTTATTCATTTTATGCAAAAGCTTCCCCCTACTCGACACTCTTACTACATCATTTCTCGTCTGCTAACACCCTCTCGCATTTCCCCCATTTCGTGGGTCGGGTCGAACAAAAACGTTTCAAAGTACAGCTCAGACGAAAAAAAGGTGCACACATACATCAAGACTGAGCACACATATCACAATTCCAATCACTGTGGCCTTCATTAGACCGCGAAAAATTCCAATGGTGAAAATAAATGATCTACAACATATGGACAATCACTAGGTGAATCAGTAACAACATCGTCATTGCATATTACTATGATAAATCCTTTTATTCATTTTATGCAAAAGCTTCCCCCTACTCGACACTCTTACTACATCATTTCTCGTCTGCTAACACCCTCTCGCATTTCCCCCATTTCGTGGGTCGGGTCGAACAAAAACGTTTCAAAGTACAGCTCAGACGAAAAAAAGGTGCACACATACATCAAGACTGAGCACACATATCACAATTCCAATCACTGTGGCCTTCATTAGACCGCGAAAAATTCCAATGGTGAAAATAAATGATCTACACCATATGGACGATCACCAGATGAATCAGTGTGTAGTGGTGGGGGAGCTCTATAACTACCATAACCTTTTTCAGGAGCTGACGGCGCTGTGTTTACAGGGTGGGATGCTGGAGGTGAAGATGAAAAATAAAACGCTTCATAAAAAACACATTTATTTAAAAAAATAATCAGTAATAACAAAATCGTAATTGCATATTACTATGATAAATGCTTTAGTTTATTTAATGCAAAATCTTCTGCCTACTCGACACTCTTATTATATCATCTCTCGTCTGCTAACACCCTCGCATTTCCCCCATTCCGTGAGGTCGAACAGAAACGTTGCATAGTACAGTCGAGACGAAAAAAAGGTGCACACATACATCGAGGCCGAGCACACATATCACAATTCCAATCACTATAACCTTCAGCAGATCGCGAACAATTCCATTATTTATTTTCACCATCTGGAAAATCACTGGGTGAATCAGTGTGCCGTGGTGGGGGAGCTCTATAACTACCATTATCCTCCTCAGGTGCTGATGGCGCTGTGCTTACAGAATGGGGTGCTGGAGTTGGAGATGATACCACTGAGCTTCGGTCCGGTTCCCTTCTCGCTTCGCCCCCCGATCCTCGGGTATACTGCAGAAAAGAAATTTGTAATTCTCCTCCTGGGGAATTAACTTGTCCCGATGGGGGCGAAGGGAGGGAATGTCGCGAAGAAAATCTGTCAGTAGCGGATATCGCCCGAGCTCGCAAGGCCGACTTCACAAGATTCCACTTTGACACAGGAGCTTTCGTGGGGTACGGTTTTGGATTTGGAAGGCTTGGAGGAGGCATGGGGTGGTAGTTGTGGGGTCCTGCCGGGTGATACAACCAGGGATTTGTATTCATGTAAGGCATAGGCATAGGGTAGAAACAGTTTGATCCTCCTGGTAGAGGCATGGAGGTGCACGACGCTTGAACCAGGGGCGGATACGAGTCTCTTGGAGGAGGCGGCATTGGGGGAAACACGCAATTAGGACGCGGCACTTCTTCTACTCTCACGGGGACGTGTCCCAAGACGACGGGAGTCGACACGATGACATCAGAACTGTTTAAGGTGGCCACCACCTGAAATAAGTATCATTAATAATGTTGTAATGTTTGGGATAATCAAAGATATTAACGTTGAACAAATTAACGATACATAAACGCGATATCTTAGCGGAAATACACTGTTTTCTCGATATAAACTTCTGAAAAAAATTAACGCATCAGTGAAACTGTACATTATTGCATTCATTTTTTCGAAGATTTAAATCATAGCACCTTCGTGATATTATAATTAAATTATTTCAACTAATGTTTGACGAATTACAACGATATTATTAGAAAAACAACAAATAAATAACAGAAGGGAACAAAATGTCAAATACAATGAAAACGGTGTTAATGAATAAATTGGAGAAAAAATTAAATTGTGAGAATTTGAATTCAGTAGCGTGTAGATCCTCCTCTCGCTCTTATCGCTCCTTCCATTGGTCTGAGCACGTTACTGATCAGGTTGGTGAATGGTTTCCTGAGGAATATTCTCCCATTCGACAAGAACAACTTATTTGAGTTGTTCTAATTGCCTAACAGTCACAGGGGCAGGTATGTGGTGGTTAATTGATCGTTTTACTGCATCCCATAGATGTTCTATAGGCTTCATATCTGAGCTTCTTGGTGGCCAATCCACGATTAGAATATTCACAGATCGAAGGTGGTCCAGTACCTCTCTAGCAACGTGGGGACGAGCGCTATCCCGCATAAAAGTGCAATAATTGTTCC
Source organism: Rosalia funebris (assembly GCA_037954035.1). Taxonomy (NCBI): domain Eukaryota; kingdom Metazoa; phylum Arthropoda; class Insecta; order Coleoptera; family Cerambycidae; genus Rosalia; species Rosalia funebris. The sequence continues at coordinate 2,787,932 of JAZFAV010000019.1, read as the reverse complement.
CGACAAACGGGGACATTGGCATCATATTCCACGATGTTTTCTACGTAGAAATGTGTATTTATGGATATTCCTCGTGTAGGAACCAAATCCATGCGACTATCGAAACAAATTCCTTCCCAGAAAATTTTTTATCCACCAAGAAATGAGATCATCAGAGAGATATTAGGCAGCAAGCCACTCCCCTGGGACTCGTTGACGTCCATCTGGTGAATTACTCTTGTTTCGTCTGAAAATAATACTCGCTTCCAGTCCAACGATTCAATTTACTTGTTCTTTTGCAATACGCAGTCTAATAACTCTATGTCTTCTGGCGAACAATGGTGAAATGGTCTTCTATTATTCAATTATTCTTCATTAAGCCTTCTTACACTTTCAATATTTATTAATGCTAAAGCTGACAGTCTTTTTTGCTCTTTAGAATAGAATTACGCAGATAAGTCTTTATTCTCTTTAAACATGAAAATCGTCTTTCCGCGGAACTGCTTGTGGCACGAATAGTCAAAATTAAACGACACAATTTTGATGACTCCGGGAAAATAGAGAAGATTGGAGGGACATAATATATTGGTGAAGCACAGTGCTCTTTTTCATATCGGGATCACTATAAATCATTGAAAGTTCACATTTAAAACTATTTGCGTCAAAGAATGTTCCATATGTATCTACTAAAGAAGAAAAAAGTTCCTGAGAAAAACGTTTCACGAATGAAGTAAATTGTGCGGAATCTAGATTTAAGAATTTCGGTATAGAAATTTCACTAAATCGTTCACTAATGGTCAAAGTAATAACGTCCAAAATTTCATAAAACAATCGTGCATAGGTGCTTTTCTTATCTTCTTCAGGGATTAAATCCAAACGCATTATTTTACTTGGTGGTTGGTGATTTTCTAACACAAATCTGTCCATACGGTCCCAAATGTCACTAAACTCGTTTCTCATTTTCTGAATATGCGATTTGAAATCGACGATCTTTTTATTACAGAACTAATACCTGATATTTTTGTCTGTAGAATTTTAAACAGACTCTCGGAATGTGGGAATATTACGGAAAATACTGCTAAGAAACAAATAAAATCAAAGTCGCGCAATAAAGTTAAAAGGCCTCTAGCACAAATAACGGTTTCTCGATCCCATTCCTCATTATCATTTTTCACAATTACCCGAAACAGCGCTTCCAAATCTTCCTTATGTTATGGCGACAGTCGCCAAGATGCGTTCACATAATCGCATAACCGAGTCCGGAAATAACGAGAACACCCACTCGAGGTTCCACTGTTGACTGCGTAAGATCACTGACCTTTTCGCCCATCTAACGCGTAGCTTGGATGTAACGTGGACCATCGCATTTCTGCACTGCAGCAAGTAACACGGGAGTCCAATAAGTTTGGGTGCCTTAACGGCCGATTTGAAATAACATAGTTCATGGTAGCGTTTAAAGTAAATAATGTATGTTTGCGGTGGGTTTAAAATAATAAAGAAATTGTCATAATTGAATAAATCGATTAAACTTTTAAATAACACTAATTTGCCAATTTTTTAAGGAATGCGACGCATCACTCGCATCCATGTGCGTCCTAAGCCACTTACGTGAAATGTTTAAAGACTTAAAACTTCGAAAAATCATAATAATGAAACATTTTGCTGATGATTTTGCAATTTTATCCAGGAGTTTATATTCTGTCTATGATTCGCTTTTTAGAAAATTCACCCAAGCAAACTACCAACTTATAGTAAAGTAAATAATTATGCGACTGTATCCAAACAATATCGATAAGAGACAAGACACCATACTTCTTCCACTGACGTCACAATTATGCAATTTACATAATCTATCTCTTTTCAGGTCACTTGTATTAGTTGGGAGAGTCCAAACGCTCATTGCTAGACTACTTATTGCTCTGACCCTGCTTTAGTCCTTACCTTTATCCAACATGTATGTCCGAACAATTTGCAGAGATTGAAATTTGGTAACTCGATGTGTTGGTGGGGTATCCTGAACGAGAATAGGTAAGGTACGTTGGTGTAGGAAAAAGATGGCATTCCTTCCGGATTGCTAACTTTTAGTATTGCCTCTTCAAACTTGGTCGTGTCGTTGTCTATAGTTTCCTTGCACGTAACCGTCTAAAAAGGATTCCCATCATTAGTTATGTCAATGGAATAATAGTTTATTGACTAAAACTATATTATATACTAATCAGTGGCGGTTATTCAGAGGTGAAGTAGGTGAAGTGCGTCTTCACCAAAGAAATTGAGACTAGGATTTAATTTTTTTATATTTTTGGGGTATACAATCATGCCTTTAACATGTACATTCAAATACATTTTGTTATGAAAAACCTATTATATTTTTATGTCAAGCATAATATGCCGCTATGCTACTAAAAACACTGTGTTTAAATTGGAACGTCCTTTAAATCTTCAATAGTCCATGCGCGCGTCATCAATAATATAAATAACTCGCAGGTGCAGAGATGAAAATCAAGTGCCCTCAAATACGCACTGTCAACAGCGGGTTGTCAAGGTAACGTGACGTCACGCAATAGCCTACGTCCGTTTAGTCCGACTTCTCCCTCCACCTAGGTGAAGAGTTTTCCGAGATTTTATAGGATATCTGCACAGTGGACTTGCATCTATTTAATGTATTGAAGCGGGGTCTGTTTTTGAATTTGAGCGATTTATTGAATTTGCGTTGTGTTTTCATCATTTGTAGACTTGATTTTTTGATTTTAATGTGTTGATTGACCAACTGAGTGATCGATTAATTAGTGATCTTTCAACTTTGATAGTGACAATATTAAATGAAACAATAATTTACATTATTTATAATGAATCCAGTTAACGATATTATTTGTAATTTGCTAGACACAGCGTTATGCCGCTGGAATGACGAAGATAAAAGAGACGTTTTACTGGAAGGAAGACTTACGACTGTTTTATCAATATTCGCCAAAAAAGAGATTAAGAAGTCTGGTAAATCTTATAACGTAAATTCCAAATCTGCTTGGTTCACAAATTATTAATGGATGTAGCAGCCCAATGTTAAAAAACTATATTGCTGGCCCTGTTTACTATTTTCTAATAAACAATTGGCTTGGAACAGGAATGGATTTGTAGATATTTTAAATATTACGAGGGCATTACATAAACATATCGATTCTTCCCAGATATTCTATATGATATCCTACAAATAGAATCATTAGATATTAATTCTTGCGTGGATCAAATAAAACAGTCACGTGAAATATTGAACAAAAAGAGTAATGACGACTTTTTTAAGACAGTTTTTAGTAAAGCAAGTAGAATGATGGAATTAGAAATTACAAAACAAAAATACGCTGGTCTTTCTAACGAAGCCATTAGTACAAGATATAAAGCACCTTTTTATGAGATATTGGATCATATTTTAATGGAAATAGACGTCAGGTTTCAAGACTGCAAAAAGTTGAAATTTGTTTGTCTCGCTGATACTGCAAAACTTGAACAATATAGCTCGTGTTTCCCCTTTAATGCTTTTAAAAATTTGAAATAATTTTATGGAAATATATTTACCAAACGTCAACGACTTAATAAACGAATTTTGCCTGTTATATAGCGATCAAACTTACAGAACTATACCGCTGCATGAACTGCTCAAAAAACGGAATGAATACAAAGACATTTTTACAGAACCTTACAAACTGTTTTGCATAACTTTATCTATTTCATCAACAAGTGCGTCAGCGGAAAAAGACTTTTCGTGTCTTAAACGTGTAAAGACGTATTCAAGAAATACCATTTCCCAAGAAGGAATCTTTAGCAACTGTTTCTATCGAGAAATAATTATTGCTAGAACTAAAGAAGGTTCAGCCATTTTATGAAGATATAACAGATAACTATGCCTCACTAAAAGATCGAAGAATTGATTTGCTGTACAAAAATTAGGTAGCTATAAGCTTGGCTATAAGTCTTAAGAAAAACTAATCTGCTTTTTTTCTAACTGTTTACACATCCTAACTCTTCACCTATTTTCTAACACGCGAGCCGCCACTGATACCAATATCGAACATTATTTTGGTCAAAGACAGTCGTACATTTTAGAATAATCGTTATTATGAGTAGGATGTCTTTGATGTGGGGCTAGATAGCGAAGACGTCACCTACGTATCTGATCCAACAGGACGGTTTGAGGGAGGAGGTGTTAAGGGCTGTGGTTTCGAAATCGTCCGTGAATATGTTAGCAAGGATAGTTGATAGAGGTGAACCCATAGGAGCCAAACAACCCACAGGAACCCACAACAAGACATAAAAACTATTTTCACGACCAAAAACAAAATCTCCAGCTTCCTTCGCTCTCCTAAAGACACCATTCTCAAGGAATCCCACGGAGTATACGAAACTCCCTGTACTCAATGTCCCCGCAGCTACATCGGTCAAACCAGCAGACGTATATCTAATAGAGTTTATGACCACAACTTTGCTGTTCGCAAGGCTGAACCTAATTCGACGCTACCAATAGACGGGACCCATGCTCGACTTTCAGAAGGCCAAAACCATCGCTATAATAAAACCATATCACAGCAGAATAGTTTTCGAGATATTTAAATTTTTGTGTTTTCTTAGAAATGTACTACCTAACACACTACTAATTGTAAAATAAAAAAAGGATCGTATTTTTATAATTTTTTTTTGCTTCTATCTATATCTACCTATATATGTATATATCTACCTGTCCCAAAGTTAAATCCATCTTATTGATTTTCTTGTGGGATTTGTTAAATATTTTGACTTCGATCTTCACTTCTTCCCCCAGAACGAATGCTGCCTTCGGGAACACCACGTCTATGTCTATGGATTCATTAGAAAAGCAAAAGAAGGTCGGCACATTCTCTTCTTGTGTTACCGTAATCGGCCTCTACAAAAAAAAATAGGTCTTCTATTTTATCTAGAAATTTTGGACACGTAATGGATTTGATTTTGATCTAATGTTATATAGTACGAAGTATTCCCCGTATAATCAAAAAGGCCGCTATTCAACAGCTGCGTGGCGACATGCCACGCAGCTGTTGAATGTTCCGACCGAGAGTGGACCTTCTTATATTAGTTTCTGTTCGGTGACGTGGATATGTTTGTTTTAAACAAATAACACAGGTCTGCAAAAAAACTTTTTCAAAAATTGTTTTGATTTAGTTAACTGATATTTATGTAGTTTTTTGCGATGATTTCAAAAATGACATTGGCTTTTTTCTATCACGTGAGGCTTGCCTACAAAATAAAGTTGAAGTTTTTGGAAAAAGTACAAAAAACGGAAAATTTTGGATTTGTTTTTATTATTTTAACATGAAGTAAAAGCAAAAAAAACAACGATACCTAGCTAAAATGAGCATAATAGTGATGCACATGTGTTGCAAAGTTATTATAAGTCTTTGTAAAAACCTTTCCTTTTTCCATCAAAGCTTCTTTTGGTACTTTTTCGGCTGTGTTCTTGTGAATTTTCCCTTTTTAACATCCAACGGTAGTCTGCCATCATGTTGACATCCCATCGACCTTGGTATCTGCGCTCCATTTATTTTATATCTTGATGGAAACGTTCTCCTTGTTCCTCACTTACAGCCCCAAGATTTTCTGGAAAGTAGTCCAGATGTGAGTGAAGGAAATGGACTTTGACACTCATGTTGCAGCCCAACATTTTATAGTTTTGTCATAATTCAGCAACCAAAGTTTTGTAGTTTGGGTCTTTTTTGTTTCCAAGAAAGCCTGTTACACCAAGTTTAAACGAATTCCAGGCATTTTCTTCTTCCATTTTCATTTTAGTGACAAAGCTTTCATCTTTTAAAAGTGTTCTGATGTCAGGCCCAACAAAGACTCCCTCTTTCAGCTTAGTATCGGATAGACCAGGAAACTGTTCACAAAGATACTTGAAACACTCTCCTTCTTTGGGTAATGCTTTCACAAACAATTTGATATGAAGTGGTGGAAGTACGATTTTTTTAGGATCCACTAAACTTTGTCTTTCAACATTTTTAACTCCCGGAATAAGAGTCTTTCTGAAGAGGCCAACATATGTCTTTCTTTAAGTCTAGACCTTAAAACTTCCGCTGAATCCTTTGGGAGGCCCATATCTCGTACTAAATCGTTCAAGTCTGATTGAGAGAAAAGTTTAGGGTCGTTGGTACCTGGATCGTAGCCGTCCTCGCTATCGGTGCTACTATGTGACATTTGGTCTAAATCGTCTAAAATATTGTCCAGGGTATCCGGAGGTGAAGGAATAGGCAAGTCAGGTCCATGAGGAACAGGACGAATAGCGGAACGTATGTTGGTTGGGTATGAAATGTCCTTCCTGTTTTTTAAATTGAAACCTTGCACTGAACAAGAACAAAAGTAACAGTCATCACTGTGATTTTTAGGCTCTCTCCAAATCATGGGTACTCCAAAACGAAATGATTTCTTCTTACCTTGAAACCATTGTCTCAGTTCTTCAACACACACAGAACACACTATACGGGGAGCCCAAGATTTATCTTGGTCCCCTAATTTAACACCAAAGTATGCAAAATACACCTTCTGAATAAAATTAGAAATGTTCCTTTGTTGCTTCTTGACGGTATAAGACCCACAAATATAACAGAAACAGTTAGGAGAGTTGACACATCCTCTAGTATCCATTTCTTCTAAATAGCACAAGACTGTTTGATGTGTACACCACAGTGGCTAGCTCACTGACTGCAATCAAGGTCACGGCTCACTACATTCCTCACGACGTCTAGCAGACAGTAGGATTGGAGAGGGAGTAGACGGACTGAGACATGTCTTGTTCCAGTAGGAACTGGATTTTCCCAGTTTAGATTCATTGTCTTATTCAAATAAATAGAATAAAACCATTCTTTTTGCAAAAAGCATACTCACATTGTTTAGTAACCTGTTCACCATGAAAGCTCCATAATTCAGACTAAATTAAACCACTTATATAGGCTATAATATTGAAAAATCGTACGCATACTGAACCTGAAAACCACTGAAAATAAGAAATTTCAGGTGACATTTGTGACTTATCTAGGGGTGATGGAATTTTTTCACTAGTTTTTCCGTAATCAGCACAAGAAATACTGTAAAACCCACTAGTTAAATATGCTACAATTTTTTCATCGCAGACCTGTGTAATGAAACAACGCCGAGCATTACTTCATACTGATGCCTGACTCGGCAAAAACAAATCTATTTCTCCATTTTGTCACCACTTACCATAAACGTAGGCATCCGAAAGGTGTTTAAATCTATTGGAGAAACCACTTTGAACGGGTTTTCAACTACGAGGTCCTGGCCATCATCGCCAAACTCCATGATATAGTTAACCCCGATAAAATATCTAATCCAATTATTTTGATTAGCGTACGTGCCTGGTATGGTCATTGGTAGTTCGAAAGTGAAACTAAACTCGTAAGATGTGGCAGTTACTCCACCTGAAAAGATAATTAAATTGATCGTAAATATATGCGGGGATAAGTTTTTCAGGTGTTTCGGGACTTTTTTTTCACAATGTGTAAAAATCGGGAAAATTTTCTTGAGTAATGGCAACCTTATAGAAACGATATCAGTTTCTCCTTAAAATACACTGAATTGTTCGATCAGGTACAGGGTGAGCGAAACTCGATGTCTCAGCTCAATTATAAGAAAAGGAAAAACTATAGAAAAGATATGAGAAGAGATTCTTAAATGGGATTGAGTAAGGTCTATTTTAAGCCGAATTTACTTATTTTTTCATATTTGAAACTGAAGTAATGACGTCATCGAATCTTTTTTCCCAGAAACATACCTATATTTTGGCACATTTAAATAGAGTTAATTTTTCTGAACCAATTTTGTACAGAATAAAATTTGCTATCTTTTTTCGTTAAAAAATTATAAGTAAATTTGTAAAAGAAAGTATTATCAAAAATTCTCAATCGTCACGATTTAAACAAGTAGCCTTTGGAAACAAATAGCATCTGTCTATATATAATTAATCTAATGGTTGACAAATATTGTTTTGTTGTCATTTGAGTGAAAAATGTTCACGCAAAACGAAAAAGTCGATATGTTATTAATTTATGGGGAATCTCTAAATTCTAAGGAATCTCTAATCTATAAACAGTTGCATGATGAAAAATTCGCACAAAATTAGGACAAAATGTGGCTGTAATTGAGGTGGACAAAAATGGGGCCAGGAGGCTGCTTGATGCGGGAAGGATAAGGATAGGGTGGGTGAGGGCGAAGCCGCAGATGTTGAGGTGCCCCAGGTGCAGGGGGACCGATCATGCCCGATCTCAATGTAAGGAAGGAGCCGGACAGGAGCAACTTGTACCTAAGGTATGGACTGTAAAATCGCAGAATCATGCCCGATATGTAGGCAGGAGGGGCATAGAACAGATACAGCAAAATGTCCTGCCTTTAAAGACACGAAGAGTCCGAAGGCTGCGAAGGACACAAATGGCGGAGATAACGCTGCACAGTCAACATAATCCAAATAAATTTGAATAGGTCTCGTGCCGTGCACGACCTTCTGTGGGTCACGGCGAGTGAGGAGGGTGCCGACGTTCTGGTGGTCAACGAGCCGAACCGGGCGATCGTCCAGAGTAAATCCACCTGGTTCATGGAGGACAATGCAGACGTCGCGATCGGCATTTCAAACAAGGGAGTGGCCGTGGAGAGTACAGGGAAGGGGCTCGGATTCGTGTGGGTCGAGGTGGGAGGTATAGCAGTGTATAGCTATAAACACCGAATATCAATTGTAAACGCGGAACGGACGAAAAGAACAAAAAAATGGGATGTAGATAAACTAAGAAATGGCCGCGTAAAACAGATTTATCACGGAGAAATTGGAAGAAAACTCCTGGAAAACGAACACTAGCAAGAACTAAGTATAGACGAAGAATGGACATAATCAAAGAAACTATAACAGAAACCGCCGGTGAAGTAGCGGGAGAAGAAAGTAAAGAGAAAAACAATTGGTATGATGAGGAATATAGAGAGGCTGTGAAAGTGAAAAATGACACATGGAAGAAAGCATCACAAAGAAACACAAGAGAAAATCAGGTAGAATGTAGCAATAAAAGAAGATTAGCAAACCGAATCTGCCGAAGAAAAAAGCGAGAAGAAATGAATAAAAAAGTAGAAGAAATAATAGAAAGTAATAAGAGATCTGAAAGCAGAAAGTTTTACAACAACGTTAAAGAGTATACAAAAGAATTCGCACCACGATTAAATATCTGTAAAGACAAAAACGGAAAGAACTGAAAATCCAGATATAATTAGAAGATGGAAAGAATATTTTGAAGGGGTACTAGAAGAAGAACAGCAGCAACAGGAAGAGGAGAATGAAATAACATACTATAGTGCAGAACCGGAAGTAGAACCACCATCATATGAAGAGGTAACTAAAGTAATAAAAGATCTGAAAAACAGGAAAGCACCAGGTGCTGATGGAATAGTAGCGGACCTAATAAAGAACGGAGGAGAGAGACTATGGAGACAAATACACAAACTAATACTACATATCTGGGAGCAAGAAGAGATGCCAAAAGACTGGAAACTAGGAATTATCATCCCGATACACAGAAAAGGTGATAAGACCAATTGTAGTAATTATAGAGGAATAACACTACTTGTGTCCCTTAAAATATTGTCAGGGGTGATCCATAATCGAATGACTACTCAGAAGAAATACTAGGCGAATACCAATGTGGATTCAGGAAAAATAGATCAACCACAGACCACCCGTGTACGTTAAGACAAATACAGGAGAAATGCTATGAATATAACATAGATATGCATTATCTATTTATAGACTTCAAACAGGCATTCGACAAAGTACATAGGAAGAAAATGCTACAAAGTTTAACCCTCGAAAATTGGTAAAAATGGTAGAAGTCACCATGACAGACTCGACAGCAACTATAAGAGTACAATAGCAGCTCAGCGAAAAATTTAAGGTGAAAGTCGGGGTAAGACAAGGAGACGCTCTCTCGGCAGTGCTTTTCAACTTAGTACTAGAAGCAGCTATCAGAAAAGTGAATAGAGCTGGAAGCATCATAAATAAATCCACACAAATACTTGGGTATGCGGACGATATTACGATAATTGCACGTGACCTTGCCTCCTTGAATCAAACCATAGATCTTGAGCCACAGGTAAATAAAGGAGGCCTACAAGTGGACAAAGACAGAACGAAATCCCCCATGCAGGAATCCCCCAATACAACTACCAAATATTAATATAAACGGCGGTCAGATTAAAAGCGTCAAGACGTTCAATTTCCTTAGCACCAAAATTGCCAATAATGGTAACGTCCAAGGTGAAATAAGCGAAAGAATCCTAAAAGGAAACAAATGCTACTATGCTTATTTAAAATTAATAAGGAGCAGCATACTAAATAGAAGATCTAAGATCACAATCTATAAGACACTTATAAGACCTGTAGTAACCTATGGATGTGAAACATGGACACTAACAAACAATGATGAAAATCAATTAAGAATATTTGAGAGAAAGATGATTAGAAGAATATACGGCCCAGTGCAAGAAAACGGTATGTGGAGAATAAGAATGAATCACGAAATTGATGCACTTATAAAAGGAGAGGGTATAGTAAGATGCATACAAAGTCAAAGGATAAGGTGGTTAGGACATGTCTACAGGATGGAGGGCGAGAGAATTGTGAAGAGAATCCTTGAATAGAAACCTCAAAACACAAGACCAAAAGGGCGACCCAAGAAAAGGTGGATAGATAATGTGGAGGAAGACCTAAAAGCTCTAAGATTAGGAAACTGGAGGAGAATAGCGGTAGATAGAACCAGATGGAGGAACATAGTAGAGCAGGCGAAAACCCACTAAGGGTTATGAGCTAAAAGAAGAAGAAGAAGATGTCAGGTGAACATTGTACGTCACCCAGCCAGGAATAATCAATGACCTCAAAGAAAACGTTCAACGTGTTATTAGCGAAATAGAGCCAGTTCTATGTGCCCGTGTTATGGACAATTTTTTTAAACGAATGACATCATGCCAGATAGGTGGAGGCGGTCATATGAACGATACTCTTTTTCATTTGTAGCCTATTCGTTTTCACTTTATGCTGAAGAATAAAAAACCTCACTTTGTTAAATATTATTGATTTTATTCACAAATCATATCCTATAGATCTGAATGAGACACCCTTTATCATACTGAGGAACAAGAACGTCCTAATGCTATAAATGTGTTAAATTGTTGTCAGTTTTGAGTCCTTCAAATTTTCTGTATATGTAAAATTGTTCAATTCCTAACTAACCTGGATCACTAACAGAACTTTCATACCTGCTAATAAACATTTGTCTTTCTCCAGGAATGTATTGTTGCCTTTGCGTATCTTATATATTCCACCAGCATCTTTCTCAGTCCATTCCGTGTGCTCTCTGCCTCGAAGTGACACCCATATACCTGCAAATTAGAAAATAAGGTAAGCCCTACTATCGCATAGTGTCGATATATCAGGAATTGTCTTGGTTAACGATCGTTTTGGATTTTAAAATCATTGTCCGAGATGGTATGTCAATAACTTTTTGATTGTTAAATTTTGTAAAACAGTTCTGGTGGAGTTTTATTTTATAATTCTACTCTTAATTAGTTACTCGTTACGGTCTTTACCACAGAACACAAAATGGTAAGACTGTATCGCAGTAGCTTCTGAAATTGTTAACATCTCTAATAGTTTTGGGTGTTTTCTTTTCATTATTATTGTTGTAAATTAAAATTTTCTTAACGGTTCAACCGATTATGGAAATTTTGCCCAGGACTAAGAAAAAACATGGCAAAAGAAGTAAATTTGGGAATTCGACTAATGTTTGAAGTATGAGTGTTTGGAAATCCTCAATAAATAAACAGTTTTAAACCCTTAAAATAGACTTTTCCGCACGTGGAACATCTCTATCTCGATATTCAGTGGCCGAGAAAAAATAAACCGACACATAAATGCAGAATATGTGTTTCATTCGATAGTTTCACTTTTTTCAAATAGTCCACCATCGTGCTTCCTTATGACCCGTGGATAGGATGGGGTGTGTCCTATCCATCTTAAAATCAATAGATGTCGTCTGGTACACGTCTCTAATCAGAATCAATCGAAACGCGATCGAGCCGATACGATTTAATTGAGTGATCGCGTTAACAAACAAAAATTCTCAAATAGTCTACCATTGTGATTTCTTATGACCCATGAACATGGTAGAGTGTGTTCTATCCACCTCAAAATCAACAGGTGTCGTCTGGGAGACGTCCCCGATCAGAGTCAGTCAGAACCCGATTGATCCGACACGATTTAGTTGAGTTATCGGGTTAACAAGAAATTTTAATGCCGACGACAACGACACACACACAAACACAATTTTTTTTTGTTTTTAGGCCGAAAAGCGAAAAATAAATGCTAGAATTTTTTTCCTATTTTTCTTTACACGATTACATTACCATTCCGCTTTGGTATAGTTGAGTGCGGAAAAGTAAAACTAAACAATGCCTTACCCTGGAGGTACATGTCCTTCGAGAAACGACACTTCACGGTTCCTTCAACTTTATCACCAGGGCGATAGTCTCTGTCGCCATTGTCGAGATGAACTTCAGTTCCCGCAAGAATTTGAGACGACATGTCTTGAGAGTTCCTAGAATAAATAAATCGCATTCGGTTAGGTATTCCTTTTGCTGATGATGACTTCAAAGATGGAGGTTAGATAGTGGAAGAATTTGGACTAGTCAGAGTAAAGTTAACGTAATTATTATTACATTAAATTAAATATAATAATTGTGAAGTATTCTTCACAATTATTATATTTATAACTATTTGGAGGTGCTATAGCTTACACGCTAGGCTTTGCGCAACATGAGGGCCTTATTTGTAATAACTTTTACCAACATAGTTTGCAATGTAATTGTATCTGTCAACTTGACGTGCACAGACTACTATGTTAGCTTATAGCATATAACATGTTTACCATATGAGCTCCATAATCTTGCAGAAACTGTTATTATCCCACAATCGAAATATGAATAACCAACGTGAAGAAGACATTTTTAAATGTGCCGTCTAGAAGAAAATAATTTCCAGATGAATTTTAGAATACGAGCCCAGGCTTATAATGATTCGGCCAGGCAGAATTCTATACTACATACATTTAAATGAAAGTAATAACACTCCCAAAACTATTTTATTAAAGAAAGATATTGGTAACAGAAACAAACTATAAACTTTTAACTTAAACACGATGAAATATTAGTACGTTACGATGTGATAATGACAAGTTTGATAACAGAATAAACAGTTTTAAAACCTCAAAACGGACTATTTCGCACGTAGAACATCTCTATGTCGAAATTGAGTGAAGAAAAATCTCAAATGGTCTACCATTGTGCTTTCTCATGACCCATGAACATGGTAGAGTGTGTTCTATCCACCTCAAAAGCAATAAGTGTCATCTGGGAGACGTCCCCGATCAGAATCAGTAGAAACCCGATCGATCCGACACGATTTAGTCGAGTTATAGTGCTAACAAGAAATGTCGACGACAACGACGACACACACGACAAAATTTTTTAAAAACACCAATTTTTTTTGTTTTTAAACCGAAAAACGAAAAATAAACGCTAGAAAATATTTTTTCCACATTACTTTTCCGCTCTGGTATAGTTGAGTGCGGAAAAGTAAAAATTAATAGCAATTTCATCGAATTTATAAGTTATTTTTCATACTTATCGTATAAATAATTTGTATACAAATACACTTTCGCTGAATTCTTGGCAGAATCTACTACGGGTTTACTCAGAAGCGTTTATCTGACAAACAAGTTTTATCTGGTGTTTTTTTCATTTTAATACCGAGAATTAGAGGAGAATAACGTCTGGCAACTTTATGTATTAGAATATAAATATTTTTTTCAATAGCTCATCATCTAAAGCACCAAATAAATACATTTGCTCAGGACTTTGGTATGCATAAACAGGTTTTCCTCTGACTTGAAGACTGTTCCTTCTTCGTATTGGTATGCAAGTCACTATTTCTATGCAAAACTGAAAAGTCGATACATACAGTGGCCAGCAAAAGTATTCATATCCCTGTTAAAATTGTCATAATAGCAAGAAAATGTCCGACCATGTGCTTATAAATTGTAACATCTACAATTTATTTGTATTAGAATATTTCTTGAGTGTCACTCTTTATATATTTTCATCAAAATGTTTACAACTGTTACAGCAAAGTACCACGCAAAAATATTCGTGCATCTGCGATGGCGCGAAAATGCAAGATCAAACCTGCACGTGACGCCTCATACGCCTTATATAGTGTGTCTCAGTTGGAACAAATTTGAATTGCGCGCCATTTGTGCCCTGTCAAAGGCGTCAATATTTAAACAATTGTCATCTACAAACCGTACGACGTCAACGTGCCGCGATTAACAGTTCAACAATGAATAGTTTATGTACAACTGTTTTATGAAAGTAGGCGATCATTTACCAGAGAGGTCATGTGATTTTTTTGTGAATTTTAACACCGCTGGACTTTTTTCCTTGGGGTTAAGTCAATGGAAAAGTGTACGCCATCCAGCCAGCAACAATCAATGACTTCAAAATAAACATTCCACGTGTTATTCGGGAAATAGAGCCAATTTTATGTGTCCATGTTATGGATAATTTTGGGAATAATAGACCGGAAACAAAAAAATTAATTCTGTAAAAATTGCCGAATCAAAGCATCCAGAGATGCTAGACTTAAATCGACATCCTTTCGGTTCATTTTCTGTCCAAATAGTCCACATTTTGGTAGCTCGGTAAACGATACATGGGGGAAGAAGTTCCCAGCGGTATTTCCAGAAAACATCACACAGGTGGATGTTTTAGAGGCATTACGTATTATTTCCGGATACTTGGATCCTTTCTTGTCGGAAAACAAAAAAAAAAACAACGGTATCCGAAAGAGGAATCATAATAAGACACTATAAGCAAAATAAATCGTACCGCGACTTAGAAGAGACAGTTAATAGAAGTTTCTCAACCGTCTAAGGTATTATAAAAAAATTTAAAATATTAAAGTAGTCTTGTTAACCACAAACGTGGGACGACCTAAAAAGTTGGGTGCTAGAGAAGAAATACAAATATTACGAGAAGTACAACAAAATCCTAGACTAAGTGAATTTCGCTCACGTGTAGCCAGGAGAAACCCTTTTATCAATGAAAGGAATAGTCTAATACGTTTACGATTTGTCAAAGGATATTTAGAAGAGCCTGTAGATTTTTGGAAGAGTGTTGTACTTTGTGATGAAAGCAAATTCAATGGATTTGGGTCAGATCGACGTCAGCTAGTGTGGCGAAATGTCGGAAAAGCTCTGAAACCTAAAAATTTTCAGGCAACAATTAAGCATGGAGGTGATTCTTGCATGGAATGGGGTTGTAGGTGGATACTTGGAATGGGAAATAGAAATTCCAGGAATAATAGACAAAATGGTATCTTGATGTATTAAATAAAAGCCTAAAGCAAAGTGCTGCCTCTAATATTAACATAGGGCGGAAGAATTCGTCCTATCAAGATAATGACCCAAAACATTCTTCCAAAGTTGGTCAAAATTGATTGTTACACAATCTTTCAAAAATTTCAAGAAACCATATCGGTAACCTGATATCAACCCCATATAAAATCTGTGGTACGAACTAGAAACACGCATTAGAAAACGCGAAATAAAAAAGCAAATCAGATTTGGAAATAATTTTAATAGAATAATGGCCTAAAATTGGTTCTGATATGGCAACACGATTACTTGCATCAATTCCCCGATGTTTCAGGGGTATTATTGAAGCAAAATGCCATTTCACAAAATATTAAGCTTGTCTTATCATTTATTTGTGCCTCATTTGATACTGTATGAATACTTTTGCGTTGTTATTTATGTAATTATAACAATAACACAAAACACTGTATTTTAATACCCACTATATATAATTAACACTGTATATAATACGTTACCATATACTTAGTTAGGTTAAGAATTATATACCAAAAGATTAGCTTTAAA
Organism: Rosalia funebris; assembly: GCA_037954035.1. Classification (NCBI taxonomy): domain Eukaryota; kingdom Metazoa; phylum Arthropoda; class Insecta; order Coleoptera; family Cerambycidae; genus Rosalia; species Rosalia funebris. Next base: position 2,771,892 of record JAZFAV010000019.1, on the reverse strand, counting down.
AATATTTTTTTAAAGGAAACAAGTGACAAAACATAACCCTCAAAATCGTGGAAATAATTACTCAAGGCTTTCAAGGTTTCGTTACTAACTATATTTTATATGGTATAAACTTATTTTTAGGAAAGGTAACTCTATTGTCTTTGGAATTCCTTAAGAAGTTATAGAAATGATACAAAAAATCCCATATCTAGTGGTGAGTATTCTACAAAATGTCCTCTATCTACGCTCCTGCCTTGCCTCCAAGTTGCACATTCTTAAACTTACCTAAACGTCAATTAATCGCTTGTCTGTCTTCCGAAGATATTACACTAATTACTTAGATTTATTGATATGTAATATCGATAGGAACACACGCACTAGACAGACCTACCGCTGCGTGAAAACTTACTGAAATAATTGGCCCGAGCCTAAGTAAATTGATTCGCGGACGCTCTGCAGAAAACTCACGAAAATAACTTCTAAACACACAATATATATGTAAGTCTCAGAGACGTTTATGTATTGTTTTTAAGAACCCGAATGCGAGTCGCTTCAAAACAAAATAAGAAAAATACGCGAAAGTATTAAATTATTCATTAATCATTAGATATGCTTCATAACAACAATTCCGAAAAAATATCGGCATGTATGCAATGTGTGATACGCAGTATTTGTTTTTATTATAAGAGTTAATAATAATATTCTTTATCCTTAGTAAATATTATCGAGAAAGTTTTCAGTTCAGAAAATTCAAAGTTTAAGAAGTCCGGGACGTATTTTTTTTACAAACACCTTCGGTGTCCTAAAATATCGGATTGTCCAAAAAGTTCGTTCGGTTTTTCTTGGAGCGGAATAGGTGAAAGTCCGAGGGCGCGGGTCTGGAGAATACGGTGGATGGGGTAAGACATTCCACTCTAACTCCAACAATTTTCTCCGGGTCTGCAGAGAAGTGTGAGGTCGAGCGTTGTCGTGATGGAGGCCGACCTTCTTACGATTTACAAGTCCTGGGCAATTTTCCTGCATGGCTTGGCCCAATTTTTGTAGTTGTTCCCAGTAAACGTCCGAATTTATTGTTTCGTTCCTTGGGAGTAGCTTAGAACAAACGATTCCTTTGAAATCCCACCAGAGGTACAACAGAACTTACCTGGGGTGAGGCCCTGCCTTTGGTGTGGATTGAGAAGGTTCACCGGACTTTCCCCACGATCTTCTTCGATTGACGTTGTCGTAAATTATCCACTTTTCATCTCCAGTAATTATATTTCCTAAAAAGTGATTGCTACTTTGACGAATCCTTAAAATATCGCAGATGTTGATGTCATCCATTAAATTGGATTAGCTGAGATCGTGAGGCACCCAAACATCGACTCTACTGACAAACCCAAGTTGTTTAAGGTGATTCTGTACACTAGATATTGACGTCCCGATTTTTTCTGCAAGCTCACGTATGGTTTGGCGAGGATTTGCCTCAACTAAGGCTCGTAAACGATCGGGATCGACTTGTTTAGATCGGCCTGACCTTGGGGCGTGCGCGAGGGAAAAATCGGCAGATCGAAATCTCTTGAGCCACTTTTCGATCTTGAATGACATTTTTGCCGTACACAAAACACAATTTCAGCGGTTCTTTTGCCGTTATTAAAATAAAAAAGCATCACGTGCCTAAAATGCTAGGTTTCATTCATTTTCCATTAAGCTCCCACGCAGTGGCGTATTAACCCAATTTGGCTCCCAATGCCCTAAGAAAATAACGCCCCCCCCTACCTCATTGATTTTTTTATTTCACCAAAACTTTTTTAGATTTTAGTGTCTGATATACCATTCTCTTAATTTTTTTTTAATTATTTTGATAATGGTAGGACAGGTGGGTACATTGATTGTAAAACTGTCCTTTAAACGAGTATTATTTATTATTAGTAATACAGTCATCATCATGAGGTCATCAGTCCTAAGACTGGTTGGACGCTAACCTCCAGCTTTTCCTATCTTGTGCTAACCTACGTATTTCGCTAATTATGCTACAACCCACATCCCTTGCCATTTGCGAGCAGTAGTCTAATCTAGGCCTACCTCTGCCTTTCTTCACTCCTATTTCTGTCTCCAAAATATCGCGGACTATTCCCCCATGTCTCAGCAAGTGGCCTACCATTCTATCTCTTCTCTTCTTTATGTTTTTCCACATACTTCTTTTCTCGCCGACTTTCTCTAATACTTCTTCGTTTCTAACCCTATCAGTTCACGGTATTTTCATCATTCTTCGGTAACACCACATCTCAAAAGCTTCTAATTTTTTCCTACTTACTTCCCCTACCGTCCAGGTTTCGCAACCGTATAGCGCCGTGCTCCATACATACGTTTTCAAAAATCTCTTCCTTGTTTCTAAGTTTATTACCCCCGAGCATAAAAGTGCTTTCTTTTTGTTAAAAGCTACTCGACCCTGCGCTATTCTTTGTTGTATATCTTTATCGCTTCTTCCATCCCAATTTATTTTACTTCCTAAATAAGTGAAGTCTTTAACTTCCTCCAATCTTTCATTATTAATTTGTACTTTCGTTTTTGCTCTGCTCTCGCGCCCTCTGCACACTAACACTTTAGTTTTGTTTTTATTCACCCTCATTCCGTATTCCTCTGTCACATTGCCTCCATCTCGTTCAACACTGATTCTAATTCCTCTTTACTAGATGCTAATACTGCTATATCATCCGCGAATCTCAGCATTTTTAGTTTATGTCCCTGTACTTTAATCCCGAAATCCACTCTATCTTTTACCACATTAATTGCCTCTTCGATGTACAGATTAAAAATTAGTGGTGATAGCGTACATCCTTGTCTTACTCCTTTCCTGATACCTACTTCCCTTCTTTCCCCTTCTACTTCTATAACCGCTGTTTGCTATTTGTATAGATTGTGTACTATTCTCCTATCTCTATACTTCATTCCCGCGCTCTTTAGTATCTCGAACATTTTTTCCCATCTTACATTATCAAAAGCTTTTTCTAAATCTACAAATCCTATATAAGCATTCTTTCCTTTTTCTATTGTTTTCTCTAACATTACTCTTAGCGCCAGAATAGCTTCGTGAGTTCCCCTATTTCGCCTAAACCCGAATTGGTCTTCTCCTAGTATTTCCTCTGCTCTATTTTCCATCCTCTTCTGCACTATTCTGGTTAAGATTTTTGACGCGTGGGAAGTTAGGCTCGTTCTAAAGTTCTCGCATTTGTCGGCTCCTCTCTTTTTCGGTATAGTAACGATAATGTTCCTCTTATAATCCTCCGGCATCTCGCCCGTTTCGTATATGTATTTTACCAGTTCAAACATCCTATTTACTACTTTCTGTCCCGCACGTTTCAAAATTTCCGCCTGTATTTTATCTACACCCGGCGCTTTATTGGTCTTTAGCCCTCTTAGTGCTATTTCAAATTCCTCCCTCAATATAGGTTTTCCTGCATCTTCTCTATCGATACTAGATTCTTCCTCTAATATCTCTCCTAATTCCTGACCCTCGTATAAACTTCCTAAGTACTGCTTCCATGTATCCGCTTTCTCCTCTCTTCCGATCAGTATGTCCCCCGATTGACTCCTAACGTTTCTACTTATTGGTCCTATATCCCTGAAGTTCCTCTTAATTATTTTGTAAGCCTCATCGGTCTTACCTACTTGGAGATTATCTTCTACTTCTTTGCATTTATCTTCTATCCATTGTTCTTTCGCTTTTCTACACTTTCTAATGATTTCCCACTTTATTGACTCATAAGTTTTCAGTCCTTCCTCGTCTCGTCTGTTTTTGTAGCCTCGTCTCTCTTGTATTAAGTTTAAGATTTCGTCCGTTATCCAGGGCTTCTTAGCTTCCCTTCTCTCGTGTCCTAAAATGTCCGTGGCCGCGGAATCTAGACTATTCTTGATACCCTCCCACTCAGTTTCTGCGTTCTTGATTTCGTCATTACTCGCTTTATTTATTAATTGATCTGTTTTCTCCTAGAACTTATCTTTCATATTCTGATCCCTCAATATGTCTACATTTATACGTTTCTTATCCTTCCGGGTTTTCAGATTTTTGAACTTTAATCTAGCTTTCATGACTACCAAGTTGTGGTCGCTGTCCACATCTGCTCCTGGATAACTCTTACAGTCTTTTACTTGATTTCTAAATCTTTTCCTAACCAGAATGTAGTCTATCTGATACCTGTCTATCCCTCCTGGCATTTTCCAGGTGTACCTCCTCCTAACGTGATTCTTGAACAATGTGTTGGCGACTACCATCTTGTGCTTCTCACTGTACTTAGTAATAATACATAAGTATAGTAACCATTATTCAAAAATGTACAAAAACTCGGTGAGGATTAAGAAAACGAATGTTGATTCAAAAAGATTTTTTTCTAGCTTTCTCGTTAGCAAATGCGTTGATAATTTTGTCAAAACTGAGGGTATTTAGCACTTGATTTTCGATGCACATTATTGCTAGCGCGTTCAATTTGAGGTTAGATAATGTAGATCTGCGGTAGTCTTTTACTCTCTTTAACGCTGAAAACGATCTTTCACCTGTACAATTAGTCACCGCTTTACAGGCGAACATTCTCAACAAAATCACAAGATTAGGAAACATGTAAAAATTTTTCAATTTCAATATTTTTAGAAAGTCCAAGTGTCCATTAGATGAAAGACCTAGGTCCTTGATTTCAAGCAGTTCGCCTCCCAAGTTATGATCAAGATCGTCTTTGTAAGTTTCAATTAACTTTGAGCATTTTTCTTTCATTTCTTCCGTGGTCATAACTGGCAAGGAGCTCAAAAATCCGTATTCTTCATTGATCTCTAAATATGACTCTCGTCTCTTGGAAAGCCCAGCTTTCAGCTTGTCAATCAGTGGGAGAAATACCTGGATACGAAATTCATCTCTTCCATTGAATTCAACGTCTCCGTCTTCTCCTGTCTCATAAGATTGCATCACTCTTTTCTTCCTTCTTCTAGTGTCACGCTGGTAACTTGCATTATCACACAATTTAATTGCCTCAGCCTCGAATATATCGAAGTCTTCTTGTTCACTTGATTGAATCTCTCTAGCATTCTATTCCAAAAACAAGTCATAATAGCAATCTCAAGATGGCTCAGTTTTTCAGTCAAACTTCCCGCCTCCAATCTTGTATTTGGCTTTTCGGTTCCGTCTTCGGATATTGCCTTGGAGAGCTTCTACAATTTCAGAATAAGATGAAAATAATGCTTTGCTGACATCAGCACGGGCACTCCAACGGGTCACAGACAAATTTTTGATAGAAGGTTTCGAATCCAGCTCGTCAAAATCTTCCATCGATGCGTTCAAATAGAAAAAAAATTGTAAAGTTGTTCTATTCCGAAGAAAGTGACGGAAGGCACGCAGAAGCCAGCCGCCGAAGTCCCAACAAGATTTAGTGAATGAGACGCACATGGAATGTAATAGGCTAGAGGATTGATATCCTCTATTCTTGCTTGCAAACCTGAATATTGGCCAGACATATTCGCGGCATTGTCGTAGCTTTGTCCACGACAATCCATTATATCTATGTCTAGAGTCTTCAACTGAGCCAAAATTATGTCGGCCAGCTGTTCAGACTTGTGACCGGTGTTAGCAATAAATGTGAGAAAACGCTCAATAGGTACTCCATCAGGAAGAACATAACGAACAACGAATGTAAATTGATCTATATGGCTGATATCCGGTGTTGAATCGATAATAATCGAAAGATATTTCGCAGCTTTCAATTCTTCCCGGACGAACTTTTTGGACAACCCAATATGAGCGACTTTCGAACAAGTCTCTAGAACGAAACAAAGCTTTACGAAAATATTTAGCTTCCTGACTTGCATCCCGTGGTTTGCCCATTATTACACCCTATATGACTGTACTAATAAGAATAAAAGCACAACATCGTTTAGTTCTGGGTCTAAAGCGCGTCAACTATTATCGGAAATACTCTCCCGCGAATTGACCGACGCCGACGGACGTTCGTATTATTTGTCGGCCTCGCCCAATCTTAAAAGTTATTTTCAGTTGGCATCAGATAATTCGCGTGAACGCTGCGAACTGTTTTTTATATTGTAGTTACGTCACGTTGTAGTCCGTCTGACGGAGACAAGTAAGTCGTGTGTTTTGCAGAACATTATATTTTAAATATTCCGGGGGCATTATATATACATTACAAACAAATATTCTGCCCAGATATTCTATATGATATTCTACAAAAAGAATCATCAGATATAAATTTTTGCGTGCATCAAATAAAACAGACACGTGAAATATTAAAGAAAAAGAAAAATTATGACTTTTTAAGATAATTTTTAATAAAGCAAGTAGAATGATGGAATTAGAAATTATAAAACGACAATACGCTGGTATTTCCAACGAAGCCATTAGTACCAGATATAGAAGCACCTTTTTATGAAATATTGGACCACATTTCAATGGAAATAGGCGTCAGGTTTCAGGACTGCGAAAAGTTGAAATTTGTTTGTCTCGCTGATACTGCAAAATTTGAATAATATAGCGCGTGTTTCCCTTCTAATGCTTTTGAAAATTTGGAACAATTTTATGGAAATGTATTTACCAAACATCAACGACTCAAAAAACGAACTTTTCCTGTTATATAGCGATCAAACTTACAGAACTATACCGCTGCATGAACTGCTCAAAAAACGGAATGAATACAAAGACATATTTACAGAAGCTTACAAACTGTTTTGTATAATTTTATCTATTCTATAAACAAGTGCGTCAGGGGAAAGAGCCTTTGTGTCTTAAACGTATAGAGACGTATTCAAGAAAAACCATTTCCCAATAAGACATCTTTTGCAACTGTTTCTAGCGAGAAATAATTGTTGCTAGAACTAAAGAAGGATCAGGCCATTTTATGAAGATATAATAGATAACTACGCCTCACTAAAAGATCGATGAATTGATTTGGTGTACAAGAATTAGATAGCTATAAGCTTGGCTATAGGTATATATGTCTTAAAAAACATTAATCTACTTTTTTCTAACTGTTTACACATCCCAACTCTTCACCTATTTTCTAACCCGCGAGCCGCCACTGGCTGCCACCCGTACTTTGTACAATAAAGTATTGTACGCTATTTCGGGCAATTATCCTCTATACTTTAGGAGAACAATAAAATACTTTATTTCATATAGTTTGATTTTTTTAAGATTTATTTTACGTAAATTATAAGCTTTTACTGGAGCAGGAATTTGGCATAAAATTTTACTCAACTAGAGCAGATTTCTATCACTATCAGATTCAAAATCACTAGATATTTTATCATAGTACATAAGATTTTTTCAAAAATTGTAGGAAAAACGTCTTTTCATACCTTTTCATAACTCTTTGTTACATATAGATGTATATTTTAATAAAACCTTTACAGAAACAAAAAATACATTCTTTATCAATAAACAAAGTACAAATTAATAATGAAAGATTGGAGGAGGTTAAAGACTTCACTTATTTAGGAAGTAAAATAAATTGGGATGGAAGAAGCGATAAAGATATAAGACAAAGAATAGCGCAGAATCGAGTAGCTTTTAACAAAAAGAAAGCACTTTTATGCTCGGGGATAATAATCTTAGAAACAAGGAAGAGATTTTTGAAAACGTATATATGGAGCACGGCACTATACGGTTGCGAAACCTGGACGGTAGGAGAAGCAAGTAGGAAGAAATTAGAAGCTTTTGAGATGTGGTGTTATCGAAGAATGATGAAAATACCATGGACTGATAGGGTTAGAAACGAAGAAGTATTGGAGAAAGTCGGCGAGAAAAGAAGTATGTGGAAAAACAAAAAGAAGAGAAGAGATAGAATAGTAGGCCACTTGCTGAGACATGAGGGAATAGTCTGCGATATTTTGGAGGCAGAAATAGGATTCTTCACTCCTATTTCTGCCTCCAAAAGGCAGAGGTAGGCCTAGATTAGACTACTGCTCGCCAATAGTAAGGGATGTAGGTTGTAGCACAATTAGTGAAATGTGTAGGTTAGCACAAGATAGGAGAAGCTGGAGGTTAGTGTCCAACCAGTCTTAGGACTGATGACCTCATGATAATAAATAAGAAATATTAGAAACACAATATATCCTAATTACTTGAGATTATACACTTAACACTATTACTTTTCCGCACTCAACTATTCCAGAGCGGAAAAGTAATGTAATCGTATAAAGAGAAATGGAAAAATAAACAGTACCTTAAAGTGGACTTTTCCGCACGTAGAACATCTCTATCTCGAAATTGAGTGGCCAAGAAAAATAAACCAATACATAAATGGAAAATATTTAAACAATTTTGTGTGTGTGTCGCGTTGTCGTCGGCATTAAAATTTCTTGTTAGCACGATAACTCAACTAAATCGTGTCGGATCGATCGGATTTTGAGGTGGATAGAACACACTCTACCATGTTCGTGGGTCATGAGAAAACACAATGGTGGACTATTTGAGATTTTTTTTTTGTTAGAACGATCACTCAATTGAATCGTGTCGGGTCGATCGGGTTTCGACTGATTCTGATTAGGGACGTCTACCAGACATCTATTGATTTTGAGGTGGATAGGACACACCCCACCCTGTTCATGTGTCACGAGAAAGCACGATGGTAGACTTTGAAAAAAGTAAAACTGTCGCATAAGACACATATTCTGCATTTATGTGTTGGTCTATTTTTTCTCGGCCACTCAATTTCGAGATGGAGATGTTCTACGTGCGGAGAACTCCGTTTTATGGTTTAAAACTGTTTATTTTAAAGACAAATTGATGAAACAGACATAATATTTCATAAATATACATCCAGTTTAAATGTAAAAACAAAACAATTGTAAATTATTAAAATAAATATAAAACGAACAATACTTTCTATTCTAAAAATGTACCGGAAATGTAAACTATCCACTTGGTTGCAGGAAAATACATTTTCAAAAGTGAACGCCATTTTCTGTTGGTATCTGATCAACATGTTGCCTCCCTATCTCAAGAAAATGGAGGTGGTCGTCGTTAACAAGAAAAGAAAATACTCTCCAGGCGATAAAATCAAAGTTAATATCAAATGCGCGGTATACGATAACACGAATTTTCAAGGTAAGTGACCACAGTGAATGACTTATTATTAGTTAAGGCTGTGGGAAATGTGCTGCGGGCCATAGACGTACACATAAGGGTAATAAAATAATAATACAAAGTAATTAGTAACAAACGCGCTAAACTGTTCCAAGTAAATATAACACTATATGTACTTACCCTCTTAACTAGCATGATGAACTAACTAGCATCATCATCATCACTAACTGGAGACGATCCGTAAATACTTTGCAGCATCAGGTATGTGTCCATATTTGTCTTAGAGAATGATGTTTGCTGTGATGAAAATATGTTCTTATATTTTGAGAACGACCATTCAACATCTACTGATGTAAATACAGGCATACGTAAAATACTCTTTGCACTCACTTAACGGATCTGTAGATGCACTGTCACTATTAGCAGTATCATCACAAACTTTTCTGAATATGTTAAAATCGGTGTCTTTTTTTAATACACTTTCGAAGTTTTGTTAGACGCGCTCATTTTTTGCATCATTTATAGTACGTGAATTTACTTGGTTCACTATTTGCAGGGACTCCGCACTAACGCCAACGCATTATTTTATAATTTCTCTATTGCATCATGCACTCCTTTGTAGTTGGTATGAATAGTTTTTAAATCAGTTTCAATGGAAACATCTAAAAATTGTGTGTGGTTTTCCTTAATAGCTGCAGCCTCGGCAGGCCCAATTAGGAGATTTTAGCAACAAAACCAGCCTATTGAACGCATTGTCGTGGCACCATCGGTCACAAACATTAATATTCGACTTGTTGACTAACACTTGAAATTTTTCTAACGTCTCTAGCACCACCTGCGTGAATTATATTGCCAGTACACTCAGTGAGACAGCAAAACAGTTACCTTTGTCACTATCACGGGTTTTATTGTAACTTAATGCTACTATAGTTTCGATACATTAGCGTATCATTTTCAAAGCGATTCAAAAGAATGAGTGAAGAGAGGGGTGTTTAATCTATATACGTCATCATCATCATCATGAGGTCATCAGTCCTAAGACTCGTTGGACGTTAACTTCCAGCTTCTCCTATCTTGTGCTAATATATTTCGCTAATTGTGCTACAACCTACATCCCTTACTATTTGTGAGCAGTAGTCTAATCTAGGCCTACCTCTGCCGTTCTTCACTCCTATTTCTGCCTCCAAAATATGGCGGACTATTCCCCCATCTCTCAGCAAGTGGCCTACCTTTCTATCTCTTCTCTTCTTTATGTTTTTCCACATGCCTCTTTTCTCGCCGACTTTCTCTAATACTTCTTCGTTTCTAACCCTATCAGTCCACGGTATTTTCATCATTCTTCGATAACACCACATCTCAAAAGCTTCTAATTTCTTCCTACTTGTTTCCCCTACCGTCCAGGTTTCGCAACCGTATAGTGCCGTGCTCCATACATATGTTTTCAAAAATCTCTTCCTTGTTTCTAAATTTATTATCCCCGAGCATAAAAGTGCTTTCTCTTTGTTAAAAGCTACTCGACCCTGCGCTATTCTTTGTTTTATATCTTTATCGCTTCTTCCATTCCAATTTATTTTACTTTATATCTTTCGTTATTAATTTGTACTTTCGTTTTTGCTCTGCTCTCGCGCCCTCTGCACACTAACACTTTAGTTTTGTTTTTATTCACCCTCATTTCGTATTCCTCTGTCAACACTGCCTCCATTCCGTTCAACGCTGATTCTAATTCCTCCTTACTAGATGTTAATACTGCTATATCATCCGCGAATCTCAGCATTTTTAGTTTCTGTCCCTGTACTTTAATCCCGAAATTCACTCTATCTTTTACCACATTAATCGCCTCTTCGATGTACAGATTAACAATTAGTGGTGATAACGTACATTCTTGTCTTACTCCTTTCCTAATACTTACTTCTCTTCTTTCCCCTTCTACTTCTATAATAGCAGTTTGCTCTTTGTATAGATTGTGTACTACTCTCCTATCTCTATACTTCATTCCCGCGCTCTTTAGTATTTCGAACATTTTTTCCCATCTTACGTTATCAAAAGCTTTTTTTAAATCTACAAATCCTATATAAGCGTTCTTTCTCTTTTCTATTGTTTTCTCTGACATTACTCTTAGCGCCAGAATAGCTTCGCGAGTTCCCCTATTTCGCCTAAACCCGAGTTGATCTTCTCCTAGTATTTCCTCCGCTCTATTTTCCATCGTCTTCTGCACTATTCTGGTTAAGATTTTTGACGCGTGGGAAGATAGGCTAATCGTTCTAAAGTTCTCGCATTTGTCGGCTCCTCTCTTTTTCGGTATAGTAACGATAATGTTCCTCTTATAATCCTCCGGCATCTCGCCCGTTTCATATATGTATTTTACCAGTTCAAACATCCTATTTACTACTTTCTGTCCCGCACATTTCAAAATTTCCGCCTGTATTTTATCTACACCCGGCGCTTTATAGTTCTTTAGCTCCCTTAGTGCTATTTCAAATTCCTCTCTCAATATAGTTTCCATGTACGTATATATCTAATTATTACAATGTGGGGAATTTCCGAATAATAACGAGAGGACTGGCCGGTTGAAGGGATGAGCAAATCGGGCTGAGAAATTATTTTACAAATTATTTATGACTTAAATTATATCAAGCAGGGTGATATTATATAAGTCTAACTGGTCGTTAAGTATGTTGATCTCCGGAGCGCTGTTTGCTTATAAATTTTCTATTAGTTCTAATATATTTAATTGAAAATTTCTATTTGCTACATGTAATATTGAATGATTATTGATATTTGAATTTATTGATATTGAAAATGTGGTTTGAAAATGTGGAATCCGTTTGTTGGCGTCTAAATGAACGAAAGTGTTCATTGTACCTTAAATTAAAAAAGCAACCAGTTTGACCTATGTATTTATAAATTCCTGTGTTTCTTAATTTATCTGTATTATCTTTTGCATTATATAGTAAATTACACAATTTTGTTTGTGGTTTAAAACTAAACATAAGATCATGGTACAACAAGATGGCTGTGATTTCTTCTGAAATATCGCCGTAGTATGTAAGAGATACATATTTTTTGTCGCGATTTAGTACATGGGGGTAGATAGTGTTGCATGCTAATTTATACTGTTTTTTGTTGATTAAATTATTTATTGTTTTTATTTAAAAATTTTTGCTCAGTGCTATTGTTTTTATGATATTGAGTTCTTATGTTAAGGTTTTTTTTCAGGGAATTTTTCTTATGTAGAAAATAGAGTTGAATGCTACTAATTTATGTGACTTTGAACTAAATGAATAATTTGAAACTGTGATATTTGTAAATGTTCTTTTTCGACAAATATTTATTTTATTTATGTTGTGTTAACGTAAGGTCTAAAAAATTTATTTTACCATATTTTTCTGTCTTAACTGAGAATTTAATATTAGGATGAATACTGTTAATAAAGTTTAGAAAAAAACTTAGTTGTCTATGCGTACCTGTGAAGCAAGCTGTTACGTCATCTACATATCCAGAGTTTCTCACGGTAGCCGTTCGTTAGAAGTTTTCGTGGTTATAAAAAACTTGACAGGACTTTTAGATAGGACTAGATAGGACTTTTAGAGTTTCATCGGCTTTTAATAAAAAATAATGGATTAACAAGAAAAACGTTGGAAATAGGTACAGGGAAAGTTATAGCGAATCGATGAACAATCAAATTAAGCATCCGATCATCTGATAATATACAGGGTGTCACATTTGAAATAATGAACTTTTTCAACTTTGAAAATGACGTGATTGGTGATAAAATTTTGGACACCCTGTTTGCGATAAATTAATTGTCAATGTGGATTTCGAAAGTACCAGTCTTGTGCTTCCGTCTACCCCAGAAGCGCTTAGCACCAGTCGAGAATGGTTAAAAGGCACAGTGTTGAAAATAAGGATACGTCTTTCAAAATATTCAAAATAATCAAGATATCTAAGAAACAGTTGAAAATAGGTATAGGGAAACCTGATGGAACCCATGAAATTTTCTTAGGAATCCAAAAATGAAATAATATACCGGGTGTTCTATTTAAAATAAGGAAGTTACTGGCGACTTCCGGGATAACCGGAAGTGGTATGACCTTGAAAATATTTTAAAATGAAAGAGAATCTTGAATAACCCTGGAGTCGAGAAATTCAGAATTCTAAGTTTTTTTTAACCACAAAAACTTCTAAGGAACGGCTACCGTGAGAAACCCTGTATACACAAAAATTTTATATGATCTTTGCTCATCTTGGACTTTATTATCTCATCTTCTATGTGTGACATAAAGATATAAGCTAGAAGAGGGCTCAAAGGAGAGCCCTTTGCTAAACCAAAATTATTTCACGCTCAGTGAGTCTCTTGCTAGCTAATAGCAATGAAAATGTCAATTGCCGAGGGCTCAGTATATGTAATAGAATCTTTTTTACGATCGATTGTGCCAAAACTTTCGAAATGGTAGTATGTGAAGCGGAATATTACAGGCTATCAACATCAACAGTAAATCAAACCTAAATTGAGTTTTCAAGGGCATGCTGGGGTGGATATTTTGTCCCGTGGCGTGCTAACTTTCACAATACCACACAAATAAATATAAATACCTTCAAACCCGCTGCGTGACCCATTAGGCCACTTAAACAATGAAAACTATGAGCTATGAGATGAACATAAACCCAAAACAGACCTGCGGTAGCAATATCGTTGCTATAGAAATGGACATCGGCAACATATCCATTGTTAGTTCGCCTCTGTTGCGGCTCGTCGAAATAGGCGCTTTAAAAGTTACTCTTTTTATATAAATAGTTTTTTAGATCTTACTTTTTTTATTTTTGTAGATATTTGGTGTGTATTGGTGGGCGAGGAACAAACAAAATGGCCAGGGACAGAGCCGAACAATGCGTCCATTGCATATAAAGGAGACAATACTTTTCTGTCAATAAATAAACATCTAACCAAAGAAGGTAATTGACTATATCTTTAAGTTCAATCTAATGACCCGTGAAACGATTGACTTCTCTTAATAATATACGAGTATATTTCTTCAAAGACTCTTTTGACCACACCTCGTATATAACTCATTTTCTGTGCGAAACTAGATTAATCGAAAACAAACATGCAACTTGCTTTTCTCAACCTGTCTTCAATTCAAAAATAAAACCATGAAACATAAGAAAGCACCTGAAATAAGGCCCAACTCGTACTAATTCCAGTTCGTTACTTTCCAGAGAAATTCAAGATCAAGAATTCGGATTCCGCTTCTCCCGAAACACACGCCATCTATTTCAGGTTTCGACTGTCGGAAAACATTCCCGGTTCTTATCAAAACGTACACGGTTGGGTGAAATTTTTTGTGAGAGTCATCGTATACATGCAACCTGGAGTCAACTATAAACTTGAAAAGGAGATCGATGTTGTGTCGCCAGTTCGATCTGTTGCAGTAGTCGAGTCTTTATCCTTGGTAAGTCTTGTGTGTTATGTCTTTGATAGTAAAGGGTCTTTACATAAGGACGCTCGGTTTTTAAACGTAAATGAAACAAATTGTGTATGAGATATCCACTCAATTTTTACGTTTCCGCACTCCACTATAAGCGGAAGCGGAGTAATGTAATCGTGTAAAGAAAAAGTGAAAAAAAAATTTTTCACTTCCAAAACGAACAAGCGTTCCTATTGAAAAACCCTATACTTGACAACTCATTACTTGACGACACAGTTCTCACTAAAGCGATGTTCCTACTTCCTCACTGTTGTAGAAACCACTATCACTCGCAACGGAGAAGAGGATCTGTGGGTCCTGCATGAAAACAGGAATTGTTTCAATGCATATGGTGGTACCTAAAAGAGCTTTCGTAGTGGGAGAAGAAGTTACAGTCCTTTTGGTCTTAAACAACATGTCCAGGAAGGCCGTTAAACACATCGAAGTTGTCTTAAAACAGGTAATAGATTTTACAAAGTAAATATATTATTATGTATACAGGTTAGTCATATATATGGGAACGATCGAGTGTTTAGGGAATTTTCAGGTGTCCGCTTATGGGGTACATCTGAATTCCAAATTTGCAATCTTGATCCGGTAGATTACAAATGCTCGAAATAGTGGCGGCTCGTGATGAAATGAAACGAATGTTCTGCATAGGGCCGATCCTAGGGTACTGGCCGCCCGCGGGCAAATTTGGAATTGGTTTTCCTGATACTTTTTATGTAAAATCCGTTTATACAAAAATATAGACTTTCACAAGAAAAATTATTGGAATTTAATACCTTTTTGAAGAACATTCATGTTTGCCGTCATATTCTTTGGTTAAGAGAAAAGGCTTGTAAGGTGAATTTTCTACTAGAGGGTCTATAACACTTAAAATATTTTCCGAGTTTTTGCAGATACATCAGTTGTTTCGTCTGCCATAACTGCCAAAAATGAAGGTTTGTTAATTTCTTTAATTATTTCTTCATGACATACTTTTAATATACAGTCTAAAAGATCATTTTGTATTTCTTTAGAGGTTCCTTTAAATACTGAAGCATTTTGTAGATGCTCGCTTAAAGTTACATCAAGCTCAGCAGAAAAATTTATCAAACCACGAAATATCCCCGGGTTTTGAGAGGTTTCAGCTTCGTCATGTCCTCGCAGCGCCAGTTCAAAGGCCCCACAAAACTTTATGCAGTTTATAATTTTTGACAAAACGTATCTCTTTTTTGTCACATTATCATTATGCTTTTGCACATTTATCCAATAAGCTGAATCTAGCTGCGCTTTAATATTAGTTGTTCCTAATAAAGCTAATTCCATTGTATTATGTAGATGGCTTTTGGAGTTGTCGTGCTTTTTTATTTTTTCAGTTAAGTGCACCAAATCTGTCACCCCTACCTCCGTCCATGCTTTATCACCGCCAAAAAGTAAACAAGGAAAACAAAATAATGCATTTTTTTTTGCACCCACAAATCCAATTGTTCTTCGAATAAATGTCTCTATTAAATTGACGTTTATATGCTTTTCCGCGGCTAACACCTGCAGTCTCAATAACAATATCGGGCAAGGGCCTACCATTGTTTTTTAAATCAATTTTTTCTTCATAAGAGTATTTAAAAAATCGCTTCACATGAACTAAATTATAAACTAAATCCAGTGTCACTATCACAGTATATAAATATTAATAATTAGTACAATAAATCACTACACAAATTCACAAAACAGTATTTAAAATCTCAAATTAACACGAAATACAAAATAGGTACGACTTCCTACGCGCGCCCGAGTAGGAAGGAGTAAACATTCACTGATGTTGCCTTAGCTGGAAAAAATACAGCTCACTGACCGTGCAAATTCGCGCATTTACGAGCGCCAAGTGTGGATTGTCGCGGGAGTTGAGGGGGAGGACGGGTATGCCAAGTCGTGCTGCGAACTACCTCGTGTGGCCCAGTTCAATGTTACCGCGACGCGCTCGCGTAGAGACCCAGATAATTCATCTGGTCTACTACTCAATAGAAGACGGCGGGCAGAATGCGACTTTAACGCAATAATTTGGTTAGTTGCACCAACTAACCAAATTATTTTATTAATAAGTTTTAGTAATTATTATGTTGCGAAAATATACAAATATCTAATTTTCTTGGCAGTTCTGCAGCTCTGCAGCACCTATACACCAGCCGCCCCTGCTGGTAATTGCTGAGCTGTGGAAAATTTTCAATAAAATTCTAAGCCTCAGATGAGATATCTTAGCTAACGTCCATCCCTGATAGTTAAGGCTGTGGGAAATGTGCTGCCCATCATAGACGTGCGCAGCACATTTAATCGATAAATGTCTAAGATAAGTGGATGTTGGGCCGAGCCGTGGAACTGTTCTTTACGCGACTCATTGCTGTATACCTAGACTGCCTCGTACGGGGTGGACTTGCCAGTCTGGCCTCTTTGAAAAGTACAAAAGTGACCTTCGCGCGACACAAACGAGACTAACAGCGAATGGTCTGACCTCCCATGATCCTGGCTTGTTAGATCTCGCCAGCTGGGGTCTCTTCAGTTAGGTTCTTCTTGTTCTTGTCTTCTATGTTTCTTCTCCTTCAACATTGTTCTATTTCTTTGGCGTGTATTTTCTTAGTTTTCCATTTTCTTATTGTTCTCATGTGTATGATTAACCTTACAAATTATTTAATGTTTCTTTTACGAATTTTTGACGATTCACAGACAGTTACCACTAGAGCCATTTATCAAGGTAAAAGTAACATCAACCTAATGGAAAACGTAATAGCATCGGGGAAAATAAAAGGGGTACCGTGTCGTACCAAAAAACCCTGCAATTTTCTGTTAAGGATACCCAAATCTACCGAAATACCGAACTTTAGCCTCTGTGAACTCTTCAGTGTTTCGTTTTGTTTGAAGGTAGGTACCAAGGTAGATTTTTTTGGGGGCTTTGGTCCATTTCAGCGATCTATATTGCACTTGTAATGAAATGGAACTATAGAATTTGAATTGAGCGCCATTTGAGTTCTGTCAAAGATAGGGCGTTAATATTTAACGACTGTTCAAATCCTATATATAAACGGGCAATTCAAATCCTACAGTTCCAACCGACACACCCTATAGAACAATTTCCTTGGTCAAAAGTAGTAAATGAAATGGAAAACGTCAGGCGACAGAGAAAGTCATAGAGTATTAAATTAATGCTAGAGAAGAAGTCTTAAATGATCAACTAACAATTTTCAAAGAGACACGATACTAACGGGTGTCCCAGCGAGAGGTAGCCGATTGTGTTTGTAATTATTGGGCAAATAAATAACATTTCTACAATAATTTTTGGTTCAATTGTTTATTTAAACTATGCCATTAGACATGGAATACAATATCTTGTAAGTGGCCGCCTCTATTTCTCTGGCAGCAGTGGATTATTTTGATGAAGTTTTCCATCACTTCGCGGCATAGCTGTCCGCAATAACTTCGCTAATGTTATTTTTCAGCTGTTCAATCGTAACGGGATTATTGGCATAGACTTTTCCTCTAACGTAGCCCCACAAGAAGAAGTCTAATGGGGTCAAGTCGCAAGAGCGTGGTGGCCAACCAACTTCAGGTCTGTGAGAAATTATACGCCCAGGAAATTTGGTACCCAAAAGATTCAGCGTTTCGTTAGCTGTGTGGTACGTGGCACTATCTTGCTGAAACCATATATCGCCTACATCCAAATCATCGATTTGTTCCGTAAAAGAAGTTTGTTAACATCTCACGGTAACGTACACCATTTACAGTAACCGCTTCGCCTGCTTCGTTTTCGAAGAAGAACGGCCCAATAACTCCTCCTGCCCACAAAGCCCACCACACGGTAACCCTTGCTGGATGCATGGATGAGACGTGGATTTTCAGCTCCCCAGATGCGGCAATTTTGTTTGTTTACGTACCCTTTTAATTGAAAATGCGCTTCATTGCTGATTATCAGTTTTTCCCAAAACTTGCAACTGCGATCTTCTCTAACACCCATTTGCAAAACTCACGGCGTCGTGCATGGTCCCGTGGTTTCAACTCCTGTGTCATCTGGATCTTATATGCATGAATATGAAGGTCTTTCGTCAAAATTCTCTGTAACTCTGTGTGTTGACTTTGAGAGATTTAATTGTTGGGAACGACGTCTTACGGATTTGGTGTTGTCTGCAGCCACACTTGTACTGACCGCTTCAATATTTACAACTGAGCGTTGCCCACGGTGACGTATAGGTATTTGTTTATCACACACGGAGCTACTCTCCCTGAATTTCGCCATGGCGCGTTAAATGGTCCGCTTAGCAGGCGCCTCACGACGACCCATAATTGCACGTAATTTTCTTTCAGTGCCCACAATTGAATCACTACTTTCGTAGTACGCTTTGACAATAAGTATGCGTTGCTGAACAGTATAGCGCTTCATTTTGTAATGTCATACTCTCCACGTAATAACTACGAAGCATCAACTTCCAAAACCTGCCGCAAGAGTAATGGCGGCAAGTTTCAATCAGCTACCCCTCGCTGGGACACCCTATAGCTTCGGAAATTATTTTTAAATCCATCACCACTTTTGACAAAGACATTTTATATTTCGGTATTTATTGTTATTATGTTTAGGTGACAGCAACTTTGGACAATTCTGATATCCGTTTATCTCTGATAGCGCCCATAGCGTTGAGACACATTCCCATTTTCGCAAGTGGCACAGATGGCAGAACTATCTCCCAGGAGCTACCGAAAAAAAACCCAAGACAAGGTGAATAGATTTCTTTATCCAGCTAAAAATAAACAGGAGACAAGTTTTCCACGGACATCGAAAGGTTGCACATCTCTTGAAGCGTGTTTCGTCAACCAAATTGGCATTATCGATAGATGATTAAAACTTTATTTTTCAGTTTTAGTCATCTAACAATTATGCCAAATTGGCGTCGAGGAACTTCTGCGTCAGAGATCTTTCGGTATTCGTGAAAAACTGATTTCTGAAAACTGAATGAAAACACCAATACGCTGTTTCTGAAATATTTGTACATATTCAGGCATACACCGATAAAGTATGTCGAATAACAAAACTTAAGCGTTTTAATAAAAAATAGCCTTTAATAATATTCAACTTTCAGATGATGAAGGAGAAGGTGTGTCACACCCACCACCTTATTCATACGACCGTCGATCCCCGTTGAGGCAACAATCCATTCCTCCTAGACGAGATTCGTCACCACACACCCGGAGATCGATCGGGAATCAATCACCAGCTCCAACCTACCCTCCTTTGCCTCACTGTGCGTCTACTCCATATCCTTTAGGAAATCCTGGCTTCTACCCCATGCCTCTTCCCGACCTGACGCAGACTGCATTGTACCCTCCTTCGAGGCCTGTTAGCGTTAACTCCATAGGGTTTACCCTTGAGGCACCATATCCCATCGACTATGTCGCATCAGCGTGGAATGTACCGCCTTTAAATTCTGCGCCGTATCCTCCACCAGGATACGCAAGTCCTCCAGGTATGACTGTTCCAATATCCTTCTTAATTTCTACAACTGGAATCTGTGGAAGGGCAGAGGATGACACTAGAGATGGATCACCAATTGAGCCGCACAGAGCTTCTGTGGTGTCACCTCAGTCACTTCCTTCGTGACATTTACTGGTGGATTTATATCGGTGGTGATAGTTAAGAGTTGAAAGCAGTGTAATTGGTTTGGTTGGAGTGAAAGAGTAGTTAGGAGTAGTGCTCACAGATTTTGGTATATCTAGGAGCGATGAGGACCGTAATACTACTTTTGATATGAATTTTCTACGTACTAGACCAAGATAAACTGTGCTAGAGTCCTTGCTGGGATCCTAGTCTCATCCAGAAGAATAATTGTGCCGCGAATTTCTTTATGAGTTTTTGGATGTTTGCATATACTACACAAGTTTAGATTTTATTAAATGAACCAGGATACCGTATCAAAGAATCTTGCGAATTTCGCCGTTCTTATGCCCTCCAACATGCCTTTAACCACCACTTCCAGCAAAGCCAACATTCCAAACGCGAAAACACCCCCCATAGACGTGAAGTTTTTCGGCGACTCCACCGACGACGACAACGTGCTGAAGCCTCCAAACACCCAGTGGATAGACGACGTCGCCCAACGGCTGAATATCCGCAGAAAAATCGAGACGACAAGGAGAGGCTCTTCAATAGGTGCGATGAAGGCTACATGAGCGGCACCAGGTCTCGGCAGCTCAGGAGGAAGAACCACTTGTCGAAGAACCACCAGAGGCTAGACGTGACGCAGTTTGTCCATAAGCCACCTCGTGGACGAGTAAGTAGGGGAAGATTACGCCTGGCTGTTGTACATGACACAATTCTGTTGCAGGGCCCCAAATTTGAAGCGGCGCATGGATCTATCGAGGACGTATTCATTTTGTAGTCACGGCTATAGCGGGGGGTGTTTCGTGTTAAGGGCAAGATCTTAGGCTAGGGATTTTTCAGGCAGGTGTTTAAGGTTACGACGGGAGACACCACCGAGGTTATGGTGGTGGAGGAGCTGTGCCGGGTGATCGAGGAGGCTCAAAAGAACTTCTTGAAGTATTTCCAACGAAATCATTTCTAAATATTTTTTGGGAGGTTAGAAGATAGGTAACTTTGTTACCTGGAAGGTTTTTTTCAAGACATTTCGACCTAATTTTGCGTTATTAAAACTATTTATGCTACTATTATGCCAAAATTGCGAGATATTATTTTATTCCTAGTGGTACTTCAGAGTGAGTTGACAATTTTATTAGTTTCACGAATATCAAGTTAAAAATTTACGTATTTTATCGTTTGCATGGTTATGTTTGTCTCTTATTTTCATTTGTACTAATTTTAAGTTAAATAAATGTATATATTTTGTCGTTTTTATGGTTATGTTCGCCTCCTCGTCTTCTTAATCTTGTCTATACTAATTTTAGGTTAATTTTTTTTTATGGTTATATTAAATTTGTCTCTCATTCTTCTCTGTGGTAATTTTAAGTTAAGTTGTGTATCTTATCATTTTCAGTCACAATGTTTCAATAAATCTAAAACCGCAGTAAAACTTCATGATTTATTCGTTTAATTAAAAAAAATATATTATTGTTTGTTTATTTGTATGCTTATGTTTGTCTCTTATTTTTATTTGTAATAATTTTAAATAAGAAATGTATGTGTTTTGTCGTTTTTATGGTTATGTTCGTCTCTTCTTCTTCCTGTTCTTATCTGTACTAATTTTAGGTTAAAAATTTGTGTATTATCTTTTTTATGGTTATGTTTGTCCCTAATTCCTTGTTGTGGTAATTTTAGGTTAGAAATGTGTGTATTTTGTCGTTTTATAGTTATGTTTGTTCCTTTTTATTCGTATTTATATTAATTGTAGGTTAAAAATTGGTGCATTTATTGTTTTAAGTATGTATCTTCATTATATTCGTCTTACTTACTTCGTCTACTCGTCAATTGATAATTACGTTCACGTTAATTTAAGTTTTGATTAAATCACAAATTTAAGATAAAAAAACCGTATATTTTAATGTGTTTCTGTATTATCGACTAATAGAAGTCGCGAATTGCATTTTTGCAAATATTTCTGATAAATCTTACATCACTTCCGCAATTATTTCATTTTGCTGTTACAATTTCTCAATAAATCTAAAACCACAGTAAAATTTCATGATTGGCTCACTTGTAAAACAATGACAAGTAAAAAAAAGTAATGCTATGTTTGTCTCTTCTTCTAATCCGTACTAATTTTAAAAAGTTAAACATTATCGTTTTTATGGTTACATTTGTCTCTTATTCTTTTTTTTGTGGTATTTTGTGGCAATTTTAGGTTAAACATTTGTGTATCTTCTCATTTTATGGTTATGTTTGTTTCTTTTTAATTTTTTCTTATTTAAAACTATAGGGTATTACTGTAAATTAAAAATGTTATATTTTATCATGTTTCTGTTTGTCACTTCTTGTGTCTTCTTCTTATGTTTGTATTTCTCTTCATCTTATTCTTATACGTCTAATTTTAGGTTAAAAATCGTAGATTTTATCGTATTCTTGGTTGTGATTCTCCTCGCGTTCTTTTTTTTAATCATATTACGTTACCTATGGTTGTTTTTCTCGGTGAAAAGGTCGCTGTCCCCCACAGCCTGCACTACAACATGCTCCGTGGAAATATATTTAATATGTATGTGGAGACTGTGTATGGTGTATCTGTTAGTTTTTATTTTTTGTAAATAAACCTTTACTTATGTACTGTTTTTCCTTTTACTATTCCCGTCTGGTATAACACATTGCCTCTTATGACATGCTACATGTTTTCATTATTAATTAATTAAGGGTCTTTCAATAGGGACGCTCGAAATTTGTTAGGTAATAGCGGACGTGGTGTTAAATCAACATCTGTCAAATTTGTTGTGCATTGTTCAGTAGCGGACAACCGCTGGACGGTTATAGCGTTCAACAACGTGCAAATAATCAAATGTTCTTTTCAAAATCAGTGCTCCGTTCGAGAAATGTTCTACGTATTACGTGATTTTTATCCTCGCCACAACCGTCCCGTCAAGTCGACTATTCGACGTTTGGTGGCCAAATTCGAGTCAACCGCTTTGATAAATAATCAGCCAACATCCGTACGTCACCGAAACGCAAGATCTGCTAAAAATATCGCTGCTGTGCGTCACAGTGTACGGGAAAACCCGAGGCTGTTAATTTCTCACCGTTCATAAGAATTTGGCCTCTCTCCAACTTCAACTTCTTGTTTTATTTACATTTAATAATCGGGCGTCCTTATTGAAAAACCCTTTATATTGCTGTACGGACTAATGTCTAACCAAATTCGCCTACGATGTGGGGTTACGTAGCGTTATTTTATTACACAGCGCTTCTCAACGCTTGGTAACTGAGGGTAGGTCATGAACACCCCTCGTGCCCCAAATAACGCCACGCCGCTGGTCACGCGTTATAATGGTGACGTGAAATGGCCGCATGGCATGGACGATACACGAACTATCAAACGCAATTCTAATCACATGAGTCTCTCCCCTCCACTCGACTACCAATGCGAGGGAGTGGGGCTCCGCACACGGGTCGTTTGGTGGTCGTCTAGAAACGCACGAATTGCCATCTCCTCGTTTCAAATCTTACGCGATCGGAAGAGACGCAGATAGTTCGAGTGGATCACGCGACTCATGGAGGTAATTGTGTTTATTTCTTGTCAAATCTATCTGGATTTGGCCATAATTAGTTGCACTTTGGGTTAATTAACTTTGTACATTTATTGTAAATGGTATATTTATGGTTGGTAAGTTTGCAGTTGGAAGGTTCACTGGAAAACGGCCTCAGTCCGATTCGTTATTTCAAAAAAAATGGAAATTCATGCCAATTTGAAATGTTTCTTGTATGAAATTAAAAAATATTTAACAAAACAAATTGTTCAAATATACCATCTTGAAGACGATAATAACAGTAATGAAGACACCAATCAAGAAGAACCGTAATATGTACTTTTATATATGTAATACATTTATTTCTATGTCACTTTATGAAACTTGTCATCATCATGAGGTCATCAGTCCTAAGATTGGTTGGACGCTAACCTCCAGCTTCTCCTATCTTGTGCTAACCTACGCATTTCGCTAATTGTGCTACAACCTACATCCCTTACTATTTGCGAGCAGTAGTCTAATCTAGGCCTATCTCTGCCTTTCTTCACTCCTATTTCTGCCTCCAAAATATCGCGGACTATTCCCCCATGTCTCAACAAGTGGCCTACCATTTTATCTCTTCTCTTCTTTATGTTTTTCCACATACTTCTTTTCTCGCCGACTTTGTCTAATACTTCTTCGTTTTTAACCCTATCAGTCCACGGTATTTTCATCATTCTTCGGTAACACCACATCTCAAAAGCTTCTAATTTATTCCTACTTGCTTCCCCTACCGTCCAGGTTTCGCAACCATATAGTGCCGTGCTCCATACATACGTTTTCAAAAATCTCTTCCTTGTTTCTAAGTTTATTACCCCCGAGCATAAAAGTACTTTCTTTTTGTTAAAAGCTACTCGACCCTGCGCTATTCTTTGTCTTATATCTTTATCGCTTCTTCCATCGTAATTTATTTTACTTCCTAAATAAGTAAAGTCTTTAACTTCCTCCAATCTTTCTTTATTAATTTATACTTTCGTTTTTGCTCTGCTCTCGCGCCCTCTGCACATCAACACTTTAGTTTTGTTTTTATTCGCCCCCATTCCGTATTCCTCTGTCAAGACTGACTCCATTTCGTTCAACGCTGATTCTAATTCCTCTTTACTAGATGCTAATACTACTATATCATCCGCGAATCTCAGCATATTTAGTTTCTGTCCCTGTACTTTAATCCCGAAATCCACTATATCTTTTACCACATTAATCGCCTCTTCGATGTACAGATTAAAAATTAGTGGTGATAGCGTACATCCTTGTCTTACTCCTTTCTTAATACCTACTTCCCTTCTTTCCCTTTCTACTTCTATAACAGCAGTTTGCTCTTTGTATAGATTGTGTACTACTCTCCTATCTCTATACTTCATTCCCGCGCTCTTTAGTATCTCGAACATTTTTTCCCATCTTACATTATCAAAAGCTTTTTCTAAATCTACAAATCGTTCTTTCCTTTTTCTGTTGTTTTCTCTAACATTACTCTTAGCGCCAGAATAGCTTCGCGAGTTCCCCTACTTTGCCCAAACCCGAATTGGTCTTCTCCTAGTATTTCCTCCGCTCTATTTTCCATCCTCTTCTGCACTATTCTGGTTAAGATTTTTTACGCGTGGGAAGTTAGGCTAATCGTTCTAAAGTTCTCGTATTTGTCGGTTTCTCTCTTTTTCGGTATAGTAACGATAATGTTCCTCTTATAATTCTCCGGCATCTCGTCCGTTTCGTATATGTATTTTACCAGTTCAAACATTTTATTTACTACTTTCTGTCCCGCACATTTCAAAATTTCCGCCTGTATTTTATCTACACCCGGCGCTTTATTGTTCTTTAGCCCCCTTAGTGCTATTTCAAATTCCTCTCTCAATATAGGTTTTCCTACATCTTCCCTATCGATGCTAGATTCTTCCTCTAATATCTCTCCTAATTCCTGACTCTCGTATAAATTTCCTAAGTACTGCTTCCACCTATCCGCTTTCTCCTCTCTTCCGATGAGTATGTCCCCCGATTGACTCCTGACGTTTCTACTTATTGGTCCTATATCCCTGAAGTTCCTTTTGATTATTGTGTAAGCCTCATCGAACTTTACCTACTTGGAGATTATCTTCTACTTCTTTGCATTTATCATCTATCCATTGTTCTTTCGCTTTTCTACACTTTCTAATGATATAAAACTTGCATTATAAAATAAAGTTGTAGTATTAACTTATTGTTTAATTTATTTAATAGATATAAATTAAAACACAATAAAATACCAAATACTTATATATTAAAAAAAATCTAAGAATACTAATGCTTAATTAATACATTATTACTACATAATATTAAAATATATTCACTGAGCATTTGTACATTTGAACGAGAACAGTTACCTTCTCCTATTTATCTTAACGTATAAATATATATAAAAATAATAAAATAACAATACTTTGATATATATGTACTTAATAAAATAACGACAATCCCATCTCTTCATTAATTAGTTATCTCTATGAAGAAAATCTTGAAATCGGTTATTTATTCGGCCGTCTGAGTTACCTTTTCTTCTTAAGGTATATAAAAGTTGATATAAAAATAAAAACATTGTGTGGTTTTATGAAACCACGATGCAAGTGAAACTTTTTTTCGGATTGTAGGCATTTAACTGAAAATTTTTGGGAAATTATTCGATTTAGGGTATTAAAATCGCGTTTTTAATCTTAACTTAACAATTGGAAAATGGGAATGATAATGGGAAATCAATAGTAGACAAGATACCCAACGATAAATTTTAATTTCAATCTGCGTATTAGAGTACGGAATACATAATAAATACAATCATTCAGATGATAGACGCATGTTAAAAACTGAGACCAATATTTATTTAAATCATTGAATCATTTTTGAACTTCGATTATTCTATCAATAATTTCATCTTCGCCTTGAGTCTCACAGACTATAAATGTAACTAATATTTTATGGTAACTAAAATAAGTAAACAATGACTTACATTCTATTTCTTCAATGTATCTAGAAAAAACCGCATCGATCGTAGTATACAACCATATCTCGTGGTTGGTATATTTCTATCATTTTTCATTTCAAGATTAAATACTTCTCTCAAGTATTCAGTAAGTGGAGCAGATTCCTCTTTCTTAAAATCTGTATTGAAATCGCCAGATAAAACAACAGGCATTCGCGAATATATTTCTCGAGAACGGAAAATTTGTGCCGAAGACGGAACAAATGGAGCTAGATGAAAACCTAGAAAATCCATGATGTCATCTATTCTTTGATTGACTTTAATATAAATTGACGCGATTACAAGTTTTCTGTTGTCATCAAATTGACAAATAGCTGCACAAAAATCTCCCACAGCAGATTCGGAAGTAGTTGCTTGACCAATACTCATGTTATTTATGTATTCTTACATTTCCGGACGGGAGACTGGAGGCCTAAATAAAATTAAATATATTGAATGGACCCGATATAAATTAAAATACTTCATCAAATATTCATATGAAATGAGTAAAAATAAATTCAAGCACTCAAAATTAAAATTAATACATAAACAACGATATGCACCAGCAGAAAGTTCTAATAATTCTTATAAATTCACTATAAAAATTAAATTAACTCACCAAGAGCCTTTTTCCTTTCCCTACAAGCACGAACTCTGTCGGCATTCTGTTTTTTACAGCGTAAAATTAATTCATCGTCGGATATTTTCGCATTATTCTTGGTTCTTCCCTCGTTGACCGGTATATTTGACTCACTAGCTGTATCGTTGTCCATTACGATCAAGTGAACAACAATATTTATATCAATACACTGATAAAAACACACAAATACCGCGGAGCACTTGCACGAATGAGTGAGAATATAAATGCTACACGGTCAGCTGATGCGAGCCATGGGCGCCGCCATATTGGCCTTGGCTGCTCTGCCGAGCGCGTTTCACTTTACCCCTACTCCGCGGCCGACTGTAATGCGACATGCGATAGATGGACGAAAAAATTTGAGGCGATGGAAAAAAAGTTTCACTTTAATAATTAAAAAATTATATTCAGCCATTTTTTTTTTAAATCGTTGGTTGAAATACGTAAACAGGAGAGGGTTCCTTCTCATTTGAAAGGCGCGAAATGGCTGAGACAATCGACCCCTGTGCGGAAGGCAGACGCAGACGCGCCCGTTTCATGGATCGAGCGGACGAGAACTTGTATACGCGATTACAATCGCGTCGACCGCATCGCCGATCGCCCCGTCTGTGGACGGCCTAAGCCAAATTGACGCTGTTTTTACTGGTAACTGGTAACACAACAAACTATTTATAGGCGCCTCTCGCGTATTACCGATTCCTAGGACTGGGGAGGGGACTATCGCCACAATAATTCCCGTCTACCGTTCAATGAATCAATGATATTGACCACGAGAACATGACGTGTTTATTATAACGTCTCAGTGTGCCAGTTGTGTCACGAATACGTTACGGTGTCCCCCCGACCACCGACAAACCATGTGTTCGTGCGCCGATGTGTATTTACGGTAGTTTTGTTCAAATGTTTTAGTTTAGGTAGGTGTGTCAGAGTTTTTAAACGAATACCATTCAAGCAACGTTTAAAAATGTCATGAGGTGTTCTAAAAATGTAAACAGTGAATGTACGGACGCGGACGGTGTTGTTTTGTTTAATTAAATGCATTTGTATTTATGTATGTATGTACATATTTAAAATTGTACACAAAGCTACCTGTTGTCATGGTTAAATTTTTACAGTGCTTTCGTAAAGGAATGAATAAATTCGTTGAAAGTTCAAGGAATAATTTTCTCTAAGAAAACTCTCGGATCAGTCAAGTGTTATGTTTAGTTGCGCGTATTTTCTTAAATATTAATACATACCAGGTGATTCGTGTGGAAGGTATGATATCATCGATATTGTTTTTTAATGATAATCCCTTTTTCATTACGGAATGTGAAAGAAAACATTATTTTACATACGCTACGGTCATAATTACATTAGCGTGCGTATGGATTAAATAAAAATAAAAAAATTAAGAAAACGATTTTGTAATCTTGAAATACTAAATTTAATATTGGCAATGATTATTTATAAAAGATACCCAGAGGGTTAAAATTAAACTAAACTGATAAAATATAGGTATTATATGGAATACGAAAACTGACAACTGTCTAATATCAATTCTGAACAAAGAATAATAAGTTCACATTCAGCTTTCCTTAGCTATATAACTATAATGTTTACTTTTACACATTCTTAGCCGATCGCGGCTCCTAAAAACCAACCTCGAACCTGTCATAACAGTAATAAAGATAATAGATTTATCTGACGATCTATAATTCTCTGAACGCGTCACTTGGTCAAGGTCGGAGCATTTGCAATCTAACATTTAAAAAATCAACTGAAATAAATGTTGAGATTGTGCATCGTTGGCTGTCTGATGGTAACCTTGGCGCCCGATTAAGTTTTTTTATTGCTGGCAGATAAAAACTTGAAATCGTACTTCCTTAATAATTTTTATTGGTTTTTGGAGCTGTTCCTTTAAAACAACGGTTCTCAACCGGTGGTACGCGTACCCCTTGGGGGGCACGCGAAAATCTGTAAGGGTTACGCGGTTAACTACCGAATAGTATACAAAATTATATTGGTACATGCTAGAATTTAATTGTGACAAAAGTTTGAGTAATGATTTAAAACTGAAAACTGTCAGTAAAGCAGCAAGCAAACACGTCGCTCGTTACTTCTGTATTTCAGTGGCGGCTGTTCAGGTGAAGTAGGTGTAGAAGTTCTTCACCAAAGAAATTGAGACTGGGATTACTTTTTTAAATATTTTTGGGATATATAATCATGTCTTTAATATGTACATTCAAATAAATATTGTTATAAAAATCCTATTATATTTCTATGTCAAGCATAATATGCCGCTATGCTACTAAAAACACTGTGTTTACATTGGAACGTCCTTTAAATCTTCAATAGTCCATGCGAGCGTTATCTATAAGATAAATAACTCGCAGGTGCAGATATGAAAATCAAGTGCCCTCAGATATGCACTGTAACGGCGGGTTGCCATGGTAACGTGACGTCACGCAATAGCCTACGTCTGTTTAGTCCGTCTTCTCCCTCCACGTAGGTGAAGAGCTTCCCGAGATTTTATAGGGTATCTGCACAGTGGATTTGCATCTATTTAATGTACTGAAGCGCGGTCTGTTTTAAAATTTGAGCGGTTTATTGCATTTGCGTTGTTTTCATCATTTTTAGACTTGCTTTTTGATTTTAATATGTTGATTAACCAACTGAGTGATCGTATAATTAGTGATTTTTCAACTTTGATAGTGACAATATTAAATGAAACAACAATTTACATCATTTATAATGAATCCAGTTAGCGATATTATTTGTATGTTGGAAACGCCGTTCTATCGCTGGAAAGACGAAGATAAAAGAGACGTTTTACTGGGAGGAAGACCTACGACTGTTGTATCAATATTCGCCAAAAGAGAGATTAAGAAATCCGGTAAATCTTATAACGTAAATTTCAAATCTGCTTGGTTCACAAATTATAAACGGTTATGTAGCAGCCCAATGTCAAAAAACTATACTGCTGACCCTGTTCACTATTTTCTAATAAACAATTGGTTTGGAACATGAATAGATTTGTAGATATTTTAAATATTACGAGGACATTATATAAACATACCGATTCTGCCCAGATATTCTATATGATATCCTACAAAAAGAAGCATTAGATATTCATTTTTGCGTGCATCAAATAAAACAGACACGTGAAATATTGAACAAAAAGACAAATGACGACTTTTTTAAGACTAGTTTTAATAAAGCAAGTGGAATGGTGGAATTAGAAATTACAAAACAACAATACGCTGGTCTTTCTAACGAAGCCATTAGTAAAAGATATAAAGCACCTTTTTATGAAATATTGGACCATATTTTAATGGAAATAGACGTCAGGTTTCAGGTCTGCGAGAAGTTGAAATTTGTTTGTCCCGCTGATACTGCAAAATATTAACAATATAGCTCGAGTTTACCTTCTAATGCTTTAATGCTTTTGAAAATTTGGAACAATTTTATGGAAATATATATACCAAACATCAACGACATAAAACACGAACTTTGCCTGTTATATAGCGATGAAAGTTGAAATATACCGCTGCATGCAGGGGCGGCTGGTGTATAGGTGCTGCAGAGCTGCAGAACTGCCAAAAAAATTAGATATTTGTATATTTTCGCGACATAATAATTACTAAAATTTATTAATAAAATAATTTGGTTAGTTGGTGCAGCTAACCAAATTATTGCGTTAAAGTCGCATTCTGCCCGCCGTCCTCTATTGAGTAGTAGACCAGATGAATTATCTGGCTCTCTACGCGAGCGCGTCGCGGTACATTGAACTGGGCCACACGAGGTACGGCTCGGCACACCCGTCCTCCCCCTCAACTCCCGCGACAATCCACACTTGGCGCTCGTAAATGCGCGAATTTACACGGCCAGTGAGCTGTATTTTTTCCAGCTAAGGCAACATTAGTGAATGTTTACTCCTTCCTACTCCTCGGGCGGGCGTAAATCGTACCTATTTCGTATTTCGTGTTAATTTGAGATTTTAAATACTGTTTTGTGAATTTGTGTAGTGATTTATTGTAATAATTATTAATATTTATATACTGTGATAGTGACAATAGATTTAGTTTATAATTTAGTTCATGTGAAGCAATTTTTTAAATACTCTTATGAAGAAAAAAATTATTTAAAAAATAATGGTAGGCCATTGCCCGATATTGTTATTGAGACTGCAGGTGTTAGCCGCGGAAAAGCATATAAACGTCAATTTAATAGAGACATTTATTCGAAGAACAATTGGATTTGTGGGTGCAACAAAAAATGCGTTATTTTGTTTTCCTTGTTTACTTTTTGGCGGTGATAAAGCATGGACGGAGGTAGGGGTGACAGATTTGGTGTACTTAACTGAAAAAATAAAAAAGCGCGACAACTCCAAAAGCCATCTACATAATACAATGGAATTAGCTTTATTAGGAACAACTAATATTAAAGCGCAACTAATATTGGATAAATGTGCAAAAGCATAATGATAATGTGACAAAAAAGAGATACGTTTTCTCAAAAATTATAAACTGCATAAAGTTTTGTGGGGACTTTAAACTGGCGCTGCGAGGACATGACGAAGCTGAAACCTCTCAAAACCCGGGGATATTTCGTGGTTTGATAAATTTTTCTGCTGAGCTTGATGTAACTTTAAGCGAGCATCTACAAAATGCTTCAGTATTTAAAGGAACCTCTAAAGAAATACAAAATGATCTTTTAGACTGTATATTAAAAGTATGTCATGAAGAAATAATTAAAGAAATTAACAAACCTTCATTTTTGGCAGTTATGACAGACGAAACAACTGATGTATCTGCAAAAACTCAATTAATGGTAGTTTTAAGATATATTCTCGATGGTGAACCGATTGGACGTTTTTGGACATACCTGAAACCTACAAAATGTGACGCTGAAACTCTTTCGCAAAATATTTTAAGTGTTATAGACCCTCTAGTAGAAAATTCACCTTACAAGCCTTTTCTCTTAACCAAAGAATATGACGGCAAACATGAATGTTCTGCGAAAAGGTGTTAAATTCCAAAAAATTTTCTTGTGAAAGTCTATATTTTTGTATAAACGTATTTTATATAAAAATTCTGAAGTATCAGGCAAACGCGAGACCTTGAAAATTTTAAAAATTTTCGCAATTTTTTTGCGGCCCCTACGGCGCCAATAGTTTGGATACGTTTGAAATTTACACGCGGGCCGCCAATACCCTAGGATCGGCCTTGTGCAGAACACCCGTTTCATTTCATCACGAGCCACCACTGATCCTTGGTATCAACAAACCGCAACATTTTTTGATGATGATGATAAAAAGGCTATGGAAGACTTGTATGAACAAAAAAGGGTTGAAGGAGCGTCTCCTACCACGACTACGCAAGTGTATGAAAAAATAATCGTTACTGCTACTACTACCACTACCACCCCTACTAAGACTACAACGACTACCTCTTTAAGAACATCTATTCTGAAAAACTTCTGTACAATTCAGTCTTCCGATCTCATGTTCCTTGCTACAGCTCCCAGTTTCCAAATTGTCGGATGTACGTTGGTTTTGATAAATTTTTGTGGAAATTTGATTTAAATGAGATGCATCTTCCAAAAAATCCTGAATTAATTATCGATTACCTTCCCAAAGAGTTAAGACCTATGCATGTTTCTCACGCTTTTCAAAATTCCGTAGGAGAGTCAGTAGCTTTTAGCAATAATCGCTATTATGCCGCCTCCTTCCCAAATTTAGAAATTCAAAAAAGTTTTGCATTTTCTTCTATACCTCCGAACAGTAAAATAAATGCTTTATTTCAAACAAACAGCGGTGAAATGTATCTGTTATACAATGATAATTCATGCATTGAATTTAATGAAACTGGAAATATTTTAAATCGTGGACCACTAAATTATCTCTTCCCAGGAATACCAGATAAATTAACATCAGCATTCCGCTATACAGATGGATACATCTATTTTTTCCAGAATAATACCTATTACAAGTACTAATACCTATTACAGGATCGTTTAGCTGGGAGCTTTTTGAAGTACCTTGCCCTGAAGACGGATTATTAAAACAATTAAAAACTTTGTTAGGTAAAATTCTGAATATACAGTGCTATTCAAAAGTCCCCTCCGCCCCCCTCTTATCTTCGGAACGATTATACGTAAACTAGTGAAATTTGGTAACTGAATATTAAGATGACGTCACAAGGTCATTGTGACCAATAATTTTAAATGGAACCTATGGCAAGCGACACCTCTTTTAAAAGGTATCGAAAAAACCTATTCAATGATACTAATATTGTGTCTGTTTACGGCAGTTTTGACAACTGGCTTTCAAAACCGCAAAGCTGTGATGAATTAAATCAATTAATAATAAAATTTAAAATTCAAGCTCCGCCACTGGATAGTTGAATAATAAATAATCTGACGTTTTTGCAAGTCTCCCCAATTTGATGTTTTTTTAGCTGTCAAAGTTTTTATACATTTAATAATTTGTGTATTGTTGATCGAACGTTTAACTGTTTTAGTACCTTGTGGTAATTTTAAAATATTTGTACATTCAATAATTTGTTAAACCGTTGTGAGCTGAACGTTTAAGTGATTCAAGAAGAGAAATGGTACGTGTTTTAGGTGATAAAGTAGCAGCGATCCTAATACTTGGTGAAACTGGAGAAAATATTCATGCAGCAGAACGCATTTTTAATGAAAGGTTTCCCGATCGCCCAGTTTCGAGGACTTATTTGAGAGGGCTTCTTCCTAAGTTTAAAACAACGGGTAGTATTAATGATGCAAATCGATCTGTCAGACCACAAATTTCTGATGAGAAAAAAATTGATATACTGGCAGAAGTAATAGTAAATCCTACTTCTTCAACAACTCAAGTTGCATCAACCTGTGAAGTCAGTCAAAGTACAGTGCACAGGGTGTTGAAAAAAAAACAAATTTCACCGATACAAATTAAAAATGGTTCATCAACTCTCAGACGACGACCCAGACCGAAGATTGCAATTTTGTGAAAATATGGAGACTAAAATTAACCAACAGCCAGACTATGTCAAAACAATTTGTTTTAGCGACGAAAGTACTTTCTATCTAAATGGAAATGTAAATACACAAAACGTGAGATATTGGAGTGACGCAAATCCTCACATGTTTCGTGAAACACATACTCAGTATCCCGAGAAGGCCAATGTTTTGGCAGGTATACTGGGAAACCACATCGTTGGTCCTGTTTTTTTAAATACCAACTTAACCGGTGAGGTGTATCTGCAGATGTTGCAAAATGCAATAGAACCGTTAATCCTTGAAATTTTGGAAGATAATCAAGATGAATTCGACATTTTGGAAATAACATTCCAACAGGATGGTGCTCCTCCGCACTATTACGGTGCAGTAAGACGGTATTTGGATGAAGAATATCCTGGTAGATGGATTGGACGACGAGGTTCAATGGAATGGCCGCCTCGATCACCGGACCTCACACCTTTAGATTTTTTTCTGTGGGGGTATCTTAAATCGAAGGTTTACGCCACTCAGCCTGACAATATTGATGTTTTAAAACAACGTATTGTTACAGAATGTAGGGCTATTTCCGCAGACACATTTGGAAAAGTACGAGAAGAGTTTCGCAATAGGATGTTTTACTGTCAGGAAGTAGATGGAGCTCACTTCGAACAATTACTATAAGTAGGTACTGATTCTTGAATCTGTAATTAAAATTATTATCCAAGTTTACTGATTACTGATTTAATCCATCAAAACTACCATAAATACAAACAATATTAGTATCATTGAATAGGTTTTTTCGATACCTTTTAAAAGAGGTGTCGCTCGCCATAGAGTTCCATTTAAAATTATTGGTCACAATGACTTTGTGACGTCATCTTTGACGCATACGTCATCTATCATCACTAGTAGGGAAGTTTACAACCCTTAATATTCAGTTACCAAATTTCACTAGTTTATGTATAATCGTTAAAAAGATAAAAGGGGGGGAGGGGACTTTGGAATAGCATTGTATATGAATAAATTTTACTACACCTCTTACCCCGTGTTTATATTTGAGACTCGCTTATCTGCGTTCCTTAATACAAACATATGTAACGTATGCAATGACCTCTCTCTCTAACACATTACACATACGGGTGAGTTGAAACAACACCCACTGAATAACAAGGCCTTAGTGCTTGTCGTGTGACGTCATCAATGTAGGCCGTGCAATTTTAATCATATAAGGGGATACATACACTAATATTTATGAAAACTATCAATAGTAACTTATTTTAAAGAACGCTAGTTATATGACAGGCTTCTTGACAAATCCCAAAAATTATGTTTGAGTTTTGGTTTAATACTAGGTGTAGTATTAAGTGCAGGATCCCAACTCCCCTACATCTGCGCCAAAATTCAGGATATGTATTTATGTATAATAAACATTTTTCGCACTACTGAAAAGAGATTATTACACATAAATACATATACTGAACTATTACACACCTTCTCTTAATTATTATTACTTAGTAGGTATAATATAGATATGCATGTTCATGTTATGCAGTTTCAAATTTCATTTACCTACTACCTAACATCGTGCATAACTTAGTGTTGAGGTGAGAGTTTAGAAAAAATATATTATAAAACACAAGCCATGAAAATACATTAATTAAACTTTTAAAGAAATAGGTCCCAAATTATATACGTTTAGTTATAAAAAATATTTATGCATGTATAGGTAGGTATATGGCCTACTTCGTTAATATATCGAGTTTTCTTTTTTTTTTTATTTCCTTTTTTTAAATGGTCGCTATTTTTAGCGCAATAATTTTTTAAGAGGGCATTGGAAATACTTTTGAGAATAATTTTTAAAATGTCTTTTCCATTATGATTAGCGCATCCATCGAAATGTGAGACATGTTTCTGTTCAATACAATATTCCAAAATTAAATGAACCATGAACGATATTTTATTATAGATTTCTAGAAATGTGTCCTCAAATTCATTTATTATTTTATTGAAGATTATATAAGTCACAGATAGGACATTTATAACTTGTCCTTGGGGATATAAAAATCCTCCACTATTTAATTTATTAATGAGATCAAAATTGTCCTCAACAATAAATTGCTCGTCATATACTAATTTTTGTTTACAGCTGGCACATTGTAATTTTTTTAAATATAGCAACAATAACCACCTAAATATGTAATTAACGGCAATACATCGTTGATATCGTGAAAGTGATCATCATTTATTAAAATTTGAGACAATAACGTTTTAATTTGAGAAAAGTCTTGTTGAGAGCAATTTTTGCTTATTTCAAGGGCTTTTGACAAATTTAACTTATCAATATTTTTGAGCTTTTCATCTTTACTTGCCGTATTTTGACATCTTTTGATAAATAAAAGGGGCAATTTAAAAATAAATGGTATACAGTCTTCTTTTAGCCGTGGTTTTAGTAAATCTATTGTAAAAATCTTACCAGTGTTTGAGTCTTGAACTGTTGTACTTTTTATTATACTACCTTCAGGAAAATGAGCTTCACATACTCTCGTGTTATTTGTGGGCTGAATGTTATCTCGGGGTATCGCTTTTAGCAATTTTTGTCGTAAACTTACGTCCTTTGGAAAACCGAAAACATGAACTTTAGGCCCACTTTTATAATAGTTTCCGTTACAGCGAGGAACACAACACTTTTGAGGCATAATTTCACTAAGTATCAGTTACCACAAAACTAGCCGAAACCAAGAGAAAAACATACAATTAAACACGAACAAAAACTTATAAACTGTGCCGTAAACAAACCGACGGAGCGCCAAAAAGGCAACAGGTTATAAGTCCGAAATATATGGTTTTACGTATTTAAAAATACGCCTAACAATATAAATTGTATACCTAAATATACAACGAAATATTAGGTACAAGTTTCACGCACTTAAAAGCACATAAATAGTTCTGATTTCAGAAAAATGTAAGAAATAACGCTGAATATAGCAACTTTTAGGTTTATAGGTTAGCGTACCAGATGAGCGCTGTTGCCGGCTCCGTAAGGAAAGTATTTTTGTTAGGGAAGTCGAACAAGGTAGTAGTATTTGATAATTAAATAAATAAATTACGAAATACCACATTAAAAAAAAGGAAAGGACATCTTATGGAAATATGTGTTTTACGATATTGAAGAAGAAAATGGTAATATAAGAGAAAGAGATACATCCTTTATATACTGGAATCCTAATATTCGCTAGTATCGTAGTAGTCTGGCAACGTTGCAAACATCTGTTGCCTTTCGATCGTGTTTCGCCACCGGTAAGCTGGCTTCCTAAATCTTCGCTACATATCGGAAAGGCCTACATTCATGACGTCACGAGCTAAAATTTTGTGAGCGCTTTGTCCTTATGTAGAGGTGTTGTTGGTTGAAACCGGCCTTACTCATCTACTTGTTTTGTATAATTTTATCTATTCCATCAACAAGTGCGTCAGTGGAAAGAGGTTTTTCGTGTCTTAAACGTATAAAGACGATTCAAGAAATACCATTTCCCAAGAAAGACTTTCATCTTTAGCAACTATTTCTATCGATAAATAATTGTTGCTAGAACTAAAGAAGGATCAGTCATTTTATGAAGATATTAATCGACTTTTTTCTAACTTTTTACACATCTTAACTCTTCACCTATTTTCTAACCCGTGAGCCGCCACTGCTGTATCTGTGGCTGGAGAAGTAATTGAAACAGTAGTAGTGTGACCGGCGAACGACTCTATTTGACCAATCTTGAGCCAAATATTGGTGAACTGTAAACGAAAAGAAGCCCAGCGTTCCCACTAATTATTTTTGAAACTTTTCCAATTTTATGTCTGATTAAAAAAAATTGTAATAAAATGTACATTAAAATAAAATTTCTTGTTTTTAATTTAAATTACCTATTTGTTGATTAAACTTTAACAGTATAACAGTTAAACTTTAACTTAACTAATATGTATAACACACTTTAATAAAACTAAAGTGTTTTTGTTGGGGGTACGCATAGTTAATGATACACAAAAAGGGGTACCTTAAAAAGTGGGTTGAAAAAGGTTGAGGACCCCTGTTTTAAAGAATACATTTTAGTACAAGATACGGCAGGTATCTGTTTTTTGTAATAAAACTTAATTCAAATGAATGATTAACAACAATTGTGGGATACACTGCTGCCGGGTAGCCTCTCTCGAGAGGGGTTCTGAAGATATGCCGAGAGGAGTTCCTCTCGGAATATTGCAGGGTTCTGCTTGTGCCGGCCATTATTTAAACAAGCGGAAGCTTCCGTTACAAATAACAGGGTTCTGTTGTTGTCAAGAACATTATTTCTACTGTCCAAAATTGGGAAATTACAGTCGATCCTGCGTTTCCTTTCTATTCCCTTCAGGTATAAACTAAATAAAACATATAAGAGTTATAGTCAGATATAATAATAATAATAAAATATAATAAATAAAGAATCTGGGGAATAAAAATTAGAGACACAACGTCGGAAGGTTCGTAGCACTCGACAAAACCAGACGATCACGCCAAATCTCCGGATTTGGTTCACTCTCATTCTCCAGGAAAGGGCAGATAGGGGTAGCGGGCAACTTCTGATGATGGGACATTCTTACGATTCGAGAGAATGTTTTCAATTCGGGGACATGTAAAAGAAAAGAATACCACGGACTATACTATGATACTAGCCCCGAAGATTATTTTAAAACCACAACCACCTTCGATAATCTCTGCATTTGTTCCAGATTCAAAAAAATATGGCAACCGCTAGGATCGAAATAGAAAACCTCCAGGACAGATACTCTCCTGGGAGCACCATCAGAGGGAAGGTGATATGCGCCCCTCTAACGCCGTTACGCGTCGATAGTAAGTTTTGTCGTTTTTCTATATTTGTTATTGAAAAATAATTTAAACCTGAATATTATAATTTCTATCAAAATATACTAGGCACAAGAATTAAGGGATGTAAAAGAAATCGAAAATTTGTAGGTGATTTTCAAAGGGCTGTCATTTGGGAAAAATAGTCGCAGATCAATTTAAAAAAAAGCAAATTGAGACTCCAAGTCTCTAGTTGAGAGTTTAAAACTTCTTACCACCAGCAGTTTTTGAGTAATGATCAGAAAATCATCGGAAAACATTTTCCAAATTTTTTCTTGCCTTTCAAAAGGTCCACGGACTTCAGTAATTTTTTTTCACTGATTTCATCATAAAGCTTTTTTAGATGGTTTCATCCTCTTTAGTTTGAACGATCTAAAAGCCTTGTACGATGATTTTCGCTTAAGTTATCGTCGTTGAAAGCAAAAAAGTTAGTTTGGTAATTAATTGCTCGGGAAATAATTTTTTTTCATTTTTTTTTCTTACAATAATTAACATTTTTTGATAAACAATATTTTCAACCCCAAAAGATGACTAAAATATGAAAAATTCATCCTTAAATCGACTTTTAACAAAAACGACAAATTCAATCATTCCAAATACAATGAAAAAACAAAATCGCAGCACTTTGAAATTTTCAGGGTTTCTTTGGGATACTTTTACGTTAAAAAGAAACAGTCATCATCGTTAGTCTATCCATTATTTGCATAGTTATGTTAAGTTAAGCGAATATCCCTAAATATGCAATTTTTTACCTCTTTTTCGATCAACATTCTCACCCCGAAAAACTGTTTTTATCAAAGCCCAATAACTGAGTCGTCTAGATTCGAAGTGTTCAATCTCCATCAACTAATATTTTACAGGAAACTCAAAAACTGATATCTTATGCTGTTATAAGTTTTAAAGTATTTTAATTTTAAAATATGAATTATTATGATATTCTATGAAAGTCTAAACCAAATCAACCAAAATATTTATAATTACACTTTTTTCTTTAAGAAATTAATTTTATTAATAAATTAATTGATATTAAATAATTAAATTAATTAAATTAATAAATTGGAGATTGCACGTTTTGAATCTTGCCCAGAACTTTAACATTGATTTTAGTCATGATATTGTACGATTTCAAGCAATAGGACTTCACAGTCGACTCGAAATTTTCACAGGAAAATTTTCTATGAGAACAGGTAGCTAACTGATTTTTGGTGAAAACTGGATATTGCACTGTTTGAATTTAGGCGACTCAACTACTAACGTCAAAACTAATTTTTTCTTGCTTTGAACGACAATAACTCAGCAGGAGGAGATCATCATACAAGGCTTCTGGAGCACTCAAATTAAAGAGGATAAAATTATCTAAAACAAGCTTTATGATGATATCACTGAAAACAATTAATTGAAGTTCGTGGACTTTTTGAAAAGCAAGCAAAAGTTTGGATTTTTTTTTCCAATGGTTTTCTTATGACTACTCAAAAACTGCTAATGGTACCAAATTTTGAACTCAATACCTGAAAACTAGAGATTCGGAGCTTCAATTTGCTTTTTTTAAAAACTGCTCTGCAACTATTTTTCTCCAAGTTACAGCCTTTGAAAATTACCCGAAAATTTTGAATTTTTTTACATCCCTTAATTTTTGTGTCTTGTGTCAACATCATTGTGTTAGCATCCAACCAGTCCTAAGACTGGTTGGATGCTAACCTCCAGCTTCTCCTATCTTGTGTTAACCTACGCATTTCGCTAATTGTGCTACAACCTATATCCCTTACTATTTGCGAGCAGTAGTCTAATCTAGGCCTACCTCTGCCTTTCTTCACTCCTATTTCTGCCTCCAAAATATCGCGGACTATTCCCCCATCTCTCAGCAAGTGGCCTACCATCTATCTCTTCTCTTCTTTATGTTTTTCCACATACTTCTTCTCTCGCTGACTTTCTCTAATACTTCTTTGTTTCTAACCCTATCAGTCCACGGTATTTTCATCACTCTTCGGAAACACCACATCTCAAAATCTTCTAATTTCTTCCTACTTGCTTCCCCTACCGTCCAGGTTTCGCAACCGTATAGTGCCGTGCTCCATACATACGTTTTCAAAAATTTCTTCCTTGTTTCTAAATTTATTACCCTCGAGCATAAAAGTGCTTTCTCTTTGTTAAAAGCTACTCGACCCTGCGCTATTCTTTGTTTTATATCTTTATCGCTTCTTCCATCCCAATTTATTTTACTTCCTAAATAAGTGAAGTATTTAACTTCCTCCAATCTTTCATTATTAATTTGTACTTTCGTTTTTGCTCTGCTCTCGCGCCCTCTGCATACTAACACTTTAGTTTTGTTTTTATTCACCCTCATTCCGTATTCCTCTGTCAACACTGCCTCCATTTCGTTCATCGCTGATTCCAATTCCTCTTTACTAGATGCTAATACTGCTATATCATCCGCGAATCTCAGCATTTTTAGTTTCTGTACCTGTATTTTAATCCCGAAATCCACTCTTTTCCAATCCCGAAATCCAATCTTTTACGACATTAATCGCCTCTTCGATGTACAGATTAAAAATTAGTGGTGATAGCGTACATCCTTGTCTTACTCCTTTCCTAATACCTACATCCCTTCTTTCCCCTTCTACTTCTATAACAGCAGTTTGCTCTTTGTATAGATTGTGTACTACTCTCCTATCTCTATACTTCATTCTCGCGCTCTTTAGTATCTCGAACATTTTTTCCCATCTTACATTATCAAAAGCTTTTTCTAAATCTACAAATCCTATATAAGCGTTCTTTCCTTTTTCTATTGTTTTCTCTAACATTACTCTTAGTGCCAGATTTATCTACACCCGGCGCTTTATTGTTCTATAGCCCCCTTAGTGCTATTTCAAATTCCTCTCTCAACATAGGTTTTCCTACATCTTCCTTTCCTAATTCCTGACCCTCGTATGAATTTCCTAAGTACTGCTTCCATCTATCCGCTTTCTCCTCTCTTCCGATCAGTAGGTCCCCCGATTGACTCCTAACGTTTCTCTTTAATGGTCCTATATCCCTGAAGTTCCTCTTAATTATTTTGTAAGCGTCATCGGTCTTACCTACTTGGAGCTTATCTTCTACTTCTTTGCATTTATCCTCTATCCATTCTTCTTTCGCTTTTTACACTTTCTAATGATTTCCCACTTTATTGATTTATAAGTTTTCAGTCCTTCCTCATCTCGTCTGTTTTTGTAGCCTCGTCTCTTTTGTATTAAGTTTAAGATTTCGTCCGTTATCCAGGGCTTCCTAGCTTCCCTTCTCTCGTGTCCTAAAACGTCCGTAGCCGCGGAATCTAGACTATCCTTGATACCCTCCCACTCAGTTTCTGCGTTTTTGATTTCGTCATTGCTCGTTTTATTTATTAATTGATCAGTTTTCTCCTGGAACTTATCTTTCATATTCTGATCCCTCAATATGTCTACATTTATACGTTTCTTATCCTTCCGGGTTTTCAGATTTTTGAACTTTAATCTAGCTTTCATGACTACCAAGTTGTGGTCGCTGTCTACATCTGCTCCTGGATAACTCTTACAGTCTTTTACTTGATTTCTAAATCTCTTCCTAACCAGAATGTAGTCTATCTGATACCTGTCTATACCTCCTGGCATTTTCCAGGTGTACCGCCTCCTAACGTGATTCTTGAACAATGTATTCGCGACTACCATCTTGTGCTTCTCTGTCTGGTATACTATCTAAACAAT
Organism: Rosalia funebris; assembly: GCA_037954035.1. NCBI lineage: Eukaryota > Metazoa > Arthropoda > Insecta > Coleoptera > Cerambycidae > Rosalia > Rosalia funebris. The sequence continues at coordinate 2,729,005 of JAZFAV010000019.1, read as the reverse complement.
TATTTGGGATTTTAGGATTGACCGTGGCATTGAAAGGTGAGGAGTACACGAACTGGGAAGGGCTGAACCAACGAAATACGTTTTTACTGCTAGAGCAGACTTACTCCATAGCTGGTAACGTTTTTATTGTTATTTTTTTTTACTTCAATTATGTTGTCTCTAATACTTGAATCGGTGGACGTTGCGATATTAGCCAGCTCGTTTCCCAAGCTGAGGCTTCTTGATAATTTACATAGTGTTATTTCAAATATAGGGTGTCTTAATTGGAACTATCGGATTGAATTAGACGCCATTCGTGTTCTGTCAAAGATAGGGTCATCTACAAATCATACGACAAGTCATAGCTTGTGCACAACTGTTTTATGAAAGTGAGCGAAAGAACATTTATAGTTGCATTAAGAAAGATTCTCACAAAATTAGAAGAAAATGAAGCACCTACAGAGTTAACAGTTCGTAAGTTGATCAAAGAAATTTTAAGAGACGGGTTCTGTTATTGATAAGGCAATACCAATATGTCCTCGTCGTGGTCGGTCAATTGAACATATTACTGCAATGAGAGAAAGTGTACGGGAAAATCCAAAGATATCAATTCGACGTCGGGCACGATAACTGAATCTGTCAAGAGCCACCACGCATCGGATTTTAAAGAAAGGTCTCCAGCTATCACCAAACGAAATTCAGTTGATACAACAATTAAAAGTTACAAACTATTTACAACTTCGATCATTTGTTAATTGGGTGTTAGAAAAGAAAGAAGGCGATGTTGATTTTCGTAGTAAAATTTTGTTCAGCGATGAAGCAGATTTTCGTCCTGACGGATACGCCAGCAAACAAAATTGTCGAATTTGGGGTGCTGAAGATCCACATGCTGTTCGCCAAAAAGAAATGCATCTACAGAGATGCTCGGTTTGGTGCCCATTTTGGACTGGTGGAGTAATTGAACCATACTTTTTGAAAATAAATCTGGTAATGCTATATCACATGCATTTTGATGTCGTATGGTTTGTAGTCGTTAAATATTCATTTCCTGTCTTTGACAGAACACAAATGGCGCGCAATTCAAATTCTACAGTTAAGACAGTTCTATCTATCCATCTATATATTATAGTTCCATTATAGTTCTATCTATAAGGATAATCCTATCTTTATACTTCTTTAGAATAGAGAATGAGAGAGATTAAGAGTGAGAGATTGAAAGAGAGAGAGAAAGGGAGAGGGATAATTTCAAAAGAAATATAACAATATAAAATGTATGTAAAAAACATTCGGTTTATTCATTATCTACACTATCATAGGCTGGTGGTTCAATTGGTAATACTGATATGATTGGTTTGTGATAACTAAAATATGAAATATATGTTCGTGATTCGATATTTTCTAGATAACGTGTAAAAATTGCATCTATTGTTGTTCCGGATTTTGTTGTTGATTCTTTGGTATTGTTATTTATAAGCAGACCAAATGTTTCTCGAAGATAATTAATCAACGTCAAAGAATCATTGGATCCGAAATTTACATTGAAATCTCCCCCGAGAATCAAAGGGATTTTGTCTTCGCCTCTTCCAAGTGCATTTGCACCTGTGTGGCTGTAAACCAGTAGGGAGTGGTGAATGAAATATATTATATCTTCTAGATTTTGGTTCGGTGAGATATAGATGGCTGTGATGACGATATTTTTTCATCGCTTCGTACTGAGTTTATATCGCTCTCTCTTGCTCCACTCCCGTGTGGCGTCAGAGTTGTACGTACTCGCGCGCATGCGCGTCATACTATACTTTCTTCTATTGCCTAGTATTCAATGAATACGTGGCTCTCTCTCTCTCTCTCTCTTGCTCGTACGATGCTTCCTAAACTATTCCCCCTTCAAGCAACTTAGACCTTGGACTTAGCGTATGAGTGGTCGTTAAAGACGAAGGACCGCACAAAAGGGAGACGCGGATAGCCTAAACTGATATATATGATGTATAGCTCTCTTTCTCTTTCTCTCTATGTTCTATATATGTGTACTCTGTCTTGCAACGAAGCCTATGTTTTAGGTATACCAAATGTATATCTCTCTTTCTCCTTCTCTCTACGTTATATCTTTTTTCTCTCTCGTGTAACGAAATTTCGAAACGTTACATTTTTTCCAATTTACTCTCCATTCTCGTCAAATATCAGAACGCCGCCAAGGAAGTATTCACTTCAAAAACAGAACTTTTTTTATTTCATATTATCATGCTGATGATTGGTGATATTTCGGCTAGAATTCGATATTTCAGTTCAACTCCTTAAACCAGTACATTGGCGGGAACTAGGACCACTTGCTACAAACTTCTATAAAACTCAAAAGGTTTTAGTATGTTTAATTTAATAATAAAGGGCAAATAACAATATGTAATGAAAAGTGTAAAGTACGCTTCTAAAGTCTCGTCCCTCCTTTAACTTTGGAAAGCATCTAAGAGCGTTATTCAACATTTGCTTAACATCTACAACATCAATACAACAATCTGCTTTTGAGCAAATTGCAAGAAGGAATTAAAAAAAGTATATATGTTATTACATAACATTATTTATTTTATTTTATTTGAATTATCACGAAGATGCGAAAGGTACGACTCTGGTACTCTGACGAAACGAGCGGCTATAGCTAAATTAGACTTTGCACTTATCTCGAAACAGCGATGGTTATTTTATGTCACAGCCAACTGACAAGCTTCCAATTGAAGATTGTTCGTTAAACAGCCAAAAGGAACAGGTGAAGTTTTGGTTTGGTAACATAATTTGGAAAAGTGAAATTAAGCGATATTGTACTCTCAACCTTCCATCGGGCGCAGCAGATCTGTGATCGATCCGGCAGTCACTTTTTTGTTTGCCCTTTCGTGTATATTACGAATAGTAACTCGAACTACCTCATAGCTTCCTATCTCCGAACCACTCTTCTCGATGTGGTGTCGATTTTTTTTAGTGCATTTCCTGACCTTGTATAGGCCGCCCAGAACTGTCAGATACACTGCGCCTGATTACGTCAGTATTTTCACTTTTTTATTTTGTTAGATTTATTTTATTATTGAAATTAGTAATGTTTTTTGGGATCTCTACACTTACTTATTCTGGCTTCTTATGGTATTATTATTCAAAATTAACACGTTTGATGTAAGATTTGATTATGGGATCTCCCAGATGCATTGCGCCCGAATGTGTTTGGATTCAGGCTGCGTCCGACGGTTAGAAGGTTAAATACCTCACATTTAACGATCTTTAATACCTAACTTCTTCTTAGGTGGATTGGATATCGACCCAAGGGAATACCTGTTCGAGTTTACTCTACCCAACGATGTTCCTACCACATACCAGTACTTAAATAATTGGGTAAAGTTCTGTCTAAATGTCAAGATGGGTGAAGTATATGAGGCATCCCGTGACGTCAGCGTTTTCGCGCCCATCGACCTCAATGGCTCTCAATATGAACGTATGCTGGTAAGCAGACATGAGTAGAAAAAAATTTTTTAACTTAAATATTGCTGCACCGGTAGAAATATGAAAATGACACGCTTTGCATAATCAATTAAATAAAGCAATATAGGGTCTCCTTCACACCTACGCGTGTATAAAAGTGACCTGCCTTTTAGGTATCTTTCCGTTTACTATCGACGCTGGTATCGGTGATAGTACGAATCTTCCGTATGAAAGTAGGCTGTGTATGTGCATTTTCCATAGACCTCCCCCACGTAGTCCCAAAGCCATCCTTAAGGCATCCTCCTCTATGAGAAAATCAAGAGATGTCAACCCCAAGACAACTTGCAAGCCTGTCATGGGCGTAGTTCTCATCGCACTAGTCATAGTTATAAAGGGTCTTTCAGTAAGGACGCCCGATTTTTAAACGTAAATAAAACAAGTTGTGTGCGAGATATCCACTTATCCACAATTTTTTTTTATTCGAAAGAATATTTTATGGCATTAAGTATGGAACATAACGTCGTCCAGTCCAATTCCAAGTCTCCAGAGGTGCAATTTTCGATGACTTTGTCGGCTGAATTTGCTAAACAGCGTTTGTTATGATGCCTTTTAGGGCATCGATTGTTTGCAGTTTATTCGCATAGACCTGCGATTTAAGATAGCCCCAAAGGAAGAAGTCTAAAGGCGTTAAATCGCGCGATCTCGGCGGCTAGTTCACGTGGCCGCTGCGCGAGATAACCATGCCCTCAGATCGCTCATGAAGAATGTCCATCGTGGCATGCTCTGTGTGGCACGTAGCACTGTCCTGTTGGAACCATATGTCGGTATCCATATCATCCAGTTTAGGCCATAATAAGTTGATCATCATCGATCTGAAGCGCTTTCCGTTGACGGTTATGGCAATGCCAGTTTCGTTTTCAAAGAAGTATGGACCGATGATTGCGCCAGACCAAAACCGGCATCAAACAGTGACTTTCTCGGGATGCATTTGGTGTTGGTGTATCTCGCGTGAATTGGTATCGTCCCAAATCCGACGATTTTGCTTGTTCACATATCCATTCATCCAATGCTTTGGCGCAATTTGGGTCAACTTAGTAGTAGAGCCTATGTATGTACCAGACCAGCGACCTCGAAAATCCCCCAGTATCAATTTTTACTAAGAATAATGAGCTTTTTTAATAATTTCGGTTGCCATATTGGAGCCGCCATTTTGTTTTTTGAAAAACCGTTATCAAATTCGTAGTCGACGACCTCGAAAATCCTCGGGGTACCAATTTTCATTAGGAGTAATAAGCTTTTGAACAATTTCGGTCGCCATATTGGAGCCGCCATTTTATTTTTTGATGAACCATTACCAGATTCGTAATCGGTGACCTCGAAAACCCACAAGTACGAATTAATTTTCGATTGGATTACATGGGTTTTCTAATTTTGGCCAGCTTTTCGACGTTTTCGTCCACTACGCGGCGGGATGGTTGTGGCGGGGATAAAAATCACGTAATGCGCGTACCGTTTCTTGAACGGAGCACTGATTTTGAAAATAAAATTTGATGATTTGTGCACGTTGTTGAACGCTATAACCTTCCATGATGATTTTTAATTAACGCAGGTAGATGTTGTTTTAACAACATGGCCGCCTTAACCTTACAAATTTCGGGCCTTCCCTGCTGAAAGGCCCTGTATAAGTTGAACCATATACAAGTCTTTGAATGTAGCATAATCTTAATACCGTCTTTCCTTTGCCTACTACTAGGCCAACAGGCAATGAAAACACAACCACCATACTAAAAGGTGGTCCAACCAAAACGCACGATGTTAATTGTAAATAAAACAAAAAGTTTTCAGAGAATTATCTTAATATTTTTTATTATGATAGAAGGATCTATGACAATTATGTGTGAAGCAAAATATCGGCCGAATGCTCGCCACGGCTTCGGTGGCATACCTCTATCCGATGGTCCATATTTTCAATGACTCTGAGACATAATTGAGGTTCAATGTCGTTAATGTGCCGAATTATCTCATCCTTTAGCTCTTGAATTGTTCTTGGCTTATTGACGTACACTTTTTCTTTTAAATGTCCCCAAAGAAAGAAGTCCAACGGTGTCAAATCACATGATCGTGGCGGCCAATTAACATCGCCACGACGTGAGACAACACGGCAATTGAATTTCTCGCGCAAAAGTGCCATTTTTTCATTGGCTGTGTGGCAAGTGGCACCATCCTGTTGGAACCACATATCGTCCAGGTCCATATCCTCAATTTCTGGCCACAAGAAGTCCGTTATCATCTCGCGATACACCATTCACGGTAACTGCTTGGCCGACCTCATTTTCGAAGAAGTACGGCCCGATGACGCCGCCAGCCCATAAACCGCACCAAACAGTCACTCTTTATGGATGCATCGGCTTTTCAACAATCACCGGTGGATTCTCATTTGCCCAAATGCGGCAATTCTGCTTGTTAACGAATCCACTGAGGTGAAAGTGTGCCTCGTCGCTGAAGATGATTTTCTTTGTAAAGTCATCATTCACTTCTGTCTGTTCAACCAACCATTCGGCGTATTGACAACGCTTGAAATGGTCAGTAGGCTTCAGCTCTTGAGTCAATTGAACCTTGTAAGCGTGTAAATTCAAATCTTTATTCAAAATTCGCATCAGTGATATTCTTGAGATGTTTAATTGTTGGGCACGACGACGAGTCGAGGTTGACGGCTCTTCTGCTACACTATCGCGAACAACAGCAATGTTTTCCTCAGAACGAACTGGGCGAGCATGCACAGGTGTTTTCACATTTCCTACAGACCCGGTTTGCTGAAATTTGCGCACAGTTCTCCCGATTGTGGACACATTTGGTCGATTATGCTGACCAAAAAAGTCACGAAGTGCACGAAATGCATTTTGATTTGAACGCCCATTTTCGTAAAAGGCTTCAACAATCTTAACGCGCTGCTCAATTGTGTACCTCTCCATGGTTGAATTTGTCAAACACTGAAACAAAGAAATGTCAAATTAAATTGGGCAAAAAACTTGACGTTAAGGTGTGACTCACAATTAAGATCGTGCATTATGGTTAGACCACCCTTTATTTTCCTTAATTTTATGTGCGTACATTATTTATGTTGACGTACGAAAACGTACACCATCTACCATTCATTTGAAACGTCTGTTACCATTGTAAGGCAATAGCCTTACAATGCGATTTTATACTAGTCTGAATTATCTCATGGAATGTGTATTTATGTTTCCAGTCTGTATGCTCGCATACCCGTGTATTGCTACACGTATATCTGAGCATGAGCGATCGACCAACCAAACATGCGTTGCAGGGGCGGCTGGTGTATAGGTGCTGCAGAGCTGCAGAACTGCCAAAAAAATTAGATATTTGTATATTTTCGCGACATAATACCTAATTACTAAAATTTATTAATGAAATAATTTGGTTAGTTGGTGCAGCTAACCAAATTATTGCGTTAAAGTCGCATTCTGTCCGCCGTCCTCTATTGGGTAGTAGACCAGATGAATTATCTGGGTCTCTACGCGAGCGTGTCGCGGTACATTGAGCTGGACCACACGAGGTAGTTCTCAGCACGGCTCGGCACACCCGTCCTCCCCCTCAACTCCCGCGACAATCCACACTTGGCGCTCGTAAATGCGCGAATTTACACCGTCAGTGAGCTGTATTTTTTCCAGCTAAGGCAACATCAGTGAATGTTTACTCCTTCCTACTCGGGCGGGCGTAAATCGTACCTATTTTGTATTTCGTGTTAATTTGAGATTTTAAATACTGTTTTGTGAATTTGTGTAGTGATTTATTGTACTAATTATTAATATTTATATACTGTGATAGTGACAATGGATTTAGTTTATAATTTAGTTCATGTGAAGCGATTTTTTAAATACTCTTATGAAGAAAAAATTTATTTAAAAAACAATGGTAGGCCATTGCCCGATATTGTTATTGAGACTGCAGGTGTTAGTCGCGGAAAAGCATATAAACGTCAATTTAATAGAGACATTTATTCGAAGAACAATTGGATTTGTGGGTGCAACAAAAAAAAATGCGTTATTTTGTTTTCCTTGTTTACTTTTTGGCGGTCTTAAAGCATGGACGGAGGTAGGGGTGACAGATTTGGTGCACTTAAGTGAAAAAATAAAAAAACACGACAACTCCAAAAGCCATCTACATAATGCAATGGAATTAGCTTTATTAGGAACAACTAATATTAAAGCGCAGCTAGATTCAGCTTATTGGATAAATGTGCAAAAGCATAATGATAATGTGACAAAAAAGAGATACGTTTTGTCAAAAATTATAAACTGCATAAAGTTTTGTGGGGTCTTTGAACTGGCGCTGCGAGGACATGACGAAGCTGAAACCTCTCAAAACCCGGGAATATTTCGTGGTTTGATGAATTTTTCTGCTGAGCTTAATGTAACTTTTAGCGAGCATCTACAAAATGCTTGAGTATTTAAAGGAACCTCTAAAGAAATACAAAATGATCTTTTAGACTGTATATTAAAAGTATGTCATGAAGAAATAATTAAAGAAATTAACAAACCTTCATTTTTGGCAGTTATGGCAGACGAAACAACTGATGTATCTGCAAAAACTCGGAAAATATTTTAAGTGTTATAGACCCTCTAGTAGAAAATTCACCTTACAAGCCTTTTCTCTTAACCAAAGAATATGACGGCAAACATGAATGTTCTTCAAAAAGGTATTAAATTTCAAAAAGTCTATATTTTTGTATAAACGGATTTTACATAAAAATTCTGAAGTTTCAGGAAAACGCGTGACCTTGAAAATTTTCAAAATTTTCGCAATTTTTTTGCGACCCCTACGGCGCCAGTAGTTTGGATACGTTTGAAATTTGAACGCGGGCGGCCAATACCCTAGGATCGGCCCTGTGGAGAACACCCGTTTCATTTCATCACGAGCCGCCACTGATGCGTTGTGTTGTAATATCCCCGCTAACAGCATCTTCTTTTCTGAAACAGAGGGTGATAATGCTGCCCTGTCCCTGTTATTACCAACTCCATAAGATTTACCAATACTCATTGATTACACCGGCCTACAAATTTTGACATTTTGAAAGTTGATTTGGGTTCGATAAGTGATTATAAGTGAGTTATTTATGCTGATTTCATATTTACCTTCCGTGTTTGCCCCTCACGTAAGGTTTTTGATCAACTGAGTAATCATAATAAATTAAAAACTAAAGGAAAAATTACATTTTAATAAATATTATATTTAATAAACATTAAAAAACATGGTAAGAAGCAACAACACAAATAGTTTTTAGTCTCCAATTTCTTTTTTACTTTGAAAATCTCTCCCTTTTTACAAAAAACTTCGTCTTGTAGTTTTTCTTGTGTAATAATTCGTTGGATGTCCATTTTTCAGCATTCAGCAGTAATCTGCCATCATCGTCACATCCCCTCGACGCTGGTACCTCCTTTCTATGTCCTTTATGTCTTTATGGAACCTTTTATCTTGCTCCTCACTAACAGCACCAAGATTTTCTGGAAAGTAGTCCAGACGAGCATTCAGAAAATGAATTTTTATGCTCATATTACAAACAAGTTGCTTAAACTTATCCAGCATTTGTTGACAATTTCCTCGTACTGCGGTTGTTTATAATTTCCTAAAAAAATTCTGTTACATTTTTAAAGCACATCCAAGATCCTCTTTCAATTTGTGTCATTGTTTCTTCAAACTGTTGCTCCTGCATTAATTGTCTTATTTGTAGTCCTACGAAGATGCCTTCCTTTAATTTCGCTTCAGAAAGAGTTATCGTGTTCTCTTGTTACAAAAAATTATAGTTACTTCTAACCTAAAAGGTTTCCTGTTTAACTTGCTTATTATTTACTGCCTATTACTTCTTATATTCGTTTAGTTTGTGCAGGAAAAATGTAAGAAACGTTTTAGACATTATGTCACTATCTACCGGCGCAAATTATTTGCTTCAATGTCGGCGAGAAACTAATTGATCGATTAATACACCGTCGTACCCGGGCTGTGGCGCAAAATCGTTGGCTACCCCTAGTGGACGCGACGCAGTGTACAGGTCTACTGATAATACGATTATAAAACGTCCAATTTTATGTTCCAGCACGCGATTGAGACCAAGCAAGACAAGCTGATCAACTTCCTGTGCTTTCCCAATGGATCCATAACGATCAACGTGTATTTGCCGACAGCTGCATTTGCAGAAAGAGAAGAAGTATCGATTGCCGTGAACGTCAGAAACTATTCCGGCGAGTATATCCACTGGATGGAGCTCTCCCTAATTTCTGTAATTATTTTAAACCTAGTCGGCAGCGGCGGCTCGTCGGAAGAGGCACGGTAACCTGATACTCGGATTATGGTACGAGGGTGGATCAAATATAAACGAGCCTTTGTTCGTCAAACATTTATTTTGAAAAGTTTCACAAAAACACAAATTTCTCTATTTTTCTACATATCCCCCTTGTTTGTCTATACATTTTTCCCAACGGATTTCTAGTTTTTTCATCACTTTTTCATAAAAAGAAGCAGGGCCAGTGTCTAACCAGGTGCGCACAAACGCTTCCACCTGTTCATCGGTCTGAAATCGCTCGCCTCCTAGTGACTCTTTGAGAGGCCCAACCATGTGGAACTCACAAGGGGACAAATCTGGGCTATATGGAGGGTGTTCTAGCAGCGTCTAGTGCATTTCACGGATTTTGGCCTGCGTTAAAGCTGCGGTATGAGGCCTAGCGTTATCGTGCAAGAGTAACACGTCACGAATGGGGTGCGTCCTCCTTTTTCGGCGATAAGCAAGTTTTACCTGATTGAGGAGGTTACAGTAGTAGGCTGCGTTAATTGTTCTTCGCTCATGCAAAAAATTGACCAACAGCACCCCTCTCCAGTCCCAGAAAACCGTAGCTAAAACTTGGCCTGCAAACAGACGTGTTTTCGGCTTCACTGGGTTTGATTCATTTGCGTCGCCACTCCATGCTTGCTCGTTTTGATGTTAGGGTGTAATGGTGTACCCACATCTCATCGCAGGTTACAGTTTTGCGCAAAAAATATTCACCTTCCTCTCTAAGTCGAGTGAGAAGCGCCTGAGAGGCGAACTCGGGCAGCTTTTTGATCTTCACTCAGCAACTTTGGGACCCAACGAGCTGAAATTTTTCGGAATCTCAAGTCTTTCGTTATGATTGTGTGGACACTCCCATAGCTGATGCCGAGTTCAACAGATATCTGAAGCACCCTGGCGTGGCGGTTCCGTTCAATACAGTTTCTAACGCGTGCAATGTTAACCGGCGAAATGCTGGTGCGCGGACGACGAGGATGATTTACATTTTCGACACGGTTACGCCCTCCGTTAAATTCTTTGCACCAAACTTTTACACGTGACCACGAAAGCGTTTCATTTCCGAACTGTGCTTGGAATCTGCGCAGAATTTCAGTTGGTTTCACGTTTTCACGTGTAAGAAACATAATAATAATTCGTTGCGCCATGCTGCTATGTACCTTTTTCTCACTCATTGTGATTACTACTAATTAAACAAACACAGCAATACGACGCGTCGTCTCCGTGCCACCTAATATCCCCACTTCAAGCTCCTAACGCCCGTAATCACCTTGAACAGCTATCCGGCGCGAAATTTAAAAAGGCTCGTTTATATTCGATCCACCCTCGTATTTTAGGACGATCGTAGTGGCTTGAAATTAATTTAGCCCGCTGATGAGCTTGTGGAACTGATCAAGTAAAACAGTTTTAATAATCTGCTGATGATGGCAACTTGGTGGACAAAACGCGCGTCGTGCGACGTAACTGTGCCGGTGTTTGTAGACATACAATGATCCTTATCCTTACAAGAATCCTTATTCTGAACTGAATAAGGATTCAGTACGTTTATTTTGTCGGCTTGTTGTTTTAAATACTTTTTCGTGAGATTGAACTGTACGTTTTCTTCATAACTTTTTTAAGATTATGCATCTTTTGAACAATTTTAATACTTTATTATACATATCGATTTACTCTTTACATACCCTTAGTATGGACCCTCTTCCAGTGGCGGCTGGTGCAGGGAGGGCAAGTTCTATATTTTATTAATAATTTAATTCAGGTTCTGCGTAAATTTTGTCATTATGTTGATTGAAATTTTATTTTTTTATAATTATTTTAATTGAAATTTAACTTTAATTGGCCGCTTTGCTATAACCGCGCAATTTGTGAATGAGGGTGTACTACTGGTTACAGCTAGGGTTACCTACGAAGTAGTCCTGCGCCACCCATCATGGTGGGAGGTGAGAAGTGTAGCGCATGTTGTTAAAGTCCGTCGAATTACGTCATCATTTGGGCTAAAACCAAGTTGCCCCAAGCCAAGCGACTTTCAGAGAGTGTGTCGTGCCGGTCGTGTCTCGCACTAGATACATTCTTAAACCTACTACATAGTTTCAATTATTGCTGTTTACGAATTTACGGGATTATTTATTCATGTTGAATAATTCAGTAGACAATATTTTAAAATTAACAGATAACAATGAGATCAAGTACGAGATACAGGTTCAGATGAAAAATTTAGGACGTCCAAGGCCGAAGATGATAATTTTCCAGAAAATATCAGGAGCCAAAAGTTATACGAGAAAATTTTAGAAAATAGCAGATTGATTGTGTGGATGTAGTGTTCGAAATGCATTTTTTTGTTTCGTTTGTTTAATTCGAAATTATTTACAAAGCCATTCTTCTTGGACCACTAAGGGAGTTTGTGATTTGAAACGCCTCAGTGAAAAAATGAAAAGGCATAAAATTAGTGAACAATTTTCTTTTCTATAAACTGTCTTTCACGTTCCGAAAAAGTTTAAAAGTTAGGTTAAGTATAAGACAGAACGCAACGTTGCCATGTCTTTAGTTTCAACGAATAAACATGGAATTGTGCGTATATGTATGCATGCAGTGTCTGGGTATAGTACAGTCTCTGAATAAAAACAATGAATATTAGACTACCAATAATTCATATATTTTACGTTTACTCGTGCATTTATTTTTGGACCGGACGGTACCGGAGAAACTACCCTGAAACTGATTTGCCGCCGATCTTGTAATAATATTTAAAGGAGCCTCCTCCACGAGCCGCCTCTGGTAGTCGCGTGAAAATCCTTAAAACATCACCTTTCCAGACAGTCGAAGTGGTGAGCGACCCGGAGGTAATGAACAAGCGCGGCAGTTTAGAAAGAAAAACTCTGGTAAAGTGTCGACAAAATGGCGTTCTTCCTAAGAGCTCCAGAAATTACATGTTTCTCGTACCGATACCGAAATGCCCTATGCGCAATTTTACTCGATGTAAACTGTTCAAGGGATATTCCATTATAGAGGTAAGTACTGGCCAGTGTAAATATCTCTAGTGGTATAGAGCCATTTTTTATTTTATTATTATTATATTATATAAGTTTGGGCCTCATCAGCCACTGATCGCATGGGTAGTCCCTTGGCGATCCCCTCTTATCCGGGTCATTATCCAAAAATGCTATCCCATAAAAGGAGCAATTTAGGCACGTCCCCCGCCTTAAGCCTCGCCTCCTCTAGGATAACAGGGGTCCCTAATATAAGATACCTCTTCTCCTCCAGTGCGGGGCAGGTGTAAAGAAGATGAATCGAGGTTTCCTCGTCTTCCTTACAGTATCTGCAGGCCGGGCTATCAGTCAGCCTCAGCTTGTGTTTATATGCATTCAGGCTACTATGGTGGCCCGTTATGATTCCCACCAGAGTTCTGGCTTTGTGCCTGTTCAATTTAATGAATTCTTGGGCCCATTTCTCAATCTCTGAGTATTCGATGAAGAGTTTGGTTATTCGACAACCCCTTACTACTCTTCGTCTTTTATCGTGGCATTGGTCTCTTGCCCAGCCATTTATGCGGTCTCTGATCAGATTCCGACTTATTCCCACTGCAGGTTCTGGTCCATAGAGGTTTTCCCTGGTCCCTAGTCTGGCAAGGTCATCTGCAATTAGATTTCCCTTAATGCCATTATGCCCAGGTATCCATAAGAGTTCTACCGGTCCCTTCCCTGCCAAGTGGTTCAATGCTTCATAGCAATGATAGACCAGCTTCGACTTTGTCGCTGCTGAATTCAGGGCTGCCAACGCCGCCCTGCTATCCGAGCAGATACATACCTTCTCCTGGATCCGATTTTGGTCCGCCCCCAGAACACCGTATGTAATTCCAACTAGCTTGGCCTGGAGTGCAGTGCTGTATTTGCCCAAGGGGAAGATTTTACCTATCCCGTCGCGTCGCCTATACACCCCCGCACCCGCTCTGTTCCCACTCTTGGCTCCATCCGTGTACCAAATGTCTCCATTGAGCGGCAATCCAGCTCGACCCTCCATCCAGTCGGTCTTACTGGTGAGGGTGATCTTATATTTCTTGTCAAACAGGAAGTGGACACCCGTACTGTCAGGGGGCATCCATAGGAGTCCCTCCTCAGCATAGAGCCATTAGTATAGATTTAAAAAGTACGAGGGGGTACCCAAAAGAAACGGAAAATGTTGTGGTGGGCCGAGTTTTTGTAGTACCGCGTCCTGCCGCTAGGAGTGTATAGAAAAATATATTTTTAAATTTATAAATAAATAAAAAATAAATCGATTTCTCTTATTTAATTTTTTAACAAAAAACTTTCAGTCCCCTTCGAAATACTCTCCGCTGGCTCTAGTACACTTGTCTAATTTTTTATCCATTGTTCAAAACATTTTTGAAATTCTGTATTGCCCAACAGTGCCTCCGTCGTTTTCTTCTTCACCTCAGCAACGTCGGAGAAACACCTTCCTTTCATGCCTTTTTTCTTTTATACCACAAAGTTTCCAGATGGTAGTTTTATAAACTGTCGTGAGATGGAGTTTTGTTTATATTCCAATCCATCTGTAAATTCGTTAAACATTAAGGATAAAACAAATTAAGCCAAAACAGCTATATACCGTCGACGAGCGCTGAATTACACGGCGAAATTTGTCGTGTTTTGTTCTAACATAGAACAAAAAATACAATGATTTCTCATATCGGATCGGATTGCTCGATAATCACAAGTAAGATGCAAAACGTCCTTTATCTCCGGATACCGCTAACTACAGACCGGTTTCGACCTTATATTGGGTCTCGTCAGTGTATTCAGCGCTCGTCAATGGCGTATAGCCGGGAGAATATCTGTTTTGGCTTAAGTCGTTTCATTCCTAATGTTTAAGGAATTTACAGATGGACTGGAGTATAAACAAAACTACGTCTCACGACAGTTTGTCTCTTTTCATTCGGGGAAATGAAGAAAAGTCGCAGGGGGCAAGGTCGGGTGAATAGGGGGAATGGGGCAGAGAGGTCGTGCCATTCTTGGTCAATAATTGGCGCATACACAGGGCTGTGTGAGGCACGAATTTGGCAGTCACCCTTTTCGTCCCTAAATCTTCCATTAATTCGCAGAGCTGAACACCAAGTCACTCCAGGCGGCTCCACAACTTCGCCAATGGTCCGTCGTCGATCTTCCAGGACGATTTTTCGGATTTTCTTCACATTTTTATCGGTTAGAGCCGTGGAAAGATGACCAGAGCGAGGTTTGTCATCAGTTGACATTTCACCTCTTTTGAAACCGGAAAACCACTCAAACACTTGAGTTTTCCCAATAACATCATCCTTGTAGGCCGTTTTTAACATTACAAAAGCTTCTCTGTCAGTTTTTCCGAACAAGAAGCTAGACATTATGGCCGCGCGCTATTCACGATAATCAGCTATTGCAAAAACGACTAGCACACAAATTAACTCCCATTAAAAAATTCGCACAAGCCGAACGGAACCTTCTTTGGCGACGACGCGACGTTTGGATTGCTGGCTTGGGAATGGTAGCTCTATAAGCTCCTAACGGCAGAACGCGGTACTACATAAACTCCGCCCACCAATACATCAGCTCAGTTTTATTTGGGTATATTGTACAGAGATAAATTGATGATCCTCATAATTGATCATGTTTAAGTCTATTACACCCTTGTCGTCGACTTTCGTGTCGTCTTAGATGCTGGTCTTCTTCCTGGTACGATACTGTGGAATAAAAATAAACAGGGGTGAAGTTCAACAAGAAAATATCTTCGGGGTTTTGGGCAGCACTGGGTAACAAGGTTGCCGGCAACAGGGCCTCCTCCTCCCAGCAGATCCTCATGTCCTCTTAGATAATCGAATCCAGGAATCTCCCTGGGAGTGACTGATTTTGTAGAACCTTGAAAATGGTGATCGATGTTGATATACCTCGATGGGAGATACTTTTCGCGATCGAAGCCCCGGTTGTTCCTTACTCTTTGTATTACGGATTCTTATCTGAAGAATTTGTGGTGAAGCCTTGTGATTGTGGTAACGATGTATTAGCCTTAGGGCCGTAGTTGATCTTGATTTATCGATCGAGGTGTGCGTACGGTATCCGCTGTGCTAGTTGAAACGTTTTAATATAATAATAAAGTATGTTGTGAGAACCCAGAAAACGTTTATATACTCACCAACTGAAACAGTTTATTATGCAAATAAGTAGTAATCGGACGGAGCCAAGTCTGGTGAGTATGCTGCATGCAAAAGTATTTCCCAACTAAACGCCTCAATCGTTTCCCTGGCCGGTTTTGCTATGTGTGTTGGCGCATCATCATGACGCAAAATCACATTGTGTTTCCTTTTTTGATATCCTGGTCGTTTTCACGCAATGCTTGAAAGCAGTCACGATTCGATGGAGAAATGAGTTTTTTTGTACCTAGCGAGCAGCATTTCGCAAATGGTTTTTCGGTTTTTCTGCTGTATTTCATTCAGTTCATGCGGAACTCATTTTCCCATCTTATGGATTTTTCCCATGGCTTTCAAACGTATGGAGACGACTTCTTGTGTCACACTTAATTGATCCACGAGTTCTTGTTGCGTTTGAGCGTCTCTCTTATCCAACAATGCTTGCAATTCGCCATCTTCAAACTTTTTCGGTGATCTTCCACGTTCTTCGTTCCTCACGTCAAAATTGCTACTTTTGAATTTTTTAGACCACTCAAAGCATTGTGATTTACCACGAGGATGATCACCGTAGGCTTAGAGAAGCATTCGATCTGATTCTGTAGCAGTTTTTTTTGAAATGGTAACAGAAAATCTATGCTGTTCTCAAATCGTAGTATTCAGGCACAAAATTCGACATGTTCAACGCTATTAAAAACGATATTGTCGTATGAAACTTGTATTGTTGTGAGATAAAAGCCTTTATCAGATGTCAAAACAAGAGAATGGCGTCAATGGCGCAGTATGACGGTAACTACATTAGCAGCTAGGCCATCTATGGGCAAATTCCGATTTCATATCTACATACCCGGTATATTCATATAATGTGTAGGGGTATATCAGATGGGTTGGAGAATTTTGTCAGAAGCAATCTGTTCCTCATTGTTGTTCCCCAAAGCGTTATGTCCTCTTAATACCGAGCTATTTCTGACTAGGGCCTGTTTGGTTCATCCAACCGCTCTCCTGCTATGATTCAGTGAAAAATTCACTGATATAGCACTGGGCAACGCAACGGTGAGCAACTTTACAAGTAGACCAAATCGTTCAAATTTTGTCTTAAAACAGAGGCAATCTTATCTGTATTTAATGTTTGATATAAAAAAATATGATACGTCAGTTGATAGTGACGATATGTTAATTAAACATTCTTTTTCCCTATTTAGGTGAGAGGCTTCCTCTCCTTTATGTCTGACGTAGTCGTGGAAACACCAGTCGTGATAGGCAACACTCCCTTGCGAGGACGTGGGACTCTTCAAGGTAATTTCATTAAATATTATGGAGTACTTCAAGACGTGAAAATGTTTACCCCTAAAATTATATTTAAACCAGTTTTGAAAACGATTAAAACTAGTGAAACGTTATAAATGTAATATATTGACAAGCGTAGGGTGTAAATGAAATTCATTTTCAGTATATAACAGATTGGGGGTGCTGTAATTTCCAACCCTTAAAGAATTGTGAATATTATTTTTCAAACTTTTAACAATATGTATATACCATAGTCTGCCACTAAAATAGCTTCTAATTACTGAAATAAGGAGATTATGCTCCACCCGATCTGCAAATGCCTTATAACGGGTGTCCAGAAAGGGTACTGGGTATTTGTAGATTCAATAAAAAAAAACTAGAAGTCAGAAAAAATAAATTTTTTTTGTTAATTTTTAGACAAGGTTTTGGAAAATCAAGTACTAAAGATTATGTTCTCCAAATGTTGACCCTCACGCTGCTGGCACTCCTCTAACCGTAATATAAACGGAAATTAGCCACCACGCGTCTACACATCTCTCTGGAAACGGCGGCCATTTCGGTGCGAATGTTGTGCTTTAATTGCACTAAAGTTCGTGGTTTGTTAACATACACTTTCTCTTTAAGGTATCCCCATAAGAAATAATCAAGAGGTGTAAGATCAGAAAATGGATTCGAATGTTTGAGAATACCGGTTCGATTGTAAAAATTCGCAATCCAGGTCGCCCGTGCTCTGTCCGAACCCCACAAGCGATTGAAGAAGTGAGAGTTTGCGAATTGATTGAGAAGGATTTTCACGTAGTGAAACTCTCACTTCTTTATAGTAGAGAACATAATCTTTAGTATTTAATTTTCCAAAACCTTGTCTAAAAATTAACAAAAAAATTTATTTTTTCTGACTTCTAGTTTTTTTTATTGAATCTACAAATACCCCCTACCCTTTCTGGACACCTGTTATAATAAGGATTACGCAAATATGTCAAAACAGCTATTCTCTTGGCTATATGCCAAACGCTAGCGCTGAATTAAATGACAAAATTTGCCGTATTTTGTCTAACAGAGTTAGCACTACAATACAGCGATTCAGATTGTTCCAAAACCACGAGGAAGATGCAAAGTGCCACCTATCACAGGATATCGCTAACTGCAGACCGGTTTCGACCTTATCTTGGGTCTCGTCAGCGCAGTGGAAGCGAGTATACCTTTGACAGACGAGGCTCACATCTAGTAGACGTTGCTACGTTCCATCGCAGTGGAACGTACCGAACGCCATCTCTTGTTAGTTTCGAGAACACTCTAAGTCAGAATAAAAACTTGATCATCATCAGAGGGTAATTTTCAAACTACTGAAATAATGACATATTCAATTGTTGTGCACGACGTCGAGTTGATGTCTTTAGATACACTTCTCCGTACACTTTCTCTCACTGCAGCAATATTTTCATCTGACCGACCATGACCATGTATTACTGTTGCTTTATCAATAACAGAATCCGTCTCTTAAAATTTCTTGATTAAATTACGAACTGTTAACTCTGTAGGCGCTGCATTTCATCCTAATTTTGTGCAAATTTGTCTTAATGCAACTGTAAATGATCGCTCACATTCATAAAACAGTTGTACACAAACTATTCGTTGTTGAACTGTTGAACGATGTTGACGTCGTATGGTCTGTAGATGACAGTCATTAAATATTGACACCCTATCTTGGACAGAACACAAATGACGCTCAATTCGAATCCTATCGTAGAATATAACTCACTTTTAGCAACTTCAGTGTATTTTCTGCGTGACGTCACATTAACTCAATCTGAAACTCTTTACATACATATGTACCAATCATTCAGTAAACTCAAAAATTTCAGGTCTCCAGCTAGCTAACAGCCCCACACCAAGACAAATAGGCTTCACCCCACAATCACCCTACCATTCTCCAGCGGCGGGTCCAAGCATGCCCCTCGAGGAAAGTGTCCCACCGCCATATGACGCTCTGTACGACAGAGATTATTTACATCCAGAAGTTTCTTTATCGTCGAGGGTTCACCCACAGTCTTCCCGTACAAAATCCAAATTTCATTATCCAGATATGATCAGCTCCCTCCCGACGGCAACCGACCCACCATTGGCCGGTATGGTTGCAGATGTTGCAGCTCGTTCCGTGGTGGGTACTGCGTCAGAGTTGGTGGTCACAGACGACGAAGCTCAGGAAGGAACGCCACTGTTGTCGTCTCAAGGGGTTCAGGTTCAGGTTATATCCACAGACGCTTACACGCAGGCAGACGTTGCTCCTCGTGCTGATTCTGCCACACAAACAGATACAGGAACATGCGATGGAGGAGACAGAGAGGGTAATTCCAATTAAATCACCCAAAGGGTTGTTATTATTGATGGACCAGCGTGACTACGATCAATCTCTTCCATTGTGCCTCTAAGTTATCCAAATGGTAAGGAGGGTTACAGACAAAGTGCCAAAGAAATCGATCGTATTTCTCATTTTAGTGATTTTTTTAAATTTGTATGTGTATATGTGAATAAAAATAAATTTTTCCAATAGAAAAACTGTTGTTTAAATTTCGGTTTACCGAAAAATGACTGGCTTAATTTGTTTTTGTGATAAAACGAGAGTATGAGATTGGGCAATGGTTGATAAAAGTACTGCGCATAATCTTAGGGTGTTGCATAAAAGAAAACAAGTTAAACTCCTGGACAAAATTAACGCATCAGTGGAACTTCACATCATTGCTTTTATTTTTTCGAAGATTTAAATCATAGTACCTACGTGATATATAATTAAATTACTTCCACTATAGTCAAACCAAGAATTGCAAAGAGTCCAATGCCCGAGAGAATGTGGGGATTTTGTCTGGAACAGAGGCGTAAATGTTTTTATTTTTTGGCGGGGTCAGTGACAAGTATTGCTACAATTATTGATATGACGGAAATTTAAAAAAATTGCTAAATCACATAAGGGAGAATATTGTGAGTAAAAGCAAGTTTCCACACCACTTATGAAGTCTTGCTAATGGCGCGTTAACATTTTTTTAGTGGGTGGTTCGCCAGTAGCCAGTAGCCAATTTCCACATTAATAACAATTCTATATAAAATAAACAAAATTCTGCAAAACAAAATAAAAAATTATCTTCCAAAATTTAACAAAACCCCACAACATAAACAAAATTCTATAACAAAACCAAAACAAAAATTTCTTCTACAGAAAATAAACGAAATTCTACTATACAAATAAAAAGAAAACGTTCAAAAAGCAACCTTACCCTTCCATTTTTGAGTCATCACTCACTATCACTTTTACCGACACTAATAATAATGGGATCGAGGGTTTCATCAGTCATATCTACATCCCACATTTTCTGTTCTTCTCTGTGAACGTGACAAATACACTGTCTCCAGTCTTCTGCTGTAACATTTTCTGATTTCTGAAGATGGCGTTGGACATCAGCCAATTTAAATGTTCTATTTTCTCTGGATACATTCCCTTTAATTTGTGTCCAAATTAACTCAATTGGGTTCAACTCACAATGATATGGGAGTAATCGTAGAACAGTAGTTCCATGGCTCAATGCTAATTCTTCTACAGCAAATTTCTTATATTTATTTGCATGTATCTTCACAATTCGAAGCAATTCTGGCTTTAAGCTATTTTCAGCATAAGGGATACCTTTGTCTCGTAACCATTTTTGAATCTGTGCCTTCCTCCATGACTGTTGTGGCGTTTTTTCGCATTTTCGACTATGATATGGGATATTATTCATAACGACGACAGATTCTGGTTCCAAGTTTTCAAGAATGCCTCCAAACCAATTTTTGTACACCTTTGAATTCATCCCTTCGTGGTAGTTTCCTATTTCCTTGGACTGAAATATTAGTTCACCATTTACTAAAAATCCACTATCACGTCCTATATGTGTAATTATCAATCCACGATCTTTCCCAGATGGCATTCATTTTCACTAACAGCTTCCAGCACTGCCTTTAACGTTGGTAATTCATTTTTCCTGAAAAAAAGAACGGCCGGTTCTTCTTATAGCATATTTTGCATCTTCGTCAACATATATTTTTTTGTTCTTTCAAAATTTTATTTGACTTTGAGGCTCCTGTACAGGTATAATCTGCCCACATATCTACTACTTCATCTTTTAAATCAGGATTATCTCTTTGTAGACACTGAAAAACACGTAAAATAATTTTCTTTTCACCCACGGTTCGACCGGTCGATCCGCCAATGGCCATCAGCTGTTGCATTGAATTACGGCCGGCGTGAGCCTGCGCCTAACTCCAAAAGCGGTCTAATAAGTGAAACAGATAATATTGTTCAAATGAGAGAAACAAAGAGGACGACAAATCTTGGATACCGACGTTGCCATTCTTTGCAGAAAATCGGCGTTATGAGGACTTAATACAATGAAATTTATTAATTTTTTTTTTGACAAACGATGTAAATTTACATGCGCTATGTCGCAGATAGGCACTACAATTGAATTCTAACAGTTCTTGTTTAATTTTGATTATAAATTGCAATTAAATTTAATATTCGATTAAATTTAAAACGAATTAATGTAGAACATATAAGAAATTTAGGAATTAAATATGACAATAGCGCCTATCAGCTTCTTAGGTCATTGCACTCTTTACACTTCTTGGTTTAAGTATAATGTTTAACAAATTAGAATGGTATTATCGGAAAAGACACGAATAAATAACAGAAAGGAGTTACAGAATGTTAATTAAAGTGCAATTAAAACTGTTGTTGGGTGATAATTTAAAATTAATATTAATATTATTGACATAGGTATACTTTCAACATCACTTGAAAGTTTAAATTATATCACAATAATATAGAAACATGGGAATCTGGAATATAAAATTAAATAAACAGTAAACACATGAATAGAATTAATTAATTAATAGAATTACGAATGATTTGAAGACATAAAAACAAAATTATACACGTGTAACTACATGAAACTATTTGAAACGCGGGCACAGTTTATTCGAGTCTCGAGTAAGCTGTGACACGGGTGGGCTAGACCACCCTGCTGAAGAAGCTTTCGGCAAAGCGGGGAAGGTATCGAGAATCTCCGATCAGTCCGATCTCCGTATTTCCGAGTTGGGTTTTCAGAGACGTTGTAGAATGTAGAATGTTGTTTATCTCAGCGAGGTCTGTACTCTGTAGACACTGTATTTGTTATATTATTAAGTATAATTATTTTGGTTATTAATGTGAATATTAGAAAATGTGTAAATATAAAAATTGTGTAGCATTCATAAGAGTCGGTACTACTTTTATCCAATTTTAGTGCTATGCGTTTTCAACTTGAAAGCTGAAAGAATTTTAAATATAATACTTATACAATGACTAACATAGAGTGACGAATCAAAGTTTTTTTTTTGCTATATTTTACTTCATTATTTTGCACTATATAACCTACTAATAGTTAGTTGTTGCCCACCCAGGACAAATCACCACGAGCCGCCACTGCTTGGAACCATAGTGAACCCAACGCAAAAAGAAAAATTAAAATCGGTTCATAAACACAAAAGTTATACAACCCGAACATAAAAAAAGTTACTCAGGCGAATTGAGAACCTCCTCCTTTTTTTGAAGTCGGTTAAGAACTAACCATACCCACTTATTTTGTGATTACGGCAACCTGATTATTGTTATTTTATGAATCTACGAGGTGCGTATCTGTTTTCCTTCACCGTTATCGGATTTACGTCAGCAATTATTCCAGACCGAATACCCCGTAATAAAAGAATTCCGTGAATAGCCCAGTCGAATTAGACCAAAAAAGAGCAATCCGTGGAAAAAAAACCTAGAATTTTCGAAACGATCTCAAAAGCTTCCTCTATACTTAGGTTGATGTGTGTCAAAAGTCCCCGAGGGTGGGGGAGTGAGCTTGAGGAGGGGGAAGGGTTTAAATGTCCCTTTATTTAGTTTTTCACTTGTATCTCGGAAACTATCACTCCTACAGAAAAAGATGGGTAATTGTATAGAACACCCCCTTCTGGATTTTCGCGGTTTTTTTTTATGGACGTGTTGTAGGTTGCTATAGGAACAGTTTTTCACAAACGAAACTTTGCGCAAATTAATAATAACCCATCTAGCTAACGGGAGGTGGGAGTGAATAGGGGTGCTGGGTGGGGGTAAACAGGTGTAGTGAGGAATATTAATTTAGCAAGGGTACATTAAAAAAATGTAAATTTTTTAAAATATTCAACATATAGGGGTAGTTTTTAAGGGTTGAAGCAATATTTGTGTGGTGAAAGGATGTGGCATTGTGTGCACATAGAGATCGCAAAATTAAATATCTTGCTTTTTTTTTTTTGTTAAATTTTGGCGTCTGTTGTTGAAGGGCAAGGGATATATTTGGTATATAAATGATCAATGTTCAAAAATAATTTACAAGATAGAGGGATAGTTTGTAAGGGTTGAAATAATCGTGAATCCTAATTGTTTCTATTTGTCATAATCTGCCTGACCCTTTTTTATGCACGTGATACGGTCATTATTTAAATTGATGTATATTTAATTAATTTACTCACATGTTGTATTCCAATTATTAAAACGCCATGTTTATTTAAGAACGACGTAAGTCCTTCATTTGATGCTGTAATACCATAAAATTTCGCGTAAGTGACATCGCAAGAGTCACAGGTGTTGAAATCACAAAACCGCACAGGCACAGGTCAATACTCTGCTTTCACTCATATTTTTATCGCATTCGACGCGTTTAAGTTCTAGTTGTGAACAAAGAACTGAATAGCTGTGGTATGAAGTGTCTTTTCAGCATCCCTTGGCGCGTGAAGACGTTTCCAACCAATCAGGGCGTCTGATTTTGTTTACATATTTGTAAATTCAGTAGACAGTGATGTATGCGCTTTAGGTAAGCAAGTAATTTGTAGCCTATATTGTATATTATGATAGTTGTACAAAAGTTGATGTGGCAACATGGGAACTTTGGTGAACTACAGAAACGATAAAGTAAACAGTAAATCAGCTGTGCGCATGGAGAAATGTTCCAATTTTAATTTAGTTATAAAAAATACTTAACGCCATTTGCGCAAGATATGATAAGGTGCGTTGTACTCGTGATGGAATGTAGAATGTGTGAGTAAGTTTAGTTTTTCGATAGGGCAGAAGGGGGTGTTCTATACAATGACCAAAATATGTTATATACAATATTAAATCTAATAAAATTTCCTACAAAAATAGTCGTATTAATTTTTATCCTAGGACATACGGTTGCTATGAGCTTCTGAAATTTGGATATTGAGTCAAATTGCGTATTTCAGTGTTCAAACTCCTTCCAAACTAATATTCGGTAAGACTTTATATAGAAGTAATGTGTGCAGAAATCAAATTTTAAGTTTTATAGAGAAGGAGATGAATGGTGTGATGTTGCGCCAGCGAAGGGAGGGGGCTCAGATGCGTCCCTCAACTGGAGGGTGTTCTTTATTCCCTTCTTCTGTTTTTCAGGGCCGGTGACTCGACCCTTTCCGCGGAAGGATCCCCAACTACCTGAGTGACAGTCCTACCCGTGGTGTGAATATCAAAATCGACAACGTTGTGGAGGCGGTTGACCCTCTTCCAATATTCCAACGAGTAACCATTTCAAAGAAGAACGACGAGGATCTAGAAGACTTTCTCCGTTACGAACTAGCACCTTTTCCATTAATTCTATTTAATGAAGAAGGGATGCGAGAGACAAAGAAGTCTGCATTATAAAAGGTGGTCCAACCAAAACGCACGATGTTAATTGTAAATAAAACAAAAAGTTTTCAGAGAATTATCTTAATCTTTTTTATTATGATAGAAGGATATATGACAATTATGTGTGAAACAAAATATCAGCCAAATGCTCGCCACGGCTTCGGTGGCATACCTCTATCCGATGGTCCATATTTTCAATGACTCTGTGACATAATTGAGGTTCAATGTCGTTAATGTGCCGAGTTATCTCATCCTTTAGCTCTTGAATTGTTCTTGGCTTATTGACGTACACTTTTTCTTTTAAATATCCCCAAAGAAAGAAGTCCAACGGTGTCAAATCACATGATCGGCCGATTAACATCACCACCACGTGAGATAACACGGCCATTGAATTTCTCGCGCAAAAGTGCCATTGTTTCGTTGGCTGTGTGGCAAGTGGCACCATCCTGTTGGAACCACATATCGTCCAGGTCCATATCCTCAATTTCTGGCCACAAGAAGTCCGTTATCATCTCGCGATAGCGAACACCATTCACGGTAACTGCTTGGCCGACCTCATTTTCGAAGAAGTACGGCCCAATGACGCCGCCAGCCCATAAACCACACCAAACAGTCACTCTTTGTGGATGCATAGGCTTTTCAACAATCACTCGTGGATTCTCATTTTCCCAAATGCGGCAATTCTGCTTGTTAACGAATCCACTGAGGTGAAAGTATGCCTCGTCGCTGAAGATGATTTTCTTTGTAAAGTCACCATTCACTTCTGTCTGTTCAACCAACCATTCGGCGTATTGACGACTCTTGAAATGGTCAGCAGGCTTCAGCTCTTCAGTCAATTGAACCTTGTAAGCGTGTAAATTCAAATCTTTATTCAAAATTCGCATCAGTGATGTTCGTGAGATGTTCAATTGTTGGACACGACGACGAGTCGAGGTTGACGGCTCTTCTGCTACACTATCGCGAACAACAGCGATGTTTTCCGCAGAACGATCTGGGCGAGCATGCACAGATGTTTTCACATTTCCTACAGACCCGGTTTGCTGAAATTTGCGCACAATTCTCCCGATTGTGGACACATTTGGTCGATTATGCTGACCAAAAAAGTCACGAAGTGCACGAAATGCATTTCGATTTGAACGCCCATTTTCGTAAAAGGCTTCAACAATCTTACCGCGCTACTCAATTGTGTGCCTCTCCATGGTTGAATTTGTCAAACACTGAAACAAAGAAATGTCAAATTAAGTTGGACAAAAAACTTGACGTTAAGGTGTGACTCACAATTAACATCGTGCATTATGGTTGGACCACCCTTTATGATATTTTCCCTGTTCACCCCGTTACTCCAGACCTCAAGCTTCACACTAACGTGATCGATGGCGGATTCCTTCTACATCGAGTCAGGTAGGGGTACAGGATCAACCTTCTCAGTGATATTTAATCAATATGTAATTAACATTAAAAATACTATGGTGAATGTTGTACTGTCGGTTTTGATGGTTATTCTGACACTATCAACAGCACAAAACATGCAGAATAGAAATGTCGAACCACCACCATCACCGTATCAGTTGATATTGACTTTACTGAAAAGATGACAGTGGTAGCTCAACAACAACACTTTTTAAGTAACGAAAAAAATAAGCCCAGGGTCATCACTATGCTGATTTAAAAAATTATTGCTGGGGGAATTGGAGCCAGACAGGCTGATGCTGATAAAACTATAATGAAGTGTACATTGGAAAAAACAGAATCTGGTTGTTCTACTATTGTCATCGGCGGAGATATGGATCTGCTGATTGCTTTAGCTCTAAGGGAACAAGAGATAAAGTTTTTCAAACTAGGGACGGTGAATGAGGAAAACAGAACTTATTCCTCTTCGGAATTACAGGAACATGACTTTGCTAAGAGCATCTTGTTCATTCACAGTTTTAGCGGCTGTGATACAGCCTCTGCAATTTTCCGAAAAGGCAAGTCATCGATTGCTAAATCATTCATGACGAACAGCAACCTATATTTCATCTCCCACGCCTTTTACACAAATACTGTAACACACAAGGAAGTCGCAGACGCAGGGGAATAGATGTTCCTAGCAATGTACAACGCCAGAGTAACAGACCTGGACAAACAGCGCTACTTAGCCGTCCTAAAAGCCACCACAAAGGTGAGGTCAGACCTCCCCTCTCTACGACCAACTAAAAGCGCTGCACTGCAACATTCACGCAGAGTCTATTTGCAAGTTCAGGAATGATTGGGCAACAAGCTGCCACCTACTTATTGGGGTTGGATGAGAGGGTCAGATGGAGGTCTTCACAACCCTTGCCTACCTTACATCACACTGCCCCTGCTGCTATCCTATCAACAATATTCTGCAGCTGCACCAAAGGTTGTGGTACACGCTGTGGATGTCTTAAGGCAGGCATTCATTGCTTTTCAATATGCGGTTGTGAGAGCGCGTGCACCAATGGCCCTCCAGTTGAAGATGGTAATTCAGCATATGACGACGACCCTGAAGACACCCTTGATACCCTATAATGAACTGCTCGATACAATACGATTCTAATTTGATTTATTTACTGGCTACAATTAAATTTATTCATAATGTAATTAAAATCATCAATATTAATGTATAAGACAATTGTAGACTGCAATTTGGTTTTAAATGCGAATAAAACACAATTTCTGAAATTGTGTTACTTTTGTCAGCCCTGTAACTCTTAACAGGTTAGTCCTAGGATAAAAATACATAAGACCATTTTCGTAGGAAATTTTGTCAGCTTCAATTTTGGATATAAAATATTTTTCTGTAGGAGTGATAGTTTCCGAGATACAAGCGAAAAACTAAAAAGAAGGAACATTTAAACCTCCCCCCCTCCTCGAGCTCACCCCCCACCCTCGGGGACTTTTTACGCACGTTAACCCAAGTCTTTAAAGTTCAAAAATCTGAAAACCCGGAAGGATAAGAAACGTATAAATGTAGACATATTGAGGGATCAGAATATGAAAGATAAGTTTCAGGAGAAAACAGACCAATTAATAAATAAAACGAATAAGGACGAAATCAAGAACTGAGTGGGAGGGTATCGAGAAAAGTCTAGATTCCGCGGCTACGGACGTTTTAGGACACGATAAAAGGAAAGCTAGGAAGCCCTGGATAACGGACGAAATCTTAAACTTAATGCAAAAGAGACGAGGCTATAAAAACAGACGAGACGAAGAAAGACTGAAAACTTATAAGTCAATAAAGTGGGAAATCATTAGAAAATGTAGAAAAGCGAAAGAACAATGGATAGAGGATAAATGCAAAGAAGTAGAAGATAAGTTGCAAGTAGGAAAGACCGATGAGGCTTGAAAAATAATTAAGAGGAACTTCAGGGATATAGGAACAATAAGTAGAAACGTTAGGAATCAATCGGGGGACATACTGATCGGAAGAGAGAAGAAAGCGGATAGATGGAAGCAGTACTTAGGAAATTTATACGAGGGTCAGGAATTAGAAGATATATTAGAGGAAGAATCTAGCATCGATAGGGAAGATGTAGGAAAACCTATATTGAGAGAGGAATTTGAAATAGCACTAAGAGGGCTAAAGAACAATAGAGCGCCGGGTGTAGATAAAATACAGGCGGAAATTTTGAAATGTGCGGGACATAAAGCAGTAAATAGGATGTCTGAACTGGTAAAATACATATACGAAACGGGCGAGATGCCGGAGGATTATAAGAGGAACATTATCGTTACTATACCGAAAAAGAGAGGAGCCGACAAATGCGAGATCTTTAGAACGATTAGCCTAACCTCCCATGCGTTAAAAATCTTAACCAGAATAGTGCAGAAGAGGATAGAAAATAGAGCGGAGGAAATACTTGGAGAAGACCAATTCGGGTTTAGGCGAAATAGGGGAACTCGCGAAGCTATTTTAGCGCTAAGAGTAATGTTAGAGAAAACAATAGAAAAAGGAAAGAACGCTTATATAGGATTTGTAGATTTGGAAAAAGCTTTTGATAACGTAAGATGGGAAAAAATGTTCGAGATACTAAAGAGCGCGGGAATGAAGTATAGAGATAGGAGAGTAGTACACAATCTATACAAAGAGCAAACTGCTGTTATAGAAGTAGAAGGGGAAAAAGGGAAATAGGTATTATGAAAGGAGTAAGACAAGGATGTACGACAAGGAAACTAAAAATGCTGAGATTCGCGGATGATATAGCAGTATTAGCATCTAGTAAGGAGGAATTAGAATCAGCATTGAACGAAATGGAGGCAGTGTTGACAGAGAAATACGGAATGAGGGTGAATAAAAACAAAACTAAAGTGTTAGTGTGCAGAGGGCGCGAGAGTATGCGCAAAAACGAAAGTACAAATTAATAATGAAAGATTGGAGGAAGTTAAAGACTTCACTTATTTAGGAAGTAAAATAAATTGGGATGGAAGAAGCGATAAAGACATAAAACAAAGAATAGCGCAGGATCGAGTAGCTTTTAACAAAAAGAAAGCACTTTTATGCTCGGGGGTAATAAACTTAGAAACAAGGAAGAGATTTTTGAAAACATATGTATGGAGCACGATGCTATACGGTTGCGAAACCTGGACGGTAGGGGAAGCAAGTGGGAAGAAATTAGAAGCTTTTGAGATGTGGTGTTACCGAAGAATGATGAAAATACCATGGACTGATAGGGTTGGAAAAGAAGAAGTATTGGAGAAAGTCGGCGAGAAAAGAAGTATGTGGAAAAACATAAAGAAGAGAAGAGATAGAATGGTAGGCCACTTGCTGAGACATGGGGAGAATAGTCCGGGATATTTTGGAGGCAGAAATAGGAGTGAAGAAAGGCAGAGGTAGGCCTAGATTAGACTACTGCTCGCAGATAGTAAGGGATGTAGGTTGTAGCACAATTAACGAAATGCGTAGGTTAGCACAAGATAGGAGAAGCTGGAGGTTAGCGTCCAACCAGTCTTAGGACTGATGACCTAATGATGAACCCAAGTCTAAAGGCAACGTTTAAGATCATTTCCAAAACTCTAGGATTTTTTTCCACCGATTTGTCTAATTGGACTGGACTAAAACCAAGGTTGATTTGTTTGTTGCCGCGGCTTGCGCAACTTCTAGCTAAACATCCACAGACAGACAGCCGTCAGCTGTTTGCGAAGTTCTAATTCGCAATAGAGACCGTCGGCGCCGCGACTCCCAAGAATCGGCAACATAACGTGATTAATATATCTGAGTTAGGGTTGAGTACATATAACTCGCCCAATATTTTCAATAAATCAGTCGTTTACTCAGTTCTAACCGGCAAAATATCATCGGAAAAGTTTTCTAGACGTCCTGTGCCTGTTTGTTATCAATTGTTTTAGTGATTTGGGTTAAATCAGAGATTTGCGGTAAGTTATTGAATTTAAAATTCAAAACACGTGTTTGCTTGTTAAAATCTAGCGTGTTACCAGTTTGTTTTTACACAGGTGTAAACAACATTTACGCCTAGCTTCAAATAATATATCTAAAGCTGTCCACACACGTCGCGTTTTTATTTTCTGATTACAGTTCGTGCGAAAATGTCTAAATTGATTTATGATAATAGTTGATTTCTGATAATGATGGTTTGTGAATACAATTTCACTGAAAATGCAGTGTCCTAAATATTATAGGCCAGGCGATAGGTAGGTAGACAATAAGGAAATAATTAGTGAAAAGCTGGAAATTGCTTTAATCGCTTTATTTGTACCCAGATATTACTCTCTCAAGTTTTCCCCCTCGAGCGAAGTCGG
Organism: Rosalia funebris; assembly: GCA_037954035.1. Lineage (NCBI taxonomy): Eukaryota > Metazoa > Arthropoda > Insecta > Coleoptera > Cerambycidae > Rosalia > Rosalia funebris. Next base: position 2,698,303 of record JAZFAV010000019.1, on the reverse strand, counting down.
CGTTGGCCCTTCTGGCCCTAAGAAGGTACCATTTTTTGACAATGCTGACAAATATTTATAACATGCAGAAATTTTGATATGGCACATGATTTCGATAACTTTTCCGCAAGAATCAAAAAGGGCTCCACTTTGAATGGTCGTAGCATCGTAACGGTTCACTTTAGAGACAAAAACGGTAATGAACTTTTTTGTAGAAAATTGACTCTAGATTATTTTTGTAATCTAGTATTTTGTTGATAAAGTTGATGGTTTGGGAGATATTTGCAAAAAACCGAAAAATGGTACCTTCTTAGGGCCAGAAGGGCCAACGCCGACTTCGCTCGTGGGGGAAAACTTGGGAGAGTAATATCTGGGTCCAAATAAAGCGATTAAAGCAATTTCCAGCTTTCCACTAATTATTTCCTTATTGAGGCTTTTTTTCGACCTGTCGCCTGGCCTATTAATAATAAGTTTAAAAAAACCGACTTAATAAAAGTAACTTAACTAAAAAGCAAGAAATAAATGTTTTAATACAACAATCTACTATTTATTTGTTGTTCCGTTTAATGTAATTAAGAAATTATGGTTTATTATGTAATTATTATTAATAGTTTTACACAATTTTAAAGTCGGTGCCATAAATATTATTAATGCGAATGCCGGCCCTCGGCAATTTTAAATGTAAACTCGTTGTCATAGTAGCAAGGTACATATTTGTTTATGTCTTACTTGGCACCGACTTCAAAATTATATTAATGTAATAACACAAAATAAACGTATTAAAAGTAATAGCGCAAAACTATTCATACAGTAATAAATGACGAACAAATAAATTATTAGGCTAGTCTTTTGCTTCAATAATCGCCCTTAAATGTCGGGGATCTGATTCAATTAATTTTATGGTCACATCAGAACCAATTTTAGGCCATTCTTATATTAAAATTCGTTCCAAATCCTGTTTATTTTTTATTTCGCGTTTTCTGATGCATGACTGTAATTCGTGCCATAGATTTTCTATGGGGTTCAAATCAGGCGACTGAGGTGGTGGTGTGAAAATTTTTGTAATATTGTATAACAATCGATTTTGAACAACTTTGAACGAATCCTTTGGGTCATTATCCTGATAGAACTAATACTTCCGCGCCATGTTAAGGTGTGCAGCACTTTGCTTTCGGTTTTTCTTCAACGCATCAAGATATACCATCTTGTCCATTACTCCTTATTAACGTATTTTTTATTGATAAAATCTTCGTAAACGTAGTCGCTTGTGCATGTGAAGTCAATTTTAAAAATAGAATTTTTTTTAGATAAATCTGAGAGTATGTCTGCCTATATAGTTGAACTAGAAAATGAGGACAACGAATTCCATCCGAAGGACGTAGTAGATGGAAAGTTGGTTTGCATATTTTCCAGACACACATTTATTAGAGGTAAGCATCGTACAGGGTTGATAAAAATGTAGGACACATGTAATATCTACCAAAAGAATGCATTATTTTGTTTGCATTTAAGCTTTTTCTGCAAATAGCCAGTTTTACTTTGGTTTAATTTTCATTTGAAACATAAGAAGTTGCTTGGAAGAATGTTTTTATTGATATTAAATTAAGGTAGTTACCGGTACCGTGCGATGCAAAAATAAATGCGCGGATAAACGTAAAATATTTGGAAAATCAGCAGGATTTTTGTTTAGAGACTGTACTCTATATTCAGACACTGCATGTATACGTTTATATGTTTATTAATTCAAATTAAAGACATGACAACGTTGCGTTGTGTCGTATTGGAATCTATTGTGTTTGTGTATGTCTTATATTTAACCTAACTGTATAAACAACGGAATTGAGTAAAACAACTACTAAGTTTTATACCACTATATATACATATAGTGGTATAAAACTTAGTAGTTGTTTTATAGCCAGCCAGCAATATAGTCTTTTAACATTGGACTGCTACATAACCATTTATAATTTGTGAAACAAGCAAATTTGAAATTTACGTTATGAGATTTACCAGATTTCTTAATCTCTTTTTTGGCGAATATTGATAAAACAGTCGTAGGTCTATCTCCCAGTAAAACGTCTCTTTTATCTTCGTCTTTCCAACGACAGAACGGTGTTTCCAACAAAATACAAATAATATCGTTAACTGGATTCATTATAAATAATGTAAATTATTGTTTCATTTAATATTGTCACTATCAAAGTTGAAAAATCACTAATTATACGATCACTCAGTTGATCAATCAATAAATTAAAATCAAAAAAGCAACTCTACAAATGATGAAAACAACGCAAATTCATTAAATCGCTCAAATTCAGAAACAGACCGCGCTTCAGTACATTAAATAAATGCGAGTGCACTGTGCAGATACCCTATACCCTATAAAATCTCGGGAAACTCTTCACCTAGGTGGAGGGAGACGACGGACTAAACGGACGAAGGCTATTGCGTGACGGCACGTTACCATGGCAATCCGCTGTAACAGTGCATATTTGAGGGCACTGGATTTTCATCTCTGCACCTGCGAGTTATTTATATTATAGATAACGCGCTCATGGACTATTGAAGGTTTAAAGGACGTTCCAATGTAAACACAGTGTTTTAGTAGCATAGCGGCATATTATGCTTGACATTAAAAATGTAATAGGTTTTTCATAACAAGATTTATTTGAATGTACATATTAAAAACATAATTATATACCCCAAGAATATAAAAAAATTAACAGGCACTTCACCTACTTCACCTGAATAGCCACCACTGACGGAATACAGCTTTGGGCAACGGCTGCTAAATCCAACATTGCCACCCTTGAGAGATTCGAAACAAAAGTTTTACGCTCAATAATTGATGCTCCATACTTTCTTTGTTACAAATAAGGATATCTATCGTGACCTAGTGATGCGTATACTAAGAGAAACAATTGTTACAAGTAGCGACAAATACATAAAACGTTTAAATTGTCACCCAAATGCCCTCGTATTAAACCTTTTGGACAATAGTGCACAAATGAAAAGATTCAAACGCAGAACGCCATTGGACTTGCCATTTAAAAACTGAAAGAAATACTATAATATAAAACATAGCCAACGAAACAATGGCACTTTTGCGCGAGAAATTCAATGGCCGTGTTATCTCACGTCGTGGCGATGTTAATTGGCCGCCACGATCATGTGATTTGACACCGTTGGACTTCTTTCTCTGGGGATATTTAAAAGAAAAAGTGTACGTCAATGAGCCAAGAACAATTCAAGAGCTAAAGGATGAGATAATTCGGCACATTAACGACATTGAACCTCAATTATGTCTTTGACAGAGTCATTGAAAATATGGACCATCGGATAGAGGTATGCCACCGAATCCATGGCGAGCATTTGGCCGATATTTTGTTTCACACATAATTGTCATAGATTCTTCTATCATAATGAAAAATATTAAGATAATTCTCTGAAAACTTTTTGTTTTATTTACAATTAACATCGTGCGTTTTGGTTGCCCTTTTATATGCTTATAACCACCTTTTATATGCTTATTGTTTACTCTTTGTAGTTATAGACAGATTGCATAATAACCGTAAAAAAAAAAGAAAGAAATGCCTAGCGCGTCCTTTCGAGGGGCGACGAGCCTCTCTTGTACTTAACGCCTCACGCGCCACGCGTGGTATACCCGCTTTAGCTAAAATACCCGCCAAAGGCAAACTGCAATTGAAGAGCGTAATTAAATAAAGGTCTAATTCATAAGTTTTGGCGCTTAGACCCTTATTTAATTACACTCTTCTAATCGTTTTCTACATAAATTATTCCTGTTTTAGGTATGTCAATCGAACTCGTAGGAGAAGAGAGTACAACATTTTTGAAAATCGTGAACCACAATACCGTGCTTCCCGCGACCACGCACCACGGGCCACGTCCAACTATGAGCTCGGATATACGAACCGAAGAGTCTAAAGGGTACAATAAGTTCTTGTCTATGAGTAAGACGCTTTGTTCTGAAGGTAATTAATGGTCTATCTCAGTACTATATAGAATAGTAGATTGTGGTATTTAGTAGTAAAAGCAATATATATATATATATATATATATATATATATATATATATATATATATATATATTTTAGATTTTCACTTTCAAAAATGACTTTTTAAAAAATAACTATAAGTTTTAAAATTGACTGTTTATTAGACTGTTTTATAAATATGTTTTTATGACTTGAGTTTATTCTGAACTGTCGTAATTTTGTATGAACATAATATTTATAAGCTTTGGATTGCCACGTAAGCATCAGCAGAATTCAAAGTGGCGTGATGCTTGCGTGTTCACAATAATATTGCAAGGAAGTTGTTATCACTTTTGATAAATGAAATACAATATTGTAATATGATATGCCTGAGACTAGCTGCTGTGAATATTTGCATATAACAACTCCCTTTTTCCAAAAAAAGTTGATGTTACACTTCAACTTTTAGGATAATTCTTCAGGGGTGTCTTCATTAGTCTGGTGGATGTTGGGCCTTCTTCTTAGCAGGGTGTTAATTCTTTTTAGTGCTTCCCTGTGTATGGACTCTGGGCGTTCCTTGTCAATCTTGAACCTATTTCTACATTTGAGGGCTACGTAGAGTAGGATCAGGCTGATTAATAGAGCTATGGTTATATAAGTGAACCATGAAATATTTCTAGTCACGAAGGGTTCGTTTATTATTTTATCTAAGTCCCTGGAATATTGTTCTAGCTTATGGTTGGAGACTTCTAAGTTTTCGATATTTAGATTGTCGAATTGCAAAGGTTTCAAATTGGGCATTTCAAAATTTTCTGGTATCATACTGCAGCAATCGTAGGGAATTATCACTGGATGTGGATTACTTGTTACGTTAAGCAGCTTGCGGTTTTCGGCCTGTATTTTTGTAATGCCGACGAAGGCGTTACATTCTGATTGAAGTTTTAAAACAGAATTTTCGTTAATGATTGTAGTTTCTGTATTCAAATTTGCACATTTTATTTTAACGTGAGTGGGACTTGAAACTATAACCAGCCATGTATTGGCTTCGAGTTTTTGTACCTTATAGCCTTGTCCGTATACTAAAATGCTATGACAGTTCTTCGGCATTTCTACAAGATTTTTGAATAGTTGAGCTTCACATGCTGCACTATTATCTATCGGATATGCATAGAGGTTGGAACAGAGCTTCTTAAGAGGACTTAGTTGTTTGCATCCTGTTAGGTCCTTGATGGGTACGTACATCAAAGAATCATCATTTTTCGCGATATATTTTTGAGAAAGTGACAGTATGTGATGCAATCCAGTTCTATTATCTAGGACGGGAATTGGGTACAAATGGTATAAGGTGTAAAGTTGTTGTTCTACCAGTGGAATCTTTAGAACGAAAACAAGATCTGATTGTGTCTGGAATGCTTCTAATTCTATTATTTCTAAATATTTAGCAATTTCTGAATGTTTTACTGATAGGGGTAAGTTATTCTTGATTAAGTTCTGAGATATTTCCTGAAGGGATGCAATTAAACTATCTGGTGTAATGATTGATGAGTGAATAATTTTTAAACGTGCAAATGTAATAGAATTTAGAATATCATTAATGTTATCTTGAAGGTACATATAACTTTCTAGTAGGTTTTCACAGATTTCAAAGAAAAACATTTTGACTTCGACTAGGGCAAGTTTGTCTCCTAGTTGGTGAATCGCTCTCTTAATTTTGTTTATGTCGTCATTGAAAGCTTTTTCGTCAATTTGAAGTTTTTGAATTGTTTCATTAAATGTTTTTATAACTGACATAGTAACAGAAATTTGGTTTTTTAGTAGGTTTTCCACTTGACGTTGGTCCTGGTTTAATTTATTAATACTCTCTGTGTAGAATTTACCGTCAGAGGCGTCGAGGTTGCCAGTAATTGATTTAAATATGCTACCTAGTCCGTCTATTATTCCGCGCTTATAGCGTTTTGTTTCTACTAGGATTTCTTGGAGTTTTTCTTTAATTGAATTCGAAATTTGTATCAATAGCGTGACATGTGTTTTAACTTCAGAGTGAAATTTCTGCATGCTATGGTAATTGTTATCAAGCATGTTTGTTATCGCCCTTAAAATATTATTGTTACTGTTGAACGCATTTTCAATACTTGATAAATTTTTGTGTACCAATAGTGTCCACTTGTCATTGGAGACTATTAGTTTTGATTCGTCATGATAGTAGACTCCTATCGTATTTTTTACTGGTGTTATTTGAGATTGGGAATATGCTGTTCCGATCAGCATAGCAAACCTGTAAAATGATTAATTTTCAGAATACGGTTTTAGTCGATCGAAGTTTGCTTTGGTTTTTTGTTTTGTTTTTGTATTTAAAAGAGTGGCAGAATTGTTATATATTTCTAAGATTTCAAAGGGGCCATTGAATTTATTTCGCAATTTATCTTTAATTTGGGATTCTTTTAAATACACTTTGTCTCCAACTTTATATTTAGGAAGATTTTCGGAGACGTGTTGATCAAAACGAACTTTTGCTTTTTGTTTCTGCGATTCGGTTTTGGCTCGTGCTACCTTATAATAGTGAGATATACGATTGTTCAAATCTCTGACATACTTAGTGATTAATTCTTTTGGATTATATAGGGTTTCGGGTGGTCTACTAGAGGTATGACCAAAAACAAGTTCATACGGCGTGAATCCGTGTGTTTTGTTGGTTGAATTATTATAACAAATTATCGCGTATGGCAATATATTGAAAGGGTGTTCGTTGGGGTTTTCGATTATGTGGGCTCTAATCATTTCTAAAAGTGTCGAATGGAATCTTTCGAGGGATCCATTTGACTGGGGGTGTCCTACGCTAGAATAGGTGAGCTTTATATTGTAGAGAGTGCATAAATCTTTAAGAAGAGCGTTGTCGAACTCTCTTCCATAATCACAATGGATCCTTAGGGGAGTTCCATAATGTTGGAAATAAAGCAATAAGGTGTTTACTACTGCTTTCGCACTTTTATCATTAATTGGGTAAGCTTGACTAAATTTTGTAAGCTCGTCTCTAATTGTAAGGGCATAGTTTCTGGTAGGCACTTCTAAGATATCAACATTTATTCGCTCGAAAGGAGTTCTAGGAGTTTCTGTAATGACTAGTGGCGAGTCTAAATTTTTACGACATACTTTAACTTTTTGACATACTTGACAATTTTTGATAAGAGTTTCAACATCTTTGGTTAAGCCTTTCCAATGATATTTTTGTCTAATGCGGCGGATAGTTTCGTTTATGCCGCGATGAATATTAGCTTTACCGGAGTGATATTGATTCAAGATGATAGGAATTCCATCTGGTTCAGGTGTCTTTGTAATATCTTGACACACTATTATTTTTACGTCATTTTCCGCTAAAACAAATGACAAGATTTCGAGAATTGGTAATTCTACAATATTTTCAACATAATATGTTTCGGATGATTTAAATATGTCTTGACATTTATATATTGAGGCAAAAAGATATTCTATTACAGTATCAGGATTATTCGGAAGAGGAACAATGAGGTATTTCCTATTTCGAACTGATCTACTTGATAAAACATTTATTTTTAATTTTTGAAAATCTGCGTTCTCTTCGAAAAGGTCTTCTAGAATTTGATTATGGGTTTCTCTTATATTGTCTTGCTGGAAGACTGTTAAAATATTTTTGTTGCTTCTATTCAGCAATTGATTATTAGAATATTCGATTTTAGAGTAATCTATAAGAGATCTCGTTTTGTATAATTCAACGAAAGTTCCAAATTCTTGATAAATGTTATTAGTTTCGTCATCGTTAAGTTGTTCGTCATTTTGTGAGTCGATTTCGTCATCGTCAGTTGTTTGGGTTGGATATATGGGAATCGGTGATAAGTTTGCTTGGGATTGAAATTTTGAAATTTCTTTAAAATAGTTAATTTTTATCCTGGATAAGGCGTCGGCGTTCTTATTAACCTTGCCTGGTTTATACTCGATTGTATAGTCGTATTCCTCGAGCTTGAGGCGCCATCGAGCTAAACGACTTCCTGGGTCTTTTATCGAAAAGAGCCAAGTGAGTGGTCTATGGTCAGTTATGAGTTTAAATTTCCTGCCGAAGATGTATGGGCGAAAATGTTTAACTGCCCAGACAATAGCGAGAAGTTCTCTCTCTATCGTAGAATACTTCGTCTCGGCTTTGCAAAGGGTCCTAGAAGCAAATGCTATAGGTAGGTCTTTACCTATAGGACCTTGGGAAAGTACTGCGCCGATCGCAAAAGCGCTTGCGTCTGTGGTAAGTACGAAGCATTCTTCAAAGTTTGGGTATGCAAGAACAGGAGTTGTGGTTAGAGCTTGTTTCAAAGTTTCGAAAGACGTTTGACATTCGGAATCAAAGATGAAGGGAGTATCTTTTTGTAACAGTTTAGTTAATGGTTTTGATATCTTGGCAAAATTATGAATAAATCTGCGGTAATAACCTGCAAGGCCTAGAAAGGATTTTATGTCTTTTTGGTTGGCGGGTTGAGGAAATTTTCTGATACATTCTATCTTAGACGGATTTGGCTTTACACCTTCTTTTGTGACTAAATGACCAAGATAAGCTACTTCCTTACGTAGGAATTCACATTTATCTGGCTGGATTTTCAGATTTGCCTTTTGTAACCTTTTGAAGACTTCTGTGAGCCTGGAAGTGTGCTCATGGATGGTAGGAGAGTAGATGATGATGTCGTCCATATAGACGAGACACCTCTCATTTTGTATACCTAAAAGAATGTTATCCATCACTCTTTGAAACGTTGATGGGGCATTCTTAAGACCAAAGGGAAGTCTTACAAATTCAAAATGACCGTTTTCGACAGTAAAAGCGGTTTTTTGAATATCTCTTGGGTCGATTTCAATCTGGTGAAAACCAGAGGCCAGATCAAGGGTTGTAAAGTATTGGCATTTGCCAAGTTGATCAAGAAGGTCGGAAATATTGGGAAGTGGGTATTTGTCTCCTACAGTCAGCTCGTTGAGCTTTCTGTAGTCTACTACAACTCTCCATTTCTGCTTGCCTGAAGCGTCAAGCTTTTTGGGGACTACCCAGATAGGAGAAGACCATGGTGAATTAGATGGTCGGATAATATTTTCATCTAACATTTTGGATATTTGACGTTTTACTTCCTCCTTATGGATTTGAGGATAACGGTAGGACTTAGTAAACACGGGTTTCGACTCGTTTGTGTCAATGGAGTGTTTTATTTCGTTAGTAAAAGTCAATTGATCCCCTTCAAGGTAGAAAATGTCAGCAAAATCTAGACAGAGTTGTGTTATTAGGTCTTTTTCTTCTTCGTTGAGATGGTCTAGGCGAAGTTGTCGTTTTATTTCGTCATGTCTGTTAAGTTGGGTCTCATAGACACATTCGTTCATATTATTTAGTGAATAATGTTGGAGTGGCTCTAATTTTATTTCGCTAAAATCGATTGTTTTTGGTATTGCATTCGCATTTAACACGGAAGCAAGAAATTCACCTTTATGGTTTATTTTGACTACCGCGTTGGGAATATGTACCTTTTCTATCTCTGATGCTAACAGTATAGCATCTGTGTTACTAAGATTACATTTAAATTTAAATATTTGTTCAGTCCGGGGTTCTATGGAAATTTTATTATTTGTTGGATTGTTTGTTGAATTTTGGTACGTTTGCGGTGTGATATTTTCTGTGGCTTTATGTAAAGGAATAGTCTTGAAGTTTGTTATAAGTTGTTTATTTTTTTGATCTACTATACAGTTATAGTGCTCTAGGAAATCTGAGCCAAGTAGACCATCAAATTCGATATCAAGATTACAAATATAAACTTTATGAGGATCAGTTGCTGAAAAAGGTACTAAGGTGGATTCGTTAATGTAAATTTTTTGATTTGTAATGCCTTGGATGGTTACATTTTCGGGATATCTATACCGGAAGTTTTTACATATTTCTGGTTTAAAAATCGAAATTCCTGCACCTGTATCAATTAGTAGTTTATAAGTATTACTAGAGTCATTAATGTAAAACAGATTTTTTGAGTTTAGTGACAAAGCTGGACTTACAGAAAGTTCTGTTCCGGAAAGTTTAAATTGGGGTTGAAATTGTCCAAATTCATTGCGCGAATTTGGGCTTGTAGTTCCGCAATACTGTGATCTTGGGTTTCGATATTCGGTGGGTCCGGTTGAAGGGGTTGGCCTAATTGAAAATTTTGGTTTGGGTATTGTTCGTTTGCGTTGTCTTGAGTGGGATTTTCATATGGGTTATTATCAGTATAATAACTCTGGTTTGTCGCTTCGTCATAACTATTAGCAGTATAATAGTTTTCGTTCTGGTTTTGGTGTTGGTAATTCTCATTATACGGATCTTGATTATTATCGTTATACGAGCTATTAACAGTATAATAGTTCTGAGAACTATTAGCGGTATAATAGTTCTGAGGAGTTTCCTGCTGGAGTTGGTCCTCTTTATTTAAATGTAATGTTCGTCTACTAGTTGAAGGTTGGTAATTTGGATTTGGTTGAATTGTAGGAGGTCTATTACCACCAAAATTCGGATTTGGCATGATAACCGGGGGTCTTTGTTGAGGTGTTTGACTATGTTGTATATTTGGGTAAGTTCTTTGGAACTGTTGTTGATGTGGGGGTTGATATGAGGGCCTAGAAAAATTTGTCTGTGATGAATTACCAAAATTATGCGGTCTTTGGCGACATTCTATATTAGTGTGACCTATTCGCTTACAAATAGAGCACTGTTTAACTGGTGTATTCGGTCTGCGTTGCATATTTGTATTTCGGTTAAAATTACTTTTTTGGTTTTCGAAATAATTAAGTTGAAGTTCGCGTTTGACTCTAGAAATGGCTGTTAACATATCAGGTGGGTTGCTAGCTCTGACAGAATGTCCTATTTTAGGTTCTAATCCTGTAAGTAATGTATTTAAAATCATAGCGTCTGTGAGCTGAGTTTGGGCTTCTTTTTGTTCGTTTGTCAATCTTTGTTTATTAATGGAGGCGTTCATTTTTGCCTCATGCGTTTGTAAGCGAGAGATAAAAGTAAGAGGTGATTCACTCGACAGCTGCCTCATCCTTTGTAAATCTTGGATGAGAGCAGTGAGATCGCGCGAATCGCCAAAATGGCTTTCTAGAAGCTGTTTGATTTCAACTAAAGTTTCGGGATTTCTAGAATTTATTAATTCTGCGGCACGACCCTTTAGTTTGTTTTTTACGTGTAGCGTTACAAGTAGCTTTTGATTTCCTACTGCCATATTATATGCAACATTAATAGCATTTAAAAATGAATTTAAAAATATTTGGTTTCCGTCGAATTCAGGTATTATCAAAAATATTTCGTTTAATTTATTAGGTTCTACATTTTGTGTTTGTTGTTCCGGTGGAGGTACCATCCTGGATCTTAATCTCATAAACTTTTCGATTTAATTTATTAATACTAATGTGAGCTTAATATGATACGAAATAAAAATATTAAAAGGGAAATAGAACTGAATTTGTAATATAAATGTTACTGTTTCGCAAATATTTAAATGCAATAAAAAGCGAGATGATTCTTAAATGACTTACGTTAATGTTATCCACATTCCTCGGGGCGACCGGAGAATCCTACTTCGTGAACGTTGTTACACCGGGTTAGCGCTGGCTTGTTCCCAATGCCGGACAAGAGACCTGACGGACGGTTGGAATAGTGGCTGCTGTTGTTTTTTGTAAATTTTCGTAGCTTCTTTTCTTCTTTTGAAGGTTTTGGAAAACCACCGCGCCCAGTTAGTTTCCGTGTTCTGAACGCGTGCAGAATCCTACCACGACTGCGCCAATTTTTAGATTTTCACTTTCAAAAATGACTTTTTAAAAAATAACTATAAGTTTTAAAATTGACTGTTTATTAGACTGTTTTATAAATATGTTTTTATGACTTGAGTTTATTCTGAACTGTCGTAATTTTGTATGAACATAATATTTATAAGCTTTGGATTGCCACGTAAGCATCAGCAGAATTCAAAGTGGCGTGATGCTTGCGTGTTCACAATAATATTGCAAGGAAGTTGTTATCACTTTTGATAAATGAAATACAATATTGTAATATGATATGCCTGAGACTAGCTGCTGTGAATATTTGCATATAACATATATATATATATATATATATATATATATATATATATATATATATATATATATATATATATATATATGTTACTGTGAAACACCGAAATCCGGTGAATGTCGAGATACACCAGTGAATGTCAACATTCTCTGCTTGCTTGTTGCTTGGCGTATGTCCGAAATATCGATCAAATATCATTATTTCTAACTTACACCGGTGAATGTCGGCATTCAGCATGTACTCATGGTGTATCTTGAAAAGAAACATTTTTTTAATAAAGGAAGACAAAAATAAAAGTATAGATAATATTTATTTATTAAAACGACATGGGAAAAGTTTTCCAATAAACTTAAGGAAATTGTTGAACTTAAAACAAACAGTAGAACATTGCAAATCACGGAACACAACTAAAATAATGTCAATATAATAAACATACACATACATTTTAATTTTTAAAGTGAAATATAAAAAATCAAGAAAATGTATGACATTCTTATTTATTGCAACAACTTAAACTACCATGACACTTCGAATTGCACAAGAGGCCTTTGCTTTTACAGCTGCATTTAGCCGTCGAACACTTCCTTTTGCAATTGCAACGTGTATAGCCTTGCCCTCCACTTTTTGAATTAGCACAAGCTGCTTCTCTTAGCGACATTTCTTGAATCGAAACCTCATCCATGGAAAGTAATTTTTCTTTACAAATTACGAACTGATTACGGGTGAAAAGCTGTTTCAAGGTACCATTTTTGTTTGCTAATTTATAAAAGCCTGAATCCTCTATTCCAACAACAACCGCTAATACATTTCGAGGGTCTGTACGACCACGGTCGACATCAGGGACTTGAATTCTTACGGTATTACCAATTTGGGCCGGAGGAAACTTTTTTTTTTTGGCGTTCGTAACATTTTTGTTGCTTGAAGTAGAAGATTCTCTTTTGCGGCTACTCTCTTTGAAGAAATTAGCTCTTGTTGTTCAACCAGTACTTGAGATGAACACGTGCTAGGTTGCGGATTAACTCCAATGGTATTTTGGTTATCCACGTGGCTTCCATCTGAAATATGGTCATCAATATGGTCACTACCCAAATTTTCTTCAAAAGTGTTAACATAAGCTTCTAACTGTTCTTCGGTTTCAATGTTTGCAATTTGCCCGCGAGGGAGAGATGACGATGCTATGCCCCTTTTTGGTTTAACACCAAACAGGGCTTCATATGGACTTTGGCGTATTCCTTCGTGATATGTTGTGTTTTTATCAAATTGGACAAACGGCAAACCTTCTGACCATTTATTTGAGTCACTATCTTGCATCCATGCAGTTAGCATATTCTGTATGTCCTGATTGGCTCTTTCGACTGAGCCTTGTGTTTGACTGTGACGAGGCCTTCCGTGTACTATTTTAACATCTTTCCACATAGCGCATAGTTCAGATATGACTCGATTAGTGAATTCTCTACCATTATCCGAATGCAATATAGCGGGGAGCACCAAATGTTAAAAAAATATGAAGAAGGTGATATGCTACTTCTTCCGCTCTCTTGCTTTTTAAAGGTCGCAACTGGACAAACGTGGTTAAATGATCTTGATATACCATTATAAACTTGTAATCGCCATCCCTGTGTGATTGCAAGTCTATCAAGTCGATTTGACATCTAGAGTTCAATTCGGAACTGACCATTGGCTTCACAACAATACCTTTTTTAGGCGCACTATGTTTCATTTGACATTGTTTACACAAATTTAAATACAACATTACAACTTCCTAAGTAATATTCTAACTTGCAATTCTTTAAGCATTCGTGTTCTTCTTCCATGGCCTATTCTTATGTGCGATTCAGAAAGTATATTAAGCAGCTCATCATTTGTAACATAATACTGGATATTCGTTTCTCCTGGTTTTAGTGGCACAATTAACTTTTCTTCGTCGCTAACTTTTAAAATGTCAAAACGTTTTAAACGTCTGTAGTCCAAAGGTGTACTATACTTACTTTTAGCAGAAATTACTTCAGAAACGATTTTAGAGTACCTTTCTTGAGAAAAATAAAAACAATTGTCTTCTGGTTTACTTCCAATTAAGACATGTAACATTTCAAAAAACTGATCACGATTCACTGCAGTAGCCATTGAACACAAATTATAATATCTAATAAAACAAATTAAATTAGCAAGCTTGCACACACGCTATCAGATCTTGCGTAAGACTGACGAAGCCAAAGTCAACAAACAGGATGCAGGAACCGCCCAAAAGCAAGTTACGACCTGTCGTTTCCGACATTCACCGGAGCCCATTTGTGTTTGTCGACATACACCGGTGAAAGTTCGAATGTATAATAAAATTAATAAACGTTCCGTCTTTCACCAAGGCATTTGGTATTTGTCGACATTCACCGGTGAATGATCCTGATGCAACAGGAAAATGTACAGTCCCTGGTCACTTTATTAGACTCACTTGCAAAATAGTTGTTTTTTGAGGTGTATAAATAATATTGGCTTTTTTAAGTATATGTACATGAGAATAAAGCGTGGTTTCACATTTCTGATTCTTTATTATAAAAAAATATATATATATATATATATATATATATATATATATATATATATATATATATATATATATATATATATATATATATATATATTGATACTAATTACTGAAATATTTTTATACTACTAATATTTGGCAAACCGCCTTTGGCTTTTATTAGCGCGTCCACCCTTCGAGGCATGCTCTTTGTGCAGTTTTTTGCAATTTCCTTTAATTGATCATTATGGTTCCAATGATAAATTATTCTCTCAATTAATTGAACCTTATTGGTTATTTTTTCCTTTACTAATTCTCGTTTTAAGCATTCCCACACATTCTCGATAGGGTTCATGTCTGGCGAGTTCCCTGGCCATGGTAATAAAGGTATTCCTTGTTTTGCTAAGAATTTTTTTATATTGTTGGCTGTATGACAAGGGGCCCCGTCTTACATAAATATCTTACGACCATTTCCAAATCATTCTCTCATCTGTGGGATCAATTTTGTTTGGAGAACCTTTTTATATTGATCTTGCCGCATGGTTCCTTCTACGACATAAAGCCTTTCCAATCCCTTCCCACTTATGACAGACCATGTCATCACAGATGTAAGATGGCTTCACTCTCTTTACTACACAATCTGTATTAAACTTTTCACCTGGACGTCTTCGAACAAACTGGGTTTTATCATCCATAATTTGAAAAGTTGCTTCATCGCTAAGGCAGACCTGGAGACATGCAACGAAAATAATAAAACCACAAAATAAAATAAATTTTAATGACCTACCATTTGCCAGTCATCGACAGAAAGCCTTTTATGCAAAATGGCCAAATTCTGCCTCCTCTTGACCATGGCTGGTGTTAGTTTTGGTTTTTTAACTGGTCTTCGACATTTGAAACCCAAAGCGTACAAATTTCTTCGTACAGTAACCATCGATACCTTGTAGCCTGCCTCATGAAACTTATTCCTTATTTCACTGTGGGTTGCCCTTCTGTATTCCACAGCCATATTTCTTAAGAATCTCTGCCCTCTAGGAGTTTCTGCCACAGCGACCTGTCCGAGCCGAACCAACAGGTAGGTCCGCTTGCAATTTTTGATTCAACCGTCGAACTGATGATTGGGATATCCCACATTTGTTTGCAATTTCCCGTTGACTGTATTCAGTATTTCGTAAAAGTGCAATTACAGACGATTTTTCGTCCGAAGAAAGATCTTGACGTTTATCCATCTAAAAAAAAATCCATTCAGGGGTTAGTCGACTGAAGTTTTTGTAACAAAAAGTATAAAAACCATAAATAATGGCATTATATAGTAAAATCATTACTCACCTTTGAATTACTATAATTAAAATAGGAAAAGTTTAAAGCAAAACAATTATTTTCATCTAAAATCAATACAAGTTCCAGCTTGTGCTGGAACAGACATACAGAGCATAAAAAGTCACTTTCTGACAGTTGCATGAAAACTCTGCAATACCGACTGAATTATGTTATCAAATCGAAACCTTTTGGTCATGCATCTATCAATATTTATTTGTTGTAACATACGCATACCCATCAGGTGCAAATACTGATTTTAATATATGCCAGAAATTAAAAAACCGCGCTATGAGGGGTGAGTCTAATAAATTGAGCAGGGACTGTAAACTGCAAATTACTATTATATTGATCAGGTGTAAGATTAGCATATCTGTGGGTGCCAACAATTTTTCGAACTCTGACATCTAGAAAGTACTTTATAAATATCTATACGACATAAACTTAATATATCTAATCCGAGCTGTAACCCTATGAAATGTGTAATCAGTTATCTTACCTAGCTTCAACTTTTGGACACCAAAAAATGATATTAGATCCTGTTTTACTGTTACAGCCATCAGCAGAACACAACACCATTTTTAACCACTCAAACGAAAATTAATAAAATTCACAATCTAAAATCCGACTGGTAGAATAATTCGCCCGCGTCAATAGGTTCGGTGTCGAGACTTACGGTATACACGCCCCACGTGCTAGTTAGCTAATTCTCGCTGGATTACGAGATGTAGTAAGGAGGGAAACTTTCGGGGCGAAGCTTAGATTGAATCTTCTGGTCTTAGTTTCTGTTCGGTGATCCAGTATACTTGCACTGATGATGATTAATAAGGGCAAAATCGTGAGACGCAGCTGCGGGACGGCCTGGTGTTCTCGACCGCTAATCAAATTACGCTAAAGCGCGAAACATTTTTATCATAAAATGTAATTCCTACAAAGCACCTAACGGTATCATAGTGCACCAACATTAAATCTTATGTTGCAGAAACGTTTGGACCTGGATCGCACGATTTGTCTTTCTCCTTTCTGTTGCCGGAAAATCTACCCGGAACCTACGAGGGCAACAGAGGGTGTGTGAAATTCTTCTTAAAGGTCACTAGAGAGTTAGACAGTTATGCTCAGGAGAAGATAAAGGAGATCAAAGTTGTGGCGCCCCTTTGCAACCCCGAGTACGCTTGGTTTGACAACAAAGTTTCAGCTCACGTGAGTAATTAAGAAATTTTGGATTTCTGTTGAGAGGGTGCGGCGTAACTGTCCAACACCCACTGAATAACAAGGCCTTAGTGCTTGTCGTGTGACGTCATCAATGTAGGCCGTGCAATTTTAATCATATAAGGGAATACATACACTAATATTTATGAAAACTATCAATAGTTAACTTATTTTAAAGAACGCTAGTTATATGACAGGCTTCTTGACAAATCCCAAAAATTATGTTTGAGTTTTGGTTTAATACTAGGTGTAGTATTAAGTGCAGGCTCCCAACTCCCCTACACTTGCGCCAAAATTCAGGATATGTATTTATGTATAACAAACATTTTTCACACTACTGAAAAGAGGTTATTACACATAAATACATATACTGAACTATTCCACACCTTCTCTTAATTATTATTACTTAGTAGGTATAATATAGGTATGCATGTTCATGTTATGCAGTTTCAAATTTCATTTACCTACCTAACATCGTGCATAACTTAGTGTTAAGGTGAGAGTTTAGGTATAAAAAATATATTATAGAACACAAGCCATGAAAATACATTAATGAAACTTTTAAAGAAATAGGTCCCAAATTATATACGTTTAGTTATAAAAAATATTTATGCATGTATAGGTAGGTATATGGCCTACTTCGTTAATGTATCGAGTTTTCTTTTTTTATTTCCTTTTTTTAAATGGTCGCTATTTTTAGCGCAATAATTTTTTAAGAGGGCATTGGAAATACTTTTGAGAATAATTTTTAAAATGTCTTTTCCATTATGATTAGCACATCCATCGAAATGTGAGACATGTTTCTGTTCAATACAATATTCCAAAATTAAATGTACCATGAACGATCTTTTATTATAGATTTCTAGAAATGTGCCCTCAAATTCATTTATTAATTTATTATATAAGTCACAGATACAACATTTATAACTTGTCCTTGGGGATATAAAAGTCCTCCATGATAGATGGTATACAGTCTTCTTTTAGCCGTGGTTTTAGTAAATCTATTGTAAAAATCTTACCAGTGTTTGAGCCTTGAACTGTTGTACTTTTTATTATACTACCTTCAGGAAAATGAGCTTCACATACTCTCGTGTTGTTTGTGGGCTGAAAGTTATCTCGGGGTATCGCTTTTAGCCATTTTTGTCGTAAACTTACGTCCTTTGGAAAACCGAAAACATGAACTTTAGGCCCATTTTTATAGTTTCCGTTACAGCGGGGAACACAACACTTTTGAGGCATAATTTCACTAAGTATCAGTTACCACAAAACTAGCCGAAACCAAGAGAAAAACATACAATTAAACACGAACAAAAACTTATAAACTACGCTGTAAACAAACCGATGGACCGCCAAAAAACCAACAAGTTATAAGTCCGAAATATATAGTTTTACGTATTTAAAAATACGCCTAACAATATAAATTGTATACCTAAATATACAACGAAATATTAGGTACAAGTTTCACGCACTTAAAAGCACATAAATAGTTCTGATTTCAGAAAAATAGAAGAATTTATGTTTATAGGTTAGCGTACCAGATGAGCGCTGTTGCCGGCTCCGTAAGGAAAGTATTTTTGTTAGGAAAGTCGAACAAGGTAGTAGTATTTGATAATTAAATAAATAAATTACGAAATACCACATTAAAAAAGAGGAAAGAACATCTTATGGAAATATGTGTTTTACGATATTGAAGAAGAAAATGGTAATTTAAGAGAAAGAGATACATCCTTTATATACTGGAATCCTAATATTCGCTAGTATCGTAGTAGTCTGGCAACGTTGCAAACATCTGTGATGTCACTGATGTCTCGATCGTGTTTGCCATCCGTAAGCTAGCTTCCTACATCTTCGCTCCATATCGGAAAGGCCTACATTCATGACGTCACGAGCTACAATTTTGTGAGCGCTTTGTCCTTATGTAGAGGTGTTGTTGAACTGTCTCCCTATTTTCAATGCGGTCTCGTGGAGCCGGGCGGCGTTGTAGAAAAGTGGGGGTAGCGTTAGTACACCCGTCAAGACAAACAGTTTTTATTCGAAACCGGTTTTAGTCTGAAACACCATGTGAACCAACGCACAGCGCGCTTTCGCCGTGGAAGTGTACATCCGCGAAAATGGATCCGTCATCGCTGCACAATGAGCGTTCCGCATCCGATTTGAAATTCCTCGTAATCGAGCAGTCTCAGATCGAATATCAATTGTTTTGTGGGTAAAAACTTCAGAGAAACTGGATCTGTTATCAAGAGAGGAGGTGGACGTCCACGGACAGCTCGGACACCCGAAAACGTCGAGATAGTCAGACGCTCAGTGTTGCGGTCGCCTACACTATCTGCACGCAGAATTCGACCGCCCTTCGTCTCTCTGATCGCAGTGTGCGAAGAATTCTTCATCAGGATCTTCACTTTCTTCCATGCAAGTTGATTTTTACACAGGAATTGTCAGAACGTGATTGGAATAGTCGAATGGCTGCATGTGAAAACATGCTTGAAAATTTACCTTAGGAAGTAGTTTATTTCAGTGATGAGGCACATTTTCACTTGTCTGGCTGCGTAAACAAGCAAAACTTCCGGTACTGGTGTCACGACAGGCCGAGAAGGATACACGAAAGGCCTCTGCATAGCAGTGGCGGCTCGTGGTATCCATATTAGGGTAGGCGATAGCGGAGCGGCGCATGAGCTTCATTAACCCTTAAAAATAGCGCCGCAGGCGAAAATTTTTAAAATTTTCAAGGTCACGTTTCCTGGTACTTTAGAATTTCAATGATTGAATTTCATTTATACAAAAATATAGACTTTCACAAGAATTTTTTGAACTTAATACCTCTTTGTTATTCGTGAATAATAATAGTTATTGTGGGTATAAATAAATTGGAATAAACGAAATATATTTATTGAGTATTATACCTATATTATGTAAATTGGGTTGGCAATAATACATTATTTTAGGGCGCTTTAGGGTATAGGCCTCCTCCTCCCCTCACAGCCTTCCTTAACCATCCCCATTATTGACTGGCAATTACAAAGTGGATACCTACTAATTTTTATAATTTAAATTAATGCGCCTATCTTTAATTAAAATTTGTTAATTATATTTTCCGTGAAGTCATCAGATTTCTGAAGTGTTCTAAATAATTCCTTTTCAATTGAAATAAGTGCAAGCGACGATAAACGTTCATTCTTCATAGAGTTCCGACTATGCGTTTTAATACGTTGTAAACAAGAAAAATGTCTTTCAACCGATGTACTTGTTGCTGGAATTGTAGCAATTAAAACAATAAGTTTAAAAACCTCTGGAAATATTTCTCGAAATTCATATTCCACAAAATATTTCAACATTGACTCGATATTTAATGTTTCAAATTGATCATCACAATATATAACCCAATATCTCCAGTAATGTCACGGCTTATTCAATGCGAAAGCGTCTTCGGATCTGCCGAAGAACGCCGATCTACTTCAGGCGCCGATTGCATTCGCCTTCAACTGCTTTATTTAAAGAATATAATTGGCTGCAGACGTCTGAGCTGCGATTATTTTGCCATTACAACAACGCTGTTTGTCGTCTTACCGACATCTGGTTGACGTGTAGCTATCGATTTTCAGGCGGTGGGATGGAGAACCGAGCCTGGTCTGGTTGTTCTGTTTAGGAATAAAATGATTTAATTCGGTGTAGCGCGGCGCCGTCCGGACTCCGGTGGTATATATAAAGGGTGTTTACGGCGCCAGCGCCGCCGACGGCGATAGATAATTTAATTAGTATAAAGTAGTTATTATTAATTATATTAAATATTTCTGTATTATCAGGGACGTTAACAGTTCATTGTAATTGCGCTGTTATGAGAAATGACATAAAATTTTAAAGGTAGGCGGCGCCTACCTTGCCTACCCCTACGAGTCGCCACTGCTGCATAGTGAGACAGTTGTACAGTTTGGTTCGCTATGTCACAAATGAGAATAGTCGGGCCTTACTTTTTTGAAGAAGGGAATCGGGCTATTACCGTCAATTCAGAAGACTACAAGCGATGATTCAGAATTTTTTCGCCCCAGCCCTTGCAGAACTTAATGTGCAGAATGTCTGGTTTCAACAGGATGGGGCGACAGCCCATACATCCCGAGCATCACTGCAACATTTGAGAGAAATGTTCTCCGGACGCTTGATCTCCCAAAGAGGCGATATTCCCTGGTCTGCGCGCTTGCCGGATTTGACGCCTTGTGACTTATTTAGGGTCACCTTAAATCTGAAGTCTTCAAACATCGTCCAAGGACCCTAATACAACCGAATGAGGCAGTCAAAAGTTATGATAAATTTCAGAAATCGCTCGCAGCAGTGTTGCAATAATGGTGGACAGCACTTAGCCGACATTCTTTTTAAAACCACATAAAATAAAACGGTTTTAGTTGTACTCTTAAGATATAAAAATAAATTTATTGCATTTCAAATAATAGTTGCTTTATTACACTTTAAAAAATGGGGTGACAGTTATGCCGCACCCTGTGTAAGTTAAGTAATTTGCAATGCCTGTACTGTAAGACTTGTATTATACACTGTCTCCAAGTGGGTGAAAAATTGCGTAATTAGAATACTATCCCAGTGATCTTAAATAATCTCAAATTTTATATTTACTTTTTGAATTATTTCGAAAAAGATAATTTGCAAAATTTCCCAGATTTTACACAGTGAGCCAAACAAGTTCCTACGAAACTTGTTTTATTGATATCGACGGCCCGCCAGCCTACAACGATGGTACAGACACACTCTCCCCATGCATACTAGAAGACGTACACGACACTACCTCCCGGGATTATGGTTCCACACCTAACAACCCCCTGGGACCACCCTTGGTGTTGGAAACACCTCGAATCAACCTGGTTATGCTTTCTCCACTGTACGTAACCATTGATGATACATTGGGAAGATCCATTGTCACTGCCGCGCACGGCCCGCATGCGTACTCCCGACACCCCGCCAGAACCGGAGCGGTGCCGGCGGGCGGCGGTAGAGAGAGAAGAGGAACTAGTTAGATTACATTACATTCCACTACTTTCGGAACAAATCCTAAATCCCTTCATACTTTTTCGTAGATTATTCTGGTAAAGAAAGACACGTAGCCAACATTTACAACGGTTTTAATTTCGACCTAATTAATATTTAACACTTGAAATAAGACTTCACATGTAATTAACACTGGAAATAAGACTTCAGATGTAATCAGAACTTTTGTTTAATTACTACATCATGGAAAATCAAGATAGTCTCAGACGTACTTAAGAATTAAAAAGCTATTTAATAGTTATTTTTATTTTTTTCGTACGGGTAATGCAAAAAATAACTTAGGGCGAAGTATAGGTCACTTTAAAGTCTCAAGTGAATAAAAAACCTCGACCCTAGTAGGCTAAGAGTGTTCCAAACTGCATTCTCGACCTTAAAATATGGCTTACAGTTCATAGTATAGTTTATTTCATCGCTATTTGCCAAATAAAAAATCCCAAACGGCTCTCATCTCATACCGTGACTTGTTTTTATGGCTAGGCTCAGGTAGACTGTTCCGTTTTTCGGCAAGATAAGAGAGTTTTTTATTTGGCAAACAGCGATGAAATAAATGGTACGTGTTTTTCTTATTTTGTGGAACTGATGCCGAATTAATAATAAAAATGAGGAACTTTATGTCTTTCGTTTACTTTTCAGAAGCCTTACAGCCAATCGGCTGAAAAGTTTCTCCCCTCCACTTGTTGCCTGGGAAACCCTACCGTGGTCATCGACCTTTACCTGCCCAAGAGGGCATTCATTCAAGGAGAAACGGTATCTGTTCAAGTGGATGTAACCAATGCTTCTGATCAGAAAATCGAGAGACTGGAACTCATTTTGGGAGAGGTAAAGTGGATTTCACGAGTTCGGATGATATTGATTGAAAGGTGACATTTATGAAATGACACAACCTCCTGAGTAGAATCTAAGAAACGTATTTTCTTAATTTTAAACTGGCCTAAGAAGGGGTGAGGCATATTGAAGATGAATCTTTACGTATTCAATAAAACATTTGATTTGTCGAAGTTTTCATGGAATAATTTTTGTTGTCGGTTTTACAATCTGAATCAATAAGATTTGTTTTCCTAAAAACATACAGTGTGGAAAAAAGTATGGACTACCCCTAATAATTTGGTACTCCTCAGGTTTTATGGAAAACGCTTGAACACGTCGATTTAGTTTTTCAGTTTCCCACATTCTGTTAGAATTCATTTGTTTTGTTATTGATATCTGTCAAAAATATGACATCATCGACATTTTTCTTAAATGACAGTATATGGCGTGTGATACATCATTTGAATTCGTCGAGCCGGACTCAACCAAACCTCAAGACTACCAAATTATTGGGGTTAATCTATACTTTTTCTACACTGTATAATAGTACAAGTAATGAAAACTTCATTAGCATTTAGAATATTATTCTATCGTTCATTGTAGATGTTTAATCACTCAATTTGACAAAATATTTGTATGTGGAAATAGTAGAAACTAACAAACAATCCCAGCAGATCAGCCCCTAACACTTCGTATAACACTCATTAACAAATCGATTGCTAGAATTCACGTTGCTTCCAGAATCATTGATTATTAAAATGTACTTAACCTTCCGTCGTCGGGCGCAGTCTAAATCCAAACAGATTTGGGCGCAATGCATCTGCGACATCCCATATAAAATCTTACACAATTTAGATTTTAATGAGGCGGAGACTCAATTAAATGCTTATTTTAATTAATATAACACAATAATAAATAATTCACACTAGTTTTTAATCGCAATCATTAAATTTACATTAAGGAACCCATTTCATGTTGTAAAACAATAAATTTGGAATATTTTTATCGGAGAATCAGCTATTAACAGTTTTTTTTCTGTTTTAAGGACAAAACACACACATACATACATTAGTATTGAACAATATTTTGAATACAGAAATCAAACCTCCTATTTTTCCAAGTAAAAGTCGTAAAGTTATATATAAAAAAATATTGGACGTGAATACAAAGAAAAGTTATAAGTAATTGCCTATTTTAAATGTAAATAATTATAAATCTTCTTCATCATTTTAGCATGTTCCAAACAAAAATAAACGTCACATTGTTGGTAACGATATTTAGTACAAACCACTAATTTAATACCAAAATATGTTAATTTTGAATAATAATACCATACATACGTAAGTGTAGAGATCCCAAAAAATATTATTAATTGAAATAAAAGAAATCTAACAAAATAAAAATGTGCAAATAATAACGTAATCAGGCGCAATGCATCTGACAGATCCGGGCAGTCCATACAAGGCCAGAGAATGCATCTCTATGTTCTTATTGGTAAGGTAATGTCTCACCTGCTTACCTTAACGAACCACTAAAAATCACTTCCGTTGTTTGGTTTTCAAAAAGAGGTCAGTAGTAGGTAGGGGGCCACTCGAGCCTGGGAAAATTTGTATGAGCGTGGGAATTTTTAAACAAATCATCTAGAAAACATCAAAGATACTCTGCTTCATAATATACTACTTTAATTTCAGACTATCCAGAGTAAAGGTGGTCACCCCGATGATGGCTTAAAATACGACCACGAGGTATTGGCAGTTATAAAGAAGGACGGGATTAAAAGCTACGGGGAGAAATCTTATGAAATACCCCTCGAAATACCTACGGCTCCTGTTGTGCCCAACTTCACCGGTTGCAAACTGTTCAGCCAGAAGTGTTGGATAGATGTAAGTGTTTTTCTATGTTATATCGTAGTGTATTCTGCGGAAATGGGATGCTGGAATCTACAAATACATCGCGAGAACAGTTTGAACAAATTACTACAAATCCTATAGGGCAGAAACACAATACGAAGGCATGAACAATGTCTAAATTTGACAGTTTTACTTTTCTGTACCAGTCGTAAGATCACGTCCAAGTACCAGTTCAAGATCTTCAAGAAATAAAGTTTTGGACTAGTACTTGGTAAATGAATTCAACATCCATAGTCACTATATCTATACTTCTATGAAATATCTGTGTACATACATGGCATAGCATTAAATTGTTGACTATTTCTCCAGGTGATAGCCGTTATACAAGAGGATCTCACCACGAAACTGACGACTTGGGTTTTTGTAGGCCAAACTAACCCGGATATGGAGCAGGATGTTAGCAATGTGGTGCAAAGTTTGCTTATCCGCAATAACTCCCGAGTAAGAGGTAAGTAACGTTTCAGAATGGGCACAGAAATAGGCGTTTGCTTCACAAAAAAAAGAAACGAAAGTATTTTTTAAAATAAAATGTCAACTAGTGGATTTAACCTTAAAGAGACTAAGAGCGACTTTTTATAAAAGATATGTATTTTTATAGGGTCTTCCAATAGGGACGCTCGAAATTTGTTAGGTTATAGCGGCCATATTGTTAAAGCAACATCTGTCAACTTTGTTGTGAATTGTTCGATAGTGTATGGCAAATTACCTTGGGTATAGCGTTATATATGACATGTGCAAGTCATCAAATCTTATTTTAGAAATCAGTTCACCGTTCGAAAACGTTCTGCGTCGTACGTGATTTTTATCCTCGCCACAACCGTCCCGCCGAGTCGACTATTCGACGTTTGGTAGCCAAATTTGAGTCAACCGATTTGATAAATAATCAGCCAACACCCGTACGTCACCGAAACGCAAGGGCCTGCTGAAAACATCGCTGCTGTGCTTGAGAGTATACGGGAAAACCCGATGCAGTCAATTTCTCGTCGTTAACAAGAATTTGGCCTTTCTGCGACTTCAACACTGGCGAATTTTGCGTCGGAACTTGGGTCTGCACCCGTATAAAATCTAATTGATCCAGGAACTTAAGGTAAACGACCATAGTCAACGCCGTGTGTTCGCTGACTGGGCTCTGGAGCAGTTTGAAATTGACCCAAATCGCGCCAAAACAATCATCTTTAGCG
Organism: Rosalia funebris; assembly: GCA_037954035.1. Lineage (NCBI taxonomy): Eukaryota > Metazoa > Arthropoda > Insecta > Coleoptera > Cerambycidae > Rosalia > Rosalia funebris. Next base: position 2,672,240 of record JAZFAV010000019.1, on the reverse strand, counting down.
ACGAGGCATATTTCTTGATGAATGGATATGTGAACAAGCAAAATTGTCAGATTTGGAACGATACCAATCCAGAGGAGATACACCAGCACCAAATACATCCCGAGAAAGTCACTGTTTGGTGCAGATTTTGGTCTGGCGGAATTATCAGTCTATACTTCTTCCAAAACGGAGCTGGCGTTGCCATAACCGTCAATGGCGAGCGCTACAGATTGATGATAAGCAAATTCTTGTGACCTAAACTGAATGATATGGATAATGACGACATGTGGTTCCAACAGGACGGCGCTACATGCCACACAGCGCATGCCACGATGGACATTCTGCACGAGCAATTTGAGGGCATGGTTATCTCGCGCAGCGCCAACGTGAACTGGCCAGATTTATGCGACAAAGTCATCGAAAATTGGACCTCCTAAATACGTGCTACCAAGCAAAACCGCAACGGACATTTGAAAGACGTTATATTCCATACTTATTGCCATAAAATATTCTTTCAAATAAAAAAAAATGAGTGGATACCCCACGCACAACGTGTTTTATTTACGTTTAAAAATCGAGCATCTATATTGAAATACCCTTTAAGTTTCTAATTATTTAAGGCATCTTGTTTTAACTGCGACAGCCTGTACGCGCACTTCTGAATCACTGTGAAACTAACCAGTTTTTATTTCACTGTTTCAGATCCACTGGTAAGCCACAGTCCCAGGTCCCTCCTACCGTCTAGAGGCCCCGCCCCCTATTCCTCCTTCAGGCAGCGCCCTACTGGATTCGACGTTGGCCAACCGATCACATCACCCGTACGAATTACCACGATGCCGCTGCCACCTGATAGACCCGCCCAATCGATGTCTGAGGCGTATCCTCCTGTAACCGGTCCCCAACTATCGTTACCAGACGTTCCCACGGAGAACCCACCTCGTTACGAGGATGTGATAAGCAGCGAGGTCCACTCGAGAGTTACCAGGACTCTCCAATCGTCTAGAGACGTCACACCACGCCGGCGCCTCGCCATAGCTGAAGTTGCGCAAGACGTAGTGCCTTCAGCACCTTGTAGAAGCCCGGATGTCGAGCCGCATTTCACGCCATTGACTAGGGGTGTATCCGGCTCCGCCCCTTATCCTCCAGCGCCCGTCCCGGTTAGTTCTGATTGGCAGACACCCGCAATGCCGATGCCTTTGCCTAACGTCGCGCCGTATCCCCCACAGAATCCCCCAGCGTCGTCTGTTGGATCGTATACTTCCATGCCTATTCCTCCATCTCAAGTTTCGTCCACTCAGAACTTTCCCACGTCATATACTTCCATGCCTATGCCTTCGTCTCGAGTTTCATCCACTCACAACTCTTCGGAGTCGTCTGTGGGGTGTTATACCTCCATGCCTATGCCTCCAACTCAAGTTTCATCCACGACATATTCCCCAATGCCTTTTCCAAGAATAACGCCTTATCCTCCCGGTCCGCCTTCTAGTTTTACAAATACAGCGCCTTATCCTCCTGCTCTGCCTCCTATTTCATCCAATTATCATGCAATGCCTTTCCCAAACGCTACGCCTTATACTTCTACTGCCTCCACTGGGTGGGATTTGGTCAGAGCAGCTATGCCCGATATGTTAGCTACGCATCGAGTGTCCTCGTCGACGTTGTACCCTGCTGACAAACCGTCTCCTTTAAGGGTTAAACCCACGCCCATGCCTATGCCGATGCCTATGTCCAATTCGATTATGTATCCGCCATCTAGCGGCGAAACTAATGTCTCAAATTCCGCGCCCTACCCCGTGGAGCATCCTTTACAAGTCTGTGGCGCCATTGGGTTCACAGTTCTGGAGAATTCCAGCAATAGTCGGCCATCTTCGCTGCATTCGACTACATCTAATGAAGGAGGTAGTTCAAACGCACAAAGCTGAGATGTGTGGCAATAATTTTTGGAAAATTATCGTTAAGACTGTTATTGTTCTACATACTTACTGCTATATGTTGAGTTTTATTAGAATATATGATCGTGGTGATTGTATACCACATTGTTGATTAGCCCTGTATGCGCTTATGTGAATACAGAATGTCCTTGAAGGTTGCACAGTATGTGGGCATATATGTAGTTGCGATTGAAACAAGATTAGTACGAGGTGCGTTCAAGTTCTAAGGTCTCCGATTTTATTTCTCAAATTAATCGTACAAACAATTTTAAACTAGTCACTTTTCAACGTAATCTCCCTGTAGCCGTACACATTTCTCACAACGTCGACGCCATGATATCATGGCCGCTGCGAAAGCTTGCTTAGGAGTCTGTTTTGATAACTGGAAAATCGCTGATGCAATAGCGGCACGACCAGTGATTGTGCGACCACGGAGAGTGTTTTTCGTCGTTGGTAAAAGCCAAAAATCACTAGGAGCCAGGTCCGGTGAATAGGGAGCATAAGAAACCACTTCAATGTTGGTTTCAAAAAGAAACTGCTGTGTCGCATACGCCCGATGGGCTGGTGCATTGTCCTGATGAAAAGCACTCGTGAAGCCTTGCCCGGCCGTTTTTGTTGCAGTGCTGGAAGGAGCTTGTTCTTCAAAACATGTCGGTAGGATGCACTTGTCTGGAAGGATTACGCCATCGCTGTCCCAAAAAATGGCCACCATTATTTTGTCAGCTCTGGCTGGCGTTTACCCGAAATTTTCTTGATGGCGGTGAGTGTCTGTGCTTCCATTGAGCTGACTGGCGCTTCGTTTCAGCATTTAAAAACGGCATCCATTGTCACAATTGATGAAAAGAAAGTCCCATTCATGCCTTCATCACGTATCAACTACGGCTGGAAAATTGCCACACGCGCAGCCTTGTGGTCGTCCGACAGTATTTGTGGCACCCATCTGAAGGACACTTTCCGCATTTTCAGGTCCTCATGCAGGATTGTGTACATAGGTCGCATGAAAATTCCAACGTTGGAGGCGATGGCTTTCACAATCACTAGGCGATCCTCCAAAACAACTTTCTCAACTCGCGCCACCATGTTGTCAGATCGACTAGAGCGAGGCCGAGCCTGCTTTGGTTCGTTATCACACGACGTTCGGCCGTCTTTGAATTGTCTGACCCACAAACCCACATTTTTGTCGAATGTCGATAGGTCGCACCACGCAAGTGGAGAAAACGAATGATTACTCGCTGTTCTTGTAACGAAAACCGTCGCCATTTTAAGTGTCAACAACACTCCTCACTCTCGTCGTCACCGCTAGAGGATATGTGTGCCGTACAGTGCTGCTATCGCTGTCACGCATTCACAAAGACTTCACACGTATTGTAAACCAAACCGCATGTGTATCTGCTCCCAGTCATGAAACAAAAAATCGGGGACCTTAGAACTTGAACGCACCTCGTATGGTACTGAAGGGTGATCAAATTTGATGAGGTTTGGAATTTATCGGAAACTATAAAGGATATAGAAAAACTGACGTAGGTATCCAGTGCCTATTATTGAGAAAAAGGCAATGGCGAATCCCCGGTCTTATGTTTCTTTCTGTTTTAGACATACAGAACGTTTGTAAAAAATGCGCACTATAGACAGATCCCTGTGCTTCAATATCCAAGAATTGAACCATATGGAGTATAACACAAACATGAATTCGGGAATGTGGCAACGTTGACTGTGGTCCAGCATTTCACAATCTAATTACGGTACAATTTAAGACAATATTTTAAGTAAAGACTATTAAATAACGTGATGTGAAATACTCAGAAATATAAGTAAACAATTAATATATTATCTCAAATTCAACGGGTCCTATTAATAATTTTATTGGATATTTATTTAACTAAATATGTAAAGCCTTCGTCACGTTTTCAAATTGTTCAATGCCCTACACTTTTGACTGACCCTGTATGATATTTGAATAAAACAGTTGCCAAACATTATGCGCAGCTTCCAAGAACACCTTATGAATACCATATATAGAACATTGTTTATACTTTGATATATTTTTGTATTTGTTGTTAGCTTTTTATATGAACAAATAAAGCTAGTGCTTCTTTATGACGCAAACTACCTTGAAGTTACTTTAATCCATAAATATGACCAATAACATAAATACGTTTTCCTATAAAAAAATCTCGAAGAACATTTCACTTAAAATATATTTTTGTGAATGAAGATGTGAAAATTAAATATGTCGTGTCGTACTCGTACTTTCTTCACTCCTATTTCTGCCTCCAAAATATCGCGGACTATTCCCCCATGTTTCAGCAAGTGGCCTACCATTCTATCTCTTCTCTTCTGTATGGTTTTCCACATACTTCTTTTCTCGCCGACTTTCTCTAATACTTCTTCCTTTCTAACCCTATCAGTCCACGGTATTTTCATCATTCTTCGGTAACACCACATCTCAAAAGCTTCTAATTTCTTCCTACTTGCTTCCCCTACCATCCAGGTTTCGCAACCGCATAGCGCCGTGCTCCATACATACGTTTTCAAAAATCTCTTCCTTGTTTCTAAGTTTATTACCCCCGAGCATAAAAGTGCTTTCTTTTTCTTAAAAGCTACTCGACCCTGCGCTATTCTTTGTTTTATATCTTTATCGCTTCATACATCCCAATTTATTTTACTTCCTAAGTAAGTGAAGTCTTTAACTTTCTCCAATCTTTCATTATTAATTTGTACTTTCGTTTTTGCTCTGCTCTCGCGCCCTCTGCACACTAACACTAGTTTTGTTTTTATTCACCCTCATTCCATATTCCTCTGTCAACACTGCCTCCATTTCGTTCAACGCTGATTCTAATTCCTCTTTACTAGATGCTAATACTGCTATATCATCCGCGAATCTCAGCATTTTTAGTTTCTGTCCCTGTACTTTAATCCCAAAATCCACTTTATCTTTTACCACATTAACTGCCTCTTCGATGTACAGATTAAAAATTAGTGGTGATAGCGTACATCCTTGTCTTACTCCTTTCCTGATACCTACTTCCCTTCTTTCCCCTTCTACTTCTATAACAGCAGTTTGCTTTTTGTATAGATTGTGTACTACTCTCCTATCTCTATACTTCATTCCCGCGCTCTTTAGTATCTCGAGCATTTTTTCCCATCTTACATTATCAAAAGCTTTTTCTAAATCTACAAATCCTATATAAGCGTTCTTTCCTTTTTCTATTGTTTTCTCTAACATTACTCTTAGCGCCAGAATAGCTTCGCGAGTTCCCCTATTTCGCCTAAACCCGAATTGGTCTTCTAGTATTTCCTCCGCTCTATTTTCCATCCTCTTCTGCACTATTCTGGTTAAGATTTTTAACGCGTGGGAAGTTAGGCTAATCGTTCTAAAGTTCTCGCATTTGTCGGCTCCTCTCTTTTTCGGTATGGTAACGATAATGTTCCTCTTATAATCCTCCGGCATCTCCCCCGTTTTGTATATGTATTTTACCAGTTCAAACATCCTATTTACTACTTTCTGTCCCGCACATTTCAAAATTTCCGCCTGTATTTTATCTACACCCGGCGCTTTATTGTTCTTTAGCCCCCTTAGTGCTATTTCAAATTCCTCCCTCAATACAGGTATAAGAAAACAACATTGTAAAAATTATAAAAGCGAAAAATATCACACTCACCTTCCTCAGAAGGGGTTTTTAAATAAATCGTTGCCTAATGAGTTATAGGCAGCTCTGTATGATATTGTAACGAATTTACTAGAAAGTTCTTTATGTCGAACACTTATTTACAACTCAACTATTCACAAGTCCAACTAACTAACTAACTTTCTTTCTACTTTAACTTTATAAACTAACTTTCGCACTGTATATCACTTTCTTCGCACAAAAAAAAAATGTATCGAAAATATTATAGAATATGTATATGTATCGTAAATATTATAGTATATGTATAGATGCCAAAGCATCTAGCAAATTCAGCCAGATTTATGCGACAAAGTCATCGAAAATTCTACCTCCCGATTACATGCCACCAAGCAAAGCCGCGGCGGGAATTTGAACGACATTACATTCCATACTCAATGCCCTAAAATATTCTTTCAAATAAAGGAAAAAATGATTGGATATCTCGCACACAATTTGTTTTATTGACGTTTAAAAATCGAGCGTCCTTATTGAAAGACTCTATAGTACCTTAAGCAAAATACATTAAAGAAACGAAATATTTTATTAAAAAGTTTGCACAATCCTCGAATAACCATTGAACGATTTTGCTATCACTGAAAAACTTTTGATGTTATTTTGGGGTGTGAAGTTTTCAAAAGCACCAGCGAAGTTTTGACAGACTGATATTTGATGAAACTATTTGCCAACATTCTGCGTAACTTTCAAAGGTATCCTCTACTTTACATAGAATAGTTTTTATATTTTGGTAATATATTTTTGTATTTGTTGTTAGCATTTTAAAGGGACAAATAAAGCTTGTACTTTTACCAAAGCAATTCGCTTCATTCCAAAGTAGAAAATTAACCACTAACACAAATACGTTTTCCAATGAAACAAGATGTCGAGAAATAGTTTATTTAACATATATTTTTAATTTATCAAAAAAATAAATCTTCTATACATATATAGGTGTTTGTCACCTAATAACAACTTATATACATATTCTTAGTGGCCTCTGAGCAAACTCAGGATTACTAGCATAGAAAACACTCTGACGTAGATTTGATGAGTCCTTGAGACTTAAAATTTAACGGATTGAATAGGAAAAATCCGTCCTTTCTGCAGGCATACCCTGGAAACCACAGAGCCATTAATTAACCAAGGGTATATTCCTGATAACTATTTGTAACTCCTGGATACATGGTTAATCTGAAGGGTTAAGTTGCTCCTAAAATAATAAACAACATTATTGAATGTATATAAGTTTTGCGATAGCAAGGATAAAAGTGCATTTTGCCTCGACCGGGAATCGAACCCGGCTCTCCCAATTTCGGGTTGAGTGCTCTGACTGCTGAGCTATCGAGGCACACTCATTATCCCTGCTAATGCGCCAGTTTAATGCGTCACTACAGTACTCCCTCCCTAGAGATATGGTTTGTCTCGATACAATTTAACGGAATGTGACCGCGTTCGCCATTCTTACGAACCGTTGTTCGGTAACCCCGGACTGTAGGGCGATGGATAGGACGGGAATCGAATCCGCGAATTTGAAATGTAAGGGAGGTTGCATATACTGGAATGACGAATCACATCACGTCGGGGTCACCACTTTGGCGATAGCAAGGATAAAAGTGCATTTTGCCTCGACCGGGAATCGAACCCGGCTCTCCCAATTTCCGGTTAGTTGCTCTGACCACTGAGCTATCGAGGCACACTCATTATCCTTGCTAATGCGCCAGTTTAATGTGTCACTACATAAGAATGTATGGAATTTTTAATATCCTAATCAGGTCTGGTCTACCATGACGTACAGCTCGTCAAGAATAGGAAAAAGTGTGGCATTCTCTGTGTATGTGTAGAGGAAAGAGTACGGGAGCATTCGGAGGGAAGAGGGTGCACTTTACGCGCGACCAGACGAACCCTGTCTACATTCATACATCTCGATATTCACTCTGCAACGATCTCAATGCGACTGAGTAAAGATCGGATTATTTACTGCGCACCCCGTGGACGATCCGATATCGCAGGTTTGAGATTCCTTCATATTGTAACGAATTTACTAGAAAGTTCTTTATTTCGAACACTTATTTACAACTCAACTATTTACAAGTCTAACTAACTAACTAACTTTCTTTCTACTTTAACTTTATAGACTAACTTTCGCACTTTTACATAATGTCACTTTCTTCGCAACGTATCGTTCACTATCGCGGTCCAGATTAAACTAACTCCTAGCTGGACGACACAATTCTTATATAGGCAGTGGGACGTCTCTCCAGACGTTTCTAGATAAAGAACTTTGGCGAACCTTCTAGTATAGAACGCACTGGAAGTCAACTCCGCACGCTCTCGATGGTTTCGAATATTCCCGGCGTTCGGGATCGCTCGAGGTGTTCGTGACACTATTCTTGACAAGCTGTATATAATTAAAGATCGCAGAATCGGCGAATTGCGATAAGAAAAGTATAACATTTTAGGGATTACATTATATGTTACGATAAGTATAATATCGCACAGTAATGTCACACAACTGAACTACTACTTAAGTTCGCATCGGTTTACTATCAGCATTGTGTGGGTAGTAGGAGTCTCTCCCATTCCAATAACATGGGTCTTTCAATAGAGACGCTCGAAATTTGTTAGGTTACAGCGGCCATGTTGTTAAAGCATTTTCTGTCAAATTTATTATGAATTGTTCAGTAATATATGGCAAATCACTATGGAAGGTTGTAGCGTTCAATAACGTGTGAAAATAATCAAACTTTATTTTCAAATTCACTGCTCCGTTTAAGAAATATTCTGCGCATTGCGTGATTTTTATCCTCGTCGCAACCGATTTGATGTTTGGTGGCCAAATACGAGTCCACCGGTTTGATAAATAATCAGTCAACACCCGTACGTCACTGAAACGCAAGGTATACTGAAAACATCGCTGATGTGCGTGAGAGTGTACGGGAAACCCGAGGCAGTCAATTTCTCGTCGTTCAAAAGAACCTTGGCTTTTCTGCGACTTCAACTTCGCGAATTTTGCGTCGGGACTTGGGTCTGTATCCGTATAAAATCCAACTGATTCAGGAACTTAAGGTAAACTACCATAGACAACGCCGTGTGTTTGATGCCGATTGGTCTCTGGAGTAGTTAGAAGTTGACCCAAATTTTGCAAAAAAAAAAAGATCTTTAGCGTAGACGCCCATTTTTGGATGAATGGATATGTGAACAAGCAAAATTTGGGACGATATCAATCCACACAAGATACACTAGCACAATATACATCCCAGGAAGCACAAAATCCACTAGGGGGCTGCTGAACTAAACGAATTGGATCAAGGTAAGTCCGTTCCAATTATCCCAGGTCGCGACCGCCCGTTCCTGTCCGACACTGTGAAAAGACCCCCTGGATCAGCACGTGTGCCCCAGTTGACCACGGGAGCAAACAGAAATTAATTACCATCTAATTAATTACAACAAGTAGGTTTAAGAAAGGGAAAGTTCATTGACAGAAAATTGTCCTTATTTACACGGTTAAATAACCATAATTAAGATCATATTCGTTGGTTACCGTTCAAAGATTCCATATACGAGGTGTATCAAAAGATCCGATATACGAGGTACGCACAAAAAGTGAAACAATAATTAAATAGTGAAGTATCCAACGGCATGGAAACGTGTAGCAACAAGAAGCCCGCGGAGCTCGTGCGAGACCCGGCTACCACTACTGTAGGAATCAACCCTCACGCAGTGGGACGGGAAGAGCGATATGCCAAACGGTAGGAACAAACACTTCTTAGCGCCAACAAGCAGCGGTATGTACCAGTACCAAGGAGAAACGTGGCCGGCCGGATACTGGAAACATCCCTGCGTGCCGCGAAAGCATCCACCCCCACGTCATCTATAATCTCCCATCCCCAAGAGGATGAAAGCGAGAGAGGCGGAGCGAGAGGAGGAGCTTCCTAAGAAGAGGAGGGTACGCGACGACGAGAGTAAGAACATGATTAAAATAATGAAATCAAATATTTTCAAGAACAAAATTGTTTTTTCTTGTCTTCCGCTCAATCTACTAATGACGCAAGGGAATCTTTAGCGACAATAAAGTTTCGGTAGTGGGGAATTGTCGCTAATGACAATCGTAGTTCTTTGATTGATGCAAAATTTTTTTAGGAAACGTTTCAGCGATACTTACTTGTAATCTATATAAATTCCAGAGTTCTAACTCTGACATAGCGCCGATAGTGCTACAATAGCGATGATCATCCAACAGCGACAGCATCCTGTAAAAAAGTTTCGAATTAAATATAATAATTAAAATGGTACAAGCCTACATTTTTTATGCTCTAACTTTTTTTTTAATACTTAAAATTGTTTTTAATGCTTTTGTTGTAATGTTTGTGTAATGTTTTAATGTAATGGTTTTGTTTAATGTTTGAATCCGGTGTAAATTTTGTATTTTGTAACTTTTTTTATTAACCGACTTCAAAAAAGGCGGAGGTTTTCATTCGTCTGTATATATATCTTTTTATGTTTGTTCGGGTATAACCATTATGTTTATGAATCGATATTAATTATTCTTTTGCGTTGGGTTCAGTATAACTCCAAGGTGGTCCCATAGTAATTTCATTGGTATTGGACCTTGGACTTCGAAAATACACAACGGAACTCCTTATTCAAGTAGCCGTCGTCTTCTTATTTGCAAAGCATCGTTAGTAGGTCTACCCGTTACTTAAAATTGTAAAATAATAAGTATAAAAAAACCGACTTCAAAAAAAAAAAAAGAAGTAACAACTAAAAAGCAAGAAATAAAGTTTTCTTTAACAATTAAGCAAAACGATTTAATACTTATTTGTTGTTCCGTTTAGTTTAATTGAAAAATTATTGTTTATTATCTAATTATTATTGATTGTTTTATATAATTTTAAAGTCGGTGCCATATAATACTAGTAATGCGAATGCCGGCCCTCTTTATAGTAGCAAGGCAGGGGCGTATCGTACATGGATGCGAGTGATGCATCGCATCCCTTAAAAAATTAACAAGTTAGTGCTATTTAGAAGTTCAACCGATTTATTCAATTATTATCATTTTATAATTATTTTAAACCGACCGCAAATATACATTATTTACTTTAAACGCTACCATCAACTTTTTTATTTCAAATCGGCCGTGAAGGCGCCCGAAATTATTGGACTCCCGCGTTACTTGCTGCAGTGCTGAAATGCGATGGTCCACGTTACATCCAAGCCACGCGTTAGATGGGCGAAAAAGTCAGTGATCTTACGCAGTCAACAGTGGAACCTCGAGTGGATGTTGTCGTTATTTCCGGACTTAGTTATGCGATTATGTGAACGCATCTTGGTGACCGTCGCTATAACATAAGGAAGATTTGGAAGTGCTGTTTCAGGTAATTGTGGAAAATGAGGAATGGGCTCGAGAAACTGTTATTTGTGCTAGAGGTCTTTCAATTTGAATGCGCGACTTTGATTTTAATTTTTTCTTGCCAGTGTTTTCTGCAATATTCCCACATTCCGAGAGTTCGTTTAAAATTCTACAGACAAAAACATCATATATTAGTTACTGCAATAAAAAGTTCGCCGATTTCTAATCATATATTCAAAAAATGAGAAATGAGTTTAGTGACATTTGGGACCGTATAGAACGATTTGTGTTAGAAAATCAACCACCAAGTAAAATAATGCGTTTAGATTTAATTCCTGAAGAGGATAAGAAAAGCACGTACGCACGATTGTTTTATGAAATTTTGAACGTTATACTTTGAACATTAGTGAACGGTTTAGTGAAATTTCTAAACTAAAATTCTTAAATCTAGATTTAATTTACTTCATTCGTAAAACGTTTTCCTGACAAACTTTTTTCTTCTTTAGTAGATACACATGGAATATTCTTTGACGTAAATTGTTTAAAAAGTGAACTATCAGTGATTTATAGTGATCTTGATATGAAGAAGAGCACTGTGTTTGAGCTTCACCAATATATTGTCCCTTCAATTATCTTCTTTTTTCCCAGAGTAATCAAAATCGTGTCGTTCAATTTTAGCTATTCCTGCCACAAGCAGTCCGTGGGAAGATCATTTTCATCTTTAAAGAGAATAAAGACTTATCTGCGAAATTCTCAAAAGCAAGAAAGACTCTCAGCTTTAGCATTAATAAATATTGAAAGTGCCTTGTTAGAAGATATGAGATCATCTCCAACATTTGAAGTAACAGTGATAGACGTTTTCGCTGGACAAACAAAAACATAAGAATTGATCTTCATTTTAAAAATTAAGAATCATGTACTCGTATACCTCGGAATAATAATTTTAGGTTAGTGTCTTTTTTATTTTTATCATTTTCATATGGCCTACCATACATCCGACTCCTCCTCTTATAAAATTTTTATCACATCCCTAGATTCTTTTCTCACGCTACGCCCCTTGCACTACACATAAAAACCGTGATTTCGAGCGAGGAAATTGTCTTTCTGCACATGTATTGCCGTTACACTAACGTACTTTTGTTTGTAAATGCTTCTGACTAAACATAAACATCTTTTAACGACGTATGTTGTGTATTATACCCCAGTGTCGAAATAATATGGAGTGACTCATCGATGACATATGGATGGCTCAGGGGCAAGAAGTGTGCGGAGAACGAAATTCCATAGGCGTATCAATTTGGAGGGGGCAATATATAAAAAATAACAAAATAATACCAAGACAGTTGAAAAGGGTTTTAAGTGGATTTGTAACAGTCTTGTAGTTAGAAAACAATGTAAGTATCGTAAGTTATGTAATGTACTAATTTCATGCTTACCCAGTCAGAAAATCTCCTGTTAGCATATCCTGATAAAACAGACATTTTGGCAACGTGTGCCATATACAGGGACGTAGGAGTAGCAAGCTGCACACAAGTGAGCCCTCTGAATCCATATATTGACCTACCGCTTTCACTATTTAAAACTATCATTATATTTATGCCACACCACTAACACAATCTTTATTTTATTGTATCAACAACACCGTCACAGTTACTATATTTGTCACAATCATTATATATGTTACATCACTAATACAGTCTTTATTTTATTGTATCAACAACACAGTCACTATATCTATCACTATACATATATGCCACACTTATCACACATATTTTATTTTATATTACCAATCACTGTCACTATCCCACTATCACAATGTTGCGTCGCACTGAAAATATTTTCTTAATGTCATTATTATAAGAGTCACTCACTTCAGACAACACAACTTCCACTTGCAATTTTACTATTCCACAGTTAGTCACTGTCACTATCAAAATCACAATCACTGGAACTGCTATCGCCTAGATTGATTATAACTGGATCTATCAACGCTTCCGCTCTTGTGTCAAGATCCCACATGCGTTGTTCCTCTTTCTTTACGTGTACAATGCACTTGGACCATGTTTCCGCGGTGACGCGGCTGATAGCATCGTTCAACAGCAATTTGCAACAGCGTCTCCCAGTTTAAAAGTCCTATTATTTCGTGCTACGTCCGTTTTTATTTGCCCCCAAATCAGCTCTATGGGGTTCAGTTCGCAATGATATGGTGGTAGACGAAGTATTGTCACATCACGACCTTTTGCCATTTCATCTACTACATATTTAATGTACCGGCTTTTTTTATCGCTGCGGAATTTTTAATGGTATCGCCACAATGCAGATTTTTAGATTTTAGGGTTTCTGTTTTCTTTTTTTTTGCACTTGTTTCTTCTTCATCATACTTAATTGCACGGTACACACTACTTACACAGACTTTTGTTAACAAAGAGCATATATCAACTGCCTCGGTTGTACTAATATCTGGGTTTCGCGCCCGAATTCCTTCGTAGGCGTTTTTAATCATTTGAAGTTCTTCATTTGTTAAATGTCGCTGTTTTCGATTGGAATTCTTCGTCGTAGAACCATTACAACTTGCATCCGCTGCTTCCATGTTAGAAAAACACTAAACACTCACTTTTATCGCAGAATATAATAAATAAACAATTTCCCCAATCCCGAATCAATCGCATACAACCACAATGTAACGCCACTGGCGCGCTAAAATCTGGGCTAAACCACGCATGCGTCATTCTATCGATCGACATTGATCCGTGCCGCCAATTGCTGACCAATCGAATTCAAATGTATTTAAAACCGCCTAAAATGATTGGCTAGCTTTGCTACAACAGCGCACCAGGCGGTACAACCGATTATTATGCGATTCGGAATTCAATAGGAGAGGGAGTAGTTCGCATTGACCTACTGTTTCTATAGAGCGGCACATAAAATTTCTATGCACATAATAGGTGATTACACAAGAAATAGACAAACCGTTGAATAGTTATGGTGGTCTAATATTATATATGAATCATTCCACATTATTTCGACACTGGGGTATAGAGAAGTTAACAATCATATGGTAAAGCATTCGGCTGTATTATACCTAGACTGTGCCTTCCCAGCAGGTTTTTATCTGACGCAGGCGTGTCGTTTCGGGACACTCCAACGCGCTTGGGAATGGGCGCGAAATTAAAAAAAAAATTCTGCCCCGTATTCTAAAAGATTAAAATAAATTTTAAAGCTAATAAAGAATCGATTTTTTTAAAAATTTACAGCTATGTTGCCCCTTAAACAGTCATGAACCTACATCTATGTTTGCGACACATACAGTTTCGTACTATTTATTTCATTGCTATTTGCCAAACAAAAAACTCTCTTATTTTGCCGATAATCGGAATAGCCTACCTGAGCCTAGCCATAAAAACAAGCCACGGTATGAGATAAGAGCCGTTTGGTTTTTTTATTCGGGGGATAGAGATGAAATAAACTACACTAGGAAAACATTTTCTGTGTAAGTCAACCTTGATCTAATTACTTTTCCCATTCACTCTATTCTTGCGTCAACTTAAGGTGGAAATGTGTGTTACATTAATGTAATCTATACCAGTGATGGGCAAACTTTTTAAGGGGAGGGCCAGATAAAAAATTGAACAAAACAGATTTTTATAAGTGATAAACTTTATTTTTGATTTTTACATCACACACAACTTATATTATATAGATTATACTTATATTATTAGAAACAAAAGTTACAAAAATTGATTATTCTTTAGAAGAGTATGGCTAATGTGACAGATGAAACTGTGACTGAGCTTCTAAAAATTGTTCATAATCTGGTAGAAACTGGGATGAGCTGATTCGCAGTAGTGAAACTAAATGGTGGTCAGTCAATCAGTTCATAGTAGAAAACACCTGTTCACAGATGTAGGAAGATGGAACATCGCAATTATCTTCTGAGCGTGAGATTTCAGGTTTGAGAAATTTGATTTTGACAGGGCTTTGTAGAAGTCAATTTTAGAAACGTTGAGAAATAGTTGCTTCAATTCAGTGTTGCATTGCAACTCAATCAGTTCGAGCTGCAATTCTGGTTTGACTGATTCACAATCCACATTAAATGGCATGCTAAAAATATCCAGGTCCTGTTCAATAACTTTGAAGCCTTGGAATCTTCGTTCAAATCCTTCATGAAGACATTTCAGGCTTTTCTCATAGCTCCTAAGTTTGTCTTCCCTAACTGCAATAGTTTTTAGTCTTGGAAAATGAGTAAAGTCTTTCTTGACTAGTTGTTTGGAAAATAGATTCAATTGCATTTTGAAACCCCTGATATGACTCCAAATATCATGGATTAATTGATTTCTTCCCTCAAGTTCAAGGTTTAATTTATTGATGTGACTGAGAAGATCTGTAAAAAATTCAAAGTCCGAAATCCATACAATATCTTTTAAATGTTTACACTCGTCCATTCCTTTTTCTTCCATGAAAGACATTATTTCGTCTTTTAGATATCAAACTCGTTCGAAAACCCGTCCTAAAATGAGCCACCTTACTTTAGTGTAGTAAAGTACATTAGAATATTCAGACTGCAATGAGTCAAGAAACTCTCGAAATTGTCTATGATTGAGTGCCCGTGAACGAATGTTATTAACAAGCTTAATAACAACATCAAGCACATGTTTCATGTCTAGAGCAAATTTACACAGAACTTCTTGATGTATGACACAATGAAGAAACACAACTTCGTTCCCAGGAAATGATTCCTTAAATGTGCCTACAAAACCAGATTTCGTCCCTGTCATATTCGGTGCTCCATCTGTGATAATGTTACAAATATTGGTCAAAGGTACTTTCAAAGACGTGATAGTTTCGTGAAATTTTTTAAAAATGTCTGACCCTTTTCTCGTTCCCTTCAATGAACGCATGCAAGCTAACTCTTCCGTAACACAAAAGTTGTCATCAATACCTCTTTTAAATATCAGTAACTGAGCTGTGTCAGTTATGTCCGTACTTTCATTAAACGCAAAAGAACAGAATTTAAACTCGCTTATCTTTGACTCTAGTTGTGAGGCAAACTGCTTATCAATTACTTCAATTTTGGAAGTAATTGTTTTTCGAGACAAACTTACTATCTCAAAATCCTTTGTTTTGTCGGGACACAAAATGTCACATACTTGGAGCATACACCTTTTTACAAATTCGCCATCAGAAAATGCTTTATTACTTTTTGCAATATTGTATGCCACAACGTAACTGGCATGTGTAGCTAGCTTTTGAGAACGGCTTTGTTTAAAAGAAAAAAAATTGCTGACCTGACAGTTTTTTACGTAGAGCTTCTGCTTTTTGCTTCCGTTCTTCTTCGGTCATAGTTTCATAAGTGGCGTTGTTATGTTTTGTCATGAAGTGTCGTGAGAGGTTGAATTACAGCTTCATTGCAAATGAGGCACACAGGTTTATTCGTAATAGGCGTGAAAAAGTATTTCCAAGTCCACTCATCTTTAAAAACACGACATTCTGAATCAACTTTACGTTTTTTACTTGCCATTGCAACGACAAAAAATGTCAAAAAACACTACCAACAAAGCAAAACTATAGAAACACAAGCCAGACATACAGCCGCCGCAGAGGTAACTTGACACTGACTACGTGACTGTCCGAACTACACTAACCTTGAGAACAGACGAAACGAAAATGGTAGCGCCCGATTCGTTCCGAACTTAGCCGAGCAACACACGTATTGTACTACGCCTACGCGATGTTGCTGCAAACTCAGATAATACCGTACTTAAAACGCGATGAGAAGGAAACCATTATTCTATTCTAGCTACGCAAAAAATACATTTTGTTCTATCCTAGGTGTAATTGTAGGGGTTATTCGAAACTATGTCGCGGGCCGGATTGACTACCCCGAAGGGCCGCACTTGGCCTGCGGGCCGTACTTTGCCCATGACTGATCTATACTAACCTTCTAAACAATAAGCCGCACATAACCCATCCATACAACCGCAACTACAGCAACTACAGCGAGTGTTGCGACAACCGCAACACTCGCATCTCTCGTCATCTGAATAATCGTCATAGCTGCTGGCAACTTCAGTACGCCTCCCTTGATACCAACCGTTGCCTTGTGTGAGGCTAGCTGATATGGTGGGAATCTCGGCCGACGGCGCCGGCGCCGGCAACTCCTTGCTTGGTTGCTTGTCGCAGATGGAATCGTAGCTTGGAGGTGGCCCTTCTGGATGGACGTCTCTAATATCTATATCCCCAGTTAGAAACGCAGGCGATACACGTTCCAAATGTGAGGCACTCTGCGGAAGTTCGGGACTTGATTGTAACGCAGAAGAAGGTTCTTCACGTTTAGTATATGTCATGGAAGTGCCTGATTTGAGTCTACTGCTCATAGAAGGCTCGACCTCGTAATATGGTGGTGGTTTGCAAGTTATTTCCGATGATCCGTCAGGTGTGCCTGGAATATTAAATAGAGGAAGATATTAGTTGCAATGTTTTGTAACCCTTCCTTCAAACACATTCTATTTCGTCTTCAATAAGAATATGTTACGAGCCCAGGTTCATAATAGGTAGGCCAGGCATAATTTTACAACTAATATATTTAAATAAAAGTAATAACACACTCAAAACTATTTTATTAAAGAAGGATGTTGGTAACAGAAACAAAGTATAAACTTTTAATTTAAATACAATCAGTGGCGGCTCGTGATGAAATGAAACGGGTGTTGTGCACAGGGCCGATCCTAGGGTATTGGCCGCCCGCGTGCAAATTTCAAACGTATCCAAACTACTGGCGCCGTAGGGGCCGCAAAAAAATTGCGGAGAAAAAAATTTTGAAAATTTTCAAGGTCACGCGTTTTCCTGATACTTCAGAATTTTTATGTAATATCCGTTTATACAAAAATATAGACTTTCACAAGAAACATTTTTGGAATTTAATACCTTTTTGAAGAACATTCATGTTTGCCGTCATATTCTTTGGTTAAGGGAAAAGGCGTGTAAGGTGAATTTTGTACTAGAGGGTCTATAACACTTAAAATATTTTCCGAAAGAGTTTCAGCGTCACATTTTGTAGGTTTCAGGTATGTCCAAAAACCTTCAATCGGTTCACCATCGAGAATATATCTTAAAACTACCGTTAATTGAGTTTTTGCAGCTACATCAGTTGTTTCGTCTGCCATAACTGCCAAAAATGAAGGTTTGTTAATTTCTTTAATTATTTCTTCATGACATACTTTTAATATACAGTCTAAAAGATCATTTTGTATTTCTTTAGAGGTTCCTTTAAATACTGAAGCATTTTGTAGATGCTCGCTTAAAGTTACATCAAGCTCAGCAGAAAAATTTATCAAACCACGAAATATCCCCGGGTTTTGAGAGGTTTCAGCTTCGTCATGTCCTCGCGGCGCCAGTTCAAAGGCCCCACAAAACTCTATGCAGTTTATAATTTTTGACAAAACGTATCTCTTTTTTGTCACATTATCATTATGCTTTTGCACATTTATCCAATAAGCTGAATCTAGCTGCGCTTTAATATTAGTTGTTCCTAATAAAGCTAATTCCATTGTATTATGTAGTTGGCTTTTGGAGTTGTCGTGCTTTTTTATATTTTCAGTTAAGTGCACCAAATCTGTCACCCCTACCTCCGTCCATGCTTTATCACTGCCAAAAAGTAACCAAGGAAAACAAAATAACGCATTTTTTTTGTTGCACCCACAAATCCAATTGTTCTTCGAATAAATGTCTCTATTAAATTGACGTTTATATGCTTTTCCGCGGCTAACACCTGCAGTCTCAATAACAATATCGGGCAATGGCCTACCATTGTTTTTTAAATCAATTTTTTCTTCATAAGAGTATCTAAAAAATCGCTTCACATGAACTAAATTATAAACTAAATCCATTGTCACTATCACAGTATATAAATATTAATAATTAGTACAATAAATCACTACACAAATTCACAAAACACTATTTAAAATCTCAAATTAACACGAAATACGAAATAGGTACGATTTACGCCCGCTCGAGGAGTAGGAAGGAGTAAACATTCACTGATGTTGCCTTAGCTGGAAAAAATACAGCTCATTGACCGTGTAAATTCTCGCATTTACGAGCGCCAAGTGTAGATTGTTGCGGGAGTTGAGGGGGAGGACGGGTGTGCCGAGCCGTGCTGAGAACTACCTCGTGTGGTCCAGCTCAATGTACCGCGACGCGCTCGCGTAGAGACCCAGATAATTCATCTGGTCTACTACGCAATTTGATTAGCTGCACCAACGAACCAAATTATTTTATTAATAAATTTTAGTAATTATTATGTCGCGAAAATATACAAATATCTATTTTTTTGGCAGTTCTGCAGCTCTACAGCACCTTTATACACCAGCCGCCCCTGAATACGATGAAATATTACTACGTTGTGCTGTCAGTGACCAGTTTGTTAATAAAAAACATTAAGATTCGCGTTTCAGAATAGTGAGAGTGTTATTACTTTTATTTAAATACATTAGTTGTAAAATTAAGCATGGCCGAACTGTTATGAGTGTGGGCTCGTATTTTAACAAAAGACGAGGCAAATAGAATCCACACTGGATAACGCAGGCTTGCTTTGCAACAATTAATTAGTCCTAATATGAATAAACTCACCTTGTCCAAAATTCCCATCTGTGAGATTATCTGGTTGGGTGGAGGAGGAAGACATAGCTTTAATGGGCCCTGAAACGTTTATGGGTAATGAATTGTGGTTATGACAAAAAATTGGTAAGATAACGTTTCATGAAATACACTAAAGTTTTAATATTGATTGATTTCTATTATCTGTAGTACTGAAACTACTTTCCTACGGTAGCAGTTGAAGTTTTTATTACCGTCGCCAATCTTGGCGATGTCTTGAAACACTAGCCATGCCAGGTTTTCAATTATTATTAATGGCGTTGACGTGTATGCTGGATTTTAAAGGCTAGTACACACCTAACGACAAATTTGCGGAGCACGTGTATCGCGATAAGTCCCAGAAATGTCCCGCGACATTTTTTCCGTATTTGGAACTGTCGTGATACAGAAGTTTCATGTCGCAGGTCTCCCATTCGAAATCGGATACATGATACAAATGTTGCGCAACATGATGTAGTCTGGACATGTCGCGACATAAAGTCCCGGGATTTTTTGCATCATATCAACGCAGTGTGGGCAGGAGCGCTGTCATGTTGAAAAACCAGTCTCTAGAATTTAGGTCATCTTTTTCTCGCGCAATCTCTTTAGCCCGTCCAGATAATAATTTTGATTCACTGTGTTACCCTGAGGAATAAGTTCAATGTGCAGGATTCCTTTGATGTCGAGAAAAACTAACCATCATGTAGTTCGCATTTGATTTTAATTGCTGTGCTTTTTTTGATCTGGTGATAAAGGTGCCTTCCATTGACTGGACTGCTCTTTTGTTTCGAGGTCATAGCCGTAATACCAAGATTCGTGTCCTGTGACGACTTTTGATAAAAAATCAGGGTCAGTCTGTGCCTGTTATTTCAATTCCTGAATGCTCACTCTCAGATGGCTCTCTCTGGTTATCGGGAAGCAGTCGCAGAACAAACTTTGCCTCGATGCGTCCGATGTTCAAATCTTGATTTAGGATTCTTTGGCATGAACTCCAGAAAATTCCAGTTTTCTTATCCAATTCGTCTATTCTGAGACGATCAAACATGATGACATTGCGTACGCTCTAAACTTTTCATCTGTTCTGGATATTGAGGGGTGATCCGAACGAGGCTCATCTTCAAGTGATATTTGACCACTTCATAACCGATCAAACCAATCGTAAGTTCTTGCCTGGCTCAGAGCCTCTTTCCCATAAGCTTCCTGAAGCATTGGAACTGCATCTGTCGCTGTGTTATTTAACAGAAAACAGAATTTGAGGTTGGCGCGTTGCTGTTTCAAGTTCGCCATCACAAAATCGCCGAAAGCTTTGGGACGGGTTTAAGAAGAAAATCAATCTGTCACGTGAACGATACTTGGGCAACTGAGCAGGGAGGGTGTCTGGTATGTGCCAACTCACTTCTTTACAGAAATAAATCTCGTTCTTTTTGGGCACTCCCTTGCATTGTATACACAAGCACATTTTAACTTGATGTTTAGCAATTTTCGTAGATTTGCATTTACTCTGAATAAGATGAGATACTTGATAAATATCATGGCGCAACGTCTATGAGAAAACGCATTCTAGTAAATACGATTACGTACAGCTTGTCAAGAATAGGATCAAAACTACGATATCTGACCGTCCACGAGGTGCGCTGTAAATAGCCTGACCTTTACTCAGTCGTATTGAGACTGTTGCAGAGTGAATATCGAGTATACAGTCAGTCAAAGATCCATAAGTCCATAAAACCTTATTTGCGTTTTTTATATACCTAATCCCATTCCTTACATTTCTTTCTAAGTACATACAGAAATCCCTTAATTAAAAACTAATATTACGAGATAACTAATAAACAATAGCACATTTTTCTTTTATGTCAATTGCAAAAGCATATGATGCATTGCTGCTCTGTCGAGATGAAATAGTTTTGCATGTGAATGTACATAGTGTTCGATGCGGCCGCGCGTAAAGTGCATCCTTCTTCCTCCGAATACTACTTCACTCTTTCTTTTACGCATGCATAGAGAATATCACACTTTTTCCTATTACTGACAAGCTTCTATCATCTACATTCCTTCTTCGAACCTCTAGTGACGTAAGATGACCTCTGAACCGATGGATGTTTCAGATACTAAACGATACGACAACAGATTTGATTTCCTGTAGAATTATGTTAGAAACAACGTATCCAGGAATGACATTTTAGAATGTAAACATTTTTATTGTGTTAGCTGTACATCTGTATGCCAGAAGGGATAGACAGGTATCAGATAGACTACATTCTAGTTAGGAAGAGATTTAGAAATCAAGTAAAAGACTGTAAGAGTTATCCAGGAGCAGATGTAGACAGCGACCACAACTTGGTAGTCATGAAAGCTAGATTAAAGTTCAAAAATCTGAAAACCCGGAAGGATAAGAAACGTATAAATGTAGACATATTGAGGGATCAGAATATGAAAGATAAGTTCCAGGAGAAAACAGATCAATTAATAAATAAAGCGAGTAATGACGAAATCAAGAAAGCAGAAACTGAGTGGGAGGGTATCAAGAATAGTCTAGATTCCGCGGCTACGGACGTTTTAGGACACGAGAGAAGGGAAGCTAGGAAGCCCCGGATAACGGACGAAATCTTAAACTTAATACAAAAGAGACGAGGCTACAAAAACAGACGAGACGAGGAAGGACTGAAAACTTATAAGTCACTAAAGTGGGAAATCATTAGAAAGTGTAGAAAAGCGAAAGAACAATGGATAGAGGATAAATGCAAAGAAGTAGAAGATAAGCTCCAAATAGATAAGGCCGATGAGGCTTACAAAATAATTAAGAGGAACTTCAGGGATCTAGGACCAATAAGTAGAAACGTTAGGAGTCAATCGGGGGACATAGTGATCGGAAGAGAGAAGAAAGCGGATAGACGGAAGCAGTACTTAGGAAATTTATACGATGGTCAGGAATTACGAGAGATATTAGAGGAAGAATCTAGCATCGATAGGGAAGATGTAGGAAAACCTATATTGAGAGAGGATTTTGAAATAGCACTAAGGGGGCTAAAGAACAATAAAGCGCCGGGTGTAGATAAAATACAGGCGGAAATATTGAAATGTGCGGGACAGAAAGTAATAAATAGGATGTTTGAACTGATAAAATACATGTACGAAACGGGTGAGATGCCGGAGGATTATAAGAGGAACATTATCGTTACTATACCGAAAAAGAGAGGAGCCGACAAATGCGAGAACTTTAGAACGACTAGCCTAACTTCCCACGCGTCAAAAATCTTAACCAGAACAGTGCAGAAGAGGATGGAAAATAGAGTGGAGGAAATACTAGGAGAAGACCAATTCGGGTTTAGGCGAAATACGGAAACTCGCGAAGCTATTCTGGCGCTAAGAGTAATGTTAGAGAAAACAATAGAAAAGGAAAGAACGCTTATATAGGATTTGTAGATTTAGAAAAAGCTTTTGATAATGTAAGAATGGAAAAAATGTTCTAGATACTAAAGAACACGGGAATAAAGTATAGAGATAGGAGAGTAGTACAGAATCTAAACAAAGAGCAAACTGCTGGTATAGAAGTAGAAGGGGAAAGAAGGGAAGTAGGTATTAGGAAAGGAGTAAGACAACGATGTACGCTATCACCACTAATTTTTAATCTGTACATCGAAGAGGCGATTAATGTGGTAAAAGATTTTGGGCTTAAAGTACAGGGACAGAACCTAAAAATGCTGAGATTCGCGGATGATATAGCAGTATTAGTAATGATGAAAATACCGTGGACTGATAGGGTTAGAAACGAAGAAGTATTAGGGAAAGTCGGCGAGAAAAGAAGTATGTGGAAAAACATAAAGAAGAGAAGAGATAGAATGGCAGGCCACTTGCTGAGACATGGGGGAATAGTCTGAGATATTTTGGAGGCAGAAATAAGAGTGAAGGAAGGCAGAGGTAGGCCCAGATTAGATTACTGCTCGCAAATAGTAAGGGATGTAGGTTGTAACACAATTAGCGAAATGCGTAGGTTAGCACAAGATAGGAGAAGCTGGAGGTTAGCGTCCAACCAGTCTTAGGACTGATGACCTCATTATGATGAGCTGTACATCACAGGGGAGAAAAACACTTGATTTAATACTACCAGATTTTTATTTATTTGGATTATTAAACAATTATATTTACGTAAATACTTCGCTCGCAGTTGAATATTTAAAATATGCCATTTCTAACAATGTTCCAAAGATATTCTAGAATATTAATTACATGTTAATGATTTAAAAGGAATACGCCGCTGTCCATTAAATAAGAGCAGGCATTTTGCGCATTTAATCGAAAGAAATTTAATATAAGACGGTCTGTAAATTCTAATTCAAGTCTATACAGCAATAGAAAAGTTAAACAACACCAAATTATTATACTCGTAAAATGTGTTTCAGATCATTTTTCAAAATTTCGAGTATAAATTTACAGGTAAACTTGTCAATTTGAATCATTGTTGCCAACTACATAACGTGAGAATGTTCGTAGGTATCACAAGACATGTAAGCGTTAGGTAAAATATCTTCTAGGATGTAGCGCGTTCAATCAACCTGAATCTCTTTGTATAAGTTTATATTAAACAATAACTTATATAATATATTAGCAAATCAATGCAGGTATGTTGGATAAAATATAATTTTCTCAAGACTGTTAAGAACAAAACAGTTCATAAGACTAGATAATCGAACTGTACACAAAGAACAATAAATATTTATTTGATGAAGAAAATTTGTGGTCATGATTACAAGTCATAATTACTATTCATTTTATCGCTATTTGCCAAATGAAAAACTCACTTATCTTGCTGATAAACGGAATAGTCTACCTGAGCCTAGCCATAAAAACAAGCCACGGTATGTTTTGAGATTTTTTATTTGGCAAATAGCGATGAAATAAACTATACAAATGTTCATATTTATATTGCACAAATAAAAGTCAAATAAACGTGTTTTATTATAAAAAATGAATTGTTCTCTGAGTATATACGAATATCGACAATTTATCATCATCTATCTAGAAAATAGATGTGTTAGATTAAGTTATTATTGTTTTAGATAAATTTAAAATATAGTCATTTAATCCTTAAAAACAAAAATTAATCATTATGTCTTATTCACGATTTTTCTTAATATAAATATGAGTCAGGAGAAGGTATGTATCTGCTCGGATAGCAGGGCGGCGTTGGCAGCCCTGAATTCAGCAACGACAAAGTCGAAGCTGGTCTATGATTGCTATGAAGCATTGAACCACTTGGCAGGGAGGGGACCGATGGAACTCTTTCTAATTGCAGATGACCTTGCCAGACTAGGGACTAGAGAAAACCTCTATGGAGAGGAGTAACGGATTGTCGAATAACCAAACTCTTCATAGAATACTCAGAGATTGAGAAACGGGCCCAAGAATTCATTAAATTGAACAGGCACAAAGTCAGAACCCTGGTGGGAACCGTAACGGGCCACCATACTAGCCTGAATGCATATAAGCACAAGCTGAGGCTGACTGATAGCCCGGCCTGTAGATACTGTAAAGAAGACGAGGAAACCTCGACTCATCTTCTTTACACCTGCCCTGCACTGGAGGAGAAGAGGTATTTTATATTAGGGACCCCTTTTATCCTAGAGGAGGCGAGGCTTAAGGCGGGGGACGTGCCTAAATTTCTCCTTCTATGGGATAGCATTTTTGGATAAGGACCCGGATAAAGGGGGATCGCCAAGGGACTACCCATGCGATCAGTGGCTGATGAGGCTCAAACCTATATAACATAATAATAATAACAATAATAATATTTCATCAGGTCATTGTATTTAAATCTCTCTAGAGAGATAGACGTCTCCCGTTGACTGCTCAACATTTAGAACAGCTACTAATAATATTCTCATATGATATTAACTAACTTGTAAAACTTGACATACTTAGGTTTTTACCATAGTTCCTCACATAACTTTAGCAGTATAGTGACCCAAAACTTAAGGGACTACCAGAGACTTAAAACTTAATTTGTCAGGCAATCCAATAAAAACTAAAAAACCTCATGTCCCCTATGACACAACGACACTCTATTGGATCAATAAATGGTTCTGTTTAGACTGAATACAGCTAGCGCAGTTGACTTTGATATTCCGCAACCTGTCGACTGTTGTTTACACTAATCTCTCTTTCAACATAATTCAACAGGGTACGTGGTAGTTGCAATGACACACCACGACCTACTCACTGTATAATATGCTGAAATATATTCAATGTATCATATGAACAATGAACGATACCATTAGTGTAGAGGAGAGACAGAAGAATATTATAGAAGGATGTTAATTTAGATAATAAAAGAAATCTAACAAAATATAAAAGTGAAAATAATGACGTATTCAGGCGCAATGCATCTGACAGATCCGGGCGGCCCTTACAAGGCCAGGGAATGCACTAAAAAAATCGACACCATAGCGAAAAGAGTGGTTTGCATCTAAGAAGCTATAAGATAGTTCGAGTTGATATTCGTAATACACACGACAGGGCAAAGAAAAAAATGACTGCCGGATTTCGGAGATCGACTGCGCCCGACGGATGGTTAATATACTAAAGTTCTTCTCCTGAACTACAAACTTACCTTATTTAACGATATTAAAAATAGTTCGTGTCAGCTAGTAAACACACCTCCCGTCCTTCGCTATATGCACACAATTGATAACGTTGAATAAAAATTCGACGTTTTGTAATGTAAATCAATTATTGATAACGTGATATCTGTTATCTGAATCCGCCGAAAAACGACATGAATAACGTCAAATCTGATGAGGTATGAGTAACGCTTTACGATTATATTTAATATAAAAAGATTCTTATCGGTACAGATCGGATAGGTTCTACAAGATACCTAATTTATTCCATATGGGGACTAAAGTAGACGCAATGACGCGCACTACTGACAAGCAAATTGCATATCGCTATTTCGTCCTTATTGGGAATCGTTAGTAATATCATATTCGATACCTAATGGCTTCAGAAAATAGCTATTAAGTTGTATGTAAGACTCGCACTACTACCCACGCGAGAGACGATGGTAAACCGACGCGTATTTAAAAGGCAGCTTATATTTTTACATTCGCTTGTTTGAACGAGATGATATTAAATAAAAATAACAGAATCTGATTTCTTTCAATGGTTCACGTCAAAATACAGCACATATTTTAGGAATTATTGTCGAGGAAACGGAATCCTGGACCTCGATTTAATTTATACTGTTGCTCGAAGTGACGTATTCGCCACGCCCCTCTGGGTATACTCTGGTCGACTTCGTCGAGCCATCACGCCATTCTGTGACGTCATGATCCCTCGTACGAGGACACTGGATCCAAGAGTATAAATTACGGAGATTTTGGCGAATTCGATTTTGCTTAGCAGCGCTTTGAGTAGCCTATATTCAATATACGCGTTTACTTGCAACAAAGCAAAGATTTTCAATGAGACCTGTGACCTGGATATTTTATGTGGCCCTACCCATAAAATATTTTATGAAAGGGTTCCATTGCATTTAATCCAAACAAAAGAGGTTTTAATTAATCGTTCAGCCAACATCTAAGTACCTTGCAAAGCGGTACTGAAATCCCACGGTTCCATACCGTTGGATCGACGAGGGCTCACGCCCGTCCGCGCCTATTTCATTCCTCCGAGGGACGGAAAGCGAACGCAGCTTCCGCGAATTTAAAACCGTACGTTTTTGCACGTCCGCCAATGACTGTGTGCGTCAGTGTAACGTCGCGACGTGAGTCGACGGTTCCTAGGTCCCAAGTCGGGGATCACCGTTGAACGACGGGAGTGTGTGCCTCTTAGCAGATACGACCGGAGGCTAGTAGAGTAGCCAAACTAGACGAATTGAATTAGGGTAAGTCTGTTCCATTTTAATTCCCTAGCTTGCACGCCCTACCTATCGACACTGTGAAGAGACCCCCCGGAATACCACTCGCAGATAGATTCCTGTCCCCAGTAGGCTTTAACGTAACACATCACAACATATAGGTTTTAATAAAGCGAAGGTTCGAATTTATAAGAAATTGTCTGAGAAAGAAAATGTCTATCTATAAATTGTCTATCCCGTACTGATTAATAACCATATTTACGATTTTAGCCCATTGGTTATATTTTTAAATTCATATACGAGGTATATCATAAAGACCGATATACGAGGTACGGTAGGAAAGTTGAATTTAGTGAACGCATCCAACGATGGAAACGCGCAGCGGCAGGAAGCCAGCGGAGCCCGAGCGAGACCCGGCTACTACTGTCCAAGGAGTGTACCCCCACGCAACGGGAAGGGAACGGGTAACAACCAAACCTAATCTAATCAAACACCAAGGAGCGCCAACCAACAGCGGTACGTGCCTGCACTAAGGAGTAGCGCGGCCAGCCGGATACAGGAGGCATCTCAGCGGGCCTTAGGGCGTCCACCCCGATGTCATCATCGGGAGCACAATTGTTGGCAACGCCGCGTCGCGTCTACAAGGGACACGACGTGAAGGGGGTGATCATGGAAGAGCGACGTGTACGTCGAGACGTCGAGGAACCCTCCGTACTCCGTACACGGGCACCCCCATCACCTACCGTCGTTCATCCCCGAGGGGATGAAAGCGAGAGGGAAGAGAGTGATGGAGCGAGAGGAGAATACTGTAGTAATTGACTAGGCCACCTCGCAAGCTGTTTAACCAAGCCTTTACTATGAGCTGGCAAAGTGGTCCGGTACTGTGCGCATAATAAACACAACATAAACACGTTTGTTTGTTTGGACAGACAGAAATTAGAACATCCTTCCCCAGAAAGCCTACAAGCAGGTTTTGTGTAGGGGAAGGTTACATATATAAACGCGGACAAACACCCAGCCCTGAGGGAAGTGTCAAGTTCCCTCTGGTGAGAATCGAACTCACGCAGACAATGTGCCCAATATTTGGCCCAGTTGCCACCCTGTTACCAAATACCGAGTCAGCACCACCGCGGCACCATGAGAATAAGACCATGCGTCACCCATCCAAGTCGCAACCGCGCAATCCGTTGCTTGACTTCGAACAGCGCAGGTCCGACAATGAACGGAGTACGCTGTCTCATCCTCTACATAACATCCTCTACAACACGTACATAACATAAGGCACGTAACATAAAATAACACAAATTATGAGTTTTTACTTTTTCGCGCTCCACAATAAGTGGAAAAGTAATGTAATCGGGTATAGAAAAAGTGAAAAAACAAATTTTTTTTTGGTTTATTTTTCGTTTTTCGGTCTAAAACCCCCAAAAAACTGGTTTTTAAAAATGTTTTGCTGTATGTGTGTCGTCGTTGTCGTCGGCATTCATTCTTGTTAGCACGATAACTCAACTAAATCGTGTCGGATCCATCGGATTTCGACTGATTCTGATCGGGGACGTCTACCAAACGACACATATTGATTTTGAGGTGGATAGGACACATCCCACCCTGTCCATGGATCATGAGAAAGCACGATGGTGGATTATTTGAGAAATTTGTTTTGTTAATACGATAACTCAACTAAATCGTGTCGGATCGATCGGGTTTTGACTGATTCGGATCGGGGACGTCTCCCAGACGACACCTATTGATTTTGAGGTGGATACAACACACAATACCATGTTCATGGGTCATGAGAAAGCACAATGGTGGACTATTTGAGAAATTTGTTAGCACAATCACTCAATTAAATCGTGTCGAATCGATCGGGATTCGACTGATTCTGACTAGGAACGTCTAACAGACGGCATCTATTAATTTTGAGGTGGATAGGACACACCCCACCCTGTTCATGGGCACGAGGGTGAACTATTTGAAAAAAGTAAAACTGTCACATAAAACACATATTCCGCATTTATGTGGTGGATTATTTTTTCTCGGCCACCCAATTTCGAGATAGACATGTTCTACGTGCGGCAAAGTCCGTTTAAGGTTTAAAAACTGTTTATTTATTTATTTTATAGTTAAGATCTAATCTTGTTTCTTGTCTGGTAAATATTTATCACCAGGAAATAAATGTTCAAAAAATGTAATTTTAATTCAAATTTATTTATCGACTTAATTTACAAAAATAAATTACTTACACATGTAATATTTTTGTCCTCTCCTTATATTTTATTTACAATAACACTTACATTAATGACTTTACTTACATAATAATTAATCATTTTATATATATCACAATTGTCATAACTTACAACTATTTGCAAAGTACTGCTGACCAAGAATAGGAACAAGTCTTAAAACTGCGAAATCGGTCCATCCACGAGGTGCGCAGTAAATAGCCTGGTCTTTACCCAGTCGCATTGAGATCCCTGCAGAGTGAATATAAATGAATATATAGGTATGTACTATTTATTTCATCGCTATCTGCCAAATAAAAAACTCTCTTATCTTGCTGATAAGCGAAACAGTCTACCTGAGCCTATCCATAAAAACAAGCCACAGTATATTTTAAGATTTTTTATTTGACAAATAGGGATGAAATAAACTATACACAGAGTGCGATCTGGCTGCGTGTAAAGTGCATTCTTTTCCTCCGAGTGCTGCCTCACTCTTTCTTTTACGCATACCTAGATAATCTCACACTTTTTCCTATTTTTGACGAGCAGTATATGTTTTGTGTCGAGCATAGAATCCTCTAGATTATAATATGTATCACAGGAACTATTTATACATGATAGATTTAACAATGGTAAGAACGAGAGGGAGTACCCAATCGAGAATTATATTCTGTAGACGAGTGGGTTGACAGTGCTGCCCTCTACAGCTACGTACGTTTATTAGACACTCAGTTGGCCAAGTATAGTTCGTGTAAAAGCATCGCATCGCAGCGGACAGAGTGATTTCTTTCTTACACCCGTAAGTTAACGACAACGTTAGATTGCAGCCAAAAACTTTAAATAATAACACTGATTTATTTTCTTATCATAAGCATTGGTGTTTACTTCCAAACTTAATATTTTCATTCCAGGACCAAAGTGGATGCCATACACGCAATCACCCAGCGGTAGCTGAAATTTATTTAAAACAAAATTAAAAAATACTCCTAGATCAGATAGAGGTGTGGGATTTATTTTAAAATGTACCGAAAAGATGGCAGTCTAATTTAAGGTAATAAACAATTTATTTCTTTTCCAATTTTCGACATGAGTGCCCCTTAAATTTCGATTTAAAAAAAAATATGTGTAGCACAGTACACGTAATAGAAATGAATACTTCTTTAGAATAGAGAATAGAGATTAAGAGTGAGAGATTGAAAGAGAGAGACAGAGAGAGAGAGAGATAGAAAGGGAGAGGGATAATTTCAAAAGAAATATAACAATATAAAATTTGTGTAAAAAATATTCGGTTAATTCATTATTTACACTATCATCGGCTGGTGGTTCAATTGGTAATACTGATATGATTGGTTTGTGATAACTAAAATATGAAATATATGTTCGTAATTCGATATTTTCTAGATAGCGTGTAAAAATTGCATCTATTGTTGTTCCGGATTTTGTTGTTGATTCTTTGGGATTGTTATTTATAAACAGACCAAATGTTTCTCGAAGAAAGTTAATCAACGTCAAAGAATCATTGGATCCGTATGCCTGTATTACATCGGTAGATGTCGAACGGTCGGTTTCCAAATATAAGAACATATTTTCACCACCAGAGAACGTCATTTCCTGAGGCAAATATGGGAACATACCTGATGATGCAAAGTATTTACTTGTAACAGTTTAGTGCGTTTGTTTCTAATTACTTTTTATTATTATATTATTACCCTTGTTATGACGCGTACGTCTATGGCGCGCAGCATATTTCCCACAGCCTTAGTTATTATGTAACCTATCATCACAAAATTTAGAGCATCATACATAAAAGACTACACCCTCTTAAATAAAGGGTGGTCCAACCATAATGCACGATATTAATTGTGAGTCATACCTTAACGTCAAGTTTTTTGTCCAACTTAATTTGACATTTCTTTGTTTCAGTGTTTGACAAATTCAACCATGGAGAGGTACACAATTGAGCAGCGCGTTAAGATTGTTGAAGCCTTTTACGAAAATGGGCGTTCAAATCAAAATGCATTTCGTGCACTTCGTGACTTTTTTGGTCAGCATAATCGACCAAATGTGTCGATTCTCGATGTGCACAATTCTCCCGATTGCGCACAATCGGGAGAATTGTGCGCAAATTTCAGCGAACCGGGTCTATAGGAAATGTGAAACACCTGTGCATGCTCTCCCAGTTCGTTCTGCGGAAAACATTGCTGTTGTTCGCGATAGTGTAGCAGAAGAACCGTGTCAACCTGGACTCGTCGTCGTGCCCAACAATTGAACATCTCACGAACATCACTGATGCGAATTTTGAATAAAGATTTGAATTTACACGCTTACAAGGTTCAATTGACTCAAGAGCTGAAGCCTACTGACGATTTCAAGCGTCGTCAATACGCCGAATGGTTGGTTGAACAGACAGAAGTGAATGGTGACTTTACAAAGAAAATCATCTTCAGCGACGAGGCACACTTTCATCTCAGTGGATTCGTTAACAAGCAGAATTGCCGCATTTGGGCAAATGAGAATCCACGAGTGATTGTTAAAAAGCCGATGCATCCTCAAAGAGTGACTGTTTGGTGTGATTTATGGGCTGGCGGCGTCATTGGGCCGTACTTCTTCGAAAATGAGGTCGGCCAAGCAGTTACCGTGAATGGTGTTCGCTATCGCGAGATGATAACGGACTTCTTGTGACCAGAAATTGAGGATATGGACCTGGACGATAAGTGGTTCCAACAAGATGGTGGCACTTGCCACACAGCCAACGAAACAATGGCACTTTTGCGCAAGAAATTCAATGGCCGTGTGATATTAAAAAAAAAAAAGTGTACGTCAATAAGCCAAGAACAATTCAAGAGCTAAAGGATGAGATAATTCGGCACATTAACGACATTGAACCTCAATTATGTCTCAGAGTCATTGAAAATATGGACCATCGGATAGAGGTATGCCACCGAAGCCGTGGCGAGCATTTGGCCGATATTTTGTTTCACACATAATTGTCATAGATCCTTCTATCATAATAAAAAAGATTAAGACAATTGTCTGAAAACTTTTTGTTTTATTTACAATTAACATCGTGCGTTTTGGTTGGACCACCTTTTAGCATCATCAGATAAGGATCTTGTCGTTTAGAGAAACTACCGATGACGATAACCCTAACATTGATAACGTAAAGAATATTGGTATATCAGGAAATTGCGCATCAATCCGTTGAAGCGTTTCTCCTACATGTATCGTAATGCCATTTTATCAAAATTATACCTTCTTTTAGGGGCTCGCTGTGTATTGGATATGAGAGACTTCGAAGTCATACTTACATCACATCGAAATTGGTGGGACGGTGGTCAGTTCGAACAGACGCTCAGAAGCAGTACAATGCATCTGCAGCATTCTGAAAATAAAGATATCATTTAAGGAAAATATACATGCTAGAAGTAGTAGCGTAAACGTGAGAACATTGTATTCCATGGGACGTCTGCATACGATCAAGTCGCCATATTAGTAATGCAAAAACGCAGTGGCGACTATTCAGAGGAAGTAGGTGAAGCGCCTCTTCGCCAAAGAAATTGAGACTGGGATTTCCTTTTTTTTTTTTATATTTTTGGGATATATAATCATGTCCTTAACATGTACATTCAAATAAATTTTGTAATGAAAAACCTATTATATTTTTATGTCAAGCATAATATGCCGCTATGCTACTAAAAACACTGTGTTTACATTGGAACGTCCTTTAAATCTTCAATAGTCCATGCGGGCGTTATCTATAAGATAAATAACTCGCAGGTGCAGAGATGAAAATCAAGTGCCCTCAAATATGCACTGTAACGGCGGGTTGCTATGGTAACGTGACGTCACACAATAGCCTACGTCTGTTTAGCCCGTCTTCTCCCTCTACCTAAGTGAAGAGTTTAACGAGGTTTTGTAGGGCATCTTCACAGTGGACTATTAATGGACACAATGGATCTATTTAATGTACTGAAGCGGGGTCTGTTTTTGAATTTGAGCGATTTATTGAATTTGCGTTGTGTTTTCATCATTTCTAGACTTGATTTTTTGATTTTAATGTGTTGATTGACCAACTGAGCGATCGTATAATTAGTGATTTTTCAACTTTGATAGTGACAATATTCTGTCGCTGGAAAGGCGAAGATAAAAGAAACGTTTTACTGGAAGGAAAACCTACCACTGTTTTATCAATATTCGCCAGAAAGGAGATTAAGAAATATGGTAAAGCTTATAACGTAAATTTCAAATCTTCTTGGTTCACAAATTATTATGTAGCAGCCCAATGTTAAAAAAAAACTATATGGCTGTCCCTGTTTACTATTGTCTAATAAACAATTGGCTTGGAACAGGAATGGATTTGTAGATATTTTAAATATTAGGAGGGCATTATATAAACATATCGATCCTGCTCAGATATTCTATATGATATCCCACAAAGAGAATCATTAGATATTAATTTTTGCGTGCATCAAATAAAACAGACACGTGAGATATTGAAAAAAAAAGAGAAATGACGACTCTTTTAAGACAATTTCTAATAAAGCAAGTAGAATGATGGAATTAGAAATTACAAAACGACAGTACGCTAGTCTTTCTAACGAAGCCATTAGTACAAGACATAAAGCACTTTTTTATGAAATATTGACCATATTTTAATGGAAATAGACGTCAGGTTTCAGGACTGCGAAAAGTTGAAATTTGTTTGTCTCGCTGATACTGCAAAATTTGAACAATATAGCTCGTGTTTCTCTTCTAATGCTTTTGAAAATTTGGAACAATTTTATGGAAATGTATTTACCAAACATCAACGACTTAGAAAACGAACTTTGCCTGTTATATAGTGATGAAATTACAAAACTATACCGCTGCATGAACGGCTCAAAAAACAAAATGAATACAAAGACATATTTACAGAAGCTTACAAACTGTTTTGTATAATTTTATCTATTCTATCAACAAGTACGTCAGTGGAAAAAGGCTTTTCGTGTCTTAAACGTATAAATACGTATTCAAGAAATACCAGTTCCCAAGAAGAAATCTTTAGCAACTGTTTCTATCGAGGAAGAATTGTTGTTAGAACTAAAGAAGAACCAGCCATTTTATGAAGATATAATAGATAACTACGCCTCACTAAGAGATCGAAGAATCGATTTGGTGTACAAAAAATCGATAGCTATAAACTTGGTTATAGGTAAGTCTTAAGAAAAATCAATTTACTTTTTTCTAACTGTGTACAAATCCTAACTCTTCACCTATTTTCTAAATCGAGACTCGCCACTGCAGAAACGTACAGCTCTTCAAGAATAGGAACAAGTCTATCGGACCGCCAACGAAGTGCGCACTAAATAGCCTGGTCTAAGTAAATAGCTGAATACTGTCCTCACTCTCTCTCCTACGTATACATAGGGAAATTTCATACTTCTTCTTATTATTGACGAGCAGTACTTTGATTTTCGTAAAAGAAAATAATGTTTTTGTAATTATCAAATACATACCTACTAGACAAATGCACGTTAGAAACGCATCGTCACTGGTACAGTTATCACAGCAATCTTCATCTGTATTATTACGCTGGGCCGGTTCGTTCCATGCCCTACCGGGTTGTGTGAGTTGCGCAGAAACCGTCGGAACCTGAGGAACCGAGGCCGCGAATTTCGGCTGCGTATCGCATATGGAGTCGTAGCTGGGAGGCGGGCCTTCGGGATGAACGCCTTTAATGTCTATCTCCTCGGTTAGAAGCCCAGGAGACAGACGCTCCATTGGTGGAGCGCTCGGAGGAGATCCAGGACCGGATGCCGAAGAACATGGCACGTTTTCTTTGGTGGGTGTACCGACAGCGTTTGGTTGAGTTGTACCACTCCCAGACGGAAGGTCCGCGGAATATGGTGGGGGTTTGCTAGGCATCTCCGAAAAGGAGGGCTCAGATGTGGCTACTATATGGAAATAAAAAAGGTTTATCTAAGCTTATTTAAGGTTTATATACGAGCCCAGGCTCATAATAATTCGGCCGGGCATAATTTTACAACTAATATATTTAAATAAAAGTAATAACACTCTCAAAGCTATTTTATTAACTGGGTATATACATTCAACTTAAATACGATGAAATATTACTACGCTATGATGTGCCAGGGATAAGTTTGTTAATAAGAAACATTAAGATACGTGGTTCAGAACAGTTCGGCTGCTTCATCAAAACTGTGTTACACCTTTATTAATAATAACAGCTTTAATTCTGGCAGGCATTGTATCTACCAGCTTACCGCACTCTTCAGGAAGCATACTGTCCCAAATTTCTTGCAATTTGGTGCGTAGGTCATTAACTGAACGGGCAGGTGTTCTGTACGCAACTGTTTTTTCACTTTATGTCACAATTTTTCTGTTGGCGACAGGCCTGAACTGCTAGAGGGCCATTCCAAAGCAGCGAGATTATATTCTGTAAACCAAGCATTGACAGTATTTGCTGTGTGACACGTAGAACCATCCTGCTGGAAAATCTACTGCGCATCAGCGCCTTGACATATTGGTGTTGACGGCAATAAACTGTCTGTCAAAATTTATTTATATTTTTCTGTTGTCACAGTACCATCTACGAAATGCAATTTTCCTACGCCCATTCCACTTATAAACCCCCAGATCAAGAGGCGCAGGGAGCTACACTTTCCTAACAAAACAGTCAGGATGATAAGTTTCCTGTGGGGTTCTTAGCACACATGTTTTTGTATGACCCAAACTGATTTCAAATTTGGATTCGTCATTCCAAATTACCTGGTGCAATTGTTGTAAACTCCAGTGCCCATGTTCTCTGGCCCACCGTAAACGATAGATTTTCTATCGTTTAGTTAAAACAGCTATTCTTTTGCCTGAAGGAGAAACCGGTAAATTCAAAAGTAAAATGTAAAGAATCAAACTTTACCTTGTAGAATTTGTATCCTATTTTCTTTATTGAGCGCTTAGATGTGGATACAGAAATATGTTTTCCAATGACATGCCTCCACAGTACCATAATTTCTTTTGCACTGGATCGTCGGCTTGTTGTTACAATCCTCTTCAGTGCATGTTGATTTAAGCGTGAAACTTGGGACGGTCGACCAGTTTTCTTCTTTTGGGCTGTGCACCCAGTTTTTTTTATACAAACTGATAATGCCTTGCACCGTAGATTTGGGCAGTGAATATGCAGCAGATACTTTTCGAGCCGAAATGTCATGTTTATGAGCATTAACAATAATCTATTTTTGCATATCGTCACTTAATTCCACGCCACGTGCCATTCTTTGAATTTTTTCGAGATTTCGTTACACGAGAGAGAAAAAATATATAACGTAGAGAGAAGGAGAAAGAGAGCCATACATTTGGTATACCTAAAACACAGGCTTCGTTACAAGACAGAGTACACAGATATATAACATAGAGAGAAAGAGAAAGAGAGCTATACATCATATATATCAGTTTAGGCTATCCGCGTCTCCCTTTTATGCGGTCCTTTGTCTTTAACGCCCACTCATACGCTAAGTCCAAGGTCTAAGTTGCTTGAAGGGGGAATAGTTTAGGAAGCATCGTACGAGCAAGAGAGAGAGCCACGTATTCATTGAATACTAGAAGAAAATATAGTATGACGCGCATGCGCGCGAGTACGTACAACTCTGACGCCACACGGGAGTGAACCAAAAGAGAGCGATATAAACTCAGTACGAAGCGATAGAATAGGATATATAGATTGTCGCGCATGCGCGCGTTATAGATGTACGCGTCTAGACGCTATATACTAACAGCTGAAGCAGCACGCGTGTGTACCGAATATTTATCATTGTGTTTTGTAATTATTTACGTTATTTACATCTGTGTTCTGTGATTATTTGATAATATCCTTGACCCGTTTAAGTTGTTAAAATCTAGAAGATATAATATATTTCATTCACCGCTCCCTACTGGTTTACAGCCACACAGGTGCAAATGCACTTGGAAAAGGCGAAGACAAAATCCCTTTGATTCTCGGGGGAGATTTCAATGTAAATTTCGGATCCAATGATTCTTTGACGTTAATTAACTTTCTTCGAGAAACATTTGGTCTGCTTATAAATAATAATCCCAAAGAATCAACAACAAAATCCGGAACAACAATAGATGTAATTTTTACACGTTACCTAGAAAATATCGAATCACGATCATATATTTCATATTTTAGTTATCACAAACCAATCATATCAGTATTACCAATTGAACCACCAGCCGATGATAGTGTAGATAATGAATAAACCGAATATTTTTTACACAAATTTTATATTGTTATATTTCTTTTGAAATTATCCCTCTCCCTTTCTCTCTCTCTCTCTCTCACTTTAAATCTCTCACTCTTAATCTCTCTCATTCTCTATTCTAAAGTATTCACTTCTATTACGTGTACTGTGCTGCACATGATATTTTTTTTTAGAAAATTTTAGCAGGCCTGTTCAAAACACATTATAATATTGAAATTATATTTTGTATTAAAACGCTACAAACGTTTAGCCTAGTACCTAAGCATTTCAGTAGCTGGCCGAACTATTCTGAACCGTCCCTTTGTCCTTTGTCCTTCGTAATGTCTTTATATTAACAAACTTGTCATTGACACACCATAACGTAGTAACATTTCATCGTATTTAAGTTAAAAGTTTATATTTATATCTGTTACCAATATTTCATTTAATAAAATAGTTTTGAAGGTGTTTTAACTTTTATTTAAATACATTAGTTGTGAAATTATGCCTGGCCGAATAACTATTATGAGCCTGGACTCAAGAAAGAAAGAATGTAATGAGAATTTCCCTGAAGTATGGGCAATAATGAATTTATTTTAAATTTAATAATGGTCTTTATCTCGAGACTATTATCTATCA
Source organism: Rosalia funebris (assembly GCA_037954035.1). Lineage (NCBI taxonomy): Eukaryota > Metazoa > Arthropoda > Insecta > Coleoptera > Cerambycidae > Rosalia > Rosalia funebris. The sequence continues at coordinate 2,633,725 of JAZFAV010000019.1, read as the reverse complement.
AATAGGGATAAACTAGGATAAACAACTTTTTTACCAACTTATATAACTCTTATTCGTCTTCATTTGAGGTGATAATAATAACGATATTATTAATAATAATAGCAAACGTCGAACAATAATAGCCACAAAAGGATATTGCATAGAAGTGAACTTACCGTGTGCTATGTGTACGTCCATAAGCTTCTGCGATAGAGGCGAATCGGCAGTCGAAGAAGAGGCCATCTGGATCGATTCTGAAACATTTTGACGCATGAAATACTGTTTCATGTACTGCGAATACTGCTTTAGAACAATTAAGATGAACATGCTTAGAACAACAAGATGAAATACTGTTTTAGAACAATTAGGGGAAGGCCGGACAAAATTGATACCTTAACGTTTAATAAGTTATACGAAGAGAACCAATGGACATAAGAATAAAACAAATAATCTTAGTGAATCATAATTTATTAAAGTTCTTAATATAATTAACAAAAATTACCCCACATCAATACTTTCATCATCATGAGGTCATCAGTCCTAAGACTGATTGGACGCTAACCTCCAGCTTCTCCTATCTTGTGCTAACCTACGCATTTCGCTAATTGTGCTACAACCTACATCCCTTATTATTTGCGAGCAGTAGTCTAAATCTAGGCCTACCTCTGCCTTTCTTCACTTCTATTTCTGCCTCCAAAATATCGCGGACTATTCCCCCGTGTCTCAGCAAGTGGCCTATCATTCTATCTCTTCTCTTCTTTATGTTTTTCCACATACTTCTTTTCTCGCCGACTTTCTCTAATACTTCTTCGTTTCTAACCCTATCAGTCCACGGTATTTTCATCATTCTTCGGTAACACCACATCTCAATAGCTTCTAATTTCTTCCTACTTGCTTCCCCTACCGTCCAGGTTTCGCAACCGTATAGTGCCGTGCTCCATACATACGTTTTCAAAAATCTCTTCCTTGTTTCTAAGTTTATTACCCCCGAGCATAAAAGTGCTTTCTTTTTGCTAAAAGCTACTCGACCCTGCGCTATTCTCTGTTTTATATCTTTATCGCTTCTTCCATCCCAATTTATTTTACTTCCTAAATAAGTGAAGTCTTTAACTTACTCCAATCTTTCATTATTAATGTTTGCTTTCGTTTTTGCTCTACTCTCGCGCCCTCTGCACACTAACACTTTAGTTTTGTTTTTATTCACCCTAATTCCATATTCCTCTGTCAACACTGCCTCATTTTTTCGTTCACATTTCGTTCAACGCTGATTCTAATTCCTATTTACTAGATGCTAATACTACAAGTGCCACTATCCGTTTTGCCCTCTAGACACGTCTGGACCTGCTTTAGCACAGTTCAATGTTTCCACATCGTCATCACTTGAACAATCAGTTGAAGAGTTTCCCAAAATAGGGTTATCTATGTCAATTATTTGACTACTCGATTCCATAGCAATTGCTTGTTGATTAGCAAAAATTGAAGATGATACACCTCTAGAATGTCTTATCCTGGACATCGCCATCGCAAGATACTGTTTTCACCTGTTGCTACATTTATCGTTGTTCCGATATCTTGACTGGTTAAATCTATAACAATTTCTTGTTGATTGGTGGTATCCGTCAATGTTATAGAGAATGGTGCATAATCTTCTTCTCTCCATACATCTTTATCGGTTGGCCAAATACCAGATGATTGAAAGCCTTTGTGTTAGCGTTGTTGGGAGTAGCGCATTTCTTGACTTTAACTGCAAGAACCTAAGTGATTTATTTGTTGAAGTTTGGATGCCAGTTTCATCGATATTGTAGATTCTGGTGCCATAAATTTGATATTTTTCTGCCTGTACAGTCAATAACTTATAGAATCTTTCCACTTGAGGCCGATTGAAGCATTTATCTCTGGTAATCGATGTTGCTTCTGGCAATCTGAGGGTAATATTCTAGGAGAGATTTTTACAAATCCTGTCAGCCGATCATCACCAGCCTTTTCATTTTTGTCCCAACTTGTCGCACGTATTTAGTTTCTATGCGGGGGAGATCCATTAATGCACATTTCTACGTAGAAAACATCGTAGAAGAACATGCGATGGCATTTGCCCCGTTTGTCGAGGATAATTTAATTTTTATGCAGGATAACGCTCTGCTCCACGTTGCTAGAGAGGTACTGGACTACCTTCGATTTGTATATATTCCAACTATGGACTGGCCACCAAGAAGTCGAGATGTGAACCCCATAGAACATCTATGGGATGCACTAAAATCATCAGTTAGGTGCCACTTACCTGCGCCTATTACTTAGGGTACTCAAACAAGTCGATCTTTTCGAATGGAAGAATATTCATCAGGAAATCATTCATCGCTTGATCAATAGCGTGCCTAGACGAATGGAAGCACTGATAATAGCTAGAGGAGGATCTCTACTTTACTGAATTCAAATTCTTACAATTTAATTTCATCCCTAATTTTTTTTCTAAAATTTTTCATTAGGTAACACCGTTTTGGTTACATTTGAAATTATTATTCCTTTTTATTATTTTATTATGTTTTTTCGCAATAATACCATTCTAATTTGTGAAAAATTAGCTGAAATAATTTAATTATAATATAACGTAGGTAGCTGCTATAATTTAAATCTTCAAAAAAAAAAAAAAAAGTAATAATATGATGTTTCACCGATGCGTTAATTTCGTCCAGATGTTCATATCGACTAAATTAACAAAATATGTCGAATAGCAACATAATAATCACAATAATATTGCGCCGCCTCCTCGCTCATATCGAATGCACCTCCGGAGCATGCCTCTAGAGGCTTCGGATCAAAAAACAAAAGTTACCACGTTGTTCGTAAGGGTCGATTTACTATATTGAGTTTGTCTAAATTCCGAAATTCGAACGAAAAGCATTTCGTACATCGACCTAAAGATTTCGTGACACACACACGAACACAGCCGTTTCGTAAATAGAGACATGCCTCTTAGGTAAGTATGCATTAGTTCAATATGGACGCTGACATGGGTAGTAGTGCATGTTGTCGTGTTGTATTAAACTGTATATTATTTTAGTATTGTAAAGCAGGAATCGACAAAAGTTATTGAGAAATTATTTAAAAGATAGAAATCGTATAGTTATTAAGGGTGCTTACTTATCCTTAAGGTGTTTCTTTTTTTTTATTAAGATTATATGACAAATTTTGAATGTTAATTGACACTGTTTTCCATATTCCTGCCAACAAAATGTGGATGCCATTCGTTCCAAGTGTTTGGTATATACTGTATAACACACAACTTTTTTTTAACACGCCGAATCATCAAAACTATAGTTATTACAAAAAGATAAATGCATCTTGCAAGGCCAAGTCTTTAGTAGACGTTAAATTAAAATATAACGGGTCTTTCAATAAGGACGATCGATTTTTAAACGTAAATAAAAATTTGGGTCAACTTCCAACTGCTTCAAAGCCCATTGAGCGAATACAGGGCTTTGCCTAGGGTCGTTTAACTTAAGTTCTTGGGTTAGTTGGATTTTATACGGGTACAGGCCTAAGTCCCGACGCAGAATTCGCCAAATTGAAGTCGCAGAAAGGCCAAGTTCTTGTGAACTATGAGAAATTGACTGCCTCGGGTTTTCCCGTACACTCTTGCGCACAGAAGCGATGTTTTCAGCATTCCTTGCGTTTCGCCGACGTACGGGTATTGACTGATTATTTATCAAACCGGTTGATCGAATTTGGCCACCAAACGTCGAATAGTCGACTCGGCGATAAGGTTGTGACGAGGATAAAAATCACGTGATGCGCGGAACGTTTTTCGAACGGAGCACTGATTTTGAAAATAAAATTTAATAATTTGTACACGTTGTTGAACGCTATAACCTTCCACGGTGATTTGCCACACACTACTAAACAATTCACATAAATTTGACAGATCTTGCTTTAACAAGATGGTCGCTATAACCTAACAAATTTCGAGCGTCCCTATTGAAAGACCCTGTAGCACCAATTCTGATTATATTTCGTACTATTATCATTCTATAGAAGTCTCTGAATATTCAATACTATGATAAGTCGTGTGATAAAGATTATCTGTTATCTATTCTAATAAAAAAGTTACAAGAGAGTGAAAGTGATTCAATTTATTATCATAAGTTTAATCTTTCACCTAATCTTTCACCTACTTCTAAATCTGCTATTTAAAGTGTCGCTATCACCTAATTAGTTTGTGTAATATCTTCAAAAGATCAATTTATTTATTATACGCTACTTTCCAAAAAAGTGATTCATATGTACCTAATGGTAACGATTCATGAATCATAATACCAATAAAATTATAAATAATATGTAACAGAATAGTATTATTTTCGGAATTTATATAAATAAACATTGTTAATCTAAATTAAATCTGACTTGTCTCTAAATGATAAGACGATGATGATAAAGGATTTAAAAAATATAAATCAACTAAGTAGTTAAGTTAGAAATTTTAAATTTAATACATTTCATGATAAAAAATAAGAAACATAAAAAATAAAATAAACAATGTTGCAAACTATAGGGTAGGTATCTCATTTGCAACTACAGGATGTGGTTTATGTATAAAGCTGATAATATTGGACAAGATGAGGTTTCTTATTCTTCAACATGAAGTGGAGGCGACACGGCTACAAATGGTAAAGAATACCGATCATATAGCCGCTTCCACTCATCTGCCATTATGTCAATCGTTTAATAAAATTGTCCATAACAAGGGCACATCAAACTGGCCCTATTTTCCGAATAACACGTTGAATGTTTGCTTTGAGGTCTTTGATTGTTGCTGGCTGGGTGACATATAATTTTCCCTTGACATAACCCCAATGAAAAAAGTCCAGTGGTCCTAATTCACATGATCTTGCAGGCTAATTGAGATCAGAATACCGCGAGACAACTGAATCAGGTAATTTGGTATGCAATAGAGTTATGGTTGCACGTGCTGTATGACACGTTGCACCGTCTTGCTGAAGCCACGCGTTGTTCAAATTCAAACTATCAATTTGTGGAAAAAAATTGTTTAACATGTCAAGGTGTATTCCCCATTTACTGCGATAGCATTATCAGTTTCATTTTCAAAGAAGTATGGCCCAATTACTCCACCTCTCCAAAATGCATACCAAACCGTGTATCTCTGTGAATGTATTTATTTCTCGTGAACAGTATGTGGATTTTCATAATCGCAAATTCGACAATTTTGTTTACTGACGTATCCATCAAGATGAAAATGTGCTTCATCGCTGAATACAATTTTGTTACAAAAATCAGCATTATCTTATTTCTTTTCTAATACCCATTTAACAAATGAAGCGCTCGGGAGAAAAAGGCGGTAAGCCACAATACGTTAGTCGTGAGAAAAACTGATTTCAAAGTTCCAATCAAATCCTGAAGTAATGTCGTAGGATGTCTGCATATAATATTTCCACATAATGTTCAAAATTAGGTTTAACTCAAATTGCTATACGGAATTAAAAGCTGAAATGTAAATTTTAGGAAAAAAGTGGCAAAGAAACTGTAAAAATGTGACACTTTTCCTACTAGACACAATGGGCTATATTTTGGACGAATACAAAGAAAGAGTCATCACTATTTTAAATAAATAAAGTATTATTGGTTACGTATTATAAAAAAATAAAATCATTGGAACATAGGAAAAATGTAATCACTCATTTCATGTCTACATCGCTTCGCTTAGTTCTTTATCTACCTCCAAATCGAAGTATTCTATCTCAGGCGGCTCTAAAATTAAAGCAGTTTCCACATCAACGATACCAAGTATTGCATAAAAGTCGTGGTAAATTGGTGGGATATATTTTGTGGTGGGTGTTGGGTTGGACTTTTGCGGACAATTTTTCTTGCAGCTGCATAGCTCTCCCATGACTTTGATGATTTCTCTAGGCCCTTATAAGTTTTATAAGCATACCCTAAGTTTAAAAAAGGGAATATACCACAGTGTAACCGCGATTGTTTTTTAATTTCATTGTATACTGAATTGATTTCAAATAACTTCACTTCCTGCAAATACTAGAATACATTGAAGAGGTTCTTGAGCAAATAACTATTTACAAACTGCTTTTGAAGACTTTATATGAGTAATAGAGAAGAGAAAACAATAGAAAAAGAAATGAACGCTTACATAGGATTTGTAGATTTAGAAAAAGCTTTTAATAATATAAGATGGGAAAAAATGTTCGAGATACTAAAGAACGCGGGAATGAAGTATAGAGATAGGAGAGTAGTACACAATCTATACAAAGAGCAAACTGCTGTTATAGAAGTAGAAGGGGAAAGAAGGGAAGTAGGTATTAGGAAAGGAGTAAGACAAGGATGTACGCTATCACCACTAATTTTTAATCTGTACATCGAAGAGGCGATTAATGTGGTAAAAGATTCACATTCAATATATATTCATCGGTATACAGAGTGAATTTCGGGATTAAAGTACAGGGACAGAAACTAAAAATGGTGAGATTTGCGGATGATACAGCAGTATTAGCATCTAGTAAGGAGGAATTAGAATCCGCATTGAACGAAATGGAGGCAGTGTTGACAGAGGAATACGGAATGAGGGTGAATAAAAACAAAACTAAAGTGTTAGTGTGCAGAGGGCGCAAGAGCAGAGCAAAAACGAAAGTACAAATTAATAATGAAAGATTGGAGGAAGTTAAAGACTTCATTTACTTAGGAAGTAAAATAAATTGGGATGGAAGAAGCGATAAAGATATAAAACAAAGAATGGCGCAGGGTCGAGTAGCTTTTAACAAAAAGAAAGCACTTTTATGCTTGGGGATAATAAACTTAGAAACAAGGAAGAGATTTTTGAAAACATATGTATGGAGCACGGCACTATACGGTTGTGAAACCTGGACGGTAGGGGAAGCAAGTAGGAAGAAATTAGAAGCTTTTGAGATGTGGTGTTACCGAAGAATGATGAAAATACCGTGGACTGATAGGGTTAGAAACGAAGAAGTATTAGAGAAAGTCGGCGAGAAAAGAAGTATGTGGAAAAACATAAAGAAGAGAAGAGATAGAATGGTAGGCCACTTGCTGAGACATGGGGGAATAATCCGCGATATTTTGGAGGCAGAAATAGGAGTGAAGAAAGGCAGAGTTAGGCCTAGATTAGACTACTGCTCGCAAATAGTAAGGGATGTAGGTTGTAGCACAATTAGCGAAATGCGTAGGTTAGCACAAGATAGGAGAAGCTGGAGGTTAGCGTCCAACCAGTCTTAGGACTGATGACCTCATGATGATGATATGATTAGTAGCAAATTTTATAGCTAAAGCAATATGCCCAGATAAGATTTACTTACTGATTCTGATGAATTTTCAGGCTCAGACGACTCACTTGATGGATAAACATAATTCCCATCTTTAACACTGTCATCTGAATCACAAATACTGTCATTGTCTTCACTGTTTCTACTAGAAAATAAACGTTTCCTGATACCACTGACACTTGGCTCTGGCTCCATGATGCTCTTAACTGTGGCTTATTCCCTTTTTGCGACACACAAATGCTTGTTCATTATTGAGGTGAAAACGAAATTCAAGCATAAGTGTCGCCATCTAGTATTCAATAAAAGAAATATTTTCATGTACCTTGCCTACCATTATAAAGGTTTTAGATGTGCTTAAATCACAATTTCACAAAAATTGTGGCTGTTATCACCTTTTTCTCCCGAGCGCTTCAAATGTACGACGTTGTAAGTGATCTGTAACTTTTAATTGTTGTGTTAACTGAATTTTGTATACTGACAGATGCAGATATTTCTTTATAATCCGATGCGTGGTGGCTCTTGACAGATTCCATTATCGTGCACGACGTCGAATTGATGTGTTTGGATACTCCCGTACACTTTCTCTCACTGCAGCATCATTTTCATTTAACCGACCACGACGAAGACGTATTAGTGTTGCTTTATCAATAACAGAAACCGTCTCTTCAAACTTCTTGATTAAGTTACGAACTGCTAACTCTTTAGGCCTTTCATTTAGTCCTAATTTTGTCCGAATTTTCCTTAATGCAACTGTAAATGATCGCTGACTTTCATAGAACAGTTGTACACAAGCTATTCGTTGTTTAACTGTTAATCGCGGCATGTTGACGTCGTATGGTATGCAGGTGACAGTTGTTAAACATTAACGCCCTATCTTTGACAGAACACAAATGGCGCGCGATTCAATAGTATCTATAGTACCAATTGAGACACTACAGAATTGGAAAAATCAGTTATGCAATGAGCTGTATCTGCCACTAGTTGTATAATACAGCTCATTACACACCTTATCTCTATTATCAAACATTATAAACAAATAGGAACGAGGATTCATTAAACAAAAGTAATTATATGTTTTTATAAGAATAATGGATCATTTTTTACAATTTGGCGAATTTATCAGTGGCGGCTCGTGGTGATTTGTCATGAGTGGGCAACATCTACCTATTAGTAGGTTATATAGTGCAGAATAATGAAGTAATAGTTTGAAAACCCTAACCTACAGAGTACAGACCTCGCTGAGATAAACAACGTTCTACGTCTCTGAAAACTGAACTCACAAATCGGACTCATCGGAGATTCTCGATTCCTTCCCCGCTTTGTCGAAGGCTTCTTCGGCAGGGTGGTCTAGCCCACCCGTGTCACAGCTTACTCGAGACTCGAGTAAGCTGTACCCGTGTTTCAAATTGTTTCATATAGTTTACACGCGTATAATTTTGTTTTTATGTCTTCAAATCAATGAAATCATTCGTAATTTTTTAATTAATTAATTCTATTCATGTGTTTACTGCTTATTTAATTTTATATTCCAGATTCCCATGTTTCTATATTATTGTGAAATAATTTAAACTTTCAAGGGATGTTGGAAGTATACCTATCAATAATATCAATATTAATTTTAAAACTAATCTTGGTAGACACTTATTTACTTGTATTTATTTATTAAAGCAATAAATATAATTTTTTATTTCTACGAGGCGTTTGCGCTGCCTCGTATGTACAAAGCCAGAAAGTCAAAAGGCGTGGCTGCCCACCCGGCGCGGTGGGCTATTAGTCCACGTATCCACGGTTAGAAGAGTGAATTGCTGCACTTACTTGCACTGCAATTTTCCACCACGGTTCCGCTGTTAGTATTAGTATATATAATCAGAAATTTTCATTGTATTATTGTTGTTATGTAATATATAATGTATTTAATTAATTACATATTACATAATTATATCATCAATAATTTTTATAAACGATAAATAACGAACTTTGGAACTGTGTTCCTTTTCGTCTAGGAAACAGCTGGGTGGGCACTGCCCACCCTGCCACCCCTGACCAGCCGCCACTGGAATTTATACCAGTTATATTTACTTTATAACAATGCTTTTATTTCACTAATAACGTGAATAACTATTATATAAACGTATATTGCTTTTAATGTAAAGAAAATATACAGTGAATCTGGAAAGTAATGTATAGCTCATCAAGAATAGGAACAAGTCTCAGAACTGCGATATCGGACCGCTCACAAGGTGCCCAGTTTATAGCCTGGTATTTACTCAGTCGAACTAAGACCCTTGCAGAGTGAATACCGATGAATATATATTGAATGTGAATGTACACATAGTTCGATCTGGCGGCGCATAAAGTGCATCCTTCTCCCTCCGAACGCCGCCTCACTCTATCTTCTACGCATACCTAGAGAGTCTCACACTTTTTCCTATTACTGATGAGCAGTATAAATTCGATAAAATTGGTACAAATGTATTTTTTTAAATCAGTTGGACATGCCAAAGATGTACTGAAAAGGTGATTCTTTTCTTTGCTTCTTCATTGCAATGATTTCGGTTTATCACTTTTTACGTAGAAAAGGGCTCTTTAAAATGACCATTCAAAGATGGGGTTTTCCATAACAAAATACCAATGACGTCATAGCTACTAAAAACTATTCGAAGAAATTAAAGGGTGGCTGTCAAAGAGACATCTCAAATACACATTTTGATATATCCGAGTGATTTTCAAGGAAAAAAATTAACTTAGTACCAGTTTTTTATACTTTTCCGATTCACTGTGTATAAATCTTATTGTAACTTTTAGGAAACACCGTGTAATGCATTGATATTAATCGACAATCAGTTGATAATGAAATTAAGTGTTTTCTTATTCACAATAATTATTTGAGCATACTGTACCCTATATTTAATCAATCTCATATCTCTTGAATTTTCCAATTATCGTATTATTCAATTTAACTAAGCAGTAAAAATAATAGTTAAAAAAATTAACTTCAACGATTGAGAGAACCCACCGAGAGTTTTTTCAAAAATATACTGTCTAAAATTTTATTATAAATGTTATTTTTACAGCTAGGCATGGAACACCAGATTTGATTACTTATAAAATCTTATTGTAGCTAAATTTTTGTTATTAAAGTAACTTACTGATAAAGATATATTATTAAAACACACAATTATATAAAAATTACTTGATAGAATTATATAAAATATAATCTACATCGTTATTAATTGCCTGAATTTCAGACTTAATATTTTTAATGTATACCAACTGCAAATAAATCAGTTTGACAAACCTTTGTCTATGTTTTTGTCAAAAGGAATTCAACAATATGCATTACTTATCAACGTACATTTAAAATAAATTAGAAACAAGTGTTACTAACCTTAAACACAGAACACAACTGATTTATTACAGCTATATTGAATTTAACAAATCAATGTATGGTAAAATGGACCACTTATAGATAATATGTTATCGCGATATATCACACAAGGTATTAGTAACATCCTTCTTGGATGTATGAATGTATTTCCTATAAATAGAAATCTGGAGATACATACCTTGCATCCTCAGTACAAATGTCCTTTGTCAATATTTAAAAGTATTGAGTTTCCTTAAATGTTCGTTTTAGATCAAAATAAATAATTCTTTCGAATTTCTGTACGTACCATAAGATGATGACTTTCAACATGTAATTATGGCAGCTTCTTGTCTCGTCCAAATATCGGTTTTCTAATCAAAATTACCATTAAAATTGATACGTTCAAGTACATGCTGTCATCACGAATAAGTCTTCTTATGCTATAAGTCATACTCTTCTGTTCGGATTTTTTACATATGTCTTGAGTTGAATAAGTGTTATCTTCACAACAAATGTTCCAACTTACTCCAGGATCAACATGGCTTCACGGTCAACGAAACTGAATCTCTCTCATAAGGTTAGTGTTATGTTAATAGGAGCAGATATTTGGTTTCTGAATGCCTGAAAACGTCAATCAGTGTTTATGTACATTAAAATTTCATCTTCACGCACCTCAAATAAGATCGAAAAATTTGCGAAACAAAAATGGCTAGAACTAGAAACCAAGTATATGTATAGTAAACGAAGTATGCTGGAATTACAAGCATATGGACTTTAATAAAAGCTTACCTATAAGTTAAATAATTTAGAACATGATCAGTGGTGTGACTTTCGGAGGAACATGTTTCTATCGATTAACACAAAATTTATTAAGAAAATGTCGTCACAAAATAAGAAATTAAAGAAATTAATCAGTAATCAACAAGCAATAGCTTCATCAAAAGAAAGAGTTCCTCAGAAAGATATTTCTATTATAGAACATCATTCCTCCCAATCGTTTGATAAAGAAGAAATTGATCTCCTCAATAAGAGGTTAAGCTTTGCATTACCTGCCTCTGAAAAGAACTTAGATGAGATTATTGCAAGTATTGAAAGTTCAATTCAACATCTATCTGATTCTTCTAAAGGATTCGTGAGAGAAGCTTGCAGAAATCAAATCTCCACAAATATTATAAACAAGAAAACGTCAAAATCTACGAATAATAGAAAAATTATCAAACGATTGCGAAAGAATGACTGTTTTTATTTAGAAGCTGGTGAAGGTAATAAGGTTATTATATTGGATACAAAGGAGTATTATGAAAGAGTAGACAACCTGATTAGTAACGGTCCTTATAAAAAACTTCTCAGAAATCCACTGCCAAAAATGATCAATGAAGTGAGAAATACTCTCAAATCTTGTAACAACCTTATTACTCCATCTCTCAGAAAAAGGTTGCATGTATCTAATCCAAGTATACCCAGACTGTACTGCTTGCCTAAGATACATAAACCAGGTAAGTCGATGCGTCCTATTGTGTCTGCAATTGGATCATCGGCTTACCACCTATCGAAATGGTTGACGAAGGAATTCGAAAGTTTACCCAATACATCATCCAGTTTCTCAGTAATAAATTCCAATTATTTCATTGAGATAAAAGATGTTCAGTTGCAAGAGGGTGAAATTTTGATTTCCTTTGATGTATGCTCATTATTTCCAAGTGTTCCGATACCACAAACCTTGGACTACCTTAGGGATTTACTGGAATCAAATAATTTTAGTCAAGATCTAGTAAAAGAATACTTATATTGAACTCATTAAAATTTGAATGAAACAGAATTGTTTCCAATTTAATAACAGTTTCTTTGAACAACATGAAGGGACAGCCATGGGTAACTCATTGTCACCTTTCATTGCCAGTCTCTTCATGAATAGATTTGAAACAGAAACAAAACAATAAATGGATTACTTCCCTGGGGTTTGGCTTAGGTATGTGGATGACGTGTTCGCAGTATTTGACACAAAAGTTATGAACATTGATAATTTCGTTTCCAAATTAGATAACCGTTTCGCGTCAGTAAAATTCACATACGAAGTTGAAACTAATGAGCAACTACCATTTTTAGATGTATTAGTTATTAGAAATAAGCGAAAATAAGTTGGAATTCGATAGATATATACAGAAAAGGCACCAGTATTCTCAGATATATCCCTAATGATTCCCACCATTATGTTCAACACAAAATGGCGAGCCTCAATTTTCTAGTCCATCGCCTACTAAGCTATTTAGGTATAAATAGGATACATTGTTAGCATAAGATTAGTCTTAATCATCTCCAGATGATGCCAACTTTGTTGGCGAAACGCGCGTCGAGTGTAGTGTATAGTGTTTTGGTGTTTTGTGTAAAACTCAGTTAGTGTTAATATTTAACGACTATCATCTGTAAATCATACGATGTTAACACGCATCATCAGCAATCGATAGTTTGTGTACAACTATTTTATGAAAGTCAGCGATCATTTATAGTTGCATTAAGAAAAAATCCCACAAAATTAGGACAAAACGAAGCGCCTACAGTTAGCAGTTCGTAACTTAGTTAAGATATTTGTATGGGAGTATCCAAACACGTCAACTCGATGTCGTGCACAACGACTGAATCCGCCAAGAGTCACCACGCATCGGAATTTAAAGAGAGATCTGCGTATGTCAGCATACAAAATTCAGTTGACACAACAGTTAAAAAGTTACAGACCGTTTACGACGTCGTACATTTGTTAATTGGGTGTTAGAAAAGAAAGAAGGTGAAGCTGATTTTTGCAACAATATTTCGTTCGGCTATGAAGCACATTTTCATCTTGAGGGATACGTCAATCAGCACACAAAATTGTCGAATTTGGGATGTTGAAAATCGACATGTTATTCGCGAAAAAGAAACGCATCCACAGAGGTGCAGGGTTTGGTGCACATTTTGGACTGATTGAATCATACTTTTTTGAAAGTTATGGTAGTAATGTTATCACAGCATGTAGCTGAGAGACGCTACATTTACCAGTACTGCTTGTAGATTTTACATCCATGATTTGTTTATTCATTGTGTTGTAAAAACACAATAAACTATCGTCAGCTCGTATCGCGTACGTGTGTTTGCTATTCCTTTTCTTTTCTACCACACACTAATAGCACATTCGAAATTTGTCAGGTCTGTATGCCATGTCACATTTTCCATGTGTTTTTAATGAGGTATGAAGATTTAGAGTTTAATGTTAGTTTCAAGTCTTTCGCAATTAGACGATAATGTCTTTATTAGACGGTAATGTAACATGTTTCGGCTGGACAATTTCCATGTGGAATTATACCTATATTTGTTCCAAAACTGGAGAAGTGGTACTTGATCTATTATAAATAATGGCACATTAACAGAATATAATAAATCAAATAAATTTGGTATAAGGTCTTTGACTATTTTTTTTATTTGTGTGTTGCACTACCTACAGGCTTTATGCGTAAAGCTTTCTTAACCCTTCGGGCGCAACCGATCTGTGAGATCCGGCAGTCACTGCTTCTTTGCTCTCTCGTGTATATTACGAATATTAACTCGAATTCTCTCATAGTTTCCTAGCTCCAAGCCATTCTTCTGGATATTATGTACCTAATTTATTTTTTTAGTGCATTCCCTGGCCTTGTGTGGGCAGTCCTGATCTCTCAGATGCATTGCGCCTGAATACGTCATTATTTTCACTTTTATATTTTGTTACATTTCTTTTATTATTTAATTTAATAATATTTTTTAGGATCTCTACACTTACTTATTCTGACTTTCTGTGGCATTATTATTAAAAATTAACATATGTGGGTGTTAAATTATTGGTTTATACTAAATATTATCGTTATTGTATTAATTAAAAATTAAGGGTTTAACTAAGTCTCCACCTAATTAAAATCTAAATTGTGTACGATTTGATTATGCGATCTCTCACATATATTGTTTCCGAATGTGTTTGGATTCATAGGAAGGTTTAAAGGCCAAGGCTTCGATTATAAACAGACGAAACATCCTTTTGACAACGACCCAAGGGAGCACGTACCGAGTACAGAAGAAGAAGAATCGATATGAATTCACATAACCTCAAAAACATTCCGCAACAAACATGATGGCAACTCCTTTTTTATTATTACTTTGAACCCTTTGAATACTGAATTACAACACTGATAATGCCTGGAATATACTCGTTTTTCGCCGTCTACTGGTATCTAATAGTGTTACGAATAATATTGGTATTAATACCGCAAACTGGTTACATCCATCCCGATGAATTTTTCCAATCGGTGGAGGTTCTGATAGGTAAACGTTGCTTCTTCCCACAAACATTTAGGCTTAATTAAAAACGATTTTAGGTAAATTCTTGGACGTAGAATGTAGCCCTCCGTGGGAGTTCAACTCGACGTTTCCGATACGAAGCATGACCGTCCCTTACTTCACGATCGGCGCGAGCTATAAGCTCCTAAACAGCATCAACAATTTTGCAAATCATTTTATTAATGGAACGATTTTAACCCCATACACTCTCCTAGTGACGCCACGTCTCTTGATGTGCTTGTTCTCTTTCACCATCGATTTCAGTTTATACAAAATTTGCGCGAATAACAATGAAAAGTACAAGTCTAGATTAATCGTGTTGGGCAGCTCGTATGTAACCTTAGTTTACGCAACCCGCACCTTCTCGAATACCATCGAATTGGTTCTATTTTCTGTTTTACTGTATTACGTGTGTGAGAGCTTGAGCTTCTCGAATAGCCTTATTAAGAAACGCGAATATTTGAACTTCCGTTACGAGGAAAGCGAGACGATAGCCGAGAAGGCGAAGTTCCACAAGCTACGACTGTTCCTCGTCACAGACTCCTTCAGGAATTGCTTTATAGTGAGTACGATAACCGTTTTGGGTTTCTTCAACCGTCCAACTTTCATAGCCTTCGCTGTCATCCCCATTTTCTTCTGGTTATTCAGGGGAATCGGGACTAAGTTTGTTACAATTCTCCAGTTCCACTTACGTATGCTCCTGTTCGTTCTTTGCTCAATTCCTAGTATCCTATTGTGTATTCTTGTGGATTCGTTTTACTATGGATATATCACGTGGGGAGAAGTCGGCATGTTAGACGTATCTATTGACAGTTTCGTCTTCACGCCCCTAAATTTTTTGAAGTATAATATAAACGTGGATAATTTGGCTGTACATGGACTGCATCCGAGGTTTCTACACGTCTTGGTAAACATACCATTGCTGTTTAACATTCTGGGGATATGCGCCGTGTTCTCCCTTCTACGCTACATCTACACGTAAGTTTTTATCTTTTTTTTTTTAAAGCATTATTGCCACCACAACGATATAAAAGTGAATTTCATTTCTCACATTGTAATTCAGTTTTTAAAAAGAACTGACACGTATATGACAATTGTAATAGCTGTGAATAGTGAAGATTGAACTACTTTTTATCATAACATTTTTACAGAATTGTATACAGGGTATTCCCGAATGGTTTTACAATCAGTATCTCTACTACTTGAAAAAATAAAAATATAAACCAAAAACTATTTGAGATTATATAAAAAAAACCTTGTTGATTGCAAACTTGAATCCTTCTTGCTCCAGGCGCATAATGTAGTTTATTCTGTGTTCATCTGCAATAAATCCCTTGAATCTCAAACCTACGATGGTACGTGTATTGTTTTAGGTGCTTTCTACACAAATTCCACCAGTTGCCGTCGGTTAGAAGCGTGAAATGCCTGATGACTCTCTCCTTCATTACGCCTGTAGCGCTCTTATCGATATTCCCACACCAAGAGCCCAGATTTCTAATACCGGTCATTCTACCACTGGCATATCTTCACGGCATGACCATTTTGCCGGAACCAGACAACATTCTAGTGGAAGCGCCTGAGGTACATCCAAGGGAGCGGCAAGTGGCGACCCCAAAGCAGTCGTATTCGTTTTTGAAAATCTGGTTGCTCGCCAACACATTGCTGACTATGTTTTACGGGTTTTTACATCAGGGCGGTTTATACCAAGCTACCAGCCACATTTTCAGAGATTTGAAACTTACCCCGTTGACTACGGAGTTTCACATTGTTACTAGTCACATTTACTCATTGCCAGAGTCGTTTCTCATGCAAGAGCCTAATAACAGACTATATAGGAATGGTTATGTTCAATACTCGGTTACGAAACGGGTGTTTTTATATGAAGAAGGCTCCAAAAATTTGGAGCATATTTTCGGTAACTTGCAGGATATTATAAATGGTAATAAAATTAAGTATTCCCGAAACAAGAGGAAGAAAATCAAAGTGTATCTGCTTATCTCAAGTAGTTTAGAGGATAGATTACAATACTCTAGTCGTAGGCAATTTTTCACGTTGAATTTGATCGAAATGTTTTACCCCCATATTAGCATGGAGGCTTTTCCCGACTTTACTAGTTTTTGTGTCGATATCATGCCGCATTTTTACAAACAAAGTTGTACTAGACTGAGTTACGGTCAGTATTTAATGAAGATCTTCAAGGGCTTCGGCCTCAACTTGTATGAAGTATCCCTGAATGATATGTAAGTCTGCTTAATTTTTTAGATCTGTTATATATTCTAAACGCTATTGCGAATCTCACTTTCACATTTATGATAGTTTATTTAATGTATTTTTACTCAAGGTCGCTAACAAACAGCATTCCTAGCTTTAACATTCCAATTTCTAGACTATGATGTTTATATTTTTATACACTTGTTTCATTGTTTATTACACTAATAAAGAATCTGTTCGTTATATTTTTGTTGTTTGCTAAAAATAAATATTATTACAGCTCTTTATTATATAATTTTATGTGAAGATGCGAGAATTCGCTCACAATACATACCAAGATTCAAACCTAACCAAATATTTTGACGCTCGGTCAGTAAGGTTAAGTTCTTCTTCTTCGTCTTATTGAGAAAACAATAGGGTATAGTATAATTCGCCATCGATAATTTTCTCGCCGGAAAATATTTAGAAACTTCAAAAAGCGCGACAGTCCGGGAGTGTTATCATTACAAGTACTCAAAATTAGAAATGTATTAGAAACGCATTGTTTCTTTAAGATTTACAACATAATTAGTCAAAATAACACAATGTTTTTTAAGTAAAAATGATTTCTAACAGAAATTATACAAAATAAAAAGTTATATTAAATCACATCTATCACTTTTGCTACCAGACTACAAAACACGGAGAACTGATGCACCTCTAGTGAAGTTTGCCCACACAGGACCGGGTAGACTTTATTTTGAAGTATAATATAGGTACGAGTATGGACGCTACCGCCATCGCAATAATATTGCGCCTCCCTCTCGCTCATATCGTCATTTTAATTTTTTTTTTTTTTTTAGGCTCCTGGTGGGAATACACAGGGAGATGGTAATCAAACCAGGAGACGTTAAAAACGCGCTACACAATACCTCTTGTGCGCATGCTCCATTTTTATTGTATGGCCCGAAATATACCCTGACTAATTACGAGGGATATACCCCTTTGATTTGCATCTTTAATTTACTGGGGCGAGTAGGGAGCGGTGATCTCGCTCGGCTCGCCATACGAACCCATCGAGGCCATTACGCCAGCCAATGGATATTGGCGCTTTAATTTACTTGCCAGTATGTCATTCTCAGTTTCAACTTCTATATGCAGAATAATACATAGTAATTTACATTGAATTAATCTAAGATTTATACCCGTAAATTAAACATTTTGTATTGGAAACCTTTTGCCAACAACAACTGCGAACTCTTGTTAACTTCATGACTAATAGTAGATACCACTGGAGTTAGGGAGTTGTGATATAATAATGTATGACCTTACATAATCATACACCTATCATATCGATTATTATTAAAAATAATTAGCGATTGGTATTTAATAATTAGTAAATTAATAATATAGTATATTTATACTATAAACTTTGACAATATGGTAGTTTATTAATTAATGATATGAGACAATGATATAATACAAACCTAGTGGTAAGAACTATAGTGTTTTACTCAGAAATACATATAGTTTTCTGTAATATATTAAAATGTTATTTAAAAAAGGTCGCTGAAAATATTACTTAAAAATACGCCATATGATCCGTATAATGATAACTCATAACCATATCAAATCAAAACGAAATATATTTTTCGTTCTTACGACTATAATAAAATGTTAAAAAAGGGCGTTTCAATTCGAGTACAACAGCGTGCAAGTCAGGGTATACTTCGCGCCATTCGATAAAAATGGAGCATGCGCAGAAGATGTATCGTGGAGCGCGTTTTAACGTCTCCTGTATTTTCGAGTAAATAGAATAAATAGGATGCTTGTTTTAGCGTAATAGCGTAGCGCACACATCTCTAAATTCTCTAATTAAATGTCACGGCGCCGCGAGGTTAATCTACACATCCCTTGTTTTCCGCCTTTAGTTGATAAAATATAAAATAAATTATCAATCTAACACATAAATATTAATATTTTGTAACAAATAAGAGTGAATAGTCGTTTTTATGTTGAATTTAAAGTCAACCCATTCATTAATAATACGATATTTCGATGAGCCCTAACCCGAATCCCAAGCAATATCTTTAGAAGAGGAAGACTTGTTATCAATGTAACAATGAAAAAGTTCATATTAAAGTGGGGTTAAGTCTTATTAAACTTAAATTGTTACACATCATTATTCGTAGTAACTTCTTGTGGTTTGAGGTTTGAAAGATAAAATGACAGAATAATGTCCAATAAAACCGAGATAATCTGCAGGCTTTGCCTTCGAGACATCGACTACGACGATTACAAAATAATAGGAGACACCACAATGCAAATACTAGAACGCCTCTCGCTGAAAATCGTAAGCATTACTACTATTTAAGTTATCGTTCTTTACTTTTACGTTTCAGAACTTGCCGATCAGTAGATGTCCCCTAATATGCCGATGTTGCTTGGAAAATCTTCAAAAATCGTATGAATTTCACTCTACCATTATCGACAATCTCAATCAAGATATAAATAGTTACGCGTTGACTGCGAATGATGACCACGCGCTGTGTTTGTTTTGCGTGAAATATATTAAGAAGGCCGAATGCCAGCTCCTAAACCAAATGCTGAGGGCACGGTATTTGATGCAGTTTCCCTCATTCGAAGTGGTACGTTAGCAGATTTCACTAATAGGTATATAGGCATCAAAATCAATGCTTTCTTAACTCAAATATTTATTTCAATATTTTTATAAATAAATTGTGCTTGCTTTTGGTGATCTAGAAGTCGACAATCTCTACTATTTGTATCCCTTGTTTGGAGTCATTAGAAGCCTACATAGAATTCATCTGGGGCTGTAGAAGTGTGGAACAAACTATAATGAAGTACTGCGAGGCGTGGAATTTACATAAGGGGGAACAAGTACTTCTAAGTAATGTTATATCGTCATCCAGAGACGCGACTAAAGGCGATGGCGATACACAGCCTGTACCTAAAGAGAGGTAATGTGTTAGAATAAATAATAATCTCCATTTAGTCGGGAGGAAAGTATCTACACGTTTTCTCTTACAGTGGTTCACAGATTGAAGGTGACGACCGTCAACATTTAGGCGAACCTACGTTAATGAACGTATCGGAACAGAACGGCGTTGCAAAAGCTACCTCGGGAGTCTCGACCAAAGCAGCTGGTGTTAGCACAACTCTGTCTGGTGCTGCTCGTGCCGCTGTTCGTGCCGCTGAGCTTACCGCTTTGGGCGATATCCTGTATAGCCATCGAACTCCTGACACGTGGACACCTGATATTCGACGGCGCTTAAAGTCCTTGTTACCCCCAGGGTGCGTTAAACGGTGGCGGCCCACCTTAATCAATAGAGAAGGATTCCGATTTCAGGTTAACATCAAGCCTCGGCTGTTAGACGATTGAATTTCTATTCGTTCGATGATCATTCACTTTGTAACTGTTGGATTGTATTAAATTTATTGGTATAATTGATGTTTATTTTTTATTACATAGGCGTTTTTCGCATAACAAAAAAGATTATAAGTGTGATTGATGTAAAATATTTGTGTGTGTATTTGTTTCCGATATGGTGAGTATAAAAAATGCCATAAGAAGATAAGTATAGCGAATCGGCCCCAGAGAGATATATGGAACATCTTTTGGGGGTATATTGGTATGATACTAATGAGATACGTTGAGCCTGCAACTTTCAGACCTCTATCTTGATGTTTGAGTAAATAAACAAAAATTAAAAAGAAAATAATTTTTTCTCAAACACTATTCAAATGATGTGAATGAAATTTGGACACATTATAGAGGTATATAAAGGCTATACTCGGAAAAAAATAACTCATAATCTTCATAATATTTAGATACAGGCGACGAAAACGATTGTTTGATATAAAAATCTATTTATTAACAAACGAAGTTTATCGAAAGTACAAAGAACATTAACTATTGAAAACATAATGTAAAAACAAGTTTTCTTATTAAAATATTCAACTAATTAAAACCAACAATTAATAATTATTAGGTTAGCTATATAGCTGCTTGCTAAAAACTAGTAAACAATGTACTGGTAGGTCCGCATAGGTCTGGTAGTTTCTCGCGCCATCTCGACTGGATAATTTTCGAAACTGTCGAGAGATGGCGCTTATTATGCTCTAATGTGGCAGGACTTACCGGTGCGGCGTCTATAAGACGCGAACCTCGTTTGTCAAAGCACTGCACTGACGAGACCCAAGATAAGGTCGAAACCGGTCTGCAGTTAGTGACATCCTGAGATAGAGGACGCTTTGCACCTTCCTTGTGGTTCTCGATCAATCTGAATCACTGTATTTTAGTGCTACCTCTGTTAGACAAAATACGGCAAATTTCGCCATATAATTCAGCGCTCGTCGTTGGCATGCAGCCAGGAGAATAGCTGTTTTGGATTAATTTGTTTAGTCCTTATTGTTTGTATAAGGAATTTGCAGAGGGTGTGGTGATATCTCCCCACTTCAGTAGTTTGTGAAATAAAAGTAAAATCTAATAAATTGTAGTAGTAAAATCTTGGGTTGATGGTGCAAATAATTGTTTAAAATCACCTGTAGCCAAAGGACAACGTCTAATTGTTGTCGATGGTGGAAGTAAGAAAGGGTTCCCAATGCCAGACTAACTTTTAAATCTGGTTCAAAAAATGGAGACTACCACGATGATATGATTATGAACCAAAAAAACTATTTTAAATGGCTGGAAGAAAAATTAATTCCTAATTTGGACTCAAACTCAACTTTAGTAATCGATAACGCATCTCATCACAATGTGCTGGTAGAGCCCAATCCAACTTCTAACTGGCTGGAAGCAGATATGCAAAATTGGCTCAGAGAGCGTGGTATTGTTTTTGGACTTATAAGTCGGAAATCGAGAAAGGAACCACCAAGCCGCCAAGCGGCTATCAAAGTAGTTCCCGAATAGCAAAGCTATTACATAATCGCTCTAGGAAACAACTACTCCTCGGGCTAAAGCCCCGGCAGGCATTGAATTATATCCAGAAGCGATCCTCGACCCCTTTCTCGTGTTTCTGCACGATCAGATAAGGTTTCAAGAAATAAAACCAGCCACGGGTAGGATTCGACATTTGTCCCGGATCGGAACCGAACGACATACAGCTGTTTCGAACTTGTTAGTTCTCATCAGTGCCGCATACGGTACGCCGATTCAGGACAAATGCCGAATGAACTTTATGGCCTATACATCTTTATCGATACGATCTCTGTCAGTAACTTATAAGTCGGAGATCTTTCGCGCATTTCCGGTCTCATAAGGTTTTGAAGCATCTCTAAGAGGATAAATACATACAGTGTTATATTTTATAAAAAAACAGACGAGACGAGGAAGGACTGAAAACTTATAAGTCAATAAAGTGGAAATCATTAGAGAGTGTAGAGAAGCGAAAGAATAATGGATAGAGGATAAATGCAAAGAAGTAGAAGATAAGCTCCAAGTAGGTAAGGCCGATGAAGCTTACAGAATAATTAAGAGGAACTTCAGGGATATAGGACCAATAAGTAGAAACGTTAGGAGTTAATCGGGGGACATACTGATCGGAAGAGAGGAAAAAGCGGATAAATGGAAGCAGAACTTAGGAAATTTATACGAGGGTCAGGAATTAGGAGAGATATTAGAGGAAGAATCTAGCATCGATAGGGAAGATGTAGGAAAACCTATATTGAGAGAGAAATTTGAAATAGCATTAAGGGGGCTAAAGAACAATAATGCGCCGGGTGTAGATAAAATATAGGCGGAAATTTTGAAATATGCGGGACAGAAAGTAGTAAATAGGATGTTTGAACTGGTAAAATACATATATGAAACGGGCGAGATGCCGGAGGATTATAAGAGGAACATTATCGTTACTATACCGAAAAAGAGAGGAGCCGACAAATGCGAGAACTTTAGAACGATTAGCCTAACTTCCCACGCGTCAAAAATCTTAACCAGAATAGTGCAGAAGAGGATGGAAAATAGAGCGGAGGAAATACGAGAAGAAGACCAATTCAGATTTAGACGAAATAGGGGAACTCGCGAAGCTATTCTGGCGCTAAGAGTAATGCTAGAGAAAACAATAGAAAAAGGAATGAACGCTTATATAGGATTTATAGATTTAGAAAAAGCTTTTGATAAAGTAAGATGGGAAAAAATGTTCGACATACTAAATAGCGTGGGAATGAAGTATAGAGATAGGAGAATAGTACACAATCTATACAAAGAGCAAACTGCTGTTATAGAAGTAGAAGGGGAAAGAAGGGAAGTAGGTATTAGGAAAGGAGTAAGACAAGGATGTACGCTATCACCACTAATTTTTAATCTGTACATCGAAGAGGCGATTAATGTCGTAAGAGAGAGAGTGGATTTCGGGATTAAAGTACAGGGACAGAAACTAAAAATGCTGAGATTCGCGGATGTTAAAGCAGTATTAGCATCTAGTAAAGAGGAATTGGAATCAGCGTTGAACGAAATGGAGGCAGTGTTGACAGAGGAATACGGAATGAGGGTGAATAAAAACAAAACTAAAGTGTTAGTGTGCAGAGGGCGCGAGAGCAGAGCAAAAACGAAAGTACAAATCAATAATGAAAGATTAGAGGAAGTTAAAGACTGCACTTATTTAGGAAGTAAAATAAATTGGGATGGAAGAAGCGATAAAGATATAAAACAAAGAATATCGCAGGGTCGAGTAGCTTTTAACAAAAAGAAAGCACTTTTATGCTCGGGGGTAATAAATTTAGAAACAAGGAAGAGATTTTTGAAAACGTATGTATGGAGCACGGCACTATACGGTTGCGAAACCTGGACGGTAGGGGAAGCAAGTAGGAATAAATTAGAAGCTTTTGAGATGTGGTGTTACCGAAGAATGATGAAAATACTGTGGACTGATAGGGTTAGAAACGAAAAAGTATTAGAGAAAGTCGGCGAGAAAAGAAGTATGTGGAAAAACATAAAGAAGAGAAGAGATAGAATGGTAGGGCACTTGCTGAGACATGGGGGAATAGTCCGCGATACTTTGGAGGCAGAAATAGGAGTGAAGAAAGGCAGAGGTAGACCTAGATTAGACTACTGCTCGCAAATAGTGAGGGATGTAGGTTGTAGCACAATTAGCGAAATGCGTAGGGTAGCACAAGATAGGAGAAGCTGGAGGTTAGCGTCCAACCAGTCTTAGGACTGATGACCTCATGATAATGATGATATTTACTTGTAACAGGTTAGTGCGTTTGTTACTAATTACTTTGTATTCTTATTTTATTACTCTTGTTACGATGCGTACGTGTATGGCGCGCAGCACATTTCCCACAGCCTTACACATAAGGGCCCAATAAAGACAAAAAACATATCTACAAAATTACCGAAGACTTTATTAAACATATATTTGGAATACATTAAGTATATTTAGGCATTTACATAATTCTACTGTCTATATCTCTATAATCAATTCTATACATAATTGATGATTTGTATTATCTGAATTCCACAGACGCTTCGTGTACGTAGTCGCATTTCTTACAGCCTCTTCAGGTTGAGCCAAATCCCACCGTCCACAGCGGTCACGAAAGTTCTGGGCGATATCTTCAGAGGAACCTCCGTCTTTTCGTTCAATGTCACAATGAAATTCTTAAGGACGCACACCAAACCTACCTTGGACTGCATTATGCCGAATCGTTGGCCTAAAACGGAAAATTTCAATTTGGTTTGAAGGCACATTTGGTCGATCCACATAAAAATCTTAGAGGGTATTAAAAACAATCATCGTTGTAAGAATTATTTCCATATAATTAATCGTAAGGATGAAATCGGGATATGCAGTTCGGGGACAGCCTGGTGCAACTGAGAACAATTAGATTAGGTAATAATTGTTTTAATTATAACCTCGCGTGGTGTCATGTTTTGTCGTGTTGCCACGTGAGGCAACACACGAATCAAAGTGAGACCAGTCGAATCAAAGAAAGCGTTTGCCAAATTTAACCTTCGTCGGGAGCAGCCGATCTGTGAGATCCGACATTCGCTTCTTTCTTTGCCCTTTCGTGTGTATTACAAAAATATTAACTCAAACTCCCTCATAGCTTGATAGCTCCAAGCCACTCTTTTCGATTTGATGTCGATTTTTTTTAATGCATTCCCTGGCCTTGTGAGCCGCCCGGATCTGTCAGATACATTGCGCCTTATTACGTCGTTATTTTCACTTTTATATTTTGTTAGATTTCTTTTATTATTTAAATTAATAATATTTTTTTGGGATCTCTACACTTATTTATTCTGGCTTTTTATGGTATTATTATTCACAATTAACACATTTGGGTGTTAAATTATTAGTTTATATTAAATATCGTTATCAACAATGTGACATTTATTTTTGTCTGGAACATGCTAAAATGACGAAGAGGATTTATAATTCTTTACACTTAAAATAGGCAGTTCCTTATAACTTTTCTTTGTAATTCAGGTCCAATATTTTTTTATAAATAACATTATGACTTTTACATGAAAAAAATAGAAATATTGTTCAATACTAATTTATGTTTGTGTTTTGTCCTTAAAACAGAATAAAACGTGTCAATAGCTGGTTCTCCTGTAAAAATATTCCAAATCTATTGTTTTACAACATGAAATGAGTTCCTTTATGTACATTTAATTATTGTGGTTAAGAATTAAGTAGTATGAAATATTTATTATTGTATTGTATTAATTGAAATAAGCGTTTAATTAACACTTTAATGACCATGTGTACCAAATTCGGCAACAGTGAAACTTTTTCGCAGACCACGTGGCCGCATTTGGGCACATGTTTTGGTGTTGTATTATCGACTGTGGCTGTATGAGATGCACAGTTACATTGAAAAGGCATTGAAGAACGATCCGTCCGGTCCCGGGTAAACACTTTTTTGCATCAGATCAGCTTTTCCTCCGACTGTATGCGAGTTTTTAGGTTAGGAATATATGTCAATTTTTATACTGCATGTACGGTAACGTGATTTGATTTAAACCTTGTTTTTAAGTGTAATACCGATTTGATTATGTCGAAAAAGAGCTTAACAGAGGCAGAATTACAACAGATATTAGAGGAAAGTGATTTTTTCGATAGTGATGACAGTTTATACGATAAAAATTACGAACCTTCGGAAGTGGATGAAAGTAGCTGTCATTATGTTTCTGGTAATGGTACTAGAGTTGCAAATAAAAGGAAAATCGCTAAAGAAGAATCACGTAAGTCTAAAAAGTTAAAATTGTCTGGTAATATAGCATCATCCGAGCCAATTCCCTCTACAGGTACACACGAAGTTGAGGTTATGTCGGAAGACTTTAACTCTATAGCTCTCTATTTTAGTTATGTGGAATCAGATAGTAGTTCTGATTTAGCTGATAATATTCCTCAAATTACTTCAAGTACAGAAATTGAGTGGGATATTCCTGATAGCGATAAACTAAACGAATTTACATTTAACCCTCCGCCAGATAATATAAGTCAGAACCTAACAACATGTACTACACCAGCAGACTTTTATTTTCTATTAGTTGATCAAGATGTTATAGATTTACTTGCTAGAGAGTCAAAGAAATATTTTGAGCAAAAACTAATTGAGGGCATCGTTGAAGAAAAAATTAAACCAAACTCTTTGGTCGCGAACTGGAAAGATGTGTCTTCTAGTGACCTAAAATGTTTTTTTAGGACTGATTCTCTCGATGGGTTTAGATAAAAAGCCAACATTGCGCGATTATTGGAACAATAATCTTGGCTATAAAAATTTTGTTAGCACAAAATGTGGACTGGGCAGAAATAGGTTTGAATCTAGTTTGCGTTTTCTTCATGTTGCCGGCAATGAGAACCATGATAAAGAAGATAAGTTATACAAAATAAGTCCATTAGTGGAACTAATGAAGACAAAATTTCAGAAATGGTGTATTTCTACAAGAAAATGTATGTATCGATGAAACCATGATACCATTTCGGGGTAGGCTTGAATTCCGTCAGTATATCCCCAACAAACGCCACAAATATGGACTTAAAATGTTCAAATTATGTCTTATGGGTGGATGTACTTATGCAGTAAAATTTTATGGTGGAAAATCGACCAGACCAGAAAATTCCAGTGTAGCTACAGATGTAGTGTTGCAGCCTATGGCACCTCTACTAAATAGTGGAAGAACATTAGTAAAGGACAATTTTTATACAAAGCGTTACATTAGCTCGACAATTAAATGCATCTGGTACACATTTGATTGGAACTCTAAGTTCCACAAGGAAATCGAACCCAAAGCCTGTCTTGTGTGCCACAATAAAAAAAGGTGAAATGACAGCATTGCAAAGCAATTCAAAAGTAATTGTAGGAAAATGGAAGGACAAACAGGACGTTTTATTTCTGACGACTAAAAGTGTCCCAGAAGCGCAAGATGTAGTTACTAAAAGGGGCACAGTGAGACAATCTTCCACCATAGTGGAATATAACCAAACTAAATCTTTTATTGATGTGTCTGACCAGAAAGCAGCATATGCATCCACAATACGAAAAGATTTGTGACAGTAAAATAATTTTCTTAAATCAAACAGTAACGTAATCATTTGTTTATTTCTAGGGGTCAAGAGGTACCGAAAAATTATTTTTCAGTTGCTAACAAATACAGCGGTTGTAAATGCCCATCTCCTTTTTACTCAGGTTACTAACAAAAAAGTATCTATTACACAATTTCGTGAAGAGTTGGTACTGTCTTTACTTCAATTGGACATGAATGAAAAGAGAGTGGAACGGGACGAATTGGACCACTGTTTCACCGACAAAAAAACACGTGGAAGATGTTCATCTTGTTACAGAGACATTGCCAAAAGATATGGACGGGCACAAACTATAAAATGTGCGAAGAAAGTGTCTACAACATGCATGGCATTCACTCAAGCAAATCTCTATCTTTGTCACACGTGTTTTTTTTTCTACCCATGTTGTTTTGCTGAAAAAGTGATGGTGTCCAAATTTGGTACACATGGTCTTGTATATAGTAAAAGCACCTTGGTCTTCATACCAGATCGTGTGTATCAAACTTGAATACACTGTAAATTGATAATAAAATGTACTGTATTACTAAAAAGTGTTTTTTTGTATCCGACACATTGCAATATAAACATTATTGGCACAAAATGTACATGGTCCGGCAGTAAGGGTTTGTCATGTTAGCCTGGTCATTGAAGTGTTAAGTCTCCATCCCATTAAAATCTAAATAGTGTAAGATCTGATATGGGATCTCTCAGACGCATTGCGCCCGAATCTGTTTGGATTCAGGCCGCGCCCGACAAGGTTAAAATCATCACTATTGTAACAAGATCCTTGAAAATCACCACATGTGCGCCAGAACATTACCTATACATAGCCTTGGTCCTTCTCCGAAGGGGAGGTGCGCGTAGGGGTGTCTAGTTTTCTTATTTTCCTCGCTGAACCTATCCGGATTGAACACCTTGGGATTCTTATAATATTCCGGATCATAGTGGATTCCCAGCACGGGAATTAGGATCCTTGTGCCCTCCTCTAAAACGACATCTTCTCCAGGCACCTTGTACTCCAGGGTGCAACTCCTCTGTAGACCGGCGATCGGTGGATACTTCCTCAGAGTTTCTAGAACAATAAAAGAAAACTTGAAAGCGCGATGGTCTCAAAATCTTTTTACCTTTATCTTATAATCATACAGCGCTATATGATTTGTAATTATAAAGGGTGTTCCAATAAGAGTGTAAGATTTTAATTGCGCGCTAGTTTGGCTGTGGATGATTCGATGGAATGGAGGTCAATAATTCTGACAGGTCAATAGGAGTTAGTAAACACGGAGTGATACAGTGGCGGCTCGTGATGAAATGAAACGGGTGTTCTGCATAGGGCCGATCCTAGGGTATTGGCCGCCCGTGTGCAAATTTCAAACGTATCCAAACTACTGGCGCCGTAGGGGCCGCAAGAAAATTGCGCCGTAGGCGAAAATTTTCAAGGTCACGCGTTTTCCTGATACTTCAGAATTTTTATGTAAAATCCGTTTATACAAAAATATAGACTTTCACAAGAAACATTTTTGGAATTTAATACCTTTTTGAAGAACATTCATGTTTGCCGTCATATTCTTTGGTTAAGAAAAAAGGCTTGTAAGGTGGATTTTCTACTAGAGGGTCTATAACACTTAAAATATTTTCCGAAAGAGTTTCAGCGTCACCTTTTGTAGGTTTCAGGTATGTCCAAAAACCTTCAATCGGTTCACCATCGAGAATATATCTTAAAACTACCGTTAATTGAGTTCTTGCAGATACATCAGTTGTTTCGTCTGCCATAACTGCCAAAAATGAAGGTTTGTTAATTTCTTTAATTATTTCTTCATGACATACTTTTAATATACAGTCTAAAAGATCATTTTGTATTTCTTTAGAGGTTCCTTTAAATACTGAGGCATTTTGTTGATGATCGCTTAAAGTTACATCAAACCACGAAATATCCCCGGGTTTTGAGAGGTTTCAGCTTCGTCATGTCCTCGCAGCGCCAGTTCAAAGGCCCCACAAAACTTTATGTAGTTTATAATTTTTGACAAAACATCTCTTTTTTGTCACATTATCATTATGCTTTTGCACATTTATCCAATAAGCTAAATCTAGCTGCGCTTTAATATTAGTTGTTCCCCTAATAAAGCTAATTCCATTGTATTATGTAGATGGCTTTTGGAGTTGTCGTGCTTTTTTATTTTTTCGGTTAAGTGCACCAAATCTGTCACCCCTACCTCCGTCCATGCTTTATCACCGCCAAAAAGTGAACGAGGAAAACAAAATAACGCATTTTTTTTGTTGCACCCACAAATCCAATTGTTCTTCGAATAAATGTCTCTATTAAATTGACGTTTATATGCTTTTCCGCGGCTAACACTTGCAGTCTCAATAACAATATCGGGCAATGGCCTATCATTGTTTTTTAAATAATTTTTTTCTTCATAGAGTATTTAAAAAATCGCTTCACATGAACTAAATTATAAACTAAATCCATTGTCACTATCACAGTATACAAATATTAATAATTAGTACAATAAATCACTACACAAATTCACAAAACAGTATTTAAAATCTCAAATTAACACGAAATACGAAATAGGTACGATTTACGCCCGCCTACTGTACGAGGAGTAGGAAGGAGTAAACATTCACTGATGTTGCCTTAGCTGGAAAAAATATAGCTCACTGACCGTGTAAATTCGCGCATTTACGAGCGCCAAGTGTGGATTGTCGCGGGAGTTGAGGGGGAGGACGGGTGTGCCGAGCCGTGCTGAGAACTACCTCGTGTGGCCCAGTTCAATGTACCGCGACGCGCTCGCGTAGAGACCCAGATAATTCATCTAGTCTACTACTCAATAGAGGACGGCGGACAGAATGCGACTTTAACGCAATAATTTGGTTAGCTGCACCAACTAACCAAATTATTTTATTAATAAATTTTAGTAATTATTATGTCGCGAAAATATACAAATATCTAATTTTTTTGGCAGTTCTGCAGCTCTACAGCACCTATACATAAGCCGTCCCTGGAGTGATACGATACAACATACGATACAACAACGTGTCCTTATTGTTAAATATTACTATCAAAATGGTGAAAGTTTGGTCAAATTTTCGGTAGAAATACTGTTCGAAATTCATCAACTGTGAACAGAAAAATCGAAATATTCAAAAATACTGGTTTGGTTATTGATGTGAAACACATGATACGAGCTCGTAGCGGTCGTTCAGAATAAAATATCATGGCAGCTCGCGAGAGTGCGACAGAGAGTTCAGAGACCTCGATTCGTCATCGTGCACAAGAATTGGACATTTCCACAGCCACTTTTCACCATATTTTCACTAAAGATTCGCATTTGCATGCTTACAAAGTCCAATTGACTCAAAAATTTCTGCCAATAGCCCATGCGCAGCGAAGAGAAATTACCAATTGGATTATTGAACAAGAAGTGAATGTCAATTTTGTGAACAAAATCACCTCCAGTTTAGAAACCAGTTTAGTTTCATCTTGATGGCTTCGTTAATTGGCAAAATTGCTAAATTTGAGAAAATTCTTGAATAATTCTCGGAAGATATTGCTATTGAAGACGTGTGGTTTTAGCAGGTCGGTGCCACTTGCCATATCACCAGTGAAACATTGACGGTCTTGTACGAATATTTTCCTCGTCGTGTCATCTCCCGTTTTGGTGACCACAATTGGCCGCCACGATCTGTAACGTGTAATAGACACCAGATTTGTCACAACAATCAACTTATTCCAACCAAATGTTTTAAAATGAAAAGTTTTACAATAAAATTTAATCAATTACAAACGCGAGTCACGTACCCTCCGAGGCTTGGACCGCACAAAAATGTATCCGTGTGACAAAATATCAGCGCAATCAGTGTAAGGTCTCGTGTACGATTTATTTCAGAGAAATACTACATTTCAGTGCTACCAATTTTACACTTCTACTTGCCGAAATGTCAGCTATGTCGTTAAATTTCACAGTCTGTCAGACGAATATGAGGAAAGAGGCTTGCCTCTCGTTTTCCTCGTTATAACTCGATCACCATTTAGTTTAGATGCACTAAAATAGTGCGATATTGAAATGCATGTTACTAAATTCTGTATTCTCTATACTAAATCATATGTATAAAGTTGGTATTTCATTAATTTAACATTACTTTATATTTAATAGTTAGTAACAGTTGTCAATATTCTAACTACGATTTTAAATACCTAACTTGATAAAAAAACTACTTTTCTTTTTGGTTGTGTCTATTCTGACTAGCCGCCACTGCCAGACACGTTCGTCTTTTTAACTCTATGCAATGTACCTAAATTAATTAGACACATGTTAAGCTTTTGCCGCAGATTTACCTCTCTGTGGGCCGGCAAACCGTCCAGACCTGTACCTACTCACCGTCGATCACCTGCCCCAGGTACTTCATCTCGTTGATGGAATCGTACGTCATCTTTCCGTCGTGGTTCGCTAATACGGTCTTTATTTCATCTCTGACCTTCTCCTGGATGTCGGGGTTGCTTGCCAACTCGAACAGAGCAAATGTCATCGTGGTGGCGCTTGTCTCGAAGCCGGCGACGAAGAAGACGAAGCTTTGGGCGGCGATTTCGTTCATTGTAAGGGTACCTCCAGTACCTGGAATGGAACAGTTATAAAGAGGAAGAAGTTTTATGGAGGAAAATGTATTTTTTAGAAATCCATTTGAGTGCTCTAGAGGAAAGATGTATAAGAAGAGGTAATAGGAATACAATCAATCCCTATTACATTATACGTAGAATCATAGATATTTGCTTAAAATAGATTATTTTTCTTTTCTATAATTTCTTGATGTGGAAAATTGACATAAAAGATTTAATAAGACTTGTTTATTGAGCGACACTTTTTTATTATTTACTTAAGGGATATTTAATATTGAATTATAAAAATCACCTAAAATATGTGATTTTTTACATGCCATAATTTTTGTGCTTAGTCTATTATATAGCACTTATGTCCTTAAATTTTTAGATAAAATATAATTTTATTGGAAGAGGAGGAATAATTTAACAAATATTTAAATGGATTGAGCAATTTAGCAGACATAAGACCTCATGAAAGAAGTTCGGGAAGCATCTTTGTAGCCAAATTTACGATCATTTCTTACCTTTTTCGCCCTGTTCGTTCTTCTCCCACATATCGATGAGCATCTGCAAGAAGTCGTTCCTCACGTATCCGTTCTTCAAGCGATAGTCGACGGTATCCTGGACTAAGTTTATGAAAAAATCGTTGACGTCTTTCGGAACCTGTCGCATCCTCAGAGCTCGCGCAAGTGTGTGGCTTTGCAGTATGAGACCCCTGAAGAAGGTAGTCAACTTATTGGAGCCCTTGAATATCTTCTGACTGTAGACCCTGAGATCCGATTCTGGCTCCTTGAAGCTGTTGCAATTAAGGCCGAAGGCGCACGACCCGATGATGTCAGTGCTGAAGCTGCCTGAAACGTCGATTTCAGTAGAATTTTTGTAGATAAAATATTGGAGGACATGCAAATATTGAATGGTCTACATATGTGTAGTAGAGAAGAAGAAAAATATAAAAAGTTATGTTCTAGAAGTAAACGACTTTTGTTTACGTTGTTGCAACTAATGGCTTACACGTGGATGCTACCGGGGAGCTATTTTTTGACCTCGGGGAGATTTTATGTCAACAAGATAGTTATCATATTCGCAATGGGATACAAGCGTTGTTAGAACTTTCAGAGAATACTTTCACGTTCACATCATACGAAGGGCACTTATATTTTGAGCCTTGGCAACACTAAGTGCTGTCAGACGCCACCTGACGTTTCCAATGGATAGTTTGACATTTTTGACCATAACATTCTTCATAATATTTTATCATTCAAGCGCGATTTGTGTTGTTTACAGTAACTTGAAAATTGTATCTCACCGAAAAAACCAAATCATTAAAATTTTCTTCCGATGATTTATTACGACTTTCGACGTGGGTTATCAAGACAAGAGTGCATCGATCAACTTCCACTTTTGGCGATAAAGTCCTATGCTTTGCCACTGTGAAACGCTGGTATAACGAATTTAATCGTGGCCGCCATACGCTCACCGAAGTCGTGAAGGTCGTCCAGAATCAGTTGTGCCAGAAAACATTGATACTGTGCAAAAACTGATAGGATACCAGCCTTACTAATTAGATATGAATATTTCGTGTAAATATGACAAAACGGCGAACATGAACTTACTTAGGATTTCTTTGATGTTTACAGCCTGATTCTTCACCGAATAATCAAGTAAGTACTTCTCGAGTATCAGCCCGCAGTCTACCAGGGTTTGAAACATGGCCTTCATTTTTCCAGACGTGAAGGTCGGCGTCAGTTTCATCCTGAGATTCCTCCATTTGGTGCCTCCGATCGCGAAGAGATGACAACCTAGAAAACAAAAAATATCACATATTTACTGTTTCCCTATCTGCAGTCGCAGTAAAACTTCAATGTCAAGGTGCGATCGTTCTTATCACATACCCACGGGATCGTCTTTCTCGTTCGTGTAGATCCCCTTGTCCATGAAATGCTGGAAATCCTTGGTCATTATCTGCTTTACCAGATCGAGGTCCACGGGTATATATGCTGCTCTCCACATGAAGTACGATCCCAGGTGGCGATAACCTGAAAAAAAAAAACAGAGCAAATAATGTCACGCACAGTCCGTCTTCTGATTAATTATACATTTAGATTCATGTACACGGTGCTTTCATAAATTGAAGAGTGTAATTCAATAACGGTCTAAGGGTCAAAAACACCAATCCCAGAAAATGCACAGTATTGTTCCATTAACTTTTTGTTTGCATAAATAAAACAAAACTGAATTGAGTCAGTTATTTTAATACAATTTAAGTATATAGTAATGGTCTTTACAAAAGAAAACCAAACTTTATGTCAATACAACTTAAATGTAAAGGTAACATCTTTAAGAACGTTAATAAGTCAACAAGTAGTAAGACAATTATGATCTAAGTGTATTAATAAGCCCTTCAAAAAGCGCTTATGGTCAGGATCAAGGTAAGTACTCAATCATCACAAAATCATCATCACAATCTTTCCTCGGTGGTTTGACATTTTCTTCGAAAAAATTGGTAGTAGAATCGATAAGTCAGTAAGTTACTGTCAGGTAACATCTTACTGTACGCCGCTCCGGTGTGGGTGGACACATTGAGAAGGGACAAGTGGGGGAGAGAGCTCACCAAAGTCCAGAGAAGAGCAGCGCTAAGGGTTTGTAGTGCATACAGGACCGTATCGACAGCGGCAACGCTGGTGATAGTCTGTATACCACCCATTGACCTTCTAGCAAGGGAGGGACGGAAGGTGTACGGGGGAGCTGACAGAGGTGCAGCAAGGGAGAGCCTATGGGAACACTGGCAGGAAAGATGGGAGGCGGAGCCTCGAGGGAGATGGACGAGGGTGTAATCCCGAACATAAGGCCAGGGTGCGAAAGGGCACATGGCGATGTCGGGTATTATTTAACCCAGGTCCTTACTGGGCACGGCTGTTTCGCAGACTACCTATTGGATGTAGGCAAACGCGAGAACAGAGAGTGCTGGTCCTGTGGAGAGGTCAACGATGCCGGCCACACAGTGTTCAACTGCAAAAGGTGGATAGGAGAAAGAGAGCTGCGGAACAATAGATAGGACATGCTATCATTGTAGATAACATGATCTCAATGATGCTCGAGAGCAGGGAAATATGGACAGTGGTGGAGCAGATGGTAACGGCCATCATGAAGGAGAAAAAGAAGGAGGGAAGGGAAGTGGGGAATGAATAAGTATCCTGATTGATATGCCGAAGAGAAGTAAAGCGGGAGCGGTTCCTCTTCGGCATTACACTGATAGGATAGCGGGGGGGTTTTTAGTCGGTAGGCGTATACGAATGCGACACTACTTGGCCAAATAATAACAGAACACCAGAGGCCAGGTGTCTTTTGAAGAGTTTCCCCTCGAGAAAAAAAAAGGTAACATCTATAAACTAGATACAAACGATGCCCGTTTAAGTCGGGACTGAGGTATTCCTTTGAACTACGGTTCCGTGTGTAATGGCTTATTTCACGTGGAACCAGATTTACATGATCAACAACCTTCTGTTCATCTTCTTCTGTATACCTTCTGTGCTTACCCTGAACCTGAACCAATTTCGAGTACAGTTCGGGAAAAGAGCACTTTCATGGGCGCCAGTGAAAGCCTATTTTGCCTAAAGTTCAATAAAGGGCGTGAAAAAGTCAACAACTTGAGTCACGTAAGACTCAACGTAAGACGTGGCTATTCGCTAGCCACCCGCGTCTGTTTTCTGGGACTCTGACGAAGTTTTGCTGTTTGACTATCTCCATGATCGTCGAACAATGAATGCTGCCTACTATTATAATCTTCTTCATAATAGTTGAAGGCACCATCACCCCTACTGGAACGTTTTGCGCTTGCATGACATCATGACAATGCAAAACACCCAATGCACTGGCTCAAATCCACTGGACTGCCCTTGACCACCACAATCCCCATAGTCCTAATCATTCGCTCTAGGATTTCAATACGTTTAGGCCCCTCAAGGAAGCGCCCGGTCCAGAGCGCTTTGATGATCAGCAGGTTGAGGATTTCATGCACAAATGGATAAATATCCGTTGTGAAGTCTTTTTTCTTTTGTTCGAAAATGGTATAACAAAGTACCTGTTTGATGGGAAAAACGAACAGCGAAAGGGGAGAACTATGTCGAAAAGTGTTGAAAAGGTATGTTTTTGAAAATAACGTAAAATATATCTTTTTAAGCAAAAGGCTTGCTTATATTGGAACACCCTCGTACATTTTGTCCAATATTGTAAAATTCAGGGGCGTAGCATACATGGATGCGAGTGATGCGTCGCATGCCTTAAAAAATTAGTGTTATTTAAAAGTTCAAACGATTTATTTAATTATTACAATTTTTTTATTATTTTAAACCGACCGCGAACATACATTATTTACTTTAAACGCCACCACCAACTTTTTTATTTCAAATCGGCCGTGAAGGCGTCCGAAATTATTGGACTCCCGCGTTACTTGCTGCAGTGCTGAAATGCGATGGTCCACGTTACATCCAAGCTACGCGTTAGATGGGCGAAAAGGTCAGTGATCTTACGCAGTCAACAGTGGAATCTCGAGTGGGTGTTGTCGTTATTTCCGGACACACTTATGCGATTATGTGAACGCATCTTGGCGACTGTCGTTATAACATAAGGAAAACCTGGAAGCACTGTTTCAGGTAATTGTGGAAAATGAAAATGAGGAATGGGATCGAGAAACCGTTATTTGTGCTAGAGTCCTTTTAATTTTATTGCGCGACTGATTTTAATTTTTTCTTAGCAGTGTTTTCTGCAATATTCCCACATTCCGAGAGTCTGTTTAAAATTCTACAGACAAGAATATCACATATTAGTTATCTACTGCAATAAAAAGATCGCCGGTTTCAAATCACATATTCAAAAAATGAGAAACGGGTTTAGTGACATTTGAGACCAAATGGACAAATTTGTGTTAGAAACCAACCACCAAGTAAAATAATTCGTTTGGATTTAATTCATGAAGAAGATAAGAAAAGCACCTACGCACGATTGTTTTATGAAATTTTGTACGTTATTACTTCGAACATTAGTGAACGGTTTAGTGAAATTTCTAAACTGAAATTCTTAAATCTAGATTCCACACAATTTACTTCATTCGTGAAACGTTTTCCTGACGAACTTTTTTCTTCTCTAGTAGATACATATGGAACATTCTTTGACGCAAATCGTTTAAAAAGTGAACTTCCACTGATTTATAGTGATCCCGATATGAAAAAGAGCACTGTGTTTGAGCTTCACCGATATATTATGTCCCTTCAACTATCTTCCGTTTTCCCGGAGTCATCAAAATTGTGTGGTTTAATTTTGACTATTCCTGCCACAAGCAGTTACGCGGAAAAGTCATTTTCATGTTTAAAGAGAATAAAGACTTATGTGCGAAATTCTCAAAAGCAAGAAAGATTGTCATATTGTTAGCATTAATAAATATTGAAAGTGCCTTGTTAGAAGATATGAGATCGTCTCCAACATTTGAAGAAACAGTGATAGACGTTTTCGCTGGATAAACAAAAACCGAAGAATTGATCTTCATTTTAAAAATTAGGATATATACCTCGGCTTAATCATTTTAGGTTAGTGTCTTTTTTTATTTTTACCATTTTTGTATGGCCTACCATACATCCGACTATATCTCTTCCCCTTATAAAATTTTATCACATCCCTAGATTCTTTTCTCACGCTACGCCCCTGGTAAAATTATATTTAGTTTGAAAGACGCACGCTCCGGGAATCTTAATGTTTTTCATTAACAAACTTGTCATTTACAGATCATAACGTATTAAAATTTCATCGTATTTAAGTTAAAAGTTTATACTTTGTTCCTGTTTCCAATATTTTTCTTTAATAAAATAGTTTTGAGAGTGCTATTACTTTTATTTAAATATATTAGTTGTAAGATTATGCCTGGCCGAACTATAGTGAGCCTGGGCTCGTATTTACTATGGATTCACATTGAAGGAATTGCCTCTGCGACTGTACCTGAAATTTAACTCACCTTTTGCCTTGGCTTTCTTATACATATCCCCTATCACCTTCCCGAAATGGATCTTATTAGTGAATGGACTCTGTACGTTCCCGAACGGGATCGAGGGTGGGAAGAAAGGCACATTCCTCGAGGCCCAATATGAAAACTTCCACGTGCAGAAGGCGTAGAAGGCGGCTGCAAAGGCCACGACGACGCCTACTACGTTTACTGTTAGGCCCGATGTCAGAAGGGCAAAGATCGTGGATGTACCCATAATTTCCTGGAACAGATAAAGTAAATATACAATGCGTTAGAAATGTTTGGAATAAATTCAATATTATTAGTAATATTAGTTTTCCAGTACTACAAAATACTCGCATAGGTACATCATTATTTTTTTTCTATCGCACAATTTGACGCACAAGTAAAGTAGATGGCGCTATAATCAAATTCCATATCTGAGATTATCAGGGTTTAACACCAACATACTGCAAAATTCGTTGCTACTGCATCAGACTAGGGCTAGATCTAGTTTACACTATCAGATATTTAAGAGAACTTAATTGAACAGCAAAAAGTGCCCATTTCAATATCGCTAGATATTTTTTTAAACCATTTAACTACACAACAGATATCGTTATTTTCATCTTGATGGCAAATGAGTCTATTGATAAATTGAGATTAAAACTGCAAAGTACTTTTCGTCAATCCATCACAGTTCAACCCTTAGACGATTTTTTAGGTCGTCTAAATTACGACACTTATCAGCAGAGACCTTTAATTTTAAGTTAAAGATTTCTAGTCAGATTTCCTCAATCGCCCGTTTGCCCACAGTCGGTAAAGGTACAATGTGGCGATTGCAAGAGATCATTTGCGTTCAGATTACTCGTTGTGATGATTGTATCAAAACATTAAATATAAGAAGGGAACATAGTTTTAATTTATCAATTGCGTATTAAAAAATATATCTCTATTTATCTTATATACAACCCTTATGAAAATGTACGCCTCTGCTTAAAATTATTCTAAACAAATCTTTGTACATATTTCGAACATAGTGGTTTGAATCTGTGTTTGTAAATGGATTGTGTTGAACCTAAGATAGACAAGATATTTCTGAACAGCATGAGATCCAGGTTAACTTTAGCTACAAGTATTCGCGCGCAATTGCTGCGCGTGGGGTGGCGTTTTTGGGTGTGCACATTAAAGAAGTTTTGCAAACAATTTTTTTACACTTTTTCACATTCCTGATAACTAAATTTGGCCGTGCACGACCGGCACTTTTTATTTTAATCTTTTCTTCCAAAGATAGCGACAAAAAACGAATTGCTTTAAATGTTGTACGGTAACGTCGCTAACACGGGGCGAATCCTGCACCCTGCATCATATTCACAGAATGAGCA
Organism: Rosalia funebris; assembly: GCA_037954035.1. NCBI lineage: Eukaryota > Metazoa > Arthropoda > Insecta > Coleoptera > Cerambycidae > Rosalia > Rosalia funebris. The sequence continues at coordinate 2,594,032 of JAZFAV010000019.1, read as the reverse complement.
AAGAATAAATCAACTGCCGACCCTGCGATGCTAGAGTACACCTGTAGAATGTGCACATATAGTATCGTAAAGGCGCGTATACATCTGAGCACGAACGGGAACGAGGCTGAACGAGCATGCAAGTGTATACGCGCATACGAGGCGCGGCAAGACGCCTCGTCCTCGCCACGAGGCTGTTCGGAGTCTATCCGTTTCGAGTCGGTACTTCAAAGGACCATTCGGTGCAGTGTAGACGGTTTTTGGTGTGCGTCGTACGAGGTAGTTTGTTGTGCCCGACGATGCTGCACTTGCCACTACTACATCTTCCGCCATTTTTTCACCGGAACATACGACTGAACCGATGGATCGCTGCTTCGAACGTTGCCTCGTATGATTGCCAAGAAACCCAAACGAGGCATTCGCCTCGCCTTGCCTCGTTCTCGTTCGTGCTGAGATGTATACGCGCCTTAAGTGTGTGGACTGTTGCGGGGAACAAAGAGAGGTGAGGGTAACAGCTCGTCGCATCAGGGTCTGCGGTCGCTTGAGCAGTGCACAAGAAATCGGGCATGCGAATTGCGATGGAATATTTAGCGCACGGTGGCATACGCTTTTACTTTTCCGCACTCCACTATAAGCGGAAAAGTAATGTAATCATCTAAAGAAAAAGTGAAAAAACTAAAAATTTTTAATAAACTAAAAAAGCTCCTCTGTCGGCAAAGTTATTTTCAGTTAAAAGCTGAACTGGCAAAATACTATAAGGCTTATATTTGTGACGTTTTAATATACGTCTTATACTTGCTTGAGAAATATTAAATTCTTCTGCAGTAGCGTTAGTAGATTTATTGGAGTGTTCGGTAAAAAAAAGTAAAACGTCCATTTCCATATCGTCTTCTGTTTTGGGCTTCTTTCTTTCTCGTTTCTTATCTTTTAAGGATTCGCTGTCCCCAAACTTGAAATAAATATTAGAGAAAGTGTTCTTGGAGGGAACGCGTCTTTCAGGATATTTTCTTGCATATTCTCTTTTAGCTATATATTTGTTTTTATTGCTGGTTAAGTAAATTTCTAATATTTCTTTCCTTTCGACTAATGAATATCCCATATCAATATATTAGATATATTAACAAGTGTATTAAAACTTAACTTAAAGCGTATTAATAATATAACAATCAAACATAAGTGAAACATAACATAACTGTCAAACGAAGCATTATTGTTTCTTTAAATCATTTCGGTTCATAGCTCTCCTGATTTATGGTCTTACGCTAAACTTATTCCTGTGATGTGACTATATATTTGTATGAATATCTTAAGAACTATACTTACCAAACTATCAGAAAACTGTGGGTAACTTTTTTAAGTAAAAAAATACAGGTTGTTCCATTAAAAAAAAATAAAAAATTGTTCGCCCCCTTTCAATTTGCAGTTTTTGAAAATTTGTTTAAATATTCAAAAAATTTATAAAAAATCATGTAAAATCCTTTTTTGAATTTTTCGATTAGATTGAAATTAAGAGAAATAAAGGGGGGGTCAATTTTAGGTGACTAACCCGGTACTTTTACAATGTTATTCGAAGATAATGTCAAAGACTTTTAAATAATATACCTTACTGTTTGTTAGCGGTTTTTCGGAAAAAAGAAACTGTAAATTCACTCAAGTTGTTCTTCACTCGTCAACGGAACCACAACAATAAACAAGATATACAGAAACCAATAGATAAACCTCAGAAAAAAAAACGAAAACCTTGAACAATATAACGTACATTTTGATAAAAGTCGTATTCAATTATCCTCAAGTTTGCAGGGCTTTTACCCACCTTATAGTAGGTAGAGATAAAACCTAGAACAATAGACTGATAGCGGTTTAGATCGTGGATATTTGCTATTCTCTTACTTCGAAAAGTAAATATTTTTTTAACATCTAGATTCCATATGAAATAATTGTTGAAACTCGACATTCAACTTTTTATATCAATGGATTTGATCAGTCACAGAAGCCGCTATGTCACTCGCCTTAAGATTTGATATTACAAATAAACAATAAATAATTAAATAACTATAAATTTTGACACGATTTTGTTTTGGAGATAAGATACACATTAGATATTACATGAGGAATATATTTTAAACTTCACCTGTAACGGAAATTGAACACTGGCACGTACTTTGCGTACAGTGTGGTGCAGAAATATGGAATAAAGTCGTTGTCTGTTTCAAATGGGTATATAGATATCCATCTGCCGAATTCGTGGAATTATCTGTGAAGTTCATTCTGTTACATATATATATATATATATATATATATATATATATATATATATATATATATATATATATATATATATATATATATATATATATATATATATATATATATATATATCTCATGTATTTATCTCATAACAATACAAGTTTCATACAATAACATCGTTTTTAATAGCGTTGAACATGTCGAATTCTGTGCCTGGAAACTACGATTTGCTGACAGCATTGATTTTCTGTTACCACTTGAAGAAAACTGCTGCAGAATCGCATCGAATGCCTGTCGAAGCCTACGGTGAGCATGCTGTTGGTAAATCACAGTGCTTTGAGTGGTTTAAAAAATTCAAAAGTGGCAATTTTGACGTGAGAAACGACGAACGTGGAAGACCACCGAAAAAATTTGAAGGTTGCAAGCATTGTTGGATGAGAATGACGCTCAAATGCAACAAGATGTCGCGGATCAATTAAATGTGACACGAGCAGCCGCCTCCATATGTTTGAAAGCAATGGGAAAGATTCAGAAAATGAGAAAATGGGTTTCACATGAACTGAATGAAAGACAGCAGGAAAACCGAAAAACCATTTGCGAAATGTTGCTCGCCAGGTACAAGAGAAAGTCATTTTCCATCGAATTGTGAGTAGCGATGAAAACTGGATATATTTGGAGAATTCCAAGCGTAAGGGATTACGGGTAATTCCAGGTGAACCATCGACATCAACTGCAAGGCCAAATCGCTTTGGACGGAAGACAATGCTCTGTGTTTGGTGGGATCAGAAGGGTGTGATCTCTTATGAGCTGCTAAAACTTGGTCAAACCGTTAATACTGAACGCTACCGACAACAAATGATGGTTTTGATTCAAGCTTTGAGTGAAAGTCGACCAAAATGTCAAAAAAGGCAAGACAAAGTGATTTTGCTTCATGATAATGCGCCATCACACATAGCAAAACCGGCCAAGAAAACGATCGAGACGTTTAGTTGAGAGATACTTTCGCAAGCGGCTTACTTACCAAATTTGGCTTCGTCCCATTACTACTTATCTTCATGGATGGGACACGCAATTGCTCAGCAGGGCTTCGCTTCTTACGAAAATGTACGAAAATGGCTCGATGACCGGTTTGCTTCAAAAGAGCAAGAATTTTTTTCGCATGGAATCAACAAATTGTCAGAGAGATGGGAAGATATATAGCTAGCAATGGGTAATACTTCGAATACAATTTTTTTTTGTTCAAATTAAAATTTGAACGGCTAAGTTTGAAGATATTTGAGGATAAAATTATCTACAAAAGCTTTATGATGAAATTACTGAAAAAAAAAAATATTGAAGTACGTAAATCTTTTATCACCACTAATTTTTAATCTGTACATCGAAGAAGGGATTAATGTCGTAAAAGATAGAGTGGATTTCGGGATTAAAGTACAGGGACAGAAACTAAAAATGCTGAGATTCGCGGATGGTATAGCAGTATTAGCATCTAGTAAAGAGGAATTAGAATCAGCGCTGAACGAAATGGAGGCAGTGTTGACAGAGGAATAGGGAATGAGGGTGAATAAAAACAAAACTAAAGTGTTAGTGTTCAGAGGGCGTGAGACCAGAGCAAAAACGAAAGTACAAATTAATAATGAAACATTGGAGGAAGTTAAAGACTTCACTTATTTAGGAAGTAAAATAAATTGGGATGGAAGAAGCGATAAAGATGTAAAACAAAGTCGAGTAGCTTTTAACAAAAAGAAAGCACTTTTATGCTCGGGGGTAATAAACTTATAAACAAAAAAGAGATTTTTAAAAACGTATGTATGGAGCACGGCACTATACGGTTGCGAAATCTGGATGGTAGGAGAAGCAAGTAGGAAGAAATTAGAAGCTTTTGAGATGTGGTGTTACCGAAGAATCATGAAAATACCGTGGACTGATAAGGTTAGAAACAAAAAAGTATTAGAGAAAGTCGGCGACAAAAAACTATGTGGAAAAACATAAAGAAGAGAAGAGATAGAATGGTAGGCCACTTGCTGAAACATGGGGGAATAATAGTCCGCGATATTTTGGAGACAGAAATAGGAGTGAAGAAAGACAGAGAAAGGCCTAGGTTAGACTACTGCTCGCAAATAGTAAGGGATGTAGGTCGTAGCACAATTAGCGAAATGCGTAGGTTAGCACAAGACAGGAGAAGCTGGAGGTTAACGTCCAACCAGTCTTAGGACTGATGACCTCATGATGATGTAAATCTTTTGAAAGGCAAACAATATATTGGGTTCCTTTTTAGAGGTTTTTCTTATGATTACTCAAAAACAGTCGATGATAAAAAATGTTTAACTCAAGTTCTATAAACTAGAAGCTTGCAGTTTCAATTTGATTTTGTTTTAGTTGATCTGCGATTATTTTTGTCCAAGTTACAGCCCTTTGAAAATCACTTAAAAATTGAGGACCTTTTTTACATCCCTTAATTTTTGTGCCTAGTGTATTTAGGAATATACCTAGATCGCAAACTCACCTGGCGAAATCATATATTCATGAAGAGAAAGTAATTGGGATTCAAACTTGGCAAATTTTATTGGATCACTGGAAAAACAATCACGTGATTAAATTTAAAGAAGAATGCCAATGGGCCCCCTCATGCATACCAGCTAAAACTGTTTTATAAATTACCGAATATCTGACTAGGATATATTGTAATAAACTAGGATACCAAAAAAAAAAAGAAATGTATACCAACTTAACCTAACCTAACTCAAGTCGATTTAACCCATCCCAGCGTAATTGTAGGGCTTAGGAATGTTCCCAATTATTTTTTGGGGTAAAAGTACTTCTTTACTCTTATTTAATATAAGAGGAACTAACTAAAAATACGTGGATCAGGTTTGGAACTAACTTATTTAACATCTGATATGGTTTGATGTTAAACTCAGATTATCTGAATGTATTTTATTCTACAATATTTCCAACTATCCATTTATTAAATAAACTATCTACTTATCAACTCTATTTCCGCTAAAATTCGACATAAAAGCACAATTATGACTCGATCTAGTTAACGTATAATGCAAATCACTGTTGTATGAGATCATATCAAATACAAAATAGAACTGATAAGATAATACACCTCAAGTGTACGACTACGTTATATTATTATAACGAAAAATTGCATAGATACGTCATATAATTAACGAAACGATACGCCTATAGTATCTCCAAATGAATGTAATTGGCCAGTAATCAATTTTTTTCTGTAAAATTTAACATGTCCGGTAAATAAATATATATTTGTGTTTTTTTTTTCCAAAATCAGGCCAGTGAAAGTGATTCCTCATTTTTTAGACATACTGTATTTGTAAATAATAAATTTTATGGTCGAAATAAGCTTGCCCTACCTTCCTTAAAACCCTAATTGTCTATTTTAACATCGTTTATTTAATTTCTTATGACCGCAGTGCCCAAAAGTGTGTTTTGTCTTTACATGAAAAACACATAACTAGTTCTTCCAATTCTGGCTTTATCATTTTAAATACATAAGTCTAAACATAATTCTACACATTTCTACATAAAAATCACAAGGTGTTAGATTTGGAAGCCTATCGGGTCGCCCCAAAACCTCACATCAAAATAAAAATAATAACAATAAGATTGCGTCGTTCAGAATTCAAAATATTTATATTTATCAGTTCGATGACAGCTACCGAACTGATAAATTCGATCAAAGCCATCCAGATAGTTTTAAATGAGATTGGCTCTGTAATAAAACGGTTTATGTTAATTTATGAATTTAATAAAAATAAACATGAACATTATTACTTTACCTAAATGAAATTCGGCTATTAAATTTTAGTTGCTTCAGTTTTACCGACATCATCATATATTATAGTTTCCTTTGTATTGTTACTAATTAAAAATATGTTATTAAAGTGTATATAAACTTACTTTCTCTCAGTTGTTTTCCTGATTGCACTTCCAAACTAACTTATGCACCACACAATTTTCTACAATATTAAGACAAGCTCACATTGTCCTTATTTATAAGATGTAATAGAAATTAATTGTCATGAAATTACGTAAATATCTCGACGTCTATCTTAGATAAGAGTTATTCACGATTTGAATCACCTCTGGTGCCAATTTGGGCTTAATTAACAGGTTAAAGAATTATTTTACACCGCATTTGGTTAGATTTTTTCCATTTTCGCCTTTTTGGTTTCGAAAAAAAAAAAATGCGCTTTTATTTGGTTTTAATAATATTCGCCTACTTAGATTGGAATTTGATTTTAACCCTTTACCGCATGGTGTGCCATATTTGGCACAAACCTAAAAAATTCTTATCCACGACCACTATATTAGGAAGATTTAATACGTCTATTTTCCGTGGACTAGAGGCTTTTTCTAATACACTAGTGGTTTCAAATTCATAAAACTACGGTTCGATTTTATAGCGTTTTATTTAGAATTATCATTAATATTAACATTAACATTTATCTCAAGAATGATCTTGTCATTTTGACCGGGATTATTCAAATTCGCTCGATAATGAAACGTCCCGTACCCGAGATATAAGATCATGCGGTATTTTCCAATTTTTTCGTAACATTATTAAATTAATTTAGCATATAAAATATTACCGAAATTATTTTTCATTTCATTAATTCGTATTCTAAAATTTTCTCTAAATTTTTTTCATTTCATTTATTAAGTAGTAAACGGAATTAGGCACGTTTTAAATTAATTTTCATAGTGAAAGTAGAGTTTTAAAATATTCAATCCAAAATATCCAGATCATAAAAGTAGAATATTTGCGTAAAAATGCATCTCGACTGCAAACTTCAAGCCCTTACCGGATGTTCAGACAAGCGATGCAGATAGTCCGAGAAACGACTATCGCCCTTATGCGTTAAGGTTTCATATGGGAACTGAGTCTAGAGGATGGGACCAGATGTTTACGAAACTAAAGACAATGTCGACTTAGAGAAATCGTATACAGTGGTACCGGCGCGTGCTAGCTGTTTTCGTCATATCGGGATTTTCGGGAATATGCGTTCTCGCTCACATGACACCGATATTTTGCTTAAATACGGAGGGAATCGAGGTAAGAGCCGTAAGAGGACAGTTTAAAATCAACTTAAGAAGATGCTGCTGGAAGTAATCCGGGAAGAGGAAGCTGGAAGTAATCCGGGAAGAGGACGCTGGATGTAATTCTGGAAGAGGAAGCTGGAAGTAATCCGGGAAGAGGACACCGATGAAGACAAGAAGAGCCGAAGCATGGGAGCCGGGAAGATTCTGAAACGTTCAACCCAAGAAGAGGCCGCTGGGGGTCATCCGGGAAGAGGATACTGGAAGTAATCCGGGAAGAGGACGCCGAAGAAGACCAGAAGAACTGAAGACTGGGGGCCGAGAAGATCCGAAGACGCCAGTAGCTGAAGTGCCGGAGCATAGAAGACCGCCGATCCGAAATTCGTATTTCATATCCACTACCTCACCGCCTCGGAAGGGTCTCGCCGTTCGAACTACGCAGTACACTAGGGAAGTACGGGGCCGGCTTTTCGTAGGCTCTGGGCGGTTATCCCGTCGTCCATCGAGTCGTCTGGGGCCCTCCGTCATGGGCGACACAGAGAGCGGGAGTTGCGAACCTGGGGGAGAAGTATATCGTCTCCTTGCTAGGTGAGGGTATTTAATCATTCGTATTTCCAGTAATAGTCAAATTATCGCGAACACGCAATTTCGGAAAGGGGGGGATTTACTTAATTAATGACTCTATATCTACGTCTTTATTTCACTGTGGTACTCACTTAGAATTCAATACTTTTTAGATAATTTCTGCCATAACAATAATTCACTCGCTTGTTATCCATTCACTGTTATATTTTCACTTATCTTTGATTTACTGTTATATTTTTCTTGTGGGACCTACGTCCCTGTATTGACCTGTAACTCAAAGCGAGGGGGACGTGACACGAAGTCATTACAGAGACAGTGTCTCACCTATACAGAGTGTTGGCGAGAGAATTCCCTCTCGGTATATTGCAGAGTTCTGCGTATGCCCGCCATTGCTCAAATTATACCTTCACTGAGGTGATTTGGTACACAACCTATGGCAACAAGCCATTGACGATGATCTCTTGGACATCTGCAGCGATGCAGATTTCGGAGAGTGCACCACAACAGGTCGCTCAACCTCTGGAGTCATCGTGAGGTATTCAGGAGGACCAATTTCCTCGATGAGTCAATGAGAAGCAGTTATGGCGACTTCAACAACTGAAGCAGAGATCATCGCAGCGAACGAAGGAGTCAAAGAAGCAATATGACTAAGCAGACTTTTCAGAGGGATCATCAAACTCAAAGGAGTTCCCATTATCCAAGTTGACAATTCTGAAGCAGTGAGACTAGCTCAAATTCCAAAGTTTCACCGCAGAACAAAACACATTTCCATCGAATACTTTTTTATCAGAAAAAAAGTAACGGAGGGAAAACGTGGCGTGCAAAAGATCTCTACGGAACATCAGGTAGCAGATATTGTGACGAAGCTGTTGCCAAAGACCCGGCTGAAGATTTTATATGTGAAGATAGGAATAATGTGAAATACATAGAGAGGACAATAGACAATTAATAAGATGTTTATTTGTTGTTTCAAAGTAATTGTGTCTTTGTTTCTTTCACGTTTAAGTTTTTTTAATTCAAAAAGTTTCGAAGTGATACGTTAAATTTAATTTGAATTAAGTTTGTGTATGAACCTATAGATGGCGCCATAGTATCTATCCTTGGTTTGTTTATTCCATGAGGATTTGTGTTCCCATTCCCATGTTGTGTGATAATAAGTTAGTCGTTTTGCCTTCTGTCAAAATGGTCTTAGTATTTTCTAGGCAGCCTGGCACTGCCTATATGCAGTGGCGAAGCGTCCATTAAGAACCCCGAAGAATATTCAAATACTGAACTGCATTCAAGGACCCATTAATGAATACGGGACCCACAATTGTATTTTGGTGAATACCGCACCACACATTTACTGTATTATATCCTTTGGGTTTTTATCTTTTTTATAATATGTGGTTTTGCGGGCGCCCAATAATGTGCATTTTTCCTATTAAAAAGTCCAGCCGTTGAAAAGCTACTTTCATCGGTCCAAAATAAGTTTTTTAAAAAGTTATTGTCGTTTTCTGCTCTCACAATCATCTCTCTACAAAAGCTCTTCTGTCGGCAAAGTTATTTTCAGTTAAAAGCTGAACTGGTAAAATACTATAAGGCTTATATTTGTGACGTTTTAATATACGTCTTATACTTGCTTGAGAAATATTAAATTCTTCTGCAGCAGCGTTAGTAGATTTATTGGAGTGTTCGGTAAAAAAAAGTAAAACGTCCATTTCCATATCTTCTTCTGTTTTGGGCTTCTTTCGTTCTCGTTTCTTATCTTTTAAGGATTCGCTGTCCCCAAACTTGAGATAAATATTAGAGAAAGTGTTCTTGGAGGTAACGCGTCTTTCAGGATATTTTCTTGCATATTCTCTTTTAGCTATATATTTGTTTTTATTACTGATTAAGTAAATTTCTAATATTTCTTTCCTTTCGACTAATGAATATCCCATATCAATATATTAGATATATTAACAAGTGTATTAAGACTTAACTTAAAGCGTATTAATAATATAACAATCAAACATAAGTGAAACATAACATAACTGTCAAACGAAGCATTATTGTTTCTTTAAATCATTTCGGTTCATAGCTCTCCTGATTTATGGTCTTACGCTAAACTTATTCCTGTGATGTGACTATATATTTGTATGAATATCTCAAGAACTATACTTACCAAGATACAATAATTATATGTTTTTGCGATCAGAAAACTCTGGGTAACTTTTTTAAGTAAAAAAATATAGGGTATTCTATTTAAAAAAAATAAAAAAATGTTAGCCCCCTTTCAATTTACAGAGTTTTTGAAAATTTGTTTAAGTATTCATAAAATATATAAAAAATCATGTAAGATCCTTTTTTAAATTTTTCGATTCGATTGAAATTAAGAGATATAAAGGGGGGGTCAATTTTAGGTGACTAACCCGGTACAGTAATTTACTAGCGAACTACCACAGCGTCAGGGGGCTGGTATTTTCTTTCGATCTAAAATGAATGAATGGTGATTCGTAAAATCCACAAAGGACTTTTAAATTAAGTGAAAAACCTCAACACAGACTTCTAAGGACAGCATTTTATAACTTCAAGACATGAAATAAAATAAATAATAGTTGCTGTATATATTTAATGCAACGTTATATATCTAATCAATGTTTTACAATATCGTCCTAGATGGGCAATAGTAATTATTTCATTAAAATACAATAATAGCGAACTTTTGAAAGTGTATCACACTACGTAGGACACAATTTTACCAGATAAGCTATGCGTGTGTTACACTTTCACTATGGGAGTTACAATTTCTCCAAGTTCAGCCAAATACCACCCTCGGCCACCGGCAGAAAGGTACTAACTAGCTTCAGAGGTTGTTGGGTTTTCTCGTTCAAAGTTATTCGGAACTTTCTCAACAGGCAGGCCATCCCGACCTTCGTCTGCATTACGCCAAATCTTTCGCCTGCAACAGAATTTGTCTGTATGATTCATTTGGTCCTCTTTGTTCTTCTTACGTTGATTTTAACGGGCCTAACTACGACACTGTTGTGCAATGCAACAAATAGTTAGTTAGTTAGTTGGTTGGTTGGTTAGTTGATTGGTTGGTTCGTCAGTCAGTCAGTTAGTTAGTTAGGTAGTCCGTCAGTCAGTCAGTCAGTGAGTCAGTTAGTGGGTTAGTTGGTTAGTCGGTTGGTGGGTTGGTTGGTTGGTTGGTTGGTTGGTTGGCTGAGTGGTCGGTCGGTCGGTCGGTCGGTGGGTCGGTTGGTCAGTCAGTCAGTCAGTCAGTTAGTTAGTTAGTTAGTACTCTGGAACAATACATTCAACCCTCAACTGAAATTTTAGTTACATATTGAGTTACACAAGGTGGAATGTTTCTAGAAATTTGCGAGGAAAGTTCGGCAGGTTTAAGCGAAATTTTAACGACAGTGTGATTCACATAGATGCAGTACCAAAAAAGTTCGTTTTCAGACGGAGTAGCCTACATTTTCTATTATTGAATTTTCTTTTCTCCAGTGAGTTGATCTCAACGACCAATAATACTTGCGACCTAACTGGTGGATTACTTAATTACAGGCAAACAGCCATGGATTTAAGAGTTATTGGTTATTTAAATGTATTAAATTAATTTCAAAAAAGTAAACCCGCCACAGGTAGGATTCGACATCTGTCCCGGATGGGAACCGAACGACATACAGCTGTTTCGAACTTGTTAGTTCTCATCAGTGCCGTACACAGTACGCCGATCCAGGACAAATTCCGAATGAAATCTGTGGGGTATACATCTATATCGATACGATCTATGTCAGTAACATATAAGTCGGAAATCGAGAAAGGAACTACAAAACCGTCAAGCGGTTATCCACATAGTTCCCGTAGAGCAAGGCTATTACATAATCGTTATAGGAAACAATTACTCCTCGGGCTAAAATCCCGCCAGGCATTGAATTATATCTAAAAGCCATCCTCGACCCCTTTCTCGTGTTCCTGCATGATCAGGCGTACCGTGTACGGCACTGATGAGAATTAATAAGTTCGAAACGGCTGTATGTCGTTCGGTTCCCATCCGCGACAGATATCGAATCCTACCTGTGGCGGGTTTTATTTTTTGAAACCTTGTCTGATCGCGCAGAAACACGAGAAAAGGGTCGAGGATCGTTTTTCAATGCCTGGTGGGGCTTTAGCCCGAGGAGTAGTTGTTTCCTAGAGCGATTATGTAGTAGCCTTGCTATTCGGAAATTACTTTGATAGCCGCTTGGCGGTTTTGTAGTTGCTTCCTCGATTTCCGACTTATATGTTACTGTATTCAGTTGAAATAAATATTGAAATTATTCTTCATTTAGTTGTTGAACCTAGTCTGTATTTACTAAACGGCTGTTTTCGTGTGTGTGTGTATGTGTCACGAAATTTTTAGGTCGACATACGAAATGCTTTTCGTTCGAACTTCGGCATTTTGTCAATATCAATATAGTAAAACGACCCTTGCGAACAATGTGGTAACTTTGTTTTTTGATCCGAAGCCTATAGAGCCATGCTCCGAAGGTGTCTTCGATATGAGCGAGGAGGCGGCGCATTATTATTGCGATTTGCTTACTCATTTCTATTAAAACTAGCGCCAAACTTTATCTAAAACTCGAGGCCACATAGTTCTCATGTCTCTGCGTATTATTTTTTTGAGTTAATCACCATTATCTGATGACTTTGTTGCATATGCATTAACTTCATCATTATGAAGTCATTAAGAAGCAATAGGGAAATTACAAAATCGTGGTTGGCGTTAGCGAAATCCCTTCAAATAGTGAACCAAGTAAATTCACTGCTACACGATATAGATGAAGCAAGAAATGAACGCGTCAAACAAAAGTTCGAAAGTGTGTTAAAGAAAGATACCTATTTTAACACAAATTAAGACAAGTTTATGATGATACTGCTAAATAGATAGTGCATCAACAGATCCACAGCGTCAAAAGTTTTATTGTTAATGACAGATGCGGCTACATATATGATTAAAGTTGGGAAAACGGTTAAAATTTTTCCCAAATCTATTGAACGTAACGTGTTTGGCACGTGCAAGTCGACATCTTTGTTAGCCGCATAAAAAATGCTTTTTGAAAGAACATTCGCGACGTGTTCACTACAGTTAACTGTGTTCTGAGTTACCTCTTCCATCACAACTAACCATTACACGTTGGGGTAGATGGTCGCTGGCTGCACCTTTTACGTGGATAATTTCCTTCGAATACGTGAAATAGTCTTTTCATTAAAGGATGGCCCACGAAGCATATACCTATATTTTGGCATATTTAAAAAGAGCTAGTTTTTCTGAACACATTTTCTAAAGCAAAAAATTTGCTATATTTTTCCGTTAAAGAATTATAAGCAAATTTCTAAAAAAAAGTATTATAAAAAATTCGTAATCGTCACGATTTAAACAAGTAGCGGTCCATTTATACCTTTCCAATTTTCTCCGTAAGTTTCATTTAAATATTGTTGGGCAATTCTTGCTTTGTGCGGTGGAGCTCCGTCATGCTGGAAACACATGTTTGCTCTCAGCTGTAATGGCACATTTTCGAGACACGCAGGGAGTTTTTCTTGAAGAAATTGCAAATATCGCTCACTATTTAAAATTCCTTCGTAAAAATATGGACCAATCAAATGCCCATTAATAATACCACACCAGACGTTCATTCTGAAATGTCCTTGGTTTTCCATCGGATTAACAAAATGTGGATTTTCAGTACCCCAGAAATGTTCATTTTTATTATTGGGTTTACCGTTAATAACAAAACGGCTTTCGTCCGTCCACAACACATGCTGAAAAACCGATGGTCATTGATCTCTAAGTTTACCATCACTTGGGCAACATAATTAATTCCTCGTTGTTGATGTTGATCTGGCAAGTGTTCTAACTTATGAATTTTATAATCGTGATTACTATTTTCTTTCAAAATTTTTCGTACCGAACTATATTTTAAATTAAACTCACGACAGGCTTGCCGAATCGAGTTCCTTGGATGGTCTTCAAAATATTGCAAAGTAGTGGCAAGGGGCAACAATATTGTCAGAATTGACCCTTTTCACAATTTTTCTTCCCTTTCGAGAAGAAGATGTCTTGTTATTTGCACGTAAATGGCGTTCCAATCTTGCAAATATTTTTAAGCTTAGAATAACACGTATCATAAATAAAAGATATCAATAACAAAATAAAAGATTCGGGGTATATCTGGGCGTATAACTGAACTGCTCTTCTGGGGTTCTTTTGAGATTCCCCATAAACTAATAACATATCGACTTTTTCGTTGTACGTGAACATTTTTCAAAGTCAAATGACAGCAAAACAATATTCGTGAACCATGAGATTAATTATAGACAGATGCGACTTTGCTATTTGTTTCCAAAGGCTACTTGTTTAAATCGTGACGATTGCGAATTTTTGATAATACTTGTTTTTACAAATTTGCTCATCATTTTTGAACGGAAAAGGATAGCAAATTTTTTTCTTTACAAAATGTATTTACAAAAATTATCTCTTTTTAAATATGCCAAAATATAGGTATGTTTCTGGGGAAAAAATTCGATGACGTCATTGTTTCAGCTTTCAGATATGGAACAATATGCAACTTCGGCTTAAAATGGATTTTACTCAATCTCATTTAAGAACCTATTTTCAGATTTTTTCTATCGTTTTTCAGTATCTTATAATAGAGCTGAGATATCGAGTTTCGCTCACCCTATACTTTCTAGTAATTTTTCACGCCCGTACTAGTTGCTTACGCTAGCTGCCACACATTCCACTAACTCTAGAAAACAGCATGAACAAAGGCAAGTCAAAGACCCTATACCTAAAGCTGGGTACTCACTAGCAACCAGTAGCTGTAACCGAATAGATACAGTTACGAGGTTCTAGTGTGTATGCGTGAAACAATCTGCAGCCGAATCTATCCGCAGTGTTGGTTTGTCTCCACGATGTCGAACAAAGTGTCTCTTGCTTGTGCAGCATACATACTTATAGACACTTTACTCGATAATTATAAACAGCCACGAAGATAGTGGATTAATCGAATGTATCGAAAAAGAAGTGATCTACTTCTTATCTTAAAAAAACAACAAATCAGTGGTCATTACAAAAATTTCACGAGAATGACTCCAACTGTTTGTGAATATCTAAATAAATTAATCTAATCGGGCCCAAGATAGAACAAAAAAACACCGCGTTTCGAAAAGCAGTCTCGGATCAAGGTAGGTTAGCTGTGACGCTGAGATACTACTGGTGATTCTTTTACAAGTTTTCAATACAATAGGGGTCTTCTTTCAAATGTTGTTTGTAATAATCTTTGTCCTTAGGGTTCCATAGTACACTGTTTTCTTTGTAGGCGTCTATCAACAGAAGACATTTATCCTCTGACAATTCATTCATGATAAACGAATAAACAATTAAAATCAAAGGAATAAACGCTCGAAAATATTTGTTGGTTCGCAGCGTTGCAACGACTTTCACTCTCGATGTCCACGAACGCACTGCGAGCGCCCTTTGATTCGCGGCAAAAACCGACAATCGTCGGCTCACTGCGAGCCGCACGTGTTCCGCTCGTGGCAGGCTCGCGAACCACGTACACACTATGATTTTTGGTAACAGTAACGTGCAACGGTTACATATATAAAATGAGTACCTGGTCGTCATCAGCTCGCTGCGAGCACAGCGCGTTCCGCTCCCGAACCAATGATTTTTGGTAACAGTAACGTGCAACACTTACAGCTACAGCTCGCTAGTGAGTACCCGGCTTAACAGTCCGTCGTGTCTAGTTTCTTCCTGTTGAACCTTGAATTAACCTTAGCCCAAGTAGACATTAAACACCCAATTCCTCACCTATGCATATCCTAGGGCCTTCCCCAAAGGGTAAATACGCGTACTGGGGTACGTCCTTTCTGTTCTTGTCGCTGAACCGGTTCGGATCAAAGACCGTGGGATTCTTGAAGTTGTCCTCATCGTAGTGTAAACCAATTATGTTAATATTCACCATTGTCCCTTTTTCGAGTATAAGGTCTGACCCAGGTACTTTGTAGTCCTCCACGCATTTCCTGGTAACGAATGGTACTGGCGTGAAGAGCCTCAGGGTTTCTACAATTGAAAAAGTATTAATGAATTAATTTGTTATTAAAATGGTGACTGCGAGGCTTAAGGCGGGGGACGTGCCTAAATTGCTCCTTTTATGGGATATCATTTTTGGATAATGACCCGGATAAGAGGGGATCGCCAAGGAATTACCCATGCGATCAGTGGCTGATGAAGCCCAAACCTATATAATAAAAGGTGGTCGAACCAAAACGCACGATGTTAATTGTAAATAAAACAAACAGTTTTCAGAGAATTATCTTAATATTTTTTATTATGATAGAAGGATCTATGACAATTATGTGTGAAACAAAATATCGGCCAAATGCTCGCCACGGCTTCGGTGGCATACCTCTATCCGATGCTCCATATTTTCAATGATTCTGAGACATAATTGAGGTTCAATGTCATTAATGTGCCGAATTATCTCATCCTTTAGCTCTTGAATTGTTCTTGGCTTAATGAAGTACACTTTTTCTTTTACATATCCCCAAAGAAAAAAGTCCAACGGTGTCAAATCACATGATCGTGGCGGCCAATTAACATCGCCACGACGTGAGATAACACGGCCATTGAATTTCTCGCGCAAAAGTGCCATTGTTTCGTTGGCTGTGTGGCAAGTGGCACCATCCTGTTGGAACCACATATCGTCCAGGTCCATATCCTCAATTTTTGGCCACAAGAAGTCCGTTATCATCTCGCGATAGCGAACACCATCACGGTAACTGCTTGGCCGACCTCATTTTCGAAGAAGTACGGCGCGATGACGCCACCAGCCCATAAACCGCACCAAACAGTCACTCTTTGTGAATGCATCGGCTTTTCAACAATCACTCGTGGATTCTCATTTGCCCAAATGCGGCAATTCTGCTTGTTAACGAATCCACTGAGGTGAAAGTGTGCCTCGTCGCTGAAGATGATTTTCTTTGTAAAGTCACCATTCACTTCTGTCACTTCTGTTCAACCAACCATTCGGCGTATTAACCACGCTTGAAATGGTCAGTAGGCTCCAGATCTTGAGTCAATTGAACCTTGTAAGCGTGTAAATTCAAATCTTTATTCAAAATTTTAAGTCATTTAATCACTTTTTTAAGTCATTAATGACTCTTTGAATATTGTCCCACATATTATGAAACCTTTTGTATACAACTGGAAAAAATTGTCCATACCTAGAGACTACACATTTACTTGTCTTCACTCTGGAGGATGTAATCGTCCCATTTCCTTCCAATGAAAAGGTATTTAAAAACATTTGAAAGGTCATATCGAGAGGAATCATTAAGTAATTCCTTACATCCAAGGGATGAAAAAAGGCACCCTTACACACCTTAACATATGCATGCTCAAAGTCACGTTCACCCATCAAGTTGCGATGCAAACACATCGAATCAAACTTTTCAGAAACATATTGTTTACCACACCGAAAATCGCCATCTTCCTCCAAGAGGACTGAATCCAAACCAACGAAATTACAGTAAAAAATTCTACAGATCACCCCTCAAAATCTTGCGATGTCACCATCTCCAAAATGCTCTTCGGAAACAGTCAAGAGGACAATCCAGAAAGACACCAACTTGTAGGACACGCAGAGCCATTCGCCGAACGAGACAGTCCATCCCTTCATTGCAAGGGGAAAGAGGCCTCGTGATCAACGACGAAGATAAAGCCGGATAGCCTATTCGCGGATAACCTGGAGCTCCAGTTCCAAGAGAACCAGCCGGACGACGAGGACGAAGACTGGACACACGAAGTCAGGCGGAGAATGCGCCACATAGACGACGTCCAGGACGGGGATTTCCACTTTCCACCAGCCATCATCATGGCCCGCCTTCACGAGTTGATCGAGGAGCTGAACGTCATCTCCAACGAGCACTATCAGTAACTTATAAGTCGGAAATCGAGAAAGGAACCACCAAGCCGCCAAGCGGCTATCAAAGTAGTTCCCGAATAGCAAAGCTATTACATAATCGCTCTAGGAAACAACTACTCCTCGGGCTAAAGCCCCGGCAGGCATTGAATTATACCCAGAAGCGATCCTCGACCCCTTTCTCGTGTTTCTGCACGATCAGATAAGGTTTCAAAAAATAAAACCAGCCACAGGTAGGATTCGACATTTGTCCCGGATCGGAACCGAACGACAGAGAGCTGTTTAGAACTTGTTAGTTCTTATCAGTGCCGCATACGGTACGCCGATTCAGGACAAATGCCGAATGAACTTTATGGCCTATACATCTTTATCGATACGATCTCTGTCAGTAACTTATAAGATGATAAAACTTATAAGATAAAACTTATAAGATGATAAAGTCGATAAAGATGTATAGGCCATAAAGTTCATTCGGCATTTGTCCTGAATCGGCGTACCGTATGCGGCACTGATGAGAACTAACAAGTTCGAAACAGCTGTATGTCGTTCGGTTCCGATCCGGGACAAATGTCGAATCCTACCTGTGGCGGGTTTTATTTTTTGAAACGAGCACCTATAGACGTAGACATTCGACGGAGCTGCAAGTGCTACGACTGGTGGAATCCATCACGGAAGGCTCTAACCAGAAGCACGTCACCGTGTCAGTGTTCCTAGACGTCTCCAAGGCCTCAGATTGAGTCACGATACGATGGATTACTGATCAAGATGATGGACATGGGGTACCCGGTGGCCCCGATAAAGCTGATTAAGTCCTACCTGACCAGGAGGCGATTCCGGGCTAAAGTAAGATCTTCCTTTTCGGACTACAGGACCATAGAAGCCGGAATACCGTAAGGAGCCTTGTTGTTACCCCACCTGTTTAACGTGTTCACCTCAGACCTACCCAGGACGGATTGGACCAAGTAATGCGCGGAACGTTCCTCTTCAGTTTCAGAGCATTGATTTTGAATATAATATTTGATGATTTGCACACACTGTTGAACGCTATAACCTCTCATGGTGATTTGCCGTACACTGCCGAATAATTCAAGATACATTTGACAGATATTGCTTTAGCAACATGGCCGCTATAACCTAACGAATTCGAGCGTCCCTATTGAAAGACCCTGTATTACAAAAAATAACTTGTGAGAGTTATAAATTAAATTATTTAAATTTCCTAAGATGAACATAAGTAAATGTTACATTACCACCAAAGTATGTGCAACCAAAATTTAACATCGGCCTGTCTCTTGAATTTTTGTTAAAATCTTCCATGAATCTGAGTTGCAGAATTTATTTTGGTGAGGGTTTGTACCCTATAAAAGCCCCTTAAAGGGGATGAGTAAGTCTGAAAATAATCAGAGAGAGTTGGAAGCTTTTTTTTGAAACTGAAGAATTAACGAGATTCGTATCTTCTGTAGTGTACTCGAATCAGATCTAGAGTCTAGTACAATGCAAGAACGTGACCTGGGTGGTTCCTTACAACCAGGACATAGCAGATACTTAAGCCACTGGGGGTTGGCATTTGGACTCGGCCAAAAGAAGCCGAGTCCAAAATTGGGGAAGGAGATTTCAAAGGTTGTCAGTAATGGAACTCTTGGGTAGATACAACGTTGGTCCTAGAAAGAAACTTACCGTCAATAATTTGCTTCATATATTTCAGCTCGCTCAACGCATCGTACGTCATCTGATTACCGTGCCGATCCAAAACAGTGTTCAGCTCCTCTCTGACCTTATCCTGCATATCCTGGTGGACGGCCAACTCGTAAAGGGCGAAGGTCATCGTCGTGGAACTGGTTTCGAAGCCGGCGATGAAGAAGAGGAAGCACTGAGCGATGATTTCCACCATCGTTAGTGTATCCTCGTTTTCTGGAAGGAAGATTAAACAGTAGAGTAATTAACAAGACGTTTTTCGCGTGGATGCCTCGTACCTTTGTGGCCATCGCCGCTATCGTCTTTACTCTTCATATCGATGAGCAGCTGCAACAGATCTTTCCTGGTGACGTTGTTCTTCAGTCTGTAGCTGACGGTGTCCTCCACGACCTTGGTGAAGAATTCCGCCACGTCCTTCTGGGCGGTGCGGACGCCCAGCGCTTTTCCGAGCGTGGGAAAACTTTGGGCCAAAGCATTGCAAATGCCTGACAATTTGGATCTCATGAGGAATCTCTTGGAGTACTCTCGGAATGGGGAATTCGGTTCCTTGAACGTGTTACACTCGATGCCGAATGCGCAGGACCCGATGATGTTGGTGGAGAAACGACCTGAAAAAGAAACAGGTAGAATGTGTTTCAATAGGAATAGTATTAACGAGAGTCGTACCTATTCCATACATAACCAATTTAGATACTGAAGTACCCTCTACGCTAAAGTGATATAAGTAGATTTTTTTTAATTAATCGGATAGTAAAAATGTAATAGGGCCAAATCGGGTGATCGAGGAGGCCATAGGTTACAGCTAATTGTTTTGTCTTAATAAAATTTTTTGAAGAAATTGTGATATTGCCTTAGTAGAGTGAGCTATTACACCGTCTTATATACGGTTCTAGAATATGTATTCGATAACATTCAGCACTTACTGATGAAGACGGAAATTAAAACAGGAACATAATCAAATAGGTTCACTGTTTTTTAAACAATCAATCCGATTAAAATAGCGACGCAACTTCCGATATGGTTTTGACAGTAAGACAACTAAGTACCCCTATACCAGACGTTCAAAATTGAAAGACCCCCCTGCAAGTGGGAGAGAAGAAAACAGACAGAGTCCATATGCGCTCAGGCCATCGTATTGGGCCCATTGTGCTAAATTTCTACCTGTGCTGCCTTTACAATTTCAAAATAAAATTTTACATAATACTAAAACTTGTCTTAATTTATTTTTCCTCGAAGCTACAGTCAATTAAATTTTAATTTTATTCATAATTATAATTATAACGATCTTACAAAGCAGTAGTCAATGTTTAAAATATTTCATAACCTAATTATGAAATGAAACACATTTTCATCTTGACGGATATGTCGGCAACCAAAATTGTCGAATTTGAAGTGCTGAAATTCCACATGCTGTTCACAAAACAGAAACCCCTCCTGTCCCTACATTGCGTAAACAAACTTTATTTATTATAATTTTATGAATTATCTGGAAACCAAACAAAAAATATATATTACAGAGCAAAGAAAACGTTGAAATTGAGTTGATTTAATAACAACTCTAGAAAAAACTCACCCAAAATTTCTTTGATGTCTACAGCTTCATTAGGACGAATAGTATTCTCGATGTACTCCTCCATGACCATACCGCAGTCTACTAGAGTTTGGAACATCGCTTTGAGCTTGCCGGAGGTGAAGGTGGGTGTCAGTTTGACTCTCAGGTTTCTCCATCTTTTACCACCAATGTTAAATAAGTGGACACCTAGAAACATTTTTGTTGTGAGGAATAAAGTGAGGAAATACTAGAGATATTAGTGTTCTAGTATTCTAGAACCTTCACAACCGATTCTTGTACCATGGAGCATGATTAGAGGCAGTTTTTGAAAAATAAAACCCTTAGTTTTATAGTTCGGTGCCAAAAAATTAGTTTCTATTAGAGACAGTTAAAACCAAATTTCAAGATACTCGAACGGGTGAAGATTTGAAAGCTATTAATAGTAGCTACGAAGAACTAGATACGAGAATAAGATACGATACAATCCTTAAGCTAATGTGTTAACTTATACAAGGAGTAGATGCTTGCACTGAGGACTTGGAGAGGCGAAGAAGTCACCTTAGTTTATATTTAAGTCTGCTGGCCAACATTTCTTCGGTTCTCAACTGGATGTATTAGTGTTTCCAGGAGAGGGTTGGGATGTGCTTCGAGTTGTAGATGGTGATTATGGATTCGGTCTTAGATTACTTCCTTTACATAAGAGATATTCCAGTACACTATGCACAAAAATTAAGGAATGTAAAAAGAAACCTGAATTTTTAGGTGATTTCCAGAGGGCTGTAACTTGGAGAAAAATAGTCGCAGAGAAATTAAAAACAATAGCAAATTGAAGCTCCAAGTATCTAGTTTTCAGATTTTGTATTAAAAATTATTTACCGTCGCTACTTTTTGAGTAATCATAAGAAAACCGTCGGAAAACAGATTTTAAAAACTTTTGATTTCCTTTCGAAAGGTCCACGGACTTCAATGAATTGTTTTCAGTAATTTCATCATAATTTTTTTTATATAATTTTATCTTCATTAATTTGAGTGACTTAAGAGATCTGTACGATGATTTTGTCACTAAGTTATCGTGGTTCAAAGCAAAAGAGTCTGTTTTGACTTTGGTAATTAATTACTCGGGAAATAAGGATCGTACAGAAAATTTAGGTAGGGTTTTAAAAACTGCAACGTATTCTTTGTAAGTCGTAGTTATTTGTTTTTGATAAAAAAAAAATCGGTTGTTGATTGAATAAGAGGTAAAAAAATTGCGTAATTATAGATATTTACTTAACTTGGCATAACTGTTCAAATAATGGATAGACTAAGGAATTTGACTGTTTCTTTTCAACCTTAAAGTATCATAAAGAAAACCCTGAATTTTTTTTCCAGGGCAACACTTCAGGAAACCTTGAGGTGTTGTCATGGAAAACTTGTCTCGTGTTGTTTGTTGCTGTATCGAAGGTTCCAGTCCCTTTCCAGGATCGTACGAGAAAATTATAATCACAGAAAGAAGCCTACTCTCTTTCAGTAATTATGGAGGCGTGACCGAGGGATCCTGCAGCTCTTTTGTGTTAAGTGTGAATAGGTACTTACTGATTTTGTCGTCCTTCTCGTTCAAGTAAAGTCCTCAATCGACGAAAAAATTGAAATCCTTCGTCATCACGTGTTTGATCAGCTCAAGGTCAAGTGGCATATAGAAAGGCTGAGTTATCGTGAATATTCCCATATGCCTCCAACCTATAAAATAAGGTAAAATACACTAGGCGCAAAAATTAAGGAATCTAAAAAAATACTAATTCTTATGGGGCTGTAACTTGGAGAAGAATAGTCGCAGAGCAACTTTAAAAAAAGCATATTTAAGCTACAAGTTTCTAATTTTCAGATATTGAGTTCAATTTATTATCATCAGCAGTTTCTGAGTAGTCATAAGGTCACCAAAAAAAAAAGTTCAAAATTTTTGCTTGCCTTTCAAGTGGTTCACGGACTTCAATAAATTTGTTTCAATAATTTCATAAATATTTTTTAGATAGTTTTATCTTCTTTAATTTGAGCGGTCTAAGAGCCTTGAACGATGAGTTCTTGTTGAGTTATGTCTTGTTGAGTTCAAATAAAAAAGTCAGTTTGGCTTTGGTAATTAATAATTATTTTTTAATTTTTTTTTATAATAATTAACATTTTTGTTAAAAAAATATAGATTATTGCTGTTTTTGATCGTGATATTGTTTCGTATCACTAGGGCGTGCTGTTCTAATAATTAAGGAGATATGGAGGGGGAAAATGGCAGTTTGTAAAAAGTCGGCTTTTATTATTACAAATCAAGTTTTAATGATAAAGGAACTATGCTCAGACCGCGTATTAATGTCTTTACTGCATGTATCGCCTTGTGTCCGTTCTGGGGGCGGGAGGATAATTACCCTCATTATCCCCCCGTAGGACAGAAGAATATGGTTTTATCACTATCTAGTATGAGCAGTACCATTAAGATCAATGGTGAGACAGTTACTGTTAATCCTCTGACAATTTTTCAAAGAATTCTCGTAGCAAAAAAGTAGCAGAGTTTTTGACATATGAGTTAACTTCATTCCCCATGGCTTTGTTCAACGAGGGCGGAATGCGAAAATGAAAGTCGTCTTCTTTCTACGATGTTTTGCCACTAGAGGACAACGCAACTCTCGATCTCACCCAAAGCACCAATGTGGTAGAATGTGGTTTCCTTCTCCACCGCATGAAGTGGAAAGAGTTCTCCTGCATTTCTTCAATTTGCGATCAGTATATTGCCTATGTACAGAAACATTACGGTGAAAATTGTACGGTGGTTTTTGATGGTTACAGTAATACAGTCAACAGCACAAAACGAGTAGAGCAGAAGCGAAGAGGGCTCACAAAAACTTTGATTGACATAAACTTTAATGAAAGCACGACCATCACAGTTCAACAGGAGCATTTTCTTGCTAATAAAAGGAACCAAACAAGACTGATCCACTTGCTCACCGAGAAAATGACAGCAGCAGGGATTAAAACAATTGTTGCTACAGGGGATGCTGATGTCACTATTGTGAGGTGCGGGTTGGATAAAGCTGCTGTACATCCAACCGTAGCAATAGTTGGAGAGGATATGGACTTGATAGTTCTCCTCACTAGATTAGCACCACCATCTATCAACATGTACTTCATGAAGCCAGGCCGTGGAAAGGTGGAGACAAAATTGTTTTCGATCCGACAACTTCAAGAGCTTCATTCGCCAAGACGATACTCCTTCTCCGTAGCTTCTCCGGATGCGACACCACCTCGACGATACATGGAAAGAGCAAAGTGAGAATCTCTAATCTCTTCACAGCAAATCCTGGCCTCACCCATGACGTCTCAGCAATATTCACAGATCCCCCAACATCAACTGAGGATATCGAACAGGCTGGCGAGAAGCTATTTCTGGCTGTATAAGCGCCTGCACATCAAGACAACTTGAACAAACATCGGTACTCAGCATTTCTGAAAGCGTCAACGAAGTCCAAATCAGACTTGGCCACTTTCCCTCCAACCAGAGGAGCTTCAAAGCAACACTCGCTCAAAGTATATCTACAGGTAAATCCATTTACATATTGTTGTTAAATACTGGTTTATTTAAATTACAAATATCAATTTGTGCTAAATACCTACCACCTACCCAATGGGGTTGGGCCAGGGGAGAAGATGGAATCCTCAACCCAGTTACCACGAACGACCCTGTGGCACCCGACTCCGTTTTAAATATGATATTTTGCCGATGCACGACTGGATGTGGGGGGCGCTGCGGTTGCCGCAAAGCAGGGATTGTCTGCTCCGGTGCCTTCGGCATGTGCCTCGGCTCATGTACGAACGGAGCCCCCATCGAAGACAGCATCGATGATGATGAAAATTCAGATTTTGACTAAAATTTATGTTCCAGATACATCCTTGGACACAAATTTCTTTATTTCATTTATTATTACTATTGCTATTATTTATTATTAGTGAATTATTTCAGTTTATACAATAAATATTTCATTTTTAACAATAAAAACAGATTCTTTTAAAAATTCTCAATGTTTCCCCCTCCATATCTCCTTAAGTATTGATTCTAGCGAAAAAGTGTATAGGACCTTTCTTTGTAGAGAAGTTTATGTAAATTAATTTAGTTATGTTTTCGATAGAGGCAATAGTTTTCGAGTTATTAACAAAAATCTGAAGAAAGGACTTTTACAGTCCTCCCCCTCCCCTTAGCTTCACTCCCACCCATCAGTACTTTTAGTATGTTGTTAAGGACACCTTCCCCTACAACTGTGCAGAAATTGGCTTTTACATGAATTATTGCCGCGGTTTTTCCTTCGTTGCCTGGACTATTAGTTAATAAATAATGTGGCGTTGTGGCCTCTCCCTTTAAATTTTGATTTAAAAACCAAGTACCCAATTTTGTGACAATTGGCTTAGCAGGTAAAGGTACGTCCGACAGAGTTTTTCTCAATGTGCCTGTCTGACTAGGCGCCTTTACATAAATATTTTTCACATTCTTTATTATCTTGTTAACTAAAAGGAAACTGCATCTCATTGTTTCTGCTATTCGGTTAAGTGCACGAGCTACACGTGTAAAATATACGAGGAGGTACCCAAATGAAGCCGAAGTGATGTTGTGGTGGGCGGAGTTTTTGTAGTACTGCGTTCTGTCGCTAGGAGCGTACAGAGCTGCCATTCCCGAGTCAGTAAGCTGAGCGTCGTCGCTAAAGAAGGTTCCATTCGGATCGTGTGAACTTTTTAGTCACCGTCGTTTTGTGTGCTTGTCGTTTTTGCAATGAGTGATTCCGGTGAACAGCGCACGCCCGTAGAGTTTTGCTTCTTGCTCGGAAAAAATGGCACAAATACTCTTGAAATGTTAGGATGATGCTATTGGGAAATATCAAGTGTTTGAGTGGTGTTCCCGGTTCAAAAGGGGTGAAATGCCAATTGACGACACACCTCGCTCTAGTTGTCCTTCCACGGCTCGAACCGATGAAAAAATCACGAAATCATCCTGGAAGATCGACGACGGACCATTGACGAAGTTGTAGAGCCGTCTGAAGTGACTTGGAGTTAAGTTCAGCGAATTTTAATGGAAGACTTGGAGCTGAAAAGAGTGGCTGCCAAATTCGTGCTTCGACTGCTGACAAAAACAAGGTCGCGTGGAAGCATGTTGTGCTTTAGAAGACTTCTTAAATAACTCAAACAGGAACCCTTCTAAAGCTGTTGTACTTTAGAAGGGTTCATAAATAACCCAAACTTTTTTCCCAAGGTCATTACAGTTGACGAATCATGGTGTTACAATTACCAGCGCCAGACAGATAACGAGGCTTTCTACCTGGAATTTTGAAGAGATTGTGCAATAGTTTGCGGCGGAAGAGGCCTGATTTGTGGCAGTCGGGTGACTGGTTTTTCCACCACGATAACACTTCTGTTCGCACAGCCTTGTCTGTGCGCGAATTTTAACCAAAAATGGTACGACACCTCTACCCCATCCCCCTATTCACCCGACCTTACCCCCTGTGACTTTTTTATTTCTCCGAATGAAGAGAGACTTGAAAGGAAAGCGTTCTGCAACCAGAGCGAGGTTTGTCATCAACTGACAATTCACCTCTTTTGAAACAGGAATATCACTCGAACACTTGAGTTTTCACAACAACATCATGTTTGCAGGTCGTTTTTAACATATCAAAAGTTTCTGTGCCAGTTTCTCCGAGCAAGAAGCAAAACATACGGCCGCGCGCTGTTCATGAGAATAGCCATTGAAAAAACGACGAATACACAAAGCAATTTTCACTAAAAAAAATATCATGTGCAGCACAGTACATTTGATACAAGTGAATACTTCTTTAGAATAGAGAATGAGAGAGATTAGGAGTGAGAGATTGAAAGAGAGAGAGAGAGAGAAAGGGAGAGGGATAATTTGAAAAGAAATATAACAATATAAAATTTGTGTAAAAAATATTCGGTTTATTTATTATCTACATTATCATCGGCTGGTGGTTCAATTGGTAATACTGATATGATTGGTTTGTGATAACTAAAATATGAAGTATATGTTCGTGATTCGATATTTTCTAGATAACGTGTAAAACTGGCATCTATTATTGTTCCGGATTTTGTTGTTGATTCTTTGGGATTGTTATTTATAAGCAGACCAAATGTTTCTCGAAGAAAGTTAATCAACGTCAAAGAATCATTGGATCCGAAATTTACATTGAAATATCCCCCGAGAATCAAAGGGATTTTGTCTTCGCCTCTTCCAAGTACATTTGCACCTGTGTGGCTGTAAACCAGTAGGGAGTGGTGAATGAAATATATTATATCTTCTAGATTTTAACAAGTTAAACGGTTCAAGGATATTATCAAATAATCACAGAACACAGATGTAAATAACGTAAATAATTACAAAACGCAATGATAAATATTCGGTACACACGCGTGCTGCTTCAGCTATTAATATATAGCAACTGGACGCGTACATCTATAACGCGCGCATGCGCGACAATCTATCTATTCTATCGCTTCGTACTGAGTTTATATCGCTCTCTCTTGCTCCACTCCCGTGTGGCGTCAGAGTTGTACGTTCTCGCGCGCATGCGCGTCATTTTCTTCTATTGCCTAGTATTCAGTGAAAACGTGGCCCTTTCTCTTGCTCGTACGATGCTTCCTGAACTATTACCCCTTCAAGCAACTTAGACCTTGGACTTAGCGTATGAGTGGGCGTTAAAGACGAAGAACTGCACAAAAGGGAGACGTGGATAGCCTAAACTGATATATATGATGTATAGCTCTCTTTCTCTTTCTCTCTATGTTATATATCTGTGTACTCTGTCTTGTAACGAAGCCTGTGTTTTAGGTATACCAAATGTGTAGCTCTCTTTCTCCTTCTCTCTACGTTATATCTTTTTTCTCTCTCGTGTAACGAAATCTCGAAACGTTACATTTTTTCCAATTCACTCTCCATTCTCGTCAAATATCAGAACACCGCCAAAGAAGTATTCACTTCAAAAATGCATACAAGCTGAACGGAACCTTCTATGACGACGACGCTTCGCTTATTGACTCGGTACTACAAAAACTTCGCCTACCACAACATCATTTCGATTTCTTTTGGGTACTCCCTTGTATCATGTTTGGAAAAGTTTCAGTTAGTAGATCTCCTACTTTTCCCATGTACCCAGCTGCGTCCAATAGCATTGCTACAATACTTTCTGAGAACTGTGTTTATCTGATAATACACAGTGAGAACACTCTACACGATCTACAATTGTTTTATCGTTGGTTTTGTCTAATACTAATATCTTAGAAGCCATTTAATGGCCGCCACTAACACTGTTATATTTTAACGTAACAATTAAAAAAATTGTCACTAAATAGGCCTATGTGTAACATGCGATGGCAATGTTGTTACCATAGAAATGGGTATCGACAGCGTATCTGTTGTTAGTCCGCCTCTGTTACGGCTCACGGAATAGACTTTAATTATTGCTTAATATCATTTTTCACACATACACATTATAATATATTCATTGTTGATTATTTTCGTTTTTAATCTTTGAATTTAAATGTAGGTATAGGTTATCTTATCTGTAATTTTAATTAATTGTTGCAAACTGTACCACTTGAAAATGATAACAGGCATCACAAAACATGTGGGCGGTGAATAGAATATTTTAAGGGAGCAGGATGTTCACTCAGTCTGGATCCCGCTGTATAACTACCAAGTTTTTCAGACATTAGTATACATAATTTTGGACGGTTTTTTAAAAAACCACAATATAAAAAGAGGTGCCTGCTATTATCCCACTTTTCCGTTTTTTTTTTTTGACATATTTATCTACCCATTTTATTATGCGGGGTCCGCCAGAGAGGTATGTTTTTGAGACGACTTCTATGTGCGCCTGCGCGGAGCAAATGTTTTCAGGATGTTTGATATCTACTCGTTGCGGGATGCCGTTCCAGTAGTCATGGCGCCACGGTCTGTGGCAAATCGTGTGTTTATTTACGACAATTTCATTCAAACTGGTCATTCTGTGTTGTTTACACAGCAATGATTTCGAAACCATTTTAATGTTGGTCGGCGTGGTCGCGTTCTAAAACGGGATACCGGACCCTGTATTTATCTTAATCTCAAAACTCACCTCTGGATTTGGCCTCGTTATAGAGATTCTTTAAGTGGTCTCTAAAGCCCACGGGAGCACCAAAGAAACTGAGCATGTTCCCAAACGGAATGGATGGTTCCAAATAGGGCACATTCCTCCTCTTCTAGTACTGATAGGTCCATTTGAAATAAGCATAGCCTACGGCTATTAAAGCTGTAACTACACCTAATAGATTTAGCAGGAAATGTCCAGTGCAGATCACCATCTAAAACAAATTAACTTGATGTTACGAGGTAGTCCCAGAAATACCCGACCTAACAAAGAAAACACAATAAATATGGGGAAAAATATGTTTACTTTGTATGTTTATAAAAATGAGGAATGGGATCGAGAAACCGTTATTTGTGCTAGAGGGCTTTTAACTTTATTGCGCGACTTTAATTTTATTTTTTTCTTAGCAGTGTTTTCTGCAATATTTCCACATTCCGAGAGCCTGTTTAAAATTCTACAGACAAAAATATCAGATATTCGTTAATGCAATAAAAATATCGCCGATTTCAAATCGCGTATTCAAAAAATGAGAAACGAGTTTAGTGACATTTGGGACCGTATGGACAGATTTCTATTAGAAAATCAACCACCAAGTAAAATAATGCGTTTGGATTCAATTCCTGAAGAATATAAGAAAAGCACCTACGCACGATTGTTTTATGAAATTTTAGACGTTATTACTTTGAACATTAGTGAACGGTTTAGTGAAATTTCTAAACTAAAATTCTTAAATCTAGATTCCACACAATTTACTTCATTTGTGAAACGTTTTCCTGACGAACTTTTTTCTTCTCTAGTAGATACATATGGAACATTCTTTGACGCAAATCGTTTAAAAAGTGAAATTTCAGTGATTTATAGTGATCCCGATATGAAAAAGAGTATTAAAGAGTACTGTGTTTGAGCTTCACCGATATATTATTATGTCCTTTCAATTATTTCCTGTTTTCCCGGAGTCATCAAAACTGTGTCGTTTAATTTTGACTATTCCTGCCACAAGCAGTTCTTGAGCGAAAACCAGTTTCATGTTTAAAGAGAATAAAGACTTATCTGCGAAATTCTCAAAAGCAAGAAAGACTGTCAGCTTTAGCATTAATAAATATTGAAAGTGCCTTGTTAGAAGATATGAGATCGTCTCTAACATTTGAAAAAACAGTGAGAGACATTTTCGCTGGACAAACAAAAATCGAAGAATTGATCTTCATTTTGAAAATTAGAATATATACCTCGGCATAATAATTTTACATTTCAGCTCAGTGTCTTTTTTTATTTTTATTATTTTCATATGGGCTACCATACATCCGACTATACATCTTTCCCTTATAAAATTTTGACCACATCTTTAGATTCTTTTTTTACGCTACGCCCCTGCTAACTACCAGTAATAACTTCCTATAAACTGCTTATCTTTATGTATATGTACATAACACAATGAAACACGAGCACTATGAGATTGTGTTATCAATCAGGTGTTATATAGACAACAATTAGTTGGCGAAATTTATTTTAATATTTGATAATAGATAACGTGTAGCGAATACAAACTGCGGAAAGGAAAATCATGTGTAATTAAAGCTGGTATTATGGTACTTATATTCTTTATAAAAGTAAGATATCTCAGAGAATGATAAGAGATTTTTGTCATAATTTCGATAGAATTACAAATCGTGTAAGTGGGACAGAGTTGTAGTTAAATTTTTGTTAGAAATTATTACAAATAACTGACATACAGTTTTTATGTGTAATATATTACGACATGTAAGTGGATTAGACTCTTGTGAACTTTGTTTATTTAGGTCTAGTTGTGATATATTTATTTTATTGTAATTTTATAAATATTTAAGATATACTTACATAAACTACACTTGGCACAGAAATTGAGGGATGTAAAAAATCCTAAATTTTTAGTTGATTTTTAAAGGGCCGTTTTTTAAACTTGGAAAAACAGTGGCAGAGTAATTTAAAAAAAATTAAAACTGAAACTTCAAGTTTCTAGTTTTCAGATATTGAGTTTAAAATAATATATTGAGTGAAAAATAGTAGCAGAGAAATTTTAAAAAAGCAAATTCAAGCTCCAAGTTTATAGTTATTAGATCTCATGTTCAAAATGTTTTACCATCGGCAGCTTTTGAGTAAACATAAGAAAATCATCGGAAAATAAGTTCCAAATTTTTTAACATTGTTGAAGGTAGCTTTTTATAATGCTGAAAATTTCCAACAAATAAGACCTGTAATACTACGAGTAGTTTAATCTTTAGCCCGGTCAATTTAGTTTAAAAAATATGGATAAGCTTATAAAAATTCACATACAGCTGAAAATTGGTATGAATATTTGGAACACCATTATATATGAAATGTGAAAAGTCCCCACTGATCCCACATCTGCAAAACAGTGTATTCAAGGTCAAATTTCGCAAATATGGGTTTTTTGCATTTTTTAGCCAAACGGTAAGTTTTACTATAAAAATGGATCAAACAAAAATTGTAGATCATGCAGTTATCTATAAGAATTGTTCTTACACTTTTTTTTCCAACAATCACCATTTCTGAGATATAGCGATTCAAAAAGTTAAAAAGTTGTATTCTCCATAATATGCACAAGTTTCCACGCCACCTGTGAGGTAGTGTAGTTGGCGTGTTTTTTTAACGTGGTTTTCCCGGTAGGCCTATTCCACGATCTATTGTAGTCCTGTTTAATTAAATAATATTGTATTAAATAAAAAATGGTGCTATTGGAAATGATGAACGCGATGTGAATTGTGAGTAATTGGGGAAAACTATTGGTCTGATTAATAATTATCTAATGGAATTTCAAGTGTAATGTCTTCTTCTTCTTCTTCTTCTTCTTCTTCCTATTGGATACAAGTAAATTGCTCTAACAGCGATGCATCAGATGTCTCCTCGCTGATATCGTAAGAATCCTCTTCGGATGGCGACTCAATATTGGAGCACGACTGGCCTTGACAACTGGTGCATGCTAATGAACAAAACAATCCAACTTTTTTGCAGCTGCATTTAGCACTACACCTCTTTTTGCAATTGCAAAAAATTGTATTGAGGAGTTTTTCCGGTGCAGGTGGGAGTAAAGTCTGGATTGGTTCCAATGTATTGTCAATTAAGTTCCAACCCCAGTCTTCTGGGTCCAGTTGATTACCAACCCACACTTGAACCTCATAATATACCCGAAGTAGATGTTGATGAGCAGATGCGGAGGTTGGGGGAAGATAAGCTAATTGCACTCGTTTATTGTTATAAGTATTTTTTTTACAAAAGATAAGTATCGAAACTTATATATGCAGGTCATTTTTTGGAGCTCCATATACAGAAAGAAAGAAGTGAATTCCGTTGGTAATTACAGCTTGTGGAGTAGAGTTACTCTCTTTAAGAACTTTAGCACAATTAACTAAATCTTTTTTTTTTTAAACAATTTAACAACTGTTGTTTTACCCCTCCTGAAAATTGCTGATGTCGTATCGCAACCAGTTATTGCGTGTAAAAATAGTATGTGATTTTGGCGTTTTGAAAAGGCAGATAAATTTTTGGATGAATACATTTCCGGTTGCTGTTGAGCCTTCCCAGGTTTTAAGAAATAAATAATTTTTTCGGTTGGAGTTCGAGCAGTAAGTAATACCAATAAATCAACATCTTCACCAGCAACAATAGTTGTATTTGTTGAGTTGAATTGTTCTATTGCTGTTTCAATTATCAGGACCATTAACAGGTCTATTTTGACCGGGCTACTTGCTGAGACTGTAGCTATTAAAGATAGCCAGACACAATTTCTAGATATTTCTATTGAAATTAATTTAAAAACTATTCATACCAGCTATAAAGGAGTGCATGACCCAATAGAGAAATTACAAAATTGTGCGTTGACGTTAGCGGAGTTTCTGATAGTGACCCAAGTAAATTCACTACTATACGCTATAGATGACGCAAAAAATGAGATCGTCAAACATAAGTTCGAAAGTGTGTTAAAGAAAGACACCAATTTAACATAATAAGACAAGTTTGCTATGATACTGCTAATAGTGATAGCGCATCTATAGATCCGTTAACTGATTGTGAGTGCAAAGAGGATTTTACGTATGCCTGTATAACATCAGTAGATGTCGAATGGTCGTTCTCCAAATATAAGAAAATATGTTCACCACAGCGAACATAATTATCTGAGACAAATATGGAAATATACCTGATGTTACAAAGTATTTACAGATAGTCTCCACTTCGTGATGATGACAATGATGCTAATTCATCACGCTAGTTAACAGTGGCGGCTCGTGGTGATTTGTCATAGGCGGGCAACAACTAACTATTAGTAGGTTATATAGTGCAAAATTATGAAGTAAAATATAGTAAAAAAAAAGCTTTGATTCATCACTCTATGTTAGTCACTGTACAAGTATATGTTAAGATTTAAAATTCTTTCAGCTTTTCAGCTTTCATTCTTTCAAATTTCAAGTTGAAAATGCATAGCACTAAAATTGCATAAAACTAGTAAAAACTCTTATGAATGCTACACAATTTTTATATTTACACATTTTCTAATACATTAATAACCAAAATAATTTTACTTAATAACATAACAAATACAGTGTCTACAGAGTGCAGACCTCGCCAAGATAAACAAGGTTCTACAACGTCTCTGAAAACTGAACTCGGGAATACGGAAATCGGACTGATCGAAGATTCTCGATTCCTTCCCCGCTTTGCCGAAAGCTTCTTCAGCAGAGTGATCTAGCCCACCCGTGTCACAGCTTACTCGAGACTCAAGTAAGCAAAATCCGTGTTTCAAATTGTTTCATGAAGTTTACACGTGTATAATTTTGTTTTTGTCTTCAAATCAATGAAATCATTCGTAATTGTATTAATTAATTAATTCCATTCATGTGTTTAACTGTTTATTTAATTTTAAATTCCAAATTCCCATGTTTCTATATTATTGTGAAATAATTTAAACTTTCAAGGGATGTTGAGAATATACCTATGGCAATAATATCAATATTAGTTTTAAAACTAATCTTGGTAGATACTTATTTACTTGTATTTATTTATTAAAATAAATATAATTTTTTATTTGTGCGAGGCGCTTGCACTGTCTCGTATGTACAAAGCCAGAAAGGCAAAAGGCGTGGCTGCGCACCCAGCCCGGCACCCACCTAGGCATAACGACGATAACTATTAATTCCACAGTTAGAAGAGTGAATTTCTGCACTTACTTGCACTGCAATTTTCCACCACGGTTGCGCTGTTAGTATTAGTATATACAGGTATAATCAGAACTTTTCATTGTATTATTGTTGTTATGTAATATATAATGTATTTAATTAATTACATATTACATAATTATATCTTCACTAATTTCTATAAACGATAATTAGGGAACTTTGTAACTGTGTGTTCCTCTTCTTCTAGGAAACAGCCGGGTGGGCACTGCCCACCCTGCCACCCCTGACCAGCCGCCACTGCTAGTTAAGAGGGTAAGTACATACAGTGTTATAGTTACTTGTAATGCATACGTACGTACTAAGGCGCGCAGCACATTTCCAACAGCCTTATTGTGTTTACTCACAATTCACGAACAATCTAGTGGCTTCTACCATAACTGTTGCGTTTGTCCTCGTCTTTACCTGCAACCCTCTTCCCCCTCGCAGTCTGAGGAGTTAGGGGAACGAAATCAAGCGTGCCAAGCTTGTCAATTTGCCAGCAAGAGCAACTAACCAAACTACGTAAAAGCAACACAAAATCTTAGAAATAATAGAAGAATTTTCTAAAGAAAAGTTGTGTTGAGTAACATAAAAACGTTGCCCGGTAACTGTTTAATCGAATTGTATGGAATTTACAATCTTTATGTCTTAACTGTATATAACTTATATAATATGTACATGAATATGAATAATATACATGAAATTAATAATACTAACTGACATACCTTGCTCACTACATAAAACTAATTCCACTACGTAAGTTAATAGTGAAATAAATTTAAAAGTATTATACGTATATACACAAGTATATATAGGTATAATAAATATTTATCTTATCTGATAAATGAATAAACGAAATTTATTTTATCTTATTTTTCTACAACTAAACCAGTATTTCTCACTAAAAATAAAATAAACAGTTTTAAAACCTTAAAACGGACTTTTCTGCACGTAGAACATGTCTATCTCGAAATTGAGTGGCAGAGAAAAAGTAAACCAACACATAAAAACAGAATATGTGTTTTATGCGGCAGTTTTACTTTTTTTAATTTTTCTCAAATAGTCCACCATCGTGCTTTCTTATGACCCATAGACAGGGTGAGGCGTGTCCTATCCACCTCAAAATCAACAGATGTCGTATGGTAGACGTCCCTAATCAGAATCAGTCGAGACCCGATCGATCCGACACGATTTAATTGAGTGATCGTGCTAACAAACATATTTCTCAAATAGTCCACCATTGTGCTTTCTCATGACCCATGAACAGGATAGAGTGTGTTCTATTCACCTCAAAATCAATAGGTGTCGTCTGGGAGACGTCCCTGATCCCAGTCAGTCAAAACCCGACCGATCCAACATGACTTAGTTGAGTTATCGTGTTAACAAAAAAATTTCTCAAATAGTCCACCGTTGTGCTTTCTCATGACCCATGGACAGGGTTGGGTGTGTCCTATCCACCTCAAAATCAATAGGTGTCGTCTGGGAGACGTTCCCGATCGGAATCCCCGATTAAAAACCATTTTTTTTTGTTTGTAGGCCAAAAATCGAAAAATAAACCCAAAGAAAAAAATTTTTTTTCACTTTTTCTTTACACGATTACATTACTTTTCCGCTTATAGTGGAGTGCGGAAAAGTAAAAAATATATATTACTATTACGAAACTTCAGTGGACGTGTTTAATATGAAAGCTAAAAAAGGAATGAATATACTGTTCTACTAAAATGTGCTTGCAAGCATTTCGCCGAATCATTATTTTATTATATTTTTGTTAATGGAGTTTTACATTTTTTTTTTTTAATAAGAAATATATTTTTAAATGATGTTTTCTAAAGTTATTTAATAATATGTATAGTCAAGTCAAGAAAATGGTTTTTAAACTATATTTGTGTGTGTGTGTGTGTGTGTGTGTGTGTGTGTGTTTGTGTGTGTGTGTGTGTGTGTATCTGTGTGTGTCTGTGTGTGTGTGTCTGTGTGTGTGTGTCTGTGTGTGTGTGTCTGTGTGTGTGTGTGTCTGTGTGTGTGTGTGTCTGTGTGTGTGTGTCTGTGTGTGGGTGTCTGTGTGTGTGTGTGTGTGTGTGTGTGTTCTATTTATCTTCCATTAAAATTTGAGAAACGAAGAAACTGTATGGATGTGTGCCGAAGAGACTGAAAAATTATTATCTGAAAAAAGCAATAGAAGTGTCGATGTCGAACAAGACGGGGAAACAGGAGAAGATACAGAGAGCGTAAAATTTAAAGTTAATCTAGATTTAAGAATTTTAGTTTAAACTTAAGGTTAAGACTTAAACACAAATGAGAATTCATTCATTTTAAATTATTCTTGATAGTGTTATAGTAAATATGGAAAGAAGATTTCAATAATTACATAAATTGGACTTCTTAGAGATTTTAAATGAAAGAAAGTTTGAGTTTTATAGTGCACCACAAAACTTTCCTAACAATATTATAGAAAAACTAATAGACTGTTATCCCTTCTTCGGCAAGTTAAAATTGAAAGTTGAACTGATGTTTATTTATAAGCGTGAAGATAAAAAATACCTTTTTAATAAACAACAGGGGCGTAGCGTACATGGATGCGAGTGATGCATCGCATCCTTAAAATATTAGCAAATCAGTGTTATTTAAAAGTTCAATCGATTTATTCAATTATTACAATTTTAAACCGACCGAAAACATACATTATTTACTTTAAACGCTACCATGAACTTTTTTATTTCAAATCGGTCGTGAAGGTGCCCGAAATTATTGGACTCCCACGTTACTTGCTGCAGTGCTGAAATGCGATGGTCCACGTTACATCCAAGCTACGCGTTAGATGGGCGAAAAGGTCAGTGATCTTACGCAGTCAACAGTGGAACCTGGAGTGGGTGTTATGCGATTATCTGAACGCATCTTGGCGACTGTCGCCATAACATAAGGAAGATTTGGAAGCGCTGTTTCAGGTAATTGTGGAAAATGAAAATGAGGAATGGGATCCACCAACCGTTATTTGTGCTAGAGGCCTTTTAACTTTATTGCGCGACTTTGATTTTAACTTTTTCTTAACAATATTTTCAGCAATATTTCCGCATTCCGAGAGTCTGTTTAAAATTCTACAGACAAAAATATCAGATATTAGTTACTGCAATAAAAAGATCGCCGAAACATCAAATCACATAATCAAAAAATGAGAAACGAGTTTAGTGACATTTGGGACCGTATGGACAGATTTGTGTTAGAAAATCAATAACCAAGTAAAATAATGCGTTTGGATTCAATTCATGAAAAGATAAAAAAAGCACCTACGCACGATTGTTTTATGAAATATTGGACGTTATTACTTTGAACATTAGTGAACGGTTTAGTGAAATTTCTAAACTGAAATTCTTAAATTTAAATTCCACACAATTTACTTCATTCGAAAAACGTTTTCCTGACGAACTTCTTTCTTCTTTGGTAGATACATATGGAACATTCTTTGACGCAAATCGCTTAAAAAATTAACTTTCAGTGATTTATAGTGATCCCGATATGAAAAGGAGCACTGTGTTTGCGCTTCACCAATAGGTATGTTATGTCCCTTCAATTATCTTCTGTTTTCCCGGAGTCATCAAAATTGTGTCGTTTAATTTTGACTATTCCTACCACAAGCAGTTCCACGGAAAGATCATTTTCATATTTAAAGAGAATAAAGACTTATCTGCGAAATTCTCAAAAGCAAGAAAGACTACCAGCTTTAGCATTAATAAATATTGAAAGTGCCTTGTTAGAAGGTATGAGATCGTCTCCAACATTTGAAGAAACAGTGATAGACGTTTTCGCTGGACAAACAAAAACCGAAGAATTGATCTTCATTTTAAAAATTAGGATATATACCTCGGCATAATCATTTTAGGTTAGTCTTTTTTTTATTTTTACCATTTTCATATGGCCTACCATACATTTGAATTTAAAAACTTTTATCACTTCCCTAGATTCTTTTCTCACGCTACGCCCCTGATAAACAGTAATCTCAAAGATGTCTTGCCCGAGACAGTTGAGTTACTATCGTTAATTCTGTGTATTCCGCCACAACTGCTTCTTGTGAAAGAAGTATGAATACCCCAGAAATGGATAAACCGTACCTGCATAACAGTATGACAAACGAACTTCTCTCCAATTTAGCCACAATGGCAACTGAAAAAGAACTTGTCAAGACATCTGCTTCTCAACAAGAATTTATTTCAAGAACTATAGATGTTTTCGCAGCTCCCATCCCTCGTCTAATTCAGGACAGCCTGCCCTCAGCTTAAATCGACGCCGACGCTTCGCCACCGGATGTTATTAAAACCCTGATGAATTGTATGTGTATTAACGTTTATTAAATATATAATTTACAATCATCTTTAATAACTACTAGTAATTACTAAATTATGTACTTAATAACATAAAAATTATATCATTGTAGTATGTGGTACGTTTTAAGTATATTACAAATTATATTCTTTCAAAATCTAGCCACATGTCACCCTCTGCGGTGGATATGCTAGTATTAACGGCCATCTTCAGAGGCAGCTTTGTCTTCTTATTCAACTTGACCTTGAACTTCTTCAGGATGCTCGTCAGCCCCACTTTCGTTTGCATGATTCCGAATCTTTCTCCTAAAACGAACAATTTATAAATATACAGTACCGTATGGACAGCGTTGTATATACAGGGTGTCCGGAAATTCCGTTCGAATAATTTCAGGGGCGATTGTACATAAGAGAATTGTTTTCGCTGATGATAGATCATATTATACCGAAATTCATATCCCTTTCATAGGCGGTGGGAATAATAGTTCCCGCTTACCAAATTCCCATTTACCGGCAAAGTGATGAAATATTCCCTCCATTGGATCGTGCTGCCATCTATCATATGTCGACAGTTACAGTTTCCATTTGTTGTTTGGCGTTACAGCTTGCGTAAAGTCATCGTAAATTACGCAAGTAGATGTCAGGGTCAACGTTTCTGTCAAATGAAAGTTGATTTTGTGTGATTTTTGTGCAAATTGTGTAATATCTCTAAAAAATGTAAGTATATAAGCTTTTAATGCGTATTTTCATGAACAATAACATTTATACTTCATTATAAATTGTATTAATTGCAAAAAAATATTTGTACTTTGAAAGAATCTGAACTTTGCGGGTGGGATATATGCTTCCCACCGCCCATTACCAACTCCATAAATAACAGTAATTCAATATGCATTTCAATGGCATTTCGTTTTCTAGATGCCTAAAGGTTGGAATTTGGACGATCTGAAACAAGCGCAAGAAGCTCTGGCTTATCTCTACAGTTTACCAGATGATGAAACTAATTCAGACGCTGAACCAGATCCTGATGCTTTCGAAGAATACAATGCTCTTGAAGAAACATTTTCTGCTGCGAACCAGTCAGTGAAATTGCCTGCACTTACTGGTCCAGGAAATGAAGGATTTTATCTGGAAGTTGAAGAACCTGAACCTGAAGATGCCCATATCACAGCTGGAGAGGAGATGGAAGAAAATTCGATTTGGACATCAGAATCCAAGTACTTTGATAATCTGGATGTGGGTTTTGATTCAGAATCTATAGTAAATATCCAATTTTGGAACACAGATAAGGAAATTAATAACTTGAAGCATATATTAAGTAATGATATGATTGAAGTAATTAGAGACCAATCAAATTTATATGCAGCATTTGATGCAAAATGCATCAAATACTGGAAACCTGTATCAACAGAAGAATTGTATGCTTATATAGGATATTTGATTATGATGGGTATTCGCGATTTCCTACATATTGCTAATTACTGGAGTTCAAATCCATTTCTTGGAGTAAATTGTATTTCAAGCGTTATGCCTTCTAAGAGGTTCTTGAAAATAATACAAAACCTACATTGCAATAATAATAAAAGATGTCCACCAAAGGAGAGTCCACAATACGACAAATTATACAAAATGAGACCACTCATAGATTATATGAATAAAAAATGTCAGGAGGCATTGGCATATATTCCTTCTGCTGTGCTGTCAGTTGATGAGTCTATGATACCTTTCAAGGTAGATCAAGTTTCAAGCAACACATGCCACAGAAGCCAACCAAACGGGGCTACAAAGTATGGTGTATTGCAGATTCCCGAACTGGTTACGTTTTAAAGTTTGGCATATATACTGGCAAATCCATTGAAGGGGTAGGTAATTTCTTCTAATTGGAGTTTGCGAGAACAAGTTGTATTGAACTTGACATCCCATTTGGAAAGCAAAAAATCTTCGGTTGCATTTGACAATTTCTTTTCGTCAGTACCTCTTTTAGAAAAATTTCAAAGGTGTATATAGTGTCGGTACAGTCAGGGTAAATAGGAAACATCTGCCTCCAATGACGAAAGAGAAGCATCGGCTAGAACGAGGAGAATTTAGGTTTCAGTCTAAAGGGGTGGTTAGTGCGGTAAAATGGCAAGACAGCAAAGCTGTAACTCTTATAACAACGGCTATTTCTTCGAAAGACACTACTACCGTGGAAAGGAAGAATAAAGATGGTTCAAAAGTCCGTGTAAGTTGCCCAAAAGTTGCATCAGTTCATAACTCAGTTATGGGGGGAGTTGGATAAGTTTGACCAACTCAAAAAAAGATATGCTATTAGGCGTCGATCTGTAAAATGGTGGCATCGAATATTGTATTTTCTAGTAGATATGGCAATTGTAAATAAAAGGTGGTCCAACCAAAACGCACGATGTTAATTGCAAATAAAACAAAAAGTTTTCAGAGAATTATCTTAATATTTTTTATTATGATAGAAGGATCTATGACAATTATGTGTGAAACAAAATATCGGCCAAATGCTCGCCACGGCTTCGGTGGCATGCCTCTATCCGATGGTCCATATTTTCAATGACTCTGAGACATAATTAAGGTTCAATGTCGTTAATGTGCCGAATTATCTCATCCTTTAGTTCTTGAATTGTTCTTGGCTTATTGACGTACACTTTTTCTTTTAAATATCCTCAAAGAAAGAAGTCCAACGGTGTCAAATCACATGATCGTGGCGGCCAATTAACATCGCCACGACGTGAGATAACACGGCCATTGAATTTCTCGCGCAAAAGTGCCATTGTTTCGTTGGCTGTGTGGCAAGTGGCACCATCCTGTTGGAACCACATATCGTCCAGGTTCATATCCTCCATCTATAGCGAACACCATTCACGGTAACTGCTAGGCCGACCTCATTTTCGAAGAAGTACGGCCCGATGACGCCGCCAGCCCATAAACCGCACCAAACAGTCACTCTCTGTGGATGCATCGGCTTTTCAACAATCACACGTCGATTCTCATTTGCCCAAATGCGGCAATTCTGCTTGTTAACGAATCCACTGAGGTGACAGTGACACCATTCACTTCTGTCTGTTCAACCAACCATTCGGCGTATTGACGACACTTGAAATGGTCAGTAGGCTTCAGCTCTTGAGTCAATTGAACCTTGTAAGCGTGTAAATTCAAATATTTATTCAAAATTCGCATCAGTGATGTTCGTGCGATGTTCAATTGTTGGGCACGACGACGAGTCGAGGTTGACGGCTCTTCTGCTACACTATCGCGAACAACGGCAATGTTTTCCGCAGAACGAACTGGGCGAGCATTCAAAGGCGTTTTCACATTTCCAACAGACCCGGTTTGCTGAAATTTGCGCATAATTCTCCCGATTGTGGACACATTTGGTCGATTATGCTGACCAAAAATGTCACGAAGTGCACGAAATGCATTTTGATTTGAACGCCCATTTTCGTAAAAGGCTTCAACAATCTTAACGCGCTGCTCAATTGTGTACCTCTCCATGGTTGAATTTGTCAAACACTGAAACAAAGAAATGTCAAATTAAGTTGGGCAAGAAACTTGACGTTAAGTTGTGACTCACAATTAACATCGTGCATTATGGTTGGACCACCCTTTAGTTTTATGTATAAAACTTCAAAAATGAATTATTCAGATCAGCTTACGTACAGAATAAATTTGGCTCATCAGCTTATTGGTGGGTTTAGTTCCCGCAAAAAAAGAGGCTAACCTCAACCTTTTTAGAAAATAAACACATTGTTGCTGAAAAAGTTCGTCTGTCTCAAGTTGTAACTCATTTTGCTGAAGACTTCTCAAAGTATCGACGCTGTAGATTGTGTAGTACAAAAGCTCACGAAAAACGTAGAAACGTCTGTTCTTCATGCAAAGTGCCATTGTGTATAAAACCGTCTTACAAATTTTCAAAAGAAAAAATGCCAGTTTTTAACATACTTGCATACTATAAAACCTTATTTGAATAAAACCTTTCTCATTGCACTATATTTTTCTATATATTGACAGTTATATGCTTATTTGAGTTTTTTTACCCTTAAACACCTTTCAGTGGGAAAGCGGTGGGAGACAGTTCCCACTCAATCTTTTTCTAAACCGTGAGAAAAAACGATATTTCTGATATGTCAAATAATTAGTCTTGGCTTAGACAAAAAGTATTTAAACTTGAAAATTATGTTGTTTCTCGTTGCAATTTACCTATAAAAGTGTTAAAGCGACTGACAGAAAGATAAAATAAAAACCCGTTCTCGGGGCGCAATCTTACAACCTCCATAACGCCCTT
This sequence comes from Rosalia funebris, assembly GCA_037954035.1. NCBI lineage: Eukaryota > Metazoa > Arthropoda > Insecta > Coleoptera > Cerambycidae > Rosalia > Rosalia funebris. The sequence goes on along the minus strand of JAZFAV010000019.1, from coordinate 2,551,011 downwards.
TGCCAGGACTGATTTGCGGACCTATGTTCATATGAAATATTTTTCATGTTTTCTTATGTAGAACCACCCCTGAAATTATTCCAACAGAATTTCCGGACACACGGGGTGTCCGGAAATACAGTGCTTACCAATACAAATCCTGGGCCCTTCGCCGAAAGGCATATAGCAGTAGCGATTCCTCTCGTTCCTCTTCTCACCGGTAAATCTGTCCGGATCGAACTTTTCGGGATTCTCGTAATATTCCTCGTCGTAGTGGATGCCCTTTATGGGGATGAAGACGCCCATTCCCTTTTCTATAACGACATCTTCTCCAGGGATTTTGTAGTCCTCTACGCATTCTCTTGTTACAAACGCTAGCGGGGGATATTTCCTCAACACTTCTACAATGAAAATCGAATTAGAATAGGATGGCGGATTAGCTGAACATCCTCAGTGGTATAGACATGTTGAAAATGTTGTGAAAATACCAATAGGGTACTAATGCATTTTTAAAATGTTGGGCATGTTGTTCAGACTGTTGAAAATGTTGAGTGTTGATAACATTGAGAATGTTAAGAATATCATATAGATACAAGTGGTGGATTAACCAAACGCAATTGAGTAAAACAACTACTAAGTTTTATACCACTATATTTACACAAAAATCGTAGTTTCGACACTTTTATGTAATTTTCAAAACGATGATTCGACTAAGAATGAAATACAAAAATTCGGTTCCTATAATATATACTATCCAATTACACAGAATAAGAGTTATGACAATAAACAGGTAATTAAGGTTTACACGAAAATGTATTTTACTAATACGCGGAAAAGTAATGTAATCGTGTAAAAACAATTCTTTTCTAGGGTTTATTTTTCGTTTTTCGGCCTAAAAACCAAAAAAAAAAAAAAGAAAATGGTTTTTAAATCATTTTGATTGTTTGTTTGTTCGCGTGCGTGGGTGCGTGCGTGTGTGTGTCGTTGTCGTTATCGTCGTTGTCGTTGTTGTCGTCGGCATTAATAAAATTTCTTGTTAGCACGATAACTCAGCTAAACCCTATCGAATAAATCCGGTTCTGACTGATTCTGATCTCTAGATGACACCTATTGATTTTGAGGTGGATAGAACACACTCTACCAGGTTCATGGGTCATGAGAAAGCACAATGGTGGACTATTTAAGAAATTTTTTTTGTTAGCACGATAACTCAACTAAATCGTGTCGGATCGATCGGATTTCGACTGATTCTGATTAAGGACGTCTACCAGACGACATCTATTGATTTTCAGGTGGATAGGACACACTCCATCCTATCCATGGGTCATGAGAAAGCACGATGGTGGACTATTTGAAAAACGTACTGTCGCAAAAAACACATATTCTACATGTATGTGTTGGTTTATTTTTTCTCGGCCACTCAATTTCGAGATAGAGATGTTCTACGTGCGTAAAAGTCCGTTTTAAGGTTTTAAAACTGTTTATTTCATGTTAATAATTCATGTTAGTAATGACATAGAAGTGTTATAAAACTTAGTAGTTGTTATACTCAATTGCGTCGGAATTATGAGATACCACAGAGTAATCAATCAATTTCTTGTACTAACCAAACATTTACAATGTTGAGAATGTTATGTATATAAAAGTGACTCGTTAGCTCAACATTCACAATGTTGAGAATGTTGAAATCATTTCGAAATGCTGACAATATTGGGGATGTCAGTATATGTCAATAATATTAAAAATGATGAGAATGCTTGGAATTATGAGATATTTCAGAAGGTAAAGCTCAAATTCTCGAAATATAAAAATAAAGGTGTTAAAATAAAGAGCTATACATTGTAGAAAAATCTACTGACATTGTAAGATGGCAAAAGAGCGGCTAATGTTGAAAAAGACTGATCCCTAAAATACCCTGTGTATTTTAAAGTGATGGCATTGTTAAAATTATTTAACATTGTTATATTAAAAATAATCAACATTTTACTTTTTAAAATTTTGGCATATTGGAGAAAAGACAAAAAATGTTGGAAACGCATCGAGTGATCAGGAACAGATGTCGAATCCTACCCGTGGCGGGTCCCTTTTCAAAAAATCTCTGGTCATGCAGAAATACGAGAAAGGGGTCGAGGATCGCTGTTAGGTTTAATTCAATGCCTGGCGGGGCTTTAGCCCGAGGAGTGGTTGTTTCCTACGCCGATTATGTAATAGCCTTGTTATTCGGGAACCACTTGATAACCGCTTTGTGATTTGGTGGTTCCTTTCTCGATTCCCGACTTGTAAGTTACAATTTCGAAAATATTGACAATGTTGAAAGTGTCTAAGAGTGTTTAAAATATTGAACAGGTAGAAAATGTCGAAAATGTTGAAAATATCGAAAGTGTTGAAAATGTTGAACATGTTCGAAATATTTTTAAAGTTTTTAAAATACTATAAACGTATTTAAAATTTAAGTTATGAAAATTTCGGAGCTGAATATTAACAATGTAAAGACAACAAAAGTGTTGGAAATACTGAAAGTTGACATAATGTCGAAATTATTGAAAACATCAGAAATATCGATATCGCAAAGGTAAGAATGTTGAAAATGTTAAAATGTTGGAGAATTTGAAAATATCGAAAATATTGAACATGTCGAAACTCTTTCTAAAGTTGTTAAAACAATTACAAACGTATTTAAACAACTAAGTTATAAAATGGCGAAGGTGAACATGTTAAAAATGTAAAAACAATGAATATGTCGAAAATATTTGAAAAACATCGAAAATTTGGAAATTATTGAAAATGTAGAAATGTCTAAATGCAAATATCAACAATAATGAAAATGTAGAAATGTCAAAAATGTCGGAAATATATAAAATGTTAAACATGTGGAAAATGTTGAAATCATCGAAAGTGTTGAACACGTTTAAAAATTTTAAACTACTAAATACGCTGCACATATTGTAAACGTTGCAAACTTAGAAATTGTTGGAAATGTTGAATACGTCAGAAATATAAAAAAATAACAATATCAAAAATATCGACAATATTGAACATATGGACATGTCGAAAATGTTGAAAACGCAGAAAATGGTGGAAATGTCGAAAATGATACGTTTAAAATATAAAACTATTGAATATATTGCACATATTGCAAATGTTGAAAACTTCAAAAAATGACAGAAACATCACAGAACAGAAGAGTGTTAAAAGTTCACAGACAGAACGAACAGTGTTAAAAATATCGATAATATTAAAAATGTGGAAATGTCGAAAAGGCTGTAATGTATAAAGTTAGAGGGTGGTAAAAATATTGGACACGTAGAAAATGTTAGAAATGCTGAAAATATCAGAAATGTTGAATAAGTCAACATTTTGTAAAGCATTAGAAAATGTTGGAAATGTCGAAAAAGTTGAAAATGATCAACATACAGAAAATGTTGACAATGTTCAACACATGTAAAATTTTTAAACAATTGAATACGTTGCATATAGTCCAAATGTTGAAAACTTCAGAAAATGTTGGAAATGTTTAACATATCGAAAAAATGAAAATGCTGAAAAATACAAAAATGTTGAAAATATTGAAAAAGTCAGGAACGTGAAAAATACGTCGAAATTACGGAAATTGTCGAAAATATTTAAAACAAAAAAAATTTAAAAACGTACCATCGATAACCTGTTTCATATACTTGAGCTCGCTCAGCGAGTCGTACGTCACCTTATCATCGTGCCTCGCGAGGACGGTGTTTATTTCCTCCCTGACCCTGTCTTGTATATCCGAATTCATCGACAACTCGTACAGGGCGAAAGTCATCGTCGTGGAGCTCGTCTCGAAGCCGGCGAGGAAGAAAACGAAACTCTGGGCGGCCAGCTCGTCCATCGTCAGCGTCGTACCGTCACCTGCGAATCAACATTGAGGTTATGTCAACGCGTCACGTCGCCTCGGTCGGATATTCGCCTTTCTGCCAGTCGTCGGGCTTCTCCTTGTTCTTCAGGTCGATGAGCAGCTGCATGAAGTCGTTCCTGGTGACCTTGTTCTTCTCCCTGTAGTCGACGGTGTCCTTCACCACTTTGTAGAAGAAGTCGGTGACTGTTTTCGAAAAGATGCAAAGTCCCAGGGCTTTGGCTAGGTTGGGGAAGTTGAAGCAGAACGTCAGCTTCACGGCCTCCAGCTTGGTGAAGGTGAAGACCTTCTTCCCGTACACCCGGAATGGGGAGTTGGGCTCTTTGAAGCTGTTGCAGTCGAGACCGAAGGCGCAGGAGCCAATTATGTCGGTGGAAAATCGACCTAGAAATGTGGTTAAATGTTTATTTTCTTATCTAAAATATCTCAAAGATAAATTAAGAACAATGAAATGTCGGAGACTTATGAAATCAGTGGTCAAGATCAAGAGTATATTGGGGCAGGCAAAAAGATCAATTGTGACTAGAACTAAAGACCATATGGATTACTAAAATAAGAAATAGTAGGAAAATCTTCAGTTGCTCAATGTGCTTTCGAAGACAGTTATAGCACCGAACAGAAACTAAATTAAGAAGGTTCACTCTCTGTCGGAACTTTTATCGTACGCTTACAAAGGCATGCCGACACGCAGCTGTTGAACGGCGGCCTTCTTAAGTATACAGGGGATACTTCATGTTTCGATTGCTTGTTCCGTGGTGAGCGTTTGTTTCTTTGTGAAAAGAAGCATACGTATCTTACCTAGGACATCTTTTATATCAACCGGCTCGTTACTGTCGACTATTTCCTCAAAATATTTCTCAAGCACAAGTCCGCAATCCACCAGGGTCTGGAACATGGACTTCAGTTTACCGGACGTGAACGTGGGCGTCAACTTCGTCCTCAGATTCCGCCACTTCTTGCCTCCTATGGAAAAGAGGTGGGCGCCTAATCGAAATAAATTAATAAATTAATTCCCAGCGTAACTTATTATTTTTAACACGCTACGTTCATTATGTTGCGCTGGATCTCTAGTCCAATCAATAGGGAATGACCCGGTCACTAATTGTAAACAGCAAAAAAAATTGTGAGTATATAGAAAATAAAATTTCAAGAAACTTACAGTTTTTTGCTCTCAAAATAGCGTCCGCTAACATAACCTAAAAAATTCGCAAAAGTCAATAAAACGGTTTTTCGCAAATAAAAAGAAAGTTGTGCTCGAATTGGAAAAAGTTAAATGAGAAAGTTGTGCTCGAATTGGAAAAAGTTAAATGAGAAAGTTGTAGGTAATGAGAAAATCTTTCGAGTCAATTTTTGTGAGCTCGAATCGATTCATTACTTTCCGAGATATATCGAAAAACCCGTTGAAAATTGCGTTTCTTTTATTTTGCTCTAAAAATAACAGTATTTGATGAAAACATTTAATAAATTTAGAAAATTTAGTCCTAAGTGAGACGAAAACAATCGTTTTTGTACAATTCCAAAATATTTTTTTTTCAAAGTTACAGCTATTTTCGTAAAAAAAGGTGTTTTCGTAAAACGGCTTTTCCATCGAAACAGATGGTCCTACAGACTTGTTCGAGAGCTTATTTTCTTCATTAGAAGTTGTGCTATAAATATATTTTCAGCAATAATCGTTTTTTTAATTTTTTATATAAAAAATCGCGTTTGAAAATGACGTAATTTTCGTACATCGGTTTTTTGGCAATAAATTCTTGTAATAAAACCGATGTACGAAAATCACGTCATTTTCAAACCCGATTTTTTATATAAAAAATTTAAAAAATCGATAATTGCTGAAAATATATTTGTAGTACAACTCCTAACGAAGAAAATAAGCCCTCGAACAAGTCTGTAGGACCATCCGTTTCGATGGAAAAGCCGTCTTACGAAAACACCTTTTTTTTACGAAAACTATAACTTTGCTACGAGCTATAACTTTGAAAAAAAATTTGGAGTTGTACAAAAATGATTGTTTTCGTCTCACTTAGGACTACATTTTCTGAAATTATTAAATATTTTCATCAAATATTGTTATTTTTGAGAAAAATCAAAAAAACGCAATTTTCAACGGTTTCTTCGATTTATCTCAAAAAGTAATGAATCGATTCGAGCTCAGAAAAATTCAGTCGAAAGATTTTTTCATTATCTACAACTTTCTCATTTAACTTTTTCCAATTCGAGCACAACTTTCTTTTTTATTCGCGAAAAACCGTTTTTTGACTTTTGCGCGAATTTTTTAGGTTATGTTAGCGGCCGCCATTTTGAGAGCAAAAAACTGTAAGTTTCTTGAATTTTTTTTTTTTTGCTGTTTACGATTAGTGACCATTTAACATAGGGGCTCACACAGATTGATTGGACTACACAACCGATGTTTCAATATGCCCGTATACACATACAGGGTACCTACTTCACGGTGAGTGGCCTATTAGACGTTTTAGAGAAAGTACATACAAATAATTTGGAAGTGAAAATTTGTATATGAAAGTTTTGAGTTATGCTCTATCTAATGAAAATAATGCTATGTATGCGACACTTCCGGTTATGCCGGAAGTCGTCAATAAGTTCCGTATTTTAAATAGCATACCATATTTTTTTATACCAGATTTGAATTCTACTCATTATTTTGAGGTAAGCTTCGATACCACTTTGTATCCCTAAAGCTATTAGTTTTTTAGATATTTCGATTTTAATAAAATCTTATTCGAAAACTAACCTGTGCATAGAAATGAATAATTTTCGCTAAGGTAAGTTTCATTAATCAATCATTTATCAATTTCCCGTATGTTAAAAAGATATAGAGCTTATATATGTATAAATTACAAATGGTCCAAAATACACAGGGTGTGCCAAACCGGAGGTCAAATTTTGATAACTTCTACCTTCAATAAGTGGCCTATTTCAATTAGAACATACTGTATTTCATAACCCTATCCGCTTTATTTTTCCCTGTATGCATATTTCGATGGTGATAGTATGAGTCCAGGCTCATAATAATTCGGCCAAGCAAAATTTTACAACTAATATATTTAAATAAAAGTAATAACACTCTCAAAACTATTTTATTAAAAAGAAATATTGGTAACTGAAACGAAGTATAAACTTTTAAATTGTTTGTAAAATTTTGCCTGGCCGAACTACGTATCATGAGCCTGGGATCGTACGTACTTAAGGGATCGTCTTTCTCGTTGGTATACGTTTTCCTGTCTACGAAGTGATTAAAATCTTTTGTCATCACGTTTTTCACCAAGTCCAAATCCACTGGTATAAAAGTAGGAGAACCCATGGCATACATGCCGCAATATCGCCAACCTGCAAAAAAAATGTATTAAGTTATATTGTTCAGGTATCTATTTATTGAATATCTGAGATAGTCCAAGTTAGCTGTGACTTGAGCCATTTTATAACGACGTTGTTAAACACCTGGCAACATTGAACGGTGAGAAATACCTTGGTTAAAGTTAGACCCTTCGCTTTGTTGCTTTCATCAACGAATACTTTGCGTACAACTGTTTTATAAAGGTGGGGGATCATTTGCGGTTGCATTAAGAAAAATTCACACAAAATTATGACAAAATATAGCACCCACAGAGTTAACAGTTTGTAACTTAATAACTTAATCAGTGAATTTGAAGAGACGGGTTCTGTTATTGATAAGGCAACACCAATACGTCCTCGTCGTGGTCGGTCAGATGAAAATATTACTACAGTGAGAGAAGTTGTACGGGAGTATTAGTCCAATCAGTCTGTCTGAGCCCCTATGTTAAATGGTCACTAATTGTAAACAGCAAAAAAACAAATTTGAGCATATAGGAAATAAAATTTCAATAAACTTACAGTTTTTTGCTCTCAAAATGGCGGCCGCTAACATAACCTAAAAAATTTGCAAAAAGTCGAAAAAACGGTTTTTCGCGAATATAAAAGAAAGTTGTGCTCGGATTGAAAAAAGTTAAATGAGAAAGTTGTAGATAATGAAGAAATCTTCCGATTCAATTTTTGCGTGCTCAAATCGATTCATTACTTTTCGAGATGTATCGAAAAAACCGTTGAAAATTGCGTTTTTTCAATTTTGCTCTAAAAATAACAATATTTGATGAAAACATTTAATAATTTCAGAAAATGTTGTCCTAAGTAAGACGAAAACAATCGTTTTTGTACAATTCCAAAATATTTACTTTTTCAAAGTTACAGCTGTTTTCGTAAAAAAAGGTGTTTTCGTAAAACGGCTTTTCCATCGAAAGGGATGGTCCTACAGACTTATTCGAGGGCTTATTTTCTTCGTTAGGAGTTGTACTACAAATATATTTTCAGCAACAATCGATTTTTTAAATTTTTTATATAAAACATCGCGTTTGAAAATGACGTGATTTTAGTACATCGGTTTTATTACAACAATTTATTGCCAAAAAACCGATGTACGAAAACTACATCACTTTCAAACGCGATTTTTTATATAAAAAAATTGAGAAATCGATTGTTGCTGAAAATATATTTGTAGTACAACTCCTAACGAAGAAAATAAGCCCTCGGACAAGTCTGTGGGACCATCCGTTTCGATGGAAAGGCCGTTTTACAAAAACACCTTTTTTTACGAAAACAGCTATAACTTTGAAAAATATATATATTTTGGAATTATACAAAAACGATTGTTTTCGTCTCACTTAGGACTATATTTTCTGAAATTATTAAATGTTTTCATCAAATATTGTTATTTTTAGGGCAAAAACAAAAAAACGCAATTTTCAACGGTTTCTTCGATATATCTCGAAAAGTAATGAATTGATTCGAGCTCACAAAAATTGAATCGAAATATTTCTTCATTGTTTACAACTTTCTCATTTAACTTTTTCCAATCCGAGCACAACTTTCTTTTTTATTCGAGAAAAACCGTTTTTTTGACTTTTGCGAATTTTTTAGGTTATGTTAGCGGCCGCCATTTTGAGAGCAAAAAACTGTAAGTTTCTTTGAAATTTTTTTTTGCTGTTTACGATTAGTGACCGGGTCATTCCCTATTGATTGGACTATATCGAACCAGATCAATTCGACGTCGTGTACAACAATTGAATCTATCAAGTGCCACCACGCATTGGATTTTAAAGAAAGATCTGCATCTGTGAGCATACAAAATTCAGTTGACACAACAATTGAAAGTTACTGATCATTTACAACGTCGTACATTGTTAATTGGGTGTTAGACAAGAAGGTGAAGACATTTTTATTTAAATTCATCGATACCTAAATAAGATCTGGTGAAAAGCAGGTACAAATAATAATTCTGAATTGATTGGGCCGTTACTTGATCAAAATCCATATTTATACAACGTTAAAACCTTTTCATGTTAGATTTTCACTTTTTATTTGTTAAATATAACAATTGTTTCGCCAACACAGTAGCTTCATCAGATGTTGAGTACATAGACTAAAATTTTCATAAAAATTTACGTAAAATTTAGTCTATGCCCTCAACATCTGACGAAGCCACTGCGTTGGCGAAACAATTGTTATGTTTAACAAATAAAAAGTAAAAATCTAACCAGGAAAGGTTTTAATTTTATGGAAATAATAATAATTTCTTGAAAATTTCCGAGGATATTTAGCCTTCATTTCGTTCTCTGAGGAGCCGCCACTGGCGTAACTGAATCTAAGTACGGCCCTGATATGCACGCAAAGTGCCTCACTCTAGTTCGTACTCACTTTCATTAGTACAAAACTGACTTAGTTTTCCACAAAACACCAAAGCACTATACACTACACTCGGCGCGCGTTTCGCCAACAAAGTTGGCATCATCTGGAGGTGATTAGAGTTTTAGTCATCTCCAGATGATGCCAAGTTTGCTGGCGAAATACGCGACAAGTGTAATGTATAGAATTTTGGTTCATACCAAAGGCTCCAACCTACTGCAGTTAATTAATTAGTACACTAGCTACTCGCCATTCTTTCTAGCAGTGTTGTAAAATCCAGTAATTTGATCCCCTATGGAGACGGTCCTCCTCAGTGGATTATCAATGCTGCCGAAAGGTATGGTGGGCTCTATATAGGGCACGCTTCTCCTCTTCCAGTACTGGTAATTCCACTTGAAGTAGGCGTAGATTACCGCCACCAGAGCGACGAATACACTCGCGACATTCCAGAGGAGGGACATCATTTTGGATGTCAATTGTGATAACTAAAAAAAATATGTATAATTTTATAATTAAGTGCGAGCCCAGGATTTTAACGCAGTCGTAGGTGAGGGGAAAGAAGGAGAATTTGTAGGCCCTTATGGATTAGGAAACAGAAACGAGATAGGTAGCAGACTGATAGAATTCTGTGAGAAGCACAAGATGGTAGTCACGAATATATTGTTCAAGAATCACGTTAGGAGGCGGTACACCTGGAAAATGCCAGGAGGGATAGACAGGTATCAGATAGACTACATTCTGGTTAGGAAGAGATTTAGAAATCAAGTAAAAGACTGTAAGAGTTATCCAGGAGCAGATGTAGACAGCGACCACAACTTGGTAGTCATGAAAGCTAGATTAAAGTTCAAAAATCTGAAAACCTGGAAGGATAAGAAACGTATAAATGTAGTTCCAGGAGAAAATAGATCAATTAATAAATAAAGCGAGTAATGACGAAATCAAGAACGCAGAAACTGAGTGGGAGGGTATCAAGAATAGTCTAGATTCCGCGGCCACGGACATTTTAGGACACGAGAGAAGGGAAGCTAGGAAGCCCTGGATAACGGACGAAATCTTAAACTTAATACAAAAGAGAAACGTTAAGAGTCAATCGGGGGACATACTGATCGGAAGAGAGGAAAAAGCGGATAGATGGAAGCAGTACTTAGGAAGTTTATACGAGGGTCAGGAATTAGGAGAGATATTAGAGGAAGAATCTAGTATCGATAGGGAAGATGTAGGAAAACCTATATTGAGGGAGGAATTTGAAATAGCACTAAGGGGGCTAAAGAACAATAAAGCGCCGGGTGTAGATAAAATACAGGCGGAAATTTTGAAATGTGCGGGACAAAAAGTAGTAAATAGGATGTTTGAACTGGTAAAATACATATACGAAACGGGCGAGATGCCGAAGGATTATAAGAGGAACATTATCGTTACTATACCGAAAAAGAGAGGAGTCGACAAATGCGAGAACTTTAGAACGATTAGCCTAACTTCCCACGCGTCAAAAATCTTAACCAGAATAGTGCAGAATGGGATGGAAAATAGAGCGGAGGAAATACTAGGAGAAGACCAATTCGGGTTTAGGCGAAATAGGGGAACTCGCGAAGCTATTCTTGCACTAAGAGTAATGTTAGAGAAAATAATAGAAAAAGGAAAGAACGCTTATATAGGATTTGTAGATTTAGAAAGAGCTTTTGATAATGTAAGATGGGAAAAAATGTTCGAGATACTAAAGAGCGCGGGAATGAAGTATAGAGATAGGAGAGTAGTACACAATCTATACAAAGAGCAAACTGCTGTTATAGAAGTAGAAGGGGAAAGAAGGGAAATAGGTATCAGGAAAGGAGTAAGACAAGGATGTACGTTTTTAATCTGTACATCGAAGAGGCGATTAATGTGGTAAAAGATAGAGTGGATTTCGGGACTAAAGTACAGGGACAGAAACTAAAAATGCTGAGATTCGCGGATGATATAGCAGTATTATCATCTAGTAAAGAGGAATTAGAATCAGCGTTGAACGAAATGGAGGCAGTGTTGACAGAGGAATACGGAATGAGGGTGAATAAAAACAAAACTAAAGTGTTAGTGTGTAGAGGGCGCGAGAGCAGAGCAAAAACGAAAGTACAAATTAATAATGAAAGATTGGAGGAAGTTAAAGACTTCACTTATTTAGGAAGTAAAATAAATTGGGATGGAAGAAGCGATAAAGATATAAAACAAAGAATAGCGCAGGGTCGAGTAGCTTTTAACAAAAAGAAACCACTTTTATGCTCGGGGGTAATAAACTTAGAAACAAGGAAGAGATTTTTGAAAACGTATGTATGGAGCACGGCACTATACGGTTGCGAAACCTGGACGGTAGGGGAAGCAAGTAGGAAGAAATTAGAAGCTTTTGAGATGTGGTGTTACCGAAGAATGATGAAAATACCGTGGACTGATAGGGTTAGAAACGAAGAAGTATTAGAGAAAGTCGGCGAGAAAAGAAGTATGTGGAAAAACATAAAGAAGAGAAGAGATAGAATGGTAGGCCACTTGCTGAAACATGGGGGAATAGTCCGCGATATTTTGGAGGCAGAAATAGGAGTGAAGAAAGGCAGAGGTAGGCCTAGATTAGACTACTGCTCACAAATAGTAAGGGATGTAGGTTGTAGCACAATTAGCGAAATGCAGGTTAGCACAAGATAGGAGAAGCTGAAGGTTAGCGTACAACCAGTCTTAGGACTGATGACCTCATGATGATACGAGCCCAGGCTCGTAATAATTGGGCTAGGCATAATTTTACAACTAACGTATTTAAGTAAGGCTATGCGCAAATTGAGACGCGTATAGCGCGTGTGACTCGACACAGCACAGCGCGTGTTTTTTGTAACCTATAGGATTCGATGAAACAGCGCAAATCGGAGGCATGACGCGAGGTGGCGCAGTTCGCGTCTGCTCTGGCTCGCGCGGCACTGTCGTCGAGGCACAGTTTCACGCGCCACATGTGTCACAAGTTGTTGCGCAATAGCTCTTTGGATGCGGGCGGTACCAACAACACCTCTACATAAGGACAAAGCGCTCACAAAATTGTAGCTCGTGACGTCATGAATGTAGGCCTTTCCGATATGAAGTGAAGATGTAGAAAGCCAGCTTACAGCTGACGTAAACACGATCGAGACACCAGTGACATCACAGATGTTTGCAACGTTGCCAGACTACTACGATACTAGCGAATATTAGGATTCCAGTATATAAAGGATGTATCTCTTTCTCTTAAATTACCATTTTCTTCTTCAATATCGTAAAACACATATTTCCATAAGATCTTCTTTCCTCTTTTTTTAATGTGGTATTTCGTAATTTATTTACTTAATTATCAAATACTACTACCTTGTTCGACTTCCCTAACAAAAATACTTTCCTTACAGAGCCGGCAACAGCGCTCATCTGGTACGCTAATCTATAAACCTAAATGTTGCTATAATCAGCGTTATGTCTTACATTTTTCTGAAATCAGAACTATTTATGTGCTTTTAAGTGCGCGAAACTTGTACCTAATATTTCGTTGTATATTTAGGTATACAATTTATATTGTTAGGCGTATTTTTAAATACGTAAAACCATATATTTCGGACTTATAACCTGTTGCTTTTTTGGCGGTCCATCGGTTTGTTTACAGCACAGTTTATAAGTTTTTGTTCGTGTTTAATTGTATGTTTTTCTCTTGGTTTCGGCTAATTTTGTGGTAACTGATACTTAGTGAAATTATGCCTCAAAAGTGTTGTGTTCCCCGCTGTAACGGAAACTATAAAAATGGGCCTAAAGTTCATGTTTTCGGTTTTCCAAAGGACGTAAGTTTACGACAAAAATGGCTAAAAGCGATACTCCGAGATAACTTTCAGCCCACAAACAACACGAGAGTATGTGAAGCTCATTTTCCTGAAGGTAGTATAATAAAAAGTACAACAGTTCAAGACTCAAACACTGGTAAGATTTTTACAATAGATTTACTAAAACCACGGCTAAAAGAAGACTGTATACCATCCATTTTTTTAAATTGCCCCATTTATTTATCAAAAGATGTCAAAATACGGCCAAGTAAAGATGAAAAGCTCAAAAATATCGATGAGTTAAATTTGTCAAAAGCCCTTGAAATAAGCAAAATTGAGTTTGAGAAGCTCGAAAAAAACATACATTTTGACAATTTTGATGAATTTATAGTAAAATTTTCTACATTTAAACTACCAAAAGACTGGTTTTCTGGTCAAAGTTTGTCTCAAGAAGGTGAAAGATTAACTATTTTTAAAATTGAATATACACCTGGCCCATGCATTAATTGGGCGATTGTTATTAATTATAACCTGAATATTGAAACTTTTTTGTATAGCGAGTCAGTTTGTATTTCAACATCAAAATTTAAAACGCCGTTTATTTCACATAGTTTGGACGATATACAGTCAAAATTTGAAGCCATAGATGAGACTGTTATTACCGAGGTTATTACCCTACCTTTAGAGGAAAATCGACAGGAAAATATTACCCATAATGACAACCCCGACTGGGACTTTAATAGCAAGACCATGCCTAATTCTGTCAAATCATCAAATGACATAAATAAAATTAAACGTGTATTCGATTTTGTGTCGAATATACTAAAAAGTTTTCGAAATCTTGATGATAACAAAATAGTACATGCTTTAGATTTTATTTGTGAACAATTAGCATTGCTTACAACTACAAAGGATTATTTTTTACTTATATTTTTTATAACTAAACGTATATAATTTGGGACCTATTTCTTTAAAAGTTTAATTAATGTATTTTCATGGCTTGTGTTCTATAATATATTTTTTATACCTAAACTCTCACCTCAACACTAAGTTATGCACGATGTTAGGTAGGTAAATGAAATTTGAAACTGCATAATATGAACATGCATACCTATATTATACTTACTAAGTAATAATAATTAAGAGAAGGTGTGGAATAGTTCAGTATATGTATTTATGTGTAATAACCTCTTTTCAGTAGTGTGAAAAATGTTTATTATACATAAATACATATCCTGAATTTTGGCGCAGGTGTAGGGGAGTTGGGAGCCTGCACTTAATACTACACCTAGTATTAAACCAAAACTGAAACATAATTTTTGGGATTTGTCAAGAAGCCTGTCATATAACTAGCGTTCTTTAAAATAAGTTAACTATTGATAGTTTTCATATTAGTGTATGTATCCCTTTATATGATTAAAATTGCACGGCCTACATTGATGACGTCACACGACAAGCACTAAGGCCTTGTTATTCAGTGGGTGTTGGCGGTACGGGTGTCAGCATAAAAACTGCGTTTCAACATGCGGGTCACCACTCTACGCGAGTGGCACGTACTCGTCGCGCCACGTCACTTCACAAGCGCTATACGCGTCTCAATTTGCGCCTAGGCTAAAAGTAATAACACTCTCAAAACTATTTAAGATTCGCGGTTCAGAATAGTTCGGCCAGTTGCGGAAATGCATAAGAGGCTAAGGCTGTGTTCAGACGATAGTCTTGTGGTAGTCTCAGCCTACGATCTGACTCTCTTAGTCAAGAGAGGAGAGCGGTCTCATCCCAATATCATTGCGCCTACGGCGACTGTTCAGACGGAGGAAAGCAGCAGCGCTTGACCAGCGCAGGCACGAGGGGCGTAGTCACCACCTCTTGACTCTGTCCAGTCTGCAAGTCGGCAGGTACTGCCGCTTCCATTTATTTACACGGAGCCTCGAAATTCTGTTCAGACGGTAGTCACTTGCCTACAGTCGTCCGTCGCGTTCACACTATATGTCCTTGTTTCCTGTGCTCCTATTTGTCTTTAATTTTAATTTCGTTTAATACAAAATGAGTTTTTTCGACACTGAGAGACTAATAATCTCTATAAAAAAGAAACCAGCATTATGGGACTTAGGGTTTTGCGATTTTTCCAATAAAATGATTAAAGTAATAAAATCAAATGATTTACACTTGTCGATTTCTTCTCATCATTCTGAGAATTAACTACCTGTTTATTGTCATAACACTTACAATTAGTCTCTGTATTTGGATAGTATATAATATAGGAACAGAATGTTTGTATTTTATTCTTAGTTGAATTAGCGTTTGAAAATGACATAAATATTGTCGAAACTGCAGTCACGTTTCTGTGAAAATATAGCGGTATAAAACTTAGTAGTTGTTTTAACTCATTTCCGTTGAAAAATTTGTGAATTTGTCATCTGCGAGCACAACACGCGGCATCGCAATCACTAACTGTACCATTCTTTAAATTCCTTTGGAATTCTTTTAGAGTCAATTAATTCTACGTTCGTAGTAGGAGAGAAAATCAACCTCGAGTGTTGATTTCACATTATCAGTGAACAATGGATGGATAACAATAAAACTATTTTCAACAATATTATGGTATTAACGATTGCAATTTCCTTTGTATTA